>CAMTDV010000005.1:82571834-84971834 GCA_947069175.1 Scalesia atractyloides
GTTACCAATTAATAGTATATAAATAAATACTATAGTACATGGTTTTATAAATTAATAGTATATAAAAATATTTCTTTTAAATCACGTATATCAATCAAAGCATTATGTACAAAACACTAAAGCAAAAAAAAACCTTTTAAGCACATGTTACTACACCATATAGCCAAGATATGTTACAAATTAATAGTTATATAATATAATGTAATTAAAAGTTATATAACTAGATAGTACTGGGATTAAAGCACTCCATCAAATATAATCGCTTCACCGTTCTCACCATTTGGTAGAGTGGCAATGACAATGACAATGACAATGACAGTGAAAATAACAACTAGGCTTTCTTTGGATGGTCGCAAGTTGGAATCCGAGCCAAGACAGGTTTTCGTCCCGCCGCGTGTCACACCAAAGAGTCTTGGCTCTTGTGGTGGCGCAACGACTGTCAAGTGACACTCAGCGGTATGGTTTACCGTGGGGACACGGAGAAGTCCCATAGCCGGTGTTAAACCCCTCCATGGAAAAACCCGATGGGTTCTGATCCGGGGGCCGGTCTCACAATCGTGCCTATGACTACCCAGTCCCAACCGCCAAATGAGTGATTTCTTGATAGTTCTTGTTCGAAAAAAATACATATAACCGCTTCACCAAAATATATTTATTTACATCAAGCACACAAGTTATCTATCTATAGGGACCATCTCCCTAAAACACACATGATACATCAACTTTCGGCATTATACATTACATATTATATAAAATGTCAAATGATCTATAACTGTATGCCCAAGTTCACCACTTCACCCCATGCTTGTAGCATATGTATGGGTTGTTTGGTTCGCTTATTACCATTAATCATAACCGTTAACTTCGGTTATGGATTTTCTTAACTATAACCATAACGAACTTCGATTATGGTTTGGTTTCGGTTAATTTCGGTTATTAACCAAAAACTTTACTTAAAACTAACTTTTGGGATAAAGGTAAAAAACTATACTTAAACTAACTTTTGGGATAAAGGTAAAAATTATATGCTAATGGGCCTACAAAATAAGAATGAAACCTATCATGTTAGACTTAACTTGGGGTTTTTTTATAAGACAACTAAAACTACACTTTCGGTTAAACCACCGATGTAGGATCCTTTTCAGTAAAGTAACTAGGTACTCCTTGTTATATAGAAGATTCATACGACCATAACACCTCAGTTTCATCAAAATAAGGGCATCTACATCAATATCTTTGTGTTACTAAAATACTTTTATCTTAGTAAGAAACCTTTACATGGTTATTGTAAATCATAAATCCATTATATCGAATTATAGATTTAACATTGCAAGTTCGTTCGGTTCGGTTTCGGTTATATCGGTTAACCAAAGCTTTATAACCGTAACCATAACTGATTGGTCGGTTAATCAAAGCTTCATAACCATAACCATTGGTTTTGTTGGTCATCGGTTATGGTTCAATTATCGATTATTATTGTTAATTTGCTCACCCCTGCATGCTTGTGAGCCAATGATTTAAATGTTTATTCCCTCAAAGCATGCATATATTTATTGCTGGATAACGAGTAAAAAATTATTTTTAATCATCTTTAAACATTAATTATTAATTATAAACTAGTTAGATACCCCGTCCGCATTGTGTGGCGGTGGCCGAATAATGAGCTAGTGTTAGGTAGCTCACTGACACGGAAAACAATTAAATCGAGTAAACCAATAAAAACATAACGCTTTTATTGTTTTGCTAAAAAAACTAAAACAATGGCAATACTGTTAATTTTAACTAATGGAAAGTTATATTTTTTCACTGGTGTAAAATCGTAATTTGCCAAAAGTTAAAGCGATGTCAATACTGGAAATTGAAACCAGGGGCAAAAGTGTAAATTTGCACAAGGGCGAATTCGTACTTTTGAACTTAGAACAACACAGTAATATAAATTTAAACTAAAGGCATAACCGTAATTTTAGGCGGGAGGCAAAACCATATTTTTATTTTGAGCCGAGGGCATAATCGTAATTTTGAGTTGGAGCCAAAAGGGTAATTTTATTTTGAACAGGGGCAAAAACGTAATTTATAACTGAGGCCGAAATCATAATTTTTTTAACGGGAAAAAATCGTAATTTTAAGGTGGGGGCGAGAACATATTTTTTTTTCATTTGAAAAAGGGTAAAAACGTAATTTTGAGCTGAGGGCGAAATTGTAATTTCAAGTCGTGGGCGAAATCGTAATTTTTTGCTGGGGCCAATAGCGTAATATTATTTTGAGCAGGGGGCAAAATCGTAATTTTAAAGTGGGGCCAAACCCGTAATTTTACTGCGTAAACAAATAATAAACGGTTGGTCCAATGGGGAAGTGCCATGCCAGCTGCCTGGCACTATTTCGGGAGCAAACCCGTAATTTTACAGCGTAAAAAAATAATAAACGGCTGGTCTAATGGGGAGTGCCAGGCCAGCTGCCTGGCACTATTCATTTTTGTATATTAAAACACTATTCAAAACGTTCAAAATTTATTGTATTGATAATGTATATATGACTTGTATAATTGATAATTTATAAGTATGATAAGAGTTTTGCAACGAGTTTGAAAAGACAATAAGGTATCGATGCAAAAAAAATAAGATGCTTAGAATTAAAGATTTGAAAGGAGAAATTGTGTGAAAAAATATGGTGAGTGAACAAACCTTAAAACCATTTTATTAGTAAAGTGTCACGAGTTAGCAAAATCTTGTCTAAGTGACTAAGAAGTTTAAACTTGTATGTACCAGCTACATGTCTAACTAAGCCTCGGGCTCACACAAACCGAGTTTTGCTCCAGCTCGCATCTTTTGTTGGAATTTTTATGACCGGTTTAAATTTTAATTTGACAATGGAGTAACTTACAAGTTTTGTCTTCTACGTTAACACCTTTTGTAGGTGGTGTTTTTTGACACAAAAGTTGACGAATTTTGTACTTAATGTTTCAAAATCTTGCATGTTATATCCTTTAACATTAACTCAGTTGGATTTTTTGGTTAAGTATAGTCATGTGCCTTGTACATAAGAGTATTTTTGCCATTTCACATTCCTAGGGGCTATTTTGTAAAAAGAAATTATTTAAGGGCTATTTGTACAAAACTGAAAAATAAAAAAAAGAAATAAACTCTCTCTCTCTCTCTAATCTGAACCAACCTCCATCTCTCTTAGGGATGCCAATCGAACCTGAAACTCATCACATTTGGAACAGGTCTGGGGTCGGATAATCGGGTTTGGGACTTGTTTGGATATTTTTTTTCGTCGGTTTGGGATTTGGTGCTATACCCGTCTATCCGACCCAATTACCGATAAAGTGTACTCGTTTACCCAATTGTGTACCCAATATACTTTCTTTTATAATTTTAAATATGTTTATGTATATATATATATATATATATGATACATCCATTTTTATACATATAGGTATTTTATTTCATGTACGTTGTAGTTATTTGATATATTTTTAATAGTTAATGTAACTTATTAGTAGTTATCCATATATACTTGATGGGTTTTGGGTTGGGAATGCCCAACGGGTAATTTTTTTAGATTAACTGGTTTACCCAAAACCCATTGGTATACCCGATGGGTATTTACCTGCTAGAATGCCAACGGGTTTTGGGGACGGGTTTGAGACAAAGTTACCTAAACCCGTCTCAAACCCGACCTATTGCCATCCGTAATCTCTCTCTTCTCTCTTTCTCCTATCCTCTCTCTCTCTATTCTTTTTCTCTCTAAGATATCAAACTTTCTGAAGGGGGTTTCAATGAATGCGATTAGTTGGAGTTTGCTAGTACAGATGGTTTCTGATATGGATTCACATAATTATAGGTATGGAAATTTCATCATCTTCAGGGAGAGGACAAAGTACAGATGGTTTCTGATATGGATTCACATAATTATGTAATCAAAAGCCCTAATTACATGAAAGTGAATATTTACCAGTGGAAATAATCAAGAACCACTTAGATTTTTTATTGATGCGGAATTTGAACAAAAGAGCCGTTGTGGTGATGATGAGTGACAATGAATCCAATAAAATTAGGGTTCCGGCAAGGTTAAATGAAGAAGACGATAATGGAGATTGATGTGCTAAAAGCGGTCTATAAAATCTAACTAATTTTAGCCCTAAACTAGACACTATAAGTTTTAAACTTATACCTAAGACTCTTTAAAACCTAGACCACACAACCAGCACGTGTACCGGTCAATGTAGTATAGCCTAAGCAAGTTCGAGTATCGAACCCACGAGACTCTACTGATTACGAGTACTAGACTCGACTAACTTATCTAAGACTGATTCGACTTAATTGTTTTGTTGATTGGGGGGGGGGGTCTAATAACCTTATGCAATTTATTAAAAATTAACTAAAATTAACTAAAGCTTACGGGGACACGAACTAAGACTTATTCAAATGATGAGAAACACACTACCTAGGCTAGAATCCTACACATGAATGACAATTTCTAACGGTTATGAAACCTTTTGTGGAAACAGGGATCTTAAGATACTAAACTTAAAGGGTAACCGAACAGGACCCTCGACCCTTCTCGAGAAGACACCTGTGGAAACCTAATGAGCTGTTTAAATACCGGATTAGAAAATTCCCTCTCGGGCTTCCTAACTATAATAATAAAGTACCCTCTAGACAATCTACCTCTTAGTGCGAAAGTCACAGGTAGCTATGGTTTTAATGTTGACTCGATAAGCAAATAGTGAAAGGGAAACTAAGTCGATCTTCTCGCAAAGTATCTAATCCTAGTAATCTAACACTAAAGACAGACCGACAACCTCTCACCTCATAGCTATCGAGATTGGTAGAATACTTAACCTTATTTAAAACCTCAATCACAGTTCTTATGGTAAATTGGCCTATTAACCGCAAACTAATCGCTAACACACAGTCCACGACCTATACATGGAAGACATCCACAAAAACGCAAGTGAAACATGTGATGAAATTTAAATAAGATTAAATACGCACATACAACTAACATTCAAACCAAAGTCTTTTACTTTAATATTAAACCCACATAATAAATCCATAAACTGATTGAAATAAATTTCAAAACATGGTGTTCATCATAACCTAGCCAGTGAAAAAGTCTAGCCAAGAACCATAGTCAAGAACAAGAAACAAGTTTCATACGATAAGCAAATCATGTTTATAAGTTTGGAAAACACAAAGTTTAACAAAACTAAAAATAATAAATTGCAAACCGAATCCTAACTCGTTGCGAACTCGACTTGAATCTTGATCCATATGGCTTCCCTTTCTTGAATTCGACCCCTTATCTTCTGTTCGTATCCCTTCGTGTTCAACCATTCTTTCAGTACATTATATGTCTTCTATTTATCTCCTTCCACAATTACAATTGTTGGTATCAATTACCAATTCTGGTCGAGCTGGGCTTTAGACAGCAACATCGAATGGGCCTCCACTCTATTAATCTTGAAAAACATGTGGGCCTACTCCATACAAGTCTTCAATAGCCCAGGAACAAAATAATATTCTCGTTCGACAGAGAGTGGATGATCAACAAACAAATTCACAAAATTGATTCGCAATTTTAATTCTTTTTCCTTCTTTTGTCGTGGAGCACAATTAATGTGCATGCACATTGTTCAACTTTCACTAAATTTGTAATTTAGTCCCTTGCGTTATATGGACTATTTTTAAAACGACTTTCATCTTCTTTGCATTTCAGTCCCTTGATCTTATTAACTCGCGGTTCTTTGTTTGTTTATCCGTTTAAACTTGTTTCGATTCCTTTTCACACCGGGACCTGTAACAATATATAATAATAAAGTATACAACTAAACTAACAAAAACAACTCTAACATTACTCAAAAGTCTAGGGAATATTTATTTATATATATATATTAGAGCACATCAGAGGGTCTCTAGCGATTGAGAGTTCTTTGGGGTCAAGGAAGCTACGTTCATGACTGCTAGTGTAATCTAGGGTTCCGGTGAACTCCGGCGAACTTCCGGTAGGGTTCCAACAACTATTTTTTATCGATGCATGTAGCTCTCCAATTTAATGCTCATTCTTCTAAGTTATACCAAAGAACAAGTAGATCTGTAATCAGTTGTCGAGTTTGGGATGTCTGATTAACCTGTAGTGAGTTTTGGCTAATTATTGGACCTGGCGTTCACGGAGGTTGGTTAAGTGCATCAGTAGAGTTGGGTTGTCAAGGGGTGTAGGTGCAGTGGTGGAATGTTGATAGTCGTGGCGATGGTGTTTGGCGTGTGTGTGTGGGGGGGGGGGGGATGAACAGGTAGAGAGAAGGGGTTTTCTTTTATATATTAAAAGTTTTTTGATAAATGGGGGAAAAAGACTAAAATACCCTTGGCTGTCCAGATTTAACCAAAAATTTAATTGGGTTACACTCAAAGGACATATTGTGCAAGATTTTGAAATATTAAGTATATAACTCGTCAAGTTTTGTACCAAAGGACACCGCTTGAAAAATGGTGTATAAATAAAGGACAAAACTTGTATTTACTCTTGATGATGTAAGTAAAAGACGTAAAACAATTTTTTTTAACTAATCTCCCACCATAAATTCCTTTGCAAGTAACAAAGAGCATGAACAAGCATTGAAGGTTTTAAAAGCTAAAACCTTATCGAAGCATGATGACTTGATTTAGTAAATGAAGGCAATGTTGACAGGGTCCTCCTTAAGAATTCGGGGGCGTGGTGTGAGTAGAAAAATTGAGCCCCTAAATAGGATTTTTCTTTTTTTGTTTTTGAATCCCGGATAGTAAGGGTGAGCAAGATTCAGGTTCAGCCTGTGAATCCCACGAAACCAACCCAGACCGACCCCCAAAACGCGTTAACACTAGTTGTCGGTTCCAGTTATTCTTCGTATTCGGTTTCGGGTTGGTTTTGGTTCCAAATCTGACGATATCCCTGTAAACCCGTAAAAGCTGATTAAACCATGAATTATCGATTTGCATAAATTACGCCATAAAAAGAAGTCAAATTTGAACCGAAAATAGCGAAAAAGAAGAATCCAAAACTGCGTAAAGACGGGACAAAACTGTCAGTTAATCCTTGAAATTGAAGGTAAATATTCTTCTGGTTAATCCCTAACAACGTGATAAATTCTTTCCATTAATAAAAGGGGAAAAGCGAACATAAATTAAAAGCCCTGATTTTCTTCCATATATTCTGCAAATTCCAATTCAACCTTGTTAATTTGCAGTCACAATCTTTTTATGATAACTTGCATACGTGATTTGAAAACTAGAAGATCAAATGAAATATGAAGGAACATAAAACAGGATGTGACTCCAGGGATTGGAACTCAAAACCTATTGCTTCATAAACCAACACTTTATGTACTACACCACATAATCATTTTGTAGTTTTATGTTTCAAAATTATTCTATGGATAAAATATAAATTTTAATAAATTAAAAAGTTTTGGGCCTCAAAAGAGTGGGCCCTGTGCGGTCATCCACCCTGCACATAGGTTAGGCCAAACCTAAAATGAGAGGTATTGGTCTAGCTTTACGAGTTATCCTCATAAAATAATGGTTAAAACATATCTTCACACTTTCAAAGATTCCTATGTTTGATTAGTGAACTTAACACTTGTGGAACGGAATACATGGATCCAGATCTCTTGAGAAGGTCCGTGAGATCATTATTTCATCGTTAGAGGGTTAATATAGTTGCCATCAGAAAAACCAATAAAGTGCCTTTTTTTTTTCTCAATTGTATGGAAAAATGATCGACTTTCGAATTAAAGGCAAAGCAAGACAACAAGACATGCCAAGGTGCAAGGAAGAAAGAAAACTACACACAAGGTGCAACTACTTTGGTGACTCCATCATGACAAACATCTCATTTGCCACCACAACTAGTACCACCTCAACAACCCTACACAACCTTTAAATGATCTATTGTATCTACTGCTAGTAGTCAGAGTCTAATTCCATCACATTTGAAGGATATAGATCAATTACCGACGATGATTTATAAGAGATGGATACAACGAATTAGGTGGTTTTTTCGACTCTAGGGGCTAAGAGTTTTTTTTCAATAAAAATATGAGTAGTTTCCAATGGCCACAAGGGTATGACTAGAGGATGATGAATGGATTTGAAAACTCAAAAGCCGACTGTTATAATTGTCAGAAACTCAAATACTTTGCAAGGAAATGCAAAGTTTCGAAGACGACAACATCATCATCTACATCTAGAGAGAAGAGCTTCGTACCAGTAAAGTGTTTGATTGGAGATTCTTTTATGAATGAGCCTATGCTCTTAGGCCAAAATCAATGAAGTAACGGCTGAACTTGACTTGCAATCCTGAACCTGCAAAGAAGGTATTAGCCTCATAAATTATAAACAAAATTCATTGATAATTATGAAGATATTAAAATGACATGTATTTTTTGAAAAACTAGCATACAAAGAAAGTTTCTATTTTTAACGAAGAATTAAAAGTTTGGACAACATATTACTAAATAATTGACCATAAACTATATTAATAAATCATATAAATTTGACAAATGCTCAAGCTCTACGCCAAATCAGAAGAGTGATGTTATGTAGTCACACACGTAAATGAGATAACAACGTTTCTCCTCGAGTTTTCACAACTAACCTTGAAAACTTAATACTTGATATCTGATGTGTGCAGGGTACGGGTCACTGACATATGGGTCAAGCTTGCTTGCTTGCATGCATGGGTCATGGGGCAACTGCCATGGCGACCTATCGAGACCGCACCAAATGCAACCGGAAAAATCGTGGGGCAACTGCCATGGCGGTTAATTAATACTTCTCCGAATGCGGACGGAAGACTCAAGTGGCGGCCGCCATGGCCTATTACTGAGAATCTCCCGATTACATCCTTGAGGACAAGGATTGTTTGAGCGGGGTGGAATGATGTGTGCCGGGTACGGGTCAGTGACATATGGGTCAAGCTTGCTTGCTTGCATGCATGGGTCGTCGGTCTTCTGCACGTGGGTTCTAATAGTTTGTTTAAGTTGATGAGTAGTTTCCTTATTTCTAGTTTGTGAGTGGTTAAATAAAGGGAGTGGTGGGGTGCCACACTACCCATGTCTTCTAGTTATGTTTCCTAGTATTTTGCTTTGTTCAGTGTATGTAATCCTATATAAAGTTTCTCTTATTACGTAACATATGAATGAAAAATATGATTTAGTCTCAATTCTTTCTAAATATTCTATCAAGCTCCTTATCTTATTTCTTTGGATCAATTGGTAATGATTCGGTGCGTAACAATATCATGGTTGCAAAAGTCGCTAGGCGCTCCCTAGTCGGATTTGAGAGTACTCGGCCTAGGTGGAGATTACTCGGGGAGTAATTGGGCTAGGCGAACAGTACTCGGGCCCAGTGGCGAAGCTTGACCAAAAGTTCCGATGGGGCGGAAAGTTTTGGGACCCAATTCATATATTGTATAAGTATTTAGGAAAAATAATTGGGGGCGGGGGGGATCCTATATAATTTTAAAATTTTCGGACGAAAAATCAGAAATTTTGCAATTCTAACCGAAACATTTGGGTGGGGGGCGGGTGCACCTCCACTTCCCACTAACCTCCGCCTCTGCTCAGGCCTCGACAACCTACCTTGTAGCGAGTACTCGGGAGTACTCGGAGCCTAGACGGGACTTTTATAACCATGCTTGATATAAGCTAAGCCCCAAATATAATCCTAACTTCGTTCGCGAGCATTTGATTTATAATCATTATAACATGCAACCTTTGTTTCATTAGCGCATAAAGTAGGAGAGTAAAGGAGTTGAGTCGCTTAGGAGTTTCTTGATATTAACTTGCTGATAAATGCATTTTAGGTACATGCTATTAGATATTAATTATGATAATAAAGGTTAAAGGTAATTATTAACGTAGATGAATTATATAGTATTTAATTTTTTTTGAACGGCTAATTTCTTTAATCCTTTGTCGTTTGTAGTACTTGAACTCAAGACTTTCTCCTTTCCAACCTATGTGTTTTAAAGTCTGTCTTTATCAATGGACCACCACCTATTAGACTATTTAATTAATTTTAGTTTTTCATGATTTTGCGTAGGAAATCAATATTGTTTCAGTGGGCTGAGAATGAAATTAAAGTTAATTTAAATGGGCCAACATTGTGATTGTGCTTTCACGAGACCATAGCACAGAAGATCAACTCGGTCAAGAACAAATATAAAAAAGATTTTGACTCTTTGAGGGCTGTTTGGGAACTGGGGACGCACGGCAGAACTATTTTATTTTTGAAGGCACACCTCTTCGTGGTTACTAACGAATGAGTGGCTAATCACGTGTATTAATCTCGGATGTAAGATTCATATAGCTTAAACACAAATTTTTGTCTCATTTAGATTTTTAGATTGTTTTCTTATTGAGGTTTTAAAAATACTATGGTTAGGTGGATTTAAACAAATTATTTATATTTTAAATACTCATCCTTTATCATTCGCTTTGTCACACCCCAACCGATGGCGAAAACATCGGAATGAGACGAACAAATTGCTCAAAACTTCATAACGCTATGTGACAATATAAATTAAATTCAAATTTCATTTCAAGACTAAAATGGCATACAAAAATTTCAAATAAAAGCAACATAGTTCATAACATAACATTAAAATAACAATATTTATCTAGGTGTGTATCTAAGTCCACCTAAATTGCATTTCTTCTCAACATCGTCTCATCAATCAACCTGCAACATGTATTAAAATATATCAACAAAAAGTTGGCAAGCATACAAGTTTTGTTACATAACATAATATAGAATAAAATTGTATAAAGTCTCATATCCAACATGAATCATATTATGCAAGTTTACTAGCATGCCGAAACAGTGTACTATATGTTCAAACCCAATAATCCAAAGCATTAAAGTAGCCTATCCCAATAGAGTAGCGGGAGGTTAATATGTTTAACTTAACAATACCCCAAGTTTCGTGGGCGGTGCCTTAATCCTATAGCGCTATAATTGTTAAGGTAGGCTAGCAAAGTTAATGAAGCATATATCGACACAAATAGTTTACATAACATACAAGTCTAACAAGCATCAAGTAGTTTCATATGAAGCATGGATAGAGATTAAGATAGTTTATGTGTCGTGTGATTCTTGTATAATGTACACGTTGCACCCAAAGTGTAAAAAGGAAAAAGGGATCGAGTATGCTCACGGTTTTGCAAGCTTTCCCACTTGAAATCCCGCGAACGTCGTTGGTTGATGGATTAGTTTCGAGCACCTTGTCCTTCTACACGAAGAAACATAGGCGTGTGAGTATTGGGAATTAACGGAAGATTATAGATTCGGAATTAAAATAACGTGAAAATAGTATTATGAAAGTAATCATATTATACTCATAACACTTGTTTTTGACACTATAGAACCTCAAGGATTTGGTATGTTTTCATGGATTCAAAGATCCATTAGAATCAAAACAAGTGTATGGTCTTTAGATGATGTAACAAGTTTCTTAACAAGTAACTATTAAGTTAATATTAAGTCTTTGTTACATAGTCATATATATATATATATATATATATATATATATATATATATATATATATATATACACATACTTAGTTAGAATATAAATCAAGCATGAGGTAGGATATCAAAGTCTCCATTTAGGCACCTCTTTGTGTCATAGATTTCATGCATGAGGTAGGAAGAACAAGCTTCCATTTAGGTACCTCAAATGTTCACCACTACACTTGTGTTTAAGAACACAAGGAGGGTCATAACTTACAAGAATAATATAACTAAACTAAGGAAATCATCAAGTAGTGGTGGACTTCAAGATAGGATAGCCCAAGCTAACCTTAGTCACATAAACACCAAGCTTCAAGCTTGTTCACTACTTGCGGGTAAAAACTTAAACAAAACAAAATGTTTGAGAGGATTAAACCTCTAATTTTGAATGTCTCCACCTTGTTTTTAGGCCTAACCAACCACAAATTCGGACATAGGTTTGAGATGAGTTAGACTCAAATTTAACAAAGTTTAACAAGTTTAAATGAAGATAGCAACAAAACAGTCCACTTTTGAGCCTTTTTGGTGACATTCCAGAGCTTGGTTTTCCATGGAAAACCTTTGTAAATGTTCCTAAGGTTGTTCCAAGCAAGTGAGAAGAAGAATGGATAAAAAAGGTTAAGAAATGAGTGAGATATGCTCACTTTTATGAAGAGTGGTAAATCTGCTCGAATTCTTGATTCTCAGCTGAATGGAAGGAGATTTGAGAGTGTTTTGATGATTAAAAAAGTGTAAAAAGGCTTGTATTATGTTTGGGTTTTATAGGGGAGAGTTAGGTTAGGTTGTAGTCAAGTAATTAATGTTAAAACATGGTTTAAAACTCAAATAAACTCAAAAATCCCGCTAAAACGCGATCTGGAATGGTTCTGGTCGCGGCCAGGCTCCTTTCAACGAGTGTTTAAATGGGTTAAGATCCAGGTTATATCAGATGTGGGACTTGTGGCGGAGTGGTTGATGCAGCTTATGTTAACCCTAGTGACCCGGGCTCGAGTCCCGCGGTCACCGAGTATCTATTTTTTTATTAGAATCCCCCACTTTAAGTATATACACAAATGGTCCTTGTAGTTCTAAAATTGAAAATTACCAAATAAACCCTTAACTTTATTATTTTTATAACCACCATTAAACTACCTAGTCTACTAAATTATTATTATATATATATATATAAAAGAATTAACTTTTTGGTTTATAAATAATAAAAAAATTAATTAATTTAATTAATTAATTAATTTAAATAGCGAACAAGTAATCATATTCGTAACGAGTTAAATTAATTTAGTTTAACGAGTATCAAGTTTCATTGCGTAATAAGAAAAATCAAGAATCTTCGATAATACAATGCTCAAACGTGATTAAAATAATTTCATTTTCATTATAATCAATAGTCTCAAATTACAAGTAGGAACGAAAGAAGGTTAAAGAGAGTACAAGGTTTCTAAAAATAGTATTACAAGGGATGTTTTCTAATTATAGAAAGTACGAAAAAGCTGGGCGTTACACGCTTGTGGTTGGGTTGATTTAAACAAATTATTTATGTTTTAAATATTTGTCTTTTATCATTAGTATTTGGTTTTAAATATTTGTCTTTTATCATTAGTATTTGGTTTTCTTACATCGTGAGCAGTTTGGTAATTAGGGGTATTTAGCATCTATGATTTGATAATTAAAATTGTACGAGTTATTATTAAAAACTTGTCTTTAGTTATCACTTTTGATTAACTATTTACAAGACCATGTCTATGTGGTTTTCAACTAATTAAAAAAAGTTTGTATGGTATCTTAAACCTGAAAGCTGGAAATTGATCATCTTTTTGATATATTGTTTTTAAACCTAATCTAAGTATTATTTAGTTATTTTCTAAATTTAATCAAATCCAAATTCAGTTTTAAATTAATTTAGTTATTTTAGTTTAAATAATCGAACGAAACGTGTAATACTAATCACATGTTCCTTGTGGATTCGATACCCTACTTACCCTAGCTACCCCGGCATTTAGGTTTTTGCATGACCCCAACAGATCATCACTTGCTAAAAGCTTGAATCTAACCGTACATAAACAAGCTCGAGCCTACGTTTAGATCTCAATAGATAAATGAGCTCAAACCCAAGCTTCATGTATCGAGTAAGAATGTACTCAAAAGCCTAATCAAGCTTATTATATATATATATATATATATATATATATATATATGAAAATGAAAATTTATTAATATAATAGGTATATAATTACACAATAAAAAAAAATATTAACTATATAATTATGATAAAAAATAATTTTCTATACTCTTTAATAAAATAAACCTATTTGAGGACACGTTGCAGAGAATAGGGTGCTCTCCATGGTATTTTCCCGCACAATTTTTTTACACGCCGATAAACCTAATTCATTCTATTGTTTCTTTCCTTCTTCAATCGATCTAGGCAAAACCTCCACAACACTTATATTCCTCCTCTTTTGATAAACGAATCCCACAATATGGTTTGTTACATCATTACTACTTTTTATCAATTCTTATGATTTTGATGACTACTGCATCTACGTCATTCTAAGCAACCTAACTGTATAATTTTTAGTCATAAGCAAATAGGTTATACGAGTACTCATTAAGGCGGAAGTGCAATTACCAAAATATGCAGCACAAGATTTCGATTCAACATGTTTTCTCTTTCTCTGTTTTGTTGACCCATCGCCCTACTGTAAGTTTTTTTTGTTTAAACTCATCCATCGATCGATGCCTATTTAGACCTTTGTTGTTTTCCTTTCTATTTGTTTTGATCGAAGCTCCATAATTTTTAATTCACATGAGAGTTTTATTATAAGTTTAATGTTATCAATTGTAAATATCATATGCTAATGTTATGATGACCTAGCATAGATGTTTCTACATCGTTTTACTGCACATCTACACTAGTTTGTTTGATAAAAACCGATTGTGGATTTGTAGTTGCTTGGGAGATTTGGTTGATATAAGATTCGGTTATGGATATGACATTGCATAGGTGTACCTTATGTTGGTCTGCTATCAGCCGGTAGTGGAGATCATGCGGCAGTGCCTGGAGACGTCTGTCTGGTGGCACATGTACGTCGTTTGTACCTGTTGCCCCTACACGATCTCTCTAGAAACGTAGGTGTAATCTCAGGGTTTACTACGAGCTGTTTGGTTGCAAGGTGCCATCAAGTGTACCACATGTAACGCCTCGCTTTTCGCAGCTTTCCTTTTTTTAGCAAGATTGTATCGTAATTCTATTTTTCAGAAACTTGTCTCCCTTGTAATCGTATCTCGTTTTCAGATCATTGTAAATCCGAGACTTTGATCGTAATAAAATGAATCTTTTATACATTGTTTATACATGTCTATACATTAATACGTGCATTCGGTTGATACATGATTCATAATTCGCGTAAACGTAAGTTTAACTCGTAAACATTGATCGTGTATGTAACATTTGTGTAAAACGGGTTTCAAAAACCCGCACCGGTTATTTATCAAGTATTAGTTAAAATGTTCGATGAGTACTTAATTAGGGTTGATTATGTAATTTTTATATTATTAGGATTTAAGTCTTATTTATAAATAATAATAATATTAATTAAATAAATAATAATAATAAGAAAGTTAAATTAACCATTTAAAATAAGGAAACAAAAATTAAAATAAAAAGAAATGGGGAAACCGGGAATCGAACCCGGGTCTCCCGTGTATACACCCACACCAAACACCACTACACCAAACGTACACTTGTGCTATAATCAAAACCATTAAAGTCTTATATTAAAAACCCGCTTGAACCTGCAAATTCGAAATCATCAAGACAGTAACCGCCAGCAGATTCAATGGGCAATCATCAAACCTCCGTTTCGAATTTGTCAATTATAACCGAAATCGGAGTCATTGGAATTAAATCGAATTGCAATCATTGCCGCAATTGAAACTGAAAAATCATTGTCGGACATGACACTATAAATACAAACCAATTGCTTCTCAGTCAGAACACACACACTCACTCGCTCATCACTCGTTTTTTTACTCGGAAGTTTCTGTTAAATTTTGGTCATCGGATTTGTTCTGAGCCGTCGGAATCAGTCACCGGAGGCATCAAGATTTCCGTATTTTCCAGTTGGTATGCAACCTTAAAACCTTTCTATGTCATTGCACAATTCTTTCAAACAACCAAAACTGATACAGATTCCTATAAGTCGAAGTTCAGTTCTGGGTCATGTTCTAGGAAGAAGACGAAGTCAAGTTGTGTTTATAATTAATCAAAAACGGGTTATAATCGGGTTAGACACACAGTCCAGTAGTGGACTGTGTGCATTTTATGCGGAACAGACCGAGTTCGATACTCGAACCACACCGATCCACTGAAATTAAATCCATTGTTTTTAAAACAAATCATATCGCTTCACAGAAAGTGGTTAAATAAAATAAAAATCCTATCTTATACGGGTTAGACACCCAGCCCAGTTGGATGGGCTGGGTGCAAGTCACACTAAGGTCGCAGGTTCGAGTTATGTCCAACACACCGGTTTAGTTGATTTAAAAACCTTTTTAATTAATTAATTTCTGAAATATTCTAATCAGTATATAAGTATAAGAAAAATCAAGAAAACTAACAGGTTAGACACACAGCCCAACTGGTTGGGCTGTGTGTACACGAACCGTAGGTCCCGAGTTCGAATCCTATTTCTGTAACCGGTTTTGGCAATTATCAAAGCTTTTTAAATAGAAACAAAAATGAATTAATCTAATTTGTATATATATATAATTAAAAACAAGATTATTTCGGGTTAGACACGTAGCTCAGTTGGTAGAGCTGTGTACACGTATACGGGAGGTCACGAGTTCGAACCTCACTCAGCGCATAGAAAACACAGTCTGACCGGTCAGACCCGGTCAACGGTCAAAAAGTCAACTTTTTTATTTCTTTTCATTTATTTATCTAAATTGAAAAATCAATTAAAAATACTTAAAAATATGATTTTTAAAGTTAGAAAATTTCTTAAACTCACAAAAATAAATCTAACAATCCCATTAAGAGCACTAATTAAAAATATTAATCTCAAATAAAATTTTTATCGAGTTATTATGTTATTATTTAGGTTAGTTTTCCCTCGTCGGTTGAATCATAATTTCGTGCGCATTCATCATTATCAAGGAACGCACCCACTGTGAGTGAATCCTTACAAATTCCCCTTTTTATTCATGTTTTGGGGTGTATCATGTGTCACTTTAATTATTTCGTTTATTCAAACTTGTGTCATTACCATTATATGACCTAAACTTATGATGTAAAATTGTTGTGATGCGTGTTTACATTTTGTCAAGTTGCGTGCAAATCATTCATTAGGCCCATCAGTTTCTCGTGGGAGACGAGTTGAACATCGCGTGCCTCATTAGATCGGCTCCGTTTGATTGAGCCTTGATCTCATTGTTCACCATTTGGTGTGTGTGCTTGTGCATTAATTGATATTATGTGTTTTGTGATTTAATTTACATTTACGTTTACTCATATGTGGTTATGCACTTTTTTATAACCAAAATAACAAATTCGTTCAAATGTTTTCATAAGATTCACTCGCCAACTTTTGTTGACCCAAAAACCCTATTTTTACACATGATACAGGTGATCCAGTTGAGAAAAGATACACGTAGGATGGCCTAGAAGAATAAACAAGTTAATGCTTTGGAATGGACATTTAGTTTTGTTTCCCTTTGTAATTGTATGATTTTTGTTTAATACTTTAGTTTGTAATGAAAATGTATTTGAACATGTTATGCTTGTATGTCTATTGTGACTTCTTCTTTAAAGAGAAATAATAAATATGAAACTTTATAGTAAATGTCATGAGCTTTGATGAAAACCCAATCATGCCCCAACTACCATTTCCGCTGCGGGTCAGGGTGTGACAGATTGGTATCAGAGCTATTGACTATAGGGATATAGGATAGGTTATTAGACCCTTAGAGCCTATACTATAGTTGATTAGATTTTAATTGTTTATGTGGTTACATGCAAACTCATGATGTTTATTTGTTTCGTATTTGTTACACACACAAATGCATGCAAACACTTCTACTATCATATTGTCTGATATTTAATGAGTTATAGTTATTGTCAAACATAACATGCTTACACATACATTCATCACGCATATTTCAATGTTCACATATTCTAATCATCCTCATATTTCCTTTATTCAAGATTTTGTCGCAATTTTCGTTTTTCAATCTCATCAAAGTGAGTTCTACGATGGGCATGTAGTAACTGTAAGAGTACAAGTACCGGTAGTCGGAACGTCCTGTCTAGGTTGGCATTCGTATAAATCCAATATAACGGACCAGTTTGCCTACCTGGGGACTAACGATGAGAGTACGAAGGACCTATTAGGCCAAAGCATGCCACCCCAAACATCGTTCGAACTAAACCTACTTTGAGTTGTCATTGTGTCTATACCAGGACACCCTCAGACCTTATACTTTGCTGTCATGTTTTACGATTTTCATTCGGGTGGCGCAAGTGTTAAACAGGCCAACACCAATATGAACCCTACCAAAGCCCAGTAGTCATGGGGGTCCACATGACTACCAAGGCCAAGTAAGGGGACATATGGAAGCCCAAACATGAGCAAAGCCCAAGACATCCTATGGATGTAGTAAATTTATTTTATTCATTTGTTTTTGTGAATGTTCATTTCTAAATACGACACATGACACCTAAAACGTCAAACTCATACTCTCGATACGTATTCCTTGTAGATGTCTTCTAGTCTCTCTCGTAGAAGTATGAGATCAGGAAAATCCCGCGAGCGCATGGCTGCCCAAATCGCTCAACAAATGGCTACCGTAATACCCAACATCGTAATTCAAGTACAACAGGCCCTTACCGCTAATCCCGTCAACCCAATCAACCAAGGAGATCAAAACATTGTCAATCCTCCCCCAAAAGCCACTAAATGCACCTTCAAGCATTTCAAATCCTGCGGTCCTCCAAAATACGAAGGGACTGAAGGTGTCACCGCTCTCCTCCATTGTTTTGAGGAAATGGAAAACACTTTTCTCAATTGCGACTGCCCCGATGATCACAAGGTGCGATATGCTACCGGTCGTTTGTTTGGAGTAGCACTTACATGGTGGAATACCGAGAAGGCCAAGCGAGGTGTTGAAAATGATATGACTTTGACTTGGGAAGAGTTGAGGGAAATCATGACAAGACGTTTCTGTCCAAGAAGCGAAATCAAGAAACTAGAAGATGAGTTCTACTCTTTGAAACAAAAAGAGGGCGACCACACCACATACAACAAGAGATTCCTTGAGTTGAATCAGATGGTCCCCAACTTGTTCACTCCCCTTTACCGTTTAATCGAGCACTACATTCGAGGTCTTCCTTAAAAAATTCAGGACCCTGTAATAAGTACCACACCTGCAACTTTGGAAGCAACAATGGAGATAGCTACAGAGCTCACCGAAAACCGCATACGGAATGAAGATTTCGCGGAGGAGAAGAAGAAGGATAAAGCATCAACCAAAACCTCAAACTCCACTCACCCCGAATCCTCTCCTCAAACCACTCCTAAGAGAAAACGAGATGGGCAAAATTTCGCTATCACCCAAGGCAATCAACCAGCTTCACAAGCCGTACCCCTCCAAGCTATCCCAATCACTCAAATAGCACCCAACTCTACTTACCCAAATAAGAAACCTTACATTGGACCTCACCCTCAATGCAACACCTGTTTTTATCACCATCCATCTACCTTACCTTGTCGACTATGTGCAAATTGTGGGCGTTATGGTCATTGGAGCAAAACTTGTCGTGCCCCTCAAAACCAAGCCTCACCCCTACTCAAAACATGATCCAAACATATCAACAACCCCAATACCCCATGTTTCCATATGTTCGAGCTTGCTTTAATTGTGGCGACCCTGCCCACTTTAGAAACACGTGCCCTCGATTGGTTAACATCATAAACGCCCAAGCTCAAGCAAACCCAGTTAACCAAGCAAATCAAGCAAACCCAGCTCCACCACCAGCAAGAGGAAGAGCTTACAACATCAACGCCAATCCTGTTGAAGATAATAACGGCCCAAACGAATCACCCAACTAGCTTTCCCTCACCAAGAATCAAGACTCAACTCAAATCGTTTAGTTTTAATGTTTTCTTTATGTTATCTCAATCTTTATGTATCCCAGTTATAAATTGGGAATTTATGTATCCAAAATTTCAATGCGAATTGATATTACGGTTTTGTTTTATACCTTTACTCATTGATTTAACTCTCATATCATCATACATCTCGACCTACCTCGATCTCATCATTTAAAGAAGTTGGGTTGTGTCTCACTTTTACATAGACTAACCCCCTTCATCATAACAAACGTGAGAGGTACTGTCATCATTCAGTCATATATCCTTTCAGATTCGAGACTCGAGTTTTGGCTGTTGTGGTTGTTTTGTAGATTGTAGAGTCACATAGAACTAATCATAATTTACTGATAAAACCAATGAAAATTTAACAAGAATATGGTGGATACGCCGTTGGTACTTCCTATATATGTATTCTTGTCAAAAGATCGGAAGCATTGTCAGGCGGTTATGAGAAGTTCCGTGTAGGTTTTAATATTGTCATGGATGAAGTTTTTATTTTGTGATATAACCTTATCTTTTCAAACGTATCAATTCCCTCAAAACTCTTATGCATGAAATCATACCTAGTCAATCAACTCTGTTTATCCATGTTCCGCATTCTTATACTTTAGGCATCAAAAAGCGATTCCTGTAGCAGGGTATTCAATCGTTACTAGGAACGTTACCACCTCAAATAGAACTTAAACTCTCACCCTCTTCTAATTATGTAATTGTCAAATTAAAACACTCTCCCTTCAAGTCAAATATACCACTACTTAAATTTCGGGACGAAATTTCTAAAAGTAAGGGATACTGTAACATTTGTGTAAAACGGGTTTCAAAAACCCGCACCGGTTATTTATCAAGTATTAGTTAAAATGTTCGATGCGTACTTAATTAGGGTTGATTATGTAATTTTTATATTATTAGGATTTAATTCTTATTTATAAATAATAATAATATTAATTAAATAAATAATAATAATAATAAGAAAGTTAGATTAACCATTTAAAATAAGGAAACAAAAATTAAAATAAAAAGAAATGGGAAACCGGGAATCGAACCCGGGTCTCCCGTGTATACACCCACACCAAACACCACTACACCAAACGCACACTTGTGCTATAATCAAAACCATTAAAGTCTTATATTAAAAACCCGCTTGAACCTGCAAATTCGAAATCATCAAGACAGTAACCGCCAGCAGATTCAATGGGCAATCATCAAACCTCCGTTTCGAATTTGTCAATTATAACCGAAATCGGAGTCATTGGAATTAAATCGAATTGCAATCATTGCCGCAATTGAAACTGAAAAATCATTGTCGGCCATGACACTATAAATACAAACCAATTGCTTCTCAGTCAGAACACACACACTCACTCGCTCATTACTCGTTTTTTTACTCGGAAGTTTCTGTTAAATTTTGGTCATCGGATTTGTTCTCAGCCGTCGGAATCAGTCATCGGAGGCATCAAGATTTCCGTATTTTCCAGTTGGTATGCAACCTTAAAACCTTTCTATGTCATTGCACAATTCTTTCAAATAACCAAAACTGATACAGATTCCTATAAGTCGAAGTTCAGTTCTGGGTCATGTTCTAGGAAGAAGACGAAGTCAAGTTGTGTTTATAGTTAATCAAAAACGGGTTATAATCGGGTTAGACACACAGTCCAACAGTGGACTGTGTGCATTTTATGCGGAAGAGACCGAGTTCGATACTCGAACCACACCGATCCACTGAAATTAAATCCATTGTTTTAAAACAAATCATATCGCTTCACAGAAAGTGGTTAAATAAAATAAAAATCCTATCTTATACGGGTTAGACACCCAGCCCAGTTGGATGGGCTGGGTGCAAGTCACACTAAGGTCGCAGGTTCGAGTTATGTCCAACACACCGGTTTAGTTGATTTAAAAACCTTTTTAATTAATTAATTTCTGAAATATTCTAATCAGTATATAAGTATAATAAAAATCAAGAAAACTAACAGGTTAGACACACAGCCCAACTGGTTGGGCTGTGTGCACACAAACCGTAGGTCCCGAGTTCGAATCCTGCTTCTGTAACCGGTTTTGGCAATTATCAAAACTTTTTAAATAGAAACAAAAATGAATTAATCTAATTTGTATATATATATAATTAAAAACGAGATTATTTCGGGTTAGACACGTAGCTCAGTTGGTAGAGCTGTGTGCACGTATACGGGAGGTCACGAGTTCGAACCTCACTCAGCGCATAGAAAACACAGTCTGACCGGTCAGACCCGGTCAACGGTCAAAAAGTCAACTTTTTTATTTCTTTTCATTTATTTATTTAAATTGAAAAATCAATTAAAAATACTTAAAAATAGGATTTTTAAAGTTAGAAAATTTCCTTAAACTCACAAAAATAAATCTAACAATCCCATTAAGAGCACTAATTAAAAATATTAATCTCAAATAAAATTTTTATCGAGTTATTATGTTATTATTTAGGTTAGTTTTCCCTCGTCGGTTGAATCATAATTTCGTGCGCATTCATCATTATCAAGGAACGCACCCATTGTGAGTGAATCCTTACAAATTCCCCTTTTTATTCATGTTTTGGGGTGTATCATGTGTCGCTTTAATTATTTCGTTTATTCAAACTTGTGCCATTACCATTATATGACCTAAACTTATAATGTAAAATTGTTGTGATGCGTGTTTACATTTTGTCAAGTTGCGTGCAAATCATTCATTAGGCCCATCAGTTCCTCGTGGGAGACGAGTTGAACATCGCGTGCCTCATTAGATCGGCTCCGTTTGATTGAGCCTTGATCTCATTGTTCACCATTTGGTGTGTGTGCTTGTGCATTAATTGATATTATGTGTTTTGTGATTAAATTTACATTTACGTTTACTCATATGTGGTTATGCACCTTTTTATAACCAAAATAACAAATTCGTTCAAATGTTTTCATAAGATTCACTTGCCAACTTTTGTTGACCCAAAAACCCTATTTTTACACATGATACAGGTGATCCAGTTGAGAAAAGATACACGTAGGATGGCCTAGAAGAATAAACAAGTTAATGCTTTTGAGTGGACATTTAGTTTTGTTTCCCTTTGTAATTGTATGATTTTTGTTTAATACTTTAGTTTGTAATGAAAATGTATTTGAACATGTTATGCTTGTATGTCTATTGTGACTTCTTCTTTAAAGAGAAATAATAAATATGAAACTTTATAGTAAATGTCATGAGCTTTGATGAAAACCCAATCATGCCCCGACTACCATTTCCGTTGCGGGTCAGGGTGTGAACGTTCGATAAGGTTTTCGTGAATATTTGTTCATTTACGTTCGTTTATATTCGTATGTTTGTGTTTTAGTTAAAGTTTTTTGTACTTCCATATATTTTTTAATACTTTTATATTATTAAACTTTTATTTATTTTATTACCCTAACAATTAAACTAGGCAACCCTATTTCACGTTGTTTATGCACAATTTCCCTTTCCTTTCTCATTATTTACATCGATGAATACGATCCTCCTCCGTTCCACAATGAGGGATTCAAGTTCCAGTGCTACTCTCTCGACCATCCACCTTTATCCTTCGTCGCATTCGCTAAATATATTTGTGTTCGTGAACATGCTCTTTTCATTAATGAACGAACATAAAATCTCGTTCATGAACTGTTGGTGAACACATTTATTTCCTTAACGAACAAACACGAACAAGGCCTTGTTCGTGTTCGTTCGGTTCATTTGCAGCCTTACCTGCAAATTAACTCTAAAAACTGTTAAGTGTCATTTGTCTTGATTGTGGGTATGGATGCGTGCATGCATGGGTGGACGCATTATATGAGACCATACCCCTTCAACCGGCGATTAGGGCTGTTCAGAAAACTCGTGGCTCGGAGCTTGCTCGAAGCTCACTAGGATTTAGCTCGGAAAAAAGCTCGCTCGATATAGCTCGGTTTGAAAGTGAGCCGAGTAGGCTCGGTTCGGTTAGAAAGTGAGTCTAGCTCGGCTCGGCTCGTAACGAGCCGAATTGGCTCAGTTTGGCTCGCTTGTTAGCTCGGCTCGGATCACTTTACTTATAATATATTTTATTTTTATATACATTATAATATATTACAAAAAACTAATTATAATTTACGTGTATTTAGGTTTGTAATTTGATATTTATGACTTATTTGAAGGTTGATTACCATGCTAATGAACTAATATTGTATTTCGTCGAAGTTTAAAACTTATTTTGTGTTGTTTAACTTGATTTTGCCTTGTGATGTATTAGGTTGAACTTATTTTGGTGATGTTCTTTTGAATTATTGAATAATATTTTAGATTACTTAATTTTTAGAGTTATGTACTAATTTTTATTTATAATATCGAGTCAAACCAAGCCGAGCCAGCCAGCTCGGTTTAAAACCAAGCCGAGCCCGAGCTTTGATTTTCAGCTCGGTTTATAATCGAGCCCGAACTTGCCCTAGCTCGGCTCGGCTCATGAACAGCCCTACCGGCGATTAATTCCTATATATATATATATATATATATATATATATATATATAATCTATCCAATTTAAATCCCAAGCAATCTCGAATGTATAACGTAGCTTCAAGCCTTCAACTTCCTCATACATTTAACATAACATATCTAAAACCATATCCTCGGTGTCTTCAACAAAATCATGCAATATGGAGGCAGAGGAATCCACAGAATTTGACTAGCTAACTATAACTTTAATCCCGTTCAAAGAAACAAAAAAAATTAGGAGTTATTTAGCGATTTTCTTATTTACAAGAAAAAAAAAAGAAACGAAACTGAAAACAACGGATGCAAGGGTGTGGGGGCCAGCAGTTGCTGACTTGCTGCTAAGAATTTAGGGTATCGAAGCACTAGAGTAAATGCAAGTAGACCCGCCACCACGTTAGTGTGTCTCTTTTGGGTGCATGACCCAATTCCACATCCATGTTTAACCTACCTTAAGTCATATTATTTTTTAATTATATACATAACAACGTTATAAATACATCTAATTATGGTTATTATACCTTATTTGTTATATTATTTCATAGTTATTGTTTTCTAAAGCACATATTAGTAGAGTTTATATACCGTTGAAAGCGATCGAATCAAGACAAGTCAACCACTTAGTTTGTTTGTAATATATGTTTTCGGCTAACGATTCAGTTTTGTTGGTTTACAATTTGCAACTTGAAACCAACCGTGTAACCAATCTAGTTTGATATTCAACTTTTTACATATTTCATTTTAAGAATATAAAGTTTGCATATGTATCATTTTTCATCAACAATCCTTATCACTATAAAAGTTAGTACAACACTATGCTTTTTAAAAATATACAAAAATATGGTTCAATACTACTAAGGGGCTGTTTGGCAACTTCTGAACGGTTAAGTGCTGAATCAGTAAGAGGTCTGAACCATTAAGCGTTGAACCGGTAAGAGGTCTGAACCATTATGAGCCAATATAATGTTTAACCGTTCAGAGACAAATGTCTGACCAGTTCAAATTAGAGGTCTTAACCATTCAGACTCAGTGTAATGCTTAACCATTCAGAGGCAAATGTCTGAATCATTCAGATATCTGGTCGCGAAACAAACAGTCGGAACCATTAAGGGCTGAACCAATAAGAGATATGAACCATTAAGAGCCTTATTAAGAGGTAAACAAACAACTCCTAATTGTCAAAACTGAATCGTCAAACCGTCAAAAAACAGGTAATTTTAACAAACTAACATGGACTGTTTGGTTTGTCCTTTTCTGAAATTGTAGTTAGCGGTATGACCAAAATCATGTTTGTTAAAATCAGCTTAAACGGACCAAAAACATCCCTAACACATTCTAGTAGAGTTGGAATCTTGAGGGTAAGTTTAACACACAACTTTAGGTAATAGTTAAGATAAGAATACAAACACTAATACCTTACACTTTATGAACAAAAAAAGAATTATCATTTAGTTTGACTGATTGGTATAATACAAAAGTTTTAAAAATAAATCATGTTTTCTAACATGTGTTACTTGTTTACAAAGAAAAGTTAATACTTAATACTCGTTTGTCACCGACTAAAGTACAGGTTGGATATCGTACTTTTCATGTAAGGCCACACCACATGCACTTGTGAGCCATTTATATGTCTTTATGGTGTTAATTTATAAATTAAATGATCACATGTTTGCTTATTGTCAAGTTCTATAACATTTATACAAGAACTTACCTTGTTACTTGTTAGTAAACTGAGATCAGATTTTCCACATAATCGTGTAAGGAAAATTCCTATTCATATGCACATATATGTATTTATCGAATATAATATGTTTATGATGCCTAATATTGAATATATCATGTGACCATACCCTCTTGGTCTTATGGTATCAGGTGTTTATTCTCATCAAAATGATGTAGGTTTGAGCCTCATAAAGTGAGTAATAAGTGAATGTTATGAGTAGATTTAGGGTGTGTTCGTCGTTTAAATAAAATTCAGATATCTCATGTATACATAAAAGTGAGTTTGCTAAATTGCTTATCGAACGACTTTAAATGGTTACGAAACCAATAACTGTGAAATAAAAAACGAACAATTTCCACCTATTGACATGCTATTTTACATTTCGAACACTAACTTGTATCAACTCAAAATTTATTAAAAATTTATAGAGAGTGAATAGTGTTGTCTCAAATATAAAGATAAATATTCCTATTTTATCTCCTCCATTTATAACCACTTTTTATAATATAAAAACACTCTCAAAGAATTTGATGAAAAGGATGTGAATACTCTTATTACTCGTTCTTGATTATCGTTTTAATGAATAACATTTCCAATAAAAGATCATATGTTAGAAAAGTGAAACCTAAAACCCAATATTAGTATTAGAGTTAACTGTCATTTTCGTTCCTGTGGTTTGTTCACTTTTGTCATTTCAATCTATTTTTCAAAAATGTGTCAGCTTCCTCCCTAACATACTGGAAACATCTCACTTCAGTCCAAAAATTAAAATTCAGGTAAGTCAGACTTAATTAATTAACTAACATAAAATAAGGTGAAATTAAAAGAACGTGAAATTAAAAGAAATATGAAAGGACAATAATACCCTTTATTAAACCTATCTAACGTAACTGGGTTTTAATTTTTGAACTGAAGTGACACGTTTCCAGTATGTCAGGGAAGAAACTGGTGCATTTTTTAAAATTGGGCTGAAATAGCAAAACTGAACAAACCACATAGACGAAAATGCAGTTAACTCTTAATATTATGTTATATCATAGAGTTTTCCTTTTTATATTCCTTTTTGTTAATTTTGTTAATTAATGTCATTTAAATGATAAAAATAGAAATCTAGATTCCAACAATAATAACACTGTGTTTATGTCAATAGGGATTGGGTAAAACGAGAACCACCTTGAGTTGTGAAACTGTAGAAACCAATATTAACCATTGATCAAATTTGTTTTGATGGGTTAGATTAAAAGACAATAAAGTAGAGTCACAATTGTGCTTTAATTAATAAGATTTTTGTTTTTTAGTGAGATAAGGGTTAATTGGTATTTTTTACTATGACCATTAATGATTGGTCTCATTAATGATTGTGCTTAAATTAATAAGATTTTTTAATAAAAAAATTTTAAAAATTGAGGTAAATTTTAACATTGGCAAAAAATCACCAGAAAATTTAAAAAATAAACTAAAATAAATATAGCGAAGTGATCGTTACTAAATGATAGTTTGCACCTCCATCGTCTGAGATCCACACGGACACCACACAAAACATGTAAAAATCCCAAATTATCATTCTACAAACAAACTAAATATCATTTACTCCAATATATAACGTTTACATTCCACAAAAGTGACGTTTAGAGGAGCTCGAGCGGGCATTCAGGGGCGTAAAAAACATTTTTCTGCCGCATGTAAAAAACATTTTTTTTACTTTCGACACTGCGCGCAAATTTTTTTTACATTCGGCAACGAATGTAAAAACATTTTTTAAACGTATGTAAAAACTACAAATTTACAAACGTGAATTTACAAAATATATTATATAATTGCTTTTTATGCCTAAATTTTTTATTTTTACCCCAACCCCGACTGTAAATTATTTTTACGCCCCGGAAATTAAAACATTTTAAACTTTTTTTGCACCTTAGTTGTTAACTTTTTTTACGCCCCAATTAAAACATTTTAAACTTTTTTTGCGCATTAGTTGTTAACTTTTTTTACGCCCCAAGTCGATTGTTTGGCTAGGGGTTTTTAAACTTTTTTACGGGGGCCGTAAAAAAATTTGAGAATAAAAAAACTTTTTTTTCATTCTACACCGTGCGCAAAAAAATTATTTTACATTCGACAACTTACGTAAAAACCTTATTCAAATGTACGTAAAAACTATTTTACGCCTTTCGTACGTTTTTTACATACGTTTGAAAATTAGATTTACACGCGACGTTTAGAGGAGTTCGGGTCGGCGATCAAGGGCGGAAAAAACTTTTTTTATGCACGTTGTCAAAACATTTTATTTATTTATTTTTTACATAATAGTATTCTCATACTCAGTTCGTGTAAATATTTACGCACGTCAAACTTTTTTACGCACGTTTTCAAAACTTTTTTACGCACGTTGTCGAATGTGTTTTTTAAAAACTTGTAGTGCAAAGTCATCAAACGTTAACGAATGAAATAGAAATTCTCAACAAACATATAAGACAAATATAGCTTGCATTTTTATAAAGAACGTTATGTCATAATTAGGAAAAATAGAGGAAAAAGAAATAGATATCATTTTTGATAATTTTGTATTTTCTAATAAACATATAAGACAAATATAGATTGCATTTTATAAAGAACATTATGTCGTAATTAGTGAAAACAAAGCAAATAGAAATAGATATTATTTTTGATATTTTTGTATTTTTCTAAATTACGTAATACTTTTGGTGTTTTAATTTAAAACTTAATATATTTTTTCTTAATTTTAAATATAAAAAATATGGATTAAAGGTGAGAGATATTATTATACGTATTAATAATGATGTGATGTGATGTGATGTGTTTTAGATATAAGAGAGATGTGATATGACATTGAGAGAAAAATACTAAAATACCCTTTTGAATTAAATTGATTAGGTGACGTGTTAAAATTCTACTGGATGGGAGAAGTTCTCATGTGTCTCGTAACTGATAGTGGTTCCTGCTTGAACCGGATTCTATGTCAATAAATAGTTATATATAATAATAATAATAATAATAAATAATAAGTATTTTGGTATGTGACAATATTATGTAATATTAAGCTTTTTCACATTTTCTTCACCCTTTTATTGTTTTTGGTATGTGACACAATCATGTAATATTAAGTTTTCCTATTTTCTTCACCCTTTTATTGTTAATATTGTTGTCAACTTATATAACCGAATCATATATCATATTAAAATGTCGTTTCATGATCTATAAACCTTTATTACTAACTATTTAATATTTATTTTATACAAAACTTGTAGAAAACGGTTTTTAACCTATCATATTTTATTTCTAACAAACAATTTCAAAGAGTGTAACGTGTTAACACCATATCTTTCCTTAAAAAAATCATTTTAATAATATTTGATTTTGTAATATTTTTAAATCGGATTAATATCACAGGATGCCAACATTGCTTATTTTAAGATTCTTATCTTAATGTCCGCCACCTTTACTTCATGTGCATATATACGGGAAGGTTATCTTGAGAACACTAAAATTGCGAGAACCGTGAGAACGAATGAAAAAACCAATCAAAACTATTTTTTTAATACAAACCTTATTGTATCTAAAATACAACTTAAAAAAATTACAACATCAAATAGCTCATTTCTCCTCTTAAAATCACTCTTATTAGATTTTTTACACATATGTAAAAAATAACATATTTACACGTGTAAATGACAAACTTACACATGTGTAATTTTTCTTTATTTACGAATTCACGTAAATTTAAACGTGTAAATTGAATTTCTAACATCTTGTTCGAATAATAATGATAAGTGTAAAAGAAATTTTGAATTTGAATTGATTTTGATCAAGTTCTCATGGTTTTTTCATTCGTTGTCACGGTTCTCACTAGGGGTGAGCGAGAAAACCGAAATAACCGAACCGAAATAACCGAAGCAAAAACCGCGGTTCGGTTTTTCGATTTTTAATAACCGAAAATTTTGGTTCGGTTTTCGGATAAACATTTTCAATAGCCGAAAAAACCGAACCAAACCAATAAGTTACAGTCCATGTATTTTTATGTTTATGTTTAAATTGTTTAAGTGTTCAACCATTGCTAGTAGAAAATGTTACTTTTATTCTTGAATGTTAAGTGTTTTAATAAAAACATAACATGTTTATTTATAATTTAAATGATTTATTTATTACCTATAAGATATAATAAAATTTAATATAAAAATCAAATTATCTTCAAATTATTATAAAAGAAAATACCTTAATAAAAACTTTAAGGAAATATAAAAATAGATTAGAATGTTAGGTTAAATAATATTAATTAAAGAGGTTAACTATAATAACTTAAATGTAAACATATAAAAAGATTGTTATAATATAAATTATACTTTTTATTTTTGAATTTTACATAATTTTGTTACAAAAACCGAAATAACCGAAAAACCGAACCAAACCGACGTAAAAACCGAAATCGACAAAAACCGAAATCGAATGATTTTTAAACCCGAAAACCGATATTTCGGTTTCGGTTTTGATTTTGTCCAAAACCAAACCGAACCATGCACACCCCTAGTTCTCACAATATTTAGCATTCTCATTTAAACCTTCCCCATATATATATATATATATATATATATATATAGAGAGAGAGAGAGAGAGGAGAGAGAGAGGATGAATGAGAAAAACTACATATAAATGAGAAAACTAAAAAATTAACCAAAAACATACAAATCTTTTTTTTTACAATTTTTTATAAAAATTCGCTACATTTTATGTATAAAAAACTTTTTTTCAAAAAAAAACTTGTATTGCACATATGCATTATAGGGGAAGGTTCATTTGAGAAGAAAATTTTATTGAGAAGAAAAAGAACAAAAGGGTACAATTGTAAAACATTAAATAGTTTTTTTTCTCATCTCATTTATTATTATGTTTAACTAATTAATTAGTCATAAAGACTATTATCCTCGACACTTCAAATTTTTGCCTACACGCATCAAAGTTATCTTACACAACTCGTAATTTATCCTACACACCTCGTATTTATCCTACAATAAATGATTTTTTTTTGAGAAAATATATATCTTAAAAACAGGTTACAAATTTAATATAATTAGTAATTAAAGATGAAACTACCAATTAATGATGTATGTAAGTTGACCTATATACCCTTATAGTTACATTAAGTGCAAATATTAAATGAAGTCTAATAAAACATTTTTATTAGTTGAAATTTCTTCTTACAAAGAATTTCTTCTTGTTTGAATTCTCCATGTGCATTACTTGTGTACTGCACATGTGCATTATATGCGTAAAGTTAACTTTTGAGTTTCGTTTAGCTTTTAGGGTTAGGTTTTTTGGATATTTTGGTTAGGATTAGGTTGTTTTTAGGGGGTGCGGGTGGGGGGTTTATGTTTTTTGAGGGGTGCGGGTAGGGGGTTTAGGTTTTTTGGGGGTTTATGTTTATGGTTTAGTTTTAGTTTTTTTTTAGGGGGGGGGGGAGTGGGGTGGGGGGTTTAGGTTTTTTTTTTTTGGAGGAGGGGGTGGGGGTAGGCTTTTTGTGGGAAGGTGGATTTAGGTTTTTTTTTTTGGGAGGGGGGTGGGGGGTTTAGGTTTTTGGGGGTGTCGGTGGGGGTGGGTTAGGTGGTTTAGGATTTTCTGTATTAGTGCACATATGCAGTACAACTTTTAAAAAAAATTATACATTATTTGTAGCGATTTTTAATAAAAAAATTGATATGTTTTTTAGGCTTTTTAAATAGTTTTTGGTTTTCTCATTTAAACTAGTTTTCTAATGATCCATCCCACACACACACACACACACACACACACACACATTATATATATATATATATATATATATGGGAACAAAAAATGGAAATCCTCTTGTGGTGAGAAAACCTAGGAAACTCAAAGCTAACGACATTTTTTTTGAAAAAAATTACACATGTAATATATATGTTTTTAAGGGTTTTGAGCAAAAAAAGAAAAGAAAATCAAAAAATCGCCAACCAGATTTAAAATAAAAAAAAAATTGTGTAACATATGATACATTCATGTGTAACATATTTTACTGTCGCGTTGCTGAAAATTTGTTTATTTTTTAAAAAATATCCACTTGGAGCTTTTTTATTTTTTTGCTCAAAACCCTTAAAAACATGTATATTACATGTGTGATTTTTTCAGAAAAAAAATGTGGGTTTCTTAGGTTTTTCCATTGAGTTGAGAAAACTCAAGAAAACCCTATGTAACATTTTTATTTTTTTCTAAAAAAATAGGTGAATCTAACATTAATGTACTTGAACATTTTTATAAAAAAAATGTAAAAAGTGCCTACTTGTTTTTTTTAAATGTTTAAAATTTGTATGTCACATTTTTTGGACATATATATTATGTAACATGAAATTTTTAATATTTAAAAAAAACTACTTGGTGTTTTTTTGTGTTTCTTTTATAAAAATATTCAAATATATGTATGTTACATTTCCTTTTTTTTTTTAAATGTTACATGGGGTTTTTACAAAGTTTTTTTGAGTTTTCTTAACTCAAATGGATTTCCGTTTTATTCTTCCCCTATATATATATATATAGAGAGAGAGAGAGAGGAGAGAGAGAGAGAGAGAGAGAGAGAGAGAGAGAAAGTGTAAAATACAAGAGTGGTTATCGTGCTAAACGTACACGAGTAGGAGATTACGCCGCATGCCATTCCTTATTTTTTTATAACATGCGTGATTAGAGAAATCGGTCTTCCCATGCGAGTTTTGCCTCATTTTTTTGACACCGCTAGATTATGTTGTTATAAAGACAGCCGTAAAAAATTTGAAGTGGTTTTTTCGGCCCTTTACAACTACTGAAAAACATTTGCAGCTGCTGTAAATGAAACAAAACTCGGTTTTTTTAGAATTTTTGGTAAAAAAAAATTTAAAAAACATTTCGTAAAGCCGAGTTTTCTAAGTTATCACAACTCGTATGACTTTTCATTTTACCATAACCATATATATATATATATGTTGACCATTATGTTTGGATAGATTATATTTGCTATAGCTTTTCACAAAATCCGTCATTACTTCCAATATATCAAATTTATATTTTTATATTTTATAATGATACTTATAGTTTTGAATTAAAGCTAACGAAAAACAATTTTTACGATTTTTTATTAAACTTATAATCATAATGATATTTTTATTTTTATGAAATATTTTTAATTAGATTTATAACAAATTATATTTTTAAAATAAGTTATCAAAAAATTTCCCCTACTTAAAAAAATAATTTGATTTTAAATGTTTAATTAGAAATTAGAAAACTTAATTAAATTACAACCAAACAACCTTCGTTATTTAACACGTATAGTACATGACATTATAACCTAGTTATAATCTATTAATTAATTACTATTAAATATAAATTATGCATCAATGAGATAGATATCCATGAATAAAGACAATTTTTAACCATTTGAGTTTTATAAGAGCATTCACAATGAATCATCTAAAAATATGTGAGTGTAACCTCTATATTTGTGAGAGTAGTTGTAAATTGTTGTGAGTGGATGAGAGAGAAAAATGAAAAAAATTCATGTTTATCAGTAAATTTGGAGATGATACTGTTCATCTCTATAATTTTTTAATATTTCTTGAAACTGGTTGTGAGTGAAGAAGAAAGAAAAAATAATGATAAAAGTGAAAAAATATTATTTTTATTAAAAAAAAGAGAAAAAAATAGTATTTTTTAATATAATTATAAATATTAATAGTGTTAGATCGTGAATGCTATGACAAGATACCTTTGTTCAACTGGAACAGAGATTAAAAGAAATTTTACCTTTAAAAAAATATAAATTAGGCAGCCGACACCATTAGAGATTACACCGGCACGCACCCTATCCCACCCCACTAGTCATCATTTTTCAACCAGTCCACACTGAATTTAGGAATTTCCAACCACTCAATACCACCTTCATTCCCGATTCGTAATCGCCGTCACGGACTTCATCAATCAACAACTTTTCACCACCACTTCATCTCCCCAATCCTTAACCCCCACAAAAAAAACATGAACGACGGCGAAGCCGCAAAGAAAGAGGGCTTAACCGTCATAGTATCCACAACCGCTAACGGTAACGGCACAATTAACGGCAGCGGAAATGCTTTGTTCAGTAAAACCCGGTACAAGTTCTGGGCCATCACCGCGATCTTGCTGTTAGCTCTGTGGTCTATGTTCACCGGATCCGTCACTTTAAAGTGGTCCGGAGCCGGTAACGTTAACAATTCTCTCACCGATTCGTTTGATACGCCTGCTCGCGACCTCGATATCCTGGTACTATTCTTTATCTTTACACATATGTAAAGTGCTAAATAGTACTTGTTGTTTTCATTTCACAATTGACCCCGAGAAACTTGTTAAATAATGCTTTACCAATATATATTTTGTTGTTTCAGTTGATGCAACAAATTTGTTAAGTGAGTTGAATTGTAATTGATTTAGGAAGTTGAGGAGCGAGAGAAGCTTGTTAGGAAGTTCTGGAACGTCTACACGCACAGCAAAACAGCCAAATTGCCGAGGTTTTGGCAGGAAGCGTTAGAGGCGGCGTACGAGCATCTGACCAGCGATGTCCCGGAGGTGAGGGACGCTGCGGTTTCGGAGATCGCGAAGATGTCGTTGGTGTCTGTTGATGTTGAGCCATTGCCTCTTAACGCGGTTCGATTTGGATTTGGAATTGGATTTCACAATAATTAACTGTGAATATTGTTATTTGAGTTGTTATAGTTGTGTTTGATGAATGAAGCTTTTGGGTGTGCAGGATTTGGAAGGAAGAAGGAAGAGTTTGAGGCATGTTGTCGGTAGGAAGAAGGTTGTTTAGGTATGCAGATCAAGTGTTGGACAAAATGTCGGCATGTAATAAAGTTTTACTTTACTGAATACCGAGTGAAGGTGTGTTTTACTAGCGGTTTTTGTACCAGGGGCAACCAATTATACATGATATAAGTTATAATAATATTGGATTATTGGGATCTTGATAATGTGTTGACTTAACATTAGTTAATTTTTTGTTTGTCATATACGTATCCTATGCTGAATGATGATATGATATTCATTGAATATTTATAAAAAAGATATAAAATATTGATCCACCATTGCACATGCAATTGTATATTAACTAATAAATCAAGTTACTTTCATTATTAAACATGAAAACAAATAATACCTAAGAAAATCGACAAAATTGGTAAAACTGCTAACGCTAAAAAGTCAAAGCAAACCAATAAAATGTTGAATTGGAAGTGAATGAATCGGGTGGAATCAGTGTAGAGGTTACAAGTTAAGAGAAAGCAAACCAATGGTAAAGTTGAATAGAGAAGTGAATAAATCCAATATAACATTTCATTATCATATATTGGTTATAATAATTTATCTCTCTTACATCTCATTCCTAATCCTAAAAATGTGCGATTTTTTTATTCTTTCCCTAAATTTCAAGGATGTGAATGGAGAATAGGCTCGGAATGCTCTAAAGTGAATCTCATATTTACAGAAAGTTATAATAAACCTGATATTTTTAGGGATGAAAGGATAGAGTTTTATTTTAATAGATATTAATTTAGCGAATGACGAGTTTTAGTTAAATTGTATAAATGGAAGGTTTTTCTTTAAAAAAAATTAATTTTGAAAATGACGACTTTTAGTGAAATCTTATAAATAGGGTTAGGGAATAATATGTAAATGCTCTGTCATCCCAATAATTCATATTTCCAAGGAATTTTTTAATTATTATTTATTAACCGTGATATACAAATTTTTTTTATTTCACATTTTCTTGTGTGTCTGCCCTAGCACATATATATAGAGGAGATGGGTCATGAGAAAACTAGTTTAAATGAGAAAACAAAAAAAACTAACTAAAAAAAAAAAAAGCCAAAAAACATATCATTTTTTTTTTATTTTTTTATAAAAATTCGTTATATATATTATATAAAAAAACTTTTTTATTAAAAAAAACATATAATGCACATATGTAGTACACATATAGTGCACATGTGCAGTACAAGTTTTCTTTTTTTTCGAAAAAAAAGTTTTTTTATTCATAATATGCAGCGATTTTTATAAAAAAAATTGTAAAAAAAATTGTATGTTTTTATGTTTTTTTTTGGCTTTTTAGTTAGTTTTCTAGTTTTCTTATTTATATATAGTTTTCTCATGATCCTCTCCCTATATATATATATATATATTGTTTTTGTGTGTTTGGCCCGGTATTTATATCGATATACGTTACTTTTAACATCGTCGTGATCAGTGATATATGAATCAAAATTTTAATTCATTTGTTTTCTGCCATAATACTTCTTTTTGTTGTTGGTGTGCCCTAAATGATAATCCTAAGTTGTTATTGGGGTTAGATGAATGATTCTATACACCATATAAACATTAGCTAACCGTTTATGACGATGTAAAACAATATATTTTTATGTTGTTAATGAGTTGAACGTAATCCGCCTTTGTCGAAGAGTAGCATGTGATTAATATGTTGCATCTTCTTACCTAATAAACAAACACATGGCCAATTCAATGAAGATCAAATGATATAATCAAAGTTGCTCCTTATTGAGCACATGGAGATTATTAACAAGTTGTAAGGATACATGTACTTGTGACAGAGCCGTTCCTATGTTTCTGAAGACCCTAAGCGAACTATAAAGTGGAGGTCCTTTTGCAAAATTACCTGCAGTTATAAACTAAAAAGTTTATAATTGGCGTAGTTGAGTTTTTTTTTGAAAGTTATATGTTTTCTATAAATGTGGCATATGTTTAAATAAAATTATATGTTTAATTAAACCGATAAGCAACATGTTCAAGATTTTTTGAGAGGGAACTCATCAAATAGTCATAAAAGAAGAATAAGCTCTAACTCTAAAAACAACAAATAACAATATCTAACCTGAGTGGCACTGACACACTGCCAAGTTCCAAGCCAACCATAGTAATTTCGCAAAACTGAGGTGTCTGAGCAGGGTCGTTCCACTGTCATCTTAGCCAGCCACTGCCACAATATCAAATCGAATCGACGACCGAGTTTCAAAACTGAAATTAGTTCCAAAACTGGAATCCAAAAACTGAATCGACAACAAAGCTGAATTTATTTTATGTTTAAGACTTTGATCACTGAGGGTTTCAGACTTAAGACACTACTAGAAAAGTGCATAATTTCCTATGGAAATTTCCTACACAATTATTTTTGTCACAGATTCAAACACAAATTTTCTACATTTTTTTTCTAAATTTTTGACGCAACAATGACAGAAAATAAAAAATCCCTAATTAATTGATACTTGCGTCACAGATTTGTCACAAATAATCTACAAAAAGTTAATTATTAAATCATTTCCTACACATTTGTGACGGAATATTTATTTTTCAGGTATCTTAAACGTTCCGTCGGAGTTACGTCACAACTTGCGACACATTTCCGACAACTAAGTCATACTACATAATTTTATTAAAAGTAAATACAAGGACATACAGTTTTTATTTTTATAAATAATAGTAAATTGGTTTAATAATTAAAAACAACTCTATTTCCTACACATTATTGACAAAATGCTTATTTTTTAACGTTCCGTCACAATAATGTCACAACTTGCAACACTTTTCCGACAAAAGGTTATTTTGCAAAATTTTATTAAAATGAAATACAAGGATATACACAATTACATTTATAAATAATAGTAAATTTAGTTTATTAATAAAAAATAATTGTATTTCCTACACATATGTGACAAAATTCTTATTTTTTCATTAGATTTGTCATAAAGGCGTAGGAAACAATCATGTAATTTCCTACATATTAATGACAAAATGCTTACTTTAATAAATTTAATAATTACATCACAAATCTGTCTCAAGTTGTGACAGATTTCCGACGACAAGTTGTATTTGTCACCAATGTGTAGGAAACAACACATATCATTATTCGTATCATAAATTTTAAACGTATGTAACTATGTATACATAGGTATATATGTCCAAAAAACGAACAAAAGACATCGTTTAAAAACCTATGTTTTGGTAAATATATCACATAATTACAAGACAAAACCCACAAAACGGTATCGTCTATCATGCAATGTAAGAATTCCCAAAAGTCACGAAGCATCGTCCACAAGTAGGACCCAGTTGCACTTCCACATTGTCAGGACTGACCAGGAGTGGGATTTGTTAAGCTCAACAGATCTATTCTAACGTCTCGCAGTCATACCAAGACTAATGATTACTAAACTGAAACACCACCACGATGGCTTCCCAAGCTTAAACCAATAAACTTGTGTAGATAATGTGTGTGTGTGGGTGTGGGTACGTGCGTGTGTTTGAGTACTAAGTTATACAAAAAGATGGATAAAAAATCTGACGTTATACTTTAGATAAACGAAAAATAAAAAAACCATCGTCGAAAGTTCGTAGGCAAATTGTAATAACTTCCAACACATTAATGACAAAATGCTTAAACTTTAATATTCTGTCATAAATCTGTCGCAAGTTGTGACAGATTTCCGACTGCAAGGTTGTATTTGTCACCAATGTGTAGGAAACAACACATATCATTATTCGTATCATAAATTTTAAACGTATGGAACTATGTATACATATGCATATAGGTATATATGTCCAAAATAACGAACAAAAGACATTGTTTAAAAACCTATGTTTTGGTAAATATATCACATATGCGATTACAAGACAAAACCCACAAAACGGTATCGTCTATCATGCAATTTAAGAATTCCCAAAAGTCATGAAGCGTCGTCTACAAGTAGGACCCAGCTGCACTTCCACATGGTCAGGACTGACCAGGAGTGGCACTTGTTAAACTCAATAGATCTATTCTACTGTCTCGCAGTCATACCAAGACAAATGATTATAAAACAGAAACACCACCACGATGGCTTCCCAAACTTAAACCAATAAACTTGTGTAGATAGTGTGGGTGTGGGTACGTGCATGTGTGTGAGTAATAAGTTATACAAAAAGATGGATAAAAAAAATTGACGTTATACTTTAGATAAACGGGAAATAAAAAACTGTCGCTGAAAGTCCGTAGGAAAATTGTAATAACTTCCTACACATTAATGACAAAATGCTTAAAATTAATAATTCTGTCATAATCTGTCGCAAGTTGTGACAGATTTCCGACGGCAAGGTTGGTGTAGGAAACGACACATATAATTATTCGAGTCGAAACGTCTCGCTTCGGAACGGTTCGATTCAGAACGGTACGGGTCGAAACCGTTCAATTTGAAATGGTACGGGTTAAACAATTCGCGTGGAAACCGTACGATTCGAACTGTACGGGTCGAAACGGTTCGCGTCGAAACGGTTCTCGTAGTGATAATGATGGTGCTCATAGTGGTAATGGTGGAACTCGTGGACGAACTCCTAAGCCAGGATTTAGACCACCCAGCAGGCAAATACATGACTCCACTGATGATGAAAACATTGATGATGGTATATTCATGACCACTTGTGGGAGATACTCCACATTGCGTGGGGGTCACGCTGGTAATATTCTTGTTGTTCATGTTAGGGGTCAGGATGATAGCGGTAGTCGTGGGGGTCATGATGGTAGCGGTATCCGTGTGGGTCATGATGGTAGCGGTAGCCGTGGGGGTCATGCTGGTAGTGGTAGGCGTGGGGGTCATGATGGTAGTGGTCGACGTGGGGGTCATGCTGGTAGTAGTAACCGTGGGGGTGATGGGGATCCGATGGCTGACATGTGTGGGGTATTTCGTGATTCTTCATTTCGTGCGATCCCTGATCGTGATTCAAATCATTATAGTGATGATAGCGACTTTGAGGACATAGATCGCCAGGATGCTGATCATGAGAACGATGACTGTCCTTTATCTCAGCGCTCGTATGAAGGCGCATCTGGTGATACATTACAAGGAAGGGTTATCAGGCGTGCAGGGGAAAAGTATGAAAAAATATATATCTCAATAAATAATAATATTAATAATAATAACAATAACTATAATAATACTTATTTCGTTGTTTTAATGTTGTAGGTTTGAGGTTGAGCATGGTGATGTTCCTAAGAGCATCACTAGTATACTATCACAGCGATGCGATGGAGTCTGGATGACATTTAGGGATATTCCACGGGATAACCTGGCTTGTATGTTTTGAGTGCTTTAGGGTAATATATCAATTGTTTAATTTTTTTATCTCATATGAATATGGGGTTTAAATATAGAAGGAATTACTACTATTACAAGTTTTTATTTTTATCTTTTCTTTCAATTTTTATAGACCCGTTGGAGTTGGGATCCGTCTAATGAGCAACTCACACATGAAGGGTTTATTAACGTACTGAAAACACGTTATAGAGACATAATGAGGCAGTTGAGGATAGATTCCACAACGCTGGCATCAACCGTCCACAAAGATATGGATCCAAAAAATTATATACAATTTGACATAATTCGTGATTTTCCGCCTCCTAGAATGTCTCGTGAAGTATGGCGTGAATTGTGTCAGCTAGGCGAGTTAGTACCATCTTTTCTTATTATTATTGCCTTTAATATATGACACGCATATTTATATTTATACACTCTTTACAGCGTTGGAACACACCTGGTTGGCTTAACAAGTCCAAGTGCGGGTCAAAAAATCGTAAGAGCGCTGATAGCAGTGGCAAGTCATCACGTCACGGGTGGATCAATGGGATATGCTGAGCGTCGTGCACGTATGGTAAGCTAATCATACTTACAATATCAAGTAATTGGTTTTACTTTAACATATTTACATTTAGGTGCAATTTCCTTACAAATATGGAAAATATTATATATTCCCACCCAAAACGTAGCCACGCAGCCGTCTGCTGGCATGTCCGCAGCTGTCTGCTGGCATGTGTGCAGCCGCAGCCGATCTGCTAGCATGTTCGCAGCCGCCAGCTGGCATGTTCGTAGCTAGACCTGGTAAAGTGGGTAGGTTTGGTGGGTTTGGGTAATGGGTCAAGATGAGTTTGGGTTAGGATGGGTTTGGGTCAGGATGAGTATATTAAGAAAATGGTCAAGATGGGTTTGGGTTGATATGGGTTTCTTATGGGTTAGCTTTCACCAGCGACCACTCTGTTTCTGGGAAAAAATAGAGAACAGATCACATAAAAAATTTAGCTAATGTATACAAGATTACGTATATAGATAGATATAATCACACATAGTGTTGTTCACAATACAAACTTGATAAATAACTGTGAACATGCCAGCAGACGGCTGCGCACATGCCAGCAGACGGCTGTGAACATGCCTGCAGACCGGCCGCGTTGCTGCGTTTTGGATGTATAAATATAATATTTTCATTATTTATAGTGTTTATTATAAATATAACCGAATATGTTAAAACGAATATATTAAAACGATCTTAAAGGTGAAACGAATCTGTTAAAACTTCATTTTTTTTTAATTTTTATGCTATTCAAAACGAACTTATTTGTTTAATCTATTACATGAAACTTCGACCCACGATTTTCAGTTAATAATTTATTTTGTTTTTTTATTATTTTTAAGTTCTTTTTTATTTGGTTATATTAAGAGGTACTTTTGAAAGGGTAGAATTTCGTTAAGTTAAAATTCATTAAAATTGGGTATATATGATATTATAAGTTATATTATATTCACAATGTTGTAAGGATTTATATGAAATTAATCCTTACATTTATTACACTATCTTATGCAGAAAAGGAAAATGAACGAGGAACCCAATTTTAAACGAATCTTTTTGGAAACCCACCTCACTAAAGAATGCAAGCAAAAATTATGGGACGGGGCCATTGACATTTATAACTTGGAGGAATTGACGTTTTGTACAGAACGAGCCAAAAAAGTCTATGTAAGTTCATCTTCCTTATGTGTTTAATGTTGTGAAATTGCTAAAATTGTTGCTGTTGCTGATAAGTATCAACACAGTTTGTTGTATTAATTTATAGGTTATTTTTTATCTAACTAAGATGGTACCTTTCCGAAAGGTGAAAAAAGCTGGTGCAAAGCTTATATTTAGAGCCATTGTTAGTGCTATTAGCTAGATTACCTTAATAACTTGAAAATACCTTTTGGGCTCCGCAATGCGGGAGCCACATACCAGCGACTTATGGATTCGGTTTTTGGAGATGACATCGGGAAAACTGTTGAGGTGTATATTGACGACCTAGTCATCATGAGCAATATAGAAGAAACGATGTTAGAAAACATTCAGAAAACTTTTGATTCTTTACGAAGTGTGAATTTGAAATTAAATCCAAGCAAGTGTTCTTTTGGCATGGAAGAGGGCAAGTTCCTCGGATTCATCGTCACAAAGAATGGGTTTAAAGTCAATCCAGAGAAAGTTGAAGCAATTAAAACTATGACATCTCTGGCAAGCGTAAAAGAAATGCAGAGACTGGCGGGGCGGTTAGCTGCTCTCAATCGTTTTCTCGCAAACCATGCGGCGAAATCTTATCCTTTCATTCGTACCTTGGTAGAAGAAAGACGTGAGAACGCAGCCATCCGCGAAGCAAAATATAAATCTCAGCTAGAGAAATATTATAACAAGCGGGTGCACGTTTGCACATTTTTACCGGGGGATTTCGTCCTCCGCGATAATGAAGCGTTTAATGCTGAAAAACCGGGTAAACTCGCGCCGAGGTGGGAAGACCCCTATGTGATCCATGAAGTCCTTGGCAAAGGAACATACACGCTGAAACGCTTGGACGGTTCTAGCGTCCCGCGGACCTGGAAAGCCCAGCAATTGCGCAGATGTTACATGTAATCTCAGAGCTCATTAGCCTTGCGCTTTTCATGAGTCTTCTTACATTAATTTTCGTTTGTAATCTTAGTGACAGTTATAGCTTTACGCTTTATCAATGAAATAAAATACCTTCTGTCGCTACTTACATTCTTTTATGTATTTATTACAAATGCATGCAAATCCTTTGGATAAACAAAAACGCATACTCATGAGCCACAAGATAAAACAATACTTACGCTCACACATGAGATTGATTATTGATCATTTGTCTATCCTAAACAATTTCATCACATGCAAACATTGTAAACTAAATATATTATATATATTTACATTAAGAAGTACTTGCGCGGCCGCGCAACGATGCATCAGGAATAATTACAAACATCAAGCAATTCTAACAGTCTAGATGCCCTATTCTACATCTTTTTTGCTTGATTGTTTTTCCGCCACTACAAAAATTTCTTTCAATCTATCAACAAAATCATCTTGTTGAAAGAGCCGCATCCACGAGGTCCATGATTGGGATTTGCAAGTGGTCATATTTTTCTTTAGCAGTTGTGTAGATGGCAACAGTGTCAACCCCATGAGTAGCAGCTCGGCTTGTATCCCATTGAGTTTTCAACGCATTTGCCACATGCAATGTGCACTCTTTATAGCCTCAACATGCCCATCATTACGCGCCGCTACCATCAGCTCTGCCACATTCTCATCCAACTCCGTAGAGTTCAAGATGGAATTTGCAATCTGTAAACAAACACATCAGTATTAGATATGATAATTTAGCAAGACATATATATTTCAAGACAGAGATAATGCCTCCACAATCCCATACCCGCTCAACCAAGTGAGCTGATTCATCCGACTCTGCCAGACTCTCAGCTGTGGCACGAGCGACCTCCGTATCGTTAATTTTTTGCTCGCCTTCGGTTAGACGGTGGGTCAACTCGGCTTTCTCAGTACGATGAAGCTTGATATCCTTTTTCAAGGAATCAACTTCCGCCTGCAGACGCGCCTGGTCAAATAACATAGATGTTAAATCATCAATCTCTTTATTCTTAAGGAGGATAGTCATTTTTGTTGCTACCTCATTCTGTTCGCTCCTTTCTCTATGCGAACGGGCGTCCTCTGCTGCAGCAACTGCGTCAGTTTTCTCTTTCTTGAGTCTCTCAATTTCATTACGAAGAGAAAATTTTTCATTATTGTCTCGATCACAAGCCTCCACAAAGCGCTTGCGATCTTCAGCATGCTGCGCAGCAGCAGCCTCATATTTGCGCTTCCATGCGAGCACAGACCACTCCTCGGTCTTCTTCTCCTCCTCAAACTTGGCCTTAGCAGCCTCAAAATCCACGACCATCTTCAGCGTCTTCTCCCCTTCAAATTTGGCCTTCGCCTTATTAATCTCAACCTCATCCCACTCCTTGTTCATGCTGCGCCATTCGCGCACAATTCGGTTAATAGTGGAAGAGGCAAGGGCAAACTCTTGTAAATACGTCTGATAAGTGGCATCATGATTCTTTTCTTCTTGGCATTTCACCTCCGCCGGAGGGAAGATGCCCTTATACCACTCCCTGCATGAGTGCCAATCAGTAAAAACATTGCCTTGTTTGACCTTCCACACAGGTTGGTGGATCTCAGAAGCCCGGTTCTCGGAATAAGAGCGATAGTAATAATCCCCAGGTGTTTCATCTGGGTGAATCGGCGACTCTTCATCTGAGTCATCAAAAGTTGGCATAAAATGATAGCTTTTTGTTGAAGGGCATGCACCCTTAGAGAAAATCGTTGAAGGCTCACCAATGGGTGTGAATGGTTTATCTTGTTCCACATCTACAGGTTTTTCCGCATCAACACCTGTGACAGTATCTTTAACCTGCTCGTCAGCATAATTCTTAGCAACATCCGGAGCAGTATCTTTAACCTGCTCGCCAGCAGGATTCTCAGTAGCAAATTGTTTTGGCTCCTCTTCTGGAGCTACCCCTTCTGGTTTTTCTGGAATAATGGGGTCCGCATCAGAAAAGGGGGCGCTAGGGTCCACATCACCCCCTTCAGTATTATCAGGCTCGCGCGGTGATGGTATGGAAGATGATGTCACCGGCGCAACCTTCACAAGTTTCTCTGCAACAAACAAAAACAAGTGTCAAGCATAAAGCATCGCGCAGCTATTATAACAAAGTGTGCAAAGAAGTAGACATACCAGGAGAAAACTTCTTCGCAAGAATATCCAGATTGCTCTTCTTGCCGATGCGCGGCCGCGTAACCTTTTCGGTGGAGAAGGTGGTGTAGTCTCAGTTTCCTTCCTCTTTTTTGAAGTACGCTTCAACGCCTCCTCTGGGCTTGAAGGTATCTCCAACGGTTCATCTGGGTTAGAGGCAGGGACAGATGACATGTCAACAGGCTCCTCCTTGGGTTTCCTCAAACCTACAGGCGCGAGACCCTCAAATGAGTCTGACACCACCACGTAATCACACCAAGAATCAGATACGAGACGCGTACCTTTCTTGCCCTCAGCTTTTGCAGCAGCAGATGGCTTAATCTTTTGGTTTGGTTTGGAGGAAGGGGGCACAGCAGCAGCAGCAGTTGGTTTCTTTTTCTTCTTCGACTCAGGGCCTACGCCTAAGTTTATCAAATCACCTACATGATCAATGATAGAGGGAAAAATGTTGCACCATAATTTACATTGCAATATTACTTAGAATTAGCATTTACCAGTAATATTGCAATTCTAACTCAGGCGTTACAGTATATGACGTACCGGTAGTGGAGGAAGGCTGCGCATTGAGACTTTCTTTGTTGGGAAGTTCAAAATTTCCCAAAATCTGATCAAACCATGGTTCCTCATTCTCCTCCCATTTTTTCATTGTCTCTCTTGAAAGAGACCAAATATAACGGCGCAACTGTTAAACAAAGCATAGCAACAAAACATCATCAGTAAACAGTTATCGAAGGCTGCTCTAACAAGTTGCGAAGTAACATACCGACACCATCTTTGGTGTAAATCGGTTTTTCTCGACGCTCTTTCTTCTACAGGATGCTCATCCCAGCAGCAATTAACTCCCTTTTCGGCAAGACAATATTGGGCATATCCTTAATATTTTGGTACCACACTTCGTTGGTAGATATGGCCAATGTCTCCAAGTCTATCTCCTCCCCGGACCTGAATGTCATCTCCGTCGGGATAACCGCCGCCTTCACATAAAAAAACTTCTTTTTTCAATCGTGATAGGATTTGGGTGGCACTAACAGCAGGCGTTTTGCTTGCAAACGTTGTTGAAACGAATAGAATCCCAGAGAACAGTGAAATTGATAAAACACCTCGAAAATTTTCTACCGTCGGAATAATCTGCATCGATCGGCACACAAACTCAAAGTGCCTGATTCTGACCATGCCCATGGGGTTTAATTGAGAAATATGGAATTTGTAGAAGTCAAGAATCTCAAGCATGAAATGGGTCACCGGAAGCCTAAAATTGCCCTCGGCAAAGTAATCGTAGAACAGTGTAATGTAGCCGGCCGGAGCATCCGCCGTCGTAGCACCCTCCCTAGGTAAAATGCTCCCCAGGATTTGGCGAACAGGAAGTTGTTGACAAAGGCGTTGAATTATTCTTTTTTGCACTTTAAAGGTGGATGTATCGATGTGGCCTGCATATCGACTCTCCCGGAACTGGTAGCCATAAGTATCGTACGATCAAGAAGACAGTAAACTCAACGAAGAAGATGATCGGATTATCGCTGATCGCCGGAAAATATGAAGGATACGTGCTCTCTTTCTCTAGAACAACAACTGGTAGAGAAGCAAATGAGGAGTCGATCCCCTTTATATACCAATCGCAATTAATGCTTGATGTGACAGCAGCGACTTTTGCGACCATTACACCCTCCCAGGTAACTGAAAGGGCGAGTGGGGAACAGTGATTACCCTCACGCGCGCGCGTGTCGCCGAATTATCATTAATATAGTGGGACACATACTGTTGACAACCTGTCAACAGTACCACCACGTCTCAAGAACATGCGTTTACACCAACTACATTATCTGGATGAACGACACATGTCCTCCAAAATATTTGAAATTCAAATAGTCTTCGACGCTCACATATGATACGTCACCAGAAAGCAAAAAACACCCAAGGACCAGCATCCGTAAAGCGCAGCATACTTATCTTAAGTCCAGTGCTCCACCTACTCTTTACTTTTACATAGGAGCAACACTGGACTGGGGGGACTTGAAGGGGTATGGTCCCAAAAACCTGGCGCCAAGCAAGGAAACCATACCCACTATTAATTACCAAGGAAACCTTGCGCATGCTTCTCTGCCAAAGAAAGACTCACTATACTCCGCGCCAAATACCCAAAGAAGGAAAAGATCATTTAACCACCTTGCGCGGGCTCGCGCAAGGTTTAAAGTTAATCTTGATCAATTTCCATGGGTAATACTTCATTCATAAACCTTGCGCAGACACTTGTAACAAAACAAGAACTCTGCAAACGTTGCGCTAAACAGCAAAGAAGAAAAAAGATCATTTAACTACTTTGCACCGCTCGCTCAAGGAAACAGTTAACCCTGAAAGACTTTTACTTAGCAGAAATCCCTGTTTACAAGAGATGATGCAGAGGCAAAATGAATCTTTTCTGTTGTAACAGAATGCATACGTGGCAGTGGTCCTGCAGGTCACAGCTGTATAAATGTTCTAGAAGCATTTATTTCCAATCGTGCAAAGCCACTATTCGGTTATAACCGAATGACACGTGGCAGCATCTAAGGAGATCACGGTGATAGCATACTCACATCAAAGAAATATAGTGATCTTATGACGACACGTGGCATCTCCCTAGCCTTAGATGAGCTCACGATTCGTGTGCACTAACGGACAGTCAAGACTTAACAGAGCAATGAAAGATTCCGTTAGGTTTCCATCTCTCATTTTGGCGCCCAAACTCTGGCTATAAATAAGTAACTTAGGGTTCAAGGAAAAGGTATTCACTCTCAACTACTCTCTCTCTTACTTCACTTAAAACTATTTCCGACCACCTGTACTTATTCTCACGCTGGAGGGTGGTCACGGAGAAAACCCCCTTCTCCCCGTGGCGAGTCTGACGGTGTTTTGTTTTGCAGGATCAGTTGGAGTATAGTTGCAACCACCACTATCGCGAAACCGAACGAAGGATTAACCTCTGTATGAAAGGAACCAAACCCTAGATCTAACCAGACTCCGATCTGTTAGTTCAACGTTTCTTCATATGTGTTAAGTAAATAATTACCTGAGATGAATATTAATTAGCATGTTGGTCAGCCTGCTATCGATCTTACTTGAGAAAGTAGTGGTGCTTAAACTCATGGTAGAACTATAGCGAGTATCACGTTGTTTTGATAAATTGTAGGGGGATTATTTGAGTGCGATGCAAGATGTTTACGAGCCGAACTATAACGAGTATCCAGATGACCCTGAGGTGTGGGCACGTGTGATTGGACAAGGTCGCACGCGCCAGGTATACGGGATAGGATCTTCGGATCTACACTACTTGGTGACATGGATATCTTCTTCTTCTTCTGTCGGGTCTGCACCATCGCATGCAGAGTACCAACGGTCTCAAGAAGAGGTATCATTATTACCAATTGATATTACTAAAAGTTAAAAATGTTGGTTCTTGTCATTTCATATTAAAAACCAACCATATAAAACCAGACCCGACCATTAGAATTTTTTGTATTAGAATGTATACAAAATGTATGCATGTATTGTTATGTTTGGAAATTAAACTAATAAACAACTTTCTTTTGCGTCAACTATATCTTTATAAAATGTATTTACTAATTACAACTATATGTATTTTAACAATGTTTTAGGTTCAAGTTATGCGAACCCGAATTGTAGATCTTGAAGCTCGACTTGAAGAAGAAAGGAATCTACTTGCAACTCGGCTTGACGAAGAAAGGAAAGCAAGGGACGAACTTCAACAACAACTTCAAGAATTTATGAATAATTGGCGTCATCCTTCTAATTAGTTATACTTTATGGTATCTTTTGGGAAAAATGTTAAATTGTATTAGTTTACGGTTTAAACATATTTAAACTTGCGTTGCAACGCATGATTTTTGAATTTATGTTATTACAACTCCGATGAATTTTGTAAAACAGGTTCTTGGTATCAAATATTATTCCTGCAATTTTTTTGCGAGAAAAATGTAAACTTTTATTTTTATTTTGCAATTTTTTCTATTAAATGAGGCACACCATTAAAAATGACCTTGCATTTTTCTGTCGGAAATGTGTCACAACATAAAACAATCTTTCGTCGGAAAACAGTAAAAAAACAGTAGATTAGTATTTTTAATGTCCTTTTATTTGTCGGAAATTTGTCAAAAAAAATACTGAGTTTCGTAGGAAATTTGTAACAACTGTTTTTCTTTATTTGTCGGAATTTTGTAAAATTTTTTTTGAGTTTCGTAGGAAATTTGTAACAATTGTTTTTCTTTATCTGTCAGAATTTTGTCCACAAAATGTTGTATGAATTTTTTTTGTTTTTTTTTTGGTCGGAAATGTGCAGCTAAAAAAATTCTGAAAATATAATAATTAATAAATTATCATAATAAAATATTTGTTATAACTAGGAATTGTTGTAGGAGAATTGTAGCAGTTTGCGACGCTCGGATTTTGTAGGAAACGGGTAGGAAGGTGCGTAAGAAATGCGTTGGAAACAGGTTTCCTACGAGGCATTTTCCTACATCACGTATTTGTCACAAATGCGTGGGAAAGCTCTTTTTATGACGCATTTCCTACAGAAACTGGTGTAAGAAGTTTCAGATTTTCTAGTAGTGAGACTTTAAGCAATATATATGTAAATACTAAAAAGAGCCGTTGTTACCTTGTTTTTTCAATTGAGATTGAGATAATGAGATGTGATGATTACGCCCAACCATCGTCGTCTCGTAGGATTACTCAATCTACGCATCTGTACTGTACTCTGTTTATTTGCCGCCCGTTCCTTAGCACATTTTGTTGTTTACGTGGTCCAATAGGATTCTGTGTAGGCTTTTTAATTTCATTGATTGACTAATGGATGCTTTCAATCGCAGGCCTTTCAATGGGTTGTTTAATGTATTACTAATAACTGAGCTTAGGATAAAGAAAACATACCACAAATTTGGAGGCCTTTTAATTTGGGTGGCCCTGGGCCTAGGGTCTGAACCCATTGGGTCGGCTCTGTATGTTACTCATTTGAAGTTACATCTTCTATCTGAAAAATAGTTCTATACTTTCTTATCAAATATCACATAAAAAGTTACATTAAGGAATGTGTGGTTTGAAGGTAGCGTTTAATATTTATTGAGTTTGGTTGATTTATGAGAGGTTAGGTGATATATTATTAAAGTTGTTAGATGTTATCATCAAGTATCATGAAAATTGAAATCAATTTCTTAAAAATATACAACTCTTTAAGAAATAAAAGAGCTTGACATGAAGTAATCAACTACTTTTAGCCAGTTGATGTTCTATATAATAATAAAAGCATTCTTAAATATACAATCCTTGATTTTTGATCTTGTGTGAGTAACCTATTATTTTTAGTCATTTCCATCCAATCCTTGTTTCCTCTTTTCTCGATGTCCACATCCAAATATCCAATGGTAGATACTAGATAGACACTTTCAGAGCTCGATTATTTGTTTTAGGGTGTTTAACAATGGTTATTGTAGTTTTGTAATTTAGCCCAATCTTATAATCTTAATTCACCCAACTCAGTTCAATAACAAAGCCCAATCTTATAATCTTAATTCACCCAACTCATTTCAATAACAAATAATGGTTGCTCGTTTTTTTCTGTTGAAAACAATTAACCGAACTGAATTCCAATTCAGATTGCGGTTTCAACCGATAATATAAAACCAGAAAAAAAAAAACGATAAACACCCATACTTTGTTTGATTTGTCAAGATGAAACGTGTCGTAAACTCTTAACACAAATTGTGGTGGCTCGTCATAACCACCGGTCGCATCTTGAAAGAACGAAGACAAAATCATACATTATTCATCATAAGAGGTATTGTTGGATTTGTTGCCAAAGTCAAAGACTCCCTTTAATCATGATTTGAACTGAAGATCCCCTTTTAGTAAAAAAACAATTATAAAGAGTAATTCTTACATTTGATTTTTTACATTCCAATTTATTTTACAAGTTTAAAAATCAAAACCATTTCATAAAGATTTAGTTATATTTCTTTAGATTTCAGTTCTTTGCAACCTTCATCAACCATGTGTATACAACCCGCGTCCCTCTTCTGTAGATTAATAACTGAAACTGAGTTTATATAATAAAAAACGTAACTTGTAATTAGTCGATGATGATATTGTATTTTATTATAGAGACAAAATCAAGTATAAATAGATCTTAACCTATAAAACATAGAAAACCAAGTCAAACGAGCTATGATTGAACACATTCCAACAGCGTTGAAACCAGGTTAAACGAGCTATAGAGTTTATAGTTTAGATTTTAGGGTTTAACTTAGGGTTCACCTTAGGATTTAGAATTGGGGTTTAGAGTTCAACTTTGAGGTCTAGTTTTAGGGTCTACATGCCAATTCCAACGCAAAAAAATGAGTTCAATCGAAATCCGTATGACTTGATTTTCAAGGTATCTTTGATTTAGAACATTGTGTACCACCGCTTGTATTATAACCTAAAAACCCGAATTAGCACAATCTACACAACACATAACACACAAGTCATAATAATCTAGGTTTAATAAATATGTATGATATAAGCGTAGAACTAAACCAAACCAACTATCCTCACACCATTCACCAACAATCCATATGCCATGGTGCTCTAGGGTTTAAAGATGGCGGGAATTCTTGGCGCCATTACACATTCTCTCCCTCCACCCAATATGTTCAACCCTTATAAAACCTACCACCATCACCATCTCAACCCATTTCGCTCCCCTCTCTTCCACCATTCATCCAAACCACCCTCTTTTTCAACAATGGCACAAACCCTCAACGGCAGCCCCGAAATCAAAGAACCCACCCCAAAGCTCCAAAAACTCGACGATCAGAACGGAAACTCTGACCACCAAATCCCTCTTTTCAAAGTCAAGAAGCTCTCAGATAAAGCCGTTTTACCTTCCAGAGGCTCCTCTCTAGCCGCCGGTTATGATCTTTCTAGGTAACCCTAACCCTAACCGGTTTCGATTTATATAAAATTTGTATTCAGATTTTAATTTCATTTTATCTGATGTAGTGCGGTTGATACAAAAGTACCAGCAAGGGGTAAAGCACTGGTTGCTACAGATCTAAGCATAGCTGTGCCTGAAGGAACATATGCTCGCATAGGTATGTATACTTTTGTTCACTTTGTATTTAACTACTTTTTTGGTTTTGTTGAGGGTATTTTTTAGGGTTTTGGTTTATGTTGATATTTTGTTTTGTAGCTCCGAGGTCGGGTCTGGCGTGGAAGCACTCGATTGACGTCGGTGCGGGTGTTGTTGATGCTGACTACAGGGGTCCGGTTGGGGTGATATTGTTTAACCATTCGGATGTTGAGTTTGAAGTGAAAGTTGGTGATCGGATTGCCCAGTTGATTGTTGAGAAGATTGTGACTCCTGAAGTAGTTGAGGTTGATGATTTGGATTCGACTGTTCGAGGTGCGGGTGGGTTTGGATCGACTGGTGTTTGATGTGTTCTATATAAGTAGTGGTTTATCGCGATATGTAATTGAATTTGACTGATAATTTTGGTGCTTTGTATGGATGTTTGGTATGAAATTGTGGTAGTTTCGATGGAACATTTTGTCAAACACTTGGTGGGCATCTTTTGTTTTGTTGAAATATAACCATTCGGTCCTATTATTACATGTTTTATTTTTGAAAAAAGATTTATATATTAGAAGAAACCAGTAGTACAGGGACTGGAGGGGTACAGAATAAACTAAAGAAAAACAAAACAATCGAAACAAAAACAGCAGTATAAAAAAATTAAAAATACAGTCAATGGGTTCCATCCAGAAAGGTATTTGGCGCGTTTATAAGATATCCACGATTCTTCTCTATTTGTAATCCAATAAACTGATGTGTTCGAACACTACATATATCGAGATTTCCACATAAACCAAATAACAGAATAAATAATCACGCCCCACTTCTGCCATTAGATGAGTTGGCCTTATAGAAATCCCTACCACGCCACCAGGAAACCGGTGCCAAACCTCTTTAGCAAGCAAGCGCTAAACACGAAAACACGATCTGAGGACTCCTCTGTTACAGAACCGATATAGAGACGAACCACCTGAATTGCCCCTTTTTTGAAAATTAGAAAAAATAGGAATCCTATCATAAAGCAGTCTCTAACAGAAACAAACGACTTTTAACTTGATCAATCAACGAAATATTTCCATATGATTAGGATTATGTGATAGATCAAAACTGTCATGTTTGATCTTAAAGTGTCATATTTTCAAATCAGCTGTGAATGAAGCAATCTATTGTAAAAAAAATAAAATAAAATAAAATAAAATAAAAAAGGTTCCATTGCAGGGAATCGAACACGGGTCTCCTGGGTAAAAGCCAGATATCCTAACCGCTGGACGACAATGGATTTATTGTTGTAAATTATATAATCTATCCCAAATATTATAACCACAATAAATACCTTTTAAATCTTATTTATATACTAACAAGAAAAAACAGGACGCTTCAGAAATTTTTACCATTAGCTATAGTAATATCTACTCACAAACCAACCGAAGTGATTAACCGAAAACCGATGACTTTGGTTTAGGCTTCGGTCGAGGATAATATCGAACCGACTGAACCATGCATAACATAATTAAATGGATTACCCGATTACTTTCGCTTTTGATGTATATCTATTACAATAACACTGTAATAAAAATTAAATAAATAAAAAACTATAAAAACAAGTATTGAAATGCGGTGTACCGTTTCAACCAAATCAACCGAGCATCCTACTATTAGACTAATAAGGATTAAGGTATACTATAGCTCATGGGATAATTCCCTTATAATCAAATCAAAGAACTACCAATTTAATATTCATGTTACAAATCTATGAATTCCAAAAAAAAAAAAAAACAAACCCAAAATCTGTATTTGCATCTTAATCTTTACAAATAACATCACACAAAACGCTTCATTACATGTATAAATAAACACTACTCACCCTCATTCGACGATCCTTACATGCTCAAAAGATCGTCGACAATTCATCTACTAGTCTACAAAGCATATCTTGTTCCACATCGCACACAAACTCATCTTTTTCCACAAATGTAAAAGTCGTTATATGCCAACCGAAATCCCAAAAACTGTTGATATCTGGATTTTTGTTAAAAATGTCTTTTTCAAGCATATGATGCAAGTAATCACTTCCGTCGTATTCGTTACTTGTATCTCTACCATATAACCGCACGCCTTCCAAATCTTTATACAACTGTTTTACCAATTCGTCCAAGAACCTTATACTCGTATTGCCAATGGATGGTTTGACGTATGGATGAATTGATAGTTCTTGGCTTCTGGCTTTTCGTTTCAAGATTTCATACCCGCAATCTAGTTTCAACTTAGTTTCGTTGTTGTGATGGTTATGATCATCTACATGAAGAAACCCGACGGGTATGTTGAGTTTGAAAAGGGCTTCTGCTGTGCTTAAAAAGAGTTGGTCTTTGATCATAATCTCTTTAAGTTGCTTCTCTTTTTCGGTTAGTGCTACTTGTATGCTCGAGTAGAATGCTTTCTTCGGTTTGTTGTCCGAAAAATTGCTCTTATCTAGGATTCCTGCATTTGTACCTGTAGAGATGTCATTTTCAACTCATATATGTTATGACTTATTTTGCCCCCCTTTTTACTTATGGGTGTTCAAGGTCCGGTTTTGGACATTTTAGGTCAAAATGTGAGCCAAAACGCTAGCAGCGCTTTTTGATAATTATAAACCAAAATCATATCGTTGAAATTTGAAACCAAACCGTTGCTAATGGTTTGGATTCACAGTTTGGGTATTTGCTAGAAATAGGACCTGGATCTTAATTAAACCGTCCAATATATTTTTATGATACGGTTCATTTTTATGCTGGCTTTGAGTATAAGCCGTAAACCAAATCTTTCGCTATGGCTTGAAAACTTTGAAACCAACAGATCAAGAACTTTTGAGAAAAAGACCGAGAAACCAAACCGACGACTGATTTGGACAGTTTTAGATTCTTAAACGGAAGCATCGGCACTCTACTTTTATTTACCAGTAACTATGATTTCAGAAGTTATTTGAGGATCCCTCTTGGCTTCAATTGTTATTTGAGTATCCCTCTTGGTTTGATATGTTATTTGAGTATCCCTCTTGGTTTCATTTGTTACTTGAGAATCCCTCTTGGTTTCATTTGTTATTTGAGTATCATCCATCTTGGTTTCATTTGTTATTTGAGTATCCCTTTTCATTTCATTTGTTACTTGAGGATCCCTCTTGGTTTCGTTATCGCATATGGGTACCTGAAAGATCATGAATATGAACAAGAAAACCGAAAAATGAAGCAACAGAGAATTGAATGTAATCTTACAATGTCATATGCTCGGTTTATCGCATCTGTTTCATTTGCATTCGAAATCGAACTCGCTTTTTTGGTCTTGATTTCTTCAGGGTCCGAACGGATGTGCACTTCATTTCTGTTAGTTTCTTTCAAAACAGAAAGTTTATGCTTTAGTGGTGTCGGTAAGTTGTTGATCGTTCGATTCCTTCTCCTCAACACCTCGTCTTTTGTTCGAGGGGACTCGATTCTTGCCACCGCTATCGCATCTACCTTCTTTCGTACCACAGGCACCAACTTCTGTTGTTTTAGTTCCGGTTCTTGTGCCTTTGGAGTTGGATCTTTAACTTTCTGATTTCCCTCAACAGGTTGCGGTTTGGACTCTTTTGAAACCGGTTTCTTGTTCCTTACTGATTTGCTTTGTTGTGAGTCTTGTTTAGTCTTTTGAGCCCTTCTTTCAGGTTCTTGAATGTGATTGCTTCTTGGAACGAGTTTGATCTCGTTACTCTTCTCCGCTCGAACTGTTTTCTTCTTCTCCGCTTGCAAATTCTCTACAACTTCCGGGCTTCTTCGCTTTGAATGAACTTTCTCTTTCACTTCATCCTTTGATTGTCGCTCTAGCTTTTGGGAAACTCGATCTGCTCGGTTGTTCTTGTTGATTTGATTCATTCTAGACTCCTCAGTCCTATTCGAATCATGGGTTTGTTGCGGTTTTCGATCATTTGCTGGTCTAGAAATGTTCTTGACTGTGCTCTTATTCATATCTTCATTTTTCACAACTTCGCCTCGCTTGGAATACAATTCCACCTGTTGGGGAATCACACTATCTTTCACCGGTCTCGAAGGCTTGTTAACAATGTTCATACTCGAATCGTCAACTTTCTTAACCTCGTCTCTCCGCAAATATGAATCCACCTTCACTGGAACCTCTTCGAGTCCCATTAGTTTCGCGATCACATTTGAAATCCTTCCTTTTTTCCGAAGTGGGTTTTGCATAAGAAACGCTTCCAACACTTTCAGTGTCGGCTGCAGGGGATACTGTACTGTCCCCTGCAGCCGACCACTGGTATGTTGGAACCTTACTAAAACCATCGGCGAACTGCGAATTCGCCTTTTTCGTAGGCTTGTCAAACGAGAACCGAGGCAGAGCAACCTGGTTTCGCTCAACAACCTTCGAACGCCCGTCTTCTTCTTTATCATCATCGACTTCGAGTAACGTAATTCGACTCTTTTGTTGTGGCTTAACCATCATTTCCGAAGCTTCTTGCAAATTCACAAGCATTCTTAACGATTCTTCCAAACCCTTTGCCCCTTTCAACAACTCTTTCCCCACCTCCATCGAATACCTATTAACATTCGTTCCATTAGAAGTAGATCGAATAATTTCATATAGATTTTGAACCCCTTTCGATATCTCCTTAATCTGAATTGTTGTAAGAGCAGGCGCAACAACAGCGTTTGACGCCCTATGCTTCACTAGACTCGTAGACATTGTCCCGTTTCGAGCATTTCCAGCTTCAAATGTTTTTCGACCGATTTGGTTCAAGAAGTCAATCATTGTATTTGTGTTACTAGCATTCGAAAAGTCGACGTTCATGACTTTTCCGCCGTGTTTAACGGCGTAAGTGAACGCCATTGATAAGTCTCGCATTGTTTCTGATCGCTGGTGTTGTCTACCGCTGTAAGATACAATTTGTTGCTGTGATCCTCTTGAAGGAACTAGCTGCTGGTTCGTCGATTTTGACCCGCCCATCTGCAGAAAAACGTAGGATGATCCGGTGATTAATTTTCTAAACATTCTTATTTTCGTGTATGCTTAACGCACTCCTATATGAGAAAAAGTAAATTGATAGTGTGACAGATTTAGTAGTTGTACGTTTAACACAACCCTTTATTTTTCTGTAAAAAAGTTCCATTTGATTTGATGGATTAACTTACTGATTTAGTTTGTCGAGATCCTCTCTGCATACTCCCTGGGTCTCTATATGCATCTGTTTATCAACAAAAATGAAATCTGAAGTGTTAGAAATTTTCAGGCAGTAATATTTAATTTTAGAATATTTCAAGTGAAAAGAACTTCATTTTTTTTCAAAAATATTTTACTAATGATACGTTAGAATTGCAAATTAATTTTATTATTTAAAGTATTTCAAAACCTATAAGTTTAGTTTAAAAAATAAATTACATGTCATCATCCGATAAAAGATTTGTTTATATATGTTTCCGTATATTGTTTCGTAAAGTGTTGTGTACATGAAAAAAACTAAGGTGACATGTCATGTAAGTGCAGTTTGATGTGTATGTACTTGTAATATTACCCAAAAAATATATATATAAAAGTTAATTACTTTTAATTAATAAAACTAACTCTTTAGCATCTGTTTAAGCATAAATCACTCCATTTTTAATCACATTAACAAACCAAACACAAAGTTATTAGTTTTATAGTAAAAGTTACCATCAGGACACCCTCACTTGATCAACCTTTTCACTTTATGGTTCTACAGGTTTGGAATCGCTTCAAGCTATTAAAAAAGAATCTTGATCTTGCTTAACTTTGACCTTTTGGGTGTAGGATGATCATTTTCAATCAGCCATAGACTGTACCCAAAAGCTCCGGTCATACCGAGCCGTTTCTAGTTTGAACCAATCGGTTAGAGACATGACTAGAAACTATCCGGAATAGTTATGTTTTTTAGTTTGTATAAGACCCTACCTTATCTTTGTTATTGGTGAGATTTACTGAGTATGATGATGATGATGAACTAAAATATTTTATTCATTTGTTCATGTATTTGCACTCAGACTTGAGAAACAAATACCAGCTCGGGTTGGCTGGTTACAGGCTAACCAGGCAACCATACATTGGTCTAGTCGGTCTAGACCATGTTTCTTCTTCATAGGGCTAATAATACACATAAGAGCTAGTTTAACCATACAAAAAACCAAAGAAACACGTTAATATACCATACCTCTAGCCGTAGCATGGTTCCGAGATGAACCTTGAGCCGCGCCCATTCGTTCTTTCCTGAGACGGAGATCATTCAACAACTTTTGTGCAAAGTCGGATTTTGCTGCCATTTTTTGTCTTTGAATTTTTTTTAGCTTGGTTTAATGAGAAGAAAGAAGAATGAGAAATGTGATAGATTTGGTGATCATGTGAGAGATTTGGTACAGAAATGGTGGTTTAGTTGAGAGGGTTCAATCAAGATCAGGTGAGGGTAGCGAAATGAGGCCTAAAGAAAACAACGGTCAAGAAGGTGAGAATGTATACAAGGATTGACGTGAACGTTTTCTCACCCACTGCAATACAACACTACTTGAAATCACAATAACTTTGATTCAAAAGCAAGCAATGTCACCTATTTCTAGTCATTTATTACACTTTTGTATTTATAGTCTTATTACTTCTCATTACTATACATTTACATGAGTTTTACATTGTTTTCATCATCAATTTTGTTGTTATTATTATTATTATTATATTATATAACTATTAATTTGTAACATATCTTGGCTATATGGTGTAGTAACATGTGCTTAAAAGATTTTTCTTGATTTAGTGTTTTGTACATAATGCTTTGATTGATATACATGGTTTAAAAGAAATATTTTTATAAATTATATAACTATTAATTTGTAACATATCTTGGCTATATGGTGTAGTAACATGTGCTTAAAAGTTTAAAAGAAATATTTTTATAAATTAACAATCTATAATAAGCAACTTATATGTGCTTAAGGTTGTTGTACTTATAGCTTTGAGAGTTTTTTAAAAATAAATTAAAATTTTCCTTTCTAACCCTAAAGTTTCAATATTTGACAATATAAGTCTAAAGTTTTAATCTTTGATAATTAAACCCCTTTAATTGATTTGATTTTTTTCACTTCTAATTCAAAAGTTTCCATTTTATCTTATGCAATTTAACCCCTTTGATTAATTTGATTTCTCCTTCTAATTCAAATTTTCCATCTTTTACCATTTAACCCCTTTGACTTTTTTTACTTTTAACCCAAAACTTTTCATTTTTTTGCAACTTTGGTCCCTTATACTTTTCATATTTCGCAAGTTATCTGTTTAATGTTTCGTTCTAGATTTTCCGAGCTAACATGCCACAACATGCGTGTAGACAGTGGTGAAACTTGAGATATTATACGGGGGGTTGAAAACATATATACCAAAAAATTTCTATAGAACTGGGGGTCGAAAACGTATATACCCAAAAATTTCTATACGAAAACTACATATATAACACTACCGAGAGAAAAAGTTCGGAAGATCTGGCGCCCCTCCCGACCCCTTCTAACCTTCGCCCCTGCGTGTGGAGTTCAAAGTTTTTTCATCTACTTTTTCCTGTTTGACAGGCACGTCTCATCACGTCTATTTTTCCCCGTTTGATAGGTCTATCGCAATGCGCGGATCATAGATCGACTCGGTTATTTTTTTTTTTATGTTTTACACATGGGCTTGCGGTCATGTAAGAAACCTTTGTCTTTCATCTAATATGATATATAGCTAACGATCCCCGCGCAATCCGGCGGATGGTAATTCTAGTTATTACTATTACTATTAAGTACATTAATTTAAGTAAACATATAGTTTAATTATCGGGAATACAAATTAAAAAAAGTAGCATGATATATATATTTTTTTGAACGGTGACTTTCCTTTTTAGTGACCCAATGTCACACCGTCTAAACGGCGGCCTTAGCCAAGATCTGCCCAGACTACGTTGTCTTAACCGGGCCCGCGGGGTTGGTCAGACTTGGTTACGATGTTCCCCCGAAAACCGTACTGCCTCCACACGAGTTGCCTCGTTGAAGTAACAACCGGATGAAAACCGGGGTGCAGCTTAGGATCGAACCCCCCTCGGTCGTTTGTCACCATCATGGCCCAACCACTGAGCTATAAGCCCAGGATTATATCCACCCCAATATAACACAAGTGAATATTGAACTTGAGTCTCTATTGGAAAACGCAAGTCTCTCCTACAACTAAGCCACAAGTGGGGGGATAACATGTTATATGTTACTTAATAGAATCTACTATCGTTCACTTAAAACTAGGGGTCAATTCTGACCCAAATGCATAAACATGGGTCGTTTTGGACCCTTTTTAAATTACTATGGGTTAAATTGGTCTTCCTTATAATAATTCGCGGGTCCAATTGGATCAATTCTAAATTGGGGAAATAAGTTCACGGGTCAGTTTGGGTTTCAAAGAAAAAAAGGATGGATCAAACGGGTTTAGAAGAAAAAAAAGGAACATGTTAGAGAATCAAGGCTTTCTTCTCTACTTCTCAGTTCTCACTTTCAGAGAATCAAAGACTCACGTACTTTTCTCCGATCATTTGCAACCGACTGTTCTCCGATCCATCATTTTCAGATAAACTTTTCTCGAATCTATGGTTCATCGTCCGTTCTCCAAAGGCGGCGATAGTGGATACAATATTAGCTACTAATATTTGTATTTATGTGAATTGATATTGGTAATCCGTATGGCCCCTAATCTGTATATGTGAATTAATAACCTTACTTTCTGTTTATGCAAGCTAATTATCTGGTTAGTATTCTTGTATTGCACTATTGTAAGGTTATTAATTCACATATACAGAAATTTAAGATAAATTTTGAACAAACTAGGACAACTTTTTACCCATAGTTTATCAAAAGACTTTATAGGTTTAAAAGAAACTTCAACTTTGTGCATTTTAGCATCTGGGTGTTTCACTCTAAACTGTAAATCTAAACAAAATCCGTTATTTATGAAATCTAATAGCAATATAAACTATTGAAATCGAGTCAGTAATGATTAGACCTGAAATCCGTTATTTGTGAAATCTAATAGCAGTAATGATGAAATCAAGCAACTACCGTTATATAAAATAAGATAGATATTGTCGATTTTCAACCAAATTTGACATTTTTGCTTTAAATGTGATGGATATTGTCTTCATATCTTTTCTATTTGTATTAGACAATCGTTTATCTTTTTACCGGTTTGATAATTGTACTTGAAACTTTTTGTTTACATCGTTTCAGATTTTGTTGAATAATGTTAGTTGTTTTGTTGTAGGAATTTGTAGTTGAAAAGTATGTGAAACAACTCAGAATTTGGACAACATAATATAGAGGGGGAATATGAGAATGAAGGCAGTTCGTATAGTTCGGGCTTATTCTCTGTTAGCCTTAGTTGATTCCAGAAAACGAGTTACTCAGTAACTCATCTTCTCTAGTGATCACATGTTTTTCACAAACTAAGTCAACATAGCCCGTTAGTTCAAATCTGTTACCTTTCGATTACTAACTGACTCTTCCAAAATACATATTATATATGTACTAGCAGGATGCCCGCGCGATGCGGCGGGAGCGACACTTCACATTGTGATATTTGTTTTTGTTAGTTTTCTTATTCATATAATATCTATTGTAGCATATTGTGATAGATATACATCAAAAGCAAAGTAATCGGGTAATCCATTTCATTATGTTGTGCATGGCTCGGTCAGTTCGGTTATTATCCTCAACCGAAGCCGAAACCAAAGTCATCGGTTAGAATATTTTATTAACCAATTGGTTTTCGGTTAATCACATTGGTTTATTCGGTTAGATTGACGGTTTTTTATTTGGTTCATTTAATTTCAGTTTATAGCAAAAACCAAACTTGAGCTAAAACTTTTGCTTATAAATATATGAAATTGAGGTATAAATACATGAAATGAAAGGTGTGTGTGTGTATATATATATATATATATATATATATATATATATATATATATATATATGAATTGGGGATATAAAATCTGAAATATACGAACTAGAGGTATAAAAGCTAAAAAAATATGAAAATATGAATGATTCGGTTTAGTTCAATCAATTTTGGTTAAACGAGAGTACAAAAACTTTGATAACCAGTTTTTGGTTAATTCAGTTTTTAGTTTAAGTTAATTCGGTTTTTAGTTTCAGTCAATTCAGTTTTTGGTTGATTTCGGTTCGGTTTCGTTTTCGTCTATTTTCGGTTTGGTTTAGGTTAACGATTTAGTTATTGCTCACCAATAACCGATTTTGGTCAATGAACAATATGTGCGCGCGCGATGCGGTAGGAACACAGACATTGCCAAACTGTTCATTGTTTGGTGGGGTTAGGGTTGTGTCCTCTCAGAATATCAAAGGTTTCTCTTTTATCCAAGTGGTGGTAAAGGTTTAGAAATTAAAAGTCAGGCCTTTGGAGGAAGCTCATCTTGGCGTTACACTATACGCCTCGAACATGGCCGACAATTCCAAATAATAAAATACTACTAGGTACGTGGTCCACTATATTAGACCTGGAAATAGGCATTACAATAAGAGGTAAATCAAGTGGTGGGAAAATATTAGATTTTGGTTGGACCCTACTTGTAGACAAACCACCTAAAGTGGTGTTTCTTAGACTATTTGTTATAAAAAGTTTAAAATCTTGTGTGGTGGTCGAAAGAATGCAAGTGAATTAGGGTGTTATGACATGTCATTGGGTGTGGAAAAACTCTATTAAGGATAAGGAGACTAAGGCGCAGACTAAGCTTGATAGGATATCGACAATGGATGTCCTTATCAAACGTGGTATGTTGGTAGGTCCAATGTTTATGCTCTATGTGTAAATCGAGTAATGAGTCAGTAGCTCATATGTTTACCTCGTGCTATGTAGCGGCGGTAGTTTTGGCAAAGTATTAGCTCATGGCGTCACATGGATCCAATCTACGCTTTCTTGTTTCAAGATTTGCTAAGCATTCATAATCATGGGTCATGGAAAAGAAGAAGGTGTATTCAATCAATTATACTAGTAAGTTGTTGGTTATTTGGAAGATGACAAACAATTAGATATTCAACAAGGTATCGTTAAGAGAGTTAATATTCAAAATGAATAAGTAAAGTAAATAATAAATAAATACTAAAGTAAATAATCATTCACTTTTAAGTTTGTTTTTTGAACGGCTATTTCATTCAACTGGGTAACTAGCAAGACGCTAGACCCAAAAAAACATACAACACAGAAACATTTTACAAACTAAAGTTACACTAGTTTCTCCATGATAATTCCTTACACGAAGACCTATTCTTTATCCATAAGTATCCTAGCGACTTTGTATCTTCAACGATCTTCGTGATGTTTGTTTCCTTGTTTGAGAAAATAAGCTCGCTTCTTGCTTTCCACATGCTCCAACAAGCCGTCATTATGATACCTTGAGCGACTTTTCTTTTAACCTGATCCGTCTTTAAACTCTTGTGATAACATAATAAATCCCGAACCGAGAATGCAAAAATTGGAGGACATTACACCAGTTACTTATCACCACCTGCCAGATTATAGTGGAAACATAGCATGACAAAAAATATGGTCGCCTGTTTCGTCGTATTCTCTGCACCACTTACATAAAACCGACTCCACATTCACATTTCTTCTAGCCAAAGCGCATTGAGTTGGTAGCCGATCCATCTCCGCCTTCCATGTCAGAAGGTTTACTTTTTTCGGGATCTAATTGTTCCAGTCCATGATAAAAGGGTGATCGTTTAAAGCGTTTTTCAAACATGACCTTCTTCATTTAGGCTACTGAAAACAACCCATCCTTGTTGTTTACCCACACCCAAAGGTGATCATTCACTTTTAAGTAACTTCAAAGAAACCAAATTAGAGAGAATTAAAATGATAACTTCAAGATTTTAATTAATCATAAATAAATTATAACTTTTTTTAATAATTTGTCAATAATAATGTTCGTATCGTTCCGTCAATGAACACCAACTGGCCACGTTGCAAGCCTATCACCCCATCCTACCTAATTCGAGAAGCATCCTCCGAGTCTTCATCAAAGACCCAGCTCACGCTAAAATCCAACCGTCCATTTCGCCAAGCTAAATTTCATCACAGCCGTTAGATCATTCCACAACGTCAATAAATAACACTTTATCACCCACCCATTCATTGCCGTGTTCTTCTATCTCTCTTTTTTCGGAAGCCTTTTTCCAACGCGTTTTCTTCAGATCTTCGTTTCTTTTCATTGTTTTTGACGATTTCGTTTACATATTCGTGTTGATCGTTCTTCGATCTATGTTTTGCATATGGATTTGATGTGTTTTGATGAAACGTTCGTCACCGATCGTTGCGGTTATCAGAGGTTAAGATCTAGATCCGCTGTTTCAGAAGGATGAGGTTCGTTATAGATCTTAGTCAACATCTTTTGATGATTATTTGTTAGATTTGTTAGACGATTTCATCGATTTGTTTCAGTTATACGCCTAATTGTTTGATTTGCTATCACGATATGTTTCGGTTACTATAATTGAAAATTAGTTGTGCGTTCGTCAGATCTGTTTATAACTGGCCTTTGTATAATCGATTTGTTGTGTGTTTGTCAGATCTGTTGATAACTAGTCTTCGTGGATGAAGATTACAGTGGATCGGCATGAAGAGAACATTCCGGTGGTCTACATCTGACGGCTGTAATCAAGGACGGTTATATTGATCGGATCATCTTCTGATTCAGCTTTGGAGATGCGATATTGAAGGAGAAATGAACAGGATAATATCAGGTTTTGATCGATCGAAATTGATAGTTGTTTAATGTCTATTTCGATGTGATGTATCGTTTAGTCGAAAGTTGAGACGAAAGTTGTGCAGGATATAGGTGAGAGGTTAAACATGTAAGATCTGGTGGTATTGTGTGTGTTGAGTGTAGGCCTTTGCCATGTCAGGTGCGCTTGCATGGCAGGTCAAAAGTGTTAATGAAATGGTTGTTTTTTGGTTTTTGGAAGGAGATGGTACGGGGTTGCTCGGCTCTCCTTCCATGTGTGCTCGTCTCTCTCTCTACTTTCTCTTTCTCTCTCTACTTACACACCATAGCCGATCTAGTATCTGAACAAACGTATATCGTCAGTCATCATATGATGTGTTCTTGTTACATCTTGCACACCGCAGCAACTGTTAACAGCGATTGATTGATGCTTCTAATTTAATCAAACACCGCAGCACTCTGGAGATCATACCATGGATTAAGGTACAATTAACTAACCTCTCAATTATTTGCCTATCTTTCACGCCAAAATTTTATTAACGCAGTTATCATATTTCACGTAATAGTCCATTCTTCAAGTTCTTTAAACATACTCTTAATTGCTACTTCATGTGTAAAATATTGAATTATAAAAATTTGTTTAATAATGCGATGGATTTGTTTGGCAATTTTTACACTTGGTTATGTATAATCAGCACTGCAACAACAATTTCTCAATTTACCTATTAATAATAGGTCTGGTGCTATGTATTGTTTTGTATATTGCAATTGTAATATGTAATAACAAAGTGAGGGCCGCCTGAAGGTAGAATTGATTTTTTTTTGGGAGACGATGGTTTTTTTGGGTGGATGTTTGTATGGTTACGATGTGATAGAATGATGTTATGATGCAATTTCAGGGTTGTTGCTATGGTTGATAGTTGATTCCTCATGTAAGCTATGGTAATTCGCTCTGTTTTTGTCATTCATATTATTTTCAATTTCATTGTGTTTGAAGTATTTCATTGGTTATTCCAAGAAAATACTGCACCGATGGTCTTTAAGGAGGCCTTTGTTTTTTGGCCGTGAAAAGTCGAGGTTATGCGTATCTTGTGGAAGGTGGCTTGTTCAATTATTCCACGTAAAGTAGAAGTTTAATTGCATTCATTTGTACATTTGAAGAATATAGTTTATTTTGGTCGAGATGCACTTCTTTTTGCCTGCTAGTTTCTGTGCTGATAATTTTGCCTGGCAATTTAAAACCTACTTTGTCTAGTTTATTATCATTGCAGGAGCTGTATTAAACTGTGGTGCGTGTGTGAAGATTGAAGTATGAAAATTTTCAAATAGATGCTATGCACATTTGAGTGGTTTATTTTTTTCTCCAAAATAAAGCTTGTTTCTGACAAATTTTATTTTATCAAATTAAAATCCTTTGTCGAAGTAAATTTCTTTTTGTGTCACAGCCCTTATTTATTTTTTAATTTCACTTAAAATCGTATATTTTTGTTTATTTAAATTTAAATAAATTATGGTGGAAAGAAGATGTAAGAAATGTACATTTATTTCTAAAATTATTTTTATCCTATTATGACTTTCTAATTAATTTAATTAAAATTTAAATTTGTATTTATAAACGTTATATTGATGTTTCACTTAAAACAGTGCAATGAAAAAACATCGGAAATTAAATATGACATTTTATTACTGAATTGAGAAATAATTTTTTTTTCGAAATTCTAGATTTTAAAAAATAAATTTTGTTTGTACACGACCTATTTTCTGTACTTGAACAGTAGATTTTCACATTTTTTAATAGGAAGTATTAAGGTGCAAGGAAAAGATAACAAAAAATTTAAATTTATTATATTATTTTAAATTTTGTTGGGTTTGGACGAAAATTTTGCATCTTCAAAGCAGAATTTTTAAATTGGAAATGGGTATGGACGGAACAAACTGTAGATGGTTTTCGTTAGTGTTAAGGCGGGTTGTCGGTTGATGTGTTGATAGATCCATAAGCTCATTTGGCAAAGAGTGCCCATAACAGTCGATTTTCACATTTTTTAATAGGAAGTATTATGGTGCAAGTAAAAGATAACAAAAAAATTAAATTTATTATATTATTTTAAATTTTGTTTGGGTTTTGACGGAAATTTTGCATTCTTCAAAGCAGAATTTTTAAATTGGAAATGGGTATGGACGGAACAAACTGTAGATGGTTTTCGTTAGTGTTAAGACGGGTTGTCGGTTGATGTGTTGATAGATCCATAAGCTCATTTGGCAAAGAGTGCCCATAGCATATATGGGAGGATGGTGGTTCGATTCCACCTGGATCTCTACGTATAAATCTCGCTATGTTCGGTGTTGGTGTTTACATATACTGGGGTTGCCATTTTGGTCCGTTCAAATGTAAGATGCTTGCTAAGCTAATGTTATATATATAAATGATATAGACGAGGTCACAAGCAAATTTTCGAAGGGGCTTATTGGCTGACATGTTCATATAAATAATATAGATGAAGTCACCAGTAGGTCGTTGACACTTTTTTTTTAGGATACAAGCAAAACTTAAATGGGTTAGGCTTTTGAGGGGGTGTGTAGTGATGGGTCCATAAGATGCACTTGTGCTGTTTGTTTTTTTTGGCAAAAGCTCTCTGAGCACTTATGTTTGCGTCGTGCCGATGCGCGCAGACCTTTGGGTCCTGCAACTTGTTTTTTTTTAAGAGCTTCTCACAAAAAGTTCTTCCTCTCCTTATGTCTTCCAACCTCTTCAGAACCACTTCTCCCTCTTCAAAACACCCATATGCTCCAAAACCCTATTTCCACCTCCGACACCACCTCCGCCAACACTCCACCACCACATCTCAGCCACCACCTCCACTCCGACTGAACCGGAACACCACCACCGTAACACCTGCAACGTCAACCAACTCGCCGGAGAAACAACGATCTACAAGGATCTAAAAGGATCTGAGAAGGAGAAGGTGAAACACCAAGACGTCGGAGAGGTTCGCGGTGGCCGGACGTCACCGCCGCTGCTGTTATGCCACCGCCCCACGGGGAGGTGGTCGGCCGTTCCTTCTCTCCACCACTCTCTCTCGTCGCACTCTCTCTACTAATGTCTCTCTCTCTCTGATGTCTCTCTCTCTGTGTCGTGTGTGGCCGCTGCCGGAGACATGACCGGAGCCGGTCGGAGTTTGCTCTGGCGACCGGAGTAGAGGGACAGAAGGCAGATAGTTGTGGTGGTGGTGGTAGATGAAGGTAGAGAGAGAGAGAGGGGTGGTCTGTGTTTGTGTGATAAATGAGAAGAGAAGAGGTTTTTGTAGAAAAACAAACACTCTTCTTCTTGCAGACTGCAGACCTTTGGTCCACCTCTTCTCTGCAGATGTGGTCCGCAGACTGCAGACTTTTGACCTCTTCAAAAACAAACACCACCTTAGTTGGGCCAATGCTGGTACGGAGCTACAAACAAAAAGACAATTCACTTCTTATAAAATATCCCAAATATGTAGGTGGAAACAAGGTCTAATAAGCAAAACCCTTACCTATCAATTATGGTAAGCAAACTATCAGTCTGGTAAGCAAAATCCTAGGGGATACAGAATAACCATAGTGGATGCATAAGGTGGATGCCAAGTGGTTGATACTATCAAATTGGATAAACAGGCAGAGGTGGTTAGGGAGATGCTGAAATAGTACTTCAAGATCCATTATGTGTTTTCTTCTTTGTATCAGTTATTTTGGTGCTAAAAAAGAAACAATTCAAGAAGGTTCAATACCCTTGACACTGATTTTTCTTGAGGGTGGCGGTGTGCTCATGCACCAAGAGGTACACAACGAAGCCTTGTTGTTGCTACATTATCGACATTTGAATAATGGCAACACAATGATTAAACCTATACCATACAATTACTCCCCTAGGTAAAAAAGGTATTTATTTTATTCTCTTATAGCTTCACAAAATACTACTTCTCTGTCTACAGATTCCCCTAGCTTACTCTCATCTGGAAGCTTGGTATGAGGCCTAACCCTTGTGATGAAGTTGACAGCGGTGTGCTGCCTCCTTGTCTCAAGCCTGTGAGGGTATATGAACCTTAAAACAGAGGTGTTTTTTTCTCAGATGATGTACATAGCGTGATCTTGGTTTTAAAATACGCGTATCACATAATAATGTGAGGAGATCGCATCATCTAATGCCATATCATGATGTGCACATTACATGATGCGGTTTGATCGGTGCCTTACACAATTGACTAGTATATCTGATAGTGATTGTACCCTGATTGCGAAGGGTTTGAATTCTTTCATATCTGTTCGAAGTTTGAACAAATCTGATCATTGATTGAGCAATAAGCTTAAGCATTAAACATATTAGACAACAAATTGAACAAATCTAACTAGAGAAGATTAGAGCATTTTTTATTTGATCATTAATTAAACAACGAGTTTAAGCACTTATATTAAACAACCAATTGAACAACTCTAGCTAGAGATGATAAGAATATCTTATATTTTAACGCCACAAATGTGATGCGTGCTTTGCACATCCACCATCGTGTTTTGGGATCAAAACGCACCGGAGGCAACATGCTTTTTAACACCAAGAGTGTTATTGATTTTTGTGAGTGCATGTTGCCTGGACTGATGGCTGGCCATCCATATGTTTGGAACCATACAACTATGAAGTATGAACCCCTAAATGGCAGACCTCAAAACTATATGGGATCTTGATTTTGGATAACTTAATGTTAGGTGCGATGCATGCTCATACACCCATATGAGCGATCTCTCTCGAAACTTTTTTTCAGTTTTAAACATGTATATACACTAAACGTTAATAATCTTATATATGAAACATCATATTCCTGTAATACTATTATACGACGTGACTCTAGTCCTTGACCGTTGCTATAAGTTGATCAATTAGATATATATTATTTATAATTTACTTAATTGCATATAAACCTATCTTATCTTTTCTAAGATAAACCATATTGGTAACTCTAGTCCTTAATAAAATGCCAAAACCAAAATCATTTAACTAAAAAATGGTCTCTCACTAAATAGAATGCAAGGAAATTGTATATATAAATATGTTAATCCTTTTTATGTGTTTGTGTTTATTTATTTGCTTCATTCATCTGCAAGTACATGATCCTACTTCAATTTCTATACCGTGCGTGTTATATATCTAGTGATCCGTTTATGTATAAGGTTTTGTAATTACCTTTTATGGGTGCATTTCATACTGCAGGTAATATCAATTTTTAGTAATAGGTTATGAACTTATGTCCGGGTCCACGAGCTAGACACAAATGAAAGGACCGGACCACCTTTTCGTTCATTGATCATTTTCACCTTCTGCAAATTGCAGGATTTTAAATTGTACACTTTATGTTCAATAAAATATTTATTTCCCAACTGTAACCATCATATCAAACCGTTACATGTCTTGCTAGATTTACAGTAGATGGTTGGCGTTCCAAAGGGGTTACGGACGTTTGGTTCGCTTGAATTCATTGGATTTGGAATCTAAATATCAGTCCTAACATGTTTGGTTTGCTGAAATATATGTATGTCTAACTCTATTTTGTATTGTGACATTTATTGGATGTATCTAGTATCATTCCAACCTTTAAATTGGATGTTTTGGTATTTACACCCTAGTTCTTAAATTTTTATATAAACCAGATTTCTTTTTTTGTAAATTTTGTTCAATAAAATTCAACAAAGATCATCTGTAGCTGTATCTTTTCTCACCACACTCATGTTTCGCCGATGGGAGTCTTCTCAGCAACCCGAAGGTAAGGTAAATACAAGCTATAGAATATACGCGACTGTGAGTTGATGTTTGAGATTATAAATTTTATGTTTTTTTATAAAATTCAAATGTGACTGCAGATCAGTGAGCGGAAAGATGCTATTGGTCGACTTTCTGGGCGCAACTTAATATATTGCAGTGATGCATGCTTGAAAAGATATTTAGAAGCTCGCAACTGGAATGCAGAAAAAGCGAAAAAAATGTGAAAGAGACGCTTATGTGGCGATCTACGTATAAACCATAAGAAATCTGTTGGCTTCACTACAACATATTTTTTTTCCTTTAACGGGTCAAACGGGCCAACTTTGGTTAATATTTTAGTAATATAGTTATTCAATTATATTATTAACCATCTTTCAAATTAAAGGAAGATGGAACAAAAAATTATTGGCAGATTGTTGATCATAATTATTCGTACTTTATTATTTGGGTTTAGTTTTACGTATCGAGGTTCCTCTCCATTGTAATTCATTCGGTTAAATTCCACTCCTCTTTACATAGGTCAACTCATATGACCCGAATCAATTAGTACCTTGACCCGTGCATTTTGCCACCTGTATACATAAATCTTTCTATGACCCATGATGCAGAATACAACGAATATGGACCACCAGATCAGACATTTGGAATACATGGTGGAAAATGCGGTCCCAAACCTTCCATTTGGGCAATAAGAAATCATATGGTTCACTTTACTGGATTATCTTTCAGGATTAACGCGCCAACTCAAATTCGAGACATTGCAAGTATATTACAGAACCGCTATCCTCAGAGAGACAGAGACTAGGCGTGGCGATTCTATACAGCCTGCCAAGAATATTTGAAACTATCTGGAAGGTTTGTGTTAGTTGCTATATGGGTTTACTTTGGTCCAGAAATCGCTAGAGGTGGCATAATGGGCCAGTTGGATAACGGGTCAAAACGGGTAAGTCCAGGTAGACCAGTAATACTTTTTTGTCTATTAAATAATTAGTGTATCATATATTTATTTTTTTGACCGGTTTCAAGATTAACTTCCAATATTTCCCCTTAATTTTGAAACCAACTTGTTCATCTTCATATCAATGCCAAACCTCTATCATCTTCATGCGGTAGGACATAATACATGTGCCTAGGTTTGATTTGATTTTATAATACGTCTGTTGATGCATTTGGTGTTCGTCACTTGTCGAATAGGCTAGATTGAGCGTGTGTTGAATATTGTATAGGTTAGAATCGAACACACGACCAAAATACGGAGCGTATAGTGAAAATAGGAACAAGTTCGCCCGAACTTGGTCTTGGGTGACCAAGTTCGCCCAAAGTTGATATGTGTGGACAAGTTCGCCCGAACTTGTCATATGGTGGACAAGTTCGCCCGAACTTGTCCTATGCACACTTCGAGCGAACTTGTTTCCTATATATAGGTGTGTTGTTCATTTGTTGTTTAAGTTTTTGCAATCCCTACGGGGAGGTGCTGCCGGATTCTCTCCAGGAACTCCGGCAGCTGGACTTAAAGATGTATACTCTTTCGGTATAAATGAAGATATAACTTCCTCTGCATTCTACTTCTACTCCTTTCTGTAATAACATTCTACCGAATCGGTTACGTTTACGCACTAACTTCCGTCTAGAACCGCCTGATCACGGACCTTCAATTGGTATTAGAGCTACGGTTATCACCTACGCTCATGAATTTGGACATTTATGGACATTAGGAGGGGTTTTGGACGTAAAACATGAAATAAACATACAATCCACGGATAAAAAGTAAAATTGAACGGATAGGATTGTCAGAAAACCATTTTCGACCAGATCTATGGTGGAATCATCTCGAAATTCGAAGAAATAAGGATTCTGGATCGAAAAATGTAAAAAGGGCTGGTTCAAGTTCGCCCGAACTTGTGATTTGGAGATCAAGTTCGCCCGAACTTGTAACTCATTGATCAAGTTCTCCCGAACTTGTAACATATTGACCAAGTTCGCCCGAACTTGGTGTTGGCCAACCAAGCTCGCCCGAACTTGGCACTTGGTGGCCAACTTCGCCCGAACTTGTAACATTGTGGACAAGTTCGCCCGAACTTGTCCAGGAAGCCTAAAAAAATAAAAAAAATATTGTTGATCGTATTGATGGGATGAGTGTCCAGGAAAATTTGGCGATAGAAATTTTTTCGAGTTTTCGATGACTGAACCGAGATGTTCGGGGACGCCTTCTAGAGCTTCAGAGTACAGATTTGGTGATACGGTCACAAAATTTTAAAGATCACGAGAGAGTCATTGATACCGGTGCAGAATATTGATCATTTGGGTGTCGTGACTAGTAATGGTCCTAAACGTTAAATCCGCATTTGATAAATACTGAAAATTCCAGTTTGGAGGGGGAATTTCAGTGAAAATTTCGGTATTGTCAGAATTTGCAAAAATGAGGGAGAATAAAAATTTTACGATATATGAAGATTCCGGAATTTTTGAAATTCGTGACTGCTGCAACAGTATCCGGGTGGTTACCGATTGCAGATTATCGGGAAATGCAGAGGATCGAGATGCATTGGGTATTTCAAGTTGATGTCTAGTTTGAAAGCGGGTGGTTACATAACTGAGTTTGGAGGAATTGTTTATCAGATTCTGCGGCCATGGTTGTGGATTGACACCTGAGTCGCGCGTATGGTTTGAAAGCACATACGAGTGACTATCTTCAACTCTGCTTTGCACATGAATTATTGACTGGACTAACCACCAGGACATAAGGATGCTCTGTAGTTTCAGTTGCCCTGGGTTGTACGCGGTACCATGATTAAGGAAGATGATATAATGGGTTTTTCAGACAAAGACGTGTACCGGTTGCTGACGAAAGAGACTATATATTTGGGATTCTGTGATTACAGGAAGTTTCGATTTTTCAGACCATGATACAGATTGATGCTTAAGGGTTAGAGTCCTGATCTCCGGTGAAGGGGTAGTTAGCTAGATTAGCAGTCATTAGTACCAGTACTGAGGACGTTCAAAACGTTCAGTGATTATCTTAGGAATTAATAACTAGCTCCGGAGTCAGATAGTTTCAAACTTACCAAGGAGATCTGAAGTTATTCAAGATATAACTGATGATAGCCTTTGGTGGCCATTATTTTTAGTCTTCAAGCGGATGAATCATTCTTCTCTTTGGACTAACCGCCGTTGGATGATGATGTTTGCTGATTAAGTGGCTCTGGTCTACCGGAGATAGCTATACATCTGGCATTGTGACTGAAGAAGAAGAATGTGATTCTGATTACGGACGTGTGTTTCTCAAATTTGATGCTTTACCAGATTATCTGTTTCCGATGAAGATTTGCTGATTGACCAGATTACCGATTTGCTGATCAAATCTTTCTGAAGGGTGCTTAACTGCGATTACGGAAATCAGGATTTCAGATTTTTGAGGGTATTCGTTGATTTGAAGTTTTTCGGTGCGGTGATTCGAAGCTTCTATCAATTGTCGGTTGAGTTTTTGATACTTTAAGAGTGTGCTGAATAAACTCTCGATGCTCAGTGCTTATTCAAAAACTGAACTTGGATGTGATTAACGTCGAAATGGAGATACTACTGCATTGATTAGCTTCGAGTTGATGATTATTCAAGAAAATTTGTCGGTTAAGCAAATCAGAGGAGTCGGAAATCATGCAACCAAAGATCTGAACTGGAGTTTTCAGCGGTTTTTAAAGTTGATAATGCAAACCTGGATCATCAGTTAAGGGGAAATTTGTTGACGTGTTTCGACGACATCGGCAGACACCTTGATTAAAGTTGCAGAATATTCAAACACGGCTCAAAGTTTTGAAGATCAAGATCAAGCTTCGACAGTAACGAACAAGGGGGAAACTGTTGATGCACTTGGTGTTCGTCACTTGTCGAATAGGCTAGATTGAGCGTGTGTTGAATATTATATAGGTTAGAATCGAACACACGACCAAAATACGGAGCGTATAGTGAAAATAGGAACAAGTTCGCCCGAACTTGGTCTTGGGTGACCAAGTTCGCCCGAAGTTGATATATGGTGGACAAGTTCGCCCGAACTTGTCATATGGTGGACAAGTTCGCCCGAACTTGTCCTATGCACACTTTGAGCGAACTTGTTGCCTGCATATAGGTGTGTTGTTCATTTGTTGTTTAAGTTTTTGCAAACACTACGGGGAGGTGCTGCCGGATTCTCTACAGGAACTCCAGCAGCTGGACTTAAAGATGTATACTCTTTCGGTATGAATGAAGATATAACTTCCGCTGCATTCTACTTCTACTCCTTCCTGTAATCATTCTACCTAATCGATTACGTTTACGCACTAACTTTCGTCTAGAACTGCCTGATCACGGACCTTCAACGTCGTTATATCTATTTAATCTTAATCAAGGCCATACGTGACGACTTCTTAATTTTTTTTATTTTTTTAATCATACAACGTCCATCCTAGTGTAATCTTCTGTTTCTTATGTTTTGATTTGAATCACGGATAGTCTAGATTGAAATTTAAAGAAATCCATTTATAAATTACATCAAGATAGAAGGTAAACAGATAGTCCAGATGTACTTTTAACAAAATCATTTGAATTTTATTTTACTATTAATCGGGACCTATTACACTAACTACATACTCTATATGCATGCGATACTAACTTACCAAATCTTTTATAAAGTAATTATGTTAAAATTTTGGAATATTAGATTTTAATAATCCTAACTATTCTCCGTTGGCCGTCAACAGTCCTAACCTCAAAAATAACTACCGAGAGTCCCAATTATTGACATGTTAACCACCAATGGACCCTGATCAACAAAACCTTAATGCCGTTGATCTTCATCTTGTGGTAACGGCATATGAATACTTTTGACCCAACAAATGACAAAATAACAATAAACAAAGAAGAAAAATGAAAATTAAAAAATAAAATAAAATGAAAACAGTGTATACACGACACCGTTGCAGCCCTAAGATGACTCCTACACATTTAGTTGTAGAGTGGTCCTAGCAAAAGGATTTAAAGAAGTAAGCATAGAGTTATAGTCCTTGACCATAGCCACAAGGTAGAAGATGCATAAATAAATGCACAAACAATGGTTATAAGGTAGACAAGAGATCCTTTGGGGCCCACTGGTGGATATATTTAGTCAAAACTAAATAAATGACAACATTGATATTGTCATATGTGCGGCGCTGTTCACGAGCCGAGCTGAACCGAGCGGATCTTTGCTCATTCTTGGCTCGTTTACAAACCAAACCGAGCGGAGCGGCTCATTTAGAATCGAGCCTCGATTCAAGCGAGCATTTTTCGAGCAGTAAATTTTCCGAGCGAGCGTCGAGCGAAGTTCGAGCGATTTGGACAATCGTGTCGCCCGATTTAATTTTGCTGAGAGAGATAATGACAATGTTGGGTCCCAAGTTTTTATCTCTTTAAAAACATGCACATTTCATGGCATAATATTTTTCTAATGAATAACAATGTTTTGGCCGACAAGGCGATAATCATATTGCACGATCAATGATGTTGAGAGCAGGAGACGATCGACCTAGGAAAGCGACATGAACATTGAGACGATGAGCAGTTTGGAGTTTATCGGTTTAGGGTTTAACTTTTAGATTTGATATTAATTTTTTTGTTGGCGTATTTGGGCTAGTACATACAGATATAGTTGTAATTTTGTATATAATGAACCAAAATCTAATAGAGTATTATATATAAAACTATAAATTTAATTTATATTTAAGTATATATGTATGTGTGTGTGTCTATATAGGCATGTGTGTGTATAATTTATATTTTTGTATATACATGTTTATATATGTACTAGGTTATAACCCCGTGTATTACACAGGTTGAATAAATGAATTTTATATACTAAATAATAAAACAATATATCTTTAAAAACCTCCTTTATTTCACTGGTTGTATAAATCTAATCTATACTATGTTAAAAAAATATATAAGAACCATATTGTACGGGTTGAATAAATGTAATTTTATATACCAAACAATAAAAAAATTTATATCTTTAAAACCACGTGTATTACACGGGGTGAATAAATGTAGTATTGTTTACCAAATAATAAAAAAAGTTATATAAAATTGATTTTATGTACCAAATAATAAGAAAATTACATTTAAAAAAAATTAATGGATATACTCGGTACGCGATAGATATGGTGACTGTGGAGATGATTATTGAAAAGAAGATACAGTGGTCAAACATGTTATTCAAGAAACAAATAAGAAGTCACTTGAGTGATAAAATATAAATTATATTTAAAAAAACCCGTAATAAATATAATTTTAAAAAACGAAGACTTTGTTATTATTAGTAAAATCAATGAATTTATATTTGTAATTTTGTTTGGTATTATTTTATTGTAAAGTGCATATTATACATATAATTATATTATGTCTTAAGTTATTCACGCTATCCAAAATGTTTTTCGATTTTATGTCTAGCATTATATATATTATGGTAAAAGTTTAAAGTTTATTAGAGTTATAAATGAGAAGTATACTAAATTTAAAATACATAATAATTATCTATAGTTAAGTAGAAGAGATTAAACAAAATAATATTTAGTATGAGAGATATCTATAATTAGTTAAAAGGGATTAAACTAAATAATAATTATCCATAAGATATTAAACTATAATATTTAATAGAAGGGTTATCTATTATTAATTAGAAGAAATTAAACTAAAATAATAATTATCGATAAGATATGCCCTAATATGATGACATGTGTTCCATTAGTCGTTTCTTTTATTATATAGTACAGATTTGTATATATGTATAGTATATATATACTAATTGAAAATAATAATTCAAGCCGAATCGAACCGAGCGGACCATTGCTCATGCTTGGCTCGTTTACAATCCGAACCGAGCAGAGCGACTCGTTTACAACCGAGCGTCAAATCGAACCAGCATTTTCTGAGCAATTTCTGAACGAGCGTCGAGCGGTTTGAACGGCCCTACGTATGTGTCACACACTATGCAATTTGATCAAGTATACCTTTAAATACTAGTTCAAACTTAAATAAACTAATGAGTAAAATGCTAAAATAGTCCCTGAGTTAATGTCACTTTTGCCACTTCAGTCCAAAGATAAAACCTTTTGTATCTAGGTCCCTAAAATTTCATTTTTATTGCCATTTTGATCTAATTAGCAAACTGGGTTAGAACTTTTTGTTAACTTCTCCATTTTTTTGTCATTTTCCTCGTTTAATTAAAATATATTACGGCATAAATAACGATTATATCCTTTATTTAAATGAGGATATGAAAAAAAGGGAGAAATTAACACAAAACTCTAACACAGTTTGCCAATTGGATGAAAATGACAACAAAGATAAAATCTTTGAGACCCAGGTAAAAAGATTTCATTTTTGGACTGAAATGACAAAAGTGACCTAAGACCATTTTAGCATGTTACTCTAAACTAATTAACAATACACATATTATTATTGTAGTTGAAATATTATCTATTATATGAAAGGTAAATGTCGGTTACATTTACCAAATGAGTCCCTGCTTTTACATTCTAATTTTATTTTAATCCTTTATTTATTTATTTACTATTATTATTATTATTATTATAATTATTATATATCGTATTTAAGTTCTTTCCAACATTGTATTAACTTTTAGATTGCAATGTTTAACCTTTACTTGATGACAATTTAGTTTTATAAACAGTTCTAAACCACTTTTCTGCATTCTATCAAGCGATAACCTATTCGTTTCATATTTGCAAGAATTTGAAAGTCGATAAGCTATCCATTTGATATTTACAAGAATTCGAACGTTGGCGTTATGAACTTACATTGGTTTACGTTTTACTTAGAAGTTTCCATTTGAATTTTGCTCATTCGCGTCGCAACAGGTGCAAGCAAATAAAAAAAAAAAAAACGATTGTACAGTATAAGTTAATTCGATTACTTTATACTGTGATCAAACCGCAATGTTATTGAGTTCAATTGAATACGGTAAAACACGCGTTTTCATACGGTTAACACATCACATAACGTTTTGACTAATTCATCCGATGTTTACAATGTACCCGCGCAGCAACACGCGCGACTCTAAATAAGAGTATATATGAAAAGAGAGTGTTGGTGGCTTTTCCACCATCACTCCCTCAAGTTTAACAATTTACATTCTTGGCCCAACTAATGTAATCTACATTTTTTGCCCCCTCATCTTTTACATTTTGCATGTCTTACTAATACATTTGAAATTTACATTTTTTGCTCATGCTTTTGTAATCTACATTTTTGGCCCATAACTTTTTTTTCTTTTTTAACGCATTGTGATTTATGCTCTTTGTCTTGCTACACGTTTTCACCCGTCGCGTGTCGTCGCAATACACGACATAACTACTACTCCTACTTTAAAAAAATGCAATTTTAAGTCCTGAAATACTACTCCTACTTCTGCAATTGCCAATACATTGTGTTTTACACTTTTACGCATGTTTTACACTTTTTTAGTAACTGTCTTTTACACATTGCATTTTACGAATCGTGTGTTCTCATACTACATGTTTCCACCAGCCATGCGTCGCCGCAACGCGCGGCGGGCAACATACTAGTTATATAAAGGTAACCTCAAATAGTTTGATTTAAGGTATATCAAATGTAAATAAATGTTATTTATGCTAAACTAGTATTAAGCCCCCGCGTTGCGGCAGGGGCGTTAAAGAACATTATACACCGTATATGCGTTAACAAAAGAAAAAGAAGCAAACCATAGGCGATTGTTTATAACATTGATTGTATACAAATATAATACAAAATTTACAATCAACATACTAAAGGCATAACACAAGTAACTCTATTATATTTTTTTCAAATTCGGATCTTCAAAACGTACATGGCAACCTGCAATTCTACTTGTTTCTTCCTAACGCTCTTCACTCTTTCTGTTAGTTCAATGAGTTTCTCCGTGATGGTAAGACATCACAACATCTTCTAATATATGTCTTAGCCGTTCAAAAACTTGCCCATTTTCGTTTGAAGTAGACATTCTGAACGAAAAAATATTAGTCTAAATTAGAGTTGTGATACACATGACGAAACCGGGTACACCTTAATGGGTCCTAAACTTAAAGCATGATTAAAACAATAATTGCGCGTAAACTTTGCAAACTTGCATGACTTGTGTGCTGATATCTGTTATGTCTCGGAGGAATCCGGGAGCACGTCATGGTTGACATGACACTATTAAGGACCAATGATGCGAGGTTGGTGTCCTTAGCCTTTAACAACGTGTTAAATAGAGACTTGACGCTTAACAGCGCATTAAACATTCGATCAGGATTATTAGGCCAACGGTAGGGCCCTTTATGATTCTGAGTTCACGAAACATCTTGATTATGTGCCATAGACTATGACATAAGATTAGAAGCAAATCGGAGCTCGGGCACGCAAACCGAGGCGGTACCCGGTTAGGGAAATGCTTTGTTTTAAGAGCAACGAAAAAGAAACCAAACATGCAAGATGTTCAATCAAGCCTAAAAACACTTAAACTAACGTAATACGAGCCCATTTTGATTAAAACGTAACCGTGCTCGGGTTTTGAGACGGTTATGCTCGGTTTTTAAAACCGAGTCTTTTGACACTAAGAACGCGAAAAACAGAGCCCGTTTCGCAAATCGGAGACGCGTACGGGACCCGAAAACGAACCTAAACGCAAAACCGAAGATAAACATCAGCTTTTAACACGTTTTACGAAGCACGAGGTGGCACAAGTGGGGTAGGGGTACCCCACATCCAAACCGCCCCCTTTATATATTAATTTTATTTTTTTTTCTTTTTTCTTTCTCATTTTACACCAAAATTTCACCCCTTTCTTCACAAATTCTGCCATAAACCTTGCAAAAATCAGCTGATTATCATCCAACCTTCACTAAATCAAGGTAATTTCACAAGTTCTAAGTGCTTTTGATTATTATTTCTTGATTAAACGCGATTTATAACCGAAAAACTCATTTTAATCCATGAAATTTGGAAGGTGGAAACAAGTTCTTGGCTGAATAAGAACACCTTGTGAATTCCCTGGTGTTATATGGTAGCCATGAACATGAAACTTCAGGTTTTGATACCCTAATCGACACCTATTCGACCAAAAACGCGTAACAAAGTTCTAACCCGAAAAACCATGAAACAAGGCTTGATTGATCTGAGTTCTAGCATATTTGGATTATACTTGATATGTAGATACTGAATATAGCACCCACACACTTCTGGACTCACAAGGAACGCTTGGAAACAATGCCTGTACTAGGTATAACGTCCGAAAACCGAATATAGCATATGCAGAATTTTGTTTTGCTTATAACTTTGTCCGTGATGCTTGGATTGATCTAAAATTTGTGTGGTGATGTAGGGTTGACAGGAATGTCCACGTAAAATTTTAGAATGTTTAGAATTTTCTACGATTTTTGGTGAATTTTTGACTGTTTTATAAAAACAATTACAGAAAAAATACCAAACAGAGTCAATAAATCACCAAATTTTATCTGAACACTAGAAAACATATATGGAAAGTTCTAGAAAATTTCGGAGTCTATTGGTTGAGTTTTTATTTGGATTAAAAATCCGTGTTTTCAGGAGTTTTCGGTAGCCGGAAACGCACCAAAGAGAAATCGGAAAAATCTCAAATTTTTATGAGAAGTTCCTGGACATGTAAGGGAGGTTCTGGAAGTATTTGGGAATTTTGGACCACGGATGATAATTAATGATAATTATTCAGTTAAACATTGTTTTACAAAGAATTTATTTAAATAATTAAAATAACTAAATAAATTCCCAAATTATTTTTCCTATAATCTACAGAATTTTACAGACTTGTATAAAAATTTACAGATTTTTATTCAAATTATGAATTAAACGGGAATTTATGGAATTAAAAACGAGTCATTTTAAAATAATTTCGGCAGTTTACCGTATAACGAACATGCCGGAACCGGGAAATGACCAAACCTGACTTGTACTATAATTGGAACATCGGGAGTATTCCGGGAGATTCCGGGGCGGATTTGACATTGGGGGGGGGGGGGGCTAGGCCAGCTCGGGAGAATCCCTGACGGCGGGAATGGAAACTCAAATTTGGGCAACCTAGACTCCCCAAACACCTAAACTCCCTTAATGGAAAGTTAGTCATTCTTAAATAACGACGTATTGGCACTATTGGTATTCCCATACCATTATCCGAACATGTTAAACAAACGACTTTGGTTGGCACGCGAAACGGTGTCCGGAAGCCAAACTGAAAACTAATACTATTCTGACCCCATCACCATGCCAGTGTCCTATAGACTCAATCCGGGATGAAAACTCCTGACCGAATCCAAGTTATAACCATTACCAACTTAGATACTGATTTGAGTCCATACTTGCATGTGTGTTATTGATCCAGTTGCTTGATCACTCTTTTGTTGAGACTACTACTCGCACTGTGAGTTTTCACTCCCTCACTTTTAAATTGTTTTATTGTTTTCTCGGGTGACTTGTATGTTACAAACTATGTTAATTGCATCAACTTATGATGTTGTGAATTATCTAAACACAAACTACCTCCCCACTACAAGTGATTAATGTAAGCCGTGGACAGTGGATAATACTATTGGTTTGACATGCCCAGGCCGCGCCCGACAGGATGTCGGCAACAAGGTCTGCACGTGTCCTAAACTCGGTTGTGTTGTTAGGCATAACTACACTGGGGCAACCTAAACTCAAATTTGGGACACTGGGCTAGGCCAGCTCGGGAGAATCCCTGACGGCGGGAATGGAAACTCAAATTTGGGCAACCTAGACTCCCCAAACACCTAAACTCCCTTAATGGAAAGTTAGTCATTCTTAAATAACGACGTATTGGCACTATTGGTATTCCCATACCATTATCCGAACATGTTAAACAAACGACTTTGGTTGGCACGCGAAACGGTGTCCGGAAGCCAAACTGAAAACTAATACTATTCTGACCCCATCACCATGCCAGTGTCCTATAGACTCAATCCGGGATGAAAACTCCTGACCGAATCCAAGTTATAACCATTACCAACTTAGATACTGATTTGAGTCCATACTTGCATGTGTGTTATTGATCCAGTTGCTTGATCACTCTTTTGTTGAGACTACTACTCGCACTGTGAGTTTTCACTCCCTCACTTTTAAATTGTTTTATTGTTTTCTCGGGTGACTTGTATGTTACAAACTATGTTAATTGCATCAACTTATGATGTTGTGAATTATCTAAACACAAACTACCTCCCCACTACAAGTGATTAATGTAAGCCGTGGACAGTGGATAATACTATTGGTTTGACATGCCCAGGTCGCGCCCGACAGGATGTCGGCAACAAGGTCTGCACGTGTCCTAAACTCGGTTGTGTTGTTAGGCATAACTACACTGGGGCATTGAACTGCACGTGACATAGTTGCTGGGCCGGGAGTGTCAGGGTGACACGGTCCGGTGGGCGGCAGCGTCTGTGATGGCACGGCCCTAGGCAAAAACAGTCAAGGTTTCACTTGTGTCCTCGTGTAATTCCATCTGTGACCTATGACCTGTGCAATTAAATTTATTAACGCGTTTTGTTACGTAATAACCAAAACCAGAGGAACTCACCGGCAACGTTTAACTGACCCTTTTCAAAATTAACATGCATTTCAGGAAAAACTAAGCAGGAATAAGGAATGTGCGTATGTATGGCTTGGATAGCGGAATGTAGCAGAATAAGAGCTTTAGTGGCTCGTAGTACTGTACTTGCACTTGTGGTTTGTAATATGATACTATTAGTATGTTGTAACCGAGGTTCTCTCTTTATGCGATATCGTGTTTTTAAATTATGGGGAATTACCATGTGTTTGCCGCACCCTGCAATTGTCTTCCGCTGCGAGTCGGGGTGTGACAGAAGATGGTATCAGAGCCATCGGTTATAGCGAATTAGGTATCTCTAAAGAACCTAGACTATAATCCTAAGTTAGTTTCCCCACACTGAGAACCTCTAGAGACTAAGTCGTGTGGCTATTACCAGGACGACCTTGTGGCGCAAATAAATTATTGTGGTCCGGAACACAATAATTTATCTGCTCATACTTGGGAGTTCTGGGAACGTCATTAAGATAGGATGGGAATCCGTCTACTAACGTCACCAACAATAAATAATTTTTAAAATCTTAAAATCAAAATTTTATGCGTACGTGCTTATGTCTATATCTGTGGAATGTTGAGTTTCGGTTATTTCAGTCAGTAGAATCAGTGTTGTATGTGTTTTCTTTCTACAGGTATCATGTCGCATCATTCGAGTCGCCAGACTACTTCTCATACGGAGACCGATCCTGAGGAGGATCCGCTGATACCCCCTTGACATCGAGCAACGTGCCAGATCCTTCTGGTTACTGTTGTGGTCCTTACCCACACAGACCTCATACTAGGCGCGAGTGAGAGGTCTCGAGCGCCTACCGTTCTCCATCTCACCATCCGACTAGTTCCTCGGAGCGTAGTCGTACCCCAGACATTGCCATCCAGGTAGGACCGATCCCCCAGAGCCCTACTCCAGCTACGGAGCATTGGGAGTGGGAGCCGATAACACCCCGCTTACCTTCACCGGAGACTCCTCCTGAGTCTTACACTCCTTCTACCCCGAGTGCTTACTTACCCTCTTCACCTAGTGTAACATTTGTAAAAAAATCGGGTTATCAAAACCCGCTCCGTTTTGTAATCAAGTATCAAGTTATAAAAGTTACATTAAATATTTATGATTATTTTGAGTTAAAACGATACATAATTAATAAATAAACTAAGCTATAAAAATTATATTTGATAAAAAGTTAAAACAAAATAAATAAAAAAATTATGAAGCTGCCGGGACTCGAACCCGGGTCAGCCAAGACACACTTCAGCAACTTAACACTCACTCACAAGACCACTCCGCCACTTGTTTGTTTTCTGTCATGTTTAGGAAACAAATAGTTTTTATGGACTAAGGCAAATCAATCGATTTTACACATTGTAACTGAAACCGGTTATCAATCACCCAAAGTCGATTTGGATACTCGCGATTCAGCGAGTATAACCGATAAACGGACGATTCCAATCAATGCTGCCATGAGTGTAACTTGAATTCGGAAGTAGATCGGTTTAATAACCGAAAGTTTTCAATTCGCGAACTACTTCAATCCTAGACCTTTCCTGCGACTCAAAACACTCCGCAAAGCTGTCAATTGCATTTCCGCAACCTTACAGTCCACCGGAGAAGCTTGAATCAGACCGCCGGAAAAATTCTGCAAGTCGTTGGAAAACCGGGACTCACATCCACACGGTATTTCCTCCGACTCTTTCTGTTTCAATCGTGTGATTAATCAGTCACTAACACAACTCCACCATCAGAATCGATCCTAGTCAACGTTTGTCGAAAATCTTACCTTCGCCGGAAAACTCCTGAAACTGCCGGAAACACACCGTGAACGGGTATGATCTCCCAAACTTCTGTTAAACCTTGTTTAAGTGACTCAACTTCTTAGATAATCGAACAAAGCTGTTAATTGGTTTCAACAGCCGGAGTTCACCTTCAGTACCGTCGAACCTCTGCCGGAATTCTGTGAACAACTTCAATCGGTACATCTTTTTCTCCAAACTCTCTCCATTCTTTACTTTTAAATTACTTGTAATGTCTGAAAAGCGTATAAGTCATGAATCGGTCATAACAGTCGGAGTATGTTTATCTGTGTAAAATCAACGAAGAAGATGAAGACGCAATACAACTTAAGACTAATTAAAATCGATATTTTAAACGGGTTAGACACACAGTCCAGCGGTGGACTGTGTGAAAAATACACACGCACGTCCCGAGTTCGATTCCTGCTATACGCATTCCTTCTATAATAAAAAGCCTTTTTGATCAAAAACTAACCGGGTTAACTCAGTTAGTTGTTAAGTATAATAAAAACCAAGATAATAACCGGGTTAGACACACAGTCCAGCGGTGGATTGTGTGCAACATGAACCATACGTCGCGCGTTCGAAACCCGTCACTTGCACCGGTCCGTTGAATTAAAATGTTTTTGAAATTAAAGAGAATTTCGGATTAACTGAATAAGTGTATAAGTATAAATAAAAACAAGATTATTTCGGGTTAGACACGTAGCTCAGTTGGTAGAGCTGCGTGCACGCGTACGGGAGGTCGCCGGTTCGAGCCTCACCCGGCGCAAACTAATACGCTGACCGACCGGTCAACGGTCAACGGTCAACGCTAAATAAACAAATTTTTTATATTTTTATTTATTTAATTTAATTTAAAAATCAATTAAAAATACTTAAAAATAACATTTTTAAAGATAGAAAATAGCCATAGACTCACAAAAATATATTTAAAAATTTCATTAAAATCCTTAATAAAAATCCACCCATTTAATATATTTTTCCGTTATTATTTAGGTTAGTAATCCCCGTTGTTCCGCTCATCTAAATCGTGCGCATATCACCATCTCCAATCCAACGCACCCAAGGTGAGTGAATCTTACAAATTCCCCGTTTTAATCACGTTTTGGGGTGTATCATGTGTCTTTGTATATATATATTATAACTAAACCATTGTGCATACATCATATCATGAACATGTGTATTCAGTTTGATGTTGTTAAGTAGTTATTATTGGATGCAATTTATTATTCTGTACATGCAATTTCATAGGCCGCCGCTCCCCATTACATTATGAGCGTTGAGCATGTTCCCCATTTTATTATGCGGTTGAACCTGGCGTGCCCACATACGATCGGCTCCGTTTGATTGAGCCTTGATCGCACAGACATTTTCATTTTCAGTACATGCAATACGATCGGCTCCGTTTGATTGAGCCTTGATCGCACAGTTTCATTTATGTTATTTACAGTATGATGTTGGTATGTTCATGTATGGTGTCATGTGTTATTGTATAGTTGTGACTGCTATTTGCCATTGTTTGATTATTTACATTTGCTCATCTATGATTATGCACAAATTTTCATTGATAAACTAACAATTAATTTATTAATAAATGTTTATCTAATAAGGTTCACTCGCCAACTTATGTTGACCCAAAAACTCCCATTTTACACATGATACAGGTGAACCAGCAGCAGCTAGGAACACATAGGACTTGGACTAGAAGAATAAAACGTTTTAGAGTTGGGATTGTTATGTTTGGTTTATTTCCTTTGTATTGAATGAACATGTTTGGAGATTTGAAAATGTAACTTTGACTTTATTAAATATGAAACATAATAGTAAATGTCATGAGCTTTGGTGATACCCCAATTATGCCCCGACTCTTATTCCGCTGCGGGTCGGGGTGTGACAGATTGGTATCAGAGCCATGACTATAGGGATATAGGATAGGTTATTAGACCCTTAGAGCCTATACTATAGTCGATTAGAAACTTATAAGATTTTTGTGTGTTACATGCCAAATTTCATGATGTTTATATGTTTTATGTTAAATGTTACATTTGATATTGTGCAAGCATGTTCATAAATATGTATTATCATATAATGCCTATCATGACTCGTATACTCATAACATATCACATCCATGAAAGCACACACCACATCATGACTGCTTTTACAATGATTTTCGTGTTTTCAAATCTCATCAAAGTGAGTTCTCATGACGGGCATGTAATAACTGGAAGGGTACCCGTACCGGTAGTCGGAACGTCCTGTCTAGGCTGGCATTCGTATAAATCCAAAATAAAGGACCAGTTTGCCTACCTGGGGACTAACGATGAGAGTATGAAGTACCTATTAGGCCAAAGCATGCTATACCAAACGTCGTGTGAGCTAACCCCACTTTGAGTTGTCATTGTGTCTACACCTGGACACGTTCCGACCAAACATCTCATGAACATATTTTGTGGTTTGCATTCGGGGGATGCGAGTGTTAAATTGCCAATACTAATGTGAATCCTACCAAGCCAATAGCCATGGGGGCCCACATGACTATGTAGGTGAAGGTATGGGGGACATTTGAGGCCCAACATGAGCGAACCCAAGACATCCTATGGATGTAGTTGAATTATTGATATTTATGTTATTTTCATTTTCTTAAAGACACATGACACCTAAAAAGACACCATAAACTCACAATCTTCTTATTTTATGATCCTGTAGATGTCGTCTAGATAGCAACGAAGGGGTAAAAGATCGGGAAGGTCTCAGGAACGTTTGGCCACTCAGATCGCGAAACAAATGGCCACGATACTTCCTGACATTGTGGTCCAAGTACAACAAGCCCTTGCTACAAATCCTACTAACCCTCCCCAACAACAGGACCAGAACATCGACAACCCTCCTACCAGCAAGTGCTCTTACAAACATTTTAAGTCCTGTGATCCTCCTAAATTTGAAGGGACCGAGGGTGTCACTGCTCTCCTACATTGGTTTGAGGAGATGGAAAACACCTTCCTAAACTGTGATTGTCCTGAGGATCACAAGGTTCGATACGCCACCGGGAGACTACTTGGAGTAGCTCTCACTTGGTGGAATACTGAGAAAGGGAAGAGGGGAACTGAAGATGCGATGGCCTTAACTTGGGAGGAGTTAAGGGAAATCATGACTAGGCGTTTCTGTCCTAGAAGTGAAATTAAGAAGTTGGAAGATGAATTTCATGCTCTAAAGCAAAAGGAGGGTGATCACACTACCTACAACACGAGGTTTTTGGAGTTGAACCAAATGGTTCCAAATCTGTTCACACCAACCTATCGTCTGATTGAACATTATATTCGAGGACTTCCCTCGAAAATCCAAGATTCAGTTCTCAGCGTTTCACCAGTAACACTTGAAGCTGCTATGGAGTTAGCAACTGAACTGACTGAAAACCGAATTCGCAACGGGAAGTTCAAAGAAGAGAAGAAGAAAGCCCCTGTTGAGGGACAAACTTCAAACCACCCCATTCCTTCCTCTAAGTTCGCTAATAAGAGGAAGCGCAACACCAGAAATTTTGCAGTTACCCAAACCAACACCCCTATTCCTGCTGCACCCATTACTCAAGTCACTCATTCACCCGCACCATATAGAAGACCCTACACTGGCCCGTTACCAAAATGTAACCGTTGCCAATATCACCATTCCCCTGATCATCCTTGCCAATACTGCATCGGCTGCGGTCGCGCAGGACATACTGTTCAAACCTGCCGTATGCCTCAACGAACAAACCGCCACCAACCTTTAACCCAAACCCATCAACAGTTAATGGGTCAAGCCCAACAACCCCTACCATTTCCACCCACCCAACATTTAGCCCAAACATACTACCAACCCAATTATCCTATGGGCCAACCTATGCGGGCTTGCTTCAATTGCGGCGACCCGAGTCATTTCAGAAACACATGTCCAAGGCTGGTTAATATTATTCATGCTCAGGCCCAAGCCAACCCAGTGAATCAAGCGAACCAAGCTCCTCCACCTGCAAGAGGAAGAGCTTTCAATATTAACGCGAACCAGGCCAGAGCTGACGGCAATGTGGTCAACGGTACGTTCCTTATAAATGGTAGATATGCCTCTATGTTATTTGATACTGGTGCGGATAGAAGTTTTGTGTCATTAGAATTTGAACCTATCTTAAGCAAAAATCGGGATAAGCTCACGGAATCCATAACGGTAGAAGTTGCGGACGGGAAACCAGTTTCATTAGACTCTATTTTACGCAACTGTACACTCACCTTAAACGACCACGATTTCTCAGTCGACCTTATTCCTATGAAGCTGGGAAGTTTTGACATCATAATTGGTATGGATTGGCTCAGTCAACATCAGGCGGAAGTTGTATGTCGTGAAAAATTTATTCGTATTCCTCTTTCAAACGGTCAGACTCTTTGAATCATTGGAGAAACCTCGTCGAAAGGGCTCAGCTTAATGTCTTGTCTTCAAGCTCAAAAATATCTTCGCAAGAATTATGTCGCGTATTTAGCTCATATCATCAAGAAGGGAACCATCAAGAAGAAACTTGAAGACATTCCTGTAGTAAAAGACTTCCCACAAGTTTTTCCTGACGACATTTCAGGACTTCCTCCAGTTAGAGACGTCGAATTCCGTATTGATCTTATACCTGGTGCTACACCAGTTGCAAAGTCTCCATATAGGTTAGCCCCCTCTGAAATGCAAGAGCTAGCCAGTCAATTGCAAGAGTTGACTGACAAGGGATTCATACGTCCTAGCTCATCGCCTTGGGGTGCACCTGTCCTCTTTGTAAAGAAGAAAGATGGATCGCATTGATGATCTTCTTGACCAACTACAAGGTGCCAGCTGCTTTTCAAAAATCGATCTTCGATCTGGCTATCATCAACTTAGAGTGCATGAAGAAGACGTCCCTAAGACTGCTTTTCGAACTCGTTATGGCCACTATGAATTCATGGTTATGCCGTTTGGATTAACCAACGCACCAGCTGTCTTCATGGACCTAATGAACAGAGTCTGCAAACCTTATCTTGATCGATTTGTTATAGTCTTCATCGACGATATTCTTATTTATTCAAAATCTAAAGCTGATCATGAGCGTCATCTTCGACTCGTTCTTGCACTTCTAGAAAAGGAAAAGCTTTATGCCAAGTTCTCCAAATGTGAATTCTGGTTAAAAGAGGTGCAATTCCTCGGGCATGTAGTCAATGACAAAGGGATACATGTTGACACTTCAAAGATCAAAGCAGTTCAAGAATAGCAAGCTCCACGTACACCAACTGAAGTAAGATCTTTTCTTGAACTAGCTGGCTATTATCGTCGGTTCATTTCAAACTTCTCTCACATTGCTGTGCCACTCACGGCTTTAACTCATAAGGGAAAACCTTTCGTATGGGGACCCAAGCAAGAAGAAGCTTTCCAAACTCTTAAACAGAAGCTTTCCAACCAATCCTCACTCTTCCTGAAGGTTGTGATGATTTTGTAGTCTATTGCGACGCGTCAGGGCAAGGATTAGGCTGCGTTCTCATGCAAAGAGGAAAAGTCATAGCTTATGCTTCAAGACAACTCAAGACGCATGAAAAGAACTACACCACTCATGACCTAGAACTTGGAGCCGTTGTATTCGCTCTTAAGATATGGAGACATTATCTCTATGGTACTAAGTGTGAAATATACACTGACCACAAGAGTCTTCAACATATCTTCAATCAAAAAGAGTTAAACATGAGGCAAGGAAGATGGGTCGAACTTCTGAATGATTACGACTGTGAAATTAGATACCACCCTGGTAAAGCAAATGTGGTGGCTGATGCACTTAGTCGAAAGGGTTATGCGAACTCCATTCATCTTCTATGTTCGCAAATTATAACCGACATTAAAGATCAAGTTCGAGAAGCCCAACACGTTTCAATAACAGAAGAAGATGTACGAAAGGAGATGTCCTGTGGAGCCGAGCTAAAACTTGAAACTAAATCAGACGGTATTCTGTATTACATAGATCGTATCTGGATTCCTAACCACAACAATCTTCGTGAAACTCTTATGAATGAAGCTCACAAAACGCGATATTCTATACACCCAGGAGCCGATAAGATGTATCAAGACCTACGATACACCTATTGGTGGCCTGGAATGAAGAAGGATATTGCCGATTTTGTTTCCAAGTGTCTCACATGTTCCAAGGTGAAGGCTGAACACCAAAGACCCTCAGGACTTCTAGTCCAACCGGAAATACCTGTATGGAAGTGGGAAAATATAACCATGGATTTCATTACCGGGTTACCTCGCACTTCTGGTGGGTATGACACAATATGGGTAATTATAGACCGACTTACAAAATCAGCTCACTTTATTCCTATCCGCGAAGATTTCAAGAACGAAAAGCTTGCACGTATTTATATCAACGAAATCGTAAGCCGACATGGGGTACCGTTGAATATTATTTCTGATCGTGATGGTCGTTTCACCTCACGAACATGGCAAGCAGTTCAATCCGCTATGGGCACACGATTAGATCTCAGTACCGCCTATCATCCTCAAACTGATGGACAGTTTGAGCGCACCATTCAAACTCTTGAAGATATGCTTAGAGCATGTGTCATAGACTTCAAGGGAAATTGGGACGCCCACCTACCATTAGTTGAATTTTCGTACAACAACAGCTATCATTCGAGCATCGGCATGGCACCTTTTGAAGCCTTATATGGTCGTAAATGCCGATCTCCTGTATGTTGGCACGAAATTGGGGAAGCACAAATTACTGGTCCAGAATTGATCCAAGAAACCACAGATAAGATTCATCAAATTCGAAACAATCTTCTAGCGGCTCAAAGTCGTCAAAAGAGTTATGCAGATAAACGACGGAAGCCCTTAGAGTTTAACATTGGTGATCATGTGCTTTTAAAAGTATCACCGTGGAAGGGAGTAGTTCGTTTTGGTCAAAAGGGGAAGCTAGCACCTCGTTACGTAGGACCTTTCAAGATACTCGAAAGAGTAGGTCCTGTAGCATACAAGCTTGACCTACCAGAAGAACTCAACAGGATTCATCCCACATTCCACGTGTCGAACTTGAAGAAGTGCCTCGCTGATGAGAATCTCCATATTCCGCTGGAAGATAATCAGATTGATGAATCTATGCATTTTATTGAAAGACCAGTGGAGATCATGGACTACGGGGAGAAACGTCTTCGACGAAGTCGCATTCCAATTGTTAGGGTACGCTGGGAGTCGAAACGGGGACCTGAGTTTACTTGGGAACGTGAAGACTCAATGCGTGAAAAATACCCGCATCTTTTTCCTACTACTTCAACTACTTAAATTTCGGGACGAAATTCCTAAAAGTAGGGGATACTGTAACATTTGTAAAAAAATCGGGTTATCAAAACCGGCTCCGTTTTGTAATCAAGTATCAAGTTATAAAAGTTACATTAAATATTTATGATTATTCTGAGTTAAAACGATACATAATTAATAAATAAACTAAGCTATAAAAATTATATTTGATAAAAAGTTAAAACAAAATAAATAAAAAAATTATGAAGCTGCCGGGACTCGAACCCGGGTCAGCCAAGACACACTTCAGCAACTTAACACTCACTCACAAGACCACTCCGCCACTTGTTTGTTTTCTGTCATGTTTAGGAAACAAATAGTTTTTATGGACTAAGGCAAATCAATCGATTTTACACATTGTAACTGAAACCGGTTATCAATCACCCAAAGTCGATTTGGATACTCGCGATTCAGCGAGTATAACCGATAAACGGACGATTCCAATCAATGCTGCCATGAGTGTAACTTGAATTCGGAAGTAGATTGGTTTAATAACCGAAAGTTTTCAATTCGCGAACTACTTCAATCCTAGACCTTTCCTGCGACTCAAAACACTCCGCAAAGCTGTCAATTGCATTTCCACAACCTTACAGTCCACCGGAGAAGCTTGAATCAGACCACCGGAAAAATTCTGCAAGTCGTCGGAAAACCGGACTCACATCCACACGGTATTTCCTCCGACTCTTTCTGTTTCAATCGTGTGATTAATCAGTCACTAACACAACTCCACCATCAGAATCGATCCTAGTCAACGTTTGTCGAAAATCTTACCTTCGCCGGAAAACTCCTGAAACTGCCGGAAACACACCGTGAACGGGTATGATCTCCCAAACTTCTGTTAAACCTTGTTTAAGTGACTCAACTTCTTAAATAATCGAACAAAGCTGTTAATTGGTTTCAACAGCCGGAGTTCACCTTCAGTACCGTCGAACCTCTGCCGGAATTCTGTGAACAACTTCAATCGGTACATCTTTTTCTCCAAACTCTCTCCATTCTTTACTTTTAAATTACTTGTAATGTCTGAAAAGCGTATAAGTCATGAATCGGTCATAACAGTCGGAGTATGTTTATCTGTGTAAAATCAACGAAGAAGATGAAGACGCAATACAACTTAAGACTAATTAAAATCGATATTTTAAACGGGTTAGACACACAGTCCAGCGGTGGACTGTGTGCAAAATACACACGCACGTCCCGAGTTCGATTCCTGCTATACGCATTCCTTCTATAATAAAAAGCCTTTTTGATCAAAAACTAACCGGGTTAACTCAGTTAGTTGTTAAGTATAATAAAAACCAAGATAATAACCGGGTTAGACACACAGTCCAGCGGTGGACTGTGTGCAACATGAACCATACGTCGCGCGTTCGAAACCCGTCACTTGCACCGGTCCGTTGAATTAAAATGTTTTTGAAATTAAAGAGAATTTCGGATTAACTGAATAAGTGTATAAGTATAAATAAAAACAAGATTATTTCGGGTTAGACACGTAGCTCAGTTGGTAGAGCTGCGGCACGCGTACGAGAGGTCGCCGGTTCGAGCCTCACCCGGCGCAAACTAATACGCTGAATGACCGGTCAACGGTCAACGGTCAACGCTAAATAAACAATTTTTTTTATATTTTTATTTATTTAATTTAATTTAAAAATCAATTAAAAATACTTAAAAATAACATTTTTAAAGATAGAAAATAGCCATAGACTCACAAAAATATATTTAAAAATTTCATTAAAATCCTTAATAAAAATCCACCCATTTAATATATTTTTTCGTTATTATTTAGGTTAGTAATCCCCGTTGTTCCGCTCATCTAAATCGTGCGCATATCATCATCTCCAATCCATCGCACCCAAGGTGAGTGAATCTTACAAATTCCCCGTTTTAATCACGTTTTGGGGTGTATCATGTGTCTTTGTATATATATATTATAACTAAACCATTGTGCATACATCATATCATGAACATGTGTATTCAGTTTGATGTTGTTAAGTAGTTATTATTGGATGCAATTTATTATTCAGTACATGCAATTTCATAGGCCGCCGCTCCCCATTACATTATGAGCGTTGAGCATGGTCCCCATTTTATTATGCGGTTGAACCTGGCGTGCCCACGTACTATCGGCTCCGTTTGATTGAGCCTTGATCTCACAGACATTTTCATTTTCAGTACATGCAATACGATCGGCTCCGTTTGATTGAGCCTTGATCGCACAGTTTCATTTATGTTATTTACAGTATGATGTTGGTATGTTCATGTATGTTGTTATGTGTTATTGTATGTTATAGTTGTGACTGCTATTTGCCATTGCTTGATTATTTACATTTGCCCATCTATGATTATGCACAAATTTTCATTGATAAACTAACAATTAATTTATTAATAAATGTTTATCTAATAAGGTTCACTCGCCAACTTATGTTGACCCAAAAACTCCCATTTTACACATGATACAGGTGAACCAGCAGCAGCTAGGAACACATAGGACTTGGACTAGAAGAATAAAACGTTTTAGAGTTGGGATTGTTATGTTTGGTTTATTTCCTTTGTATTGAATGAACATGTTTGGAGATTTGAAAATGTAACTTTGACTTTATTAAATATGAAACATAATAGTAAATGTCATGAGCTTTGGTGATAACCCAATTATGCCCCGACTCTTATTCCGCTGCGGGTCGGGGTGTGACACCTAGTTCCCATGAGATACTCACCCATGGCCTCCGACAGACGGCTGTTCGGAGGTTACTTACACCTGTACCTTTGTTCACACCACCAGTTTCTCCTATCCGTCCGAGACTGATACCTCTAGGGACACGGCAACACTTTACTACCCGTTTCTTTACACCACCTAGAAAGGACCTTTCTCCTTTTCACACTTACGAGCGAGGTGGCCCTTCTCGCCCGGTTAGAGAGTCTACACCCCTGTCTGGGGCATACCAGTTCCTCCTCAGGAGGCACCTGCTCCCATCACTGAGAGCAGTTTAATTGGGTATTTGTTCGAGCAGATTTCACTGCTGCGGATGGCGCGTGACGAGGACGAGCAGCATAGGAGAGCGATGGGAGATTACTTGATCGTCTTACAGCAGGCGATCATTGCATTACAGCAGGGTATGGGTTATGTTCATCAGCAACAGGATCATTTTCGGGCGATGCTGTATGGATGAATCGGTACTATCATAGGCCCGGTGGCAGGTTTTGTAGGTTTGACGTTTTGGTTATGGCGTTCTTAGTATGGTTTTCTTTATAGTATGGACAAATATGATGTATCTTTTGCCCATCCTACCAAGCACTAAGTTATGTCCATGTCGAGGTGGTGATGTAGTCGTAGTGTTTCTTTGTTTCCGTAGTTCGTACTTGTTAGGATCTGAGTTTGAATAACTTGTAGTTTTTGTTTCAAAAATGCAAAATGATTGAATTAAAAGAGATTTGCAGCGGAATAAGGTGGAAAACTTTTACTACAAGCAATGGTCGTTTGCTTTCATCATCATCATCATCATGCTTTCAAGTTAATTAACTTGCATGTGATTCACAAACTCCCCCCCAGCCTTTGCAATTACAGTTTGGTAATAAGAAAATGCAGAGAAGATGATATGCGAAAGTTGATCTTCTAATAGACAAGTTTAAACTGTTACAGAAGTTACCTATTTATACTAACTATCTAACCACTGAGCATCTTTGATGACGTCAGGGTTGATAGTGACAGGAAACCAATTGTAACTAACTGAAAACACTGCTAATACTAACTATCAGTGCTTAGCACTGTTACATTGATTTAACTAAGCTAATGACTAAACTCTGATCTCTATCCTCTGACCCTTGTAACTCTGGCAGACCTTTGAAGCTTTGTGAAAGCAGATGATAGGATGAGCAGTCTTTAGGGAAAGCAGTGTATGTACATCAGAGGTTGTAACCTCTGATAGTTTAACCAAAGCTCGGATAGTGTTATTTGGCTTTGTATCATCTGTTCCTTTCATTGGGTTCAATCCCAACAATCTCCCCCTGAAACAGATGATGCCAAAAACACTTTATTCTTGGTCTTTATTCCTCAGAAGGAATTATCTTATTTGACCTTTGAATTGAAGTTCAAAGTTAAGAGATTCCATGTCATCAGCATCCTTCTCCAGCTCTAAGCATAGTAGTTCTTGGAAGTCTTCTACTGTAAGCTCATAAGCAGCTTCCATGGATAGTTTAGTGGCTGCACCATCAGACTTGTGCAGTGTCAATTCATGGGTGTCTTTGTCGACTTTCCATTTTAGAATTTTTGGATCTGATGGTTTTCTTGAAGGAGCTTTTATTGCTGAGGTTTGAGCAGGAGCTTTTTGTGATAGATCTTTGGCTAGCTTGGCACTTCTATCATCTGTTGGATAATCAATCATGTTCTGTATGCCTTCTTTGATAAATGTATCCTCAAACTCTTTATCAGTCGTTTTAGACATACCCTCTTGCCTTTTTCTGTGTAACAGGGCAAGTGTGGAATGGGCAGATGTTGAGCTGGACTTTTTGGAGAGTTGAGCTCTGAGGATAGCATCTTCTTTTGAATAATCAGGCTTAGGAGGCATGGATAGATCCTTTTTCCTTCTTTCTTCCAAACTTTTGTAGGTCTCTATTACCCTCACCTCACCCCATCTCATCACTTGGTTTTGGAACCATAATGATTCTGATCAGTTCTTGCTTCATTCTTTTCAACTTCAAAGCACTTTCAGTCATATCTTTCTTGTGTAAATCCCAGTTGGGAGGAGTTGGCTTTTTGAGAGGGTCTTTCAACATTTCTTGCATTTTGTTGATTTCTTCTCTTAGTTCATCTATGCTCCAGTCCCTGAACTGTGCCCTTGTTGCCTTATACATCTTCCTTTCCATGATATACTCAATGAGTTCACTTTTGATCAGCGTATCTTCCCTTACTGACAATTGGTTGCTCAGATCTTTGACAAAGTTTTGTAAAATGGTGACTTTACTCAGTTGAAAGGACATGACAATCTGTATTTCTCTATCATCTTTACCAACTGATTCTCTTTTGGCAATATCCTCTGCTTTCTTCCTTTTCAGTTCCAGGTAAGCATCAACATTTGCTGGTCTTGGATAGCCATCAAGGGTTAGAATTGTTCTTTTGTCAGGGTCATCATCTGAAAAGAAACTTAGGATCTCTTCCCTGACTGCTGGTAAATCAAGAGGATACAACTTTATGCAGGAGTGACTTTAAGAGTTGAAGATGTTGTAAGCACTGATGTGGAGGTCACTGGTGTTGATGGTATTGGAAGAGGTGCAGAGATCTCATCATCATTTATCACTTTTGTGATTTTTCTCCTTTTGAACCTTAGAGTGGGTGATGGTGGTTGTGGGATTTTTGGTGGTGTGGATAATGGATGGGTTGATGTGGGAAATGTGATCATGGCAGTGGATAGAGTTTCATTTGTTGCAACCTCTGTTGTATCAACAGATGTTGACACAACATGTGCTGTAACATCTGCTTGTGTGGATATGGGTTGTGATTTGGAAGATGTGATGGGTTTTTGAGAGACAGAGGTTTTAATGGTTGGATTGGTTGCAGGCTTAGTTTTAGGAGGTGTGGATGTTGGTTGCCTGGCTTTTCTAGCAGGTGTTCTTTTTGATGAAGTACCAACCTCCCCTTTTTCTTTTTGCTATTCAATCTTTTTCTCAACCAACACTCTGCTCTCCTCAATCACATTCTTCTTGTGACTAGCCCTTGCCTTGGCCACAATTTCATCAGTTAAATCTATCTTCTTTGAACCATCAGGCTTTGGAATATTCAAGGTAGGTCTGGCCTTATCATCATCTATTGTTAACTTCTTTGGACCCAAAGGTTTCTCCCCCTTTTTGGCTTCATCTGTTGTAACAAATATAACCGTTGGAGGTGTATGGCTAGTGGTTGTAAGTAGATGTGCTTTGATGGCTTTAATGTCTGCTGCAGTGTCTTGATACCTTGATTCAAACATGTTTCTAACATCATTCATCTGATGCTTGTGTTGTAGATCCAAATAATGTTGTTGATGTTGAAACAGAGGGTTAAGAGCTTCTTTGAGATCAGCAGTGGATATAACAGAGGGTTGACTTTTTGTAGCTATCATCTGCTTCAGTAAACTTTTGATTTCATCAACAGAACTTTCTATCTTAGTAACTCTCTCCGTCAAATCCTGATATTTTAGATCATCACCTAATTTAATAGGATCATCTGAACTCCTACCAGTGGTGGTAGTTATATCTATGTCATCATGAGCAGTGGTTTAGGACCAGCTTCAAACATAGATGCCCCTTTGTCTTGGTACTGGGGACTTCCCACAACAGAGGTAACAGTTGTTGCCTCATCAATGGTTGCCTTCAACCAAGTCTTATTAATGAAACCACTGTCCAACTGAGAACTTGGGAGTTCAGCAATTGTAGTGGCTGCTTGAGTTGAACTATCACCAAGGGTGACATATGCCCACCATCAAACCCATTTCCAAGAGGGTATGGCCAACCTGCTTATAAAAAGGTTCCTCATGCTTATGAAGGTTACAAAAAGCCTTCAAAGCAAAGAGTAAACAACAACCCTTATGGATACAATCATCTGATACGAAATGGTCAAGAGCAGATGTTACAAGAAAATTTCAAAACCACTGACGATTGTCCTAGACTTGAGGCTGGACCATCTACGACCCCATCCAAAGCCAAAAGACCAGTTTTAACTGATCTATTTACTTGATGTGCAGGGACCCTCTACTTACCTTGATAGCTTATGGTATGTAGATAGTGGAGGTTCCAGGCACATGACAGGATGTAGAGCCCTTCTCAAGGACTTCATGGCTCATGGGGGGAGGGGGTGATATATCTTTTGGTAATAACTCAAAGGGAAAGGTTTTAGGGTCTGGGTCGGTTCTGGCTGGTAAACTCAAGTTTGAAAATGTGAATTTAATTGACAATCTGAAATTTAACCTGCTGAGTGTCTCACAAATGAGTGACAGAGGATATGGATCCTTCTTCACTAAGAAAACTTGTCAAATTGTGGGACCAGAGGTTGTTAAAAAGATTGAGCAAATCATTGCTGAGAGTAAAGCACAACTCACTGCACACAGAAGTGGGAATGTGTATGTGGTAGATATGCTTAAAGATAATCCTATGTTTGGAACATGCTTATTCTCATTTGCTTCTAGCAAAGAGACTGAGTTATGGCATAGAAGACTTGGACACACAAATCTTAAAACTATCACCACACTCTCAAAACAAAGTCTTGTAAGAGGCTTGCCTCACAAGCAATTTTCTGTGATGAACATTGTGTTTCCTGTTTAAAAGGCAAACAACATAAAAGTTTTTTCAAATCAGTTGAACAGTCCAAAACAAGCCAGTGTTTACAACTACTACACAAATCTTAAAACTATCACCACACTCTCAAAACAAAGTCTTGTAAGAGGCTTGCCTCACAAGCAATTTTCCTGTGATGAACATTGTGTTTCCTGTTTAAAAGGCAAACAACATAAAAGTTTTTTCAAATCAGTTGAACAGTCCAAAACAAGCCAGTGTTTACAACTACTACACATGGACTTGTTTGGCCCAGTGCAAATCATGAGCTTAAAACACAAAAGGTATTGCCTAGTGATAGTTGATGATTTCTCTAGGTTTACATGGACCTTCTTTCTCCACTCTAAGGATGAAACTGCAGGCATTTTGCAAAACTTTGTCAAACAAGTAGAAAAGCAATTTGATCTTCCAGTAAAAATATTTAGAAGTGACAATGGAACAGAGTTTAAAAATAGGGAGTTGGATGCTTTTTGTGAGTCAAAAGGAATTGTTAGACAATATAGTATTTCAAGAACTCTAGAGCAAAATGGGGTGGTTGAAAGGAAAAATAGAACTTTAATTGAATCCGCAAGGACCATGCTTGCAGATTCTGGTTTACCTTTGTCTTTCTGGGCAGAGGTTGTAAACACTGCTTGCTATGTTCAAAACAGAGTTTTGATTAACCATAGGCATCAAAAGACTGCGTATGAGATTTTGTATAAAATCAAACCTCTGATTTCATATTTTAAAGTTTTTGGCTATCTATGTTTCATTTTGAACTTAAAAGATTCCATATCTAAATTTGCAGCCAAAATTGATTGTGGTTATTTTCTGGGATACTCAACCACTGCTAAAGCCTACAGAGTTTTTAACTCTAGGACCAAGTGTGTTGAAGAAACTTTGAATGTAAAGTTCAATGAACTTTCATCACTAAAAATCCCAGCAAATCCTGCAGAGCTTTTTGATTTAGATAAATTCACATTTGCTGATGTTTCTATCAAGCTAGACAATGCAGGTACACCACAACCATCTGAAGAAGATCACGATCAAGGATATGACTGTGTGCTTCCACAAAAAAAGTCTATTCTTCCAACAGAGGATCAGGTGCTACAAGCTCTTGTGTAAACTCTTCCATTTCTGGGTCAACAGTGACTGATCCTCAAACCTCTGTCAGTTCACAAAATCAAACATCTGTTGATAAAAGTCCTACTTTTCGTCACCAAAATCATCAGAATGTTACCTCTATACCCCCAATAGCTCCACCTCCATTCTCATCAATGGCTGATACTTCAAATTCACCAGCAGAGGTTAGCTCAGATGATACACATTTGCAGCCATCATCTCAAAATGCTATTGTTCCATACAAAGGTGATCTGATTTATCTCAAAAGCCATCCAGCAGATGAAGTTATTGGCAACATCAAATCTGGGGTGCTCACACGGAGCCAATCCCAAAATATTTGTCTTTTTGCTGGTTTTCTATCACTCATACAGCCAGTCAAGTACCAAGAAGCACTGAAGACAATAGCTGGGTAGAAGCCATGCAAGAAGAACTCCTTCAGTTCAAAAGACAACAAGTTTGGGAGTTTGTGCCACTGCCAAAAGATGTAAGTCCAATCGGCACAAAGTGGGTCTTCAAAAACAAAACTGATGAAAGGGGTATTGTTGTAAAAAACAAAGCAAGGCTCGTGGTTCAAGGATACAGACAGGAAGAAGGTATAGACTATGATGAGACCTTTGCTCCTGTAGCAAGGTTGGAAGCTATTCGCCTGTTCTTAGCTTTTGCTGCTAACCACAACATAAAGGTGTTTCAAATGGATATAAAGAGTGCATTTTTGTATGGAAAAATCAAAGAAGAGGTGTATGTCTGTCAACCTCCAGGTTTTGAAGATGTATTTCATCCTTATCATGTCTACAAGCTCAACAAAGCATTGTATGGCTTGAAACAAGCACCAAGAGCCTGGTATGAAACTCTATTCACTTTTCTCTTATCCATAGGGTTTACCAGAGGTAAAATAGATACAACCCTATTTTTAAAATGGAAAGGAAAAGATTTGTCGCTTGTCCAAATTTATGTGGATGACATCATTTTTGGATCCACAAGCACTGCTATGTGTGAAGAGTTACGAAAACTCATGGCAGCAGAGTTTGAGATGAGTGCAATGGGTGAGCTCCAATGTTTTCTTGGTCTCCAAGTTAAACAATTGCACAATGGTACATTTATCCATCAAAATAAGTATGTGAAAGAACTGCTTAAAAAGTTTGATATGGATGATTGTAAACCATGTAGCACACCCATGGCAACCTCCAAGCTAGTCACCATTGATGGTAAAGATGACCTTGTTGATCAAACTCTTTATAGAAGCATGATAGGTCTTTATTGTACCTAACTGCATCAAGGCCAGACATCATGTTTGCAACATGTGTTTGTGCCAGATCACATGCATTACCTAGAAAGTCTGATCTTATTGCTGTAAAAAGGATATTCAGATACATAAAGGAGCTCCCATACTTGGTATCTGGTATCCAGCTAATGGAAATATTGAGCTTTCAGGTTTTTCAGATAGTGACTTTGCTGGGTGCAAAACTACAAGGAAGTCCACATCAGGAGGATGTCAATTCCTAGGTGATTGTCTAGTGTCTTGGCAAAGCAAAAAGCAGGTAGCAGTTTCAACATCCACTGCTGAGGCAGAGTATATTGCTGTTGCTAGCAGCACTGCTCAACTCTTGTGGCTTCAACCAGTTGTTGGATTTTGGTGTAACTGCACTAAAGACTCCACTCAACTTGGACAGTCAAGCTGCTGAAAACATCATTAAAAATCTAGTTTCTCATTCAACTACAAAGCACATTGACATCAGACATCACTTTGTGAGAATTGCTATGAAAAAGGTTTGATTTCTTTGCATCATGTCCATACTTCAGATCAATGGGCAGATGTTTTAACCAAGGCATTGGATACATCTACCTTTGAAAAATTGATCTCAAGAATTGGAATGCTAAACATGGATTAAAAACAAATTTTCTTGTAAATCCATGTGTACATAGCATCAAAATGTTTCCAGAAAATCAAAAATTCCTTCAAAATAGTTAAAATTGAAATATTTTTGATAAATCTTTAAAAGTCTGATCATAACATATGATTGCTCAAAACCTTTGATAGGCTTCAAAATCTTATCCACTGTAAAAGTGTATCCTCTGACTTCCATTTTTACCACTTTTTCAAAACACTGATAGCTATCCACTGCTAGTGTTAAAAATCAGTATTGTCCAATCCCCTGTCCTAAAACAGTGGTTTGCCACCTCAACGGTTACTTTTCTCTTCAGAGGTTACACGTGGACAGATGTTAGCCATCAGATCTTGCAAACAGATGCCACGTCATGTTCACTTTTTCAAAACCCTATAAAAGCCCTGTTTAATCCTTCATCAGTGTTTACCCTAAACTGTGTTGATTACAAAAATCTCAAAACAGTTTTTCTCTGGCTCCCAAATCTTCAAAGAAATCAACTCAAGAACTTCCACCCTTCACTCTCATAATCAAAACCCCACATAATTATATCGCCATACATGAAGAAAACGACGCAAACACTCGCTATCATCCAATGATTCGAATTTTGCAAAAGTCGAAATTCAAGCACATGTTAACAGTCAAAGCCCCAATTCACATTGATTCTCTTAGAGATTTTTGGAAAAATGCAAAGGTTCACTCATCTGCTGCTGGTGTTCCTTACACAATAATCTCAAGAGTAGGGGGAGTGCTGATGCAAATTAGCCCCCAATCGATCCCTCAAGTTTTCAAGTTAAATGACATACAACACCCTGTGTCATTTCCTCAAAATGAGATCCAAGCAGAGTTTTTGGAAAGAGGTTATGTAGGCCAGATGAAAGGTATGACAATTTTTAAACCTAACTTTCCTGCTGAGATGAGATTTTTCTTTCACACAATTCTTACTTGTCTCTCAGCAAAAACCACTGGTTTCAATGAAATTCCATTGAACATGCAATATCTGGGGTATGCAATTTAACTGACACAGATTTTAACTACTCCCAGATACTGTTCAATGATCTTGTGAACAATTTTAAAAACATTGAAAAAAGAAAAGCTTTTTTGATGCATCCATGTTTCCTGAGTGTTTACTTACATGATCAAATTAAAGGTCCTGAAAGTAAACAACGCGTGGTGATTAACCCAGGCCGTCTTAATCATGAAACCTTCACCAGAATAACTAACCAAGATAAAGTTGAGAAAACACAAGTAGAGGAGGTTGAGCAAGTTTTAAGCAAGTTTTACCTGAACAAAATGTTCATACTCAACCTCTTGCTACTGAGCCCACTGCTCTTGGTGATCAGGGCACCACAACCGCTGCTCTGAAGCCCACACCAAAAATCTCCAAAAAGAAAACGAAAACAATTTCCAAAAAGCCCACCAAACCCAAAAAGGGTCCTCTGGAAGATGAGATCCCAGAGGTTAACCCAGTGACAACACCAAAGTCACAAACCACTGTTGCTACTTCTTCACAGCAGATGGTTCAAAGATCTCCTACCGGCTTTGAAACTCCTCCTTCTTCCTCACAAAAGGAAAAGGTTGTAGACACAGGGACACCAAATTATGAAGCTCTAGATCCACTTGGCTCTATCTTCCATAGCCCCTCTCCCTGGGCAATGTCGCTTTCTACAAACCACCTTCAACAATGACTTCACTTCCACCCACAATTATACCATTGCTGAATGCAATTGAATTAGTTCAGACACAAACCAGCACTTCTCAACAACCTATTACTGAGAATATACTTCATCACGAGGCTGGGTCTGCTTCTTTATTCATTGCTAGCCCATCAGCAAATGAAGAGGCTACATCCCTTGAGTTACATGTAACCCTTGGTGATAGTTCAACTCAAGAAGCCACTACAAATGCTGAACTCCCAAGTTCTCAGTTGGACAGTGGTTTCATTAATAAGACTTGGTTGAAGGCAACCACTGTTGAGGCAACAACTGTTACCTCTGTTGTTGGAAGTCCCCAGTACCAAGACAAAGGGGCATCTATGTTTGAAGCTGGTCCTAAAACCACTGCTCATGATGACATAGATATAACTACCACCGCTGGTAGGAGTTCAGATGATCCTATTAAATTAGGTGATGATCTAAAATATTATGATTTGACGGAGAGAGTTACTAAGATAGAAAGTTCTGTTGATGAAATCAAAAGTTTACTGAAGCAGATGATAGCTACAAAAAGTCAACCCTCTGTTATATCCACTGCTGATCTCAAAGAAGCTCTTAACCCTCTGTTTCAACATCAACAACATTATTTGGATCTACAACACAAGCATCAGATGAATGATGTTAGAAACATGTTTGAATCAAGGCATTAAGACACTGCAGCAGACATTAAAGCCACCAAAGCACATATATTTACAACCACCGGCCATGCACCTCCAACGGTTATATTTGTTACAACAGATGAAGCCAAAAAGGGGGAGAAACCTTTGGGTCCAAAGAAGTTAACAATAGATGATGATAAGGCCAGACCTACGTTGAATATTCCAAAGCCTAATGGTTCAAAGAAGATAGATTTAACTGATGAAATTGTGGCCAAGGCAAGGGCTAGTCACAAGAAGAATGTGATTGAGGAGAGCAGAGTGTTGGTTGAGAAAAAGATTGAACAACAAAAAGAAAAAGGAGAGGTTGGTACTTTATCAAAAAGAACACATGCTAGAAAAGCCAGGCAACCAACATCCACACCTCCTAAAACTAAGCCTGCAACCAATCCAACCATTAAAACCTCTGTCTCTCAAAAACCCATCACATCTTCCAAATCACAACCCATATCCACACAAGCAGATGCTACAGCACCTGTTGTGTCAACATCTGTTGAGACAACAGAGGTTGCAACAAATGCAACTCTATCCACTGCCATGATCACATTTTCCACATCAACCCATCCATTATCCACACCACCAAAAATCCCACAACCACCATCACCCACTCTAAGGTTCAAAAGGAGAAAAATCACAAAAGTGATAAATGATGATGTGATCTCTACACCTCTTCCAATATCATCAACACCAGTGACCTCCGTATCAGTGCTTACAACATCTTCAACTCTTAAAGTCACTCCTGCATCAAAGTTGTATCCTCTTGATTTACCAGCAGTCAGGGAAGAGATCCTAAGTTTCTTTTCAGAGGATGACCCTGACAAAAGAACAATTCTATCCCTTGATGGCTATCCAAGACCAGCAAATGTTGATGCTTACCTGGAACTGAAAAGGAAGCAAGCAGAGGATATTGCCAAAAGAGAATCAGTTGGTAAAGATGATAGAGAAATACAGTTTGTCATGTCCTTTCAACTGAGTAAAGTCACCATTTTACAAAACTTTGTTAAAGATCTGAGCAACCAGTTGTAAGTAAGGGAAGATAAGCTGCTCAAAAGTGAACTCATTGAGTATATCATGGAAAGGAAGATGTATTAGGCAACAAGGGTACAGTTCAGGGACTGGAGCATAGATGAACTAAGAGAAGAAATCAACAGGATGTAAGAAATGTTGAAAGACCCTCTCAAAAAGCCAACTCCTCCCAACTGGGATTTATACAAGAAAGATATGACTGAAAGGGCTTTGAAGTTGAAAAGAATGAAGCAAGAACTGATACAGAAGCATTATGGTTCCAAAAACCAAGTGATGGGATGGGGTGAGGTGAGGGTAATAGATACCTACAAAAGTTTGGAAGAAAGAAGGAAAAAGGATCCATCCATGCCTCCTAAGCCTGATTATTCAAAAGAAGATGCTATCCTCAGAGCTCAACTCTCCAAAAAGTCCAGCTCAACATCTGCCCATTCCACACTTGCCCTGTTACACAGAAAAAGGCAAGAGGGTATGTCTGAAAAGACTGATAAAGAGTTTGAGGATACATTTATCAAAGAAGGCATACAGAACATGATTGATTATCCAACAGATGATAGAAGTGCCAAGCTAGCCAAAGATCTATCACAAAAAGCTCCTGCTCAAACCTCAGCAATAAAAGCTCCTTCAAGAAAACCATCAGGCCCAAAAATTCTAAAATGGAAGGTCGACAAAGACACCCATGAATTGACACTGCTCAAGTCTGATGGTGCAGCCACTAAACTATCCATGTAAGCTGCTTATGAGCTTACAATAGAAGACTTCCAAGAACTACTATGTTTAGAGCTGGTGAAGGATGCTGATGAGATGGAATCTCTTAACTTTGAACTTCAATTCAAAGGTCAAATAAGAGAATTCTTTCTGAGGAATAAAGACCAAGAATAAAGTGTTTTTGGCATCATCTGTTCCAGGGGGAGATTGTTGGGATTGAACCCAATGAAAGGAACAGATGATACAAAGCCAAATAACACTATCCGAGCTTTGGTTTAACTATCAGAGGTTACAACCTCTGATGTACATACACTGCTTTCCCTAAAGACTGCTCATCCTCTCATCTGCCTTCACAAAGCTTCAAAGGTCTACCAGAGTTACAAGGGTTAGAGGATAGAGATCAGAGTTTAGTCATTAGCTTAGTTAAATCAATGTAACAGTGCTAAGCACTGATAGTTAGTTTTAGCAGTGTTTTCAGTTAGTTACAATTGGTTTCCTGTCACTATCAACCCTGACGTCATCAAAGATGCTCAGTGGTTAGATAGTTAGTATAAATAGGTAACTTCTGTAACAGTTTAAACTTGTCTATTAAAAGATAAACTTTTGGATATCATCTTCTCTGCATTTTCTTATTACCAAACTGTAATTGCAAAGGCTGAGGGGGAGTTTGTGAATCACATACAAGTTAATCAACTTGAAAGCATGATGATGATGAAAACAAACGACTATTACTTGTAGTAAAAGTTTTCCATCTTATTCCGCTGCAAATCTATTTTAATTCAATCATTTTCCATTTTTGCATTCAGCAATGGTACAATTGTGGGTGGAAGTGAAGTCATTGGTGAAGGTGGTTGTGTAGAAAGCGACATTGCCCTGGGAGAGGGGCTGTGGAAGATAGAGCCAAATTGATCTAGAGCTTCATAATTTGGTGTCCCTGTGTCTACAACCTTTTCCTTTTATGAGGAAGAAGGAGGAGTTTCAAAGCCGGTAGGAGATCTTTGAACCATCTGCTGTGAAGAAGTAGCAGCAGTGGTTTGTGACTTTGGTGTTGTCACTGGGTTAAGCTCTGGGATCTCATCTTCTAGAGGACCCTTTTTTGGTTTGGTGGGGTTTTTGGAAATTGTTTTGGTTTTCTTTTTGGAGATTTTTGGTGTGGGCTTCAGAGCAGCGGTTGTGGTGCCCTGATCACCAAGAGCAGTGGGCTCAGTAGCAAGAGGTTGAGTTTGAACATTTTGTTCAGGTAAAACTTGCTCAACCTCCTCTACTTGTGTTTTCTCAACTTTATCTTGGTTAGTTATTCTGGTGAAGGTTTCATGATTAAGACGGCCTGGGTTAATCACCACGCGTTGTTTACTTTCAGGACCTTTAATTTGATCATGTAAGTAAACACTCAGGAAACATGGATGCATCAAAAAAGCTTTTCTTTTTTCAATGTTTTTAAAATTGTTCACAAGATCATTGAACAGTATCTGGGAGTAGTTAAAATCTGTGTCAGTTAAATTGCATACCCCAGATATTGCATGTTCAATGGAATTTCATTGAAACCAGTGGTTTTTGCTGAGAGACAAGTAAGAATTGTGTGAAAGAAAAATCTCATCTCAGCAGGAAAGTTAGGTTTAAAAATTGTCATACCTTTCATCTGGCCTACATAACCTCTTTCCAAAAACTCTGCTTGGATCTCATTTTGAGGAAATGACACAGGGTGTTGTATGTCATTTAACTTGAAAACTTGAGAGATCGATTAGGGGCTAATTTGCATCAACACTCCCCCTACTCTTGAGATTATTGTGTAAGGAACACCAGCAGCAGATGAGTGAACCTTTGCATTTTTCCAAAAATCTTTAAGAGAATAAATGTGAATTGGGGCTTTGACTGTTAACATGTGCTTGAATTTCGACTTTTGCAAAATTCGAATCATTGGATGATAGCGAGTGTTTGCGTCGTTTTCTTCATGTATGGCGATATAATTATGTGGGGTTTTGATTATGAGAGTGAAGGGTGGAAGTTCTTGAGTTGATTTCTTTGAAGATTTGGGAGCCAGAGAAAAACTGTTTTGAGATTTTTGTAATCAACACAGTTTAGGGTAAACACTGATGAAGGATTAAACAGGGCTTTTATAGGGTTTTGAAAAAGTGAACATGACGTGGCATCTGTTTGCAAGATCTGATGGCTAACATCTGTCCACGTGTAACCTCTGAAGAGAAAAGTAACCGTTGAGGTGGCAAACCACTGTTTTAGGACAGGGGATTGGACAATACTGATTTTTAACACTAGCAGTGGATAGCTATCAGTGTTTTGAAAAAGTGGTAAAAATGGAAGTCAGAGGATACACTTTTACAGTGGATAAGATTTTGAAGCCTATCAAAGGTTTTGAGCAATCATATGTTATGATCAGACTTTTAAAGATTTATCAAAATATTTCAATTTTAACTATTTTGAAGGAATTTTTGATTTTCTGGAAACATTTTGATGCTATGTACACATGGATTTACAAGAAAACTTGTTTTTAATCCATGTTTAGCATTCCAATTCTTGAGATCAATTTTTCAAAGGTAGATGTATCCAATGCCTTGGTTAAAACATATGCCCATTGATCTGAAGTATGGACATGATGCAAACAAATCAAACCTTTTTCATAGCAATCTCTCATATTGTGATGTCCGATGTCAACGTGCTTTGTAGTTGAATGAGAAAATGGATTTTTAATGATGTTTTCAGCAGCTTGACTGTCCAAGTTGAGTGGAGTCTTTAGTGCAGTTACACCAAAATCCAACAACTGGTTTTGAAGCCACAAGAGTTGAGCATGCAGCTAGCAGCAGCAATATACTTTGCCTCAGCAGTGGATGTTGAAACTGCTACCTGCTTTTTACTTTGCCAAGACACTAGACAATCACCTAAGAATTGACATCCTCCTGATGTGGACTTCCTTGTAGTTTTGCACCCAGCAAAGTCACTATCTGAAAAACCTAAAAAGCTCAATATTTCCATTAGTTGGATACCAGATACCAGGTGTGGGAGCACCTTTTATGTATCTGAATATCCTTTTTACAACAATAAGATCAGACTCTCTAGGTAATGCCTGTGATCTAGCACAAACACATGTTGCAAACATGATGTCTGGCCTTGATGCAGTTAGGTACAATAAAGACCCAATCATGCTTCTATAAAGATTTTAATCAACAAGGTCATCTTTACTATCAATGGTGACTAGCTTGGAGGTTGCCATGGGTGTGCTACATGGTTTACAATCATCCATATCAAACTTTTTAAGCAGTTCTTTCACATACTTGTTTTGATGGATAACTGTACCATTGTGCAATTGTTTAACTTGGAGACCAAGAAAACATTGGAGCTCTCCCCCGCACTCATCTCAAACTCTGCTGCCATGAGTTTTCGAAACTCTTCACACATAGCAGTGCTTGTGGATCCAAAAATGATGTCATCCACATAAATTTGGACAAGCATCAAATCTTTTCCTTTCCATTTTAAAAATAGGGTTTTATCTATTTTACCTCTAGTAAACCCTATGGATAAGAGAAGAGTGGATAGAGTTTCATACCAGGCTCTTGGTGCTTGTTTCAAGCCATACAATGCTTTGATGAGCTTGTAGACATGATCAGGATGAAATGCATCTTCAAAACCTGGAGGTTGACAGACATACACCTCTTCTTTGATTTTTCCATACAAAAATGCACTCTTTATATCCATTTGAAACACCTTTATGTTGTGGTTAGCAGCAAAAGCTAAGAACAGGTGAATAGCTTCCAACCTTGCTACAGGAGCAAAGGTCTTATCATAATCTATATCTTCTTCCTGTCTGAAGCCTTGAACCACGAGCCTTGCTTTGTTTTTGACAACAATATCCCTTTCATCAGTTTTGTTTTTGAAGACCCACTTTGTGCCGATTGGACTTACATCTTTTGGCAGTGGCACAAGCTCCCAAACTTGTTGTCTTTTGAACTGAAGGAGTTCTTCTTGCATGGCTTCTACCCAGCTGTTGTCTTTCAGTGCTTCTTGGTACTTGACTGGCTGTATGAGTGATAGAAAACCAGCAAAAAGACAAATATTTTGGGATTGGCTCCGTGTGAGCACCCCAGAATTGATGTTGCCAATAACTTGATCTCCTGGATGGCTTTTGAGATAAATCAGATCACCTTAGTATGGAACAATAGCATTTTGAGGTGATGGCTGCAAATGTGTATCATCTGAGCTAACCTCTGCTGGTGAATTTGAAGTATCAGCCACTAATGAGAATGGAGGTGGAGGTATTGGGGGTATAGAGGTAACATTCTGATGATTTTAATGACCAAAAGTAGGACTTTTATGAACAGATGTTTGATTTTGTGAACTGACAGAGGTTTGAGGATCAACCACTGTTGACCCAGAAATGGCAGAGTTTACACAAGAGCTTGTAGCACCTGATCCTCTATTGGAAGAATAGACTTTTGTTTGTGGAAGCACACAGTCATATCCTTGATCTTGATCTTCTTCAGATGGTTGTGGTGTACCTGCATTGTCTAGCTTGATAGAAACATCAGCAAATGTGAATTTATCTAAATCAAAAAGCTCTGCAGGATTTGCTAGGATTTTTAGTGATGAAAGTTCATTGAACTTTACATTCAAAGTTTCTTCAACACACTTGGTCCTAGAGTTAAAAAATCTATAGGCTTTAGCAGTGGTTGAGTATCTCAGAAAATAACCACAATCAATTTTGGCTGCAAACTTAGATATAGAATCTTTTAAGTTCAAAATGAAGCTTTGGACAGCCAAAAACTTTAAAATAGGAAATTAGAGGTTTGATTTTATACAAAATCTCATAGGCAGTCTTTTGATGCCTGGGGTTAATCAAAACTCTGTTTTGAACATAGCAAGCAGTGTTTACAGCCTCTGCCCAGAAAGACAAAGGTAAACCAGAATCTGCTAGCATAGTCCTTGCTGATTCAATTGAAGTTCTATTTTTCCTTTCAACCACCCTATTTTGCTCTGGAGTTCTTGAAATGCTATATTGTCTAACAATTCCTTTTGACTCACAAAAAGCATCCAACTCCCTATTTTTAAACTCTGTTCCATTGTCACTTCTAAAGATTTTTACTGGAAGATCAAATTGCTTTTCTACTTGTTTGACAAAGTTTTGCAAAATGCCTGCAGTTTCATCCTTAGAGTGGAGAAAGAAGGTCCATGTAAACCTAGAGAAATCATCAACTATCACTAGGCAATACCTTTTGTGTTTTAAGCTCATGATTTGCACTGGGCCAAACAAATCCATGTGTAGCAGTTGTAAACACTGGCTTGTTTTGGACTCTTCAATTGATTTAAAAGAACTTTTATGTTGTTTGCCTTTTAAACAGGAAACACAATGTTCATCACAGGAAAATTGCTTGTGTGGCGAACCTCTTACAAGACTTTGTTTTGAGAGTGTGGTGATAGTTTTAAGATTTGTGTGTCCAAGTCTTCTATGCCATAACTCGGTCTCTTTGCTAGAAGCAAGTGAGAATAAGCATGTTCCAGACATAGGATTATCTTTTAGCATATCTACCACATACACATTCCCACTTCTGTGTGCAGTGAGTTGTGCTTTGCTCTCAGCAATGATTTGATCAATCTTTTTAACAACCTCTGGTCCCACAATTTGACAAGTTTTCTTAGTGAAGAAAGATCCATATCCTCTGTCACTCATTTGTGAGACACTCAGCAGGTTAAATTTCAGATTGTCAATTAAATTCACATTTTCAAACTTGAGTTTACCCGCCAGAACCGAACCAGAACCTAAAACCTTTCCCTTTGAGTTATTACTAAAAGATATATCACCCCCCATGATCCATGAAGTCCTTGAGAAGGGCTCTACATCCTGTCATGTGCCTGGAACCTCCACTATCTACATACCATAAGCTATCAAGGCAAGTAGAGGGTCCCTGCACATCAAGTAAATAGATCAGTTAAGATTGGTCTCCAAAGCCAAAATGGCTTTGGATAGGGTTACAGATGGTCCATCCTCAAGTCTAGGACAATGGTCAGTGGTTTTGAAATTTTCTTGTAACATCTGCTGTTGACCATTTCCTATCAGATGATTGTATCCATAAGGGTGCCTGCTTACTCTTTACTTTGAAGGCTTTTTGTAACCTTCATAAGCATGAGGAACCTTTTTATAAGCAGGTTGGCCATACCCTCTTGGAAATGAGTTTGATGGTGGGGCATCTGTCACTTGCACCTCTCTTTGAACAGAGGTTTTGTTTAAGGCTTTTGTAACAAATGTTTCAATTGGTTCAAAACTTTGGTTAGATTTATTTCTAGCAGAACTTGAACTTTCTCTTTCTAGTGCTTTTGTCTTGATCTCTTTTACCTTTTGTTCATAGTTTTTGAGATAGGCACACTGTTGAGTTGAGTGATTTATTTTGTTGCAGATGGTGCATTTTGAAGAGTTTTTGATAACACAAGTTTTGTTAACGTCATAGGCTTTTAAAAGAAAACAATCCGCAGCCACATGATTTCTTTTTTCACAAAATTCACAAAACAGGTTTTTAATCTTTACTCTTCTTTTCCTATCAGATTTTTTATCAGCAGTGGTTGTAACCTCTGCTGGTACATCTTCGATAGGGATCACCAGTGCTTTTGGGGCTTTAATACCATCAGTGGTTGTGAAATCCATTGGCTTAAAGTTTTCTAAGATATCACATTCCCAGGTTGGTTTAAACTGATATTTTTCAATTTCTTTATCTTTTGTTGAAACCTCTGGTTTTTCCAAAACAATTTTGTTTCCAGCTTTATCTGTGATTTCTATCTCTTCACCAGCCAAATTTTTGGGAACTACTTCAACCAACTCAGATTCAATTTCAGCAGCATTTTTCTCAGTTTGGTCATAGGTTCTAAAACCTACATCAAACTTAATGTTGCTCTTGGTCTAAGCATCAAGCATAATCTCATAACCTTTACAGGACTCAACTCATTTTTCTCAAGTGATTTGGGTTTCTTCTAACCCCTTTTTACAAACTTGGTATTTTTCTACCATAGTTTGGAGTTGGTCCTTAGTTATGCTTGATTCATGTCTCATGCTACTCATTTCAGAATCTTTTTCACTTAACTTTGATTTTAACTCTTTAATCAGTTTTTCAAAATTAAGTTCATCTTCTAAAATTTTGTTTCTCAGGTTTTCATTCACCTTCTTGATGTTTGCAAAAGCAATGATGCATTTGTAAGAACATAGATCTTTAAGGATCTGAGGTGATACCTTTTTAGCAGCCATGAGAGCACAATCACACTCATCTTCACACACATCAACATTCCATGGGTCAGTAGGAGAGTTTTTTTCCTTATTAGCAATGTTTTCTTTTTCTTCACTTGAAACCACTGTTTCATCACAAACTTGAACTTCAAAAGTTTTTGACACTATCTCCACAGATTCAACACCTTCAGCAATTGTCTCTAAGGCCATTAAACAAAATTCTTGTTCAACATCATTTTTGGCCATTAAAGCAAAGTTTTCATCAGTCAAATCCTCAGGCAAGCTGCTCCAGTCAACGTAACTTTGTGTGAAAAAACTTTGTTGACCAACCTCTGCTGGAGTAGCAGTGGTTTGAGCAGGTTATGTAACAATGGGTGCTTGTTGTACAAGCACTTGAGGATGTGATGGTGCCTAAACATATTGAATTTGTGGAGCAGTTGATTGAACATAATGCACTTGAACAGTGGTAGCAGGATGTGCAAAGTGGGCAGTGTTTTGAACATGTTGAGCAGGGGCATATTGGGAATAATGAGCAGTGTTTTGTGTGTGCTGAGGTCTAGGGCCAGGATGAGTAACTATTGGTCTAGAATTTTGAGACCTCCATTCTCTGGCAAAGTGTCCTAGCCTATTACACTTATAACACTTGACTTTTGATTTATCCAGCCCAACCTTCAACCCCCCATGCAAACCTGGGAATTTTCTACCAGTTCTCTTATAGAATTTACTAGCCCTAACACTCAATAAGGCCAGTTGGTGCAAAATATCCATTTCTTCAAGATCAGAAGGTTCAAAGTGTTGCAAGTCATTCAGCTCAAAGGATAGATTGTCAGAGGTTCGGCTTTCCCCACTAGCAGTAAAAGCATAGTTGGGTGCATATGTTTCAGATCCAAAGTTCCCACCAGTTGTAATATCTATATAGTGATCATAACTTTGGTCCTTACTGCTGCCAGATCCCTCTTCTTGGCCAAAAAGAGCTGTATTACCCAATGAGTAATCATCAGTCATTTTGCCAGAATCTTGCAACTTATTTTTCTGGTTTAACTCTCTCTCATAAATGAGGAGTATCACATGAAGTTGTACCAGCGACATTTCTTTAAACCCAACAGACTTTCTCGTTACATAAGCTACAGTCTCCCAATTATCTGGTAACGATCTAAGGAAACGACTATTGATAGTCGAATTAGATAGAACCACGTTAACCAGTCTAAGTTCACTGATGAGACAGCTTTAACGTTCGAACTGTTGTGTTAGAGACTCTCCTTTCAAGTGACAAAACGTTTCATACTGATGATTTAGAACTTCTCTATTACTTTCTATCACTTCCTCAGTCCCACCGAATTGCTCTTTAAGTGCATCCCATAACTCCTTTGCACTATTGCAATGGAGTAGGCCAGCATAAATTTCATTTGGGTAAGGCCGAAGCAACTATGCTAAATGCCTTATCATCCAATTCAATTTTCTGGAAATCCTGCTCTGAAAAGTTTTCAGGATTTTTTGGCACTTGTTTAGTTGGATCCTCTGTGCTTGGAACCATTGGAACGTGAGGTCCATAAGCAATAGATCTCCAGCAACCGGTGTTTTGCTGAGCAAGGATGTGACCCATCCGTCGTTGCCTTTCATTTGAGCATCGGCGGTTTGAACAAGGATCCAGAATTGGCATCCTGTGTGTTTTGAGACATTTTTAGTTGATTTTTACAGATTTTGTTTTAAAAACTTTGAACGTAATAAAACTCTGAATATCAAGCTAAAACAACCAAACTGCTTAGCAAGAGAGCTGATCTGTTCGAACCAAATCGATTGTTAGATCGAATTTGATGAATCAAGCTCTGATACCAATTGTTAGGATATGAGTTTGAATTACTTGTAGTTTTTGTTTCAAAAATGTTAAATGATTGAATTAAAAGAGATTTGCAGCGGAATAAGATAGAAAACTTTTACTACAAGCAATGGTCGTTTGTTTTCATCATCATCATGCTTTCAAGTTGATTAACTTGCATGTGATTCACAAACTCCCCCTCAGCCTTTGCAATTACAGTTTGGTAATAAGAAAATGCAGAGAAGATGATATGCGAAAGTTGATCTTTTAATAGACAAGTTTAAACTGTTACAGAAGTTACCTAGTTATACTAACTATCTAACCACTGAGCATCTTTGATGACGTCAGGGTTGATAGTGACAGGAAACCAATTGTAACTAACTGAAAACACCGCTAATACTAACTATCAGTGCTTAGCACTGTTACATTGATTTAACTAAGCTAATGACTAAACTCTGATCTCTATCCTCTGACCCTTGTAACTCTGGCAGACCTTTGAAGCTTTGTGAAGGCAGATGATAGGATGAGCAGTCTTTAGCGAAAGCAGTGTATGTACATCAGAGGTTGTAACCTCTGATAGTTTAACCAAAGCTCAGATAGTGTTATTTGGCTTTGTATCATCTGTTCCTTTCATTGGGTTCAATCCCAATAGTATTTTTCTCGATATGGCGTATGTACGTCACGTTGGTGACCCATTTTGACAACACATTTAAGCACTGGCCCTTATGGGTTAAGTCTATGTGCAAATTTTGATAGTTATATGATGATAGATATTATTATTATTATTATATATATATAATGACGATTGTGGTTATACATGTTGTGAACTTATGGGTGTGATGAAATGGTGTGATATGTGACAATTGACTATGTGACACTGATGCATACATATCTATTGTTTATAATAGAATGGCCCCGAAACGCGCACCACAGATGACTGAGGCGGAAATCGCGCAAATGATAGCGCAACAGCTTCAGAAAATCATCCCTACGATCGTGGCGCAGGTTAGCGCCGGTATCAATTCTAACCCGCAACCAAACCGCAAACAGGACCGGTAGGTTAAAACAATAACCAAAACAATGTTCAAAACAATGGTAGGCCGATTTGCACATATAAGCATTTCATGGAGTGCAAACCGATGGAATTTAATGGAACTGAAGGACCGAATGCTTAGTGAAATGGATCGAGAAGTCGGAATTGGTAATTAACATAAGTAATTGTCCCGGTGACCGTGCGGTTAAGTATACTACTTGTACCTTCATCGACCACGCCTTAAACTGGTGGAACACCATCGTTCAGTCTCGCGGGTAGGCCGCAATTAATGCTATGACATGGGACGATCTTAAGGCACTGATGATGGAAAAGTTCTGCCCGACCAACTAGATTCAGAAACTTGAACATGAGTTCTGGAACCTGTAGATTCAAGGTGCTGACCATGCAGGTTATACTAATCGTTTCAATGAACTGGCACGCATATTGCCAGACATGGTCCGTCCGGAACATAGGATCGAAAGGTATATCTGGGGACTGGCCCGAGAAGTGAGGAGTGAACACCGGACTATGCACGGAGTGGTAGCCAGGTCAGGTACTGTTACGTATGATATGGTTAGGCGCAAGATTTTGACAATGCCTGGAGAGCATGCTGGGAATAAGCGAGAAGCCCCAGAGAGTAGTCGAGAAGAGGCAGCAATACCAAAGACGGGAGAGCTACTAGCCAGAATTACGCCATGACTACCCCAACGGGTAACTCTGATGGCTACAAAGGAAAGGCCCTGAAGGGCAACAAGTGTACTTACCACCACTTTGGTGCGTGCCGAGCAACGATGTGCTCGATGTGTTATAGAAATGGGCATTATGCCCAAAACTGTAGGGTGCCCATGGAACTAAATCCCAAACTAACCCATTTCCAACCCCATAGGCCTCAACCTCTTCAGCAGCGACCCCAACAATCAATCCAATAGGTTACCTACCCCGTACGTGCTTTGGATGTGGCAGTATAGAGCATTTTTAGAATAGTTGCCCAAAGTTAGCTCAGCAGACAGCTGGAAGGAAGACGCAGAACCAAGCATCTACCTCGAATACAACTCGAGGTCGTGCCTTTGTCATGGGGTCTGGTGACGCACGCCCGGATCCCAACATAGTTTCAGGTACGTTCTTCGTTTCCGATCAATTTACTTCAGTGTTATTTGATACGGGAGCTGATAGAAGTTATGTTTCTATTGCCTTTTTGCCCCTATTGAATATGCCCGCTATTGACTTAAAACAACCCTATTCCGTCGGACTTGCCAACCGGAAGCCGATCACCAGTCACCAACTTATTTGTAACTGCCCTGTAACCCTTAACGGTTACCAATTTACTATCGATCTTTTACCCGTAGAATTGGGTAGTTTTGACATCGTCGTAGGAATGGACTGGTTGTCCAACCATCGTGCGGAAGTGTTGTGTGAACAAAAGGTTGTGAAGATTCCTTTATCCCCGACGGATGCAATCATGGTACAGGGAGAGAAGTTAGGTACCATGCTGAACCTCATATCTCACCTCAAGGCGTTGAAGTATATACGACAAGGATATGACGTGTTTTTGGCCAGCGTCACGGCAGAAGAACCAGCCCAGAAACATATTGAAGACATCCCGGTAGTATGTGAATACCCGGATGTATTCCCGGAGGAATTGCCCGGATTACCACCCAATCGGCAAGTCGAGTTTCGTATCGACTTAATACCGGGAACGACACCCATTGCCAAAGCCCCCTATCGTCTTGCACTGTCCGAGATGCAAGAGCTATCGACGCAGCTGCAGGAGTTACTTGATCGTGGTTTCATCCGTCCTAATTATTCCCCCTGGGGAGCCCCAGTCTTATTTGTGAAGAAAAAGGACGGTAGCTTCCGAATGTGCATCGAATACAGAGAATTGAATAAGGTCACTATCAAGAATCGTTAACCTCTTCCAAGGATCGATGATCTTTTTGATTAGCTACAAGGAGCCCGATATTTTTCTAAGATAGATCTTCGGTCAGGTTACCATCCAGTGAAGGTCCAAGAGGACGATATTCCTAAGACGGCGTTTTGAACTCGTTATGGCCACTACGAATTCCTGGTTATGCCCTTTGGATTAACCAACGCACCGGCCATGTTCATGGACCTCATGAACAGGGTGTGTAAAACATTCCTCGACAAGTTTTTCATCGTCTTTATCGACGACATTCTGATCTACTCCAAAAGCAAGGACGAGCACGAGCATCACTTACGTGCTATCTTGGAGATACTACGGACATAACAATTGTACGCTAAATTGTCTAACTGTGACTTTTGGTTGCAAGCCGTCCAATTTTTAGGACATGTGGTGGATCAATACGGAATCCACGTGGATCCAAGCAAGATCGAAGCAATCAAGAATTGGCTGGCGCCGAAATCTCCAAAAGAAATACGCCAATTCTTGGGATTGGCAAGGTATTACTGTTGCTTCATCGAAAGCTTCTCAAGTATCGCCAAATCCCTAACAGCCTTGACCCAGAAGGTCAGGAAGTATGAATGGGGTGAAGAGCAGGTAACAACATTCCAGCTGTTAAAGCGAAAATTATGCGAGGCCCCAATCCTAACATTGCCCGAAGGCAACAATGACTTTGTCGTATATTGGGACGCATCGCGACAAGGGCTTGGATGTGTCCTTATGCAAAGGAATAAAGTTATTGCGTACGCTTCCAGACAACTAAAGGTGCACGAAAAGAACCACACGACGCATGATTTGGAACTAGGCGCCGTTATATTCGCACAAAAGATTTGGAGACATTACATATATGGTACCAAGTGTACGATATATACGGATCACAAAAGCCTCCAACATATTTTCGACCAAAAAGACCTGAACATGAGGCAGCGCAGATGGGTGGAATTGTTAAATGATTATGACTGTGAGATAAAGTACCACCCGGGGAAAGCTAATGTGGTAGCAGATGCGCTAAGTAGGAAGGATCGAATTAAACCCTTCTGAGTGAGAGCCTTGGGAATGATTGTGCAGACGAGCCTTATAGAGTAGATCCGGAACGCGCAAATGCAAGCCTTGGAGGAAAGCCAATTACCCGGCGAAGGATTGCACGGGAATCAGAAAAGCTTTATGAAGAAAACGAACGAGTTGTTGTATTTCAAGAATCGAGTGTGGATTCCTGCAAGTTCGGCGCTGAGACAATTGATCATGGACGAGGCTCATAAATCAAAATATTTGATTCACCTTGGTACAGACAAGATGTATCACGACCTTAAAGAGTTTTATTGGTGGCCTGGGATGAAAAAGATGTGGCCGAATATGTAAGCTGATGCTTGACTTGTGCTCGAGTCAAGGCAGAGATCAGAAACCCTCGGGAATGTTACAACAACCCGAGATACCTCAATGGAAATGGGAACAAATCACGATGGATTTCATGACCTATCTTCCAAGAACGCCTCATGGTCATGACGCGATTTGGGTAATCGTAGATAGATTGACCAAATCCGCACATTTTATTCCGATCCATACCACTTATAAAACTGACAAGTTGGCCGAAATCTACACTAACGAAATAGTAGCTAGACATGGTGTCCCGATGGCTATTATTTCCAACCGAGACAGCCATTTTACCTCACGGTATTGGCAGAACTACAAGAAGCTTTGGGGACGCGGATTGATCTAAGTGCTGCTTAACATCCCCAAACCGACGGCCAATCGGAATGCACGATCCAGACGCTAGAGGACTTACTTCGTGCTTGTGTCCTGGACTTCGGAGGAAGTTGGGACAAGCATCTTCCACTAGTAGAATTTTCATATAACAATAGTTACCAAGTAGTATTCAGGCAACCTTGTACGAGGCACTTTATGGTCGAAAGTGCCGCTCACCACTTTTTTGGGTTGAAGTAGGTGACACCCAACTAACAAGATCTGGACTAGTACAAGAAATGACCGATAAGGTCTATCAGATTCAGAATCGTCTGAGAGCCGCTCAGAGTCGGCAAAAGAGCTGGGCTGACGTACGTAGGAAACCATTATCGTTTTAGTTGGTGAACGAGTATTGCTAAAGGTATCGCCGTGGTAAGGCTTTATCAGATTTGGAAGAACCGGGAAGCTAGTGCCACGATATATTGGACCATACGAGATCCTAGCCAAGGTAGGTCCCGTAGCTTATCCATTGAAGTTACCACCCGAGCTTAGTGCCATTCATAATGTCTTGCACATTTCAAAGTTAAAGAAGTGCCTATCAAGCGAAGCCACTCAGATACCTTTGGAAGACATACATGTTGACGATAGACTCCACTTTGTGGAGGAACCGGTAGAAATAGTTGATGGACGGGTAAAACAATTAAGTCACAACAAGATTTCACTGGTTAAAGCCAGTGGAACTCTAAAAAAGGACCTGAATATACCTGGGAACGAAGGATGAATTCCGTAGAAAATATCCTCACTTCTTCCCTAGCTTGATGAAGTAAATTTTGTGGACAAAATTTCTTAACCAGGGGAGACTGTGATACCCATGACGAAACCAGGCACTTTAATAGGTCCTAAACTTAAATCATGATTAAAACAATAATTGCACGTAAACTTTGCAAACTTGCATGACTTGTGTGCTATGCTAAGCGATATCTGTTATGTCTCGGAGGAATCCGGGAGCATGTCATGGTTGACATGACACTATAGGACCAACGATGCGAGGTTGGTGTCCTTAGCCTTTAACAACGTGTTAAACAGAGACTTGACGTTTAACAACGCATTAAACATTCGATCATGATTATTAGGCCAATGGTAGGGCCCTTTATGATTCTGAGTTCACGAAACATCTAGATTATGTGCCATAGACTATGACATAAGATTAGAAGCAAATCGGAGCTTGGGCACGCAAAACGAGGCGGTACCCGGTTAGGGAAACACTTTGTTTTAAGAGCAACGAAAAAAAAACCAAACATGCAAGGAATGGTCAATCAAGCCTAAAAATACTTAAACTAACGTAATACGAGCCCATTTTGATTAAAATGTAACCGTGCTCGGGTTTCGAGACGGTTATGCTCGGTTTTTAAAACCGAGTCTTTTGACACTAAGAACGCGAAAAACGGAGCCCGTTTCGCAAATCGAAGACGCGTACGGGACCCAAAAACGAACCTAAACACAAAACCGAAGATAAACATAATTTTTTAACATGTTTTACGAAGCACGAGGTGGCACAAGTGAACCGCCCCCTTTAATATTAATAATATATTTTTTTTCTTTTTTCTTTCTCATTTTTACACCAAAATTTCACCCCTTTCTTCACAAATTCTGCCATAAACCTTGCAAAGATCAGCTGATTATCATCCAATCTTCACTAAGTCAAGGGTAATTTCACAAGTTCTAAGTGGTTTTGATTATTATTTCTTGATTAAACGCGATTTATAACCGAAAAACTCATTTTAATCCATGAAATTTGGAAGGTCTAAACAAGTTCTTGGCTGAATAAAAACATCTTGTGAATTCCCAGGTGTTATATGGTAGCCAAGAACATGAAACTTCAGGTTTTGATACCCTAATCGACACAAAACGCGTAACAAAGTTCTAACCCGAAAAACCATGAAACAAGGTTTGATTGATCTGAGTTCTAGCATATTTGGATTGTACTTGATGTGTAGACACACTTCTGGACTCACAAGGAACGATTGGAAACGAAGACTGTGCTAGGTATAACGTCCGAAAACCGAATATAACATAGGCAGAATTTTGTTTTGCTTATAACTTGGTCCGTGATGTTGGATTGAGATGAAATTCGATGTGGTGATGTAGGGTATTGACAGGAATGTCCACGTAAAATTTTATAATGTTTAGAATTTTCTACGATTTTTGGTGAATTTTTTACTGTTTTATCAAAACAATTCCAGAAAAAATAGCAAACTGAGTCAATAAATCACCAAAATTTATCTGAACACTAAGATACATATAAGAAAGTTCTGGGAAATTTCAGAGTCTATTGGTTGAGTGTTGAGTCGGATTAAAAATCCGTGTTTTCGGGAGTTTTCGGTAGCCGGAAACGCACCGAAACGAAATCGGAAAAATCTCAAATTTTTATGAGAAGTTCATGGACATGTAAGGAGGTTATGGATTTTTTTGGGAATTTGTGGACCATGTATGATGATTAATGCTAATTATTCGGTTAAATACTGTTTTATGAAGAATTTATTTAAATAATTAAAATAACTAAATAAATTTCCAAATTATTTTTCCCAAAATCTACCGATTTTTACTGACTTGTATAAAAATTTACAGATTTTTATTCAAATTATAAATTAAACGGGAATTTATGGAATTAAAAACGAGTTATTTTAAAATAATTTCGGTAGTTTACCATATAACGAACCTGTTGGAACCGGGAACTGACCAAACCCGACTTGTACAATAATTGGAACACCGGGAGTATTCCAGGAGATTCTAGGGCAGATTGGACACTATGGGTGTGTCCTAGGCCAGGTCGGGAGAATCCCCGACGTCGGGAATGGAAACTCAAATTTGGGCAACCTAGACTCCCTAAACACCCAAACTCCCTTAATGAAAAGTTAATCATTCTTAAATAACGACGTATTGGCACTATTGGTATTCCCATACCATTAACCGAACATGTTAAACAACCGACTTTGGCTGGCACGAGAAACGGTGCCCGGAAGCCAAACTGAAAACTAATACTACCCTGGCCCCATCACCATGCCAGTATCCTATAAACTCACTCCGGGATGAAAACTCCTGACTGAATCCAACTTATAATCATTACCAACTTAGATACTGATTTGAGTCCATACTTGCGTGTGTGTTATTAAAGTTGATCTAGTTGCTTGATCACTCTTTTGTTGAGACTACTACTCGCACTGTGAGTTTTCACTCCCCACTTTTAAACTGTTTTACTGTTTTCTGGTGTGACTTGCATGTTACAAACTATGTTAATTGCACCAACTTGTGATGATGTGAATTATCTAACACACGAACTACCCCCCCCCCACTACAAGTGATTAATGTAAGCCGTGGACAGTGGATAGTACTATTGGTTTGACAAGCCCAGGCCGCGCCCAACAGGATGTCAGCAACAAGGTCTGCACGCGTCCTAAACTCGGTTATGTAGTTAGGCATAACTACACTGGGGCATTGAACTGCACGTGACGCAGTTAGTGGACCGGGAGTGTCTGGGTGACACGGTCCGGTGGGCGGCAGTGTCTGTGATGGCACGACCCTAGGCAAAAACCGTCAAGGTTTCACTTGTGTCCTCGTGTAATTCCATTTGTGACCTATGACCTGTGCAATTAAACTTATTAACGCGTCTTGTTACGCAATAACCAAAACCAGTGGAACTCACCGGCAGCGTTTAGTTGACCTTTTCAAAACTAACATGCATTTCAGGAAAAACTAAGCAGGAATAAGGAATGTGCGTATGGATGGCTTAGATAGCGGAATGTAGCAGAATAAGAGCTGTAGTGGCTCGTAGTACTGTACTTGCACTTGTGGTTTGTAAATTAGTATGTTGTAACTGAGGTTCCCTCTTTATGTGATATCATGTTTTTAAATTATGGGGACTTACCCTGTGTCTGCCGCACCCTACAATTGTCTTCCGCTGCGAGTCAGGGTGTGACAAGAGTGTAGTTCAATTAAGTATTAAAATGATAAACCGATTGTACAAAAGTGCAATCTCATTATTAAATCTCGATAATAGGCTCGTAGACATCAGTGTAACCAGTTGCTTTTTTGAAGCCGCACCGGTCCCAATAGTTATAGTAACACCCATTCGTCCTCGCCATTGAGCTTTAAAACCTGAATATAAATAACAAAACAAAAAAAATGTATATTATTTGATTACAACTTAGACGTGCATATGACCAAGTAGCAAATTTCACTTAGGAGGCTCATAAATTTGGGGACAATTGTTGCTTTTTTCAAGCCGTCTCAGTTGCCTGCCACCCCCTTCCAAAAAAAGTCATTGCCTATATACACGTATCGCAATCGCGTATGACATGTGAAAATGAAATGAGACAGGTGTTTAGCTTATATAAGCTAACCAAACTATATAACACAAAGTAACGTTAAAAATAACGACAACAGAAAACACTCCATCTAATAACCAACATTCATCACATAGCTGAAAAGCATAACCAACATGTACCACACCAACATTCGTAACCAATAGAGTCAACTTTAAATACCAAACCAAGGCACAACACAAAAGCAATGTACAACATGTGGGATCTAAGAGAGTGTGATGTGTATGCTTTTTTTATTGAAAAAGATTGTATAGATATGAGAATTTAAGTAAAACAATTAAAAGCAACACATCATCATCATCAACACAGTTGGATTTGAAAATGATTGCAAAATGATTTTATATTTGAATTCATAAAATGTAATACAATCACAAGGTACAATATACTCCTCCTCACCAGTTGCACTCTCTCTCACTAAGTATTTATGCTCTAGGCTCTTAGTGTTACATTTACATTGATTACAAACAACTATATATAGGAGGAGAGAACTGCTGGTGACGTCACCGTGAAAGCGACCCTTAACAACTCATTAAATGATTCAACTACCAGCATTTAGCAAAACTGTTGGATAGTTACAGTGTTATATTGAACTACTACTTCTAGAGAGAATAAGAGAAAACAACTGGATTCCTTAGAATCGCTGGTGAGAACCAACACTTCTAGGAATCCAGAACTTCTGGTCTTTGACTTGTTGACTTGATCTTCTGGTCTTCATTCTTGACTTGACTATTGACTTGTTGACCAACACTTTGACATTCTAGCACTTGTTCTTCTGTTCTCTATTCTTGAGGGCAACAGTTATGTATCCGTAGTTTGGGCAATTGTTTTGTGAAGCCTTCAAGGGGGAAAACTACTTGGCCATTGATTATACCTTAACTTATTCCATCAGGCTAGGAAGATAGTTCCATTAGGTTTTGGCTTTCATCATCAGCAGATCTTATATAACCTAACAATCTCCCCTAGATATGCTGATGTCAAAATCACACTTATTGTAGCATGTCATTTATTCTTTTATATAATGGAGTATTTCAACCTTTCCTTAATCATGCCTTTGATTCCAAACTCAAGGTTTAGAGATTGATCATCATCAACATCCTTTTCTGATTCATGGTCAGGTATAGCTTTGATGTCTTTTGGGCTCAGACTTTGGACTCCATACCCATCCACCTGGATTCTAGAGACATTTTCTCTAAAAATCTCCAGATCATTCGAGTCCTTCATTGCTTTCCATCTCATAATATTTGGGTTAAAGTGATATATTTTTTGGATCTTTTGGAGATTCCTCCAATGCAAGTGTTTAGGATTCTGTTGATGGGTTGGTAACCACATGTGTAGTATCACCATACAGGAGACTAGCAATAGTTTCTCTTCTTTATCCAAGTCAACAATCCATCTTGCATAACCATGTTTTTCTTTTAAATTGTTCATGTAATTTTCCATGATTTTGGGATTGTATGAGAAGATTTCATGGGGTTTAAATGGAGCAATAGCAAACTCCTTCTTTTCAACAAGGTAGATCTTTGTGTTCTCCTAGTTTGGTCATGGTGGAAATTTGTTTGGATTTTTCTTTCTTGCATCTAGGTAGTCTATATACTCTTTAGACAGAGTAGACTCTTTTCACTTTGTAATTGAGCTTTTAAGAGCCCAGTTCATGAGAATTAGTTCCTGCTTCATTTTAAAAGTCTTTGCTGCCTCATCTAGAGTTGGTTGTCTTTAACTAGCAAGCTTCCAATTCGGAGGTGTGACCTTGATACTTGGATTAACTAGCATCTTTTTAACCCTGCAGACTTCTACCAATAGTTTTTGTGCATCCAATTTTGAAAGACATAGAAATTCTTTACATGATAAGGAGCATTTTTCTTGAGCCATTCTATGTTTTCTAATTTTGAAGCATTTCCTAATAGATTGATACTTGATTGGTGGAATTTGAGAGAGCTTTTGTGATTCTTAAACATGTGTTGTTCATAAGCCATGATTTCTCTCATTCTTCTATCCATGACATATTGGGCCTTTTTGTATGTTGGTGTATGTCTGTTGCCTGCGTCATCGTATTAGATCGAGTTTGTACGATTAGGGCTTAAACATGTTAGAATTTGTGATATGTATTTATGAAGTGACACAAGTTCGGCCGAACTTGTGTGAGACTGATCAAGTTTGCCCGAATTGATCAAGTCTAGCCACTCTTCGACCGAACTTGATTGTCTATATATAGGATGTCATGGGTCTAGCATTGTAAGAACTTTGCGACATTGACGGCGAAGCTCTGTTTGTTTGGAAACTCAGTTGTAATACTTTTGGACTTAATAAACAGACAATTAAACAGTAATTCTTGTGTATTTGGTTAACTTGTCATATAATTTCCGCTTATATGGACATTAGATACAAATTTAGGTTCCCGAGCTGAGGAGGACGGTCCTAACAAGTGGTATCAGAGCTTGGATACCTAAATTTGCTGGAATCAACACAAGAATCATTCTATTTCTACTCATTTCTACCATTTTTCTTAACTTTTTACACATAATTGAAGAATTCATGGATAAAATTGGCTAAAAATTGAACATGTCATAGATAATCACATAATTACAAACCCTTGAAAGTTTGAGAATAAAAAACAATCGAATTCATGCCAAAATTGAAAAAAACCATGTTTTGTAAACAAACTTCGGCCGAACTCATCCAACAAGTTTGCTCGAACTTGTTCTAAAATCATCAATTTTGTTGATTTTAGACATCTTCACCCGAACTTGCTTGTTTTTTAGTGATTATTGACTAAGTTCGCCCGAACTTGTCAACTTTTATTGAAATTCTCATCAAGTTCGCCTGAACTTGGAACAAAACTTGGAAAATTTTCAAAATCTAACTCAAGTTCGCCCGAACTTGATTAATTGTGAAGAATCTTGAAAATTTCATACAAGTTCGACCGAACTTGTTGAAATTAAATTTGAAATCTGTTTTCTTCACAAGTTCATCAGTGCACTAATCAAGTTTTCAACTTTTTGAACGTGTTTTCAGTTATACTCGTCTGCTTTTCGTTATGGATCAAGATCTACACAATGCGTATATGAAAGTTGTGGCTTCAACATCAAATGTCAATATGGTGAATCAAGTTAATCTGGATAATGAAATGGGAACGCCGGTGAAGCCACCGAAGCTTATGAGCATGGATGAGTACGAGGGGTGGAAGGAGAAATTCACGAACTGGGTTCAGGCTAACTTTTTCTATAGTTGGATTACGGTTGAAATAGGATACACATGGCCAAAGGATGAGCATGAGAATGATATTGGAATGGAGAAATTCTCAACTCAGCAAAAGGAAGCTTATGTTGCAGACAAGAAGATGATCAGTCTGATTCAACAGTCTGTGAAAGAAGATATATTGATCTTACTACCATAGTATACAACTGCACAACAACTGTGCAAGTATTTGGGTGCGAAATACTTGGGGAGTGCTGAGATGATTAAGAGCAAGAAGGCTCTTATCATGAAAGAGTTTGACATTTTCACAATGATGAATAGCGAGTCGATGAAACAAATGATAGCACGCTTCTGTCATTTGAAAGTTCAGATGAGAAGACATGATCTTCTTAAGTCAGATGCAGAATATATCGATAAGCTGGCCGATGCACTACCGAAAGGTGAATGGACAACGTATCTAATGGTGTTGAAGGAAAGTCCAAGCTGGGAATTTTTCAAGCTATCCACTTTTATCGACAAGTTAGAAGGGCATGAGATGGAATTATTGAAAATTGCCAAGTCAAAGAATGCGAACGTGGTTCAAGATGTTGGACTTTATTACAAGAGTGGAGCTCAAGAAATTACGAGTCCGAAGATCCAGACAGCTTTCAGTGCAAATATGAATTCCTCAAATCATTCGTCACAGAATACTCCATCATATCGTAACTATGATCAGAGTCCTCCGAATGCATCATATTCAAGCACGATTTCTAACTCACCATTTCAGAATCAGACGAATCAGAATAATCAGTCGAATTCTGATCCGAACTTGTTTAGATGCAACATTGCGGTCAACCTAAACAACGTCTTCTCTGAACAAGTGGCTAAACAACATATGTCACTTCTTGCTACAGTGCTGGAATCTTATGAGAGTTTAGTGGCTAGGAAGATTGGAAATCCAGAAATGATTGCTGAGGATTACCATTAAGTGGATGAGGAGGAGCTTGAGTTGATGGACATCAAATGGTCCTTTCCTTCAATTATACGGAGAGTTACCAAATTTGTTGCACTAACTGGAAAAGACATCGGAAACTCGAGCAACAAGCTTGGATTCGAAAAGACGAAAGTTACTTGCTTCAGATGCCGACAAAAAGGGCATTTCAAACGAGAATGCAAGAATCCAGAAGCAAGTGGCAACCAAATTCCTTTCGGAGGCGGCAATGACTACTACAAGAAAGCATTGCAATACAAGTCGTTTCCGAAGAAAGCTCAAGTTGAAGTCCAAGAGAAACCATCTAACACCGCAGAAAAAGCGATGGTTGCTTCTAATGAAGATGATGGCTTTGATTGGAACACATATATTGCCAAGAAGACTGGAGTTGCTCTAATGGCCGAGACGTGGAAGAGCAAGATACATCTGCTGAGGATTCAGCTCTGAGAACGCGATTCTAGAAGAGTACATGCAACAAACAGAAGAAGAGGAGATCTATCATCATACGAGGATGCAGAGTGTTCTTTTTCCTAGCATTACTACTAGTTTTGCAGGTTGCTTTGATGCAGCATCTTCTGAGCATGTTGTTGAAGAAGCGAAACCAGTGGTTGAGGAATTCATTAACATAACCAAGGAGATGAATGAGGAGAATCTCACGGAGATCGCAAACAAAGCGATGATGGAAAATTTGACAAAGCTAGGTCCGGAGGTAAAAGTAGTAGAAAAAGAGGTGGTAAAAGTGCAAATCGTGGAGGTTGAAAAACCTTGTACGAAATGTACTGAGTCATGTGCGCAATGCGCCGAGAAATCTCAAATCATAAGTGAACTCAATGTGCATAACAACAATTTTAAATATGATTATCGCACAACGAAGGAAACTTATGATAAAATGAAAGGAGATTACAGCAGGCTTGATAAAAGCAACATAGAACAACATGACACAATAAGAATGTTAAAAGCAACGGTAATGGAAAAAAAATGCCATTAATATATACATCAATACCATTACCAAAACGAAACAAGAACTTCAAGATATGACAATTGAAATAGAAAGGGTTCGACAGCTTTTGAAAGCTATACCACGAATGCTTATGTCATAGATCATATTCTTCCAACGATCCCGTCGGAAGAAAATGTTCAGAAGTCAAATGGTAAGAAACGTGGGGATTATAGCAGTGTTTCACATCCCTTGTGCGAAAGTTATTGCTGCAAGAAAGTTGAAGGGGTGGAAAGGCGCTGAATATAGAGTTGTTAACCGAAAAAAACGAGCTGCCTGAGAACATTGACATAACCTACACAAACGACGATAGTGAAGCATTCATAAACAAAATAGTTGAAAATGTTTTGGAGAGTGAATCTGATGATGGCAGCTTTAATAGCGCCAAATCAAGTTTGAACAATTCTGAATCACAATTCAAAGATGATGATTCATCATCTGAAAATAGCCTAAGTGATGATCCTAACGTTGTCATGTACAAAGTTAAGGAATCTGATAGACTATATTTTGACGATAGTTTTCCGATTCGAAATGTGAAAGAAGATCAAATCGATAAATTGTTCAAACTTGTGGAAGTATTATCAGATGATCTTGAAAGAAATGAGAAAAAGTTTTACTCAAAACCCAAAAGAAATTATAATAACTACCGAAAGAATGGTGGTGATTTTCCTGAAAACAGGAGAGCGGGTTTAGGTTTAGAGGTAGAAGATGAACCGAAAAACAAAAAGTCACCATCTCATGAATACAAGAATAAAAACATGAATTTCATTTGTGGGACAAACACGGTTCAGGAAGAGAATTTGATTGGAAAGCAATCAAATGATGAGTTTAAGAAGGAGAAGGAACTTCGTGATAATGCTAAATCCACAAGTGGAGTAAAACCCACGAATGGACATTCTGATACTCGGACTTGCTTTAAATGCAATGAAGTTGGTCACATTGCTCGCAAGTGTCCGAAATCCAAGCCTATATATCAATAAAGAAAGACAGTTTCAGATGATGAGAAACTTAAGCAACCAGAGATTGCAAAGCCAATCACGATCTTAAAACGAAACAATGAATCTAAAATTGAAGTGAAACTTAAAAGTGAATCTAAAACTGAGAAATCAAATTTTGAAAAAGGTGAATCTTATAAATCAAATGAAAACAAAGATTCAAAGTTTTATATCAAGAAAGCACGGGTTAAATCTCAAGCATGAGTTGCAAAGAAAATTTCATTATCATCTGAAGTTGCAAAATTTGAGTCAGTCAAGATTGGTAATGACAAAGTGTCTGAATCAAAGGGTAAAACTGAAAAGTCGGTAAAGTTAGACATTGACAAAGTTTTTCCTAAACTTTCAAAAGAAAAGAAGAAAGTCAAGTTTGAAAACTTAAATGTCAATGAAGTCTTAGATGTTGATTATGAATATCAGAGGGCTTATGAGGATGTTTATGAAGATTATTATCCCTCACCCAAGACCAAAAAGGCTTGGGTTGCACTTTTTCGCAGAGTTGTTAACATGTGTAGGGGCTCCAAAGATCCATATTATTGAAGTGGATTTTGGATAGCGGAGCTTCACGTCACATGACTAGGATGAAAGCAATACTCTTTGATATTAAAGTGATTAACGGAGGTTATGTAGGATTCGCTGGTAATCAAGGAGGTCGAATCATAGCAGAAGGAAAACTTTCGAATGGAGTGATGTCGTTTGATAAGGTCAACTATATCGCCGAGCTGGAGAACAATCTTCTCAGTATTTCTCAGATTTGCGATAAGCAGTTTACCGTTCATTTCAACAACAAGGAGTGCATGATTTCTTAAGCTGGGCTTCAAGATTCCGGATTAGTGGAATCTGATGCGCGCTCCACGCGAAAATGATCTTTATATGCTAGACATGAGTGTTGCTACCACATCATCAAAGTCGGCTCAATGTTTTGTAACAAAGGCCACATAGAAGGATTCGATTCTATTGCACAGAAAGATGGGACATATACATCTTAGGAAAATGAATTTTCTGGTTCACAATGACTTAGTCGAAGGGGTGAATCTTCGAAGCTTTCATATGACAGATCATTGTCTTGAATGCAAGAAAGGAAAGCAGATTAAGAAGTCACATCCTAAGAAGATTCTTAACTCCATTAAGCTGTCGCTTGAACGACTACATATGGATCTTTTCGGTCCAGTGAATGTTCGAAGTATATCCGGAGATCTGTATTGTCTAGTCGTCACAAATGACTATTCAAGATATTCATGCGTTTTCTTCCAGGAGAGCAAAGACGAAACGTTCGATAATCTTGTGATTCTCTTCAAGAAGATTGAAAATCTGTACCATCTCCCTTTTAGACGAATTCGAAGCTATAATTGTACGGAGTTCAAAAATACCCAGATGAAAGATTTTTGCAATGCTAAAGGAATTTTGCATGAATTCAGTGCACCTTACACTCCGCAACAGAATGGAGTAGCTGAGAAGAAGAATCGAACGTTAATTGAAACAGCAAGAACCATGCTTGAAGATTCCAAACTTCCTGTTAGCTTTTGAGGCGAGGCGGTTGCAGCGGCATGCTACACATTGAACAGAGTCTTGACAGTCAAACCGACCAAGAAGACTTGCTTCGAGATGATTAACCGAAGGAAACCAAATCTAAAGTATCTAGAACCGTTTGGCGCACCTTGCACAGTGATTGATTCGGATGGAAAGTTCGGTGCCAAAACGCTGGAAGGTTTCTTTGTCGGTTATGCTAGTCCGCTCAGGAGAGTTTACATTCCTACTTTGAGAAGAGTGGTCGAAGCACAACACGTTGATTGCTTTCGTTACACAACTCCTATTCAAAGAAAAGGCGATGCGTGGTTGTTCAATTATCAAGATTTATGGAAGTCATTCGACTTGCCAGAAGAGCCTTCTGAAGAAGATCTTGCAGCTCTTTATTATCTATAACAATCGGCTAATCAGGAGTATATTTCAAGATCAATAGTGGTTAATCAACCTACTATTGGAACTTCGTCTTCTGGTGCAGGTCCGAGTAGTAGTGGTGTTCCGGTTGAACAAGTTTCTGAAGCAGAAGTAGCACCTACTACAACTCCAGCAAATGTTTCCACTGAACCAGGAAATGCTACTATAGAGCCCATTCTTTCTCAGAATCAGAATTCCGACTCTGATGAGGCTCCAACATTTGATGATGATGGAGAATCTTCTTCTGACGAAGAATCTCACAAGTATGTTGAATCAATCTGCAGGCCCAAGTGCTCGAAATGAAGCGTCATCTAGTGCTCCTACAGTTGAAACGGTGGTAGATCAGAATATTACTAATCAGGAGAGTACTGTTGATGTTCTAAGTGAGGTGGTGTCGAGGACCTATTCATACCATCCATCAAATTCTATAATTGGTGAATTGCAAACTGGCGTGAGAACAAGGAGACAGATTAACAAATCTTTGAGTTGTTTCTATACTCGAGTAGCTCCGACTCAAGAGTATTGCTACTATTCATGCTTCATATCCCAGGTTGAGCCGAAGAATGTTTCTGAAGCTTTGGGAGATGAAAATTGGGTGCAAGCGATGCAAGAAGAACTGCTACAGTTCGAAAAGCTAGGGGTATGGAAGCTTGTTGACCTACCGGAGAATCAAAAGGCGATAGATACCAAATGGGTCTTCAAGTGCAAGCGCGATGATCGTGGAGTTATAGTGCGCAACAAAGCTCGACTTTGTCAAAGGATTCCATCAACAGGAAGGAATTGATTATACAGAAGTGTATGCACCACTTGCTAGATTGGAGTCCATTCGCATTTTCCTTGCATTTGCTGCTTGGAAAGGATTTAAAGTGTACCAGTTAGATGCGAAATCCGCTTTTCTAGGGTAAGCTACGAGCGCAAGTGTATGTCGGCCAACCACCGGGTTTTGTCGATCCATTGAAAAAGAAGAAAGCTTATTACCTGGATAAAGCACTGTATGGTTTGCATCAGGCCCCAAGAGCCTGGTACGAGACGTTATCTCAACATCTTGTTAGCAACGGCTTTACTAGAGATACAGTGGACAGTACGCTATTTACCATAGAAGTTGGAAGTCATCTGATTCTTGTACAAATTTATGTGGACGATATCATCTTTGGTTCGACAAATGACGATCTTTGCAAAGAGTTTGAGAAAATCATGAAGAAGAAATTCGAGATGTCTTCTATGGGCGAAATGAAATTCTTCATCGGATTGCAAGTTGATCAATTGCCAGACGGTATTTTCATTCATCAAACCAAGTATGTTTATGACATCTTGAAGAAATTTGAAACGTAAAGCTCAAAGCCGTTATCTACTCCTCTTGCTCTTAATCACGGAATTTGCATCGATGAAACTGGAACCAAAGTTGATGATACTCTTTACAGGTCGATGATAGGATCACTCATGTATTTAACGGCATCTCGCCCAGATATCATGTATCATACTTGCCTCTGCGCCAGATATCAATCCAGCCCAAGAATCTCTCACATGCAGATCGTGAAGCGAATTTTCAGATACTTGAAGGGATGTCCAAACACCGGCTTGTGGTACCCGAAGAATGATAACTTCGATCTGACGGGATACGCTGTGGGCTACCAGTTCTTCGAAACACGCTTGATAACCTGGCAGTGTAAGAAACAGACTATGGTCGCTCTCTCTACTTGTGAAGCTGAGTATATCTCGGCCTCCAGCTGTTGTTCACAGATTATGTGGATCCAACAGCAGATGAGAGACTATCGTCTGCAATTTCTTGACACGCTGCTGTATGTTGATAATAAGGCAGCTAGCGACATAAATAAAAATCCTGTTCATCAATCTCGAACGAATCATATCGAGATTCGATACCACTTCATTCGTGATTGCTACGAAAAGAAGTTGGTACGAATTGAGAAAATCCACACCGATGAACAAAAAGCTGATTTTTATACTAAACCATTTACTCTATCATGGTTTAAATACTTAATGAGGATTAATGGTATGAAAAATCTTTTGACAGGTGCGGATGCACAGGTTTAATATGGATCGGACGACGAGTTCTCGTGATCCTCATTGGTTTGTTACCTTTTAGGATTAGATTTTCTTAAAAACTAAAATACAAAAATATGTTTTTGATTTTAGGGGGAGAAATGTTACGAGAAAATACAAAAACATATGAAAAACCAAAAAGAACAAAAACATGAAAAAGACAAAAAATAATTTTGTGTCAAAAAGGAAATGATAGTACATCAGTGGACTATCACATTATGCTAAAGATTTGAAAAGTTTAAAAAGTGTAAACAAGTCTTACTGTGGATGTGTCGATAGCTTTACACGTTCAGTAAATTGTTTCCGGGATATAAACTAAATTTTACAACTGCTTAAACTTGTGGATTAACATCTCTCGGATATATGGACTTAGTACTCTGAAATTTCGTTTGAGAGATTGCCTGATACTGAGATACGAGGTCTTTATAGATGATTGATATCTTGGGTATTATACAAGTTCTTCTGATTTTGCGGAAGCAATAGCCTAGAACTTCTATAATACTTTTGCTAAAAACCCCAAAAACTGCAAGCAAAATTGAAATAATCGAAAGATCTAATCAATTGTAGTGCTTAAAAGATTCCTTAATTGGAACACACCTTAAAGTCGAGCCTTCATCTCTTTGTCGATACGGTGGTATTAACCTGAGCTCTCAAGGCCTCGCATTACCCAGATACAGATATCAGTTATGCTATACTCACCTGTAAGATGAAATCTAGGGAATCTTGATGCGGGAGTATATTCTAAGATGGGAACCATAGTTGAGTCAAGTTTCATAATTCTAACTAAGATATATTGGAAAAATTGACAAACGTGTCAAAGTTTAAGTGGACAAACATATGGACAATCTAGGTAAACAAGTTTAGAACTTAAAGTCATTAAAAGGTCAACGGTACTGGTGATACGTCTCAAACAACTGATATGATCCTTAGACACGAATTCACAAAAATATGTCTGTAAATATGTTTTACATAGCTTATTTAATTTCCGATTTAAACCCAAAAAGATTTTCAGTGTGTTTTAGCATAAACATTCGAAAAATCAAAAAGATTTTATTTCTACATTGTTTTCAACAGCCAATGATGGAAAGCAGATATTCGGAGTTCGGAAGGTTCTAGATTGGTGGGAATCTTGACGACAACGGGTTGGGAGCTAATTTGTGAAATCAAAATGCACGAAAAACGATGAAAAGTTCATTAATTTGAAACTTTAAAATTGAAGAAAACATCAGTTTGTTCATAATGGGTCAAATCGGGGTCATTAACTTGGACTCGGCAGACAAATCGGTTAACCAATGTCATTAACTTGGACTTGGTCAACTGAGTGGATTTTCATAGCTGGTAAACACATGAAAGTTCAAGGTCTTAAATGTAAAAAGTACTCAAGGTCATTAATTTGAACTTGAATATCGGAAAGGATGTAAAATTGATGAGAATATTAAATTTTGAAATGTTGATATTTAGAAATTTCAAAGTTTGAATCTGAAATGTTTATTTGAATGTCTGAGAATCTTTGAAACAGGAAGTAAAATTTTAGGGGAAGCTAGATAAAACGTTGATTAAAGATACCAGAAAGCTCAAAATATGGGAGAGCATAGCTCAAAGTAAGGGGGAGCATGGTCATTAAAGTTTTATCAAGACAAGCTCAAGGAAAGAGAAAATGATTGAAGAATATATGAAGATCAATGACATTAAAGATATCCAAGAATAAAGATCAAGAATTTTCAAGGCTCTGGAATTTACATGAAGTCTGATGACTACGATAACATCGATGGGGGAGTCTGTTGGTGTATGTCTGTTGCCTACGTCATCGTATTAGATCAAGTCTGTACGATTAGGGCTTGAACATGTTAGAATTTGTGATATGTATTTATGAAGTGACACAAGTTCGGCCGAACTTGTGTGACTGATCAAGTTCGCCCGAACTTGATCAAGTCTAGCCACTCTTCGACCGAACTTGATTGTCTATATATACATTGTAAGAACTTTGCGACATTGACGGCGAAGCTCTGTCTGTTTGACTTAATAATCAGACAATTAAATAGTAATTCTTGTGTATTTGGTTAACTTGTCATATAATTTCCGCTTTTATGGACATTAGATACAAATTTAGATTCCCGAGTTGAGGAGGACGGTCCTATCATTGTAGTCATCTTGCCTTGATTTCCATGAATTCCTTGATTGCATCCTCTTCCATCTTCTTTGTATTTTCTTCATAATTTAATTTATCATCAACTTTCAACAGCGGCAACTCTTTGTAACAACCTGATTATTCCCGACAAATATCTAAGTGGCACGTGTCTAGAAACCTCCCTCACAAGAAACTTGGTTAAAGTTGAGGGATTGGAACTGCCAAAAGGGCAAAATATGAAGTTAAGGGGTAGAAACTGTCAAAATCCAAACCTTGATGCGCTTGGGGTCCTTGCGGATCGTATGAAAACCCCTTGCGGTCGCAAGGGGTAACTGCACAGCAGGAAATCGCTAGCAACAACCTTCTTCCCCATTTTGACACCTATTACGAGTTCTTGCCACATTCAACCTCATCTTGACACCTCAATGGAAACTGATCACCTTAATAAGCCTTCATGGACACTTGTCCTAGCCTTGGGCATCCCTCATTCACTATAAATAGCCTCTTGAATAACCTCATTCTTCATCCTAACTCAAAATACAAACACTTCACTTAGAAGTCTTGTCAGAGTTCTTTGCTCCTGCTTTCTCAAGCTCTTCTTTGGTATTTGGAAGTCATCCTCTGAAGCTAGTAAGTTCTTTTCCCTAAGCTCTTTCAATAGCAATTAGTTTCATAGTTTAATTTCGTCCAAGTGTCAAGAATTTCAAACAGTTTCACCAAACTATTTGACTTTCAATTCTGGCAACTTTGGTCAACCAATTTCAAATTATTTCACCCAAATGGTCTACATAATGTTAGGAATAAAACCCTACATGTTTATATCATGATAATCATGTCTAAACGGGACAAAATAACAAGTCAAACCTGAGTTTTTGAAAAGTCAAATGCAACTTTATGAAATTACTAAAGAATAACCTTTAAGCATATGTGATATGATATATTGACATCAAAACAGTTTGTACAACCTAACAAAATATATTTTAGCATGTTTGACTTGTCAGAAACCCGTTTTCCCATCCGAACCCGTATTTACGCATATGACTCTTTAACATGGCTTAAACCATATAAATGAACATTAACCGGCCAAGTGTAAATGAGACTCGTTATCGTATCACACAAGACTCCTCACTCCTATGGTTACACCAATACTCTATCTGGTCAACGCTTAATCTAGCCGAATCGTGCTTAAATGAACATTAACCGGTCAAGTCTAAATGACTAATAATGACCCGTAAACTATTCTCATGGATATTATTTCGATTCACTCTGGACTACAGACCCTCCAGTAATCGCACCGTAGGAAATAAATACTTTTTTTATTAAATACGATGTGTTCAACGCGAATATAGGTACATATTTTTTAACTATTTTTATCAAAATTTGGGATATAGTAGAAAACCCATTGGTTCGGGTATTGCAAGGGGCTAAATGTCTTTATAATGTAATATCCGATTTAATCCGCATTGATTGATTAACATAAACGGTTGGGGATTGATAATATCGTACTCGGGTTCCCTGATTCATTTATTGTAATGGCCATAAGTGTGGGGTGTAGCCGTACACCTGATAGTCACTAAATATGGTGTGTATATTGATCTAATACTGGTTTCCATACTAGTTCCCGAACATGACAAGCATGTAAATCTAGTAACAAGGATTTTTGTCCCAATGAAAAATAAACGTTTTAAAACGAGTCAGTTAACTGTATTTACCAGCGAAAGTTGACGTATTTTTAAAGATTGACTTACATGGTACGTACCTAGACAGTAGGCTGGATAAGGCTTGGTTTATACCTTTGGAATTTGCGACTCCAATGGCAAAGGCCTATGATGTCTCAAAGTCCATTTTATTTCGATCCTGCCTTATGGATACTTTGTATCGAATATTTGATACTTAGAATTTTCATATAATTTTTTAAGTTTTTACCACTTGTACTTTAATGTTACATAACTCTCTACTTCTGTTGCATTATGAAACTAGTATATAATTGTCACGTCGTTAATCCCCCAACTCCCAAGCCCACCGACGTGGGAGGAAAAAACCGGGGTGTGACACTCTTGAATTTAATGAAGTTTGGGGAAGGAGGAGGCTCTTCAACAAACGATTAAGTGAAAACTGTTGTGGTCGTAGTTTCTATTGTTGTTGTTGGTGAGGATTCTTCTGGATGATTTTACAATACCAGCTTCATTTTACTTGATGGTTGAGTAGTGGTTTCCTTGGGAATTTCTGTTTTGCTTGGAACTACTTGTTCTAGGGAAACTGTTGGCTTTTTACTACTAGACAGTTTACCAGTAGTTTTAACAACAGTTGGTTTAGCCCAGGTTGTGTCTTAGATGATGATTTGGTTGTTGGTGGAGTAGAAGTTGTTTGAGATCCAGCAGTTTTTCATGGTCCAACTGTTTAACCTGAACCGGTTGTTTGTATTTTGAGATAAGCTGTTTGTTCTTTGAAAATAACTACTGGTTGAGCTTGAGGAGAATGTCTTCTTTTGGCTTTTTTGAATAACTGTTGGTGGCCTCATATCAATCTTGGCAACTATGGTGCTTTTAGGATCTTGCCTTACAGTTCTTTCTTCTGCTCTTTAACTTTTCACCAAAGCGTCACATAAACATCTTTGATCTTGTTTAAATTATGATATATTTTCAGCAAGGTTCACATCACCAACATGTACCCCCTTTTGTTTCTCAACCATGGCCTGGGCTCTTGCATCATCTGCTCTTTTCTTGGCAACTACAACTCCATCATGAATTATATATGGTGCATCCCTTTTTGGTGTCAACACTTTCCTGCCTTTGCAAGAAATGATGTAACCAGGGTCTGGGGGCAGAAGTTCCAAACACTTTGACATCAAATTTGTTCAAATAATCTTTGAACAATGATGAGGTGGCTAAAACCTCACCAACAGTTTGGCTTTGTGTGGCTGGTAGCTTTTGAGTGAGAGTGTTAAGTATATGGGTAAGCTCCTTTTGTGAAGAGGCCAACTTTTGGGTATATTCTGGTTTAAGCTGGACTTTAGCTTAGGGAATTTTGGTGATAAAATACTAATTCGGTAGAAATTTCGGCAACATTTAAGGCGGCCCGTTTGTATTAGCTTCCAAAATGTACCGAAAGAGCATACATCATAAAGAAGTAGGAAAGACCACACAAGTTCTCTCCTCTCAGATCCAAAACTTATGTTCCCAAGCGCATGACACTACTATATATAGACATGGATCCTGCGCTCCTACATGCGTATGAGTCCTGCGAGCGTAAGACTCCTGCACACGTAGGAATCCTACTCACGTAGAACTCATGTGCAGGTTCATGTCATCCGCTCCTAAATCACTATCAACTATACAATATTCAACACACGCTCTATCTAGCCTATTCACATAGTGGTGGACACACTAAATGCACCAACAATTTCCCCCTTGTACGTCATTACCGAATCTTGAACTTCAAATATGAGAGTCGTGTTTTGAATATTCTGCAACTTCAATCAAGCATTTGTTTTTCGTTAAATTCCCCTAGATTGATGATTCAGGTTTGCATTTTATTCAGTTAATTCCCCTTGAATTTATGCTTCAAGTCTCTATTTGCACAGTTCCTGACCCAATCCTCTAATTTGCTAAACTGTAATCTTCACGAATATTAACCAATTAGAAACTAATCAATGTAGCTCCTCCATTTCAACGTTAACCGTATCCGCGTTCGGTTTTTAATATACTTCTTTGCTCAATCCCTTGATCTTCAAAAACCTAACCTTCAACTGATAGAAACTAAGAATAGCAAATAAATCTTCAAATCATCGAATACCCATGAAAATCGAAAATCTGTTTTTCTGTAATCAACATTATGCTCCAACATTTATGACTGGCCAATATAAATGGTAATCTCTACATTGGCAAATCTTCATCGGATCAGAAATTATCTGGTAACACACTATGATCTTCAAGAAACGTTCTTCCAATGACCAAATTCATTTTCTTCTCCCTTTAGTCACGGTAACAAATATATAGCATTCTCCGTTAGTCCCGGTAGCAAATTAATCTTTAAACATCATGACACTTTAGAATGATCAGAGAGTTGCCGTGTATCTTGAAAGCTCTCTGACATCTTTTAGTATCACAAACCTGACGCATCACTACTCTAACGCACAATCCTACTAACCGGCTTGTATGAAGACAGACTACAATTTGATCACGTACTAAAGAATCTGAACTTCTTATGATCACGGACTAAAGGATCCAAGATACCTATGCATTACCATATAATTCGTGTCAGAACCACCCGAATACTATTGCATATCTTCGGTCACTTTCTGTCTGAATTTCCAAAAATGTTTGAATTTCAATATTTGACAATTTTTATTCCCCTCATTTTTGCAAATTTCTTACTCTGTAAACTCATCTCTGAATTTCCAAGAATTTCTCCCTCAATCTTGGCAAATTCTGGTCTCTTCAATCTTTCAAAACTCAACTTTGCAGAATATTTGACATTTTGTTCCACAAAAGTATGTTTTTCATTGCGGAATTTTACATTGGCCCATCGTCACTTCTCCAAATGATAATCGTTATGGATAGGTTTCCATGACTACCCCACTATCTATGAACACTCTGTAATTTCATCATCTTAGCATATTCTCTGAATCCACCATCGTGTCCCCGAATAACCCGTATTTGACGTTAAAATTTCGAAAAAGAATTCAATCACCAACTTTTTTAACTCCTGCGCGCGTATGACTTTTCCCCCTAAGCGTATGACTCTTGCGCGCGTATATGTTCTTACGCTTGGGCTGCCATGCGTGGATGACTCTTGCTCTCCAGGTCTTGCGCAAGTAAGTCTCTCGCGTTTGTGCTCTTGCGCGCGGAGCTGCTGTTCACAATTTTTCAATCTAGAATCTTCAATTCTTCGAATTTGATGATGAATCCACCATAAACATGTTGAAAATCACGTCTGAACAAGAATATATCTTCCATTTGACATTTCATCCGTGAATTGATCTTTAATATTGATTTTTACTTTTAAAACTCATATATCATGAGCATAGGTGATTCAATCAATTGTTTGATCGATTGAATCAATACTGTAACTCAGATACCAATTGTAAGTGCAGGATCCGGTGTTTTAGACGAAGCTAATTTGGTAGAAATTTCGGCAACATAACGTTTAAGTCGGCCTATTTGTATTAGCTTCCAAAATGTACCGAAAGAGCATACATCATTAAAAAACTGGGAGAGACCACACAAGTTCTCTCCTCTCAAATCCAAAACTTATGTTCCCAAACACCTGACCCTACTATATATAGACATGGCTCTTACGCTCCTACATGCGTATGAGTCCTACATGTGTATGATTCCTACTCACATAGAACTCCTGCACAGGTTCATGTCATGCGTTCCTAAATCACTATCAGCTATACAATATTCAATAGACGCTCTATCTAGCCTATTCGCACAATGACGGGCACACTAAATACACCAACATTGTTTGACATATAACAATAAAATGGAGTATGAAAATGTAGAGGGTATAAATATGTTATACTAGGTTATCACCCGGGATTGTTTTCCGGGTTCGAGAAAGTTATTTATATTATAATTTTACGATTAACATCTTAGTTAAAATCATACAATAAGTAATACATTACATGTGTCATTTTAAAATTGTTATTTAGTTTTGGTAGATTACATAAATACATCTATGTTTGCACGCACCATAGAGAGATGGAGTTGCTAAGAACAATATTAAGAACTGTTAACTACTATATGTGTTGCAGCAACAGAGAAATAACAATAGCCTGTCTTTTGCGAAGCAAACTTGAGCTGGTCCGTTTTTGTCTACCACCCACCTGGCGCCACCTCATCACTTCTTTGTTAATCAAAATATAATTATTAAAAAAACTCAAAAATACAATTTATTAGTTTTTTTATATCGTACCTGTTTGGTTAATCCAAAACAATGTTGGCCACCCACAATAGGTAATAGCTTGGGTTCTTCTATACCTATAGACAGTCCGAAAAGAAGCACCTCTGACATTCAAGAGCCATATTCAACTTCGCCTTCCCTTTCACCGCCTCTTTTATCTCCTCTACAGTTTGTGTTTTCTCAGATCTTGATGACCTCCAGAAATAAACACACACATTATGAGAACAATAAGATCCTACAAATTACCAACAAAATTATAACCAAATTACTCAAAACTTACCCTTTCCCACAAAAAAATGAAGATGATGTTTTTGGCTTACACCATCAGGCATCTTAGCAAACCCCTAACTGACTTAGTCAGCAATCGAGTCTAATAATTAATTCCCATCTTATACCGTCTTCTCCCACCGGTTAAGAGCCTGTTTTGACGGTGGTTCCTACTTGTAGAACCACCAACGCCATCAACGATATCGCCGCAGTGACCAGTCCAACAAACCAGTGTGGAATACAAAGCTAGCCATTGAAGGCACAACTGAAACGAAATGTTACCATGTACAATAATCAATGAACATTTGAAACCTAACTTATATCTCTAGGTAACAAATTCGATAAGGACAAACCGAAAAAACGAAAAAACTGAAAACACTCGAGATTTAGATGTTAAAAACAAACCTGTAGCTTTGCAACTAGATGGTGACAAGATGAAAGAAACCCTGCAGGCCTATTTATATTTATAGGTTTTCTTTATTACAATCTCCAGACTTTAATTTATAGAGTCAATTTTGTTTCAATTTCCGGTGAAGATTTCTACTCCCTTAAATATATATGTAAACTAATTTATGATAAACTTTAATATCACATTCGTAATCTTAAATATTTAAGCCAATCACATTGAAAAGATACAGTACCTTTGTGAAGAAAATTCCGATTTCAGAAACACAACGAAGGAGGGGGACCCTACGAAAATGGGGCGTATAAGTTTTTACATGTGTGTTTATGGTACAGATTTTGACACTCTTAAGGGCCAAAAGGGAAAGAAGATGCTTCTCGTTCTTCGAATATTGGATATAGTTCCGGTTCATGTATCAACATCATAACAAAAAACCACATCCAAGTTTGATGTCAAAATCAAAACAAAAAATAAAGTTTGACCAAATATCAAAGTTTCCCTTTATTTTTTAACACTTCGGATTAGGGATGAGCTCGGTACCGGTACAGGTAGCGAAAGTAAGATACCGAAAATACCAGTACCAAAAATCGCCAAATATGGGTACCAGTACCAAAAATGTTCGGTACAATACGGAACCGATACTGAAAATACTGATGCCGCACTGAACCGATACCGGTATTTGTGTGTAAAATTCGGTAAAGTACCGGCACTGTTCCGAACCGATATTGAACCGAATATACCGGTACCGAAACACCAAAAAGTGGGTAACAGAATTGGTACCGAAAAAATATTCGGTACAGGAAATTCAATATTGGTACGGGTCTCAAGTCCCAAATGCTCATCCCTACTTCGGATAGAAATAATATACCTTTCTAACTTCAATATCCATCGATAACTAACAACTGTATGATTGTCATCCATGAACTCACGCCATCCCATGACCACATCCCTAAACCATAAAACATGTAATTATAAAGGTAAATTTAGATACGAAAGAACAAAGACATAAGTTATTTACTAATATAAGGATACGTTAAAAAAGTAAAAGTATATGAAAATAACTTGGATTACCAAGATCCATTTCTACGCGCAATTTCATTTTCCACTCCATTTAAGGGCAATTCATTGTTTGTAATGAGTTTTTTTCTCATAATAAGGGTGAAATTACCAATTCGCTCGAAAACTAAGACACAATCAACGTCCAAGGGAAGATCCTGTATAACCTTAAGCCATCCATCATAGAAACACAATTTTTTATCAACCTTTGACAACTAACGATACCGAGTAATTGTGCTTCAAATGAAGAACATAACATGGAGGCAAAACCTGTAAAAGTGTAAATGTTTTAAGTAAAACAATTACACTTAGTAAAAAAGACATTTAATGAAAGATTATGATAAATAGAGCACCCGTTCAGGATTACTGGATCCTTCAAAACCCCGAAGAAAGGACACCCATTCTGTTTGATAACAAAGTCAAAACTGTAATAAGCACTTAATGTTTAGATGCACACATCAATATAAAATTATTAAAATAATTGTTCATGATTCTTTCAGAATATCAACAAAAGCAAAAAGAAAGATTAGTTGCATACAAATCCACAATAAATATAACCCACAAAACTTCCGGTCAGTGTGCACATGTAGAATATATTCACCCATGTTGTTCTCTATAAGTGAGATACAACTCTCAACTTAAAACACGTGTATGTATATTATATTAAATTAGCTGAGATATGGCTCAAGTTACCCATCACGCATTAATTATTTAAAAAGAACTTTTGAAAATGAACAAAATTGTGGGTAGATAACCTGGACCATCACGACCCATAACAAAAGATCCATTAGAGCTTGAACTCATTACACAACTCACTTGACCCGCCACCTGAAAGACCCTGCATACTGCATAAGAAAGTTAAAAATTTGGAACGAAAACTGTTAAATTAGATACAATCGCCAAGTTGAAAGACAAAAATAACTTCACCCACATTATGTGATTCTTGATGAATCATCCCATTCAGCTCGGTTTGAAGAACATCAGCAACCCGTTTTTACTGATGTGTACATCTTATTCAACTAAAGCTATTGATAATAATGTCATGTATTTTTTTCCATCAGATCACTCATGGAAAAACATTCGATCATTCAGATCATAATTGTTAAAAAAAATAAAGAAAAAACACACATACCATTACATATCCATGTATTACATGGACTGAATCCAACTACTAACAATGCTCAGTAGCTCTCATCCAGCCTTGATCATGATTAACAGCAAATCAGTGCCTGTAACACACCCGTTTATCATAACATGTAAAGATTGTCTACTTTTCACAAACCCGAGATTGGAAACTGGATTATCAACGCCTCAACTCTTTTTCATAGATCTGAAAGTTCATCTGTGAGGCTATTGAAGTCTGAAGACACCCAAATAGCGTTCCTCATTGCATTCACAAAACGTTAAAACTTACAAACACAGAAAATCAAAATGCCTATCATGGTATAAAAAACAAAAATAAAATCAAAGTTTGAAATTGAACCATTAAGAAAAACGATTAAGAATTATCAAAATAATGCTTATTTACCTGATGATTGAATCGATTGCTAAAAGAAGAAGAAAGCCCTGAATTACAATCACGGTTTGGGTATGAGCGGCTGGAGTTTTTAGGGTTCTAAAACGGATTGAAGAAATTATAGAACGAATTGATTGTGTATGTTATCCATTAGGGTTTGTTGATAGAATCAACAGCCAAATGGATTACAGAAGTTGAATCAGAAGGAGAAGGATGAACAATAGGAACGTGTTCTGTAAGTGTGAAGGAGAAAAATGAGGCAGATACGAGATTTAGGTTTTCTAATTGGTTTATATATGCGGGTCATAAAACGGACCGGATTAATAAACGGGGCTTCACTAATGAAAAAACTCAAACATTTTCCCGCCAAAACATCATCCAAGAAGCTCTAATATAGTGACACATCAGCCCTAATTATATATAATAGACTAGGCCAATGCCCGCGTTAAACGCGGTTTCAACCAAAAACTTCTTATTTTTAGATAAACATTAAGTGTATAAATAAAATAAAATACAAACAAAGCACCATTTTACATAGTGACATAATGGATGCAAGCGCACTAAATAGGCACAAACTATGAACCTTCGTCATAGGCAACATCAGAACTACTTTTCAAAGCAACCAAAATAAATAAAGAAAAAAACTCCTTTTTTGGACGGTAAGCAATGATTTTATTCCACACCAAATTTATATACAAACCCTACTTAAATATAAGATTAGTCATATTCAATCCAATTGTACGAAGAAACACCTTCAACTTCATCAAACATGTTCCTTAATCCTTCCAACCATAACCCGTGCTTTCCTCGAAATCATCATTGTTATAGATCCAATCTCATTAAACACGTACCAATGTTGCCGCCTATGTTTTTAGAAGGCGGCTGCTCCTACAAATTAGTTAATTCTCTCTCAAATTTTACTACATGCCAACCCATATACAATTGGTCTATCAATCTACAATGTTATATGATATCATAAGTAGGATGATTATAAGAAATTTTGAGATTTTATATTTCCATTTGCATGTTAATTACCATAACCGCGTGCGCCCCGAGAGCTAATGGTTTGAAAATATCCATTTGTCGCCTTATTCCTCTGTCACACAAAACCAGTACTGTTACTTGAATTGCATCTACCACCTGCAAACATAATCTTTAGCAAAAATTTGTGCTTTTGTGTTTAATACTTTTATATACTCGTTAAGCGATGCTAAGCACCTCTTCCAGAACAAAAATGGTAGCAGGAACATAATCTACCTGGCGAGCTCCATGGTCAGAGACTATGATTCTTGGGTTAAATATTAAACTTTCTAAACCTGAACAACACGACCCATTTAAACCAAATACAGAACAACCTGAACCCGATTAACTGATAAACATATGGGTCGGTTATTGGGTTAAATAATAAAATTCCAAAACCTGAACAACACGACCCGCTATACCCGAAACCCAATAAAATACCCTGAAGGATACCCCTTCTTACATCAACTACATATGTACTCTTATCCATTAACTCAATTTTGGTAAACACTACAATATTTCTTTCTCCTTAATATACATTTCAAACTTTTAGCTATAAATTTTAGGAATAATGGATTTTAATAATTCAAACTTTTAGTCATTGGCCGGCAACGGTTCCAACTTCAAAAATAACTGGTGGTGGTCCCAACTTTTTACATATTGTAAACAAATGGACTTTTACTAAAAAAACCTTAATTTCTTTTTGTCTCTTTATCTTTTTCGGTTTAGTAAAGGTCCATTAGTTTACATTAAAAAGTTGCCGAAAAGGATAAGGAGATAAAAAGAAATTAAGGTTTTTTTTAGTAAAAGTCCATTGGTTTACAATATACGAAAAGTTGGGACCACCACCGGTTATTTTTGAAGTTGGGACCATTTCCGGCCAATGACTAAAAGTTTGGATTATTAAAATCCATTATTCCTAAATTTTATAATAACTTAACTATGTTTGAGAATTTGCACACAGTAGAATTGCATTTGGGTACCTGTGGGGTCCACCTCACGTGACATTTTAATCGCATCTGTTGTAGCAAGAGCTTGATTAGTTGATGATATTGCCAAGATACTACAGTTTGGCTGCATCAAAAAAAATCCCATTAACCAAATGAAACCAATAATTTTGTACTCATTGTTTTATCAACAAAGAAAATCCGATTAACCAAATGAAACCAATAACTTATAGTTTGGCATAGACCATATTCACAATATCTTGCATAATTTTTGAGATTAACCATCTATATATTCATTCAAGATTTTATGTTAGAAGTAGCTTATTAAGGTCATAAGCATCAACCAAAGTAAAGATAAAAAAACAAATTCAAAATTCTTTATAATTTATCCATAGGCTTATGTAGGGATGAGCTCGGTACCATCCGTACCGAAAATACCGGTAACCAAAATCCTCAAAAATGCGAACCGGTACCAGTATCGAAAATACCTGGTACGGTTCGGTCTACCGGTACAGGTACGGAACGATATTTGAAGGTAAAAACCGGGAAATACCAGTACCGAAAATATTTCGATTATGGAAATTTAGTACCGGTACCCGGTACCATTTGCTCATCCCTAGGCCTATGTTAAGGGAAAAGATACATTGCATAAAAAACAATTATTCAAAATTATTTATAAATTATTCACAGGACTTAGGTAAAACATTCAAAATTTACCATATCAAAAATAGATATAAAGATGGATATGGACACTTGAAATTTGTTTGGCTTGACCCATTTCTTATTTTCAGTATCTGCATATATAGTAACACAAAAGAGTATTATCAGTATAGTACTAATAGAGTTTGAAATAATATGATCAATTAGCTCAACCAATGACAATAACAGTGAATTCCCTAACATGCTTAAAAAGCAAAAAGTAAAGTATTTTGATTCAAATACATGTCTTTTATATAAATTGATATCCCACTACCTAAGCAAACGAATAGTTTGTGATGCGCATAATTCTCCCGTCACGAATAGCCATAGAATCAACAAAAATGGAGACTTGAATGCGACAATGATAACAAACGCCTCGTTTCAATGTGACAATGCTCAAATAACTGACTACGGCATTTTGAGTTTCACAATTCCAACCCTACCAGAATCAAGATCCCTATTAGTAACAATATGATTAAACAAACATTACAAATGCTAAACAAATTAGTATACACAAGATCTACCTTGATCATATCTCGAAGCCCGACAAAAATCCATGGACCTTATTCAAACAAAATCCCACACTCTTCATCGAAGTTTTATACATCCACACACTGCCAACATAAACATTACATCATAAGTGACACTCTTCATCGAAGTTTTATCAATCATTCATAAAAAAACAAAAGGTTCTTAAAACCTTAAATCTGCATTAAGCGACGATTATAACATAAATCAAAGAATACAGACGAATAATCCCTAACTATCATCATCATCAATCATTCATCAACAAAAACAAAAGATTCTTGAAACCCTAAATCGGAATTAAGCGACGATTTTAACAGAAATCAAAGAATACAGATGAATAATCCCTAACTATCATCATCATCAATCATTCATAAAAAAAGATTCTTGAAACCCTAAATCGGATTAAGCGACGGTTATAACAGAAATCAAAGAATACAGACGGATGTACCTAACTAACATAAGAACATTAAGGAAATCAGACATTACCGTAGATGAAGGGGATTCGGATCCGATGAATATTGATAGGAATTCTTCGCTATGTTCGTGTTCGCTAGAGAGAAAGACAGTGAGAGGGATTATGGTAAGATGAAACGTATGGTGTAAGATAAGCTATATTAGGCAACTGTTTAATGATACATTCGGACCATCCATATTCAAATCGGACCATCCATTTACTTATTTGGTTTAGGCGGGAGAAGCAACCTGAGTATTAACAAAAGGTAACATGTGTCCCAATTGTTTCATTTATTAAATATAATAGATTTGAGAGAAAAAAGTAAAAGATATTTTAATTTTAAAATTACCTCAAACATATTATATATATATATAAACATGTATTCATAATATATATTTTTAGTTATTAGTCATGTAGGTTTAAAAAGTGATATTATAGAAATGAAATTGTTTTCAATTTAATGATAAAAGAAACAAATCATTATATGTTTTACTAACTATCAAATTCTTCATTTAATTAATACAACTTTGATCATAACTACCAACATGAAGTAAAAAAGAAAACATTATTTTAGAGTAAAATAAAGCAAAATTAACAATAAAAAACATTATTCGTCAACATGTATCAGGGATCGATAACATTACACATATATTGTTGTTCATTAGGAGATATATATTTTGAAGATGAAAATCGACGGACCGGTTTTTTCTATTCATATGTTATTTATTTATTATAAATAAGTTATGAAGAATAAATATATGGTAAATAGTAACATCAACAAAAAAATTAATTTTGTATACTAAAAATACTTATTTTATTCTTGGTTTGAATATAAAATTGGTAAGTTATTTAAATCTAACTATGGAAGATAATTTGTGATTGAGAAGAAGAATAGGCTGGGAATGATTTTGTCGCTCAAAACATATAAATACGTGATATTACATTGTTAAGTTGCAATAATAAGCTTAAGTTTATGACAAGTGAGATAAGTTGATTTTGTTTTAGTATAGTTAATAGATAAGAGTTTCTAAAATTAAACAATTAACTTCAGATAATATAAATCTTTTTATACACTTACAACTTTAAGTGTGTGAAAAAGATGTTCGGTCTTTTGGTGAAGTTAAAGGGCATGAATTGCATACATACTTGTTAGAGGCCACACTCATATTTGAACAAAGATTGAGGACCATTACATGAATTATAGACAAAAAGAAGAAATATAAAAATATAATGTAAAAGAAATAGAACAAACTAAAGCTAAGACAAAGGATGAGTAGTAGTAGTCTTCTCATTATCCTCACTTTATCAACACACTATCTTTCGACCTCATTTCCTCATCATCCTACAGTTTTCATTCTGCTAGATATTCAACTTGCATGGTTTCTTCTTTCTTTTAATATATAGATATATATATTTCACTGATTTTATATGATTTATTTTGTAAAAATTATAATGGGTTGTGATTATTTTACATAAAATATTGAATCTTTTTTGAGGGTTTGTGTTTGAAGAAGTTACAAATGAAAACAAAGGAGTTATCATTAGCAATAGCAGAATCTTCATCAGTGATTGGAGAGGTACAAGTGGAGCAGAAACAGGTACAACAAGTTACTCCAAGAAAGAGAGGGAGGCCAAGAAAAGTTGTGGAGAAAAGTGAAGAAGATGATGAAACAAATCAAGATTTGCAAGAAGAGATAGAGTCAAAGAAAGTAAAGTCAAAGGATGAAAAGTCAAATGAAGAATTAGTCAAAGAAGAAGCAAAAGAAGCACCAACTCCTACTGCTACTAAGGATCAACCAAGAAGAAGCAGGAGAAAAAGCAAGCCCAGAAAGAGCTGCTAGAACAACTTTGTAAAATACTAAAATCCATAACAAATAAAAGATAATAAATAACTCCCTTAAAATTATGTTTCAAAGGGAAGCTTAGGAATTGTAACTTAATTATAATGTTTGATTTAAGTGGATAATGCTTTTGTGGTTTCCTACATTTGTATATGTTTTTTGGGTCCTTATATTCATGTTCTTTTTCTTTCATTTTTGCTTAAAATATATAGATAAATAGTGGGTCGACATCGGCATTCAAAGATCCTAAGAGGTTAAGGATATAACATATCTATTTATAAAAAATATAGATATATATACACACACTGCATATACCATTTTAAAATTACAAGTAATATAAAAAGTCATCTAAAAGTTTATATATTGTAAATATATACAATAAAGGAATCCTCTTAATTACATGTTTAGGAATAAATGTATGGAATAAAGGCAATATCGTTAGGTTATGACAACTAGAATCCAACATACATATAATTTAAAGATGATTTTTAATTATCTGCCTCAAAAAGTTTTTCAAAGGTTCAAGAAGAGACACATCCTGACCAATCATCAACACGGCCGGTCCTAGAATTTTGGAGGCCCAAAACGAATTAAAAATTTGAGGTTCTTTTTTAATTTTTTAGGCTCGTAATTTTGTTTGTATCTGACATGAAATGTATTAGGAAGAAACTTATAAAGCACTTAACCATTATATAAACTAGATGATTTCCTTAATCAAATAATGTTGGATATCTAATACATAAATCAAATCTAAGTTGGTCAAAAGAGTTTAACCTAACAAATAACAACTTATATCATGTGTGAAATGAACTAAAACATGCTACTTATTTTGAGTATATTGTTGTTATTAGTTAAAAATGAATTTTTTAAATAAAATTTTATATGGACATACCATGTTAAAAATTATGTGGGCAAAATTTCTTAGCTTATTAAATTAGAAGTGATTAAAAAAGGTGCATTTATAACCATTTACTAAAAGGGTGAGTGAGGTGATTAATAATTTTTAAATGGTAGTAAGTGGGATTCGAACCCAACCCTCCCCGAAAACCAAAACTTGTTTTTACCACCAGACTACACTTGTATTAATGTTAAGAAATATCACTGTAAATATAATATTTCTTTTTATAAATATAGATTTTTTTTTAATTTGGAGGCCCTATTTTTCGGGGGCCCTAAGCCGTCGCCTAGTCCAATAACACTAACGGGCCGTCCCTGATCATCAAACAAGATATTTGATGTCATATGAAAATATAGGGTTTGGTTGGATTTATTTTACCATTCATACAAGCAGTCATTACATACAAAACAAAAAAATTGTAATTTGATTTTATATATTTTCTCTTTTGGTATCATAGATTGTTAGCTTCACAAGATTTTTATAAATTGCCATATTATAGATGGTTTGCTATGCACTTTCCTTCACAATTCAATAAGATTAATAATAATAATTTTCATACCTTCAGCAGTGTATGAATGGGTATAAAGTAGTTAATTTCAATGCACTTTTTAACTAACCTTTTACGCATCAAATCAAAATATATATAAAATATCAAGGACACTGTGTTTTTTAGTGAAGAATTTCTTTTAATTTATGTTACATGCGAGATTTGAACCTAATATCTATAGAAACATACATGTAAAAAAATTATTATTCGTACCCACTAAATCTCACAAATAGCAAAACTATTAGTAGGATCTGAAGATGACGAGATGTAGGCACACCTTACCTCTGTCCTTAAAGATAGAAAGACTATTTTTGTAAAAAATTATAAAATTAAATAATAGACAAGGTTAACAAAGTCTAGTTTTGGATAGATGTTTCGCACGTGCATATCAGAATTATTGCATTATTTTGGTTCGGATAAAGCTACATAAAAAGTATTATCTATATTTTATCTGTCCCCCCTTTTATAACTATAAGAAATCGATTATTGGTTGCAAGTTGCAAAAGAGTAACTTTGAAATAACTACACTCAGCCCCCCTACTCTTTCATCATATGACTAAAGTCATACTAATCCGATGTAATTATGTAGTGTAACATTGTAGGGGTTTCTAGAAAGTATATAGACTTAGTTAACAATGTTTATGTTACTAAAACTAGTGTTCGTGCACCGGCAGAGGATATTGATTTCTTTTCTGTGGAGGTAGGACTCCACCAAGGGTTAGCGTTGAGTCCATTTCTATTTGCGATTGTCCTAGATGAGTTGTCAAACTCGATTCGGGAGTCAATTTTGTGGTGCTTGTTTTTGCAAATGATATGTGCTAATTGAGGAGAGTAAATAGAGCACGAATGCGAGGTTAGAAGAATGGAGAATAGCCTTAGAAGGCAAAGATTTAAGGATTAGTCACTCTAAGACTAAATACATACCTTTGCTGTGATTTTAGTAGAGTAGGCGATGAGCACGACACTCAGATCATCATTGAGGGCCAAGTGGTTCTGCAGGCAACTAAGTTCAAGTATTTAGGATCGTTTGTTCGGAGTAACGAAGAGATAGACAGTGACGTAGCTCACTAATCTAGGTTGGATGGTGTAGGTGGAGAGCAACCACGAGGGTATTATGCGACAAGAGGTTCCTGGCTAAATTAAAAGGAAAATTTTATAGGATTGCAATTAGACCTTTGATTTTATACGGAACAAATTGTTGGGTCATTAAGAAAATTCATGCACTAAGCTAGAGGTAGTAGATATGAGGATGCTAAGATGGATGTATAGGTACATTAGGTTGGACAAGATAAGAAATGAGGTTTTTAGGGAAAAATTGGGGGTTGCTAGTATTTCAGACAAGATAAGGGGGGAGATTTGAGATGGTTTAGGATGTCAGGAGGAGGCGGACAACAGTCACAGTTAGAACAGTTGAAACACTCACTGTAGAGAGAAGGAGGAGTAGAGGCAGACTGTAACATCCGTCAAAAAAACGGATTTTACCAAACCCGCTCCGTTTATTAACCGAACAATCAGTTTAAAATTTCGTGGCGTATTTAATGCCCAAATTAATTTTAAACGATACATAATTAATTATTATATTGAAATATATAATTTGTTTTTGAAAAATTGTTAAAAATAATGAAATAAAAAATAATGTTGCTGCCGGGTTTCGAACCCGGGTCAGTCAACCGTTTCAGCAAACAACTTAACACACACACACTCAACCACTGCGCCAGTAGTGTTTCTTGTTAATTAATGGAAACAATTAATACATATTATAATTCTCGAATTCAAAATCGGCGCGCCCAAATGCAGTCGTCGGAAATCCCGGCGATCTCGCGAGATTGGACGATTACTTCAGTTATAACGAAAACCTTAAACACTACATCGGTTATAACCGACGCCTGAGTCCGCGACACAAGCTATAACCGCCGGAGAATTTCTAACCGACGAATCAAGTCGGAAATCGGACCAAATTCATCGATGACCTGTCTTATAAATACCCCCTCAAACCTCTGCAAGCTTTTTCGCTTAAAACCGCACCTTTACCCGACGTAATTCCACTCGCCGGAAAAGTTCTGCACCTCGCCGGAAAACCGAGCCCTTCACTTCTGAGCCTTACTGAACCCCCTGAGCTTATACCGAAGTCACCCACATCCTTTTCAAGCTTGCTGAAGACTCTCTGCCGCAAGACACACGACGCCGGAATCTTTTGCTGTCACCGGAGTTCTGCCGGAGAAACAGAGAAGTCCAGTCGGTATACCTTACGCTTAAATCTTTCATTATTTTTATATATCTCACATGTAATTAACCACCAGACACTAACGAACATGATTAAAACTTCGAACCAGTCAGTCATCGTTTCTGGTTAAGACTGACGAAGAAGACGAAGTTTCGGTAACATATAAGTTTAATTTAAATCAAGAAATAACTCGGGTTAGACACACAGTCCAGTGGTGGACTGTGTGCACATTAAACACGCTTACGTCTCGAGTTCGAATCTTGTTCCGCGCACCTTCGCCCTAATAAAAATGCTCTTTTTTTTAACCGAACCGGAGTCAAGACGCAAGATGTTAAGTTTAATAAAAACCGGAATAATAACCAAGATAGACACACAGTCCAGTGGTGGACTGTGTGCGCATTTAAAACACAGGTCACGAGTTCGAGTCCGGACTACCACACCGGTCCGGACAATTATCAAAAAATTTTATTTAAGTCAGAAATGAAAGTACTTAGTTTGTATTTAAGTATAATAAAAATCAATTTATTTAACAAGTTGGACACACAGTCCAGCGGTGGACTGTGTGTTAACTCAACCCACAGGTCCCGGGTTCGAGACCTGTGGAGCGCACCGGTCCGACTCATTAAATCGTTTTTAAAAATAAATGATTTTCAGTTTAATCTAATTAGCATATAAATATAATTAAAAACAGAAATATTTCGGGTTAGACACGTAGCTCAGTTGGTAGAGCTGCGTGCACGCGTACGGCAGGTCTCGGGTTCGAGCCTCACTCAGCGCACACATACACGCATACGAACCGGTCAAAGTCAACAGTCAATGGTCAATGGTCAACGGTCAACGGTCAAAAAAGTCAACTTTTTATTATTATTTTTATTTATTTATTTTAATTAAAAATCAATTAAAAATACTTAAAAATAACATTTTTAAGGTTAGAAAATAGCCTTAAACTCACAAAAATACACCCAACAATCCTACTAAAATGGATTAATAAAATCCGTTTACTTACCGAACCATAATGCTATATATCTAGGTTAGTTTCACTCGTGGTTAAAACCAACTTCGCGTGCATTCAACATTTTCAATCGAACGCACCCAAGGTGAGTGAATCTTACAACTCCCCCTTTTTAATTACACGTTTTGGGGTGTGTCATGTGTCACAAAATAATTAACTCGTTTATTTAAACTTGTGCCATACCATATTGTGATCTAAACTTAGATTGTTTATATAGTTGTGGTTATGTATTTCATTTTGTCAACTTATGAAATTCATTCATTAAGCCCATCGGTTCCTCGTGGGAGACAAGTTGAGCAACGCGTGCCTCAAAACAAATCCATTATTGTTCATGTGTAATTTATTGAGTTTATATTGTTTGTAGTTATGTCTTTCATATTGTCAAGTTTATGCAATTCATTCATTAGGCCCATCAGTTCCTCATGAGAGACGAGTTGAGCAACGCGTGCCTCTAAACGGTCCATTATTGTTCATGTGTGTATTGTTTAATATTAAATTGATTGGTGAATAAGTTTACATCTATTTTTACTCCTGTGTGGTTGTGCACTTTATTTTATAATCAATTAAATAAACTTGTTCAAATGTTTTCCATAGGATTCACTCGCCAACTTTTTGTTGATCCAAAAACCCTTTTTACACATGATACAGGTGAACAGGATGAAGCAAGGAAAACACAGGAAATGCCTTAGAAGAAAACAATGAAGCCTAGATTGATATTTAGGACATGTTGTAATATTGATTGTAATTTTCCATTAAAGTGTATTAATGAATATGAAATGTTAAAATAAATGTCATGAGCTTTGATGATAACCCAATCATGCCCCGATCACCTTTTCCGCTGCGGGTCGGGGTGTGACACAGACCACAAAAGACTTGGGTTGAGCGGATTAGGCAAGATTTGCACATCTCTGAGGATATGGTCAAGGATTGAACTTCATAGAGACGTGGGATTAGGGTTAAGGACTTTTAGGAGGTTGGTATGGTTTTGTTTTAGGTTCTTGTCTTAAGAGCTTAATTTTCAGTTTCTATGAGGTGTTATATAGCTTTTCATAGGTTTTCACCTATTCCCAGCGATGTAATTTTACTAAGAGATACTTATTTTTTTATGTGTTTGTTTTTACTTTTTTTTAGTAGTTGTACGTTTATGTATGTTTTCAAGAATCTTTTGTCTTGGTTATGTTTTTCGAGCTGAGGGTCTGACTGGAAACAATTTCTCTATTCTTTGGGATAGATGTAAGGTTTGCCTACATCTCACCCTCCCCAGACCCTATCAATAGCTTGACTATAAGTAAGATTATACTGGGTAAGATTGTTGTATAATGACATATATATACATTTCCATGTAGACTACAAGATAATTAATTAGAATGGCAAAAACTGGAGTGTTTTTTAAAATATGTTTTTAGAAATCGAATTATAAGACCTACTATGGTTGGAAATCGAAACAATGGGTGGATTTGTGTTTGATAATTTATATTATATATAATGTATAAGGGAGTGACAAAAGTTTAAAAATTGTTTTTAATTTAATATATTATGTACAATCTTAAAATGAGTGTAAAGTAGCCTTTCAAACAATAATTACACTTTTATCCCCTTATCTTCGTTAGTTCCCTAATCCTTAACCAAATTATAGATAACTAGTTAATAGTTACGCTTTATCCCCCTTTGTAATGCTCTGCTTTTTATGTACTTTCAATATTTAGAAAGTTGTATTCACATTTCTATTTTTAGAAACTGGTAATCGTGTCGTATTCGTTGTTCATTTCCAATCTTGTAATCCGAGGCTTTGATCATAATAGAAATTCATTTTATGCATATACGTGTTACCTTTCATATGTATGTTATATACGCAATCAATACTTAAATACGTGTTTAAACCGAGACTTAAAATACACTTTGTATACCTAAAAACAATCTAAAATACAAGAAAACGTTATAAATTAACCTAGCTACAAAATGCAAGAACTAAAAGTGAGCAAAACCAAAGCTTTTCCACCTCCTTTTTCCTCCAATCAGCTTCCACCTTTTTTAAGCCAATCATATTTCACCCTTCTCCACATTCTTTCTCCTCCAATCACCTTCCACCTTCATTAAATCCCAAACTCTAATACCAAGTTATAAATACAAGCCTTCAACACCTCCTAAACATTTCCACACACCAAATTTTCTCTCAATCTCCCAAATTCTCTCAAGTCCTCCAAGCAAGGAAAAAAACTAAGTGTTCTAAGTGAGTTTTCACTCACTTTTCTTCATCTTTTTCTTCATATCTTCTTTCAAACTATTTGGTCAACCTCTATGTAACGCTTCGCATTTTGTACTTTCCTTATTTAGAAATAGTATTCGAATTTCTATTTATGGAAACTTGTATTCGTATCTTATTCGTATTTCAATTCCAACTTTGTAATTCCAGACTTTGATCGTAATGAAATTCAAACTTTATGCATACTTGTAGTACGTACAGTCATTCGTTTAAATACATGTTTACATACAAACCGACACTTATTATACATGCAAATACTTGTACATACATTCTTAATACTTGAGTTATACTAACATACTCTTGGAATACCTAAAAACAAGTTAAAATACAAATTTATGGCATGAAATAACCTAAAAACCAAGTGCATGGGCCAAAAGTGAACAAAACAAACAACTTTTGAAAGCCCTCCCTCATGCCACGCGCCAGGAACATATGTTCCCCTCGCGTGGCGCGAGGGAGACATATCTGCAGCCAGCTGTTTCTAGCTTGCGGATTGGCCTCTTTTCTCCACCTCTTTTACATCCAATCGCCTCTAAACCTCATTTAACACCAAACCTAACTCACCCACTATATAAACAACCTCCCTAAACGTCATTTGAACTTTTCAAACACTTCTAAATCATCAAAACACTCTCAATTGTCTGGAATTTCAAGAACAAGGCATATTACTTTCAAGTGCAAAAGTGAGTTCAAACTCACTTTTCTTCATCAAATCTTCCTCTACAAAGCTTGGAATATCTCTAGGATTGTTTCCACAAGATTACCATGGTAATCTAAGGTGGAACATCACCATTTGAGGTCCAAACTTTCTGTTTTGGAAGAACTTTAATTAAACTTTCACAAACTATGATTTTCTTCACTTAATCTTGTTCCTACTTGTTCTTGAACCTATCTAAGCTTTGGAGACTTGTTAGGAATGGATTCTTATGAGTCTAAGAGGTGAAAACACCTCTAAACTTTCTGTTTTTGCAAGGGTTTACAACCCACAAGTGATGGATTCTTATGAAGTTTCTGGCAAGACTTGTGTTTTTGGTAAAGGCGTGAATACTTGGAAGCCTTGGATATCCTAACTTCATTCCACCACCTCACTTGATGTTTTACCATTGCTATCCCAAGTAGTTTGCTGGATTTAAAAGTAACCTAACCTCGTCTAGCCTCCGACACTTAGTTAACTCTTTCCATCTCGGAAGTGGCTCACCGGGTTAATGTTTACTTGGCTACTTGATATAGTAATAGTTGTATATTTCCTTTCATTCATGACCATACGAATAATCCTTGTGATGATTTGTGTATTAGTGAATCTTACAATGAGGTTAAAGGATGGTTATCCTCCTACCTCCATGCTTGACTTATATGACAATCTATGATATTCTTGAGGGACTTAGCTTAGTATTATTATATAAACTATACAATATATACATATACATAACCGAATCCTAGATGATACTCAACATGGTTACTTATCATGGTAATAGGTTATATTATCTAGGTCTTGAACCTCTCGTTACGATTCTAATGGGTATCTAGACCCATGAAATCACATCAACCCATACGGAACTTATAGTGTCAAAAACGAGTGTTTACGTCTAGATAATTACTTTCTTGTATATATACTTTTGCATACTTTAAATTCCGAATCTGAATCCTCCGTTAACATCTAAATACTCACACACCTACGTTTCCTCATGTAGGATAACTCGGTGTTCCATCCTCCAACCTTTCAACTTTTCACGGGATTACCAAAGGAAGCTTTGCAAAACCGTGAGTATACTCGATTCCCCTTTTTCGTCTTTACACTTAAGGGGTACAACATATATGCTTATCAATCCACAAAAATCACCATGCTTTATATTTAATCACTATACAAACATTCAATCATACATGCTTAATTCGAATACTTGTAACTTATTCATGCTAGAATCGTGTGCTTTATACTATGTCATTAACTTTGTACAAGCCTCCCTTAGTATGTATAGCGCTATAGGAGTAACGCACTGCCCATATTCGTGAGGCTATGTTAAGTAAACAAAACGGTCTTTTCATTGCTACGATTAGATTACGCTAGCGGTAAACTTTAGGTTGACATGTGTATTAGCATTGCTAGTATTGTATATTAGTTCTAAGTAAACATTTATGCCATGTTGAATGCTAGACTTCAATTATATGTAGTATTCAAACTTGTATGCTCGCCAATGCCTTGTGTGTTGAACAATACTTTAATATATGTTGCAGGAATATGATGACATGGTTGAAGCATGGAATATAGTAGGACAAACTAGAAACCCATTTTAATTAAACTTATGTTGTACTCGTACTTTTGATTTCGTTGTTGTAATTTGATTTCGATGTTGAACTTTGCTTCCAAACAATGTATTGAATTTTATAAATGAAATGGAACATTGTTGTTTAATTACTTGTCGCAAAATAGTGTTATGAGGTCTCGAGCAATTTATTTACGTCCGCCCCGATGATTCCGCCATCGGTTGGGGTGTGACAGATTGGTATCAGAGCCATAACTATAGGGAATTAGGTAGAATTGCCATGTTCGACCTAGTCTATAGTTTAAGTGACCAACTTGACAATTCTTGATTCTTTCTTAACATGTTATTTTTCCTACTTTGCTTCTTCCTATTTCTTTTGTCTAAATTATACAACATGTCTTTCCTAAGACATTTACACAATATACACGTTGAAGACTTGAAGACATCGTATCATGTAAACGAGACAACTTCACTAACATAGGCGTGAAACTCACAGTTTGGTGAACGACTCTCAATCTGCTTATCTGATTTTGCATGAAATTACGCCGTCTAGTTAGGAGTGAAATCCACATCTTGATGGTAAATTTCCAATTCTAACTCTAGTGGACCTTCGTCAATGTGTCGGAATTAACTTTCTTGACCCAACAAGTAACAACCACACTTAGGGTACGATGTTGTCAAGTTAGGGGTGAAACTCACATCTTGTCAACTATTCCCACTCCTCGATTTCATTCTTGCCAGAGTTTCGAATTTCTGGCCGATTAGGGGCATGTAGTAACTTGAAGGGTAAGATACCATTAACCGCTCCTTGGTGAGAGTATTTTATCTATTAGGCCAAAACATGTCTCCCTAATTCGAAAGGACTTACGATTCACTTTGGAATGTCGAAGTTTCTAAACCAGAAACATTCCAATATTTTATCAAGCTTCTCTTTTATGTTATCTCAATTTCTATGTGTTTTAATACTTGTTACCTCATTCATTTAAAAAACGAAGCACAATTCGCATGTCTCTCGCAATAAAAAACATTAATAATTCTCGTGAACAAACTAAATTTCATCACTCCAACACCCACAACAAGAAGTCCAAACCAGGATCAGGCTCCAAAAGGGGTTCCAACAACGATGAGTCGATGTTGAAGAAAGACCTCATGAAGTTTTATTGCGAAACAAATGGCTAAGGTCATCCCTGACATCGTCAGCAAAATCCAACCCCCACCCAACACCGAATTACCCAATGCCTCTATTGACTCCAAGGTGGAAACACCTAAGTCAACGTTTATGTTCAAGAAGTTTTGTTCTTGCAACCCCTACCCTTCACTGGCGAACGAGATGCCACCCTGATGCTCAATGGTTTGATGCCATCGAAGTGACGTTCCTTCAAAGTGGTTATCCTGACCACCTACGTACCATCAACGCAACGGGCATCTTCCTATCAAGAGCGTAACGCTCGTGGAAATGAAGTCGCTCATGCCCTCGCTTGGGCCGATCTTAAGAAGTTGATGAGGGCGATTTTTTTCCTCCACATGAGCTTCAGAAACTCGAGAATGAGTTCTGGAATCTGAACAAGTGGGGAACGACAATGCTGGCCTCACAGCTCGCTTTAAGCAACTGAGTGCGCTTTGCACTAGCCAAGCTGACACCGTTGACAAGGCCATCTCGAAGTACATTCTATGCCTCCCACCTTCAATCATGAACCTCGTGGAATCCGCCTCACCCAAAACCCTTGAGGATACCTACCGCCTGGCCGCCGAACTCAATAACAACTGTGTTCTTCATGAGGCCTCCAACAAGGCTTTATCAAAGAATGCACAACAAGCCACCATCGAAACCATCGTTGAACCCACACCATCCAAGTCACCAAAGAACAACAACAAGGGCAAGAAGCGGAAGGCTTCAAGCCAAAATTGTGCGGTAGTCACTCTGCCATAACCTAAAACCCCGAGCCAGCCAAGCGAGGCTACACTAGGACTCTTCCCAAGTGTGTGACTTGCACCTACCATCATCCTACCACCGCACCATGCCGCCTTTGCACTACGAGCAATAGGTTTGGGCACTTCAACACACATTGCCGTTTTGGCCAAAAACCTCCAGGTAACCAGACCCAACCACCTACACCAAACCAAGCCCAACCTCAAGCAGTCACTGGTTGAGCCTGTTTCAAGTGTGGTGATCATAACCATCTTGCCAACATCTGCCCACAATGCAACAACAACCAACAGCAACATCAAGGGCATGGTAGAGCCTTCGTCATCACTGCAGTTCAGGCTCAAAATGCCAACGACGTCATTAACGGTACGTTTCTCGTTATCAATGTCTATGCTTCGTGTTTATTTGATAATGGTACGGATAAACATTTTGTATCCGTTGAATTCGAATCTTTGTTGAAGTGTAGACATTCTAAGTTGCCCAAATCATTCGCAGTCGAAGTCGCTAATGGGACGTCCATCACTGTCGATTCTGTCCTTTCCAAGTGTTCCTTGAATCTTAATGATCATACGTTTTCCATCGACCTCATACCTATGCGATTGGGTAGCTTTGACATCATAGTAGGCACGGATTGACTTAGGCGAATTCGTGCTGAAGTCGTTTGTTCTGAAAAGTTTATTCATCTTCCCCTTCCTAACGGTGATTCCTTACACGTCTATGGCGAGAAACCCTCTAAAGGTCTCAAGCTTATGCCGTATGTTCAAGCGAACAAGTACCTGCGCAAGGATTACTTTGCCTCTGTTACCCATGTTGTGGAAAAGAAGGACAAAGGTCCAAGCATGAGCTATGTTTCCGTTGTTCTAGATTTTCCTGATGATCTACCTGGTCCTCCTCCTAGATCCAATTACTTTCGCATTGACCTTATTCCTGGTGCAACTCCTGTTGCGAAGTCTCCATACCATCTCGCACCTTTGGAAATGCAAGAGCTATCAAGCCAACTTCAAGAATTACTTGATAAAGGCTTTATGCGCCCAAGTACTTCTCTTTGGGGCACTGCTGTTGTGTTCGTAAAAAAGAAAGATGGATCCTTTCGGATGTGCATCGACTATCATGAGCTCAACAAACTTAGAGTCAAAAACCGATATCCTCTTCCTCGCATCGACAACCTCTTCGATCAATTACAAGGCGTGACATGTTTTTCCAAGATCGATCCCCGTTCTGGTTATCACCAACTTCGAGTCCTCGAAGAAGATATACCCAAAACCACGTTTCGTACATGTTATAAGCACTACGAATTCGTAGTCATGCCTTTTGGTTTGAACAATGCACCTACAGTCTTCATGGACTTGATGAGCCGCGTGTGTAAACCTTATCTCGATCGTTCTGTGATTGTCTTCATCGACGATATCCTCATATACTCCAAGACACAAGAAGAACACGAACGACACTTGCGTCTTATCCTTCAACTTTTGTGTATTGAACATCTATACACCAAATTCTGCAAGTGTGAATTTTGGCTAAAAGAGGTTCAATTCCTTGGTCACGTCGTCAACAAACTTGGTATCCACATCGATCTCGCAAAAATCAAAGCCGTCAAGAATTGGATCGCACCTAAAACACCATCTGAAATTCGTTCATTCCTTGGATTGGCAGGGTATTATCGTCGATTCATCTCAAACTTTTCGAAGATTGTTGTTCCTCTCACTTCCTTGACTAAAAAAGACAAACCTTTTGTTTGGGGTTTCGAATAAGAAGGGTCTTTTCAAACACTCAAGGACATGCTTCGCAATGCTCCTATCCTAGTTCTTCCCTACGGTAACGACGATTTTGTCGTGTATTGCGATGCATCCAACCAAGGTCTTGGTTGTGTCCTCATGCAACGAGACAAGGTCATCGCATACGATTCGAGATAACTCAACATCCATGAGAAGAACTACACTACTTACGACCTTGAACTTTGTGCAGTTGTTTTTGCATTAAAGATTTGACGGCACTACCTTTATGGTACTAAGTGTGTGGTCTTCACCGACCATAAGAACCTACAACATATCTTTAATCAAAAGGAACTCAACATGCGTCAACATCGATGGGTAGAGTTTCTCAACGACTACGACTACGAGATTCGCTACCATCCTTGTATGGCGAATGTGGTGGTCGACGCTCTTAGTCGTAAAACTCATGTGAAGAGTATTCGTTGTTTCCAGATCTTGAATAATCTCCATGAATTCATTCGTGACGTAGAATACTCTTCCGTTAACGAAACATTATGTACAATGAGATGAGTGTGGTGCTGAAGATCAACTCGTATCCAAAGTTGATGGTATTCTCTACTATCTCGATCATGCCTGGATTCCAAACCGTGACAACCTCCATGAACTTGTAATGAAGGAAGCCCATAAATCTCGATATTCCGTTCCTCCCGGCGCTGATAAGATGTACCAAGACCTATGTACGTCTTATTCGTGGCCTAGCATGAAGAAAGATATCGCCCTCTACATCTCTAAATATCTCAGTTGTTCCAAGGTCAAAGCAGAACACCAGCATCCCTCTGGCTTACTCGAACAACCAGAAATCCCTATCTGGAAATGGGAGAGTATAGCTATGGATTTCATCACCAAACTTCCTCGTACTTCTTCAGGTCACGACAACATCTGGGTCATCATTGACCTTTTGACCAAATCCGCTCACTTTATCCCTATTCGTGAAGACTACAAAGTCAAGAAGTTGGCTCGTATCTACACGGATTAAGTCATTTGTCGTCATGGTATCCCCATTGACATCATTTCCGACCGTTATGGTCGTTTCACCTCGCGTCTTTAGCAAACTTTCCAAAAAGCTCTTGGTACTCATCTTAATCTTAGTACCACTTTTCATCCTCAATCCGACGGTCAAACCAAGCGTACTATCCAAACTCTAGAGGATATGCTTCGTTGATGCGTGGCAACTGGGATTCGCACTTACCTTTGATAGAATTCTCGTACAACAACAGTTATCACGCTAGTATTCAAATGGCACCATTTGAAGCATTGTATGGTCGCAGGTGTCGTTCGCCTATTTGTTGGTACGAGATCGTAGAAGCTGAAATCACCGGTACCGAGCTCATACAAGAGACAACAGACAAGATCTTACAAATTCGTGACAACCTGCTCAAAGCTAGAAGCCGACAGAAGACGCAAGCCTTTGGAATTCAACGTTGGTGACTTTGTACTTCTCAAGGTATCCCCTTGGAAGGGAGTAGTTCGTTTTGGTATGAAAGGCAAACTTGCTCCTCGCTTTGTAGGTCCTTTCAAGATTCTTGAGAGGATTGGCAAGGTAGCGTATCGACTGGACCTACCACAAGAACTCAACAACGTTCATCCGACGTTTCATGTTTCAAATCTTAAGAAGTGTCTCGCTGAAGATGGACTTCAAGTTTCGCTCGACGACCTCCAAATCAATGAGTCCTTACATTTTGTGGAAAACGGTCGAAATCATGGACCGAGGAACCAAGCAACTTAGGCGCAAGTAGATGCGATGGGAAGGTAAACGTGGTGCCGAATTCACTTGGGAACTCGAGACTGAGATGAAGACTAAGTATCCGCATCTTTTCTTTGAGTCTTCCTCTTGAATAAATTTCAGGACGAAATTTCCTAAAGTATGGGAGACTGTATTGCTTCGTATTTTGTACTTTCTTTATTTAGAAAGAGTATTCTGTTAGGATCTAAGTTTGAACTAGTTGTGATATTTGTTTCAAAAATGGAAAGTGGTCGTAGAAATCAAAGTTTAATGCAGCGGAAATAGATGGAAACAGTTGAAATTCTAATCTACGTGAAATTCTACTTTTATCACAACTAATGGGCGTTTGTTTTAATCATCATGCTTTTAAACTTATACTTTTTGCATGTGAATCACAAACTCCCCCTTATCCCAATAAGATCGTTTGAATAGTACAGAAATGCAGAGAAGATGATAGGTGAATGATCCTTTAATAGATAAATAAAACAGTACAACTGATCGACTATTTATACTAACACTTCTAACCTCTGAGCATCTTTGATGATGTCAGGGTTGATAGTGATAGGTAACAAATAAAACTAACTCTAAGCACTGCTATGCCTAACCACTAATCAGTGCCAAGCACTGTTACATTGAATATAAAACTATATAACTAAACACTGATCACTATCTACTGCTTTGTCTTCTGACAGACCTTTGAACTTTGTCGTTTAGCACTAGCAGATGATAGAAGGCAGAGCTTTAGGCAAAGTAGGGTTTATTGAACAGAGCTTGTAACCTCTGTTTATCATGATCAACTAAATGATGTGATTTTGGCTTTTGTATCATCTGTTCTTTTGGAAAGGGTTCAATCCCAACATATTCGTATTTCTATTTATGGAAACTTGTATTCGTATCTTATTCATATTTCAATTCCAACTTTGTAATTCGAGACTTTGACCATAAAGAAATTCAAACTTTATGCATACTTGTTGTACGTACAGTCATTCGTTTAAATACATGTTTACATACAAACCAACACTTGTTATACGCAAATACTCGTACATACATTCTTAATACTTGAATTATACTTACATACTCTTAGAATACCTAAAAACAAGTTAAAATACAAGTTTATGGCATGAAAAAACCTAAAAATCAAGTGCAGGGTAAAAAAGTGAACAAAACAAACAATTTTTGAAAACCCTCCCTCTCATGCCACGTGCCAGGAACATATGTTCCCCTCGAGTGGCGCGAGGGAGACGTATCTACAGCCAACTATATCTAGCTCGTGGATTGACCTTTTCTCTCACCTCTTTTACATCCAATCACCTCTAAACCTCATTTAACACCAAATCTAACTCACTCATTATATAAACAACCTCCCTAACCCTCATTTGCACTTTCCAAACACTTCTAAATCATCAAAACACTCTCAAATTTTTTGGAATTTCAAGAACAAGGCAGATTACTTTCAAGTGCAAAAATGAGTTCAAACTCACTTTTCTTCATCTTTTCTTCATCAAATATTCCTCTACAAAGCTTGGAACACCTCTAGGATTGTTTTCACAAGATTACCATGGTAATCTAAGGTGGCACATCACCATTTTGAGGTCCAAACTTTCTGTTTTGAAAGAACTTTTATTCAACTTTCACAAACTATTATTTTCTTCACTTAATCTTGTTCCTACTTGTTCTTGAACATATCTAAGATTTGGAGACTTGTTAGGAATGGATCCTTATGAGTCTAAGAGGTGCAAACACCCTTAAACTTTCTGTTTTTTGCAAGGGTTTACAACCCACAAGTGATAAAACCATCCGAGCTTGCCATGAAGTTTCTGGCAAGACATGTGTTTTTGGTAAAGGTGTGAATACTTGGAAGCCTTCGCTATCCTAACTTCATTCCACCACCTCACTTGATTTTTTACCATTGCTATCCCAAGTAGTGTGCTGGATTTAAAAGTAACCTAACCTCGTCTAGCCTCCGACACTTAGTTAACTCTTTCCATCTCGGAAGTGGCTCACCGGGTTAATGTTTACTTGGCTACTTGATATAGTAATAGTTGTATATTTCCTTTCATTCATGACCATACGAATAATCCTTGTGATGATTTGTGTATTAGTGAATCTTACAATGAGGTTAAAGGATGGTTATCCTCCTACCTCCATGCTTGACTTATATGACAATCTATGATATTCTTGAGGGACTTAGCTTAGTATTATTATATAAACTATACAATATATACATATACATAACCGAATCCTCGATGATACTCAACATGGTTACTTATCATGGTAATAGGTTATATTATCTAGGTCTTGAACCTCTCGTTACGATTCTAATGGGTATCTAGACCCATGAAATCACATAAACCCATACGGAACTTATAGTGTCAAAAACGAGTGTTTACGTCTAGATAATTACTTTCTTGTATATATACTTTTGCATACTTTAAATTCCGAATCTGAATCCTCCGTTAACATCTAAATACTCACACACCTACGTTTCCTCATGTAGGATAACTCGGTGTTCCATCCTCCAACCTTTCAACTTTTCACGGGATTACCAAAGGAAGCTTTGCAAAACCGTGAGTATACTCGATTTCCCTTTTTCCTCTTTACACTTTAGGGGTGCAACATATGTTGGTGCACATATGTCTATTGCCTACGTCTAGGAAAAGTCTGATGTATAGATAGGGTTTCGCAGCGTCAAATCTTTTATTTGAAAGTTTTGTATAGTTAGCATAATTTTCGTACGAAAATCTGTAAGTTTTTTCGCACGAAAATTTCGTGCGAAAATCTCAGGTCCTAGTCCCTAGTTGCTGTTAAGTCTTGCCTATAAATAGGTGACTTAGGATGTTTGTTAGATATGCAGTTTTTGGTGATCAGAGGCGAAGCCCTGCTCGAGTCTGTAATCTTTTACGTAGTTAATCATACGAGATTCAGACGGTTAACAGTAATCATCACGCTTGTTCCTTTGTTTGTTCAATCAGCTAACAATGAATTCCGCCTCTGTTAGCTGAGCAAGTCTGACCGGAAGCTCACAAGTTAGGTCCGATCCTAGCACCTACAAGTGGTATCAGAGCCTTGAGGTCTGATTTGTGAACAAACAACCAAGTTTCAGCTGGATTCAACCTTCAAAGTTCAAGATTCATCCATTGGAAACTCTTCTTCTACTCTTTCTTGGAACTTAATCTAGATCTGAAGGATTTCATGGACAATTTGGACTAGGTTATTAGTATAATGTGTTAAAATCAACTCTAATCAGTTCAATGAAACATACAAACCTATAATCCATCAAAATCATGCTTGAAATTGCCAAAAACGTGAAATTGTGAACAAGTGTTCGAAGTAGACCAGAATTTTCGCATGAAATACTAGATTTCGCATGAAAATCAGAAACTTAACATCTGAAAAGTTTGAACTAACAGAGAATATAATTTTTGCACCAAATTAAAATTTTCGCACGAAAATTAAGTTTTCGCACGAAAATCCAGGGTATCTTTTCGTACGAAAATTTTCTGTTCCGTCCAAATTTTTAGTCAGTTTCAAGTTAACCTGTTCTAATCCGTTTCTGTTATAAGTATTTTTAAGATGTCAGGTGACGAAGAGTTTCATAATGCGTTTGCCAAACAAGCATTTACAACTTCCGTAGCAGCTCAGAATATGAATCTCGAGAATGAAATGGGAACCACTACAAAGCCTCCGAAACTCATGAACATTGAATACTACGAGAGTTGGAGTGAGCGATTCAAAAACTGGGTTCAAGCAACAAACTTAATCGTTTGGTTTGCACTTGAAAACAAGTATCAAGCACCACTTAATGAACTGGGTATTGAGCGTCTGTCCGATGATGAACGAGAAAAATATGTTAATGAAAAGAAGATGATGAATTTTCTACAACAAGCGATAAAGGAAGATATCTTTGTTCTTTTACAACATGATGATGATGCTCAATCTTTATGGTCGCCTTACGATTAAGGGCACAAAGGAGTACACATGTCAGAAAAGGAAATAAAGTGTTATTGAACATAGAATTTGAAGTGTTCAATGTTCTTCCGGGTGAAAACATGAAGCAGCTCATAGAAAGATACTGCCACCTGGTAGTACAAATGAAGCGTATGGGAATTATCAAGACCAATGAAAAGCTAGTCGACAAGCTGGCAAATTCTCTATCTGAAGGAGATTGGGCAACATATCTGACCATCCTGAAGAATGGAGCCGAGTATGATAGCCTCAGTTTGCCAAGATTCATCAAAAAATTGGAAGGGCATGAACTAGAAATACAAAAAATGGCAAAGAGCAAGAAATCAAACTCGCAACAGGATGTGAGTCTATACTACAATGGAAATCCAAACACTCTTGTTCAGAGTCCCAAGATTCAAACATCTTTCAGTGCCAACTCAAATGCCGTCCAGCATCAAACCAGTCGAGTGGATTTCAAACGTTTACTACCTTCAATCCAAACAATCACCAAGGACAACATTCGTCTCAAAGCTCAAATCAACCACAAAGCAATCAGCAAAATCAGTCCAACTCTAACCAGTGAATGTAACATTTGTCAAAAACGGGTTTCCAAAACCCGCTCCGTTTTGTAATTGAATATCAAGTTATAAATGTCACGTTGTATATTTATGGTTATTTTGTTTTTTAATGATGCATAATTAATAAACAAACTAAACTATAAAAATTATATTTGATAAAAAGTGAAAACAAAATAAATAAAAATAAAAAGTTGCTGTCGGGACTCGAACCCGGGTCAGCCGGTTCACTGTTTCAATGACTTAACACACACACACATCACCACTCCGCCACTTGTTGTTTTCTGTTATCTCTAGGAAACAAATAAGATTTATACACAAACTCGGTTAAAACCGGTTACGCCAACTGAGAAACGGAAATCAGCAAATCAATCGTCAAATCGTTTGTTTACTCGCACATTCAGGTTATAACCGATGCACCGACGTTTTCTCATCAATTCAGATTGAATGAACGTTAATTGTCATCATCATCGGTTTTTATAACCGAAAATAATCAAGTCCCAATTACTTCAACTCAAGACCCTTCTCGTGACTCAGAAACATCATACCAACATCCCATTTCACTTTCTTCACACTTTCAGTTCGTCAGAGCGCTTAAAACAACTCGCCGGAAATTTCTGCAAGATTCGCCGGAAAACCGTATTCATCCTCAAACGGTAAATCTTTCAATAACATTGTAGTTCAACAATTGTTAGGCTATTTCTAACTTAAACCTTTCAATTGAAATCGAATTCAGGCACTGTATTCAGCTAATTTCAGTTCGCCGGAAAAATTCTGAAATCTCTATATTCATCTGAGAATCGATAAGGGCATTCAAACCCTCTGTTAACATTTGCTGATCACTTCAATTTCACGATTAGCTAATAAAAACGGTTAATTGTCTTGTTCAGTTGAAGAGCATAAAAAAACAGGGACCGACACATTGCCGGAAATCTGAAATAAACCGTTCATCGGTATGTTCACCTCTAATTACCGTCTCTGCCATTTCATTTTAGCCTTAAGGATGTTTGTTAATCGTAAAAACAAGGAACGGATTAGTGAATCAGTTGACTGTAATCTGAATGTAGAAGACGAAGTTAGTTAAGTTATAAGTTTAATTAAAATCAGTAATATGAACGGTTTAGACACACAGTCCAGCGGTGGACTGTGTGCAAAATATATACGCATGTCCCGAGTTCGATCCCTGATACACGCACTCCTTATGTAATAAAATGCCTTTTTGTTTAAAACTAAACCGGGTTAATCCCGTTAGTTGTTAAGTATAATAAAAACCGAGATATTAACCAGGTTAGACACACAGCCCAGCGGTGGACTGTGTGCAACACTGAATCGCACGTCACGAGTTCGAAACCTGATACTGGCACCGGTTCGTTGAATTAAAATGTTTTTTAAATTAAAAGAATTTTGGTTAAATCGAATTAGTGTATAAATATAATTAAAAACAAGATTATTTCGGGTTAGACACGTAGCTCAGTTGGTAGAGCTGCGTGCACGCGTACGGGAGGTCTCGGGTTCGAGCCTCACCCGGCGCAAACAATTCCACTGACCGAACCGGTCAACAAGTCAACAAGTCAACGGTCAACGGTCAACGCAAAATAAACAATTTTTTTATATTTTTATTTATTTAATTTAATTTAAAAATCAATTAAAAATACTTAAAAATAACATTTTTAAAGATAGAAAATAGCCTTAAATTCACAAAAATATATCTAAAAATTTCATTAAAATCCTTAATAAAATCCACTCATTTAATATATTTTTCCGTTATTAGTTAGGTTAGTATTTCTCGTTGTTCCGCTCATCTAATTCGTGCGCATCTCACCATCTCCAATCCAACGCACCCAATGTGAGTGAATCTTTACAAATTCCCCGTTTTAATCACGTTTTGGGTGTATCATGTGTCTTGATATATATATTATATTTAAACCATTGTGCATACATCATATCGTGAACATGTGTATTCAGTATGTTTCAATTGTTGTGTGGTTATTGTTGGATGCAAATTTTCAGTACATGCAATTTCATAGGCCGCCGCTCCCCATTACATTATGAGCATTGAGCATGTTCCCCATTTCATTATGAGGTTGAACCTGGCGTGCCCACATACGATTGGCTCCGTTTGATTGAGCCTTGATCGCACAGACATTTTTCATTTTCAGTACATGCAATACGATCGGCTCCGTTTGATTGAGCCTTGATCGCACAGTTCATTTTATGTTATTTATCGTATGTTGTTGGTATGTTTATGTATGCTATCATATGTTATTGATTGTTATAGTTGTGATTGCTATTGGCCACTGTCTGATTATTTACATTTGCTCATTTATGATTATGCACAATTTTTCATTGATAAACTAACAAGTAAATCAATAATAAATGTTTATCTAACAAGGTTCACTCGCCAACTTATGTTGACCAAAAACCCCCATTTTTACACATGATACAGGTGAACCAGCAGCAGCTAGGAACACATAGGATTGGACTAGAAGAATAAAACGATTTAGAGTTTGGGATTGTTATGTTTGGTTTATTTTCTTTGTATTGTATGGACATGTTTGGATTATTTGGAATGTAACTTTGACTTTAATAAATATGAAACATATTAGTAAATGTCATGAGCTTTGGTGATAACCTAATTATGCCCCGACTCTTATTCCGCTGCGGGTCGGGGTGTGACAGATTGGTATCAGAGCCATGACTATAGGGATATAGGATAGGTTATTAGACCCTTAGAGCCTATACTATAGTTTATTAGAAACTTATAAGATTTTTGTGTGTTACATGCCAAATTTTATGATGTTTATATGTTTTATGTTAAATGTTACATTCAATATTATGCAAGCATGTTCATAAGTATGTATTATCATATAATGCCTATCATGAATCATATACTCATAACATATCACATCCATGAAAGCACACACCACCTCATGATTGCTTTTACAATGATTTTTGTGTTTTCAAATCTCATCAAAGTGAGTTCTCATGACGGGCATGTAGTAACTGGAAGGGTACCAGTACCGGTAGTCGGAACGTCCTGTCTAGGCTGGCATTCGTATAAATCCAAAATAAAGGACCAGTTTGCCTACCTGGGGACTAACGATGAGAGTACGAAGTACCTATTAGGCCAAAGCATGCTATACCAAACGTCGTGTGAGCTAACCCCACTTTGAGTTGTCATTGTGTCTACACCTGGACACGTTCCGACCAAACATCTCATGAACATATTTTGTGGTTTGCATTCGGGTGATGCGAGTGTTAAATTGCCAATACTAATGTGAATCCTACCAAGCCAATAGCCATGGGGGCCCACATGACTATATAGGTGAAGGTATGGGGGACATTTGAGGCCCAACATGAACAAACCCAAGACATCCTATGGATGTAGTTGCATTATTGATATTTATGTTATTTTCATTTTCTTAAAGACACATGACACCTAAAAAGACACCATAAACTCACAATCTTCTCATGTATGTTCCTGTAGATGTCGTCCAGACAACAACGAAGGGGTAAAAGATCAGGAAGGTCTCAGGAACGCTTGGCCACACAAATCGCGAAACAAATGGCCACGATACTGCCTGACATTATGGTCCAAGTGCAACAAGCCCTCGCTACAAATCCTACTAACCCTCCCCAGCAACATGACCAGAACATCGACAACCCTCCTACCAGCAAGTGTTCATACAAACATTTCAAATCTTGTGATCCTCCTAAATTTGAGGGGACCGAAGGTGTCACTGCTCTCCTACATTGGTTCGAGGAGATGGAAAACACCTTTCTCAACTGCGATTGTCCTGAGGATCGCAAGGTTCTATACGCTACCGGGAGACTATTTGGGGTAGCTCTCACTTGGTGGAATACTGAGAAAGGGAAGAGGGGAACTGAAGATGCAATGGCCTTAACTTGGGAGGAGTTAAGGGAAATCATGACTAGGCATTTCTGTCCTAGGAGTGAAATTAAAAAGTTGGAGGATGAATTTCATGCTCTAAAGCAGAAGGACGGAGACCATACCACTTATAACAAGAGGTTCTTGGAGTTGAACCAAATGGTTCCAAATTTATTCACCCCAACTTATCGTCTGATTGAGCATTATATTCGAGGACTTCCCTCGAAAATTCAAGATTCAGTCCTCAGCACTTCACCGGTAACACTTGAAGCTGCTATGGAGCTAGCAACTGAACTGACCGAGAATCGAATTCGCAATGGGAAGTTCAAAGAAGAGAAAAAGAAAGCCCCTGGTGAGGGTCAAACTTCAAACCATCCTATTTCTTCCTCTAAGTTTGCTAATAAGAGGAAGCGCAACACCAGTAATTTCGCTGTTACTCAAGCCAACTCCCCTATCCCTGCTGCACCCATTACCCAGGTTGCTCCTTTACCCGCACCATACAGAAGACCTTACACTGGCCCGTTACCAAAATGTAACCGTTGCCAATATCACCATTCCCCTGATCATCCTTGCCAATATTGCACCGGCTCTGGTCGCGCAGGTCATACCGTTCAAACCTGCCGCATGCCTCAACGAACGAACCGCCACCAACCTTTAACCCAAACTCACCAACAAATAATGGGTCAAGCCCAACAACCTCTACTATTACCACCCACCCAACACCTAGCCCAAACATATTACCAACCCAATTATCCTATGGGCCAACCTATGCGGGCTTGCTACAATTGCGGAGACCCAAGCCATTTCAGAAACACTTGTCCAAGGTTGGTAAACATTATTCATGCTCAGGCCCAAGCCAACCCGGTGAACCAAGCGAACCAAGCTCCTCCACCTGCAAGAGGAAGAGCTTTCAATATTAATGCTAATCAGGCTAGAGCTGACGGCAATGTGGTTAACGGTATGTTCCTTATAAATGGTAGATATGCGTCTATGTTATTTGATACTGGTGCGGATAGAAGCTTTGTGTCTTTTGAATTTGAACCTATCTTAAACAAAAATCGGGATAAGCTCACGGAATCCATAACGGTAGAAGTTGCTGACGGGAAATCAGTTTCATTAAACTCTGTTATACGCGACTGTACACTCACCCTAAACGACTACGATTTCTCAGTCGACCTTATTCCTATGAAGCTGGGAAGTTTTGATATCATAATTGGTATGGACTGGCTCAGTCAACATCAGGCAGAAGTTGTATGTCGCGAAAATTTATACGTATTCCTCTTTTAAACGGTCAGACTCTTCGAATCCTTGGAGAAACCTCGTCGAAAGGACTCGGCTTAATGTCTTGTCTTCAAGCTCAAAAATATCTTCGCAAGAATTATGTCGTGTTTTTAGCTCATATCATCAAAAAGGGAACCATGGAGAAGAAAATTGAAGACATTCCTGTAGTAAAAGACTTTCCGCCAGTTTTTCCCGACGACATTTCAGGACTTCCTCCAGTTAGAGAAGTCAAATTCCATATTGACCTATTACCTGGTGCTACACCAGTTGCAAAGTCTCCTTATAGGTTAGCCCCCTCTGAAATGCAAGAGTTAGCCAGTCAATTACAAGAGTTGACTGACAAGGGATTCATACGTCCTAGCTCATCGCCTTGGGGTGCACCTGTCCTTTTTGTAAAGAAGAAAGATGGATCGTTTCGTATGTGCATCGACTACAGAGAGCTCAACAAATTAACAATCAAGAATCACTATCCATTACCTCGCATTGATGATCTTCTTGACCAACTACAAGGTGCCAGCTGCTTTTCAAAAATCGACCTTCGATCTGGCTATCATCAACTTAGAGTGCATGAAGAAGACGTCCCAATTCCGAACTCGTTATGGCCATTATGAATTCATGGTTATGCCATTTGGTTTAACCAACGCACCAGCTGTCTTCATGGACCTAATGAATAGAGTCTGCAAACCGTATCTTGATCGATTTGTTATAGTCTTCATCGACGACATTCTTATTTATTCAAAATCTAAATATGATCATGAGCGTCATCTTCGACTCATCCTTGCACTTCTAGAGAAGGAAAAGCTTTACGCCAAATTCTCCAAATGCGAATTCTGGTTAAAAGAGGTGCAATTCCTCGGACATGTAGTCAATGACAAGGGAATACATGTCGACCCCTCAAAGATCAAAGCGGTACAAGAATGGCAAGCTCCACGTACACCAACTGAAGTAAGATCTTTTCTTGGTCTAGCTGGCTATTATCGTCGGTTCATTTCAAACTTCTCTCGCATTGTTGTACCACTCACGACTTTAACTCATAAGGGAAAACCTTTCATATGGGGACCCAAGCAAGAAGAAGCCTTTCAAACTCTTAAACAAAAACTTTGTGATGCACCAATCCTCACTCTTCCTGAAGGTTGTGATGATTTTGTGGTCTATTGCGACGCGTCAGGGCAAGGATTAGGCTGCGTTCTAATGCAAAGAGGAAAAGTCATAGCTTATGCTTCGAGACAACTCAAGACGCATGAGAAGAACTACACCACTCATGACCTAGAACTTGGAGCCGTTGTGTTCGCTCTTAAGATATGGAGACATTATCTCTATGGTACTAAGTGTGAAATATACACTGACCACAAGAGTCTTCAACATATCTTCAATCAAAAGGAGTTAAACATGAGGCAACGAAGATGGGTCGAACTTCTAAATGACTACGACTGTGAAATTAGATACCACCCTGGTAAAGAAAATGTGGTGGCTGATGCACTTAGTCGAAAGGGTTATGCGAACTCCATTCATCTTCTATGTTCGCAAATTATAACCGACATTAAAGATCAAATTCGAGAAGCCCAACACGTTTCAATAACGGAAGAAGATGTACGAAAGGAGATGTCCTGTGGAGCTGAGCTAAAAATTGAAACTAAATCTGACGGTATTCTGTACTACCTAGATCGTATCTGGATACCTAACCACAACAATCTTCGTGAAATTCTTATGAATGAAGCTCACAAAACGCGATATTCTATACACCCAGGAGCCGATAAGATGTATTAAGACCTACGATATACCTATTGGTGGCCTGGAATGAAAAAGGATATTGCTGTTTTTGTTTCCAAGTGTCTTACATGTTCCAAGGTGAAAGATGAACACCAAAGACCCTCAGGACTTCTGGTCCAACCTGAAATACCTGTATGGAAGTGGGAAAATATAACCATGGATTTCATTACCGGGTTACCTCGCACTTCTGGTGGGTATGACACTATATGGATAATTATAGACCGACTTACAAAATCAGCTCACTTTATTCCTATCCGCGAAGATTTCAAAAACGAAAAACTTGCTCGTATTTATATCAACGAAATCGTAAGCCGACATGGGATACCGTTAAGCATTATTTCTGATCATGATGGTCGTTTCACTTCACGAACATGGCAAGCAGTACAATCCGCTATGGGTACGCGATTAGATCTCAGTACCGCCTATCATCCTCAAACTGATGGACAGTCTGAGCGCACCATTCAAACTCTTGAAGATATGCTTCGAGCATGTGTCATAGACTTCAAGGGAAATTGGGACGTCCACCTACCATTAGTTGAATTTTCGTACAACAACAGCTATCATTCAAGCATCGGCATGGCACCTTTTGAAGCCTTATATGGTCGTAAGTGCCGATCTCCAGTATGTTGGCACGAAATTGGGGAAGCTCAAATCACTGGTCCAGAATTGATCCAAGATACCACAGACAAGATCCATCAAATCCGAAACAATCTTCTAGCAGCTCAGAGTCGTCAAAAGAGTTATGCAGATAAACGACGGAAGCCTTTAGAGTTTAACATTGGTGATCATGTACTACTAAAAGTGTCACCGTGGAAGGGAGTAGTTCGTTTTGGTCAAAAAGGCAAGCTAGCACCACGCTACGTAGGACCTTTCAAGATACTCGAAAGAGTAGGACCTGTAGCATACAAGCTTGACCTACCAGAAGAACTCAACAGGATTCATCCCACATTCCACGTGTCGAACTTGAAGAAGTGCCTCGCTGATGAGAACCTCCACATTCCGCTGGAAGATATTCAGATTGATGAATCTATGCATTTTATTGAAAGACCTGTAGAGATCATGGACTTCGGAGAGAAACGTCTACGACGAAGTCGCGTTCCAATTGTTAGGGTACGCTGGGAGTCGAAACGGGACCTGAGTTTACTTGGGAACGTGAAGACTCAATGCGCGAAAAATACCCGCATCTTTTTCCTACTACTTCTACTACTTAAATTTCGGGACGAAATTCCTAAAAGTAGGGGATACTGTAACATTTGTCAAAAACGGGTTTTCAAAACCCGCTCCGTTTTGTAATCGAATATCAAGTTATAAATGTCACGTTGTATATTTATGGTTATTTTGATTTTTAATGATGCATAATTAATAAACAAACTAAACTATAAAAATTATATTTGATAAAAAGTGAAAACAAAATAAATAAAAATAAAAAGTTGTTGCCGGGACTCGAACCCGGGTCAGCCGGTTCACTATTTCAATGACTTAACACACACACACATCACAACTCCGCCACTTGTTGTTTTCTGTTATCTCTAGGAAACAAATAAGATTTATACACAAACTCGGTTAAAACCGGTTGCGCCAACTGAGAAACGGAAATCGGCAAATCAATCGTCAAATCGTTTGTTTACTCGCACATTCAGGTTATAACCGATGCACCGACGTTTTCTCATCAATTCAGATTGAATGAACGTTAATTGTCATCATCATCGGTTTTTATAAGCGAAAATAATCATGTCCCAATTACTTCAACTCAAGACCCTTCTCGCGACTCAGAAACATCATACCAACATCCCATTTCACTTTCGTCACACTTTCAGTTCGTCAGAGCGCTTAAAACAACTCGCCGGAAATTTCTGCAAGATTCGCCGGAAAACCGTATTCATCCTCAAACGGTAAATCTTTCAATAACATTGTAGTTCAACAATTGTTAGGCTATTTCTAACTTAAACCTTTCAATTGAAATCGAATTCAGGCACTGTATTCAGCTAATTTCAGTTCGCCGGAAAAATTCTGAAATCTCTATATTCATCTGAGAATCGGTAAGGGCATTCAAACCCTCTGTTAACATTTGCTGATCACTTCAATTTCACGATTAGCTAATAAAAACGGTTAATTGTCTTGTTCAGTTGAAGAGCATAAAAAAACAGGGACCGACACATTGCCGGAAATCTGAAATAAACCGTTCATCGGTATGTTCACCTCTAATTACCGTCTCTGCCATTTCATTTTAGCCTTAAGAATGTTTGTTAATCGTAAAAACAAGGAACGGATTAGTGAATCAGTTGACTGTAATCTGAATGTAGAAGACGAAGTTAGTTAAGTTATAAGTTTAATTAAAATCAGTAATATGAACGGGTTAGACACACAATCAGCGGTGGACTGTGTGCAAAATATATACGCATGTCCCGAGTTCGATCCCTGATACACGCACTCCTTATGTAATAAAATGCCTTTTTGTTTAAAACTAAACCGGGTCAATCCCGTTAGTTGTTAAGTATAATAAAAACCGAGATATTAACCAGGTTAGACACACAGTCCAGCGGTGGACTGTGTGCAACACTGAATCGCACGTCACGAGTTCGAAACCTGATACTGGCACCGGTTCGTTGAATTAAAATGTTTTTGAAATTAAAAGAATTTTGGTTAAATCGAATTAGTATATAAATATAATTAAAAACAAGATTATTTCGGGTTAGACACGTAGCTCAATTGGTAGAGCTGCGTGCACGCGTACGGGAGGTCTCGGGTTCGAGCCTCACCCGGCGCAAACAATTCCACTGACCGAACCGGTCAACAAGTCAACAAGTCAACGGTCAACGGTCAACGCAAAATAAACAATTTTTTTATATTTTTATTTATTTAATTTAATTTAAAAATCAATTAAAAATACTTAAAAATAACATTTTTAAAGATAGAAAATAGCCTTAAACTCACAAAAATATATCTAAAAATTTCATTAAAATCCTTAATAAAATCCACTCATTTAATATATTTTTCCATTATTATTTAGGTTAGTATTTCTCGTTGTTCCGCTCATCTAATTCGTGCGCATCTCACCATCTCCAATCCAACGCACCCAATGTGAGTGAATCTTTACAAATTCCCCGTTTTAATCACGTTTTGGGGTGTCTCATGTGTCTTGATATATATATATTATATTTAAACCATTGTGCATACATCATATCGTGAACATGTGTATTCAATATGTTTCAATTGTTGTGTGGTTATTGTTGGATGCAAATTATTATTTTCAGTACATGCAATTTCATAGGCCGCCGAGCGTTGAGCATGTTCCCCATTTCATTATGAGGTTGAACCTGGCGTGCCCACATACGATCGGCTCCGTTTGATTGAGCCTTGATCGCACAGACATTTTTCATTTTCAGTACATGCAATACGATCGGCTCCGTTTGATTGCGCCTTGATCGCACAGTTCATTTTATGTTATTTATCGTATGTTGTTGGTATGTTTATGTATGCTATCATATGTTATTGATTGTTATAGTTGTAATTGCTATTTGCCACTGTCTGATTATTTACATTTGCTCATTTATGATTATGCACAATTTTTCATTGATAAACTAACAAGTAAATCAATAATAAATGTATATCTAACAAGGTTCACTCGCCAACTTATGTTGACCCAAAAACCCCCATTTTTACACATGATACAGGTGAACCAGCAGCAGCTAGGAACACATAGGATTGGACTAGAAGAATAAAACGATTTAGAGTTTGGGATTGTTATGTTTGGTTTATTTTCTTTGTATTGTATGGACATGTTTGGATTATTTGGAATGTAACTTTGACTTTAATAAATATGAAACATATTAGTAAATGTCATGAGCTTTGGTGATAACCCAATTATGCCCCGACTCTTATTCTGCTGCGGGTCGGGGTGTGACAGTGAATCTTGCAATGTGACATCGAAGTGAACGTACAGAATGCTCAAGACTTCAATGAGCAGACCGCCAAGCAACACATGGTGCTACTTGCAGTAGTTCTGGAATCATATGAAAGCCTAGTAGCTGGAAGAATCGGCAATCCTGAAATGACAAAAGAAGATTATGATTAGATTGACCCGAAAGAGATGGAATTGATTGACATCATGTAGTGCATGGCATCAGTGGTTCGAAGAGCACAACGTTTTATGGAAATTACAGGAAGAGATGATTTGAGAGGCCTTGACGGAATATAGGATTTGATAAATCCAAAGTCACTTGCTTCAAATGCAGAGAGAAAGGGCACTTCAAGCGTGAATGTCCAAACCGAGAAGTTAAGGGCAATCATAATCCGTTTGGGGATGATTATTACAAGAAGGCGATTTATCATCGACCTCAGCCAGAGAAACGAATGGTACAGATCAAAGATGGACCTTCAAATTCAAAAGACAAAGCTCTTGTAGTCACAAGAAGATGAGGGTTTCAATTGGAACAACTTCATTTCCAAAAATGAAAGTCTTGCTCTTGTTGCTGAAATCATAGAAGAACCTAAATCTTCTGAAGAATTCACAGAAGAAGAAATGGAAGAGGTTCTAGCAGACTACTTCATATCCTCAGCGGAAGAAGAAGAATGTATCAGAGGTACCCCTAAACCTTGTTTATTTGACACAATTCTTAAAACTTTTGCAGGTAGCTTCGATTCTGGTCACAAAGAAGAAAGTCCTAAGGAGACGAAGACAGAGAGTATAGAGATGATTGATGTAACCAAGCCTGTAAAACTGGAGAGCTTAACCGATATTGCCAACAAAGCGCTCATGGCCAATACAAACGAGGTAGTCAGTGTGGAAAAACAGGTAGAAAAGGTTGAAACAGCTAAAGAAACACTCCAAGCTCAAACTGTCGAATTGGTCAGCCCATGCTTAAAATGTGCAGAAGCATGTGAGCAATGTGCTGAGAAAGAGAAAGCTTTTAAAGAACTTAAAACATATAATGATAAGCTGTCATACGATTACAACACCGTAAAAGAATCGTATGATAAACTCAGCATGACCATTCGACAGTATGAGAAAACTGTCAAAGAAGATGACAAAACACTTTCCATACTCAAAGCAACTGTGATGGACAAACAAATGGCCATTAATCTTTATATTAATGCAACTGCTGAGCTGAAAAGTGAGCTGGAGAAAACTAGAATTGAAACAGAAAGGGTTAACAAATTGTTAATCAGTTACTCTACCAGCATGTATGTCCTCGATCACATTCTTCCAAAACCAGAAAGCAGCAAAGAAGGTAAGAAGAGTGATAAAAGCCTTGGAAAATGTTGCGATCATGTTCCACCTCCTATGTGGAATAGCTATGCTAAGAAACATCCTGACGGAGTGGATAAGGCGCTGAATTTAAATCTACTCACTGAAAAGAGTAACGAGCTGCCTGAAAAGCTTGACGTAACATATTCCAAAACAGAAAAGGAATGTGAATCCGAGGTGGTAAACAAAGTTTTTGAAAATGTTTTTGAAAATGAGTCTGATAGCATAATTTACGAGAGTGTTGAGTTAAACAATGAGAAATCAGAGTCAAGTTCACCTTCTGGAAGTGAGAAAAGTTTTCATGAAAATTTTATCACAGCATCAGACTTTAGTTTAAATGATGATCCTATGTAGTTATCTACAAACTGAAAAGATCACATAAACTATATACTAATGAAGAATTTCCAATCCAGAATGTTAACTTTGACCGTGTCGATAAATTCTTTAATCTCATTGAAGTTGAAACATCTGAACTTGAGAAGAATGTTGCGGGTTTCTATTCAAAGCCAAAGAAATCTAACAAAAACATTCATCCCAGAGGAAGAGGTTATCCTGAAAACAAGAGGGTGGGTTAGGGTTTGAAAAGAAACGAAACAACAAATCACGAAAACCAGATTTCACAAAGAAAGTTGAGTTTGTTTTTGGAACAAATACTGTTGAAGAAAAAGAAGTCATTAACAAACAAACCAACGAAGAGTTTAAGAAAGAAAAGGAGCTTCGTGAACAGAGTTTGGAACACACAATCGGAAACGACAATAGAACATGTTACAGATGTAACAAAGTTGGGCATATTGCGCGACAATGTTCTCAAATCGTCCAAAACATGTTCATGAACAAAGAAGGTTCACAGTTGATGAAAAGAAAAAGGGTCCAGAGTTTGTGCCAACAAAGATTCTAAAAAGGAAAGAAGATTCCAGTTCTAATGTGAAACCAACAACTGAAATCATTTCTAAGTTTGAAGTTGGTGAAACATCAAAGAACAATAAAAAGAAAGAATCCAAACTTTACATCAAAAAGGCGTTTTCAAAGGCACAAACCTGGGTAACCAAACCAAAAACATCTTCTGTGACCACAAAATCAACCAATGTCCCAATCAAATCAAAAGAAAAGACTGAATCAAAGACTGGACAATGGGTTGAGATTAAGAAAAATGCCAAAGTTGCCAAAGTTCCAAAGGTCGACATTGTCATCCCACCCAAGACCGAAAGGGCTTGGGTCTCTCTATTTAAGTAATTTGTTTTTCATGTGTGCAGGGGCTTCCAAGGTCAATCATTTCAAAGTGGATCATGGACATTGGAGCTTCTAGACACATGACAGGGATGTTGGCTTTGCTGTACAATGTAAAAGCCATCAGGGGAGGTTATGTTGGGTTTGCCGGAACACAGGGCGGCAGGATCGTGGGAGAAGGAATTTTGACAAATGGAGTTGTATCTTTTGACAAAGTGAATTACATTGCTGAGCTTGAGAACAATCTTCTGAGCATTTCACAGATTTGTGATAAGAAGTTGAAAACACACTTCAATGACAAGGAATGTCTCATTCTCAAACCAGGTTTCGTTATTCCTGAGGAGTGGATCCTCATGCGCGCTCCACGAGAAAATGATTTATATGTCTTAGACATGAGCGTCGCATCCACTACTTCAAAGGAAGGACAGTGTTTTGTATCAAAGGCCACTGAAAAAGAATCTATTCTATGGCATAGGAAGATGGGTCACATTCATCCAAGAAAAATGAACTTTCTGGTGCACAACAATCTAGTGGAAGGGGTGAATCTCAAAAATTTTCATTTGTCAAATGAATGTATCAGCTGCAAAAAGGGGAAGCAACACAAGAAGTCACACCCCAGAAAGCTTCTCAATTCTATCAAGCTTCCTCTAGAAAGGCTACACATGGATCTTTTTGGGCCTGTCAACGTGAAAAGTATTACAGGAGATCTATACTGCCTGGTCGTAACCGATGACTTCTCATGATTCTCATGGGTTTTCTTTCAAGAGAGCAAGAATGAAACGTTCAAAAATTTGTTGATCTTGTTTCGAAAGATTGAAAACCTTTACCATTTGCCTATCAAGAGAATCCGAAGTGACAACGGTACTGAGTTTAAGAACAACAAGATGCTCGAATTCTGCAATGCTAAGGGTATTCATCATGAGTTCAGTGCCCCCATACTCCTCAACAAAAGGGAGTAGCTGAACGAAAGAACAGAACGCTTATCGAGACTGCACGCACGATGCTTGCTGATTCAATGTTACCTATTAGCTTTTGGAGCGACGCTGTTGCATCTGCATGTTACACCCTTAACCACGTATTGACTGTCAAGAAGCACAAAAAGACATGCTTTGAACTTCTTAACCAACGAAAACCTAATCTAGAGTTTTTGGAGCCTTTTGGATCACCGTGTACTGTATTTGACCCGGATGGAAAATTTAGAGCCAGATCTTTGGAAGGATTCTTCGTAGGGTATACAAGTCCGCAAAAGAGAGTTTATCTACCAAGCATGAATCAGGTTATCGTTGTTCAACACGTTGAAAGTCAGAGATACACAACGCCCATGCAAAAACCTGGAGATCCTTGGCTGTTCAATTACGAAGGGTTGTGGAATTCGTTTGATCTGCCTGAAGAACCATCCGAGGAAGAGCTCATCTTGCTATTTCAAAAACATCAGATATCTAATCAAGAGCAAGTAACAGGCCCGTTGGTTATTTCTCCAACAGCAACACCTTCCTCAAGAGCAGGTCCGAACAATACTCAGCCAGAACCAGTTGTTGCTCCAGTTCAGAATACTACAGAACCATCTTCCTCTCAACCAGCAGATGCAAAACCTGAACAAGACCCTACCTTTGATGATGGGGGATCTAGTTCCGATGAAGGATCAGAAGAGATTTCAAGTTATCTTAACAATTAAGCTGCTGAGACCAGTGCGAGAAACGAGGCTAATTCTTCAGAACAAGTTGTTGATCAGAACATCACAAATTTAGAAAGCTCAGTAAATGTTCCAGGGTAAGTGATGCCTAGATCAGTCTCCTACCATCCAACAGATAACGTCATTGGAGAACTACAAGCTGGCGTGAAAACGCGAAATCAGATCAATAAGGATCTAAGTTGTTTTTATTCTAAAGTTTCTCCACTTCAAAATAGATTTTCCCATAGTTGTTTTGTTTTTCAGGTAGAACTAGGAAACTTCAGAGATGCTCTTAAAGATGAAAGTTGGGTGGAAGCAATGCAGGAAGAATTATTGCAGTTCAAGAAACTTGGAGTCTGGGAACTTGTTGACCTACCACCAAAGCAGAAAAAGATAAGCACTCGGTGGGTTTACAAGTGCAAAAGAGATGATAGAGGAGTGGTTGTACGCAACAAAGCTTGGCTGGTAGTTCAAGGTTTTCGTCAGCAGGAAGGGATAGACTACAACGAAGTCTATGCTCCAGTCGCACGTCTAGAAGCTATCTGCATTTTCCTGGCATTCGCCTCATGGAAAGGTTTTAAAGTGTACCAATTGGATGTGAAGTCTGCTTTCCTGTACGGTAAAGTAAAAGAGGAGGTATATGTCGGACAACCACCAGGGTTTGCGATCAAATTCACAAAGATAAGGTCTACTTGCTGAACAAAGCCCTTTACGGTTTACACCGGGCCCCAAGAGCCTGGTATGAAACGCTTTCCAAGCACCTTCTGGCTAACCGATTCAACAGAGGAACAGTAGACAACACCCTCTTTACCAAGGAAGTAGATGGACATCTGATCATTGTGCAAATCTATGTGGACGATATCATATTTGGATCGACAAATGAACAGCTGTGTAAGGACTTCGAGAAAGTCATGAAAGAAAAATTCGAAATGAGTGCTATGGGAGAGATGAAATTCTTCTTGGGGCTTCAGGTTGAACAACTGCCAGACGATATTTTCATTCACCAGACGAAGTATGTTCATGACGTGTTGGAGAAATTTGACATGACAGGAACTAAACCCGCATCTACCCCTTTAGCCGCAAACCACGGCATTTGTCCAGACGAGTATGGAGAAAAAGTTGATGACACATTATATCGCTCCATGATCGGATCCTTGATGTATCTCACAGCTTCAAGACCAGATATCATAGGCCCCACATGCCTTTGCGACATATATCAGTCAAATCCGAAGGAATCACATCTGTTAATCGTCAAAAGGATCATGCGCTACCTGAAAGGATGCCTAAGCACCGGCTTGTGGTATCCACATCACGACGATTTCAACCTTACGGGTTACTCTGACTCTGATTTTGGTTGCTGCAAGCAGAACGCTAAATCTACAATGGCCGGCTGCCAGTTCTTCGGAACACGTTTGGTAACGTGTTAATGCAAGAAACAGACCGCGGTCACTCTCTCTACTTGTGAAGCTGAATACATTTCAGCATCCAGTTGTTGTTCCCAGATACTATGGATACAACAACAGATGAGAGACTACGGTCTACAATTTCTTGATACGCCCATATTCATAGATAACAAGGCGGCTATTGATATCACAGTCAATCCTTGTCAACACTCACGCACTAAACATATTGAGATTCGATACCACTTTATCCGTGACTGTCACGAGAAAAGTTAGTACGAATTGAGAAAATCCACACTGATGACCAAAATGCAGATTTTTATACCAAAGCTTTTGACCGAGCAAGATTTCAAAATCTTTCAAAATTAAATGGTTTAAAGAATCTGACATCAGGGGATATTTATGAGGTTGAATTTAAGGATGACGATGTTGGGACGTGATCCTCACTGGTAAGTCAAATGTTTTTCTGTAAATAGTTTACATGCTTTCTTAAAAACAAAAATCCAAAAATATGTTTTTGATTTTAGGGGGAGAAAAAGTTGTAAAAAATACAAAAACATTGGAAAAATCATGGAAAAAAAATACAAAAACATCGAAAAAGTTGAGAAAAATACAAAAACATTGGAAATCATGAAAAAAATATAATACAAAAACATTGAAAAATTCATGAAAAATACAAAAAACATTGAAAAATACAAAAAGAGTTTTGTGTATAAGAGGAGATGATAGTACATCAGTGGACCATTACAGTTCGTTAAAGAAATGTATTGTTTAAAAGTGTCTAAACAGGTCTTTCTAAGGATGTGCCAGTAGGCTTTGCACGTTCAGTAAACTGCTTTCAGGATATAAACCTAAAAAGATAAACTGGTAAATATGTGGCTTAACATCTCTCGGATATTTGGGCTTGGTACCCCGAAATTTCATTTGAGAGAATGCCAGATTCTGAGATACTAGGTCTTTATATTTAGTTGATATCTGGGGTATTATTTAAGTTCTTCTGATTTGGCGTCAGCAATGGCCTAGAACTTGTATATACTTTCGCATTATTCACCCCCCCCCCCCAAAGCTGCATAAAAAAAGAAGAAATGTCATAAAAAGACACGACATTCTGCAGTACAAAAATTAAAAGATTCCCAAGAGGAACACCACCTAAAGTCGAGCCTTCATCTCTTTCTCTGTACGGAAGTACTAACCTGAGCTCTCAAGGTTTCTCATTTCACCCCTATACAGATATCAGTTAGATATACTCACATGTGAGATGAAATCTAAGGAATCTCGATGCAGGAGTATATTCTGAGGTGGGAAACACAGATTAGGCCATGTTGCTAATACTTACCTAACATATCTTGAAGCAGTTAAACGTGTAGAGATTTAAGAGGATCAGTATACTCACAATCTAAAGAAAACATGTTTATGAACTTAAAGTTTAATCTAGAGCAATGGTATTGGTAATGTGCCTCAATAAACTGATATGATCCTCTAACACAAACTCACAAAAATATGTATGTAAATATGTTTGTACATATTGCTTTAAGTGTTTCTAGTTTAGAAAGTATTCAAAAATTCAAAAAGACTTTCTATTTATTCTTTGAATTTGACTACCGGTGATGGAAAACTGATCTTCAAAGTCAAAAGCAACGGCATACGGAGGGAAATCTTTTGATTTATGGGCTGGGAGCTAATCTGGAAACAAAGTCTGGTTTGTCAATGTAGAGAAGTTCATTCATTTGAAACTTAAAATCAAAGGACAATGTCAGTTTCGGTCAAAAAGTGGTCAACCAAGGTCATTAACTTGGACTTGCTAGCCAAAACAGTTAAACAAGGTCATTAACTTGGACTTGGACAACTGTGTGGATAATTAAAACTGAAAACAAACGAAAAAGTTGGAAAGTTGAGAATATTTCAAAAGGTCAAACAATTTTCGCACGAAAATTTGGCAAGTATTCAAACATCCAATTTTCGTACGAAAATTTCAGGCCTATATATAGAAGAGAGTTAAACAGATTCCGCACGAAAATCTGTTGGAATTTTGGTGCGGATTCTCTGAGGCGATTTCTGCTCTATCTCTCGTTTCATTCGTTTTCTGACTTATTTGATACATTAGGAAGGTCGATTTGCACACCTCTTGGAATGGCAAAGGTATAACACCAAGATCGAACCGTGAATTTGGACTTTTCGGACTTAAAACGGACTAAAACGTAGTTCTAGGATAAACTAGCCGGTGAAAACTAAAATTGAACTCTCCAATATTAAAATCGGAAAGTTTAACCAAGGTCTACCGTTTCAATTTCAAGAAAATGTCAAAAATTGCAAGTGTTTTTTAGTCGGTTGCATTTTGTTAAATTGTTGGGGAAGATGCAAATTTTCGCACGAAAATTAGTGTTATGAAATTTCTAATTATGATTGAGAATTTTCGCACGAAAATTCGAAAATCAAAATTAAGATTATTTTCGTACGAAAATTTGAGGAATTTGTGTTTGTAAAATTTCTAACTTTTTCATGTCTCTCTGTTTCACAGAAAACCACATATGAGTTTCACCCATTGCACAACTCCTGCTGCTTAATCGATAAGGAAGTGCCAGAGTTTGCTCCTTTTTCTCAGTATATAGATTTTCTGGAGAGGTTGTCGGTGTATTATGCCCTCACACATAAAAATGACGTTTATGCATCTCACGTTGACCGTTTTTGGGCCGCAGCAGAGTTACAAGCCGATTCAAGGCCTATTCCGTCAGCATTAAGAATTGGAGAGAATGATGTGGAGATTACAATTACTGAAGATCTTATACGAACAGTGTTGCATCTGAGGGATGAAAGTGATTTTCCTACAGGGTTTACAGAGAAGTTTGTTAAAGGATGCTTTTACATAATGGGCTACAATGGTTATGTGAACTCTGCTCCTTACAAGATAAACCGGCTAGGGCTGCCCAACAGATTGCTAGCTCACTGCATCACATGTTCATTAAGCCACAGAAAAGGGGGTTGGGATGACCTTGTAGATTATCACATGTGTATGATTGTAGCAGTGATCCTGAACAAGCCGTACAACTTCAGCAAGTTGATTTTTGATCAGATGGTGATGAATTTGGGTAAGGGTCGATTCTTGCAGTACCCTAGATTTGTTCAGATGATCCTCGACCACCTACACCCCAATCTTGAGAAAAAGAAGGATGATATTTTGAAGTTAGAGCATATGACTTCGTCTGACCTCCACAACATCAGCAACTACCGTAAAGGGGAAAGGCTCCATCTTTTAAGCCTATTTTTGGTACGTTCGTCAAGGCTGATTATGTTGCTCCGCCCAAAGGTAAATGGAGGAATGAGGGCAGTGGTGATGAAAGCGAAGAATGGAGTATGATGGAAGATTTTGTTGAGAAACGAAGTATGTGGTACATCAAGGGCGAGGGAGTGAAAGGTCATTATGGAAGTAAGAAAGCTGGTTCTTCTTCCTCTACTGCGAAAAGGAAGAAATCGTCAGAGACTTCCTCCTCGGCGCCCAAGCACAAAAAGAAACAACCAAGTGTTGGTACAGGTTTGATTGATGAACCTGATGTCGAGCAAGTTCTTGTTGAAGAAACTGTGCGCACCAAGGAAGCAACTCATGAAGAATCTGTCAGAGAAACCGCTGAAGAAATTGAAGGTATGGTTGGCGTTGAAATAGCAGCAGGTGGTGATGATGAAGGGCCATCATCGAGTACTGATTCTGAGGAGATGAGAGAAGGTGAAAAGAATGATAGAGAAAGAAAGGAACAAAAGAGGATAGAGAGAGAAAGGAAGTTGGCCGATGAAAAGCAGCGCAAGGCTACGGGTGATGATGACACCACATATGAGCCATCTGAGGCGGAAGAGGATATCACAGTTGTCAAGCCTGCAAGAAAGAAAACTGGTAAAAGGGTTAAACATGCTGCAGCTCGAAAGCCTGAGTCGTCTACTAAGAAGCTAAGAATTAAGCTGAGAACAAAGACTACTGAGGCTCCAGTTGCTCCAACTATTGAAACAACTTCCGAGCGTCCTCCATCTCCTCCTCCAACGTCTCAGCCTCTTCCAGATATTGAAACACCAAGTGTGTCTGCTCAACGTGCATCTCCTCCTCCTCAACACATTTCTACAGAGATTCCTGTTCCATCTCCTCCTCCATTATTTGAACCTCCTGTTGTTTCTCCTCCACGTCAGCCTGTCAGCCCTCCTCCTATTGTCTCTCAGGCACAAGCAACATCGTCAGCTCATCCTTTACAACAACATCCTCCAGCTGATACAACCTTTGATGACTATTTCTTTTATTATGAGGCCATCCCAGGGGAAGATAAACTCACAGCTGATGACGTTTATGTTGGAAGACTCAATGAGTTGGAAGAAAAGTTAAAGAGTGCTGATGAAAAGATTAAGATCCTTGAGTCAGATAGAGATAGTGTTAGGGAGATTCTAAGATTGGTTACTGATGATAGCGAAAGATACTTTCAAGCTGCACAGAAAGTTACTATTTTCGAAGAAAGGATCAAAGGGTTGGAAAATGAAAGAGAGATTCTGAAGGCAACTCTCCAGAGCTATGAAACAAAAAATCAGAGGATAATAAAGAAGATGGAAGAGTATGAGGCAGAGCGAGAATTGAACAATCGGCAGGTTGAGCTCATGATGAAAATTCTTGTTCAAACTTTGGGCATCTCTCTCGCTGATGAGATTGAGAAGATTGAGAGAGAGGAAGCAAGACAAAGAGTTGCAGATAGAGAACAGGCTTCGAAAGCTCTATCAGATGCAGAAGGCAAAAGAAAAGAAAAGATTGTTGACATTCTGTTTCTAGCTCACATGTGTAGGAAGCTATGGTTTCGTCGGATTCTGTGATCGAACAATCTGCGCCGGAAGCTGAATCCATGCCAGTATCTTCTGAGATAGTCGTCTATGATCCAACTGTTGATATAAGCAAGAGGTTTGTGCTTCAGGGGGAAGGGATCTTAGAGTCGATGTTGAAAGAAAAGGCGATAGCACAGAGGGAATTAGAGAAGGAGATTGATGAAATGGTAGACGAAACGTATGATCATTTAGAGAAGGAAGGATTCGAATCTGTAACAAACTTATTTGATAATGAAAACATGATTATTGATTCACACATGAATGACTCTGTTTTTGAACTAACAGATGAACAGGTTCAAGGGGAGTCATCGATCGATGTTGATGAGATAGTGCCAAAGCGAAAAGTTATTTACCTTGAGCATGATGTCGAAGAAGGAGAGTATGTTCATAACTACTCGAAGGCTGAACTCGCTAAGCTGTTGGGAGTCGATGAAGAATCATTTGAGTTCGATTTTGAGGAAGAGCTAAAGAATACAAGTTCAGAACCGAATGATTGTGTTTTCGAAGATGTCCCTCAAGCTAACGATTATGATCAAGTGGTTATAGAAGATTGGGATTCAGGTGATGAGAATGTGGAAGCAACATATACAGGTGAAGGAACAGATGTGTTTCCTACTTTTACCGAAATGTCTGCGGAAGTTAACGAGGATCTAATAAAGCGCAAAGTAGAGGAAGTAGTGAAAGATGGCACGGCTCCTAAACCACCGACCAAAGAAGAAATCATTGAAATGAAAAAGAAATGGTTCAAGGAAATGCCGCCAGAAAGAAAGTTTCGTCGTCCATTAGCTTTCTTCACCAGAGATCCTGATGCATCTCTTGGTGATAATATCAGTGGGGGTTGGATTGAGGAACTAGATGTGTATGCTTTGAAACATGAATTTGGAGTTCAGTACTTCAAATACCTGGGTGATATCAAGACTCTACCTGAGTGGGATGTGAAAGAGTTGGTGCAAACCAAGACGTTCAGTATGAAGCTAAGGCCAAATGATCAACATCTTTGGAAGATGATCAAGTTTGAAGCTGAACATGGTTTTAACTACTGGAAACCACACAAGCCATGAACTGTCACAAAGATCGATTCGGTTACGAAAGAAAAGGATGTGACTTTGATCGTAAAATGGCCACGTGTTATAAAGGATATGCCTTTAAAGAAGATGGAACAAGATTTTTACAAGATCTTCAAATGGTGGCACTACGATTCTAGTACTGGGGAGGTTGTGATATGTGTTGAGCCTGATGAAGGGTCATGGGATATGTTTGAAGATCTATCTAAAACCGTGATCATGCATAAGAGAATTTATGGGTTGTGGCGTGCGATAAGAGTTTTGGATCCGATGTGGCTGGTCAACTGCTCAGAGAAAGATATTGAACGCCTATTCTTCATCAAGATCAGCTATGAAGAAAAAGATAAAGAGCAGGCCATGCGGTTCCATAGGATTGTTAATGTATGTTATGCTAACAATGTTAATTCAGGTAAAAACTGGAACACATCCTGGAGAAAGCTTGAAGCCGAAGAACAGAAAAAAAATCAGAAAGAAGAAAGAATCGAGGCAAAACGAAAGTTGGCTACTCGTGAGAGATTGAAGTTTGGCAACACGTACAATCGACCTCCTCCTACAGATCAAACTCCCATTGCTTCAGAGGAGCGTCGAAAGCCGCCAAAGCAATTCTTCGAATAATTCAAGTCAAATATGTTTAAAGATTTTTTAAGAAAAGTTTTGAAGACTATCCAAGACTGCGCCAACATCCAAGGGGGAGTCTGTTGGTGCACATATATCTTTTGCCTACATCTAGGATAAGTCTGATGTATAGATAGGGTTTCACAGCGTCAAATGTTTTATTTGAAAGTTTTGTATAGTTAGCAGAATTTTCGTACGAAAATCTGTAAGGTTTTTCGCACGAAAATTTCGTGCGAAAATCTCAGGTCCTAGTCCCTAGTTGCTATCAAGTCTGGCCTATAAATAGGTGTCTTAGGATGTTTGTTAGATATGATGTTTTTGGTGATCAGAGGCGAAGCCCTGCTCGAGTCTGTAATCTTTTACGAAGTTAATCAATACGAGATTCAGATGGTTAAACAGTAATCATCACGCTTGTTCCTTTGTTTGTTCAATCAGCTAACAATGAATTCCGCCTCTGTTAGCTGAGCAAGTCTGACCGGAAGCTCACAAGTTGGGTCCGATCCTAGCACCCGCAACATATATGCTTATCAACCCACAAAAATCACCATGCTTTATACTTAATCACTATACAAACATTCAATCATACATGCTTAATTCGAATACTTGTAACTTATTCATGCTAGAATCGTATGCTTTATACTACGTCATTAACTTCGTACAAGCCTCCCTTATTATGTATAGCGATATAGCAGTAACACACCTCCCATATTCATGAGGTCATGTTAAGTAAAAAAATGGTCTTTTTAGTGCTATGATTAGATTACGCTAGCGGTAAACTTTGGGTTGACATGTGTAGTAGCATTGCTAGTATTGTATGATAGTTTTAAGTAAACATTTATGCCATGTTGAATGTCAAATTTTTATTATATTTAATATTCAAACTTGTATACTCGCCAATACCTTATGTGTTGAACTATACTTTAATATATGTTGCAAGGATATGATGACACGGTTGAAGCATGGAATCTAGTAGGACGAACTAGAAACCCATTTTAATTAAACTTATGTTGTACTCGTACTTTTGATTTCGTTGTTGTAATTTAATTTCGATGTTGTACTTTGCTTCCAAAGAACGTATTGAATTTTAGAAATGAAATGGAATATTGTTGTTTAATTACTTGTCGCAAAATAGTGTTATGAAGTCTCGAGCAATCTATTTATGTCTGCCCCGATGATTCTGCCATCGGTTGGGGTGTGACACTCTAGGAGGTTTCCACAAGTTTGTCATGGCAAACTAAGGTGGAACATCACCATTTTGAGGTCCAAACTTTCTGTTTTGGAAGAATATTTTGTTAAATCTTTATAAACTATGTTTTTCTTTATTCAATCATGTGCCTATTTGTTTTTGAGCCTATCTAAGGTTATGAGACTTGTTAGGAGTAGATTCTTATGCGTTTAAGAGGTGCAAACACCTCTAAACTTTCAGTATTACTAGGGTTTATACAACCCACAAGTGATGAAACCATCCGAGCTCGCCATACTTCTTATGGCAAGACTTTTGTTTTGGTATAGATGTGAATACTTGGAAGCCTTGGCTATCCTAACCTCATTCCACCACCTCACTTGATGTATTACTTTCAAGTGGCTTGTTAGTCTTAAAGTAACATAACCCCGTCTCACCAACACTTAGTTAACTCTTCCCATGTTGGGACGACTCACCGGGTTAATCTTACTTGGCTACTTGAAGACGTATTAGTTAGTTGTACTTTTCTTTTTATTCATGACCATCCGAATCATCCTTGTGGTGATTTGTGCATTGGTGAATCATACAATGAGGTATCATACCTCCATGCTTGACTTCCATGAACTCTATGATAATATATGACAGACTTATTATTAGATATACTATATAAAATATTAATATAAACATAACTGAATTCTTGATGTTAATCGAATTATGATAACACTTTGTGATTCTAATGGGCACGTTAGGACCCATGAAAACACTTTAAAACTTAGTGTCCAAAGAGTGTCTAGACGAGATATACTTTTGCATACGTATACTTTTATACTTAATTCCGAATCCAAACATTCCATAAACTCGTCAAAACACGGATAATCAGAAAGCCTTGCAAAATAGTGAGTACACTCGAAAGCCCCTTTTACGCTTTACACTTTTGGGTGCAGTATGTTAACTATCAAATTACACAATCACACTTATACTTTATGCAAAACACAAACAATCCACACATGCATGCATAAATAGTGATACCTGATTTGTATTCTTGGAACATTCTTATGTGATTCACTTGTCATTAACTTCGTACGAGCCTCCCCTTAACATGTATAGCGCTATAGGAGTAACGCATCCACCGTAGTCTTGTGGTTAAGTCTTTAACTCATGCGATAATCAGAGGGTTGATTTGTGAAATTGCATGCCATGATACATTAATCTAGTTAACTATTTTTGCCATGTGGGTTCATCTAAACAATATTCACATATTTATGCTACATTAAACTTGTATACTCGCCAATACTTTGTGTGTTGAACTATGCTTTTAAACATGTTGCAAGTTAATTTTGTTGATGACGAATGGAACTTGATAGGAAGGACTAGAAATGCACCAAACTTTAAATTCATGTTTCTAATTAATGTACTTGAACTGTTAGCAATGAAATGAAATATTATTTATTAAATACTTGTCACATTTAGTGTTATGAAGTCTCGAGAAATCTATTTACGTCCGCCCCAATGATTCCGCCATCAGTTGGGGTGTGACACCCTTATAAAAAAAATTAACTACCCTACGCTCTTTTAACAACCATAACTACTTCGTATGTTAATATTTTAAAAAAATGACACCATAAAAACAAACATTTTATTCTCTTTAATTTGAGTGTAGTATAGCTATAGTTTTTTTAATTAAAATATTGATATGTTTACATGATTAACAGTGTTTAGGAGTGAGCAATAACTAAATTGTTAACTGAAACCAAATCAAAAACAGACGAAACCAAATTAAAATCAATCAAAAGTTGAATTAACTAAAAACCTATTAACGAAAAACCGGTTATCAGTTTTGTACACTCGTTTAACCAAAATTAACCGAAGTGAACCTTTAATATTTTCCTATATTTCTAGCTTTTATACATCCGGTTCATGTATTTCATATTTTATACCTCTGTTCATGTATTTTTTTTATTCCACTTCATGTATTTTTGAGTTAATTTCATGTATTTATACCTCTATTTCATATATTTTTAAGCAAAAAAATTAGCCCAAGTATTGTTTTCGCTATTGACCGGAATTAAAACAAGCGAACAAAAAACCGTCGATCTAACCAAGTAAGCCGAACTGATTAACTGAAAACTGATTGGTTAATAAATAGACTATCCGATGACTTAGGATTCAACTTTGGTTGAGGATGATAGCTGAAACGACCGAACTATGCACACTGTCACACCCCAAAAACGTCGCAGCGGAAGGCGGTGATGGAGGTTGATACCCAAAAGCATTTAGTAGATGATGAATTAATTACTTTTGGACGATTAACTTATTTAAAACGTAACATTTATAGTTTTAAACGTAAAACCACAACCACAACATAGTTGTTTTGATCCTTTATGGGTCTTAATAGAAGTGGTCCCAAATTGTTTTAAAAATTGTCCAAAACATAGTTCTTATTAGTTGCATCCACTAAACAGGCAAAATGCCAGAATCCTGAAGCCAAACTCAAGTACTGAAAGCACGCTAATCAAGTGTTAACACAATGGCTGGTGAGTTCACGTGTGTAGAAACTAAAAGCAAATTACTCCATAATTTCTTTTAAGAAAAGCTTTCTCATATAGAATTTCCTTTCAGTTAATTCACATTAAACTTCAATATCAATATTTCGGATTCATAGGGTTGCAAAGCCTACGATCTATGTATTCACGCATAAGGGTCTAATCAACGCTAGACAATCACAAAATAGCAATTCTACACACACTAATGTTAATGATTAAGTGTCTGCCTTACGATATATATATATGGTAGGGATCCTAAGAGAAGCCCACCCTATTTGAGAAACTTGAGAAGCATTCTGGACCATACATTTCTCTAAGCTTTTCATAATATACACATACGTATAGTTTAAAATTGACTATATACATATATGCATATTAAATTATACACATATGTATATAGTCAATTTTAAATCATACGCATGTGTATATTACGAAAAGCTTTAGAAAAATGTGTGGTTCAGAATGCTTCTCAAATTTCTCAATTAGCCTAGTGCTTCTCACATAAGAGAAGTCCACCCTATTTGAGAAACTTGAGAAGCATTATGGACCACACATTTCCCTAAGCTTTTCGTAATATACACATATGTATAGTTTAAAATTGACTATATACATAAATGTAAATTGAATTATACAGATATGTATATAGTCAATTTTAAACTATACATATGTGTATATTACGAAAAGCTTTGAAAAAATGTATGTCCAGAATGCTTCTCAAGTTTCTCAATTAGCCTAGGGCTTCTCACATGATCCTAACCCTACATATATATATATATATATATTTATATATATATATATATATATCTTATTTTATCGAAAAAAATAATTTTAATGGAGTGAATTGCAAGTTTTGTCCTTTATCTATATAGCAAATTTCAAGAGGCGTCCTTTATCTTTTAAATTGATACGTTGTATACTTAATGTTTTAAAATCTTGCATGGTATGTCATTTGCCCCTAACCAAGTTAATTTTTATTGTTAAATTAGATCATGTGCAAGGCACATCAGGTTATTATTGTGTTTTTACCCTATTGTTTAAAAAACTTATCTAAAAGAAAAATATATAAAGAATTATATGAATATGATAAATTGGATTTTAATAATCCGAACTGACTCTTTTCGGCCGATAATAATCCCAACACAGTTAATTACACACAATAATCCGAACTCTTCCATTTTGTTTGCAAAATAGTCCACCATTAAAAAACAAGTTTTTTTTTTCAAATTACAAACAGATGTTTTTCGGCTTTTAATCAGAATGAGGATACGAGTCTGTTGATGTAAAACTTACCTCGAAACATTGCTCTAAATGACGAAAACGGTGCTTCAATTCGGATATTTGAACTTCTAATTAACGAAAATCAAGTAGTTTAGAGCACTGTTTCGAAGTAAGTTTTACATCAATAGACTCGTATCCTCGTTTTGTTTTGATCAAAAGCCAGAAAACATCGGTTTGTAACTTGGAAAAAAAACTTAACTCCGTTATGTAGTTTTAACGGTGGACTATTATATGAACAAAATGGAAGAAGTCGGATTATTGTAGGTAATTTGGGATTATTATTGGCCTAAAAGAGTCCGTTCGGATTACTAAAATCTAATTCGCCAATGAATATATAATTATAGAGATCTCTTTCTCTCTCTAAATAAAAACGCTATCTCTCTAAACACATCTCACATACCACTTCTCGCCGCCCAATCAAAGTCGCTTGAGATCCACATTCAATTTCCGTCAAGATTCACCATTTTTTCAAAGACAAACTCATATAGATATGGACCAAAAGATAAGCACATAAACTTTTTTAATTATAAGCAGCTAGGGAGAGATGGGATCAAGCACTTGCGTCGATGAACAAGAATCAACTTTTTAAAAATTCTAATCCTTTGATTTTAATTTTACTCAGTATATTTAAAGCCAATCGCAATATCTAATCCACTGATTTAACATAAATATTGACATCTGAATGTGTACAGAAGCGAAAACATCAAATGGGATTTTTATTAACGAATACGGAGTCTTGAATTGTCGAATCTAAATGTCATTCGGGTTTTTAGTTCATTCCCTTTCTCTTCATCAGCAATGACTGCCACATGGGTGCTCCGATCATCGCCACTCCACCTCTATTAAAACCCCACCACTGAAACACCAACCTCATCTTCAACTTGTTTCACCTGAAGCCTGAAGAATGAAACCATCATCATCAGTATCAATCTCCACCATTACAACCTTCAACTCATTCTCCTGCGTGATGGAACCGAGTTCGTCGTCATCGTTGTGGTTGCCGGAATAGAGAAGCCGGTTGGAGGTGATGGCCGCCTCCCTCTCTACCGTTCCTCTCTCTATCTACTTTATGTTTAGATCTATCTTTCTCTCACTAGATCTTCTATAATGGAAAGTGTGCGTTTTTTGTGAGTGGGTTTCTTTGAGAAGAATAGAGGAATTGGTATAAAATTGGGGGAAATGGGAAGGGTGGGTGGAATGACTGGTTTGCACTCATGTGCCAGTCACATGACCATATTTAATAAATAAATTGGAAACAAGGAAGGTGGAGGGAACATGTACCCTCAACAAAAAGACCCAGATTCCAATCCTTTGTGGATAGACGACCATTCAGGCCCTACGAAAGTAGAAGGTCTAATGAGAAAAGAAGGTTGCCACGTCCAAACAAGGGATATAAGAAGGAAAAATACATATTCATTACCTTACCAAGACACCTCAAGAGATATTGTCAACCGAGGAGGTCTTCAGACCCCTCACGAAACCCTCAAGAAGAAAAGACACAACCAAGTTTTGTGCTTTCCACAATGGCACTGGACACCACACTAACGATTGTTTCCAATTAAAGAAAGGAATAGAAGAAGTTGTCAAAACGGGCGAGTTGGCTCACTTGGTGAAAGATATCAAAGACAAGAATGAGGGAAAGAAAGACGTTTGTGTCAACATGGTATGGGTAAAAGATGTAAAAGAGGAAAAAAGAAGACGAACATCGTCTAGAACCAACAATGCATATGCCCCCAACTAATCCCAACAACAAGTTAGAAGCACCCATCATCGTGGAAGTTGAGCTAGATAGCTCCCCCACTAATAGGGTCTACATGCATTCGGGGACAGCATCGAATGTGATATACGAAAGGTACTTCAACCAACTCAAAGAAGAGCAGGAGGCTCGTTGGAAACCCCTAACACGTCCCTGAGAAGCTTCCCCTGGGAAAGGGTACAACCCCTGGGGAACCTTACTCTCAGCGCCTGCTTTCGGGATGGGGAGCTCTCCCGAACCGAAGAACTGACATCATAGTCATTAAGTTGCCTTCCAATTATAACTTACGAATCGGTAGACCTGGCGAGCCTCCTGCTCTTCTTTGAGTTGGTTGAAGTATCTTTCGTATATCACATTCGTATACGAAAGATACTTCAACCAACTCATAGTCATCTCTGTGTTTGATGTTGTAGTCTCTACTACACATGGGACGATGAATAACAAATAGAGGGATTGCCTCGTTAACACCAACACAGGAAGCGCTTTTGGTCACTTCCATGGAAGTAGAAGAAGAATGGGAAAGCATTGAAAGACGGGAGCCAGTGGAACAAATAATCGTCAATAAAAATCACCCAGAACAAACCGTTAAGATAAATGGTTATCTCCCTAAGGAAAAAAATAATAGGCTCACTGATCTCCTCCAAAGCAACAAGGATGTGTTTGCATGAGGTGTCGACGACATGGTCGGTATACCATGAGACATCACGGAACATGCACTAAACATAGTTCCAACACACAAACATGTTGCCCAGAAGAAGCAAAGCCTAGCTCCTGAATGAAGCATCGATGCCTGTTAAGAAGTAGAGAAGCTAGTGAATGCGGGAATATTAAGGGAGGTACAATACCACTCTTGGTTATCCAACCTTGTTATGGTAAAGAAACCCGATGCTTCCACGAGAATGTGTGTGACTTCAAAGATCTCAATAAGGCATGTCCTAAGGATTCCTAGCCTTTGCCCGAGATCGATTGGAAGGTGGTTTCCCTTACTGGTTTCAAATACAAATGCTTCATTGATGCCGACAAAGAGTATCACCAAATAAGGATGAAAAAAGAAGATGAGGAGAGAACGGCATTCCACACCGATAAAGGTATATTCTGCTATAAAAAGATACCTTTGGGGTTAAAAGACGTAGGAGCAACATACCAACAGCTTGTGACAAGGTCTTCAAACAAATTGGGAGAAACAAGGAAGCATACGTCAACGACCTAGTAATCAAAAGCCACACAGAGGAAGGTATGATCCAAGACATCAAAGAGACGTTTGAAAACCTCAAGGCAATAAACATGAAACTAAACCCAGACAAATGTTGTTTTAGTTACGAAGAAGGCAAGTTCCTTGGTCACATGGTAAGGAAGCAAAGCATCAAGACTAATCTAGATAAGATCTGCGTTGTCCTAGAATTGAAATCCCTAAAGACCAGGAAAGAAGTAGAAAGCCTCAATGGGAAGATAGCTGCCCTAAAGCGTTTTCTTCCCAAATCAACTGGAAGATTGTTGCCATTCTTCAAAATGTTGAAAACTGTGTGGATAAGAAAGACTTCAAGTGGACAGACGAGGCAGAAGCTACCTTCGAGGCACTAAAGGAGCCATAGCTTCTCTCCCAACAATGGTGGCACCAAAAAAGGAAGAAACGATCAGTTTAATGTCCGCAGGTTCAAAAGCTACAAGTTTTATGATAATCATATCCTGTGTCACAAACCCTTTACTCTTGGCACTTTGTACTTACAATTTCTTAAAACACTCGTACACAGGTTAAGAAGCTATAAGCGTTGTGTTGATAGTGGAATGCTGAAGGGATCAAATCCCGATATACTTCGTAAGCAAGGCATTGAAAACAACCGAGATCAACTATTCCCCGATCGAGAAGTTGTTCATGGCACTAGTACATACAGCCAACATATTGTGTAATACTTTCAGGCTCACCATGTCCAAGTCATCACTTATCAGCCGCTAAGAACAATCTTAGAAAAACCTGAAGATTCAGGAAGGTTAGCTAAGTGGGTTGTTGGCATGGGGGAGCACAAGATTGAGTACATACCAGAAAAGCATACAAAGGACAAGTCTTAGCCAACTTCCTATCAGAAACCCCACGAGGAGTTAACGAGATAGAAATAGAAGAATGCCCAACAATCATACCAGGAAAGTGACGTAATATTTAGATAGAGCTTAAAATATATATGGTTCCGGGGCTGGTCTCATCATTACGGACCCCTATGGAGCTGAATATACTTATGCACTCCGTCTTGACTTTCCTTGCAAAAATAACGAAGATAAATACGAAGCTTAGCTGGTCATACTAAGGCTAGAAAGAACCATGAAGGTGAAAGAATTACATGCCTTCACAGACTCAAAGTTGGTAGCCAACCAAGTGGGAGTCAACTACCTGGCAAAGAAGCCAACAATGATTAAATACAAAGCAAAGGTGCAAGAACTCATGAATAGCTTTGAATCATGTTCACTAACCCCAAGTATCAAGAACAAAAAACAAGCAAGCATATGCTCTTAGCAAACTAGCATTCCTTACCTTTGCACACCTCACAAAGAAGGTATTGGTCGGAGTCCACCAAGAAACATCCTCGAAGAGAAAGAAGTCCAAGACTTAGTAATTGAAGAAGGGGGAACATGGATGACATCCATATACGACTTCGTGAAAGAAGGGAAGCTACCATCCATAGAAAGGGATGCTATCAGGCTAAAGTCAAAGGCTAAGCATATGTCATAGAGGACGAAAAAATCTATAAGAAAGGTTACATTTCCCCATTGCTTTGATGTGTTGGTCCAAACAAAGCAGCTACTTAATCAAAGAAGTATATGAAGGAATCTATGGAACACATGCCAGGACAAGAACCGTAGTGTCAAAACTGATGAACATGGGGTATCATTAGCTAAAGATGCATAAAGACATGGTTGAAGCAATACACAAATGTGAAGCTTGTCAACTCCATGCTTCGGTCAAGACCAACCAAAAGCATGACTTGGTTCTAATCATTGCAGCTTGGCCATTTCATAAATGGGGAATGGACATTGTTGGTACCTTCCCTACGTTTGTCGGTCAAGTCAAATTCCTACTAGTTGTCGTGGATTATTTCACTACCAGAGGTCAAGCCATTAGCAAAGATAACGGGCAAGAATATGATCAATTTCATATGGGAAAACTTGATATGTCGATTTGAGCTACCTGGGAGATTGTAACTGAAAATGGCAAGCAACTTGCAGAGAAGCCTTTCAACACTTGGTGCAAAGAGCTAAACATCAAACAGATCTTTAGCTCAGTCTCCCACCCTCAGTTGAACTCGCAGGTCGAAATAATGAACTGAGGCATACTAGAAGTGCTAAAAACAAGATTGGGAAGATATGGCAAAGACTGGGTCGAGGAGCTCCCTAGTGTACTTTGGGCCATACGAACACTGGAAAAACAGGCAATCGAAAAACCCCCTACAACCTTATCTACGGTTCAGAAGTTGTCATCCCAACTTAGATATGAGTACAATCACTAAGAAGAGTAAGAAAAAACAAGGCAAAAAACGACTCAGAGATCCTCCTCAACCTTAACTTGCTAGAAGAAGCACGAGAAGCTGCCCTAATAAGGGAAGCCAGATACAAGCAAAAGCTTGAAGGATACTACAATGCAAGAGTCTGTAAAGAAACCTTCAAACTGAGCGATCTGGTAGTCAGAAACAACGATGCAAGCAAACAAGAAAACCTAGGAAAAATGGGCCCCGGTTGGGAAGGTCCATACGTGATAAGCGAAGCTCATCAGGGAGGATCCTACAAGCTGGAGATCGGTCAGAAGCTCTTAAGACATTGGAACGAGAAACGCCTAAAGAAGTTTATAGTCTAGATGACTAACAATGGAATATGAACGAACTTGTATTTAGCTACAAAAGTTTAATGAAACATCAGTAGAACTTTTTTAAACACATTTTATTATCCTATCCTAAGGGTGAGATCATCATAACCAAGCTCCATGGGATCAGATGCTATATCTAACCATGAAATATGGATGAGCTCCTATCGCTCAGCAAAAAGCAAGGCGTTGTACTTTTATGTATAAAGGTTACGTGCCTAAAAACAATACTACTCCATGGATCAAATAAACAAAAACATAACTCCATGAAAGAGGGTGAGCACCTTACATCAAATTTTCTCCACAAGCATAAATTAAGAAGCTTAAAGCTTGTGTACAATACACCATAAAAAACATAAGTTATGGACTAGAAAAGTGATAGGATAAAGTAATTGCATCGGTTCTTTCCTAACATATTTAATCCAAGATGACTGCAACATCTAGCTTTAGTTTGATAGAAAGACTTCGCAAACACAAATAAACTAAAGAAACTGAACATAGCTTCCCTCGACAAATGCCAAACAAGTCTCATATAACACAAGTACAAGAAAAAATACATGATGAGCAAAGGGATGTCAAGTATAACTCCCAAAACGCCAAAATAACATAAGTATTTGACAATACAAAAACAAAGGAATAATGCATAAGCATAAAGGAAGCTAAACACTCGTAGGGACGGCTCCCATCCCATTAGAAAGTTAACCATGTTTATACAAAAGAAAAATCCCTTTAAGGGGCATAGCAACTACAATGCCTTCTCCATACAAGGCCTAAAACATTAAACAGTTAAGACAACCACAAGGTCTTTAAAGAAACAAAGACATAAAAAAATCATAATAAATCTTCAAACGGAGCATGAGCCCCCAACACCTTCATTAACAGTTGTTTCACCATAAGGAACAGAAGATGATCCGAGAAGGACATCATACAAACCATCCAAGCCATGAAGACCTTCATCTTCAGCGGCAAGAGGACTAGCCTCGACTCTTGAAAAAGATAGCGGAGCAACATCAATCGGAATGGACATTGAAGTAAGTTGTTCAGGCTCCTCACTTATCTCTGGCTTCTTCGACGAAGGTCCAGCATCATCACCTTCCTCGTCACTAGTATCGAACAACGCTCTCATAGTAGAAGCAATAGCAAACACCTGCTTGCATAAATTCTTGTTCAGACCTTTGGTTTCAACAGCTTTAAGCTCAGAGATAGGTTGACCCACCATTTGGGACAAGGCATCAACATAAGGATATGAAAGCACTCACAAACTCTAGCAAAGAGGTGGTTTAAAAGCAGGAAGGTTCTCTATAGCTTCTCCTCTAGCAGTAGCATTGAAACATGCAATCAAACTTGTATGCCTCCCGTGAACCATAGCCTTATAATAAATCTCGGCAAGTGAAGCATTAAACTCCTGACTATGAAGAAGATAGGTAATGAAGTGCCTAATACCAGTCCCAATCAACCACTTCTTTTCATCCTTAAAATTTCTCAACCTGCTGCCTCAGCTCTTCTGTATATGCTTCACTGGCAGCCTTCTTTGACCTAAAATTACTTCGCTCCAAACCAAACTCTGATCTCTCCTTAGCAAGTTTATCATTAAATTCAGATAACTGGCGCGAATAGGTGTCAAGCTTCTTCATCTCTTCATCTACCTTAACCCAGGAAACTATCAGTTGGTTCATAAGCTCACTCTCCTTGGCTCAGGAATCAGCCAATTCCTTCTTTGAAGCCTTGAGCCCTGTTTCCCTTGCACCAAGAGCAGCCTTAAGATCATCACATTCATGATGAAGAGCAACCTAACGCTCTATTCCCTCGGGAAGAGACATAATCAACCGAACAGCCTGAGTAATCATCCTACGAGAAACATCTTCATCTGAAGACTTCTTCAACAACTGCTTCTCAACAGGAGTGGCCACATTTATAAGAAATTCATGACGTACTACCACATCCTTAGTAGTATTTGTTGGACGAACTTGCCACTTAGGCACAAAAAATAGGCTCATTGGCAGAAGCCTCACCCTCAATCAAATCTTTACCCTTTCCAACCACTAACTTCTCAACGACCTCCGCCACCTCTTTAACAACATGTTTTGACAAATCTATCGTACCCTTATTCTTCACACTTGCCTTGGATTGTTTAGAACCACTAACAACATCTTTAGACACCTTCTTTTGTGTCTTCCTCTCAACAGTTCGCTTACTTTCTTTCAACTTCTTCAACACACCAGAAATATCAGCTTCAGATGGGCAGCAAAAACACCCCTTGCATCATGAACAACCTCTTGAATACCCTTTGTCTTCACTAACTTGATACCAGTCACCGATGCTATAACACCCACATCATCCTCATCCCCACTATCAATGGAGATAGGGTTGGAAGACTGAGATGTGGCACCAACAGAAGAAGCTCCCCTAGTAGACTTCATAACAGGGCAGGAAGCCACTTCCCGTAGAAGCGTCCATAACAGGTTGAACAGGAACATTAGCAAGATCGCTCGTAGTACAAACATGCTCCGTACAACGGGTGATATGGGGACAACCAGCAGGAACTTCCTTTGATTCTAATTCCGCAATAGAGGAATCCTCGAGCATAATAAAGTCCAAAGCACTCATTTCTAAGAAGTAAAAAAAAAAGAGAAAGGGGCATACCCTTTCTGCTACAACAAAAGATGGTTCAAACTCCAGATCATTCCAATTTTCACTAATTCCTAGCAACACAAGAAGTTCCTTTCGGTAAGCCCTGTGCTTCGAGTGAGAAGCACGAAGTATCAACAACTCATGATCAAGCTCAGCAGCTCAGGTTCTTTCTTATTCGAACCCTCGACAAATTTAAGAGGAATAGTAACAAAGGGAAGAGGATTTTCATAAACAAAAAAGAATCTATCCTTCTAAGCATAGGTATGACCAACGGCCCCAGTTATCAATGCAACCTCACATTGTGTTTTCTTGATGGTAAACCAGTCCCTATTACGAGCCAAAACGGTACAACATAAGCAAAGATGGCTCATAACTGAGAGCACGACAAAGTATCTCAAAATGCATAACACGGGCAACTCCGACAAGGGCTAATTGACTGAGAGACAAATGATAACACTTTAAAATCCTAACAGAAAGTTTGTAAAATGGTAACGCAGGTTTGGTTGTTCAAGAATACGTGTGTAAAACACAACATGACCCTCCGGACATTTGTTAGCGGTCTGATCCCCAGGAGTAATAGCCCCAAGAGATGGATCGATACCATAATCCGAGCAAAACTGATCGACATCAGTTTGAGTAAGCCTTGAAAACTGAACATGGGTGTCATTTTTAGAACTAAAAGCCATTACAAACAAAGAAAGGAAAGAAATCACTTACCGATTTATATGGAAGGATTTCGTATCGCCGGAAAAAGAAGAGATCACCGGTATACCTAACGTGTTTTGGAAGAAAGTGCAAAAGAAAGTGGATGAAAGAAATTAAGGCAGTTACATGGTTATAAAGAGGAGCCATAAATTCAAATTTTGAATCCCTATAATCTCGGACATGTGGAGGGCCATGATTGAAACTGCCTCCAGCTGGAAGCCTAGGGCAATGGTACCTTCCCTGCGGCGCTGTCCCATCAGTCACATCCTAGCCGCCTAGTACAACTTGCATAGGCAAGTGGATCAAAGCGAAGGCAAAAAGCAAGTAACAAAGCGTTTCAAGAACCCATCAAGCTAATAGCTTTCACCAACAAACTCCTAGCTACAAAACAAAAAATTAAACCCCTAACTTCTAGCTTCCCTGTATATTCCTTAACAGTTTTTACACAACATAAAAAGCTGATAACAAAACTATGTCAAAGCATAAAGCTAAGAAAAAGGGACTTATAGCTCCCCCATATGAGCCACGCGCTAGTGTAAAAACATACATATAGCTAAGACACATACTCCAACATAGCTATGCCCCAAAAAACAACGATCTATTCGAGTCATAAGTATCTACATTTGCAACATAGACTCTTATGACTGGGGGCTGATGATGTGGGTGCCCGAAGCTCCCACTCAGCAAAGCTGAAACAATAAGTTAAACAAAGTTACACCAGTAACTAGAAGCTGGAAGACGGAAGCTATCGCAAAGACGACCGGCAGCTAGAAGCTCACGTTACTATACATACATCATGTCTCGAACCTGCAAGGTCAAAGTGATGGGACTTTGCCCAAAAGTGAATAAAGTAATAATGAGACACATAATTTGGCATTTCCCAAAGAGGCAAGGCCACTCGTGCAAACAACATCACCAGAGGATAAGGCTTACTGGAACTAGAAGGTATGAGTTGTAAAGGAGGCTTCTTGGGTAGATCCATCTGCCTATAAAAAGGAGTCTCCTTCAACTCCAAGGTTTTGTTCACTTCACCCTCTCTTTTTCTCTAAATATATTATCTCCCACTTATGCTTAACTCTTAGAGATCTCTTTACTGATTCTCACGTCGGAGTCCAAACGCGGGAGGGCACCTCTTGCGTTAAGGATAATGGTGTTCTTATGTGTAGATTCCGATCAAGAAGCTATCTACCGGAGTGGATCTGGACCTTGCCCCTGCCATACTCTTGTTGTTTTAACAATTGATTCGGGTCGATAGAAAGTCGGTTGCTAGTGAAGTTTATTCCTACTGATGTTTCGGTCTAGCTCAACTCCTACCGAGTAATGTAGAGAACAAACAGACAATCATGATGGTTTACAACTTGGCATCTCGTACATGAAGAATCGAACATTCACTATGGTTTAATTGACAGTTTCATCCTGGTGTTTGTTTGAAGGGCTAGAGCATGAATCACTTGGGGCGTCTCAATGCCTATAAATAAACAATATAGAAACCATTTATAAACTTTCAACTTCTCTTCACTTTTATATACCAGAATTGTAGTCACTTTCTTGTTATTAAAGCAAAGAAATTGTACCTTAAAATTATTTGCAATATTTGCTACTTCGTCCGGGTTGTTCACCTCTACGTGCAGAGTTGTTTAATATTTCACATACGTTGCTTCATTGCATCTTGGAAGACGACTCACTAATTACGTAAATCCAAAAAGATCGAAGGGGGAAAAGTTGTTTTGAAGACTAACAGCCAGCAGGTACTCTTCTTGATTTAGCAATTGAAGTAGGATATTGAAAAATCACATAAACCTTAACAATATGCTCCTCGATCGGTAGAGTGGTGTGTGCCTTTGCTGCCGGAGAAGGTCTTTGGAAAATGCAAACTTAAAAGCTAAAAAACCTATAAAAAGATTATAAAGAATATCGATCCAATTAAATGGATGATTCAAAGTGTTGCCAATGAGTGAAATAAAGGTTAGCGGTATCATTGTGTTTGAATTTTTTTAAAGGAAAAATGTTATAAAAAACCAATTTACTTTCTGTTTTTTCTTACAAAAGTTCCTTCACCTTAAGGAAAAATGTCATAAAAAACCAATCTACTTCCTATTTTTTCTTACAAAAGTTCCTCCACTTTTTTTGAATGTTAAAGTCACTTACTTAGTATTTTGAACATAATTGTGACTTTTTTCTTTTAAGGAAAATTTAAATTAAAAATTAGGTCCTTTATATTTTTGAACACTTATTTATCATACAGTTTAATTTTTTATTCTCAATAATCTCTACCCATTTTATATATATATATATATATATATATATATATATATATATATATAGGATTAGGATCAAGTAAAAACCACCCCGAGTTGTGAGAATTTAGAGAACTCGACCTTCCCGCACGAGTTTCGACCCTATTTTTTTCACACCCTGGATTAAAATATTAGAGACACTGGCGTAAAAAAAATCTAAATTTTTTTTTTCGAAGTGGTGTTTTTCGGCCACTTACAGCGGCTGTAAAAAGGTGATGACATATGCATGACATCACCTTTTACAGCATTTACGGCTGCCGTAAATGAAAAAACAAGGTTTTTTTTTTTGGAAAAGTTATTTTTTTAGGATTTTTGGTAAAAAAAAATTGAAAAAACCTTTCATAAGGCCGAGTTCTCTAAGTTCTCACAACTCGTATGAGTTTTCATTTTACCCTAACCCTATATATATAATCTATAAATCAAAATTATGACCCAAACTTTTGTATATAAAAAAAACTAAATGAAAATAATAAAATTGCTAATTAAAAATAAATTTTTATAATTAATAATTTTATTTTTTATTTCTTTTTTATATATTAATTTCTTTCTAATAAACTTATTCACACAATTGTATTGTTATTATTTAAAACCATTTACGTATTAACATAATTATTATATAATTTACCTCAAAGAAAACTAAAAAAACAACCATCAATATTTCAGGGCTGATTCTTTTCCTAGCCTTAAATTAACAAAACTATCAAAATCTATCAAGGTTGATAAGATCATACATGTTCTCTTAATAGGTGGATAAATCTACCAAGGTTGACAAGATCATACATATGTATTTTTAAATACAAAATTTAAGATATGTGATAGGGTTGTAAACGAGTTAAGGCAAGCTTTAAATAAAAAATTTAAGATATGTGATACCGTTGTAAACGAATTAAGGTAAGCTAAATCGGTTGCGCTCAGTGAACCAACTTGGTGTGGCCCATCTATTTTAATGAGCCGAAATATTAAGCTCGAACTTGACTTGTAAAAAACTTAAGCCAACTCTTTTAATTTAAAAGGAATATGAAAAAAGTGCATTTTTTACTATATATAGAAATAAAAAATAACCTTTTTTAATGTAAATATATTGTAGAATACACAAGTTATAGAATAGATTATCTATGATAAAATTTGGATTATGAGTTACAAATTATATATACAACGGGATAGAGATTATTGAGAAAAAACATAAGTTAAAGTATATGATATGTAAGTGCCTATAAATATCAAACCTAATTTGTAATCAAAATTTTCTTTATAGAAAAAAGTCACAATTATGTTCAAATTATCAAGGGACTTTTAACATTTTAAAAAAAGTGGGAGGACTTTTGTGAGAAAAAAACAGAAAATAAGTTGGTTTTTTATAGTATTTGCCCTTTCTTTAAAGGAAAATTGTCATATAAATGTAATCAAGTTTATAAACTGTTTGATTCAAGTTTATCAATGTGTTAGATAAGACTTTGTCGTTTCAAGTGATGAGAGTCTAATCTTTATGGTAGATAACGTAATTGTAGTGTAGTAGTAGAAGTAGAGAGACATTGATTCAAATTTACCTTATTTCACTCATTGGAAATATTAGGGGCAGTAAATTTTCTGACAACCCACAACAAGGCCTAAACCTGACACGAAAAAAATATGTTTTGGGTTGGCTGACACGGCCTGTTTTCTTAAACATGTCAATCCGAACACTACTCGTTCAAAATATGGGTCAACCCAAATACGTCTTGTCTAAAAGTAGGTTGATCTATTAACCCGTTTAATAGTTTTTTAATAAGTTAATATTTTGATTTTAGAGATAAAAAGTGTTTTTAAATTCAAAGTTATATATTTTGATGTTTTAAATTTTTGATACAGCTATTAACTTTTAAAAGTGAAATTATTTTATGTCTTAAACCTTTCTATATACTATTCACTTCCAACAACTTTATTTTTATTAAGGAAAAATGTCATATAAATATAATCAAGTTTATAAATTGTTTCATTGAAGTCATCTAAACTTTTTTTTGTCTCTCTTAATTAACTAAACTTTAATTTGATGTTCTAATAATGTGTAATTAATGTACAATTACTAGATCATCAGGTTACCATTTTTTTCTTATGATCTGTATGCGGATATTATTTATTCGGTGGATTTTATAAATACAATTTTATGACTAAAAAACTAAATAAATAATTTTTAAACATAAAACTAAATATTTTATATATTTTAGAATTAAAATAGATTTTTTAATCTAATTAAAATCCATGTCATTATTTATTTATTTATTTAATACAACATCATATTAAAGATTAAAATATTTAATGAAACCTAACACATTATCATTGGTAACCTGATAATTACGTATTATTAAAACAATAAATGAAACTTCAATGATTTATTGGCAATAGTTGACAATTTAATTACATTTCTATTAAGTTACCCCTTTTTATTAACCATGTCTTATTTATCAAATATGGTTTTTCTCACATAGTTACTATACAATTTGTTTGTGCTTATTTTGATTCACTCATTGTACGCTATGTTTTCTGCGTGGTTATTTGGATGTCCTCAATTGAATAGTTACAAGCTTTTATTGCATGTTATATATTTTAGTTTTTTATCTAATGTGGGTCTAGCCTACTTTGTAACATCTGGCCTCTCACACTATCAATATTGTCCGCTTTGCCTCTGATGGGTTGCCCAGGAACTCATGGCTTTGTTTTTGGTTACCTGGTGGAGACTTCCCAGTAGGTCACCCATCCTGGTACTACTCCCACCTGAGCACGCTTAACTGTGGAGTTCTCCTCTCATCCACTAACATTAAGCCCAAAACGCGTTGGTGATTTAAGAAGGCAGGACATTCCTTATGAACCGAGGATCTCTCATGGCCACGGCCGATGTGGGATTTGCCTAGGGTGTCACAATGGTCCATGTTAATTCGGTAGTCGACATCGGTATCGGTGTCGTTACATACTTGATAGAGGCTTATGCCACTTAGAGTAGAGGTCCCTGGTTCAAACGGCGTTGCGATTAAAAAATATATATATTTTTTAGTTTTTTTTTCTTTTATAGTATTAGTAAAGGTACAAAATGACTCATAATTTACTTTTAGTTTTATAAACCCTCTTGTTAATTCAAATCCGCTAATGGTGTTTTTACCGTTTTGGCTTAGTTATTTTTTTACGATAACGTTTTACATTTCGGTCTAAATTCTGCACGCGTGATTCATCGTTTTTACGTCTATTTTTTGTTCAGTTTAATAGTCCCGTTGCAACGTACGGACCCTAAATACTAGTTAGCTCTAATTGTTGTTTATTCAGATTCACTTATTCTAATCTTGAGGTAACTGTATAAAGCTAAATTTGTTAACTAAGAATGACAGATCACTAGACAAAAACATTTAAAGCAACACAAATCATAAAAGGGTTTCATATATGGATCTCAGTAATTAATTGTTTATGACACTATGTATTATTTGTATTAGTAAATGTGCATAAAAAAAAACCATACATATTATTATAATATTATACTATACTATTCATTATATTTTTTTAATTTTAATAATAGATATAATTATTATAGTAATAATTGTTTTATTTAATTTTTAAGTTAGATATATTATATTATATTATATTATATTATATTATATTATATTTATATTATATTTATATTATATTATTATATTATATTATATTAATATTTTATTATATTATATTATATTATATTATATTACAACCTACTAAATAGTATAGTATAATATTATAATAATATGTATGGTTTGTTTTTTATATTTTCTTATTATATTATTATAGTAATAATTGTTTTATTTACTTTTTAAGCTGAATACATTATACTATTTTTCTTAACTTAAATGATTTTTTTTGTCACCGGTTGATATAAGCTTTGTGTGAACTGGTATCGAACTGAAACTGCTATCGAAAATACCGGTACGGTTCTGTTCGGTATCGGTACATGAAAGTAAAAACCGGCACCAACCTGGTACAGAAAACGCCAAAAGTCGGTACCGAATTGATTTTGAAAATCTTTTAGTTTGGGAAATTCGGTGCTACTACCCGGTACCATTTGTTCATCTCTGATCACGGGTACCGTACGAACAACAACGATATCGTAAGACTTTTTTTGTTGATTTCCTTCAACTCTTAACGATTTCTCTTTTTAGTTTAGGGGTAGGGATGAGCTTGGTGTCAACCGATACCGGATCGGTACTGGTATCGAAAATACCGGTTACGGTACCGGTATATGAAGGTAAAAACCGGTAGTGAACCGGTACCATGAATGCTAAAAGTCGATACCGAATTGGTACTTAAGATCTTTCGGTTTGGGAAATTCGTTACCGATATCCAGTACCACTTGCTCATCTCTGACTACGGGTTTCTATGAACAACATCATTACCAGTTTTTGGTTGATTTTCTTTTGGTTATCTTTTATTATTTTTTTTCTACATTTTCTTTTTATTCTTATTGGTGGTTCCGTGTACAACGCGCTTATCGTGATTTCAAAACACATATAAACACAGACTAAATAACAAAAGAAGTTCGCCGCAACACGGCAACATTGATAAACCTAGTTACATCAAACGGGTATTGTTATTATTCAAATGTAAAGATATTAAATTTAAACATTATGTTTTGCACATGTAATGTATATATGTGGGTGTTCGGGAGGGGGGGCAAAAGTGAAAGTGCACTATTTTTAACGTTAGTTTACTAATTTCGTGAAAATAACGTTCAAAGAGGGATGGTTAATTATGCATCATGTGGTGGCGTTGATAGCCGAAAGACAAGGGAGTACATGCACTAATCGGACTTTGTCTTAATTGTTGAGTGTTATGTGTCTTATGTCCAATGCTTGATGCAAAACTACTATCGAGCCGGAGGTCTCATTGGAAGCAGCATTTCTATTCCTACAGGGTAGAGGTAAGATTGTCTACATCTTACCCTCCTCAGCCCTACCTTAGTTGTGCATTTGTGCTATTGGTGGAATTTACTAAGTATGATGATGATGATATGATACCTAATATCTATTTGATCAAGATAACATTTTCAATAGTTACATTTTAACATCTTAATCTTGAACCCTTAAAACGTGTTGGATCTGAAAGTAAAAGCTTCTGTTAAATTTCAATAATACCCCTTAAAATTTACACTTTCCATAAACAAACCCCAAACTATTCTCCTATTACTATTTCATCAAAAAGTTGACTCAACATGAAAATTTCTCAAAAACCAGCAATCAGTTTGTGTACAGCAAACAATTAACTTGCTTCAAGGTCGCCACATGGTCTTTTGGACACATAAAATGCCCTCTTTGTTCTGCACAAATGCTAATCTGATTTCCCATTGTAAACTTTTGAATATTTCTTCTAATGATTTAAGTATCGGGCCCTTCTCGCGTATGATGGCCCAACCACCAGGTCTTAATATGCGATCCATCTCAACAACTACGCTTACCGCTTTTCTACACCTGCAATAGAAATTGTTACATTCTAAGATGGTCTATAGAGGTAACAATCTTTGTTATGTGCGGAAGATAAGGAAAATACATGAAAGATTTATGAGAAAATAAACTATATAGGAACCTGTTCTTAAGCCTGGAGAAAAGATGATCGGCGTGCAGAAGGTCATATGATCTTGGATAAGTACCAAAAGATTCACACCAATCATGATAAACACCAACAAGCCCACGTTCATATATTATGGGAAGCGTATTAGCTGCATATACCGGCACCACATTCATCACCCAAACCTTCTGTTCTATCAGAGCAGCTGCAAAACTGTAATACCATAATACACTCGGTAAAAAAAAAATTAATAATTAAAATAAGCTCCCACTATTCCCATACCCCAAAAATCTTATTTTCACACCCTACACCTATATGACCCGTATAGAGTTATAAAGGTCGTATAGGAGAATGTTGCACAAAAAAATGTTAATGTTTTTTTTATCTCCATCTATACGAGTTGTATAACAATATACGACCCGTATAAAATGCTATATGACCCAAACCCCATATAAAGTTATACGGCCCATATAATGTATACGACCCGTATCGAATGTTATACGACCCAATTTTTTATCCATCTATACGAGCCGTATAGCATTATACGACACAATTTTTGTCATGTTAAAATATTCTATATGGGCCGTATAACCCTATACGACCCATATGGAGGGTGTGAAAATAAGATTTTAGGGTGTAGTTTTATTAACTCTCTCAAAATAACCACGGGGCAAAACATTTCAATACATAAAATCTCCTAAACCATTTTGTTCAAAAAATTATATCAACAAAACCATATAACTTTTTTAATCATATTTAACATAATAACTCTTTGTAGAAAGAGTTAAAATTTCTCCAAAAGTATATTGTGACCCGATAGTTTCGACCTGAACAAAAACATTGACCGTTTGGACCCGACTTGCTGCCCATTTTGCCACCTGTAGCTACGAAATAAGATTATAGCATGCATACCTGCCATAAATCGCATGCATGTCCATTACATTCCGAATAGTTGACCAGTCAATACCCATTCCAGTCAGGTATGACTTCTCAACGGTAGCTTTCCAGTGCTCGGTGTCTGAGACCAACCTATCTCTATTGTTCATCCAATCGGGGAACGTATTAAGCCTTTTGGGCCATTCTTCAGGCCACTCGGTCCCTCTTTCTTCAATGGCAGAAGGAATTGGATGCAAGCATGAATGTATGGGAACATACCTGATCCAAAAAAGGTAACTACTTTATTCGTAAAACGTTAATAAAAATATACATCACGGTGCATATTAGTATTAGTATTATTATTAAAATACTAGTTGTTGATTACTGTAGCATCAATCCTATCGAGCTACAGTTGTTGTTTTTTTCTTTTAAGTAAATTGTTTGAAAAACTTGACATCTTTGAAAAGTTTCAGTTGCAACTTTACAAACAACTGGAAATTGGAATTCAATCAATAATTTAGACTTTTTTTATTAAAGTTCATGAAGCATACTGTAATTATAATTAGTATAAAAAACTATTATAATACTTAAATTACTTCTATTCATTTTTAGTTTTAAATTATTATTTTTAAATAATATGATATGTGTTAAGGTATAAAAAGTTGTTGGTTATATATACACTTATATAATATTACATGAAAGTTTATATAAAATTTAATGGAATTAAAGCGAGTACGTTATGTCTGAGCGTTGACGTGATTTGGTTTTAGCCAACTCTAAACCACCGTTTTTATTACTTTGTTCAAGTCAAACCGAACACGTGTTGACATCGTATCGGCTGTACTACCCCTTTATATTTTTAGTTTTCTCTTTTGATTGCTAATGATACCATATTTACGTTTTCTCTGCCGGTTACTATACCGAGTTTAAGTACCGGACAAACCGAACGATACCGACCAAATTCCCCTCGCCTGTCTCACTGCGGAGCGCGGGGATCAACCCCTTGTTTTAATCAAGAGTAAAATGGTCATTTTCGTCCCTAAGTTTGGCTAGTTTTGCGACTTTCGTACAAAAGGTTTGTTATTCCGCATCTGGATCCAAAAGGTTTGAAATCTTGCCATTTTCATCCGGCTCATTACTCCATCCATTTTCTCCGTTAAGTCAGGGGTATTTTCGTTTTTTTTTGTTAACTTAAAGAGCAATTTGGTCCTTTTCACTTTATGTACAAAGCATTTGGCATAATGTACAGGTATTCAAAACAAAACAAAACAAAGTAGGTTAAAAGACGGAAATAGCCCTGACTTAACAGAGGAAAATGGATGGAGTTAACGAACCGGATGAAAATGCCAAGATTTCAAACCTGTTGGAGCCAGATGCGATAAAACAAAGCTTCGGACGAAAGTCACAAAACTAACCAAACCTCAGGGAAGAAAATGGCATTTTACTCTTTAATTAAATAGATGATTACGCTGGTTAGTAATTGTTATGTCGAATATACGAGCTTACCAAGCAGCATCTGGATTCTCGTTCTCTTTGCACATGGGAGGAACCTTCTTTCTTCTTAATGCATATATTTCATTTGATTCTGGTTTTTGGTATATTCTAACACCAATATCGCTGACATCATCGGTTTTATGAGCCAATATGTTCCAACCAATTGAAGCAGTAAGCTTCGACATAGCTGGACAAATGATAAGTGAATTGATGAGAATGCTTTTTGATTAACAGTGACAAATCGTGTGTGTGGGATAACGGGTCAAAATAAGTAAGTTTTTGGTATGGGTCAAGTTGGGTTGACCCAAAAACTTTTTGAACAAAACGTCTTACTTTTTTTGTAGATACTTAGCGTTTCAATTATGATCAACTCTCTGATATTATTTTACCCATCTGACCCGTTAGAGATAAATCAAAACACTTATCGACAAACAAGAAGATCTTTGTAAGAATTATAGACCAAACCTTCATCATCTTCAATACTATCATGTTTACTTGACAAAATCAAGTACCCAGAAGGTCTTAAAATTCTATTAATCTCTATAAGCAGCTTACCACCTGAAAATATTAAAAAAGAAAAACAGCCAAATATAAAAACACAATAGAAGTATATTGATTATTTCCTACGTAATAAAATAGAACAAAGACACTATTTAGTCAAAATTAAAACGAACCATTAGATTGCCAATGAATTGGACATTCTCCACAATGTATAGTATCAAAGGTACCACTGGGAAACGGTAACCTTCGGGTTCCAAATGGGCTAACTATGGTTGGAAAACCGCGCTCAAGACTAACTTGAGCTAGATCCACAAGGTCATCTTTCAACCCGAGTGCAAGTGTAAATACATTTTTGTCAAAAAGATATGCTCCAAAGCTTGAGTCTTTACATCCAATGTCCAGTATTGTGCGAATGTTTTTTCCCCATTCAATATCTGGTACTGTCTATTACTTTCAACAATACCAAAGTAAAAAAAAAAACTATCAGTTACCCGAAAATGGTTGCAAGACATCAACTTTAAAGTAGGGATGTGATCGGTACACTACCCGTACTTGTACCGAAAATACTGGTACCGAATCTGAAAAAAAATTGGTACCTAATATATTGGTACGGTACGGGTATTTCAGTACGGTACCCGCTTTGGTACTACTTTGTTTTTTTTTTGAGCACTCGTAAGGGTACCAAATAGGTAAAATCGTTACGAATATCAATACAATCCGGATACCAAATAGGTAAAATCGGTACGGGTTCCAATACGATATAGGTACCAAATAGGTAAAATTGATATATGTACCATAAATACCATTATATGAAAAATATATATAGAGAGAGAGAGAGAAAGTATATTGTACAAAATGGCTTAACGTACATTACGTACGACATGTGATTTCGCACCCTTTAGTGGTGAATTCGTATGGAGTAGAGTGAATGTGCCAGCTAATTTCATGTGAGACGAGATGAATTCGCATGGAATAAAGTGATTTCGCATGGGATCGGACGGCTGAGATTATTGCGTACATTTTGTAGGATAAGCCATTTTGTACAATAACCAGCCCCTATTTATATATATATAATATAAAAAAACTATTGAAGTATTATATAAAATTCGGTACCAGTACCATCTTTTACCCATACCCATACCGATACTGAAAGTACTGAATACCGAAATTAATAAAACTGGGTACCAAAACATGTATTGAATACCTAAAATCGGTACGGATGCTGATACGGGTACGGTACGGGTATTTAGGAAAAAATCTCATCCCTACTTTCAAGCAACAAAAGATTTGAGGTACTTGCCTCTTCAATAGATTCTAGATAATGAGCGATTCCACCGGTGAGTTCAGGTTGGTTTTGCGGGAAAGTGAGATATTCACCGGATTCGACAACCCAACTTTGAGTTTTAACGTATTGAGTTAGTTTTGGGTGTGCCACATTCGTAAGCCATATCTGCAACAATTTTTAACCAGATTATTAGTTATCAAATTATTAAGAAAAACAGAGCGATTATATACAATGTAAACATACCTTCTCTTTACTATCGGGCCAGCTAACGGGTGTTTGATATCCGTCATGTGGAAGGGGAACAAGACACATCAAGGGGTTTTTAGGGCAATTTCTCTCATGATGTCGGTAACTTTGAATTCGTTTTGACGCGACTTCAATGTCAATACATGGAATATAGTTATGCTTACTCCTTGTACTACATAACTTCCATGAATACTCAGCCTTTGGATCAAATAACGGGCCTTTAAACTTCGGCTTCTTTGCTCGTTTAGCATTTAACTCATCACTCTCATCAACCTGTTCTAAATCAGCTTCTGCACCAGTTGAATCACCGTCCACGGTATTTTCCCCTTCTTCTTTCCCTTCTTCACTTTCCGCTTCCACTTCATTTTCTTTCCCGTTTTCAGAATCCGATTCGGAAACCTCGGATCCTTTCTCATCCCCTTCTTTTTCCTCTTTATCATCCCCTTTAACAATCTTCACACCCTTTTCTTCTTTCTTATGGTCTTTGCCTCCATCAATTAACGACCCGTTAACCACTTTCTTCTCCTCCCCCTTTCCCGAATTCAAATCTGGTTCATTCTTAACCGGAACAACAGAAGATTTGCTTTTTCTTAACTCCCCCCTTTCCGAAACAGGCTCAGCAATCTCACCAAACGTACTTCGTTGATGCGTAACAGCCGAAGCCGAAGGAGAAAACATATACCAAACAAAAACAAAACACAAACCCAAAATTGCCACTGATGCAAACTTCACAATAAACCCATATGACCGTTTCGCCTGTCGGCCAAATCGAGCAATGGGCAACCCAATCTTCTTAAAACCCATCGAATTATTATAAAAAACAAACGGAAAACCTATAACCAATTCAACGAAGAGGCAATTGGTCGAACAGTTGGTGGGCATAAATTGATACGGAAGTGTTAACCGATGCACAGATCAAGAAGAATGAACAAATCGAGCTATGGACAACCGCAACTTCTTAAAACCCATTAAATTATCAAAACCAAACTGAAAACTTAATGTTTATAACCAAATCAATGCAGGGGCAATTGATCGAACAGTTGGTGGGCATAAACATATATGTTATAGTAAAGTGTTACCTGTAACCGAAAGTGATGTACAGATCAAGAAGAATGAACAAATGGTTAAGATGTTAGTTACCCATTAGATCTTTTATGAAACTGCATTGAAATTGAGAAGCAAGTGATGACCCATATGAGTGGTTAGCTTGATTGAAGTTGTTTTTGTTCCGATATTAGTTGGATCCAGTGAAATAAGTTTCTGGTAAGAGTAGAAAACAGGGGGTTTGGTCAAATGTAGTCCCACTCCCGACAAGGATGTCTTCCGGGATCCGCATGCGAGTGTTACTATTACTACAGCACACATCGATTCACTCGGATTCTCGGACTCTGGGATATTGGAAATGTAACGCTTTCATTCCATATCCATGCCCGGCCCAATTCATTATTGTCGCTCACCCTCGTTTACCGTAACATGTTTATTTGAACGGCAAGAAACGACGTGCCAACCACCATAACACCGGGCGTTGTGGCCCACTCGACCGTTGCCAGCCCCTTGGCTCTCCCAGATACCGTAACATGTTTTAAACTTGAAGTTATTAATTTTTTTGAGCGACAAATTTGGATCACTGACGGACCACTGGAGTATCATGATGCCACAAGTGGAACCACCCGATCATATCCATCTCCACTAGGCATAATGTCTATACACCAATTAAGGAGGAAACCCAATAAATATAAGAAAAAACCCTCTTGTGAGAATCGAACTCAGGACCTATTGGTCCCAAAGTGTTATCTTACTCTTAAGATGCCAGCAGGCTATAAAGCCATGGGCTCAAGTTATTAATTGAGAGCGTTTATGTATTTTTGGATGGAAAAGATTGAGTTAAAAAACCGAAACTTGAAGCTAAATTTGTTGTAAAAAAAGATATATTACATATTTCGAACACGTAACACCTTTCCATTGGTGGAATGAGTGAACAGGTAACGGAGTAATAAGCCAGTGGTTGAAGAAGTAATGAGGCCCGCACACGTTGGTGTACATGTGCGGTTATTTTTTGAACGACAACTTATTATCAAATCACACCTAGCAAGATGAGGCGGATCAAGAAAACATTATAGTAGGGTTCGTTTTATAGAATGAAATGGAATCTTGATAGAATTTAATGTTAATTTTCAATAAAAAGTGGACTGGAATTGAACTACATAACTGAATCTACATTCCAATTTCATTTATATTCCATTTTGTGAAACAAACACACCTAAGTTCAAAATCAATTTCAATTCCCACATAAATTCCATTACATTCCACGAAGCGAACACTACCTACATGTACATTAGTGGGATGTTAAGCCATCTAACCCACTTTACATTACGTTTTCGATGTCTACTACTATACCAACGAAAAGAGAAATGAGTAACATCATCAAAAAGTGTATGTTTCACTTTTATAATTCCTTAAGAATACCACTTCGTTCATGTACCTCCGAATGAACCACCAAGTGACAAAAATTATTGATCTTGTCAACTGTTTTTCTCATGTTTAATCTTCAAATCTTCTACCTAGTCAATCAGAGAAATCAGATCTCTTTTTAACGGTATGAGCAACCCCATCCACGCCGCAATTAAGGATCCTAAGTGATCTACCAACCAATAACTTTTGAAGAGATAACAATTTAACTCTGGTGATCGTTACAGATAGGACATAAGATACCGAGACATCAATGTCTTTACGATCCAAGTTCGTAGGAATAGGAAGTCTATTAGTCAACACTCTCCAAGCACTCACATTTACCTTTGTTGGAATGCATTTGACGTCAACTAATTGGCTGAGAAATGTGGTGGCCGACTAAGGGTGCCCTAAGTTGGTGGTGTGGATGAGCGGGTGTTTTGTTTACTCTCTCAAGGAAGGGCCGACCCAATGAACCACCAGTTCAATTTATATTTGTATCTGTATGCTAATTATTTCTTAAATGCATTTAGACTATTATAAATTATATATTACCTTGTGCCATCGCACCCTAATTTTTTGACCTATTGAAAGTGTGGCTGATAAGGTGGGAGATATCATCAGGGAAGAAGGTATTAATGGGGTTGATAGATGAATGTGATATCGATTAACATAAGGGGTTTTGGGGGGATAAGAAGGCTAAGTGGATTAGAGAGTTAAGGTGGTCCGAAAAGGTGGACATGGTTGTCTTCCAAGAAAAGAAACGTGCCGGTCGGATATTTCCGATTCTAACATCAACCAGTTCTGGGGTCGGCCTGGGTGGGCTAAGGAATCGGTGGATCCTGTTGGTAGATCTGGGGGGCTTGTATGTGTCTGGGACCCAGGTTCGTTCTCCTTTGACTATGTTTTCAAGGATCATAACTTTCTTATTATTTCGGGTGTCGTTAAAGGCTGTCCGGTGAATGTGAATATTGTTAATGTCTACGCTCCTCAAAATGCGGTTGATAAAAGAGCTCTATGGAATAGATTGTTGGCAGCTAAGCATGGTAGTTCTGGGTTGTGGATTTTTGCGGGTGATTTCAATGTGGTCAGATGTCCTGAAGAAAGGAAAAATTCCAAGTTTAAACCTGGCTGTGCTAGAGATTTCAATAATTTTGTCTTTAATGCCGATTTAACTGAGTATAATTTAAGAGGTAACAGGTTTAGCTATATGGTGGAAGGAAGTTTAGTAAAATTGACCGAGTGCTGGTGTGCAAAGGTTTCCAAGACCTGTGGCCGGAAGCATGCGTTCGGGTCCTTCCTAGGGGGTTTTCGGATCACAACCCGATTCTTTTAAGCGTTAAAAACTTGAACTTTGGCCCCAAACCTTTCAGGTTTTTCAGTTCGTGGCTCGATAGGGCTGATTTTGACAAGGTGGTGGAGTCTGCATTAGCTGGCTTTGATTTTGTAGCCCCCTGGTTTGATTCTTCTTCAGAAATTTAAAGTTCTTAGGGATAAAATCAAGGTTTGGAGAGACGAGCTCCGGGATAAGGAAGGGGAAATGGAGTCGCGAACTAGAGAAGAATTGGAGGTTCTGGATTTGGCTATGGAGAATGGGGAATTGACGGAGGAAGAAGAGTGGGTTAGGTTGGAATGTAAAAAAAGTTTAAGTATTATGGAAGAAAATAAAACGAAAGATCTTAGGCAAAGGGCGAGAAGTAAATGGGCGATGGAGGGAGATGAAAATACGGCGTTTTTCCATGGCCTGGTTAATAAGAGGAAGGTCTCTAATGGTATTCTAGGTCTCTTGATTGACAACGTCTGGGAATCAAAGCCGAAGAAAGTCAAAAAAGCCATCTTTGACTTTTACCGCAGTAAGTTCAAAGAAGAAATTAAATCTCCACCGAATTTGGTTTGTTCTTTTAACAATTCTCTTTCGGAGGTTGACGGAGACATGGTAACTGCGAAATTCACTAAGTCCGAGATCAAGGCTACGGTGTTTGAATGTGGCAGCGACCGGGCACCGGGTCCGGATGGGTTCAATATGAAATTCATTAAACATTTTTGGAGATTGTTTGAGGCTGATTTCGAAAGCATTTTTGAGAAATTTTATGATGAAGGTACTTTTTCGCGAGGCTGTTGATCGTCTTTCATCACTCTTATTCCTAAGTCTAAGGACCCGGTGGACTTGGGGGACTACCGCCCTATTAATCTTATAGGTATCATCAATAAGGCAGTTTCAAAGGTTTTGGCTAGTAGGCTCAAGCAAGTGATGGGGAAGTTGATTTCGGAGTCTCAAACGGCTTTTTAAAGGATAGATTGATTCTTGATGGGCCGCTCATCCTCAATGAAGCATTGCTTGGGCCAAGAAGAGTAAGTATAATGTCGTTCTCCTTAAAATTGATTTTGCTAAAGCTTACGATAACGTAAACTGGGAGTTTGTCATTTCGATTTGAGCCAATTGGAATTTCCTCCTCGGTGGTGTCGTTGGATATATAGAATTCTCTCCACGGCCCGGTCATCGATTCTAGTCAATGGGTCGCCAACTTTCGAATTCCAGTGTTTCAAAGGAATGAGACAAGGAGATCCGATTTCTCCATTCCTTTTTCCTTTTTGTGATGGAAGCCCTTTCGAGTATGATGAGGAAGGCTACTTTAGTAGGTGCCATTAGGGGCTTCGTGTTGCCTAACGAGGGCCCGACGCTTAGCCATTTACTTTATGCGGATGATTGCATTTTAATGGGAGAGTGGGGGCTTAACAATATAAAAAACGTTGCTCGTCTCCTGAGATGTTTTCACATAGTTTCAGGCCTCGAGATTAATATGAAGAAGTCTTCTTTGTTTGGGTTGGGGGTGCCTCAAACTGAGGTTACTGAAATGGCCTTGGTCATTAACTGTATAAGTGGAGAGTTACCTTTCGTTCATCTCGGAGTCTTGGTGGTGGGTGCTAAAATACACAGAATTAAGTATTTGCAATCGGTGTTTGATATCATTGAAACCAGGTTGGCTTTGTGGAAATTGCCGATGTTATCTATCGGTGGGAGAGTCACTTTCATCAAATCGGTCCTCGAGAGCATCCCCAATTACTTCCTTTCGTTGTTTATAGCCCAGTCGGCGTTATTCGAGGTATTGAAAAAATTATCAGAAAATTATTATGTGGAGGGAACATCTCGATTAGTAAACTGCATTGGGTATCTTGGAATCAAGTCACGGCTCCGACGGACAGTGGTGGTATCGGTTTATCAAAGCTCGGCTATGTTAATACGACCATTCTTTCCAAGTGGATTTGGCGGTATCGAAATAAAAAGGATGGTTTATGGCGCAAGGTTATTGACTCGATTCATCTTTCTAGACAATCCTGGAGCTCGGTTCCGTGTAACAAGAGTATCAACGACATCTGGAAAGGTATAGTCTCTGTTGCGGATAAAACTAAAATCGGGAATGTTAGTTTAATCCAGAATTTTAAACGAAAAGTGGGCGACGGTGGCAACGTTAAATTTTGGCTTGATTCTTGGGTTTGCAACGCTCCGCTAAAGGATATATTTCCGCTGCTATTTCGTTTAGAATCTAATAAAAGATGCTGGGTACGTTGTAACATCCGTCGAAAAACGGGTTTTCCAAACCCGCTTCGTTTATTAATCGAATAATCATTTTCATATTTTTGTTGCTCATTTCATGCTTATTTTTAATTTTAAACAATACATAACTAACAAACATTTTAGAATATGGAAATTAAAATTGTTAGAAAATAAAAATAAGGCAATTAAAAATAAAAAGGGGCTGCCGGGTTTCGAACCCGGGTCAGCCGGAAACCTTAACATCAAACACTTAACCACTCCGCCACTTGATGTCTTTGTGTAATCTAGGAAAACAAATAAAACATAAGTTCACCCGTGAATCACCTGTTTGCGCCAAAACTGAAACCGATATCGGCTTTCAACGTTTCAGACGTTTGAGTGATCCTGAATATCTGATTATAACCGATGCAACCATTACGACCCACATTCTTAATCAAATTCAGTCTTTATTGTTTCGATTCATATGATTTGGGAGTTAGAAACCGAAATCTTTTACTTCCTGAATTACTCCAACAATATCATCATCTCGCGACTCAAAAACACTCACAGAACCTCTAATTTCACTTTTACTCTAATTTTTGATCGTCGGAATCGCTTTCTGAATTCGACGGACTTTCGCCGGAAAACCGTGTCTTTCATCAAAACGGTAAATTTCTAAATTCTTTCATCTTCTATCTGTTGTTAGACCTTTACTAACTCAAACCCTCCAATCAGAATCGGTCCCAGACGACGATATCGGATAATCTGCAGTCGCCGGAAAACTTCTGAAATTTTCTAAATCACGCTGTGAATCGGTATGAGCATCTAAACTCTCTGATAACTCTTGTTTAGTCATTCAATTCCACAATTAGTTAATCAAAACTATTAATTGGCCCGTTCAGACGGAGTTCATAAAACAGAGCCGACGATTTCGCCGGAGTTCTGAGAAAGATCATCTTTTCGGTACATTCACTTCCAAAACCTTCTTTATCCATTTCATTTTAATCAGTCATATGTCCGTTAAATGAATTGAACAAGATCAGTAGAATAATCGTTGTCTGTGTTGTTTAACGGAGAAGATGAAGTCTAGTTTGTATATAAATTTAATATATATCGGGTTATATCTCGGGTTAGACACACAGTCCAGCGGTGGACTGTGTGCATTTGAATCATAGAGTCCCGGGTTCGAGTCTGTCCTTGTTTCCGATTCGTCACAATATTCAGACTTTTTATAAAACCCAAATACGGAGACTTCCAGATAGTATATAAGAGAAATAAAAACAAGTGTTTTAACCAGGTTAGACACACAGTCCAGCGGTGGACTGTGTGCAACGTTCAACGACAGGTCCCGGGTTCGAGACCTGTTATGCGCGCCGGTTCGATAGAATTAAAATCCTTTTTAAAAATAAATGAATTTTGAATAAATTAAAATAGTATATAAATATAATTAAAAACAGAAATATTTCGGGTTAGACACGTAGCTCAGTTGGTAGAGCTGCGTGCACGCGTACGGGAGGTCACAAGTTCGAACCTCGCTCAGTGCAAACAATATACACGACCGAACCGGTCAACAAGTCAAAGTCAATAGTCAACGGTCAACCCAAAAAGTCAACATTTTTTTATATATTTTTATTTATTTATTTAATTTAAAAATCAATTAAAAATACTTAAAAATAATGTTTTTAAAATTAGAAAATAACCTTAAACTCACAAAAATATATCCAAAAATCCTAGTAAAAATTGTCAATAAAATCCACTTATTTACCGTACTTTTTCGTTATTATTTAGGTTAGTTATTCCTCGTCGATCAATCCTCTAAACTCGTGCGCATTCAGCATCATCAAACGAACGCACTCAATGTGAGTGAATCTCTACAAATACCCCGTTTTAATCACGTTTTTGGGGTGTATCATGTATCTTATTATTTACTACATTTAAACACTTGTGCATCCATCATATTCATGATCAAATGTGTATTCAATATGTATCAACTGTTTGTGTGGTTAATGTTTAGATTAAATTTATCAATTTCAGTACATACATTATCATAGGCCGCCGCTCCCCATTACCTATGAGCGTGAGCCGTTCCCCATTACCTATGAGCGTGAACGAGGCGTTGCCAACATACGATCGCCTCCGTTTGATTGAGCCTTGATCGCACATACATTTCATCATAGGCCGTCTGTTCCCCATTACCTATGAGCGGAACCGTTCCCCATTACCTATGAGCGTGAACGTGACGTTGCCAACATTTACATTATCATTCATGTCATATATTCATGCAAGGTGGTTTGTTATTGTATGTTATTGTTTGTTATGGTTATTGTTATTGTATGTTTATTTACGTTTGCTCACATATGATTATTGCACAATTTTCCATAATAAATATAACAAGAAATCAATAATAAATGTTTTCTAACAAGGTTCACTCGCCAACTTTTGTTGACCCAAAAACCCCCATTTTTACACATGATACAGGTGATCCAGTTGCAGCAAGAAACATATAGGATGGCTTAGAAGAATAAATCGGTTTAGACTTTGGATTGTTTATTTAGTTACTTTTCTTTGTAATTGTATGAACTTGTTTGGAATATTGAGGATGTAATTTTGAATTTAATAAATATGAAACATATTAGTAAACATCATGAGCTTTGGTGATAACCCAATTATGCCCTGACTCTTATTCCGCTGCGGGTCGGGGTGTGACAGATTGGTATCAGAGCCATGACTATAGGGATATAGGATAGGTTATTGACCTTTAGAGCCTATACTATAGTTGATTAGAATTTTTAAATTGTTTGTGTGTTACATGCAAAATTCATGATGTTTATATGCTTTATGTTTATTGATACATTCAATGTTATGCAAGCATGTTCATAAGTACATATTATTATACAATGCCTATCATGAATCATATCCTCATAACATATCATATCCATGAGAGCACACACCACACAATTTCCATGACTTTTGCAACGATTTTTGTATTTTCAAATCACATCAAAGTGAGTTCTCATGACGGGCATGTAGTAACTGGAAGGGTACAAGTACCGGTAGTCGGAACGTCCTGTCTAGGCTTGGCATTCGTATAAATCCAAAATAAAGGACCAGTTTGCCTACCTGGGGACTAACGATGAGAGTACGAAGGACCTATTAGGCCAAAGCATGCTATACCAAACGTCGTGTGAGCTAACCCCACTTTGAGTTGTCATTGTGTCTACACCTGGACACCCTCCGACCATACATCTCGCAAACATATTTCATGGTTTTCATTCGGGTGATGCGAGTGTTAAACCGCCAATACCAATGTGAATCCTACTAAGCCAATAGTCATGGGAGCCCACATGACTATACAGGTGAATGTATGGGGGACATTTGAGTCCCAAACATGAGCAAACCCAAGACATCCTATGGATGTAGTTGCATTATTGATGTTTATGTCATTTTATTTTTTTTAAGACACATGACACCTAAAAAGACTCCTTAAACTCACAATCTTCTTATGTATATTCCTGTAGATGTCAGCTAGGCAACAACGTGGGGGTAGAAGGTCAGGAAGGTCAAACGAACGCTTGGCCACCCAAATCGCAAAACAAATGGCCGCGGTGCTTCCTGACATCGTAGTTCAAGTCCAACAAGCTCTCGCCGCAAATCCCATCAATCCTCCCCAGCAAGAAGACCAGAATGTTGACAACCCTCCCTCCAAAAAGTGCTCATACAAACATTTTAAGTCTTGCGATCCCCCGAAATTTGAAGGGACCGAAGATGTCACTGCTCTCCTCCACTGGTTTGAGGAAATGGAGAACACCTTCCTCAACTGCGATTGTCCTGAGGATCGCAAGGTACGTTACGCAACCGGGAGGCTATTTGGGGTAGCTCTTACCTGGTGGAATACTGAAAAGGGTAAGAGAGGAATCGAAGATGCAATGGCCTTAACGTGGGAGGATTTAAGGGAAATCATGACGAGACGCTTCTGTCAAGAAGCGAGATCAAAAAGTTAGAGGATGAATTTCATTCGTTGAAGCAAAAGGAGGGAGATCATACTTCATACAACAAACGATTTTTAGAGTTGAACCAAATGGTCCCTAACTTGTTCACCCCAGTTTACCGCTTAGTCGAACACTATATTCGAGGCCTCCCCTCGAAAATTCAAGACTCAGTTCTCAGCACTTCGCCTGCAACACTCGAAGCTGCTAATGGAACTAGCTACCGAGCTTACCGAGAATCGTATTCGCAACGGCAAATTTAAGGACGAGAAAAAGAAAGCCCCCGTTGAGGGCCAAACTTCAAACCGTTCCACCTCCTCCTCAAAGTTTGCTAATAAGAGGAAACGAAACACCAGAAACTTTGCTGTCATACAAACAAATTTCCCTATCCCTGCTGCACCCATTACCCAAGTTGCCCCCTCACCTGCACCATATAATAGGCCATACTCCGGCCCATACCCAAAGTGCAACCGTTGCCAATACCATCATTTTCCTGATCATCCCTGCCAACATTGCACCGGCTATGGTCGCGCAGGTCACACCATTCAAACCTGTCGCGTACTTCAGCGAACGAACCGCCATCAGCCCTCAATCCAAACCCACCATCAGATAGTGGGTCAAGCCCAACAACCTTTACTACTACCACCTACCCAACATGTAGCCCAATCCTACTACCAACCCAACTATCCCATGGTGCAACCTATGCGGGCTTGTTACAACTGTGGAGACCCGAACCACTTCAGGAACACCTGTCCACGCCTGGTGAATATCATCCATGCCCAAGCTCAAGCTAATCCAGTAAACCAGGCTAATCAAGCTCCTCCACCTGCAAGAGGAAGAGCTTTTAACATCAACGCCAATCAAACTGGGGCTGACAACAATGTGGTTAACGGTACGTTTCTCATCAATGGTAGTTATGCATCCATGTTATTTGATACTGGCGCAGATAAAAGTTTTGTGTCCTTAGAATTTGAACCCATCCTCAACCAAACTCGAGATAAACTCATGGAATCCATAACGGTAGAAGTTGCTGACGGAAAACCGGTCTCATTAAACTCTATTATACGTAATTGTACTCTCACCCTAAACGATCATGATTTTCCAGTTGACCTCATTCCTATGAAGTTGGGAAGCTTTGACATTATAATTGGTATGGACTGGCTCAGCCAACATCATGCTGAAGTTGTATGCCGCGAAAAGTTTATACGCATTCCTCTTACAAACAGTCAGACCCTACGAATCTTTGGAGAAACCCCTTCGAAAGGGCTCAAATTAATGTCCTGTCTTCAAGCCCGAAAATATCACCGCAAGAATTATGTCGCATTTCTAACTCATGTCGTCAAAAAGGGAACCAAGGAGGAGAAACTTGAAGACATCCCAGCAGTAAAAGATTTTCCGCAAGTTTTTCCTGACGACATTTCAGGACTTCCTCCTGTGAGAGAAGTCGAATTCCGCATTGATCTTATACCTGGAGCTACACCAGTTGCAAAATCTCCTTATAGGTTAGCCCCATCCGAGATGCAAGAGCTGGCCAGTCAATTGCAAGAGCTGACTGACAAAGGATTCATACGTCCTAGCTCATCGCCTTGGGGTGCACCTGTCCTTTTTGTGAAGAAGAAAGATGGAACGTTTCCATGTGTATCGACTACAGAGAACTCAACAAGTTAACGGTCAAGAACCGCTACCCATTACCTCGCATTGATGATCTTCTTGACCAACTTCAAGGCGCCAGCTGTTTTTCAAAAATAGACCTTCGTTCTGGTTATCATCAACTCAGAGTACATGAAGAAGACGTCCCAAAGACCGCCTTCCGAACTCGTTATGGTCATTATGAATTCATGGTCATGCCATTTGGTCTAACCAACACTCCAGCTGTCTTCATGGATCTAATGAACAGAGTCTGCAAACCCTATCTCGATCGCTTTGTTATAGTCTTCATCGACGACATCCTCATTTACTCAAAGTCTAAGTCTGATCATGAACGACACCTTCGACTCATCCTTACACTCTTAGGGAATGAAAAGCTCTACGCCAAATTCTCCAAATGCGAATTCTGGTTAAAAGAGGTACAATTCCTTGGACATGTCGTCAATGACAAGGGAATACATGTCGACCCCTCAAAGATCAAAGCAGTACAAGAATGGAAAGCGCCACGTACACCAACCGAAGTAAGAACATTCCTTGGTTTGGCTGGTTATTATCGCCGTTTCATTGCAAATTTCTCCCGCATCGCTGTACCACTCACGACTTTAACACATAAAGGAAAACCCTTCATATGAGGACCCAAACAAGAAGAAGCCTTCCAAACCCTTAAACAGAAACTCTGTGACGCACCTATTCTCACACTTCCTGAAGGTTGTGATGACTTCGTGGTTTATTGCGACGCGTCAGGGCAAGGACTAAGCTGTGTTCTAATGCAAAGAGGAAAAGTGATAGCTTATGCTTCTAGACAACTCAAAACTCATGAGAAGAACTACACTACCCACGACCTAGAACTTGGAGCCGTTGTGTTCGCTCTTAAGATATGGAGACATTACCTCTACGGTACTAAGTGTGAAATATACACTGACCACAAGAGTCTCCAACATATCTTCAACCAAAAGGAGTTAAACATGAGACAACGGAGATGGTCGAACTTCTTAATGACTACGACTGTGAAATTCGGTATCATCCTGGCAAGGCAAATGTGGTGGCCGATGCGCTCAGTTGAAAGGGTTATGCGAACTCCATTCGTCTTCTATGTTTCGCAAATCATAACCGACATCAAAGATCAAATTCGAGAAGCCCAACATGTTTCAGTAACGGAAAACGAAGTACGAAAGGAGCTGTCTTGTGGAGCTGAACTTAAAATTGAAACTAAATCCGACGGAATTCTGTACTATCTATATCGCATATGGATTCCCGATCACAACAACCTTCGTTATTTTCTTATGAATGAGGCGCACAAAACACGATACTCTGTACACCCAGGGGCCGACAAGATGTATCAAGACCTTCGATACACCTACTGGTGGCCTGGCATGAAGAAGGATATCGCTGTTTTCGTTTCCAAGTGCCTTACATGTTCCAAAGTAAAAGCTGAACATCAAAGACCCTCAGGACTTCTGGTCCAACCTGAAATACCTGTATGGAAGTGGGAAAACATAACCATGGACTTCATTACCGGGTTACCTCGCACCTCCGGTGGGTATGACACTATATGGGTAATCATTGATCGTCTTACAAAATCAGCTCACTTCATTCCGATTCGCGAGGACTTCAAGAATGAGAATTTAGCTCGTATCTACATCAGCGAAATCATAAGCCGTCATGGTGTACCGTTAAGCATTATTTCCGATCGTGATGGTCGTTTCACTTCACGAACATGGCAAGCCGTACAAGCCGCTTTGGGTACACGATTAGACCTCAGTACCGCTTATCATCCTCAAACTGATGGACAATCTGAACGCACCATCCAAACTCTTGAAGATATGCTTCGAGCATGTGTCATAGACTTCAAGGGAAATTGGGACGTTCATCTACCATTAGTTGAATTTTCGTACAACAACAGCTATCATTCAAGTATCGGCATGGCACCTATCGAAGCTTTATATGGTCGTAAGTGCCGATCTCCAGTATGTTGGCACGAAATTGGAGAAGCTCAAATCACCGGCCCAGAATTGATTCAAGAAACAACAGACAAGATCCATCAAATCCGAAACAATCTTCTAGCGGCACAAAGTCGTCAAAAGAGTTATGCAGACAAACGACGAAAGCCTTTGGAGTTTAACATTGGTGATCATGTACTTTTAAAAGTATCACCGTGGAAGGGAGCAGTTCGTTTTGGCCAGAAGGGCAAGCTAGCACCACGCTACGTAGGACCTTTCAAGATACTCGAAAGAGTAGGACCTGTAGCATACAAGCTTGATCTACCAGAAGAACTCAACAGAATTCACCCCACATTCCACGTATCAAACTTAAAGAAGTGTCTCGCTGATGAAAAACTCCATATTCCTCTAGAAGATATTCAGATCGATGAATCTATGCACTTCATTGAAAGGCCAGTAGAGATCATGGACTTCGGAGAAAAACATTTAAGACGGAGTCGTATTCCAATTGTAAGGGTACGCTGGGAGTCGAAACGAGGAACTGAGTTTACTTGGGAACGTGAAGACTCAATGCGCGAAAAATACCCGCATCTTTTTCCTGTTACCACTACTACTTAAATTTCGGGACGAAATTTCTAAAAGTAGGGGATACTGTAACATCCGTCGAAAAACGGGTTTTCCAAACCCGCTTCGTTTATTAATCGAATAATCAGTTTCATATTTTTGTTGCTCGTTTCATGCTTATTTTTAATTTTAAACAATACATAACTAACAAACATTTTAGAATATGGAAATTAAAATTGTTAGAAAATAAAAATAAGGCAATTAAAAATAAAAAGGGGCTGCCGGGTTTCGAACCGGGTCAGCCGGAAACCTTAACATCAAACACTTAACCACTCCGCCACTTGATGTCTTTGTGTAATCTAGGAAAACAAATAAAACATAAGTTCACCCGTGAATCACCTGTTTGCGCCAAAACTGAAACCGATATCGGCTTTCAACATTTCAGACGTTTGAGTGATCCTGAATATCTGATTATAACCGATGCAACCATTACGACCCACGTTCTTAATCAAATTCAGTCTTTATTGTTTCGATTCATATGATTTGGGAGTTAGAAACCGAAATCTTTTACTTCCTGAATTACTCCAACAATATCATCATCTCGCGACTCAAAAACACTCACAGAACCTCTAATTTCACTTTTACTCTAATTTTTGATCGTCGGAATCGCTTTCTGAATTCGACGGACTTTCGCCGGAAAACCGTGTCTTTCATCAAAACGGTAAATTTCTAAATTCTTTCATCTTCTATCTGTTGTTAGACCTTTACTAACTCAAACCCTCCAATCAGAATCGGTCCCAGACGACGATATCGGATAATCTGCAGTCGCCGGAAAACTTCTGAAATTTTCTAAATCACGCTGTGAATCGGTATGAGCATCTAAACTCTCTGATAACTCTTGTTTAGTCATTCAATTCCACAATTAGTTAATCAAAACTATTAATTGGCCCGTTCAGACGGAGTTCATAAAACAGAGCCGACGATTTCGCCGGAGTTCTGAGAAAGATCATCTTTCCGGTACATTCACTTCCAAAACCTTCTTTATCCATTTCATTTTAATCAGTCATATGTCCGTTAATTGAATTGAACAAGATCAGTAGAATAATCGTTGTCTGTGTTGTTTAACGGAGAAGATGAAGTCTAGTTTGTATATAAATTTAATATATATCGGGTTATATCTCGGGTTAGACACACAGTCCAGCGGTGGACTGTGTGCATTTGAATCATAGAGTCCCGGGTTCGAGTCTGTCCTTGTTTCCGATTCGTCACAATATTCAGACTTTTTATAAAACCCAAATACGGAGACTTCCAGATAGTATATAAGGGAAATAAAAACAAGTGTTTTAACCAGGTTAGACACAGTCCAGCGGTGGACTGTGTGCAACGTTCAACGACAGGTCCCGGGTTCGAGACCTGTTATGCGCGCCGGTTCGATAGAACTAAATCCTTTTTAAAAATAAATGAATTTTGAATAAATTAAAATAGTATATAAATATAATTAAAAACAGAAATATTTCGGGTTAGACACGTAGCTCAGTTGGTAGAGCTGCGTGCACGCGTACGGGAGGTCACGAGTTCGAACCTCACTCAGTGCAAACAATATACACGACTGAACCGGTCAACAAGTCAAAGTCAATAGTCAACGGTCAACCCAAAAAGTCAACATTTTTTTATATATTTTTATTTATTTATTTAATTTAAAAATCAATTAAAAATACTTAAAAATAATGTTTTTAAAATTAGAAAATAGCCTAAAACTCACAAAAATATATCCAAAAATCCTATTAAAAATTGTCAATAAAATCCACTTATTTACCGTACTTTTTCGTTATTATTTAGGTTAGTTATTCCTCGTCGATCAATCCTCTAAACTCGTGCGCATTCAGCATCATCAAACGAACGCACCCAATGTGAGTGAATCTCTACAAATTCCCCGTTTTAATCACGTTTTTGCGGTGTATCATGTGTCTTGTTATTTACTACATTTAAACACTTGTGCATCCATCATATTCATGATCAAATGTGTATTCAATATGTATCAACTGTTTGTGTGGTTAATGTTTAGATTAAATTTATCAATTTCAGTACATACATTATCATAGGCCGCCGCTCCCCATTACCTATGAGCGTGAGCTGTTCCCCATTACCTATGAGCGTGAACGAGGCATTGCCAACATACGATCGCCTCCGTTTGATTGAGCCTTGATCGCACATACATTTCATCATAGGCCGTCTGTTCCCCATTACCTATGAGCGGAACCGTTCCCCATTACCTATGAGCGTGAACGTGACGTTGCCAACATTTACATTATCATTCATGTCATATATTCATGCAAGGTGGTTTGTTATTGTATGTTATTGTTTGTTATGGTTATTGTTATTGTATGTTTATTTACGTTTGCTCACATATGATTATTGCACAATTTTCCATAATAAATATAACAAGAAATCAATAATAAATGTTTTCTAACAAGGTTCACTAGCCAACTTTTGTTGACCCAAAAACCCCCATTTTTACACATGATACAGGTGATCCAGTTGCAGCAAGAAACATATAGGATGGCTTAGAAGAATAAATCGGTTTAGACTTTGGATTGTTTATTTAGTTACTTTTCTTTGTAATTGTATGAACTTGTTTGGAATATTGAGGATGTAATTTTGAATTTAATAAATATGAAACATATTAGTAAACATCATGAGCTTTGGTGATAACCCAATTATGCCCCGACTCTTATTCCGCTGCGGGTCGGGGTGTGACATACGTGATCGCTTCAATTTTCTGGTCAACATGTTCTCCGATTATTGGGAGTGGTCTAGAGTCCCGAGTTCAGTTGATGAATGGGCTGAATGGTCGGGCCTGTTGGCTATGTTGGAAGGAGTCTCTTTATCCGAGGGTCGTGATGAGTGGGAATGGATTGGTAGGAAGGATGTCAGGTTCTCGGTCAAAGCTGTAAAGAACTTCATAAGAAGCAGAGAAGATTTCAGCGGAAATTATGCCTTCAAATTGTCCAAGTGGGTTCCTAAGAAGTGCAATATTCTGGTTTGGAGAGCCGAAATGGGGAGGATTGCTACTGTGGATGCCTGATGGAGAGGGTGAAAGCCGAGCATTAGAGTGTCTAAATTGTGAATATTATATGTGTTTTATGTGTTTACTTGCCTAGAATGAGTTGACAATGAGATATAGTTGTTTTGCAGGTAAAGCACATAACTTGGCGAAGTTACGGGAGTTAAAGTGGAAGTGGAATGATTAAGGATGATATTTGCAGCTTGAAATGTGATTTGGAAGCTTGTTCGGTTGATTACGAGTTGTGAGAGTGCAAGACACACGAAGGGACAAAGTCTATGGACTATTCAGTGCTTAACTGGAAGTGGTTTGTGCTCTTGTATCCAAGGAATTGAAAGAAATAAACTTAAGGGGTCCAATTATCATTTGCTGAAAGTTATAATGAAGAAGGAGAAAGGAGTTGAAGCGCGACCGTCGGTGATGGTGGCCCAACCTTCAGTGACGGTTGGGTGGTTTTGGCCAAACAGCAGCTCTGGACCGTCAGTGATGGTCCCGATTCCGGAAAAACGCGAAATTTTTGGTTTTTAAGGTATATTAGGGTTTGCAAAGCCACGAATCATGATCTTGACATCCTAGGACAACCTAAGGCACTCTAGAGCTCTCACGTTCAAGGCTTTTCCATCCGATTCATCAAGATTCCTCACCAAATCATCAATCCAATCATGAGTTCTTCATCAAATCAGACTTTTGTTGATCTTGTGTGCGAGATGAGCGGCTAAACTCTTGTGGTTTCCTCCAGTTGGAGGGTTTTCGTATGTTAATTCAATTTATGTGTTTATAACTTTATTGAATCCGGCAATCTAAGCATTCGATACTTTTTGCCGGCAACTTGATTCATTGATTGTAACCAGTTACTCTTGTTTAACTTTAATTCTTAATCATTCAGTTCCCGAGAATTCTAGTAATTGGGATTTATTTGACAAGGGATTAGGGTTGGTAATTGTAATTGATATATGTTTGATAACCTCCCGTTGTGTATTGACCGGAGTACTTAGTCTGCAATTATCACAATTGATGAATTAGGGTTTACACTCATGTCTATGTGAGTGTTAAGTTAGACACGTAGTTGAATTTAATTGGAAATCTGAATTTCGGAGGAACCATTGTTTCTTTTATTGATAAAAACCTCGTTTCTAAAGCATTCAGTTAGATATTCTCAAACTTTCAAACAAACAGTTTTCTAATTTGGTAGTTGTTAATCAATACTTGACATTATTACACTTTCCACTATCCTCCTCTGGTTCGATATCCGACTTATCCTATCTACATAGTTTAGTTGGTTTTTACATGACACTAACGACAGTCATCAATGCCCTTGGTAAACGTAACTGTTATTCGGGTAGCGATCTTTGTTCTCTGTGTGAGGATGGGGCGGAGTCAGCTGAACACATTTTTTTGTTCCTGTGCGGTTGCTTCCAACGTTTGGTTTCTCATTAGCCGTTGGTTTCACATCAGTCCTTTGTATGCCTTTTCGATCAAGGACCTCCTTTCTATTCACGAGCACTCGGGTTTAGCGGAATCTGCCAAGGAGGTGTTGCGTGGTATCATCTTGACGGGTTGTTGGTGCATTTGCAAGGCTAGGAATGAGAAGATCTTCAGTAACAAATCCAAAGGGATTTTAGATATTTTTCAGGACGTAAAAATTTTAGGGTACTTGTGGTATCGCAATAGATCTAAAAATAGAAGTATCTCGTGGAGAGATTGGTGTTCTTTCTCCGGTATGTAATTGCTTGGTTGTTTTGTTTGGCCTCCCTTGGTTGAGCGAGGGGTTTGTGAATAATAGTTACCTTTAAAAAAAAGTTAATGTAGTTAGGAGATGCTCCGTTGGTGTGGTTTACTGTTTACTCGTGTCCAAAATTACTCAATTAATTAATGTAATATGTAACCAGTCAAACGTTTAATCACAAGGTGAGTTAACAAGTGGCAAATCAACTCTAGTGTTATGAGTTTGTGTTCAAGTATATAAATGATCATGGTCATTAACATACAAATATTAAACTAAACAAATAACAAATAATTACGCAAACAAACATTTCCAGTACAAGGGTTAGGATCATGTGAGAAGCACTAGGCGAATTGAGAAACTTGAGAAGCATTTTGGACCACACATTTTCCCAAAGCTTTCGTAATATACACATATGTATATAGTCAATTTTAAACAATACATATGTGTATATTACAAAAAGCTTAGTGAAATATGTGGTCCAGAATGCTTCTCAAGTTTCTCAAATATGATGGACTTCTCTTAGGATCCCTACCCTTCAATACAAAACTAAAGAATTAAATGTAACTTAAACAAAGCAAGTCAAAAAGAAACTTACATATATTTAAGTATGTATATGACTATATGAGAGTAGTGTGAGGTTCATTGGGGAACACTAAAAAAGTGGGGAACAGTGGAGAACCGACTCAAACGAACTCTGATTGGACTCATTCCAGCGGCGTTGGAACGACTCGTCGAACCCTAACTAGGATCCCTTAACCCTAAACCCTAAATCCAAACCCCTAAACCCTAAATATATTAGGGTTTGGATGTAGGGTCTTATATTAGGGTTTAGCTTTAGGGTTTAGTTTTAGGGTTAATCATTAGTATTTAGGGTTTTGCTTTAGTGTTTAGGGTTTAGCTTTAGGGTTTAGCCTTAAGGGTTTAGCTTTTAGGGTTTATAGCTTAGATTTTACGATTTAGCCTTATTTTTTAGCTTTAGGGTTTAGGGTTTAGGGTTAAGAGATCCTAGTTAGGGTTCGACAAGCCGGTTCGAACGCCGCTGGAATGAGTCCAATCGGAGTTCATTTGAGTCGATTCCCCACTGTTCCCTAGTTTTTTAGTGTTTCCCAATGAACCTTCCCCTATGAGAGTGTATTGTAAATGAGCCTGCATTAGATTAAAAAAGGGACAATTGCATATTTCTCTCTAAAAATGCTCTCAATTGCATATTTACCACACCATAATTAGAAATTACATATTTACCATTGTATATTAAAATGACATGATTGCCCTTTTCAAAACTGAAAAGATCCAAGTTCAAATAGCAAACACACAACCCCGACTTTTCAGTTAATCAGCGATCGACACTGTACTTTCTTGGTTCTTGTCCATATTGCGTTTTGGTATTCGTTTCGATTAGATCGCGTTTTCACATCGTTGTTCGATTCCAGGTTTGGTGTAGGTGGGTTCGGAGTCACCGGAACATGGTTGCGTTCGGGATTACAATGGAGAAAGAGAGTGAGGTGTCCGGAGTCTAGGCTGCGGTTGAGTGGTTCCAACCGAGATTGAGTTTTGTGGAACACTTTTGCTAAATAAATTTGCAAAGCTTGGGCCATGATTATTGGGATTACACAATGTGTGCTCTTGAACATGAACGAAGAAGATGGATGGTAACAAAAAACGATGAAAGATGAAGATCCAATCGATGAAAATTTGTAGATGAAAGTCAATACTGAGCTTTGGTTTGATGGTATTAACAAACCTTTGTTGACAATTCTGATGTAAACTCTGAATTCGAACTTTCAATAATCACAGACTTGTGATAGACGTTTCACATGTCCACTACCAGATTATTTACTCTTAAGTTCTTGTAATTTTTTTATTATTAAATTGTTATTACAAATCTGTATTATTGTAATATTTCCACATTGTTGGGCATAGAGGGTTGTACTAAAGGCTTTTGGAGGTTTTCAAAATAAATTTAATATTTAATATTATAATTTAGTAACATGAGAATGCATTGCAGGTTGTACTCTATCCTGCCACCAAACTCTCTTTCTTCAAACCACCGGCACCCACACATAATCACCACATCACACCTCTATACCTCTCTCTGATGGCGCAAAGAAGGGCGGCGCTCCAGCTACCCACACCCAAACTCAACTGCCAGAGATGGGGCATGGGGGTAAAGCAGGAGCCCTTAAATTTATTGAAATTGTTTGATTTCTAAAGTTAAATGAGGGTTTCAATCTACTGTTTTTGGATCGGAGAGATCGATAAAAGCAGTGGAATGTGGTCAAAGATGATTGAGGACGTCACTTCCGATGAAGATAAGGTTACTCCTGTTTTTTTTTTTTTTTATAAATTGGACGAAATCTGTGACTTTCTTCGTTCTTCTCATGTCTCCATGGTTAATTGCTGAACAACAGTATGTTTCCATCTTTTTTTTTGGCTTGCACTCACATGTTAATGTAACGTTTTTAGCACTTTATATTAGACCTAATATGTGAAAGTAACCCTTTTCTAAGAAAAATATACCTAGATATTGATGTGTTTGGGTGGGGGTGGAGGGTGATTTGATGATCATGTTGATTGTTTAGAGTTAAAATACTTGAATTCGGGTAAGGTGGTTATTGAGATAAATGCACAATGACTTAAATCTATGTAGTAGATTTCATCAAATGATTATATGATTCTGATTCTCAATGTTTGTACAGTGAGATAAATATTGTTGAATAAACATTAGTCTTATGACGAGGTGAGCTAGGCAAGGCAACCTTTGTGATTAGGTACATGTAGAGGTGTAAAAGAAACGGTTTTAGAACCGAAACCGGGAAAAAAACCGAACCGGCGGTTATAGACCGTTATGGATTTTTGCCTTCGAAACTGGTAACAAAAAACCGGTTTAAGCTGGTAAAAAACCGTTTTTTTTTTTAATAAACCTGTTAAAAACCGATCATAACCGGTTGGACCAGTTAGTCTTTTGAGTTGAAAAAACCGGTTAGTAACCGGAACCGGTTATAGGAAAACCGGTTTTTGTTTTTGGTGAAAAAACCGGTTCGGTTAATAGCCGGAACCAGTTTTTGAAAATAACCGATTTGTCACACCTCTAGGTACAGGGGAGGCAAAAACCTTGGTTCCGTTAAGATGCAAAACTGGCCTGGAGCGGTCTGAATCAGCCTGAACAGGCCATAACCAAACTGTATTATTTTACCAGCCTCATATGCTTAGCTGCAGGTCAGTTTTTTAGTTTTTTATAACTAAAATACATCAAGGTTGCTTATCGCAAAGAGTAGAAGACTGACCTCCAACCTAATGTTCCTGAAATATACAAGGCTAATTCGCTGAACTAATCTGCTGTATGAATAAGAAAGCGAGTAAAAATGATAAATCATAATGAATACAGTTTAAACAGTGATTGATATATTAGATGAACATGATTATAAAATGATTGATATTTTAGTTGAACATGAGCATATTAAATTGCTAAAATTTAGTCAAAACAGTATTCATTATGATTTCTAGGTAAAGAACAAAATTCTAGAAACCATGTGTCTCATTTTCTCCTTAAAAACTTATGTCCAGTTCTTTTATCTTTGTCTTAGAGACCTGCTCAACTTCTCAAACGGACTCGATTTATGGTCACGCTGGTAGGCACCATAAAAATGACTTACTGGATTTCATGCGTATTTTTTAGTATGAGGCTTTTGTTCTTGAGGAACTTGCTGAAGAATTTTGTATACATATTAATCATAAACCAGTAGAAATTGTGGATTTTGTGTTGGCATTTGTTCTTGGTTTTTTTTTTTTTTTGTAGGATTCGTGATACTAATTTGTTCGAAATCTATGAAGAGTGATTATCAAGGCTGCTTTTGATTGCCTTTTACATTCTTAACATCATTCATACTATGTTATATATTCTCTCATTCATTTACCAGTATGTTTGCACATGAGGTTTTTGGCTTTGTGAAGAATCTGGTGGCAAGGTGTGTTGGGTTTAACAGTCGGATAATAGCGATGGTATCCGCAGCGCAATGCGTGCGGGGTTTATAGTAGTTAATTTATAATTCACAAATTCTGAGCTATCAGTGAAACCAAAAATATAAAATAAATAATTGACGAAACGTAAAAATGTTAAAATAAAAAAAACTATATATAGACACAATAAACTAGTTAAAAATGTTTAAATATGTAATTTTTAAAGATTTAGTACTAATAAGGGTAAAATAGTCATTATATAATTTAGTTTCAATAAAATAAATCAAAATGGGTAAATTTGTAATTTTTTTAATTGAGAAAGTGGATATATGCAATTTAAAATTTGACTCGAGTAAATAGAGTAAACTGCACAAAATGTCCTTTAAGTTTCACCAATCTTGCTGGTTTCAGCCTTAATCTTTAAAAGTTGCCAAAACCAGCCTTTAAGATTAAATTAGTTACGGGTTTCATCCTTTATCACTAACCAAGTTATTAAATCATGTTAAATGGCATCACATGCAAGCCATGTGAGGGTAAAACCGTCTATTTCATACTTAAAGGACGTTTTGTGCAATTTAAATGGCATCATGTTAACGCAGACGGTAACGTAGACTCCTAAATCATCATTCAACTCTCAACTCTTCTTCTCCTCCATTAAAGCCAAAACAGAGCACCCTATCTTCCCCTGTTTTCATCTTCTTCAAAACCCCCAAAATCATACCCATTTTCAACAACCGAATCGATCCCCGAATCCTTACCACCAACATCCAGCTCATCACCTGCACCCCATCTCCTGACCCAACATTTTCAACCACAACCAGCCCTGGCGTCACCGCCCCATTATCCTTCAACTCCACGGCATTCAACGCTTTCAAAACCTCGTTCGAATCATCAACCTTGTTAACCACATTCTTCTACAGCAACCCATCTTCCCTAACACACCCACACAAAAAGTCAAATTCAAAGAGTTCAAAATTTGTCTCTTCTAGAAAAGTGAAGCATTTTATCACACATTCGGTGAAGAATCTCACAGATCTTTGGTAATAATGTGTTCAAATAACAAAAATTGCGTCTTTTTTTAGCTTAGATCCAAAGCTCATTTCTTCAATATAACATAAAATCAGATCCAAAAATTGTTATCAGATCCATACACGAGCACCGTTGTAGGCTTTGCGATTAGGTGTCCCGTAATCGTCGCCGTGGGTTCTGCGATTGGGGTGGTGGCAGTTGAAGATGATGGTGGCGGAGTTATTTGGGGATTTTGGGGGTTTTGTCGAAGGTGGAGGGTGGTGTGTCGGAGGTGGTGGCAGAGGAGGTGGTGTCGGAGGTGGAGGTGGTGGCAGAGGAGGTGGTGTCGGTGGAGGAGGTGATGTGTTGGGGATTTTGGGGGTTTTGTCGAAGGTGGAGGTGGTGGCAGAGGAGGTGGTGGCAGAGGAGGTGGTGTCGGTGAAGGAGGTGGTGGCAGAGGAGGTGGTGTCGGAGGTGGAGGTGGTGGCAGAGAAGGTGGTGTCGGTGAAGGAGGTGATGTGTTTTTTGAGGGTTTTATAAGAAGAGGAAACAAAATGACGAATATACAAATAAACTGAGATAATTAACTTGGTTAGTAATAAAGGACTGAACCGGCAACAAAAATAAACGTAAAGGCTGGTTTTGGCAACTTTTAAAGATTAAGGCTGAAACCAGCAAGATTGGTGAAACATAAAGGACGATTTGTGCAATTTACTCCGAGTAAATATGCAATTAAAGAATTTTATAGGGGGAAATATGCAATTGCCCCATTAAAAAATTGCACTCAAATTTAAAAAACACTCGGCCAAAAAGTCATCTTTTTACCTTTTTTTTCTTTCTATCTGTTGGGCTTTACGAATAGGGCTGTAAACGAGTCGAGCCGAGTCATACCCAGCTCAAGCTTGGCTCGAACTCAATTCGAGCTGGCTCGGCTCGAGCTCAAATTTTAAATCGAGCCAAGATTTGAGGCTCGAGCTCGACTCGATTAAAATTCGAGCTAGCTGGGCTCGGCTCGATCTAGCTCGAACCAACAAAAAGCCGCAAAATTTACCAATTAAAATGCCCTAAAATATAAGACTCTTCATAGACTAAGGCCATAATTGCAATTTAATTTAACCAAATGGCTAAATATGCAAGTATAAATAGTTAATTCACTTTGTACATTGTCTTTGTCATCTTTTATAGGAGAGACACCTCCTTAGTTTTTGTCTTTTGAATGTGGGACAAAAAAAATGAAGGATGTAAACCTTATTGAGCCGGCTCACGAGCTCACGAGCCGAGCCAGGCCAAGCTCGAGCTCGGCTTGTTTACAAACCTAGTCGAGCCGAGCTGGCTCGTTTACAAAACGAGCCAATTTCGAGCCGAGCTTTTTTCGAGCGAGCTGCAAGCCACGAGTTTTTTTGAAGACCCCTATTTACGAAACCTATCACCCACACCTTGCACTCTTGCATCTACTAGTGGGCTAGTGGCTTGAATAGAAAAAAAAAGGAGTAAACTTCTGTTTTGCTCCTTTTAGTTTGATCATTTTAACGGTTTTGCCTTAATCATTTAAAAATAACCATTTTCCTTCAATAGTTTGCTATTTTTTTTTTCATTTTGCTCCCTGACATTAACTCCATCTAAAATGTTTGTTAGCTGGAAGGGTATTTAGGTAACTTCAAATATAAAACTAAGGATATTTTAGTAAAATTACAAATAAATATAAGAATAACAAAACCCTGCACTATCTTTCTCTTCTTCTCTTCTTCTCTTCTCTCTCTACACTCTCTATCTCTCTACATTCTCCATCTTCTCCACCACCACCAATAACCGTCACCAACACCGTGCACGACCCCCACCCGACCACCACCTTGCACCGGCTCCATCCGACCACCACCACCACCCCTACCCGACCAACAACACCTTGCCACCACCTCACCACTCACTACCACCACCGCCACCATCATCGCCACTGCCACTGCCACCACCACACCATTCCCTTCCAAATGATTCGAACCACCCAAAATCTCCCCCTCTCTCTCATCCATATCTCTCTATAGTCTTTGCCTCTTCATCTCTGACTATACAAGACGCCACCACCACCATCCGGACGCTGCAGCCATCTGAACATCACCGCCAACCCCACATCATCGACGGAAATAAGATCCATCACCACCACTATTCGCCACCACCAGCAGCCTAAGTAGATCTGAAAAATCTTCGTGAAAATCTGTGATTGGAAACCCTAGCTAGTTGCCACTAAATGTAGTCGGAACACTAGGTACTAGCGTTTTCGAGTTCAAATCTGGTTCCAAGTTCATGGCGACCAGGGTTTAGGTTTGCACGACTGCTAGGGTTAGCGACTAGGGTTTGGTTGGATTTTGAGGATCAAGGTTCTAGGTATTTTTTGGTTTGATTTTGAGGTTCAAATTTTGGGGGTTATTGTTCTTTGAGGGTGAACACTGAATAACTTTGAAGTAATGGCTAAGAACACCAAATTGGATTTAAGTTTAGCATATTTAAACAGATTTTGGGGCGTAACTGAAGTTTAGCAGATTCGAACAGATTAGGGCGTATTTTTATAAGATAGCGGTGGTGGTGGCTGGATGGTGATGGTGATGGTGATGGTGGTAGTGGCAGTGCTTGGCAGGTGGTGGTGGCTGAAGGTGGTAATATCTGGTAGAGAGGAGTAGAGAGGGAGCGCTTGTAGTGAGAGAGATTAGTTTTAATTATGTTGAGAGAGAGATAGGTTTTCTATTTTTTTTAATTCAATATCAATAATTAAAAAGACAAAACATATTTAAGAAATTAATAATAAATATTTTAGTACTTATATATATATATAATTACCGAAATACCCTTCTTTAAGTGTATGATTTAACTGAGTTAAGTGTCGGGGAGCTGATTGGAGAAAACATAGCAAACTATTGGAGGAAAATGACTATTTTTAAATCATTCTGACAAAACCGTTTAAAACGACAAAACCACGTAAAAACATAAGTTTACTCAAAAAACAAAAAAAAAAAACACCAGAATGCTAGGTTTAGAAACCTGCTTCTCAGGCATAAACATATCACAAAACACAATCTGTTGTAGTGGTGACCATGCATCTTCAAAACGCAACCTATTCCGGTTCAATTCCCATCTATATTGTTTCCTATTTTATATTTTCCCTTCCTTTTTCTAACAAACAAATCCCATTTTTCCTCTCATATATTAAATTCAACATCACATTTTCAGATTACGAAACGGATTCCGGTTTCCGATTCTCCATTTTCTTTCATAATTTCAAATTCTTATCTTAACCCCTCAAACTCCATTCAAAAATCCAAAAACAACCCACAAGTCAGGGGGTTTTGGAGGTTCCTGGAAACCTTCTCGGTTCGGAAAAATGTAAAAAAAAAAATAGTGGAAATCTTGTATGCTTTGGAAAAAATCCACTGCCACAAGTAACTAGAGATGGGCATAATCGGGTTTTATTATTACCCGGAACCGGTTCTGCTTGGATGTCATTGGAACCGGGTATGGTGTGGAACCGGGTCCGGTTCCTACCCGGGTTCACACCCAAGAATATGGAACCGTGTAGAACCGGGTACGGGCATTATGGAACCGGGTATGGTGCGGAACCGGTTCCTGATAGTGTTCAGAACCGGTTCCTGACAGTAAAAAGCTGACTTTTACTGTTCAGAACCGGTTCCTAATAAAATGTTACCGGTGGAACCGGTTCCTGATTAAACAATCGTTTTTTTTTGTATATAAACCCCTTCCTACTTACCGGTTCCTGATAAATGTTATCGTTGGTGTTTTAATAAAGTTTGTGTAATGTTTCTTTCTATTGTGTTTGTTATGTTTGATTTTTATTATTAGTTACATTGATAAATAAAAATAGTAACAATAATCGGTTAAAATTAAAAAACAAATTAATCGGTTACAATATATAAAAAAAATTAACCGGATACAAAAAAAAATAAAAAATTACTCAGAACCGGTTCTAGTAAGATTTTATTTCTTTGATCGTTTACTAGCGGCAGGTGCAACACTTTCCGACGAGTTTCTCTTAGGTGCGGGTACCTCGGTACAATCGTCGTCCGAATCGTTAGTCTCCATTTCTTCGTCCTCCTCTTCGTCAACAATTTTATGCTCTAACTCAACTTCATCTTCTAGACTAGTTTTATGTTGAACACGATCAACGGCATCCAAATGGTCCTTTAAGCATATTGCCATCTCTAGCGATTCCGGAGTTAGTCTTGTTCTTCTAATTGACAAAACCATGCCACTAAGAGAAAACACACTTTCCGAAGCTACCGTGGAAGCTTGGACCGTTAGTATATCACGAGCCATGGTGGCTAGAATCGGGTATTCGGATTCTTTCGATTTCCACCATGCCAAAACATCAAATTTCCTATACTCCTCGGTGGTCATAGTAAGCGAATACTGATTTTTTTTATATCTCCCAAGTTCACTTGTTGGTTCACTACCCTTTTGTTGTCTAGCGGTCTCGTCTCTAACGACATTCAACATGGTTATAAGTGGATCCCCGCTTGTTTCATCGTTAGAGGTCGTGGACCGAGACTCAAACAAATTTGTATGATTTTTTTCACCATATTTTTTTAAATAATGATCATAAAGTTTGGCCATACACTCATTGAATATTTTTTTTGTTTTTGCTTTTAAAGTTGGATCCTCCTCATGCATATCCAACTTGTCATAAATTTCATCAATTAAAGCTTCAACACCCGGTACGTTTAAAGCTGGATTTAAAGCAGCGGCACATAGAAAAACGGGTGGTAATTCTAAAAAATATTTTTTAAAATTTTGAATCATTGGTCTCGTCATATTCCTTAACATGTCACTAGAATTTTCAAACTTTTTAAAATTAGTTGTTATCAAATACAATTGGTCCACAACTTTAGAACTAGTAGGATAATAAACACCGGAAATCAAAGTCGTTGTAGTTTTAAAAACTTGTAAAAAAGTACTTAGGTTATTAATATTTTCCCAAGCCGTGTCGGGAAAGGGGACGACAAGGTACTCATCACTTAAAGTTGTATGAAAAGATTTTAAAGTGCCCATTTGCTTTATAGCCATTTCAAACATATGACAAGTTGAATTCCAACGAGTCGGTATATCCCAATTCGGTCCAATAATTTTTTGGTTGACATCTTTACAAAGTTTTTTATATTCTTGATATCTTTCTTTTCCACTTTTGAAAACATCTTGGAGCATAGCTCTAAATGCTATAATAAAATCCGATACAAATTGATCTTTTAAACCGGTTTGCACTACTAAGTTAATAATATGTGCAACACATCGTGTGTGAAAAAAAAACACCATCAAGTATTGGTTTGTACTTCAGCTTTAATTTTTCAATCGCCGTTGTGTTGTTTGAAGCGTTATCAAAGGATATTGAAAAAATTTTATCTTCTAAACCATATTTAATTATTGTGCCATTTATAATTTTATAAATATTTTCTCCCGTATGAGGAGAAGGAAACTCGTCAAACGCAATCGTACGCTTCATCATTTGCCATGTATCGGGATCAACCCAATGAGCGGTGACACATATGTACGATTCCGGTAAACCATGTGGAGCCGACCACACATCACTAGTTAGGTTTACACTAGTTTTTAAATTCTTAAAAAAAACAATTAAATCTTTTTTTTGCATTTTCCCATAAACTTAAACAAAGACGTTTTAAAGTGCGACGACTTACATGTTTATAGCGAGGTTGTAGCGTCTCCCGAATAAGATTAGTAAGATCGGGGTCGACGAAGTGTCCAAACGGCAACGCTTTTTGTATCACCAACTTCGCCATCCGATCGCGAGCTAATTTTTGCTCATAACGAAAAATGGTACCATCTTTGGATGGTGGAACTTGACCGGATGTCATTTCCTTTAAAACTTTGCAATACTTATTAATATGCTTCGTTAACGTTGAGTTTGATTCCTTGGCTAATAACGATCCACAATGTTTACATTGAGCTTTTTGCGAGCCGTCACTCATCTCGACCAACTCCCAATTGCTCCAAACTTCCTTACTGCGATTATGAGACAATGTTCCAACCACATATGGAACCGATTGATCTTGAGGAACATTGTTAACGGATTGGGAATTTGCGTTTTTGGAACTTTTTAAGGCCATTTGTTGATTAGAATGTGAAAAAGAACAAGAAAGAAATGTAACAAGAAGAATAGATATGAGAAATTGTGTGCTAAATAATAGATTTCAAAAAAATATATATAGAATCGGTTCTAACGGTCAGGAACCGGTTCCAACGGTCAGGAACCGGTTCCAACGGTAACATTTTTAACGGCTATAACCGGTTCCAACGGTAACATTTTTAACGGCTATAACTGGTTCCAACGGTAACATTTTTAACACCTATAACCGGTTCAAACGGTAATATTATAACGGTTAGGAACCGGTTCCACGTAGGAACCGGGTACGGGTAGGAACCGGGTACGGTTAGGAACCGGTTACTACCCGATTCAAATGGTAAAATTGTGGAACCGGGTTGGAACCAACGGGTATTTTGAACCCGGAACCGGTTCTACTTAATGTCGGGTAGGAACTGGAACCGGTTCCCGTTCGGTTCTACCGGTTCGGGTTCGGAACCGGTTTTTATGCCCATCTCTACAAGTAACCCATCGCCAATCATATTTCCAAATCCCTTTCTGTCTCCCCTCCTTATTTCTGTATCAGAATCATTGAACCATTTGTTGATCATCCGTCACTCTTCCGCAATCGTCCTAAAACAACCGCTTCTAATTATCCCTCAACCTGATTCTCTATCCCTTTCATTCTTCCTGATTGTTCCTCACTCCTGTTTTCTGGAATTTAACAAATATTCGTTTAATTATTCCATCCGAAGTTTTGATTACGGTATATGTTCACTCCTAATGTTTTATGTTTTCATGGTAGTAATACAAAAATTGTTAGTACCACTGCGAATTTATATGGTATAAACAACACATTTGCTTTCATGTTCACAATTGTTTGTGGACTTTTTTGTTGCAGTTATTATTAACAGTGAAATTTTGTGGTTTCTTCTTCTTTTTTTGTTTTACTAGATTCCCTCTTTGTATGATATAAGCCACATTTACAATTCCATATGGATTTTTTTTATGTTGCAATTGTTGTTAACAATGAGGTTTTTCAGCTTTAATTACCTTCATTCATTTTTATTTGTGGGGTCTGAATAACACAATTGCATATTCATGTTAATCTAAAGTATGTTTATGGTCTTTGTTTGTAGAATTGTAGATATTTGAAACCCAGGTTATGAACTAAAATTTCGGGTGATGTTAAATTGTCTCCGATTTAGCTAGCATTTTTTATTCTTATGGGTAAACTCCTTATATATTTGTGATCACATAAACATGAAAAAAACCATGTTAACTATTTGTCATCACAAATAAAGATAAGTTAATCCCAATATGGTTTCAAAAAAAACATATTAGAGATGTCGGATTATAATGCAATACAAACATAGGGTGGGTCGGCTACAAAGTCTAAATCTTCTAAAAATTGTACAAAGTCACAAAACACCATAATTTCAGCCCTAAAACACACCTAAAACCCATAAATAACAGAGTGAAAATTACGAAAACACTGTATTCAAACCCTAGCAGTCTATAAAAAACTCCAAACACACCATCGTAGAAATATGAATATAAAACACAACATGATAATCAACATAAACACATAATGTTAGTCATTGGATAATCAGAGTATTATCATCCAAAATACAAAACAAACCCACATATATGGTGTTTTTTAATAATCTTTAATATGTTACTAGTGCTAATTCCTGCGAACTTCGCGGTTTTGAATAAATAATACGTTGCGAAATAAAATACACACTTAAATTATTTAAAATCTATAAAATACTATTTAGTATACAATATTTAAAGTTTATTTGTAATTTTTCAATCACTGCCTAAGATTAAAGTTGTTCATCAACATACTCAAACATGAAAATTAGAAAAATAAAAAGAAGAACATGTACGTCTATATCAAAAATCGATGATGCACCCAACTTGTTTTTAACTCAATGATATCGAAGACATTTAAATAAAAAAATCAATGTACTAACCATAGATGGCATACAATTGAACAGAAAACATTAACAGATGATCAAAAAAGGTTTTTCCTTGTGAAAAATATCTTGATAGACACTTTTAATCTACTACTTTTGCTTCTTGACCTTTTAAAATCAATAAATTTAGCATTTTTTATACTAATTATAACACACTCATCACTTGTAGAAATATCTTCGTCTTTAATCAAATCACACCATCCAATAACTCTAAACCTGGTATAAAACATATATATGGAAAAAATATCAAAAATTGATCAGAAAAATAAATATTACAAAGTATTAATAAGAGTATGACTTTGGTAAATTACAATTCAATTTGCAGCCTATGATTTAAAAGTGGGTGTAAGAAACATTTGTATTTTGTTCTTGTTGAAGTCAACTCCTTTATTCTCTTGTTTAAAGTGTTAAGGATTAAACCAAATTTACATTTTCTTTCAACCGGTATGAAAGATAATTGTACCACCTACAACCTCGTATGCTTTGTGTAAATCTTGCAAAAACAATTCCTATTGAGTCAACTTTTTTTCTATATAAAATCTTGAAGTCCTGCAAAATTAATGGAATTACGATATAAACATAATAAAGAAAATAAGGAAAAGCCTATCATTTGCATTCTCTTTATCATTTATATGCAACAAATAAAATGGAAATGTTGTTCAATAAAGTATGAGACTCATTTCTTAAAAACTAAAACTAAGGCAATTTTTGGCATATCATATTGTGACTGTTATTCCTAACCATTTGTAAGACCACCAAACATGTTACTATTCCAACGAACCAAAAATGAAATCTCATGAATTCTATTTACAATATCAATTGGCGTGAACAGGATGATATAGAAATATAAACTTACCAATTATAATTATTTTATATAGAATTATGAAATGTATAAAATTAAAATACCAAAAAAATGGGTGACTATGATATATTAAGTTAAATTTTATTTTTAACAATTCTAACAAATAGAAAATTAGGAAAGTAGAAATAAGATACTAAAAATATAACAAACATTAATTAGGTAACAAATCAAAAGACTTCAACAGTTCTTTTCTTTACGTATATTAGGTAAGAATTTTAATTAAAGTTATCATAATTTATTGATTAAAATTTGAATAAACATTTAAGAAATAACAGTTCCATGTTTATGAGGTAAGTAATAAAAACTTACCAAAATCAATTTGATTCATATTAGAATAAGAAGTTACAAATCAATTTAAGATTTGACTTTGTTAAACTTTAAAAATATAAAAATAAATGCCTTAAAAGGTAATTATTAGGTCTTCATATTACCAAAATTATCATGAAAGTTTCAATTCAATTTTGGTTTATAATAAAGAGAAATAAGTCAAATAGATTTTAAATTTAATATTACTGTAATATTCTCGAAGAAGTTAATCAAAAGTTAATACAATTTCAAATTTTAGGCCACTAACATGTTTAGATACATTGAACCAAATAAAAAAGGCAACCCAATTAATGTTATTAACTCTAAATCGTTATATATCCTCTAAATAAGGAAATAATAATTAACAATAATAATTTTGCAACAAACAAATGGATAGTACCAAACCATTATCATGATCCTAATTCAATTTTCCAATATCAAGGATCAAACCATTAAACTCCAAGAACACATATGATATTCAACCAATCTTCAAACAAAACAATAGAAAAGTGGAGCAAATACAACATTGTTAAATAAAAAACAATCAAACACTTCAAAATTTTGCACAAATTTATCCAGCCCAACAACAAATTAGAAACACAACAATCATAATCCGATGACTAATCACAATATCAAATCCCTAAGCTCAAATACAACATTAACACGAAAAATCAATTATCACGAACATGAAACATGAGAAAGTAACGAAAATCAACTTAAACGAAGTATATATGAGATGGATTAGATCGACCGTGAAATCACGTAGAACAAAAATAAAAGGAAATAAGAGAAAGAAAACAATGATTCGTAATTAACATAGGAGATAGTAACAATAAAGAATGTAAACAGATATAGAGGGGATTCGTACCTTGATGATGAATAAATTTAATTATTAGAAAAGATTTAATGATTGAAGATGATAAAACCCTAGATTAAGAACGAATGCAAAACAAAAAAACAAAAAAATAAATAGAATCAGTTAATCATGATGATTAATAGAAAGAAATCGGAAACCAACCTTGATGATGAAGATGTTTCAGGAGGCGATCTAGGAATGGAGAAGATAGAGTCGTGTGATGGAAGATAGAAACCCTAGGTAGAGAAAGAGAGAAACCCTAATCGGTTTGGTGAGATTGTGAGGTAAAGAATGAAAGGAGTCGGGTTATAAGTTTATATATGTTCACAATCTTTGACCCATTTTCGTAATATGGATCTTCCATAGCATTGCACCATAGGGAATGAGGAGAGTTTTGGCGGGAAAATGAGGTTTAGAGGCCCTAGATGGGGGACATGTGTCCCCTAAGTATGAACTTTATTAAATGTATAGATTTGTGAGTTTTTTTGTGTGTTTTATGGTTGACACTATGGTGTTTTTATGACTTTTTACACTTTTTAGGAAATTTTGACTTTGTAACCAACTCCTAGCCTACAGACATAACTTTATAAAAACATATATATATATATATATATATATATATATATATATATATATATATTCTTTTAAAATAATATATAGTTTTTTCTTAATATTTTATTGTTTTAATATTGTAATAGTTTATTAGTATGTATACTTTTAATTTTGAATAGATTTTTATTTTTTAGAGTAAACTTCAATTTTCGTCCCTATGGTTTGCGTTTCTTAACACGTTCAGTCTAATAGTTTAAAGATTGTATTTATTATTCATTAGTTTGTTGATTTTAACAGTTTCAGTCCATTAGTTTGTTGATTTTAACAGTTTTAGTCCATTAGTTTGTTGATTTTAACAGTTTCAGTCCACACCACTAACACTGTGTGTGAACTAATACTGTTAAAATTTAACACTAGTGTGGACTGAAATTGTTAAATTCAACAAACTAATGGATGATAAATGCAACCTTTAAACTATTGGACTGAAAGTGTTAAAATAAGCAAACCACATGGACGAAAATTGAAGTTTACTCTATTTTTTATTTTCACTTTTATTGATTTTCTTTTCTTAATATAACTGATACCGTTCGAGGTACCCATATGACATCAGTTTAGGTTTTTTATAAAATAACGTCGACTACCCTTTTTTATACTGATTTCCTTTATATAATAATATATAACTTTTTTAATGTTCTATTATTTTAATATTCTAATAGTTTATTATTATATATACTTTTAATTTTAAACACATTTTTATTTCTGATTTTAACTTTTATCGATTTTCTTTTCTTAATATTTGGAGATCATGTCTAAACAACATCAGTACCAATATTTTTTTTATAAAATGACATCGATTATCCTTTTTATTTTTTTATTAATGTAATGTAACGTTTTGTAAAATTCCGAATATACTGTCATCATATGCTTATTATTCTGTACACTTCGATAAAGTTTTATTCGAATGTGTCATATATAGTTGATTTTTCTATCGATACAAATAGAAACAACCATGATATCGATCGGTACCATATTCGTTTTATAGTTCTCCCGACGTTGAACACAGAGTTATATTTGCAATAAGGTATTTTTTTGTCGTAAGCTATATCAAGTGTCTATACGATACAAATACCGTAACAAACTGAAATGATACCGACCGAAGAATACCAATATCGGTACGAGTGTTCGTTTATATGGTTTTCAATTGATGTAAAACAAGTGTCGCTTGCTATGCCGAGTGTCGATATCGTACTTGTAGCGCAATCAACCGGACGACCAATGATCGGAAACCCGTAGCGAAGCGCGCCTGAATCCCTCTAGTATACATGACAAATGTGACAATATGAATAGTTGAGTAAGTGCTTAAAACATATTTCGAACAAATTTATTAATTTATTGAGATGATTTCTTTTATGAAAAGAATTTTTGCATTAACTTGATGACATTGTTCGCATCTCATGAACCGACACTAAGGGCATTTATAATTAGCATCTCGTCATAATGTGTGGGTTAGCGTCAACTCGTTAATTACAAAAGTCATAAATTTTAAAGACAAATGTCATCGTCTGAAATTTGATATAAAGATAAAAGATAAAATTTGCAATTCAATCTAAATATAATATTATTCAATATCGGTAATGTTTTGGATGGTTTGGTTTTAACAAAAAAAAAACATACGAACCATTCTATATAGATAGTAGATACAATAACAAAGGGGATGGGCTAGTGCCAGCAGGTGCCCATTGGTCCACTTTTTAAGTTATACATATATATATATATATATATATGGTTAGATCATGTGAGAAGTACTAGGCTAATTGAGAAACTTGAGAAGCATTATGGACCACACATTTTCCTAAAGCTTTCTGTAATATACACATCGTAAATAATGTATTTATGTAATAATGTTAATTTTTTTTAATGATTGCCGCAACACACATATTTATTAATAATTTTGTTTAAAGTTGATTATTAAGAATTTATTTTATGTTTCTTGAACTAGATGATATAAGTTAATTAAGGCTACTCGGTATGGAGGATGACCCTCCATGTAGGTGTCACATGGATCATCCCACAGAGGATGTCCCTCTAAGGAGAACTCAAAAAAATGGGTGATGGGGCTACCTCACATACTTTATATAATTATTTTTTAACTTTGCCAAATTAAATATGCAATATATATATATATATATATATATATATATATATATATATAACTAAAATTAAATATGCAATATATATATAAAACTAATAAAATCATTAATATTAAAAACTAAACATTACATAAGTTAAAAAACAACATAACCCTAAAAAATAAAAACAACACAACCTAAAAAATAAAAAATCCTAAAATCCTAAGTCCACTATTTCGCGATTTTTTTCTTTCATTTTTCGTAGAACCGCACGGTCTTCTTTCGGATACGAGTTTATGTCGGCTGCCATTATGTTCCATTCTTTAAATTCGTTCTTTTCCTTCTTCAACCGAGCCCGTTCTTCCACCTCACGTTCTTTTGCTTCCGCCCTTCGGGCCGTGACCGTGGTGTACTCTTTGAACTGGGCCATAAACTCGACCATTTTGGGACCGTCGCCCGTTGCGGCTTTTTTTTGCGGCTGCCGCCTTTTTGGATTTGTCGCGGCTCGGGGGACGTTCCTCCTCTCGAACTGCGTACTCCTCTTCGTCAAATTCGGGCTCGTCGATTATATTTATTTGGCATCGTGCGTCTGAGCCCCCCGCACTATAACTACTAGTCTCCGAGGTTTTTTGACGTTTAGCCATTGCAACCTCGTTTGGAACGGCGCCCAATTGTTACTCGTTCGCAAAACTTCCCAAGCCCGTACGTGTGGGAAAACGATTCGATGCTCATCTTCGTATTTTCGCATCGCGGCTTTAAAAACGTCTTCGTCGCTCATCCCACTACGACGATTCGGACCGGTATATAAACTATTATATATCCCCGAAAACCGGTTCACGACCGGTTGCATTTTTCGCCTCTTCGACGATATGGAATCGATGTCGCGATAATGGCCTTGTTCCATAATCGCGAGAAACTTTGCTAGTATTTTCTTCCAAAACCCGTCGCTTGTTTGATTGTTACCTATATTAATAAAATGTAAGAAAAGTATATCTTAAATAATGTAAAATTTATATTTTTTTTGTAAAAAAATTACGTATCGACAATGGGGTTCTTAGACGAGCTAATCCACACCTTAGCTAACGCCTCCTCCTCGAGCTTTGTCCAAGGCTTTGCCTTGCCTTTGGACCGTTGATCTTTCTCCTTCGCCACTTGCTTCCCTTTTTTCCGTTTCGACGTTTGCGGTTGCGTCTCCAGAACAATTTCTTCTACATCATCTTCGACTGGTTGTGGCGTAGGTTGTGTAACACCCCGAAAACGGGATTGGTAATTAAACCAAGTTAATAATAATGAACGGGTAAAAATACCGTTAGTGATAAAATTAACCCGGTGACTATTAGGATTTAAATAAATAATCCTATATTAATAAAAAAGAAGAATAAACGCTTTGAGAAAACAAAGTTTATAAGAAGTGCGGGTTAACGGGACTTGAAACAAAAACGGGTTATAACTTCTCCAAACCCACTAAGTAACTAGGAATATCAACCTAGTTAAATAAGTGTTGTTAAAGTAATTAAGAAACTTGAATTAGTAACCCTTGTATAAAACCTGATTAAGTGGAGGGACTAAAGTTGACAAAGAACTAAAATTGGTATTAATTTAATAAAACAAAAACACCAAAACACACACTAAAGTGTGTTCTGGTTGTGAGTTTTCACAGAGCAAAAAGGCTCTCAAAGTTGAACCCTAACTCATGCAAATCAACTGAATCGAAAGGGCAAATCAAACCCAAATCGAAAACCAAGCTCGAAATAGTGATCACCCAAGTGAAGGGATCACAAGGTATGTCGAATTTCATCTTTTTGGTTACATCTTGAATCCTTGATGAAAACTTGAAATAAAAAATTGAGCTTGAATGATTGATGTTTGGGTGAAATTAGGATGAAATCATGTCTAGGAGTAAACCCTAGTTAAAAGTTTGAGGATATAATGATGAAAACTATGAAATTTATAATCACCCATATATGTGCTAAGTGGGTTTTTAGAATAAAGTGATGAACACAAGAATTGTATGTAAATTGTGAAAAAATGATGTTATGAAACAAGATTTGATATTGTTTATGAATGCTAGCCATAAGGACTTGAAGTTTGATTATTGAAAACTTGGTTAAAAGTTAAATATGAACTAGCTAGATGATGTATAAAAATCATGCCCACAAGGTGTTTGTTAAAATGCCTAAACAAATGTTGATATGTTGAAATTATGAAAGAAACACGTAATTGGCTAATTTGACTAATTTCATGTGATATGAAATAGTACGGTTTATAAACATGATGTTGATTTAAACCAAATTGTGGATATAATATGATCAAAGGTAGTTGACTTTTGAAAGTCAAACTAACCGATGATGAGTCGAATAGTAGTTTCGACATAAAATCCGTAAGATGGAATAGTCGCAAGTAAGGATGACTAATCTAACCGTCTTACGAATTATGATGATAGTTTAACGCTTGACAAGCTAGGTGGAGGCTTGGGAAAAAAGCGGGTCAAACGGGATCAAGCACGCGGAAAAAGTGCATAATCAGATACAAGGTAAGTAAAACTTACACTTTTCTATAAGATCATCTACCCGTTGAAGTTGTTATGATTATGATATAACTGTAAATTAATTATGGTGATTTGAAACGAAATATTACGGGTCAGAATAAGTAAAATGGGGTAAAACGGCAATTCGGTCTTGAATAGACCGAATAAACAATGAGTTTTGAGAAAAGACATATTATGGGGTAAACCATAATGAGTAAAAAGGGCAATATGGTAATTGGCCACGAGCTAACGGAACAATAGTTGTTTTTGAAAAAGACGCTATAAGGCGTAAAACATGATAAGCCAAAATAAATAAGAGATGATTTTTAGTAATATGATAATACGGTGTAAACCGGAATGGGTACATGAATGGGATGGTAAATAAATATCATCTTACGATGAATAAATGGTCAAATGGAATAAACGGGTCAAAAGTTGATGAAATCACTGTAACATCCGTCGAAAAAACGGGTTTTCGAAACCCGCTTCGTTTAATAACCGAACAATCAGTTTTAAATTTTTGTTGTCTATTTATGACTTATTTTAATTTTAAACGATACAAAATTAATAAACAAATTAGATGATATAAATTATAATTGAAAAAAAATAAAAATAAATTAATTAAAAAGGAAAACCGGCTGCCGGGAGTCGAACCCGGGTCAGCCGGAAATCCCACAAACTTAACTTTCACACAATCAACCACTCCGCCACTGTGATTCTTTGTTAAAATACCAAAACAATTAATTAAAAAGATGAATCTCGGAAGTCAAATCCAGTCAAATCGCGCCCAATTAGCAGTCGTCGGAAATCCCGACGACTTCGCCGATAATTAACGTTTTCGTCCAATTTAACCGAAGAATTAACTCTAACGACGGTTATAATCGATGTCTGAACCCGCGACACCCGTCGTAACCGCCGGAGAACGGCTGACCTTGAATTGAGACTGAAATCCGACTCTATACATCTCGATTCTTCCCTATAAATTCACCCACAATCCACTGGTAGCCTTTTCGCTCAAAATCGCATCCTTTATCGACGAAAATTCACTCGCCGGAAAATACCTGCAAATCGCCGGAAAACCGAGACTTCCATCTACACGGTAATTCCTTCGATTTTTCTGTTTCATTCCTTTATTAGACAAAATTCTAATATCAATCCCTCACCCAGAATCCTTTCCAGACGACGTTGCCGGAATATCTGTTTTCGCCGGAGAAATTCTGAAGTTTCAAGAACCTGCTGTTAACTGGTATGATTCTTTTGACTTACTGATAGTCGTTACCTAGTAGTTTCATTTCACATCTAATCCCTCCAAATTTGTTGGCAAATCCTATTAGCCGAAGCTCACCAAAACGGAGCCGACGACCTTGCCGGACATCTGAAGAAAGACGAACAGTTTGGTACAATCAACCCTCAAACCTTTTTCCGTTCATTACTTTACGATGGCTCATAACATTCGTTAAGTTAATTTAACAAATAACAGTCAATTGGTCGATGTCTGTGTTTTGAACGAAGAAGATGAAGTTGTGTATAATATAAGATTAATTAAAATCGGTTTAATGAACGGGTTAGACACACAGTCCAGCGGTGGACTGTGTGCAACAAACACACATGCGACGCGAGTTCGAATCCGGTCCCAGCTTTACTCTCTCGAAATAATTTTTTTTTCCTTTTTAACTGAACCGGGCTAACTCACAAACCATGTTAAGTATAATAAAAACCGAGTTAATAACCAGGTTAGACACACAGTCCAGCGGTGGACTGTGTGTACGCTAACTCACAGGTCCCGGGTTCGAGACCTGTGGTCAGCACCGGTCCGATATGTTTAAAATCTTTTTAAAAATAAATGATTTTCGGATTAAACTAAATAGTATATAAGTATAATTAAAAACAGAATTCTTTCGGGTTAGACACGTAGCTCAGTTGGTAGAGCTGCGTGCACGCGTACGGGAGGTCACCGGTTCGAACCTCACTCAGTGCAACAACAGAACTGACCGAACCGGTCCACGGTCAACGGTCAACGGCCTCGGTCAACAGCCTCGGTCAACGGTCAAAGTCAACATTTTTTTTTATTTATTTATTTAATTTAAAAATCAATTAAAAATACTTACAAATAACGTTTTCAAAGTTAAAAAGTAGCCTTAAACTCACAAAATTATACCCAAAAATCCTATTAAAACAGTTAATAAAATCCACATACTTACCGTACCTTTTCGTTATTTATTTGGTTAGTCTCGTCGATCAATCCCCTAAACTCGTGCGCATTCAACATCTTCAAACAAACGCACCCAATGTGAGTGAATCTCTACCAATTCCCCGTTTTAATCACATTTTGGGGTGTATCATGTGTCGTATTTATTTATTAAAATTAAACATTTGTGCATCCATCATGTTCATGATCAAATGTGTAATCAATGTGTATCCATTGTTTGTGTGGTTGAAGTTTAGATTAATTTTATCATTTCAGTACATACATTTCATAGGCCGCCGCTCCCCATTACCTATGAGCGTGAGCTGTTCCCCATTACCTATGAGCGTGAACCAGGCGTTGTCAACATAAGATCGGCTCCGTTTGATTGAGCCTTGATCTCACATACATTAGCATAGGCCGTCCGTTCCCCATTACCTATGAGCGTGAACGGGACGTTGCCAACATATACATTGTCATTCTTATTTCATGCTTAAGCAATGTGGTTTGTGATCGTTATGTTTACATACATTTGTTCATATATGATTATTGCACAATTTTCCTAAATTAATTACAATAATGAATCGATAACAAATGTTTTTAACAATGTTCACTCGCCAACTTTTGTTGACCCAAAATTTCCCATTTTTTACACATGATACAGGTGATCAAGTTGAAGCAAGAAACATATAGGGCGGCTTAGAAGAATAAACCAGTTTAGATTATGGATTTGTTTTAGTTAATTTTTTTTCCTTTCCTTGTATTGTATGAATTTGACTTGGAACATTGAAATGTAATTTGGATTTAATAAATATGAAACATATTAGTAAACATCATGAGCTTTGGTGATAACCCAATTATGCCCGACTCTTATTCCGCTGCGGGTCGGGGTGTGACAGATTGGTATCAGAGCCATGACTATATGGATATAGCATAGGTTATTAGACCCTTAGAGCCTATACTATAGTTGCTTATAAATTTTAAATTTTTGTGTGTTACATGCAAAATTCATGATGTTTATATGCTTTATGTTTATTGTTACATTCAATGTTATGCAAGCATGTCTATAAGTATATATTATCATATAATGCTTATCATGAAACATATTCTCATAACATAACATATCCATGAAAGCACACATCACATCATTTTCATGATTGCTTTTACAATGATTTTTGTATTTTCAAATCTCATCAAAGTGAGATCTCATGACGGGCATGTAGTAACTGGAAGGGTACAAGTACCGGTAGTCGGAACGTCCTGTCTAGGCTTGGCATTCGTATAAATCCAAAATAAAGAACCAGTTTGCCTACCTGGGGACTAACGATGAGAGTACGAAGTACCTATTAGGCCAAAGCATGCTATACCAAACGTCATGTGAGCTAACCCCACTTTGAGTTGTCATTGTGTCTACACCTGGACACATTCCGACCATACATCTCGTAAACATATTTTGGGTTTTCATTCGGGTCATGCGAGTGTTAAATCGCCAATACTAATGTGAATCCTACCAAGCCAATAGTCATGGGGGCCCACATGACTATACAGGTGAAGGTATGGGAGACATTTGAGGCCCAACATGAGCAAACCCAAGACATCCTATGGATGTAGTTGCATTATTGATATTTATGTTATTTTCATTTTCTTTAAGACACATGACACCTAAAAAGACTCCATAAACTCACAATCTTCCTATGTATGTTCCTGTAGATGTCGGCTAGGCAGCTACGTGGAGGACGAAAGTCAGGAAGGTCAAACGAACGTTTGGCCACTCAGATTGCGAAACAAATGGCCGCGGTACTTCCTGATACAAGTCCAGCAAGCTCTCACCGCGAATCCTGTCAACCCACCCAATCAAGAGGATCAAAACATCGACAACCTTTCCTCCAAGAAGTGCTCCTACAAGCACTTCAAGTCTTGCGATCCCCCAAAGTTCGAAGGGACCGAAGGTGTCACCGCCCTCCTCCACTGGTTTGAGAAAATGGAAAACACCTTCCTAAATTGCGATTGTCCCGAGGATCGCAAGGTACGTTACGCAACCGGGAGATTATTTGGGGTAGCCCTGACCTGGTGGAACACCGAGAAGGGTAAAAGAGGAGTTGAAGACGCTATGGCCTTAACCTGGGAAGAGTTAAGGGAAATGATGACAAAACGCTTCTGCCCAAGAAGCGAACTCAAGAAGTTGGAAGACGAATTCCACTCGCTGAAGCAAAAGGAAGGGGATCATGCTTCCTACAACAAAAGATTTCTGGAGCTGAACCAGATGGTTCCTAACTTGTTCACCCCAGTATACCGTTTGGTTGAACACTATATTCGAGGCCTCCCCTCGAAGATTCAAGATTCAGTCCTCAGCACTTCGCCTGCAACCCTCGAAGCTGCTATGGAATTAGCCACTGAACTTACCGAGAACCGCATCAGAAACGGTAAGTTCAAAGAGGAGAAAAAGAAAGCCCCCGTTGAGGGCCAAACTTCCAACCATTCCACCTCCTCCTCAAAATTTTCAAACAAGAGGAAACGAAATGCCAGAAATTTTGCTGTCACCCAAACAAACTCCCCAATCTCTGCTGCGCCCATCACACAAGTTGCTCCTTCACCCGCTCCATACAAAAGGCAATACTCTGGCCCTTACCCAAAGTGCACCCGTTGTCAATACCATCACTCCCCCGAATACCCCTGTCAATATTGCATCGGCTGTGGCCGTGCAGGTCACACCATCCAAGCCTGCCGCTCACTGCAACGAATGAACCGCAACTAACCCACAACTCAAACCCACCATCAAATAATGGGTCAAACCCAACAACCCCTACTACCACCACCTACACAACATACAACCCAAACCTACTACCAACCCAACTACCCCACGATGCAACCCATGCGGGCTTGCTACAATTGTGGAGACCCAAACCACTTTAGAAACACGTGTCCACGCTTGGTGAACATCATACATGCATGTACTGAAATAATAACTTGCATCTAATAATGACTACTTAACAGCAACAAACAAATACACATGTCATGTTATGATGTATGCACAATAATTTCGTTATAATATGTAAATAAGCAAAGACACATGATACACCCCAAAATCGTGATTAAAACGGGGAATTTGAAAGGTTCACTCACATTGGGTGCGTTGGATTTGAGATGGTGAGATGCGCACGATTTAGACGAGCGAGTCGACGAGGAATATTAACCTAAATAATAATGGAAAGATATAATAGATGGATAGATTTTATTAAGGATTTTAATGGGATTTTTAGATATATTTTTGTGAGTTTATGGCTATTTTCTATCTTTAAAAATGTTATTTTTAAGTATTTTTAATTGATTTTTAAATTAAAATAAACAAATAAATATTTAAAAAAAATTATTATTATTATTTTTTTTTACTGTTTGACCGTTGAACGGTTCGGTCAGCGGTAAATGTTTGCGCCAAGCGGGATTCGAACCGGTGACCTTCCGTTCACGCGCACGTAGCTCTACCAGCTGAGCTACGTGACTAACCAGTTAGAAACCCAGTTTTAATTATACTTATATACTTATTCGAATTTACCGAAAATTCCTTTATTTTGCAAAACGTTTTAATCTCATGGACCGGTGCTTATGACGGGACTCGATCGCGCGACGTGAAGTTTATTTTGCACACAGTCCACCGCTGGACTGTGTGTCTAACCCGGTTATATTCTTGATTTATATTATACTTAACAACTATCCGCCCTAACCCGGTTAGTTCATGAATAAAAAGAAATGTTATTACGTAAAGCGTGTGTGTAGTAAGGATCGAACTCGGGACTTGTATATAAACTTTGCACACAGTCCACCGCTGGACTGTGTGTCTAACCCGTTTATTATTCGAATTTTAATTACTCTTATCCCGTTCTTAAGTTCGTCTTCTTCATTACCATTACCGACTTTACTCAATCATCTGGTTCATGATTTAACTAATTACTAAACATGACGACTAGCTTGAATGTACAAAACCGAACAGTTTGGGGAAAGAATATACCGGACAGGTTGTCTTCTTTAGGGAGTCCGGCGAGAACAGACAACTCTGTTTTTGAACCTTCGGCTGAGAGGGTCTAACAACAGAATTAAGGAATTAGATTTGAAATTGAACCAGAGTACATGGATTATTAGCACGATTTAATGAGTTTACCGTTAACTAGCGAGTTTCCGGCAATTCCAGAATTTCTCCGGCGAACCCAGAAAATCCAGCAAAGTCTTCTGTGACTGATTTTGAGTGATGGATTAATGTTAGTAGAGTCCTAACAATAGATTGAAACCGCAAAGGAGGAAAATCTTACCGGTTTGTGTTGAACACGGTTTTCCGGCGAGTTCTGCAGAGAATTCCGGCGAACAGTTTTTTGGTGCTCAAATGACTTGAAAACGCGACGAAAAGGAAATGGAGTGTTGTTGTGACAGTTCTGAATCGCACAAATGATTGGAACTTGAATTATTCGGAGTTTGATAACTTTTCGGTTTCAAAAACCGAAACTTTAAGTTCATTCAATTTGGACTTAATTAGAAACCGATATTCATCGGTTATAAGCTAGCTAAACGAACTTGAACTGATTTGGCGATTCGGTTTACCGATTTCCGTTATTCAGATATCATTAACTGTTATTTCGAGTTTGCGTATAAAACCCAATTGTTTTCCTAAGATTAACAGAAAACACTTGGTGGCGGAGTGGTTTGGGGACGGAATGATAAGTTGTTGGATTGCTTCAGCTGACCCGGGTTCGAGTCCGGTCAGCTACAATGTTTTTTTATTTATTTATTTATTTTTTTAACTTTTTATCAAATATAATTTTTATGGTTTAGTTTATTTATTAATTATGTAATGTTTAAACCCAAAATAATCATGATTAATTAATGAAATTCCATAACTTGGTACAAGATTACAAAACGGAGCGGGTTTTGGAGACCCGATTTTTACAAATGTTACATCCAACATCAAAGACCAAATCCGAAAAGCTCAACATGTTTCCATAACAGAATACGACATACGCAATGAGTTATCTTGCGGAGCAGAACTCAAGCTCGAAACAAAATCTGACGGCATCCTGTATTACCTAGATCGCATATGGATTCCTGATCACAACAACCTTCGCGATACCCTTATGAAAGAGGTGCACAAAACACGATACTCCGTACACCCAGGAGCCGACAAGATGTATCAGGACCTTCGATACACCTACTGGTGGCCTGGCATGAAGAGGGATATTGCTGTTTTTGTTTCCAAGTGCCTTACCTGTTCAAAAGTGAAAGCTGAACACCAACGACCCTCAGGACTTCTGGTCCAACCTGAAATACCTGTATGGAAGTGGGAAAACATAACCATGGACTTCATTACCGGGTTACCTCGCACTCCTGGTGGGTACGACACTATATGGGTAATCATTGATCGTCTTACAAAATCAGCTCACTTCATTCCGATTCGCGAAGACTTAAAAAATGAGAAACTAGCTCGTATCTACATCAGTGAGATCGTAAGCCGTCATGGTGTACCGTTAAGCATTATATCGGATCGTGATGGTCGTTTCACTTCACGAACATGGCAAGCTGTACAAGCCGCTTTGGGTACACGATTAGATCTCAGCACCGCTTATCATCCCCAAACTGATGGTCAATCTGAACGCACCATTCAAACTCTTGAAGACATGCTTCAGGCATGTGTCATAGACTTCAAAGGGAATTGGGATGCTCACCTACCATTAGTTGAATTTTCGTACAACAACAGCTTTCATTCAAGTATTGGCATGGCACCTTTCGAAGCGTTATACGGTCGTAAGTGCCGATCACCTATATGTTGGCACGAAATTGGAGAAGCTCAAATCACCGGTCCAGAATTAATACAAGAAACAACCGACAAGATTCATCAAATCCGAAACAACCTTTTAGCGGCACAAAGTCGTCAAAAGAGCTATGCTGACAAGCGACGAAAGCCCTTAGAGTTTAACGTTGGCGACCAAGTACTTTTAAAAGTATCGCCGTTGAAGGGAGTAGTTTGTTTTGGCCAAAAAGGCAAGCTAGCACCACGTTACGTAGGTCCTTTCAAAATACTCGAAAGGGTAGGACCTGTAGCCTACAAGCTTGACTTACCGGAGGAACTCAACAGAATTCATCCCACATTCCACGTATCGAACTTGAAGAAGTGCCTCGCCGATGAAAATCTCCATATTCCGCTAGAAGACATTCAAGTCGATGAATCTATGCATTTCATTGAAAGACCAGTAGGAATTATGGACTTCGGGGAAAAACGTTTAAGAAGAAGCCGCATCCCAATTGTCAGGGTACGCTGGGAGTCGAAACGAGGACCTGAGTTTACTTTGGAACGTGAAGACTCAATGCGCGAGAAATACCCACATCTTTTTCCTGTAACTACCAGTAGGGGATACTGTAACATCCGTCGAAAAACGGGTGTTCGAAACCCGCTTCGTTTAATAAATGAACAATCAGTTTTAAATTTTTGTTGTCTATTTATGACTTATTTTAGTTTTAAACGATACAAAATTAATAAACAAATTAGATGATATAAATTATAATTGAAAAAAAATAAAAATAAATTAATTAAAAAGGAAAACCGGCTGCCGGGAGTCGAACCCGGGTCAGCCGGAAATCCCACAAACTTAACTTTCACACAATCAACCACTCCGCCACTTTGATTCTTTGTTAAAATACCAAAACAATTAATTAAAAAGATGAATCTCGGAAGTCAAATCCAGTCAAATCGCGCCCAATTAGCAGTCGTCGGAAATCCCGATGACTTCGCCGATAATTAACGTTTTCGTCCAATTTAACCGAAGAATTAACTCTAACGACGGTTATAACCGACGTCTGAACCCGCGACACCCGTCGTAACCGCCGGAGAACGGCTGACCTTGAATTGAGACTGAAATCCGACTCTATACATCTCGATTCTTCCCTATAAATTTACCCACAATCCACTGGTAGCCTTTTCGCTCAAAATCGCATACTTTCTCGACGAAAATTCACTCGCCGGAAAATTCCTGCAAATCGCCGGAAAACCGAGACTTCCATCTACACGGTAATTCCTTCGATTTTTCTGTTTCATTACTTTATTAGACAAAATTCTAATATCAATCCCTCACCCAGAATCCTTTCCAGACGACGTTGCCGGATTATCTGTTTTCGCCGGAGAAATTCTGAAGTTTCAAGAACCTGCTGTTAACCGGTATGATTCTTTTAACTTACTGATAGTCGTTACCTAGTAGTTCCATTTCACATCTAGTCCCTCCAAATTTGTTGGCAAATCCTATTAGCCGAAGCTCACCAAAACGGAGCCGACGACCTTGCCGGACATCTGAAGAAAGACGAACAGTTTGGTACAATCAACCCTCAAACCTTTTTCCGTTCATTACTTTACGATGGCTCATAACATTCTTTAAGTTAATTTAACAAATAACAGTCAATTGGTCGATGTCTGTGTTTTGAACGAAGAAGATGAAGTTGTGTATAATATAAGATTAATTAAAATCGGTTTAATGAACGGGTTAGACACACAGTCCAGCGGTGGACTGTGTGCAACAAACACACATGCGACGCGAGTTCGAATCCGGTCCCAGCTTTACTCCCTCGAAATAATTTTTTTTCCTTTTTAACTGAACCGGGCTAACTCACAAACCATGTTAAGTATAATAAAAACCGAGTTAATAACCAGGTTAGACACACAGTCCAGCGGTGGACTGTGTGTACGCTAACTCACAGGTCCCGGGTTCGAGACCTGTGGTCAGCACCGGTCCGATACGTTTAAAATCTTTTTAAAAATAAATGATTTTCGGATTAAACTAAATAGTATATAAGTATAATTAAAAACAGAATTATTTCGGGTTAGACACGTAGCTCAATTAAAAATACTTACAAATAACGTTTTCAAAGTTAAAAAGTAGCCTTAAACTCACAAAATTATACCCAAAAATCCTATTAAAACAGTTAATAAAATCCACATACTTACCGTACCTTTTCGTTATTTATTTTGTTAGTTATCTCTCGTCGATCAATCCCCTAAACTCGTGCGCATTCAACATCTTCAAACAAACGCACCCAATGTGAGTGAATCTCTACCAATTCCCCGTTTTAATCACATTTTGGGGTGTATCATGTGTCGTATTTATTTATTAAAATTAAACATTTGTGCATCCATCATGTTCATGATCAAATGTGTAATCAATGTGTATCCATTGTTTGTGTGGTTGAAGTTTAGATTAATTTTATCATTTCAGTACATACATTTCATAGGCCGCCGCTCCCCATTACCTATGAGCGTGAGCTGTTCCCCATTACCTATGAGCGTGAACTAGGCGTTGCCAACATAAGATCGGCTCCGTTTGATTGAGCCTTGATCTCACATACATTAGCATAGGCCGTCCGTTCCCCATTACCTATGAGCGTGAACGGGACGTTGCCAACATATACATTGTCATTCTTATTTCATGCTTAAGCAAGGTGGTTTGTGATTGTTATGTTTACATACATTTGTTCATATATGATTATTGCACAATTTTCCTAAATTAATTACAATAATGAATCGATAACAAATGTTTTTAACAAGGTTCACTCGCCAACTTTTGTTGACCCAAAATTTCCCATTTTTTACACATGATACAGGTGATCAAGTTGAAGCAAGAAACATATAGGGCGGCTTAGAAGAATAAACCAGTTTAGATTATGGATTTGTTTTAGTTAATTTTTTTCCTTTCCTTGTATTGTATGAATTTGACTTGGAACATTGAAATGTAATTTGGATTTAATAAATATGAAACATATTAGTAAACATCATGAGCTTTGGTGATAACCCAATTATGCCCCGACTCTTATTCCGCTGCGGGTGGGGGGTGACAATCACCAATTGACATTAGTGATTAATGTTGTTGAGTTTTATGCTGACAGTAACGAATAGCGTGAGACGCCGTTGTTATTAACTAACAACTTATATGATGAGGTATTAAAACGGGCCAATACTTTGATCCGAGCCAGGTACGCATAAATAAGATTATAGCTTAAACTTGCGATTTTGGTCAAATATTTAGTGAAAGTCCTTGGTCGAAAAATGAGGGGCTAAAATTGACCAAAACGCCCTTGATCAATAAACTGAGCAAACGACCTTAAAAGGTTGTTTAGAAATGAGTATTATTACCAAGTAAGTCTTTGATAAACATAAAAGTTATTTGCATAATCCTTTTTGGGTCAAACGCCCAAAAATGGGCCTTTTCTGTAAAATTGACTAACCAAATGGTAGACTTCGGAATAGTTAGATTGTCAAAGTAAATCCACCACGAATACAATGGTGATGGAAGGCAAATAGATATCTTAATGTAGAAATAAAATGTGAGTAATGACGAGTGAAACTTATGCTTATATGCTAGAAACCTCTAAACGGGTCAAAATAAAGTAAGTGGTTAAATGTTGGTTTATGTGTTAGAAAGTTACAGAATAAACCGGTGAATGTAAACGTGTTCTCGCAAACCGGGTAATGGGAGCATGGAACACGAAGTTATTAAGTCCGAGTAATGGGCATAATCGTGGAAAATAATTCCCCTAAAAAGTTATGGATGATTTGAGCTTAGGTGCTTAAACGTCAACGGGTCAAAATCAAGTAAAACGCAAACCAGGTAACGGGAGCAGAAACTATATGAATTTTGGATCCGGGTAATGGATTACAACTTAGACATGTTAAGAAACGAACCCTAAGTGATAGGAATGAGTTTGGAATAAGTTTGGATAAGTTTGGATGTAAATTGAGAGAAAAGTAAACGTGCAGAGCTGACACGGCCGGGTGAACATTTGACACGGCCGGGTGAATGTTCTGAAAAAAAATGTTTAGCTGACACGACCGGGTGAAGGGCTGGAAAAAAAGAACAAACAAAATAAAATATATAGTTTTTCTTGTGTTTATGTTGTTTGTTTGTTCGTTTTATCATATGGACTTATTTAGACATTTTATAAACATGTTTTAACTAAAAGCATTTCATGTTTTATGAAATGTAGGTTGCCTAAAAGTATCGGATGTCGATCAAGCTCAACGAAGAACCGAACACGATCAAGATACAAGCTTCCGCACTATGTTCGTCGTCATTTTAAACGACGAACTTATAAATATGATGTTGAAATGATTTAAATTCATAAATGTTTTAACAAACCCGCAATTTCACATGTATATGTAATCGCAATTACACAATTCTAGTCAAAACCTATATGAAATCGTATAAATAAACTAAGGGTCTTACAAGTTGAGACTGAAATTCGGAGTTGAACGGGTTACGCATCAACATTTGTTGAATAGATTGCATTTTTTTGCATCTATTGGACTTGGTTCATTTGTGAGAACGCGTTGGGGTTTTGTTGGAAACCCGAGAAAGCGTTATAAGAAAATTGGGATGATGACCAACTCGGTTCAATAGTCGGATAGTAACAGGGTAGCGAGAATACATTTTGGTTTGGGTTCGGGTTTGGGTTGGGGTTTGGGTTGTTCGGTTGGTATGGATCTATGGAGAGAAAGATGAGAGATGTGGAATAATTCTATAAAAATTGGAGGAGTTGTATAAAAATTAGAGGAATTGTATAAAAAGTGAGTGAACGAGAGTGGGATAAGTGGTGGATTTTGTAAAAAGTAGGGGGATTTTATAGGTTATATATTTGAATTTTAAAAGGAAAATTATTCTTTTTTTAGTTTCCGGTTTCTCCAACGTTCACCCCCCCCCCCCCCCAACGGTCCAAAATTTTGGCATTTTCTGCCTCGTCTCCAACGTCTAGTGAAGCCGCAATCCATACCGAGTCGCCTAACTTTTCTAAATTCATGTGCATTTATATATGATCTTTGAAAATGCTCTCCTTGTGAGGATCTCAAGTTAAATAACCGTATAATAATGATTGTATAATAGAGACAAATTTTCAAATGCTTGTGTTGTTGGTATAACTTTACCAATCACGATCACAAACGCACACAATGCATGTGTCATGTGTGTGTCATCACTGTAAGGTCCTCACGCTCTTCATGATGTGGTTTAGGATGTAATATATTTTTATAATGTATTCCACTTGTATATCGTTTCAGTCAATGTGAGGTAGTCCACTTAGTAGAGACACATGTCTCTTAAAGGGAGGTCTTCGGTTCAAATCTGGGCAATAGGTATTATTTAAATAAATGACATAAGAGCATGCTTTACCGTTCAAAAGAAAAAACTTATATATCGCTTCAGATTTCTACCTTTTCTTCAATGTGGGAGAAGTTCATTCCCATTTTCGTTGCTTTAGACATTCAGACACATAACTTTAGCATTGACATCTCAACTCTATTTTGATATAATTTGTTTCTTTAAGAAGTTCTTACATAGTTGAACGCAAACCTAATAAATAATAGGTATATATATATATATATATATATATAATATGTATGTTCAAAGTTTGTTGAAATAAGATTTTCACTAATTTGCCAAACACTTTATTGTTGCTTACCCGATGGTGCCATCTCACATTAGTTAGTGTCATTAGGAGATGTCACCTTGGTATCATTAGTGAGATACCCGAAAATGTTATTCCACCATGGTTAATGTAGTTAGGGAATATATCGTTGGTTTGGACTGGCATAGAGTGTGCCTTAGGTTAATGTAGTATCAATGTACATTATTTTCTGTGTAGTAGATAAACATGTACTTCATCAGAGTGAATTCCACTTTCTATCCTTCACGTTTCTCTTTTTATCTATATCCATCTATCTTTTGAAACCTTAACATCTCTCTTGTTTTCAGATGTTAGCAAATCGACAACATTGGTTTGAATGATGGTAGTGATGGTAACATCTCTCTTGTTTTCAGATGTTAGCAAATCGACAACGTTGGTTTGAATGGTGGTAGTGATGGATTGATGGTGTCACAATATGTGGATGAGAAGAAAGGTGTTTGCGAGGGTTATTGCTGGAGTTGAAACGAATGGCGGCGGTGGGGTCAGTTTGGATCTAGTTAGCAGAGAAGAAGAGTTGAAAGTGATAGCGATGGTGGTGTTAGGCTGTCATAACGACTTACCTACCGGAGAAGATGGCAGTGGTGGTGGGGTTGGGTGGTTCTTCATAAATTTGAGTTGTTAATAATTCTTTTTGTTTTTAATTTAATAAGATGTTTTGTAAGGAAAACGGTAATAAAAGACCAAACTACCCTCACGTGAGAAGCACATGGTCAGACTTAACACTAAAAAATAATATGGTTAGGGCTAAAAGGATGTAACGTGTCAAAATTGGCAACCTAAAGGACACTACCTGTCATTTCCTTAGTTAAAGGATACAACCTGAAATTGGTATAAACGTATAGAACAAAAAATGCAATTCACTCTATTCTGGCACATATCAAGTATTGAAACTAAGTAACCAAAGCTAAAACTATAATTATTTATTATGTCTTATCCTATGTTTTTGTGTTACCTTTTCAATTTGATATCCAACATGGTTTAGAGTTACTTTGATTTCATAATCAAACAAAAGATCACTGAATTCTCTTTTATATTCAGACGAAACATGTTTTACCATCACATGCTCATCACGAATACAAATGTACCACTTACCTTAAGTATCTACATTATTTAGGTATTCGAATAATCTGACTAGTTGAGTCGGCAAATTGTTCACTCCTAGAAGAGGGAGCCACAATGAGTCATCAGTTGGTGGAGTAGGTTAGTTGGTGAACTGTATACCCCGAAAGGGTTTCAACGGCTCATTGATCCGGAAGATGAGTTGGTGTAATGTGCTCACTTCTGTTTAACCTAACATAATGTGCCCACGTGACACTGTCTATTGGTCAATTTTTGCGGACCCTGCTTGTAACATTTCGAATTTTCGTACTTTCTGTTTTTAGAAAGCATGTATTCGTATTTCATTTTGATCCTTGTAATCTCGAGACTTTGATCATAATAGAAATTACATTTTATTCATACTTGTTTATCCATACATGCACAATACATAAACAATCACGAAATACGTGTTTTATATAAAAACCAAGCCATCCATTGAGTTTATATTATTTCGGAATGTCAATCACACGTGTTATCATCATTCATACTCTTTCATACACTTAAATACCCAAAAACATGTTTAATTATGAGTTTCTAGCATAAAATAATAGAATTAGCAAACTCTAGGGTTAAACTACAAATTCTGGAAAGTTTGGTAAATTCTGTAGATGGCGCACGACCATGCAACTGATGCGCATGACCGTGCACCTGATGTGCACAACCATGCGTGCCATGATCCGCACGACCGTGCACCTGATTCGCACGCTCGTGAAAAATCACCAGGTCTGGCAGAATGTTCTCAAACTCGCGAGTTTTGACTCCTTTTCACTCATTTCAACCTCCAACCATCTCATTTAACACCCAAAACCTAATCCCAATTATAAATACAACCCCTTACCACCTCCTGAACACTTTGCACACTCCAAACACGCTCTCTAACACACTCGAATCTCTACATTTCTCAATTTTTGGGCAGATTCATCCAAGTTCAAAGAAGTGAGTTTTGAGCTTGTTTCTTCACCTTTTCTTCATGTTTTTCTTCTCCTCCTTCTTTAGAATACCTCTAGAAATGTTACCACAAATTTACCATGGTAAAATAAGTTGGTAAATCACCGTTTTTGAGGTCCAAAGTTGGTTTATTTTCTGTTTTTAACAAACTCTTTCAAACATTGTTCATCCTTCCTCATTTCTTAAACATCTTCAAGTTGCCACAAATCCCATTGGTTGGATAGGTTGTATTGAAGGTTCCAGAAGTGATAGGCATCTTAACTCATTTCTAAGCCACCAAAACAACTTCCAAATAACAAAGTGAGCAAGCCTACACCAAGTCTCCAAACACCATCCATGTTTGGAATGCACTCATCTAGTCAAGTCACTTGGTTGTCTTGTTGAATTTGAAGATTTTATTTTGTTCATATTCATGACCAACCAAAATCATCAATTAAATTGATGATTTTGTGCTTTGGTGAATCCATATAATGAGGTTAAATAGATGGAGTTCATCCTACCTCTAAATATGACCATATATGACTAACAATACCAATATATATGTATGTATGTATGTATGTGTGTGTACTATACTTACAAAACCGAACCCTAACTTCAACCGATTCATGGTTGAAGGTTATGAGTTATTGTATTCATCATCTTAGTTCTTGATTCCTCACTTTGGATTCTAATGGGTGATTTGATACCCATGAAAACACACTAAAACCTAGTGTCCAAATGAGTGTCTAGACAAGATGTATTTTCATACAATATCATACTTTCTTTATAATTAATAATTTCCGAATCTAACTTATAATCAAACTCCATTAACTCACACACCTTCATTTCCCATTGTAGGGTAACTTTGGTGTTCCAACCATCCCATTCATATCAACTTGCGTTTGGAAGCTTTAGCAAACCGTGAGTATACTTGACCCTTCTTACGCTTAATGCACTTTTGGGTGTGACATGTATAATCTATCAAAATTCACAATGCACACAACTAATCATATTCAATCACCCAATCCACCAAACATGCTATTTGTTATACTTAGGTTGATTCATGCTAGAAAACATTCATGCACACTATTTGTCATTTACTTAGCTAGCCTACCTTAACAATTATGGTGCTATAGGAGTAGCACACTGACCGTTTGTTGGGTATTTGTTAAGTATTCAATCAACTTTTACGGTCTCGTTCACTTCCGTGACGAGGGTTCGCACAATATTCAGTAGACACAAGGGTTTAACCTATAGTTATGCAAGCTAGCTTCAACGTAGTGTACATTTTGCCATGTTGGATTTGAGACTTCTTTTATGATATGCTATGTAAATCAAGCTTGTATGTTCACCAACCATTATGTATTCACAAATTATTTTAATACATGTTGTACGAAATTAGCCTTGACAATTTGAAGAAATTGGTTTGGGTGAACTAGATACGCACCCAAATTTTCCTGTTATGTATTTCCTTTGGTTCATTATGTTCAAATTGCCAAAATTGTTGTATTTTCCCTTTAGGACTATGTACTTCCTTTTAGAATGAAATGAAATATTGTTATTTAAATTATTATCAGTATTAGCAAGTTATAAAATCTTGAGCTATCTATTTCGTCCCACCTTGATGATTCTGCCATTGGTTAGGGTGTGACACCACTCTTTTGTGTCGTTGACACATTGTTTAACAAGATGATTAAAAGTGATGAGAGAGAGATGAACATATACGGTTAAATGTGTTATGCCGCTGACTCATTGTGTCACAAGATAAATGGCTTGTTTATCATATTAGTGATATGTATGAATGCATTATGTTGTTAGGGGATGGATCATGAGAAAACTAGTTTAAATGAGAAAACCAAAAAACTAACTAAAAAAGCCAAAAAAAACATATCAATTTTTTTTTGATTTTTTTTTATAAAAAACCGCTATATATATTATATAAAAAAACTTAAAAAAAAAACATATAATGCACATGTGCAACATATACATATAATGCACATGTGTAGTACACATATAGTGCACATGTGCAGTACAAGTTTTTTTTTTTGAAAAAAAGTTGTTTTATACATAATATGCTGCGGATTTGTATAAAAAATTGTAAAAAAAGTTGTATGTTTTTATGTTTTTTTTTTTTGGCTTTTTTAATTAATTTTCTAGTTTTCTCATTTATATCTAGTTATCTCATGATCCTCTCCCTATGTTGTTATTGGTAAAGTTGCGTGTCTATATGTATATAAAATGTGTGATATATGAAATGTCTTTGTCAACTCAACCCATGTCAAATTTTTTTATTAATAATAACAAAAATCATAACAATGATGAACGGTTGTTTCACACCCATCAATCATCATAGATTAATAATTTAAACAATTTTAGCATGTGATGTAAGGCTAATGAATTATGACCATTAGTTTACCAAAAGTTAAAATATAAGTTGGATCGTGACATCTACTCACCTAACAAGCCCTCTAGTGGATATATATATTTCTTAAATATTGTTATATTTAACGTATAACGAGAGAAACCCGAACAACCCAAAATATTTCATGTATAACAATTTTTTATAAATGATGAAACATTAAAAAGTCTAGTGCTATCTTAGGTGTGTAAGCTATCTCCAGCAGTATATACTTTTTCGATTGTTATATCATGGGATAGAAATAATTTCTTTTAGAAGAGACTCAAAAGTTGTTTCAAAAGCCCATATTAAGCATAAAGTCTCAGCCAACCCTAATCGATTTAGTTTGTTCACTTGTTGTAGTCAAAGTCACTATCGTAAAACACTGTTGGAGACATTGGTTTTGATCACAAGTACATTTATGTACGTAACTTTTATTTTACATTTCTTGTTTGTAAAGGAAATTATAATAGTTTCTCTTTATGCTCATTATTATTTTATTTAAATGTTTACATTCTCTGAATACAATTATATTTTCATTTATACTTATATCAGAAGTTGTTGGAAAAAAATGAAACACAACTACTTATTATTTTATAGGGTAATAATGAAATTAGAACTAAAACCAGGTCCGACCTACAATTTTAATATACACACATACACATGGGATGGATTCGTTGAAAACCTAGCTGAGTTGAGAAAATCCGTGAAAACCTAGTGTAACAATTTTTTTTCCATGTCTAATGTATGTTGTTATGGTCATCATAAATTAATTAAAAAAATTAGGAACTTATTACACAAGTGTAACACTCTAATATCATCGCATGTGTAATAAAAGAGAACAACATTTTTAACCCATGTGTAATAAGTGTGAAAACCCTAGGTATCAAAATCATTTTTTATAATATTTTTTTGGCATGCATAGTGGTAGTAAGGGGTCGATTCACAAAGAGTATGTGCTTTACGTATGGACTAATTTGATTATGAAGGTGTCACAATTTTATGAAGATTGTTATCTCGATTTGTTTAGATATTTGAGAAAAGGTGTTGGGATTAACCAACGATTATTGTAATTTTGATTAACTACTATGAATGATTGACTAAAATTAACGAAAACACAACTAATGATTCAAACAAGATTTGATAAAAAGGGTTCACACCCGGTTTCGGTAATTGCCAACCTAGGGTTTCTACAAGTTTTAGATTTAACTCAATTGTATAGTAGTTAACGGATTTAGTGTACCGTGACGTAGGTCCCAATAACTATCAACGCTCCAAAGAACGGACAAGAATACACTTTATAATCACAACAAGTAAAACCTAATCATAACAATGCATGAATACACATAACCATTTCGCAAAGTCATAACTTTATCATTGTTCGACAATTTACGAATATGAAACAAATGTAGGCTATTGTTAATGACTTCAAAAACCAATACAAATTGTTACAAAGTCAAATCACATAACAATTCAAAACCCTAAAATTAACAACTACCTACACCAGGGTGAAACCGAGGTGATTAGCCTCATGATTGAAGGAACTTGATCACCTGATGATTGAGACTTGAGTACGGACATCTTGAAGCTTTGAAAGTGATGGAGATGATGGTTAGGGTTTGGGATGGATGGTGATGGTGAATGGATTGAAAATTGGATGATGAGGATTATGATGGTGGTGAATTAGGGTTAGGATTGGATGGATGATTCGGGTGATTTGGAATTATTGGAGATGATTGGGGATGATGGTGGAAGTGTTCTTGGCTCCAAGATGAAGTTCAAAACTCAAAATATGCGTAACCACCTTCAAAAGACCCAAAAAAACAGGGTTTTAATTCGTCAAAAATGCAAAACAAGGGAAATCAGAAAAACACACTTTCTGGGGGGCGTCGCCTACGCACCCCCTGCGTCGCCGACGCACCTCCGTTACTCAGTTTTTCTGCTGACGCATTTCTGTGCTGTCTACGCGTGTTTTGATCGACGCAACGCGTCGCCGACGCACCCTCTAGCATGGGTTTCTTAGGCTTTTTCATTTATCGCATCTCCGGTTGATCCCGTTCGCTCCCGGTACTCCGAATAGCTCCCGATTAGCTCCTTAAACTCCGTTAGATCTGTAAAACACAATTCTAATCAAAAGTAGGCTATTCGAAACTAAAAGTTATGTAAAAACACAAACTTAAACATGAAAAAGCACCGGTTTTCAACCACGTATCACATGTGATGGTCCACCGTGATGCGTGAGATCACGTGGAAGACCACCGCATCTAGGGCTGTAAACAAACAGAACGAACATGAACAAGGTTATGTTTGTGTTCGTTTGTTAAGGAAATGCAGATGTTCGTAAACTGTTCGCGAACATATGTCGAACAAAATTTTATGTTCGTGTTCTTTTGTTAAGGAATTTCAGTTGTTCGCGCACATTTCATGTATAGTAGTCACGAACACAAGCAAACATTAAACTTGAAAAAAATTACCATTAACCTTAAACATCAGACGCAGGTAAGCAAATACAACAATTAAATGATAAATCAAGAAAGTCAAGACGCAAGACTAAAAGCCCCATATGAAACATGTTTAGCTAAGTTAAGACATAATTATCCAAAGTCACTTAGACATATCCCAAAAAAATGTCTTAGTGCCCAACTTCCTCATATGTTTAAATAAGGGTTTACATTTTACTATTTTTTTAATATACTTGTTAACTAATGTTTAAGGGGAAAGTAGAACTTAAGAGGGAAAGTGAAATTAAAAAAAAATAAAAACTTTTAACAAATTCACATAAACATACGAACATGAATGGAACGAACATATTACCAAACGTTCACGAACATAGTCGAACGAACGAGACCTTTGTTCGTATCCGTTCATTTACTTAATCGAACAGAATATCTTGCTCGTGTTCGACTAAACGAACGAACATAAACAAACTTTCTGCCAAACAGTTCCTGAACTGTTTGCTGAACGTTCAGTTCGTTTACAACCGCATCCCCTTGATCATGTGCGATGAGCTCGTAGTGGGTGATAGGTATCACGTGTGTGACAGATGAATGCAGATGTAGTCGTTCAACGGCTATATGACCATTGGGGGGCTACTTTTTTAAAAAAATATATATATATTTTTTGTACCCTATATATACATAACATTTATCCCATTTATACACACTTTATTTCTATAAGATACACCCTACAACACCCAATTCTCAACCAAAAAACTCTATGGAAGGCTCAAGTAAAAAAAAGGGTCCGCTACGATGATAAATTTAGGCCCCATGTTCGTGCCAATCTAGGCGAACCGGGTAAGTTCGTTGACAAGACGAACCAATACCCACACCACCCTTTCCTACCCAACCGAGACCCACCCAATCGTATCCCATCCAACCTCATCCACAACACTTCTCCCACCCAACATGCTAACCCAAGTCGTAAGCGATCATTTTACTTTATCACCCGATGACCAACCCGTTTCCAACCACCTATGGACGACCAAATGGTCGACTATTTCATGTATTGCGATCTTACCTCCCACTACCAAAACAATCCGTATCGTAACCAGGTTCGTGATCCTGATTCGGAGGAAGACTACGAAGAAGAAGGGCCACCAACCAATAAAGATGATAAACAAAAGGAGGAAGTGCAAGTGAAAGGCAGTCATAGAGGACGGGACAAAGGGAAAAAAATCACCAACAGAAGGGTACCTTGTAATTTTTAAGTTTAATAGAATTTTTATTTATTTGTCTTACATGTTTTTTTTAAGTAAAAAAAGAAAGTGAATGATGGAATGTGATGACTACTGCAAGTGTGATAGAGCGATTTGTCAAACGGTGATGGAGTGCAATGAGTGATGATCATTCATATACCCTACAGCTATGAGGTATACCTTAACCCTTGTTAACTCCATATAAGCGCCACATCATCCATCTTTCCCTTTTTACTCCACCTCACCTTAAAGAAATGATTTAACCACTTAACATGAGGAAGGGGTAAGTTGAAAAGTATGTTAACTTGTCATGTCATTTTAACATCAATGACGATAGAGTACACAACAAGCCCTAACAATATACAATATTCATCTTGATGTTGACTGATTTTCATCACTCATTGATATTTATTTATAGAGAGAGCTTAAACAATATAAGATAATTATTGAAGTCACTATCTAACTGATGTGAAAAGTGTTAAAATAGTTGAATGATTATCATTTCAGTTTTCAAATTGTGTTATTTTAGCTACACTTCTCCTTCATCGTGGATGAATAATATATATTTGAGCTTTGTTGGTGTTCAAGTTTAAATTTCTTATTATGAAAAATGTTACTTTTCATCATTTAAAATAACATGTTTTCTATGTACATGTAATTTATATTCCACCTACCACATTTAATTCATATAGTCTCCTACTATACAGATGTGATATTAACAAATTAAAATTGTGTTTTTCTTTTATAACTTTTGATATATAGTGTTTTATTAAAAATGAATATGGTTTTACGATGTGGTTATTTTTATCTACGTTTTGATATAAATTTTATAAAAAAACGGAGCCGTATCAAATATAACGTTTTATAAGTTGTTATAAAATTTTGTATTTCGTTTTTATAGAATTTATATCAAAACATAGATAAAAATAAGCACATCACAAACCATATTCGTTTTTTAATAAAACATTATATATCAAAAGCTATAAAAACATAAATTTTAATTTATTAATATCATATCAGTTAAACTAAATAACAAAAAAGTTAAATATAAATAAAATCACCCTTCACACATAAACCTCAGAAATAACAAAACCTCAAAAAACTTTAAACTTTGTTGTAAGAATATTCGGATAATTGCAATTAACCTTCTCATCATTTATTAATGCTACATATATAACCCCCAAGAAACAACAGGAATTAATATTGTCCTTTCATTTCGAATAAACAAGTATATAAAATTCGTTTTTATTGCCAGCTTGATTGCAAAGTCGCAAGTAATATGCGTATATTTATAGCCACTATTTGTGATGACATTTCAGTGATGTGTATGACGGTGAAGGAATTTTTTTTTTAAAGTAAACTTCATAAAAAACACAGCAACCCACAAAACGGGAGCGAAACAAACTACAAATATACAAAGTTACACCACTCGATTCAAGACACGGACCTAGCTTTCATTCTACTATTAATCCACAAAAAACCAACCGATCTAATTTCACTAAGAATCTTTTCTACCCGGGCTTGACTATTAGAGAATTTAACTTCATTCCTGGCTCGCCATATACTCCAACAACTTATCAAGACAATACCATGAAAAATCTCTTTCGACAAACCTCTCAATCCGATATTATCGTGAAGTTCCAAAAGCTCCCTGACCGAGTGAACATGAAAAGTCGTAACCTTACACCATCTAGATATATGATGCCATATCCTACACGCGACCATACAAGAAGCAAAAAGATGGTTGCTCGTTTCGTCACCCGAACCACATAGCGGACAAGAAACGTCTTCAATCTCGATATTCCTGTCTCTAAGCGCCCATTCCTGTGGGGATTTTTTCCATTTCAGCTCTCCACGCGTGAACGTTGCATTTACACGATTTCATAACAAAGTTGCCACTGGGATCCATGCCACTTTTTAGCACTCTTCTAACAGCCCCAACCGAATATTCTTCCATCCCATTCCACGACCATTTGTCTCTTTGTTCTTCAAGCTTGAATGAAGCCAAATCCCTACTGATCCAGTTTAATTCCGAGATCTCCAAGAAGGATCCTAGACCGCTTCTCCAGTTCCAAGTCATCTTGATGGTTTCGTCTTCACTCCTGTCAATTCTGCTATCCACGCTACAATTTTTGTTATTCTCTAATTTGAAAATATTAGGATATATATCTTTCAAAGTTTCATTAAAAAGCCAAGGGTCCAACCAAAAAGAAGTATCCCGGCCATTACCAACCATACTTTTAAAAAATTACGTAAAGGGATACCATCAACCATAGTTCTAGCAATCATTTTAGCAATACTGCTCCACAATCCATTCAAACTTCTTTTGACCGGGAGAAACTCCCAGTTATGTAACGCCTCGCTTTTTCGCATCCTTATTTGAGAAAATAAATATTTGTATCATAATTCGGGGCGGTAAAACATAATAAAAATATATGTGTGTGTGTATATATATATTATTATTAATTGTTATTCGTTATTCGTGTAACGCCTCGTATCTTCGTATTTCTATTTAAAATGTCCGTATCCGTATTCTAATTTTAGAAACCTTACATTCGTATTATAATTTCAATCTCACAACTCGAGACATTAATCATAATAAAATTCATATTTTATACATATTTTTTTATTCACACAACCGATCATTTAAATACGTATTTATACGCAAACCGACACAATTGTACGTATAAATAATTATACGCACATCCTCAATACTTGAATTATACTTTTATACTTTTTATATACTCAATTACATAATATATACTCAAGAAATACCAAGAAATATACCAATCATCTTTTCCACCTCATCAATCCACTTCCACCTTCTTTAACCAATCATATTTCATCCTTTTCCACTTTCTCTACCTATAAATACCAACCTCATTCTACCATTTTATTCACACCATTCTTCTCTCCATCTCTCTAATTCTCTCAATATCTCTAAATCAAGAATTCTAAAAGGATACTAAGTGTTCCAACCATTCTTCTCTCAACCTCTCTACTTCTCTCAAATCTTCCAAGCAAGGAAGAGAACTCTAAGAGTTCTAAAAGAAAACACTAAGTGTTTTAAAGGAAGCTTGAAGCTCCAACCTCTAACTTTTCACGGAATCACCAAAGGAAGCTTTGCAAAACGGTGAGCATACTCGACCCCCTTTTTACACTTTAATGCATTTTGGGGTGCAACATGTATAAATTACAAAATTTATTTTAAACAAAATTAAATGTGTTCACAATACCAAATGTGCCATCAATTACGCTTATGTGAGTTATATGTGTTAGTTTAAACTCGTCTATACATGCTACTTGTTAAGCTTAAGTTTGTTTACGCTTATTAGTTTTGACTTGTATTCTCATGATATCGTTATGCTTAGAATACTATGCATGCTAGTTAAGGAATTTGATTATATGCTATTGTTATGCGAAAGTGGTCTACATATTCATGCGATTCGACTTGAATATATACTTGTCACAATCAAAACAAACTTTTATACTTATAATTAATTTCAAACTTGTATGCTCGCCAATACTTTTGTATTGATCTATGCTTTTAATACATGTTGCAGGAATTTTGATGACACATGGAGTTTAGTAGGATTGCCTAGAAACGAATTTAAACTTTAAATACTTATTGTATTGTATTTGTTTCAAACATGTATTTCGTTTCAATATCTTGTATTAAATCATTATCAATGAAATGAAGTTATATTTGTTACGTGTCGGGATCTAAATTTTGTATTATTTGATTTAAACTATGTAAAAAGGTAATTATTAAACACTTGACACAATTAGCGTTATGAAGCCTCTTGCAATCTAGTTTTTGTCTCATCCCGATGTTTCCGCCATCGGTTGGGGTGTTACAGATTGGTATCAGAGCCATAACTATAGGGAATTACGTAGAATTGCCATGTTCGACCTAGTCTATAGTTTAAGTACCATACTCTTGACCATTTGTGATACTTGCTTAAAATGTTATTTTTTCTATCATGTTTCTTCCCCTTTTGATCCTAAAACTTACAATTTGTCTTTCCTAAGACATGAAACACACAACTCACGCTTTTGAGTATATTATTGTTCCACAATCGAAATAACTCATCAATACAGGGGTGATTCCCGTCATTAGTGACGAGTTTCAATCCGCTCTACATGTTATTTTGTACGAAATTCACCATCAAGTCAGGAGTGATATCCATATCTTGATGGGAGTTTCATTTCATAATCTAGTGGATCCTTATTGACGATTCGAGATTATATCTTGATACGTTCAATAAACCACAATTTGGGGACGAAATTGTCAAGCCAGGATTGACATCCACACCTTGATGACTGGTTCCGCTCCTCAATTTTCAATCTCGCCAAAGTTTTGTATTTTTCGATCAAATTAGGGACATATACTAACTGGAAGGGTAAAGTACCGTTAATCATTTGGCGACGAGAGTATTATACCTATTAGGCCAAATCATGTCCCCCTAATTCGAAAGGACTTACGAGTCACTTTGGAATAGTCGAAGTTTCTAAAACCGAAACACTCCAACATTTTAACAAGCCTCTCTTTTATGCTATCTTACATTTTATACTATATAATTCTTATTCCTTCATTTTTTTAATGTCACACTATACTAAAATCGAGTTTATGCACGACAAACTTCGCATTTATACTAAATCTATTACGCAACGATTCTATAGGTGCATACTAAACATCATACTTGATTTGGGATTACTGGAACATTATATGTGATAAACTCGTTATAAAACCACACCTTAACATGTATAGCACTATGCGTAGTGTTATAGGAGTAGGGCACCGCCCTTGAGACTTGGGGTCATGTTAAGTAAACTATTTCATACCAAGTAAACTATTTTACACTATGATTCAACAATATTGACTAGTCAACATTGCGTACACGATGGTTTGACTTGTTTATTCACCTGTTTATGTGGTAGAATCGTAATTAACTTTGATCAAGCCACACCTTAACATGTATAGCGCTTGTGTAGCGCTATAGGAGTGACGCCCGCCCGTATTCTTGAGGTCATGTTAAGTAAACTATTTTACACCCTCTTCGTTTTGACGATGATGGGTAGTCTACATTGCGGTACACGATGGTTTGACCTGTTTATTCACATGCCAGTAATCCGTTAATCTTGGTTAAACTAAAATATACCATCTGTATTGTACACGAATGTGCAAATACGCACACTTACACTTATACTCATACTTATACAGTATACTCTCTCATACTTAAATGCAATTATACTTATATAATTGAGACTCTATATATGCTATCATTCTCACTTGTAATACGTTAATAAACCCTAATCGTGACACGGAACGTAACATGACACCGATTAGCGAAACAGAAGTAATATAGTATAAACATGGTGGATACGCCGCGGGTACTTCCTATATATAAGTGTTACTACCATATTACCAAACTTTCGTAAAACGTGCCATGAGAAATTCGGTGTTTCACTACTATGTTTAATACAAACTTTAATAACTCACAACCTATTTCACGATTATACCCATACATGCTTCAAAATGCCTATTATTCTAAAGTCTCCGTCTTAAGTAAATTTCGGGACGAAATTTCCTAAAGCAGGGGAGACTGTAACGCCTCGCTTTTTCGCATCCTTATTTGAGAAAATAAATATTTGTATCATAATTCGGGGCGGTAAAACATAATAAAAATATATATGTGTGTGTATATATATATTATTAATTGTTATTCGTTATTCGTGTAACGCCTCGTATCTTCGTATTTCTATTTTAAAAATGTTCGTATCCGTATTCTAATTTTAGAAACCTTATATTCGTATTATAATTTCAATCTCACAACTCGAGGCATTAATCATAATAAAATTCATATTTTATACATATTTTTTTATTCACACAACCGATCATTTAAATACGTATTTATACGTAAACCGACACAATTGTACGTATAAATACTTATACGCACATCCTCAATACTTGAATTATACTTTTATACTTTTTATATACTCAATTACATAATATATACTCAAGAAATACCAAGAAATATACCAATTATCTTTTCCACCTCATCAATCCACTTCCACCTTCTTTAACCAATCATATTTCACCCTTTTCCACTTTCTCTACCTATAAATACCAACCTCATTCTACCATTTTATTCACACCATTCTTCTCTCAATCTCTCTAATTCTCTCAATATCTCTAAATCAAGAATTCTAAAAGGATACTAAGTGTTCCAACCATTCTTCTCTCAACCTCTCTACTTCTCTCAAATCTTCCAAGCAAGGAAGAGAACTCTAAGAGTTCTAAAAGAAACACTAAGTGTTTTAAAGGAAGCTTGAAGCTCCAACCTCCAACTCTTCACGGAATCACCAAAGGAAGCTTTGCAAAACTGTGAGCATACTCGACCCCCTTTTTACACTTTAATGCATTTTGGGGTGCAATATGTATAAATTACAAAATTTATTTTAAACAAAATTAAATGTGTTCACAATACCAAATGTGCCATCAGTTACGCTTATGTGAGTTATATGTGTTAGTTTAAACTCGTCTATACATGCTACTTGTTAAGCTTGAGTTTGTTTACGCTTATTAGTTTTGACTTGTATTCTCATGATATCGTTATGCTTAGAATACTATGCATGCTAGTTAAGGAATTCGATTATATGCTATTGTTATGCGAAAGTGATCTACATATTCGTGCGATTCGACTTGAATATATACTTGTCACAATCAAAACAAACTTTTATACTTATAATTAATTTCAAACTTGTATGCTCGCCAATACTTTTGTATTGATCTATGCTTTTAATACATGTTGCAGGAATTTTGATGACACATGGAATCTAGTAAGATTGCCTAGAAACGAATTTAAACTTTAAATACTTATTGTATTGTATTTGTTTCAAACATGTATTTCGTTTCAATATCTTGTATTAAATCGTTATCAATGAAATGAAGTTATATTTGTTACGTGTCGGGATCTAAATTTTGTATTATTTGATTTAAACTATGCAAAAAGGTAATTATTAAACACTTGACACAATTAGCGTTATGAAGCCTCTTGCAATCTAGTTTTCATCTCATCCCGATGTTTCCGCCATCGTTGGGGTGTGACAAGTTACTTCTACTCTCATGAAGCGCATCAATCACCTTCCTCCAAACTTGATTGCTCCCCGTCTTGAATCGCTATCCCCATTTGGATTGGAGCGCAATATTGATGTGTTTCAATTTACTCAAGCCCACCCCCCTTCTTCTTTAGATGTAGTCACACGATCCCAAGCAACCCAATGCATCTTCTTGCTTTCACCCGATCCCTCCCATAGAAACTTTCTAATCATCGCTTCTAAATCTTTAATAACTTTCACTGGGGCTTTATAGAGAGAAAAATAATAATTTGGCATGCTCTCAAGAATGATTTTATTAACGTGATACGACCTCCAATAGACAGTAAATTCGCTTTCCATCTTGAGAGCCTAGCTTCAAATATATCGTACACCGGCTTCTAATTGTTTATTCGATTCGTATTCGCCCCCACCATCAATCCAAGATACTTCAAAGGAGTACTTTCCGCTCTACAGCCCACCAAGGCTGCCTTGTTCTTAACTTCACCCATATCCACTCCAATTCCATAAAGATTGACTTAGCTAGATTTATCTTTAAACCTGAGCACATATAAAACACTCGAAGAATTCTAACCACATTTAGAATGTTAGTATCCGACCACTCTCCAAGAATAATGGTATCGTCCGCATATAAAAGATGCGAAATCATGGGACCACCATTCGGAATTTGAACACCCTGCATGGCGCCCCCTGCAATAGCTTTACCAAACATACAAGACAACGCTTCCATAACAATTAGAAAAAGAAAGGGAGAAAGCGGATCACCTTGTCTCATACCTTTACCACATGGAACTCGAAGGTAGGCGCACCATTCACCAAAACCGAAGACCTCGCCGAGGATAGCACCCCTAAATCCACTTACACCACAACCCGGGAACCCCATTTGACTCAAAATGTTTGTCACAAATTTCCAATTAACGTTGTCGTAAGCTTTCTCAAAATCTATCTTTAAAATAAAAGCTTGTTTTTTAGATTTCTTAGTCCAAGATAGTACCTCGTTCACCACTAAAGGACCATCCAGAATGAATTTCCTTTTTAGAAAAGCTGATTGAGAATCCGAAATAACCCCCTCTAAAACCTTCTTGAGACGATTAGCAAGAATCTTGGAGATCACCTTACTAATGATACCCACCAGATTAATAGGGCGGTACTTATTAAAATCAACCGGGTCTTTAACTTTAGGGATCAATGTGATAAAAGAAGAACCGCTTCTAGAACTAATGGTCCCATATTTATAGAAGTTGACCATTACCTCGTAAAAGTCTTTTTCAAAAAGATGCCAAAAGTGCTTAATAAATTTCATATTAAAACCATCAGGCCCCGGAGCCCTGTCTTCGCCACACTCGAAAACTGCCGCTTTGATTTCACTATTAGAAAACCTATCCACTAGCATCGCCTTTTGGTCGTCCGAGATAGTCATAAGATTAGTACACTCCAACTCCGGCTTATTTGGGATATTCTCAATGAAGCGATTCCTAAAAAAAACCATAATTTTTTTCTTGATTTGATTTGGTTTTGTCACCCATTCTCCTCCAATATTTAACACATGGATCGAATTCTTCGCCTTTCTGGAGTTTATAACCCCATGGAAAAACTTAGAATTCTCGTCACCGTCCAGCGCCCATCTAATCCTAGATCTTTGCTTCAAATCCGCATTCTAAGGAATGTGCATTATTTAAAATTTTATCATTGCAAGTTTTCAACTTAAAACATAAAAGGCGTGTATATATTTATTTTTATATAATTATGATTTAACATTTTTTATTTAAAAAATATCAATTTTAAGATCTTTTTGATTTTAAGATCTTTTTGATTGTAAGATGATGAAAAAGTCTAAAGTAGAATATATTAACTTTTTGTAAAAAAGAATGTAAAGCGGCTCAGCAAATGCGGCTAAAGAAACAAACCAGTAAACAAAGTATAAGCCGGCTCAGCAAATGCGGCTAAAGAAACAAACCAAGGAACAAAACAAAAACATATAAAACAGACCCATACACCTTAATGTTCTAGATAAAAAATTAGAGCGGACCCAATTAGAATAAGTGGCAAATCTTGAAAAAAAAGTTCGGAGGGTCGGAAGGCACCAGACCTAAATTTTTTTTTAAGTTCGGGTCTTACGTCGGTGATTCGAGTCGGGTCGGGTCAAACATTACAGAAAGATCCAACAAGTTTAGGGCTAAAATTCACCCTTAAATTCAACCTAAATCACATAAATTGCAGCCCTAAATTACACAAGTTAACTTCTCCATGGCATAATCTAATAACACAAGTTAACAAATCACCCTAAATTTCAAAATCTAATAGTTACAGAAAGATTTAACAAGTTTAGGACTAAAATTCACCCCTAATTTCAACCTAAATCACATAGATTGCAGCCCTAAATCACACAAGATAACTTTCCCATGGCATAATCTATAACACAAGTTAACAAATCACCATAAATTTCAAAAATCTAATAGTTATAGAAAGATTCAACAAGTTTAGAGCAAAACTTCACCCCTAATTTCAACCTAATCACATAAATTGCAGCTCTAAATTAAATCTAAAGATTAAAAAAAAACACATACCTTTAACCTTATGAAGATTGAAGAAGTCGAACAAGACCACAACAAGTAACGCAGCGGCTGCATCCGGTAATCCACAGATAGCGCAGCAGCTTGCAGTCGAACAAGAGCAGGCACAACAACAACGTTTTTCCCCTTCTGGCTTCTGTTCAGGTCGTAGCCCCAACTAATCGAATTTGGGTTTTTATTTGATAGGGTGGGCTTTCTATTTGGCGATAGAATATAATGATTTGGGCTATATGATGTTTGGGCTAATTAAATATTTTATTTGCGCTATATAAATAAAAAAATTATAAAACCGGGGGGTAAAAAACGTATATACCTATTTTTTTATAAAACCGGGGGGTCAAAAACATATATACCTAGTTTTTTTTATAAAACCGGGGGTCGAAAACGTATATACATACAAATTCTATACGAAACGTACCGAATTAACACTACTGAGCGAAAAGTTCGAGGAGTCAAGCGCCCCCCTCCTCGGCCCCTTGAATCGTGCGCCCTTGATTAGAATCTATTAACTATCAAATTTGTATATACTAAAAACATCTCTTTAAGAAGGTATAAACCACATTCACCAAGCTTTCTTACTAACAATGATAGTGTTATTTACAAATCTTACAACGTTGATATATGAGATAACTACTAAACTTAGTTATTTTTTTATATAGCATGAATTTATTCCATACTTATTCTCTTGCTAATCTATAATATTTCTTCTTAAGTGTACAGGGTTTAAAGATATAAAGATCACTTAAACCCGTGTTTCATTCACATTATCTCATATCTCACACTCGCTTACACATATATTGACATTTGATTAATCAAACATTATTTATATTGTTTTAAGTTTCATAATCTTCTTCGTCTAGAAACCCCTTTACATTTTATATATCACTTAACACAACCTTTTCTTATAAAAGAATAAGTCGCTTCATATGAGTTACGTGAATACTTAAATAAACATCAAAAGATTTCATAAATCATATCATATACATGTGATTATGACACAAAGATATATTTACTAGCTATGTTTGATATAGATACAAATATGAATTTACTTTTTAAAAGAATATGTCTAATTAAAGACTTTAAACAACCAAAGTTTGATTTGATAATGATCTGAAATATTGATAGCAACATTTTCTTGTCAATTCAATCTAATGAATAAATAGATAACTTTCAAACTGAAAATCGATATAACATATAGATGTATGTAGCACACAAATAACACAAAGAAAAACACATACATGTATGTAACACACAAATATGACAAAGAAAACACATAACTTTATATGTTAGTGGAAAGATATGCTTGGCCCAGGCTCTTAAAAATCAACAAACAAAATGAACACCAGATTTGAAAGACAATGCGTCACACCCTCTTTCTATTAAACAATAAACTTGACACAAAACTTTAGAATGAACTTATATATATACTACACTTTAGTCCAATCGTAACCTAATACGTAACCTATTAAACTAACAAATAAATTAAACTAATATTCTAAACAATGAAATCTTTTATAGCTAATAAATAAGTAGAGGTTGGTTAACATACAGTGTTCCTTAACGTACGATGTGTACGCTGGGAAATCACACACGTTATAAAACTCAAAAAACCCTAATCACGCATGTTGAAAACATTAATCACGCATGTAGAAAACATTAATCATGCATGTAGAACCTATAATCACGCATGTCCTAACTCCCAGTTCAAAATCGCATCCTCTGTTCTATGGTCTGATACCATTGTTACTGACCGCTGACTCAAATCGAATCAAAGCTTGGTCATGTTCCCTCGTCCTCTGTTCTACGGTCTGAATCAAAGCTTGGTCATGTTCTTGCATCCTCTGTTCTACAGTCTGATTTCGAGTCGTTATTTTGATGAAAATTTTCAAAAACAAAGATGAATTTGAACACAATTCGATGAAATTGACCGAACAAATGGCCAATTTGAACTGAAACGAAAAGAAAATTGAAACGTATTGGACGAAATTGATCATCCCAGGCTAATTGAAATGAACACTAATCACGCATGTTATACACTACTAACCACGCACGTTGTATATTCCAGCGTACGTTAACCCAGATTATACAATACACTTTCTTTAAATAAGTAATTCATAGTGCCATGTGTGATAACACATTGAAAGGTTTTCCATTTTTCTTACTTCAATAAAAGTGGTTAAAATAAAATAAAAATATTTTTTTTTAAAGTTAATTAAAATTCCTTCTAAACTCAAAATGCATCTTGATTTTATTTTCTTTGTTACAGCTATTATCCAACAACATTAAAGAAGATTTCAAATATTAATTATTATTTTTTTCTACAAGCATAAATATCAAGTTAATATATACTTTATTCAACATGTATAACATATATACGAGTTTCTAATCTAATAAACAAATAAAACTAAACATGCAAAACACAATGTAAACCCTCGATAACCTTCACCTTCTAATTTATTTGCAAATTTAAATCCTCTTAAAAGATATTGTCTTGCTTTCTCCACATAACTTATACCATCATAACATTGATATTAAAATATAAAATAAAACAAAACAAAATGCTAAAAGAGGAAAAAAAGCCTTTTGGTCAAGTGATAGTGTTATGACTTTTCAAACGAGAGGTCATTGGTTGGAGTCTCATTTAAGACAAATTTTGTTCTGGGTTAAACTAAGGGGTTTTTCCGATTATGCGTTTTCTTATGGGTGGGTGGACCAGTAATCCATCTATAAGGTGATCATAAGTGTCTGAGCCTTTGTCGTTACAAAAGATGTATTAAACACCAAGTTTGTCGTTAAAAAAGATGTATTAAACACCAAGTCAATACTCAATCTTAGAAGGGATAACATTAACACTCCAGAAACTACGAGGGCCAAATCCAAAAATACAACTCTTACCCTCTTCACACCACCTCCACATGATCATCAACCAAACCACAACCCCGAACAAAATATAAAAATAAAACGGTCACCACCACCACCACCACCACTCCACCACCACCGTCATCTCCGCTACCATTCCACTCACCACAACCAACCGTACAACTCCCACCGACCACAATTCCACTCACACCCAAAACGATGACGCATCTCTAGCACCATTTAATTCCGTCCCGAAACCAACAACCTAAATGCAATTTCTCAATCAAATCATATCATATCATCAACCACTAGATTCCAAAATTGATTGCGTCAGCACCATTCAAAGATTCATACGTCTTCATCACCTTCACCTTCCTCATTATAATCAACGCTAACGCTGCGGATTCTCGTCGTATCTGATTCCTTTTATTACATTCACCATTTAATAATAATAATATTATTATCATTATTCGTCACCAAATGTCTATATATATATCTATATAAAACGTGTAGTAAGATGCGTTTTCCTAAATCACTGACCGTTTCGCTCTGTTTCTCTCGTTTCCCCCAATTTGCACCTTCGGAGTTAGGGTTTTGTTCGTTCAGAAAGTTGTTCAGGTCTCAAGGTTTGCTCTAATTTTTATTTAATTATTCAATTGAATATGATGTGATTTTTTTATTTTTTTTTTTAAATTTTTTACTGTTTAGGTTTTGATTGTGAATTGTGATTGTGACATTTCATGCATGATTCGTGTTCCGTAGTTTTAGCAATTAACATGTTATTATTTCTATTAATTTTTAATTGTAATTATTAATGCTGGTAGTTTCAAAGTGATTTATGATATGTGAACTGAGTTGTTGGAAGGAATCTGTTTATTAGTTTATCGTATTATTATGTTTCTTGTTGACGATATGATTCACACTCGCACGTTTATATGTTTCGTATAAGTAAACGACTTAAGATTTTAATTGTTTATGTGTTACCTTGCGTTTAGATCAGTCCAGGGTGTCGGTGATTGATTGAGTTTGGAGGCTGTAGAGTTTTTGATTTGATTAGTAGGTTTTTGTTGGGATTTTTAGGTGTTTATCACTTATCAGAGCCTAACTGGGGAGTTTAAACTAAAAGCTTTCAGCATTTACACAGTTGCTTTCTGTTCCTTCACTGGTCAATAAAGGTATGCCTCGGTTATTTTCTTCGCTTATTTTCGTGAACAGGGGTTTTGGCTTCCTTATTTTTGTCAATTTTTATGTATTTTTTTGGTTTCATCGTGATTTTTACGGTTGGTTATCAGTTAATGCTCTATAGTCTATACCTTCTTGATTTCATGCCTTTTCGGTGTAAACTTTGGTAGTTATGTAATGAGGTTGTTAAGTTTGTATGATCGCTTATGAATGTATAGATTTGTTTTCAAAACTGTCATCTGTTGTTATGCAACTTGCTGATAATTTAATATATATATATGTATATTTAAACCAGGCCCGTTTCAGTTAGGAACAAGAAGTAAAATGGACGCCGTAGGTTATGGATTTCCATCAGATATAAAGGGACCCAATGGCTGTGGAAAAACTGAGGTTTCGTGTATATGGGCATCTCCTGAAGGAGGGCAAAAGATCGATATCGGCAAACATATTTTCTGTAACAGGGCTGTGAATATGAAAAACATCGTTGCTGTTGGCTTTGACATGGATTATACACTTGCACAATACAAGCCGGAAACTTTTGAGTCACTTGCGTACAACGGCACTGTCAAAAAGTTAGTGGCTAACTTGGGATACCCTAATGAGGTTTGTTATGTTAATCATGCAAAATCTGGATAAAATATGTTTAAACTTTGAAGAAGATAAGTATTAGTTTAGTTTGTGGAATATTAATGCAATTGCAAAAGTTGATAATTAGTTAATTACTAGTGTCTATAGAAAAGTAGGAAGACAAAAAGGAAAAAAGCTACATGAGGAATAATGTGACATATTATTTCATATTGTCGTTGTCATCCCTTAACTAAGTACACAACGGATTCCTCATTTTTCATTTTTATTTTTTCTTTTTCTTTATGTTATCCTTTTGTGTTGATGAGCAAGACTATTGTAGAACTAGCGGCATATCTGTTATCCTATACTATTGTAGACTATTATGTCAAATTTTGAGTGGGTCGAATCCTAAAATCTAGTTTTTGTTTCAGTTCGGTTATTTACTTTCTGATATCTTTTTATTAATTTTTTCAATGGATGCAGTTACTTGATTGGTCTTTTGATTGGACGTACATGGTCAGAGGACTTGTTCTTGACAAAAAGCGGGGAAATATATTGAAGGTTTACATTTTACATTACATTACATATATAAAGCATAACTTCTTAGGCCAGCATATGCATATATTTATCTTTGCATGTATGCTCAGTTACTTTTTCTCAGGCCCCTTAAAGAGAACCGATAACTCTCTTAAGAATAATAACATTATAGAATAAAGATGCATCCCATTATTCTTTTAATCTGAACTAGTGGAGGGAATAAACTTCATATATATATTATTATATATATTTTTTTGTTTCTTCTTTTTCTGCAGATGGACAGACATAAATATGTGAAAGTGGCGTATCATGGATTTAGGTTATTATCAAAGGATGAAAAGGTGGCCACGTATGGAAATACCCTCGTTCGAGATGCGTTTGATGAACCCGATTATGCACTCATTGATACCCTTTTTTCACTAGCTGAAGCTTATTTGTTTGCTCAGTTGGTAGACTTTAAGGATAATAATCCAGAAAAAATCTCAGAAGATAAAGAGTAAGCGTTTTCAGATCATTGTTTATGTACACTTATAGATGAAAGTGAATAACGATTTTTTATAATTAAGCCACGTGTTTATAAGGTTTAGAAGTGTTATAGAATATGCTTACATGGCATTTATGCTGAGCATACTATAAAAAGTTGTACCCTTAATTATATACCTATCTTATCTTGGTTGGATGGTTTTCTTTTTTATAACCGACTTTTATTATTCCTTTGTAAAAGTCCTGCCTATCCTACAAAAGACATAATATAATAAAATTAATTATTGCAATCTGCCTGTAATCTTACAGTGAAATTATGTTTTCGAATATTACTACGGGTTATAAGTGTTGATGTGGAAATTATGTTTGTGCAGTTACTTCTGTATGTACAGAGATGTTCGAGCCGCAGTGGATCTGTGTCATCGTGATGGAACTTTGAAGCGGATGGTTGCAAATGATCCAAAAAAGTGACTTAAAACTCTTGAGATGTGGTTATCTCGTACCTTTTTATATTCTTATGTTCATCAATATTTTTGTAATCAGGTACATTAATGAAGACAACTCAATAGTCCCGATGCTTCAGATGCTTAGAACTTCTGGGTTTGCTGTATTCCTAGTGACAAACAGGTACGCCTTTACTCTTAGTCTGATAGTGTGTGTGTGTGTGTGTAGTACGCTTACTTAAAACTACAAATATCTGCTTGATTTAACTTATTTTTTATTATGCAGCCTTTGGGATTACACAAATGTTGTTATGAATTTTCTATGTGGACCCCCAAAGGCAGATGGCAGCTCCTCGTTGACCCTTGACTGGCTCAAACACTTTGACGTTGTCATATCTGGCAGGTCATACTCTTTCTGTTTTTGCAGTCTTTTTACATGTTAAAATAAATAAATTAAACTAAATTTTATATATTATTCTCCACTGTAATTGTGAATATCCAATATCCACCAATACTGTTTAGTGAAACGTATCTCAAAAGAAGTATACGTTTATTTTGCAGTGCAAAGCCAAAATTCTTCCATGATGAAAACCGCACAAATCTTTTTGCTGTGGACACTGATTCAGGAATGCTTATTAATACTGATAATGGTAGTCCTATGGCTCAGGTTTGTCTGGAAAATATGTTTTTTTACTTCTATGTTACATATGTTTACCAAATTTTCAATGTCTTCAGGTGGGGGGCCCTTCTTTAGAACTGCCAGATCAGATGCCAGATAAATCTTACAAAGTGTTTCAGGTAATCGATATTTGTTGTAAGCTCCCTCATTGTTATGAAAAGTGGAACGATTGATTGATCGCATAGAACAAATTTTTTTCGTCAACTGTTATAAGTACCCTTAAAATGGCATCGGGGGGAAGTTTGTGGGCCCGAGTAAATGTCACCAACTTTATAAATAATGACAGCAGGGGAATGTTTCTAACTTTCTACAACATTTTAATATGGAAATTGTTGCAATCTCTATATAGAGGCAGCAATTCTTGACCCGACCCGACCCGAAACGAAAAATATCAGGTCTGGGTCGACTAACACGACCTGTTTAAAATACGGGTTGGGTTCAGGTTGACCCGTATTAAAAATAGGTCGGGTTTGGGTTGACGCGTATAAAAAGCGGGTTGAGCCGTTAACCCGAAAAAAAAAACTTTTATATATTTGTTTTTTTTTTTTTTTCTGTTTTCATTTACATGGTTAGTTATAATAATGTTAGATTTGAGACACCATATTATTTAGAGTAAATTGCACAAAACATCCTTTATGTTTCCTCAAACTTGCAGGTTCCAGCCTGAATGTTTAAAAGTTGCTAAAAACAGCCTTTAAGTTTATTTTTGTTGCGGGTTCAATCCGTTACAGCTAACCACGTTATTTTCTTCAGTTAAGTTCCCTCACATGCATAACATGTGAGGGTATATTCGTCATTTTGGTTGATCTTCCACCCACGTCAATTATAAGAAAAAATAATATTTAAGGTTTAACCTATTTAAAAAAATTCTAACCGCAGGGACTAATGTGCAATAAAACCAAACTTTTAAAAATCAAACACCTTCTTTCCTGGTCTTCTTCTCCGGCGACTTCGCCGGATTCCGGCGAACCCGGAATTAAGATAGGAATCTTGTTAAGCTAGCCCACTAAGCTGTAAAGATTAACACAAATTTTGATCATGCCAATCAAACTCTTCAGCATTATCATCAGTTGGAAGAATCGGCGCCTTATTCGCATCAGACGGAAACGACAAACGACTCTTCAACCCTAGATACCTCTCACGGAACTCCGATGCCGTCAAATCAGAGAACTTCGTAACACTGTGTTCAGTAGTCGGATCCAGTAACTGGTGACGCTTAGGACGCCGCAAGTTAGACTTAAACACTATCAAACGGTAATCGTGCTCCTCTGTAGTCCCGTACGTTTTACCAAACTTTGTTTAAACTAGGTTAAAACTTAAATATTCTTTTTTGTTATAATTGAAGTGGGTAGAAGATCAACCAAAATGACGAATATACCCTCACATGTTATGCATGTGAGGGAACTTAACTGAAGAAAATAACGTGGTTAGCTGTAAAGGATTGAACCCGCAACAAAAATAAACTGTTTTTAGCAACTTTTAAGCATTAAGGCTGGAACCTGCAAGTTTAAGGAAACATAAAGGATGTTTTGTGCAATTTACTCTATTATTTATACTTGTCACACTCATACTCACCATTAAACATGTATCGGTAACCCGCTTACAGCCCAACAACCCGTTTAATACTCGTCAACATATATGACTCATCAAAAAAAAAGGTTAAACGTGTCATGTTCGGGTTGACCTGAATTTATGTGTGCGGGTTACGGTTAAAATATTTGACACGAATAATAATATGGGTCGGGTTTGAGTTGCACATTGCAACCCGTCAACCCGACACGATTGAAGTACATAATTCAATTTAAGACCCGTTCGGTAATTTCTTATATGCGATTTTTAACTGATTTCTGTCTCAGGGAGGCAATGTTGGCCATCTGCATAAACTACTGAATGTTGAATCAAGTTCACAGGTGCCTTGTTTATTTATCTCCATTAACTTTTTTTTTTATCATGATCTTGAATCTAGCAAGTTCCATTACCTTTTTTACTAGAAATCTTTACGGAGATAAATTAACACATGGTGTTCAATGTTGTTAGGTTCTATATGTTGGAGACCATATATACGGTGATATTTTGCGCAGCAAAAAAGTTCTCGGTATAACTCACTAGGCTACCTCATACTTTCCTAATAGCATAAAGAAAATTGCGTAAGCATCATTTTTCTTTACGTCAACAGGTTGGAGGACGATGCTCGTTGTTCCAGAGCTTGAAAAGGAAGTTAAACTTCTCTGGCACTTACGGGACACTCGTAAGGTACCATCGGGTCTTTTAATTGCATACTGCCACACAAACTCTTAATAAATAACATACGTAATGCCTTTTTTGTGCAGCAACTTATAATGCTTCGGAGTGAGCGAGATCACATTGAAGATCAAATTCATCACTTAAAATGGTCCCTTCAGTAAGCAACCTCATATTTTTGACAGTATTTTTTGTCATTGACTTTCTGTGTCGGTCTGATCTAACTTGTATTTGATTTGCAGGTGCGACTGTTTGGATGCTCATGAAACAAAAAAGGCCCAGTCAAAGCTTGGTTCACTTGAGGTTAGCTATATTTATATCTGGTTGTACATTTAAAATTTTTTTTCTTGGCCCTGTTGAAGTTGTAATATATGTTGTCATATAATTGTATATTCTTTTATGCTGGTATAGGTACAACGTGAACGTGTTAGGGTAACACATCAAGAAGCTCAAAAAGTTTTTCACGAGAAGGTAACCAGTTTTAGAACACAGGCAATTTCATATATACCCCTGAAAACTAGCATAATATCATATTCACCCAATCAATTTATTTATATATACATGTTCAAAGTATTAAAATTTCATATTTGCCCATTTCATTAAATACAATTTATAATATTACCGCTATAAAAATTTTTTTTCTCCTTACATGCAAAACTCTAATATGAGAAGGGGAAAACTTCATATTTACCCATTTCATTAATCTTTTTTTTTATAAAATGATCACCATATACCATTTTATTTCTCCTTGCACTCAAAACTCTCATAAGAGAAGGGTATAAATTTCATAATAAATCCAAAATGGTAATTGTATATTTTTGATATTTTGATTTTGTGTCGGGTAATTATGTTAATATACCAAGTTTTGAAGGGATATATGAAATTGTCTCCAAAAATAATCTTCTACTTATGCTTTCTTAATGTGTACTATATATACCAAACACAAGAGTAAGAGTTACTTCACTATATTTTCTTTTTTTCTTCCAGTTATTAAAACTTATCTCTAATTATGTTTTCCTAAATGGCAGTTTCACAAGGTGTGGGGGCAACTTATGAAAACCGGGTATCAGAACTCACGTTTCGCTCATCAGGTTTTAACCATTAAAGTCATGAAATATGCTGGTCCGAATCGACTTATTCATAAGTAAAGCATGTATGAAGGGCCTTGATTTTTTTTGTTTCATGATGTAGGTGGAGCGATTTGCGTGTCTGTACACAAGTCAAGTTGGTAATCTGGGCCTATATTCTCCTGCAAAATACTACAGGCCGAGTGAGGACTTCATGCCACACGAGTTTGATGTCTTTTCACTATGAGATCTCTGTATATGATGATTTACCTTAGTATTTGAAACAATTACTACAGTCAAATTAAATAACCCTATGCGCAAATATTAATGTATAAAAAATATGATGGTTAATAAAAGGAAAATAAATTGCAATTGTTGGTCTTTATTCGTTTTTGGTTTTTGGTTTGTTTATTACGCATTTGCTTTTGCTTTTGCGCACACCAACGTTTGGCTAATCATGATTTTCAGTAGAAGCAAATCATCTGAATGAAAACTGAATCTCTTCCAATGTTTTTCCTTTAGTCTCTGGTACCAAAAGGCCCGCGAAAACAACCGTTATAGCACTCATAAGCATGTACATAGTGAATGTTCCTGTTAGAAACACACATTGCTGATATTAGTATTATACAACCATTGAAAACATAACTGTGCTTTGACTTCTTTGATCTGACTTTGACAAATTTATTTGTCAACTTTCAACTTTGACCTGAATCCCTGACTTTGACAAAAATATTATACTTTTACCGTTTGTCGAGGTAAAGTAGGGGTGCTAAATGGGCCATGTTCGCGGGTTGGTGAGTTTAACCCGATCCGAACCCGAAAACCATAGATGAACCCGAACATGAAAATCGTGTTACATATATGAATCCGAACACGACCCGAATATTCGTGGGTTGACCCGAACATGACCTGTTCAACCCGAACTTTTTAATTTTTAATTTTTAATTTATTTTGCAAATTAATATATTAAAATTAAAATTTTATTACAAAAAATAAAATGTATATAATACATTTACATTTAATATGAGGCATTAAATACAAACCCAATTTTTAATTTATAACATAAAACATACGTAAGAAAAAGTATAATATGACATAAATGGGTCAACCCGCCAACCTGTTGACACGAACCCTAGCCGTTTAAATAAACGGGTTCGTGAGTTCAAACTGAAACTGACTTGAACCCGTTTAGACTAAACCTAAACCTGCGAACTTCGTGTTACGTTCATGTCATATAAAAAATTCACACCCCTAAGACAAAGTACAACCAAATCCAAATCGACCGATTTAAATAGAGCTTGAAAGAGACAAACCTCCATCATTCCATGATAAAAGCAAGGGGGCCGTTAATGTAACGATCCAACAAATAAACCAGTTGGCTAATGTAGCTATACTTCCAGCGAGTCCTTTTATATTGACCGGAAGAATCTGTATCATCGCCAAGAAACACCAAGAGAATTTAGATAAGAGCAATAGTTAGTTTTAACTATAACTAAAAAAGCAATCTATGTAGATTTTAATCGATGAATTTTGAGTACATGAAAAAACAGTAATTATAGCATTAAAAGCTTTAACTGTAATTACCTCAGACATAATAATCCATGGAATTGGTCCCATTCCAAGAGAAAAACCAATGATCATACCCTAAACAAAAGGTTAATTAAACCAACTCCGAAACTTTCACAGCCGAAATACTAAAAATAAAAATAATAATAATAAATAAATAAATAAAGAAAAACGAAAAACCTACCACAACTCCAATCACTGATAAGATGCCCATTACAAAGCCCTGAAATGTTGCTTCTGATATCAGTTGCAAGGATATTGACAAATAACATAGGTGCGGAAATGTGCGGGCCTGTTAAAGTTTATCCGAATTATAATGAGGAGCTAGAAGATCACCTTTATGAAGAAGGATGATGCAACGATTGCGAGACTAACAGTCATTCCAGAAGAAGAGACCTTTGAAAGATTATGTTATCATTTCAGGTTAATCAAAAGTCAAAACGTAAACGTTAATAGAATATACGCTCATATCCTTACAATAAGCAGAATCCTTCGGCCCGTTCTGTCAACCAACCATGTTGAAACTGCAGTTGCAATGGCCTGATATTCTCAGTATTCTTGGTTATGACTTAATCATGACAAAAATCATAATGGATCGGGTTGGGTTGACCCGTTTACACTTTTCATGTTTTTTTTTGTGAAAAACTAAGGTCTTAATTATGACCACGTATTACGTATATAATATATTTTGAATAATAGTAATAATAATCTAAATATTTAAATTAAATGATTAAAGTGGTTATGTACATTATACTCAACTCGTTTCCTTTTTGGCTATTTTTTTATTTGACCCGTTTAAAATAAGACCAACCAAAAGTGACCCATTTCTAGCTAAACGGGCATCGGTTAGCAGAATATGAATTTTGTGAAGAAAAACATTTATGAGTCGTTGGCGCTTACTTGGATGGCACCAAGTCCAAATGTAGCAACATTGCTATTAGAAATTCCTGTATAATAATAGTAAATAAATATATAAAAAATCAGTAATATGAATCAGATTTTCAAAACTGACCTGCAGATTGGAAAATGGTACTGGAATAAAAGAGAACACCATTGGTTCTAGTTGACTGTTGAAGTACAAGTAAACCAATTCCTATCTGCAGGATTTTAAAATAAATTTAAATAAATAGTCAAATTTTATAGTTAGCAAAATATGAAACTTAATAAAATCATACTGTTAGAGGGAACCAATATCTTCTTTGTTTAAGATCCGAAAAAAGAATTGTAGCTCTTCTGTTTGATGACGCCACAGACCTCTGAAAATTGCAAGATACAAAATAAATAAATAACAAAATCGATATATGTGTATGTATATACATATGTTGAGATGAAAAAATAATAATTTTGTTATAAGAAATTAATCTCATAACAACTCTAAAAGGTTCACCTTAATTTCATTTACTTCTTGGGTAATATCAGTTTCAAAACCGCGAAGAACTTGCAAAGACGCTTCAAAATCATCTGTCATTCCCATTTTTGCCTGGAATATATAAATAAAAACTTTATATTTTTGTAAAAACAATCTAACCAAAATCATAGAATATAAAACATTTCATAACTTACCAACCACCTAGGAGATTCTGGGATGAAAAAGAGCCCAGGTATAAGAAGTAAACAAGGAAACGTCCCTACAAATTAAAAAAAATAATAATAAATAAAAAGATCATGCTGCTTGCATTTCTATATTTGATCATATATAATCTAGCTTATGTAATTTTCAGGATTACCCAAAATTGCAAGTGCTCTCCAATGGACAAAAAGTCCCAGCAAATAAGAAAGCATAATCCCAATAGTAACTGATAACTATAAATCAGAATATAAAAGATTAAAAAGTAAAAAAACTTTAACTATTATTATCAAATAAAAAAAAGAGTTAGATGTCATTTTAGTCCCTGTGGTTTGGGCCACTTTTTCAGTTTAGTCCAAAGGTTTCATTTTTCCCTGTGGGTCCAAAAAGGTTTCATCGTCGCCATTTTAGTCCACTGGGTTAACTTTATCCATTTTTTCTGTTAACGAGAAGGGCAATCCGGTCATTTTATAAGGCCGAATTGCCCTTCTAGATAACATAATTACATATAAAGTGACCGAATTGCCGTTCTCGTTAACAGAAAAAATGGATAAAGTTAACCCAGTGGACTAAAATGGCGACGATGAAACCTTTTTGGACCCACAGGGGAAAAATGGAACCTTTGGACTAAACTGGCAAGATGGTCCAAACCACAGGGACTAAAATGACATTTAACTCTAAAAAAAACTTTATAAGAATTACCTGGTTAACAGAACCTAGGCTTCCTCTCATGTTTTGAGGTGCTATCTCAGCTATATAAACAGGAACCTTTGTAATACAGTCAACAAAAGACAGTTTTGTTAGATATCATTTAGCAACTAGTTAATGAACGGATTTTAAGTAGAGAACCGTGAGGACCACATAAGCACTTGTATCCACTCTGTCTCCCATCATATATGGTCAGCAGTACGTACAAGTGCTTATATAGTTATTATTTACTTAAAGTTAGTTTTGTAACCACATAATCCACTCTGTCTTCCCTAAGAAGATATACCGTATAAGATATGATTCCAACACCGAATCCTTCTAGTAACCTTCCCATGTAAAGAAACGACGAATCCTACAAAAAACATAAGCGATTTGATCTGATAAAGTATTTTTTTTAAATGAAATAGGTTATTAAAGAATAGGATGTAGGAGCTAACTTTGGCAAATGATATGGCAAGCCAGCCGATTATATTAGGGATAGCGGCAATCATCAAAGACTGCGACAATAGAGGGAATCAACAATGTCATTTACTAAGATTAAACTAAGCAATAATTAAATCCAACATGACCATATCTAAGTTGAGCCTGACAAAACGGGCCGCATAACAGAACACACACACGCGCGCACACACACACACACCAGGATCAGGTTAAAACGGGTCGTTTTAGAAAATGCCAGCTTGGTTCGGATTAAAACGTGGTTTGACTAAATGGGCTCAAGTCATCTTAGAAAAAAAAGATTAAAACGTGTTAAATCGCTATATTTGTTTTGAGGCAACTAATGGCGTCGGTCAATTGGTGGCGACCCATTTTGACTCACTTCAACCCATTCAGCCGAAAAAAAAAGAAATCAATCATTTTTTAAAAGATAAAGCTTGAACTATCTAAATCTTGCTAAGATTAATATAAGGAGTGTTTGGATTTGTGTTTCTGAAAGTGAATATTGGGACTTGGATATCATGATCCAATAATTTGATACTCAGTTGATTTAGTTACTCAGAAAATCATAATCAAGATAACTCCAATCTGACTTCTTACAACATCAATTTATTTAGTTACACATCCAAACACTCCCATATAAATTTAGTATTAAAGATACTATTATTCTGTCACCCCACAGAATAAACTTATTATTATTTATTTTTTATTTTTTATTTTTTTTTAAACATTAAACATATTTTTCATTCCAATCAACAAAATCATACCCCTTTTCGACCAATATACTCTGCAATCTGACCGCTAGCTATCGCACCAACCATGGCACCCACATTCGATAAAGAACCAAACACCGAGAACTAAACACAACAGTTTGAGTCAGTTCAATCATATTCATCACAAAAAACCATAACTCAAAAAGTCTCAATTTCAAAGAAACCTCAGAGACTGTAAGTTTAAGATCTCGACTTATTTCCGTTTGTGTAGGTGAAGAATAGCCACCCTGCAAGTATCATCATTCTTATTACTCCAAATGACTGAAAGTTTAGATCAGTAGTGGACCCAGAATTTATTTTTTATTTATTTTATTATAAAGTTCTATTCTCTGGCTGGTTACAACTAAAACGTCTAACTAATGTTTTTATTCAAAGAAAAACACACATATATTATATAAAAAAAAGCCAACAAATTTAACTGATTGGGTCAACGGACTCTCTTGACCCCCTGGTTCCGCCACTGGTTTGGACGATGAGTTTACATATTACGATGATGGGTTTGATTGCTTACAGTGAAACCAAACTGAACCGGGCCCAACGAAACGATGAGGACACATGCCAACACAGAAACTGAGCCATCTCTGATCATCTGAGATGAAGTCATTGTCATCAAGCTAGATTGTCTGGAACCCATACGATACCAACTGCCGGTATGAAGAAAGGGTTTTCTGAGGTCCCTCCCCTCTTCATTTTCATGCCTGAAACTCATTGCTTCTCTCTCTAGATCACCCTCTTCTCTGTCTAAACTACACAAAATATGGTTTTAGAGAGAGAAAGAAAGGTGATCATGAAGGATTTAAGGCAGGTATTTTTATTTTGGGTGTGACTGATTAATTATGTGTGTTTCTATGTGACTTTGATAATCTTAAAAGAAGCAAAAAAACATAAGGTGATGGAGATTTTTTAAGGAAAATGGACAATCCAGATGGTTAGATTCATAATTATGTGTTTGTACATGCATTTTATATATTAAGTTAATAATAATGTATGAATTAAAGGGTTGGGATATTTTTGAAAAAGGTATACTTTTCATAACATGTTATGACATGGGAAGGTAGAGTTTATTACTTTATTAGTCACGTTATAGAGCTAATTTTTTATAAGATAATAGATTTTATAAAATAAAAGAAATTTACGAATAAGGGATAACTGAGGTGAGCAGAAAAGAAAACCCAAGTTGGTAATTTAGTTAAGTGTATTAGTTATTAATTATTATCATAGCTATTGATTTTGCCATCAATGGTAATGAAACAAAAAAAATAAAATCAAAATAAAGAGTTTTGCATAATGTGAAACTCTACATTTATCAAAAAACTAAATCCATAATTTTGATAAACAAGCATTTAAGGTGAAGAAAAACAACCCAAAACAAGAATTTAACCCGTTATATTACACATAACGTGTAGAATCATTTTCTCACACGTTACACACCAATAAAGAAAATGTTATGATGAAGTCTGTGCAAGAGTAACGTGTATCCACATGTGGGGTCTCATTAGTCATTATTATCAAACGTTATATATACTTCGAGTCTTTAACACTCAATTTAATGTATGAAGTTCATATTTTCACACCTTGTAGCTACAAGTGTATTTAGTTTATTTGTTATGTTCATTAAAAGTAACTGTTATATTTTACTGTGGTTAATTTGTTTATAAGATCAAAACTATATCTATACTATATTATAATGCATAAGAGGGGTGAGGTTCGACTACAAAGTTCATTTTTCCTACAAAGTGTACAAAGTCATAAAACATCACAATTTCAGCAATAAAGCACACTCAAAAATTACAAATAACAGAGTGAAGATCACTAAAACACAATATCCAAACCCGCACAGTCCATAAAATCTTCAAACACACCATCGTAGAACTATGGATATAAAAGACAACATGATAATCAACATAATACACATTAATGTTAGTCATTCGATAATCAAATCCTTATCATACAAAACACAAAACAAAACCCACAAATATGACATTTTATTAATCTTTACTCTGTTATTTGTGGGTTTTGAATGTGTTTTATGGTTGACATTATAGTGTTTTTTGACTTTACACTTTGTAGGAAAAATGGATTTTGTAGCCAACTGTAACGTCTCGTAATATCGTATTTTTATTTTAGAAACCTTACATTTATATTTTAATTTCAATCTCACAATTCGAGGCGTTAACCGTAATAAAATTCATATTTTATACATATTTTTTTATTCACACAACCGATCATTTAAATACGTATTTATACGCAGACCGACACAATTATATACTTATAAATACTTATACGCACATCCTCAATACTTGAATTATACTTTTATACTTTTTATATACTCAATTACATAATATATACTTAAGAAATACCAATCATCTTTCCACCTCATCAATCCTCTTCCACCTTCTTTAACCAATCATATTTCACCCTTTTCCACATCCTTTCTCCACCAATCATCTTATCAATCCTCTTTCACATTCTTTAACCAATCATATTTCACCATTTTCCACCTCCTTTCTCCATCAATCATCTTTTCAATCATCTTTCACCTTCTTTAACCAATTATATTTCACCATTTCCCATCTTCTCTACTTATAAATATCAACCTCCTTCTACCATTTTCTTCACACCATTCTTATCTCCATCTCTCGAATTCTCTCAATCTTTCTAAATCAAGAATTCTAAGAATTCTAAAAGGACACTAAGTGTTCCAACCATTCTTCTCTCAACCTCTCTACTTCTCTCAAATCTTCCAAGCATAGAAGAGAACTCTAAGAGTTCTAAAAGAAAATACTAAGTGTTTTAAAGGAAGCTTTGAAGCTCCAACCTCCAACTCTTCATGGAACTAACAAGTCGGAAAGCTTGCAAAACCGTGAGTACACTCGACCTGCTTTTCGTTTATATCACTTTCGGGTGTAACATGTTTACCATATACAAAAACACCAAACTTAAACTTTATGAAATGCATGAAACAATCTAATATTCATGAATGCTTGATACGTTTACTCGATGATTATATCTTGGACCATTCTTATGTAATACCATAGTCATTAGCTTATCTTAAACCTTCATTTGACATGTATAGCGCTATAGGATTAACACACCACCTCTCTCGTGAAATCTAGAGGCCATGTTCAAATATCGTAATTTGCGTTAACAAGGGGGTTGACTAGAAATATTGCATGCCATGTATAATGCTCTCGTATGAACTTAGTACCATGTGGATTCGTTTTAAACTTAATCGTATACGTATGCCTATGCTTAAACTTGTGTACTCGCATTTGCTTTTGCATTGATGAAGATGATGTTATGAAATTGAAGTAGCGTTGAGACTAGATACACACATAGACGTTATGTTTATTATTGTTGTATCAAATTTTGTCTTTTGTATTATTGTATTTGAATTTTCCCTTGTATTGTATGACAATTTACGTATGAAATGAAATCCGGTTTAATTAATTATTGTCGATATTAGTTTTATGAGGGTAAATTGGTCTTTTAAACGATATCGGTTGGGTGTGACACCAACTCCCCGGACATTTTAAGATACCAAAAAAATAAGAAATTTTCCTCTTAGTTTATAAATACACCCCTAAAATGAGGGTAAATTGGTCTTTTAAACGATAATTATATTTTAGCCCCCCATCTTATTACACTTAAATCCCTAAATTTTAATATAATTATGGGTAATTAGTTATACTTTTCCCCTCCACAACAAACTTATAACTCTTTTACATATTCTTGTCATATCTTATAAATTATAATGTTTTTAAAAATCCAAAAGTATCGTGACGACCTACTCTTTTTTGTCGACATTTTGATAGTTGTATTGGCCAATATTGACGTGTGGATTAAAATGTACAAGAAGATGATGCCTTAGTGTACAAGTGATTAAAGCACAACATATTTAGTCATTATCCCCGAATGTTTAATAGCTACACAATGTTAAGTGATTAAATCCCGTCAATTTAATCCTCTCATCTAGATTACACTTTAATTCATCATCTTTAGCAAATCTATACATAATTAGTTAGTAGTTACACTTTATCCCCTTATTAAAAACTAACTCTCCCCCACGACTTTTAAACGGTCATAACTTTTTGGTACGTTAATATTTTTTTTAAATTACACCATATAAACAAGTATTTTATTATCTTTAACTTGAGTATAGTATTGCTATAGTTTTTTAATTAAAAAATTGATATGTTATGTGATTAACAGTGTCTAAGGGTAAGTAATAACTGAATCGTTAACCGAAACTGAACTAAAATCAACCAAAAACTAAATTAACTGAAATTGATAACCGAAACCCGAATTAACCAAAAACGGTTATCGATTTTTTTGGGTACCCTCATTTAACCAAAATTAACTGAACTGAACCACTCATAATTTTATATATCTTTTTTATACATTTAGTTCATGTATCTCATATTTACACCCCCGTTTTATGTATTTATACCTCCATTTCATTTACCTATACATCCATTTCATGTATTTATACCTAAATTTAATGTATGTCTAATCAAAAGTTTTAGCCCATGTTTGGTTTTGGCTATTAACCAATATTAAATGAATCAAACCAAAAACCGTTAATCAAACTCAATAGACCAAACCGATTAATTGAAAACGGATTGTTTAATAAAATAGACTAATTGGTGACCTCGATTTCGATTGAGGATAATATCTAACGAACCGAACAATGCACACCATGGCAATGTCTGTGTTTCCCGCTGCATCACGCGCACACCTATTGGTTATTAACCAAAGCCGGTTATCGGTGAGCAATAACTAAATCGTTAACCTAAACCAAACTAAAAACAGACAAAACCGAACCGAAATCAACCCAAAACTAAATTAGCTGAAAACTGAAAAATAGAATTAACCAAAATCTGGTTTTCAATTTTATGATACTCTCGTTTAACCAAAATTCGTTGAACCAATCATTAATATTTTCATATATTTCTAGCTTTTATATCTCAATTTCATATATTTATACTTTCATTTCATGTATTTATACCTTAATTTCATATATTTCTAAGCAAAAGTTTTAGCCCAAGTTTGGTTGTTATGGCTCTTAACTGGAATTAAATGAACCAGACCAAACACCGCCAATCTAAATGAATAAACCGAAGTGATTAACCGAAAACTGATTAGTTAATAAAATAGAATAACCGATGACTTTGCTTCGGCTTCGGTTGAGGATAATAACCGAACCATGCACAACACAATGAAATGGAATACCCGATTACTTTATTTTGATGTATATCTATCACAATGAAGCTATAATAAATATTATAAGAATAAGAAAACTACAAAAAACGAGTATCGTAATGCGATGTGTACCTTCCGTCTCATCACGTGAACATCCTACTAGTTATATATCCAAGAACACTAAGATGAAAGGCGTGACAACATAGGTGCATATATTTTTATATATGTTAGGAAACTTTATATGTATGATTAAAGTATTGAAGAAAAATAAAGAAAAAGAGTCTGATCAATCTGATCAGATCTAATGAAAAAGAAGTCAAAGGATCAAGTCAACAGAAGAAACATGATCATAGGCCATAAGAAGAAGCATTTGAATCAGCTCTGATGAGAATATCTTTGTCTAAGTGTTCAAAGAAAGGATCAGAAAATATCTGATCAAATCTGATGAAACTTCATCAGATTCTGATCAGAAGTCATCAGAAATCTGGTGACCAATCATAATGTCCACTTGCAGTTGAAGATAAGGTAATTCAGTTGAAGGATATTTATGATACAAGTGGACGTAGTAAGCATGACATATGAAACGATCTGCCACGATAAACACTTGCATGAATAAACAATTGTGTATTCATGCCAATTGCTCTCTATAAATAGAGATCACCAAACCGTAGATCGATGGAGCTGAGCATTGCAAGTATTACAAATTACATACTCCATTGCCCTTCACTCCCACAGAATTCTTAAGCATTGTTTTGTATTAGAAAATAACTTTTCAATCATCTTTTGTAACCTTTCAAAAGTGATATAAACTTGAAAATTCTGTATCTCTGTTTCTTACAAGTTGATTTCTAGTTCTGCATATTATTTTCTTATAACGTTGAAATCAACTTGCCATTTTAAGTCAAAGCATTGTTATCTGGGATCAACAATTGGTATCAGAGCAGATTGAATAAAACATTTTCAAATCAATCAATTGCTCGAGTATCTTTGTTAATACTCTGTTTTGCAAAAGTTCAAAAACTTTGACTAAAAATGGCAAACTTTCAGTCTTGGAACAGTGGTTTCAACATGGGTTCTATGTCAAAGCTCCAACGTTAGTCAGGGAGGAGTACCCCCAATGGAAAATCAGGATGATCAATTTCCTTAATGGACATGATCGAGCTCTGTTTTCAATCTATTGTGTGTGGCCCACATATACCACGTGTTGAAATGCTTAGTGTTCCAGCATCTGATGACTCACCAGAAACTCTTGCCTCTTGGGCTCCCAAACAAGAGAAAAATTGGAGCCCAGAAGACAGGAAACTGGTAGAAACAGATGAAAGGGCCAAATCACTTCTGATTATGGCACTTCCAAACGACATATTTTCTTATGTTGATGCATGCTCATCTGCAAAAGAAATATGGGATCAACTTGAAAATCTTTGTGAAGGAGGAGACAAAATGAAAAGAAACATGAGAACAAATCATGTATCTTCTTATGAAAGGTTTAAATGTTCACCAAATGAAACACTCACTGATGCTTACAATAGATTGACAAAAATTTTAAATGAACTAAAAAGCATGGAGTTGAAAAAACCAATGATGAAAGAAATGTAAAATTTCTTGATGCTTTGCTTAGAGAATGGCAAAATCTTGCCATGACCATAGCCTCTACACAAGAGCTAGGAAATCTGAACCTACATGATATATATAACATTCTACTCCCAAGAGAGCAACAAATCATTGAAAATTCAAAACAATATGGTGGACCTATAGCCTTCATATCAAATTCCCAAAGAACAATCACACCTGATCTACAACCCTCTAACCCACAAAACCTAGTTTTAGCATCAGAAAACTCTAAAAATCCATTAGATTTTTCTGCATTTGTTGAGGCAATAGCTTTGCTCACCAAAACCTTTGAGCAAAGATTGAAGGGAGGAAGTTCCAGAATTCAGAGAAGTGATAAAGGAAAGATGGAAGCAAGATCCAAGGAAAGAAGAGCAGAAAGCAAGTCATAAGTGGTATGCTATAGATGCAAACAAAAGGGTCACTATGCATCAGAATGCAAGAACAAAAAGTTAAAAGATCTAGCTTACTATGAAAAGAAGCTAGAAGAAGCCAAGAAACAACAACAACAACAAGTCAGTCTGATTGCAGGTACATATCCCTGGATGACTGATGAATCATCAGATGATGATCAGGAAGAAATGGCAAACTTTTATCTTATGGCAAAACTTGGCAATGAGGCATCAAAAATCAATGTAAGTCAAAATGATCAAGAGCTTCAAAATCAAATAAACAAATTACTGGAAGATTTTCAAAAATTACAAGAGAAATACTTGACAGAAACAAAGAAATCTGATGAACTTAAAGACATGTTGAGACATTGTCAAGAAAACGAAATTTTTTTACATGAAGAAAGTTTGATCAAAGACACAAAAATCAATTTTTATGAAAAGAAAGAAAATTTTTGTATGCAAAAATTCATAAAAATAAGGTAAATGTAAAAGGTTTTCAACAAGCAAAGGATTTCATTGACTACATTGAAACAACGTCAAAAAATCAGGGTGAAGGATTGGGTTATACAAAAACAACAAAAGATAATCCTACAATGTTTATAAAATCTTCAGATAAACCACAATCAGATTTTGACAATGAATCTAATTTAACAGAAGAATTTGACTTCATGTCATCTTGTTCTGAGTCAAGTCCAGAATCAAAGAAGGTCTGCTCGAAAGAAAATATAAAGACAAAACAGGATCATACAAAAGAAAAAACTAAAAGGATCTTAAAAGAAAAGGGTCAAAACATTTTTCAAAAATCTCAGAAAAATGGGCTTTCATAAAATATCATTCCATCAGACATCTCTAACAAGGTGGGATGTATGTGTGTTGATATTCTGAAAGTAATTCAACAGCATCTGAACAAAAACCAACAATCTGTCAGTGGTTTAGCATTGGATAGAAATCTTATCAGATCTGATCAGATGGCAACAGATTTGGTAAAGAGAGCTGATCAGTCAGAATCAACAGACTCTGACAGATCAAGATCAACAAATGATGAAGGAAAACGGTTATATGCTATGTTCTCATCTGACAAAGTACCCAAGAAAGTCTGGGTACCAAAAATCACTAACCTCTTCATTACAGGACCATCATGTGCAGCAGATTTGGTACTGCGATTCAGGAGGCTCCAAGCACATGACTGGGGATAGGAGCTTGCTTAACAACTATGTAGAAAAGCTAGGTAAATTTGTAAATTTGGTAATGGAGTCAAGGGTAGAGTAAAAGGTTATGGAAGCATAACATATGGTACAATAACAATTGAGAAAGTGGCACATGTAGAAGGTTTAAAATACAATCTTCTAAGTTGTGGTAAGTTTTGTGACAAAGGATTTAAGGTAACCTTTCTACCTGAGACTTGCTTATGAATAGGTCTTGAAGATGATAAAATTTATATTAGAGGAAAAAGGCTAAGAAGATCAATTTATTTCTTGATTTCAACAACAAAATTGAAGAACCTCAATTTTGTTTATTTACAAAAGAAAATAAAGGAAACAATTGGTTATGGCATAAAAGACTGGCTCATATAAATTTTAAAACTTTAAACAAATTAGCAAGCAAGTGTCTGGTAAAAGGATTACCTATGATTACTTCAAGAAAAGACAAACTTTGTGAAACATGTGAGCTAGGAAAGTCAAAAAGAGGCTCACACAAAACTAGGGTAGAATCTTCTATCTCTGAAAATCTTGAACTTTTACACATGGACCTCTGTGGACCAATAAGCACTGAAAGTTTTTCTGGAAAGAAAATACATTTTAGTCATTGTTGATGACTATTCAAGGTACACATGGGTGGAATTTTTGAGGCTAAAGAGTGAAACACCAGATCTAATCATAAATTTTGTTAAGAAAATTGAAAATCTGTTGAAATTAACTGTAAGAAAAATCAGATCTGACAATGGGACAGAATTCAAAAATGCAAAACTTGAGAACTTCCTAATAGAAAAAGGAATATCTGATTTTTCTGCTCCCAGAACCCCACAACAAAATGGGGTTGTTGAAAGGAGAAACAGAACTTTGGTAGAAGCAGCAAGAACAATGCTTGCATATGCCAAACTACCAACCTATTTTTGGGCTGAAGCAGTGGCAAATGCATGTTTCACACAAAACAGAACTATCATCAATAAAAGACATCAGAAAACACCTTTCCACATCATAAACAAAAGGCTACCAAGTGTCAAATTCTTACATACCTTTGGATGTAGATGTTTTATTTTTAATGATTTTGATAGTTTAGAAAAATTTGACAGAAAAGCTGAAAAAGAAATTTTTCTTGGATACTCTTTATCGTCAAAAGCTTACAGAGTATTTGTTTTAAATAGCAGAACAATCAGAGAAAGTTTGTATGTCTCTTTTGATGAATCATCAGAAACAGAAATTTCTGATGACATTATAACTTTCTCACAAAAGGAAAATTCTACAAATAGTGAACACCTATTGACAGAACTAACAAATGAACTGCTTGGGTATGACTTAGAGGGAAATTATGGAAATTTACCAGAAAACCAGTCACACTCCAACTCTGCAGAAAATTTAGAGCCATCAGATAAAATACAAGGAGTGACAAATCAGGCATCAGATACTACATCAGAAAATCAAGAAAAACAAATGTCTGAAAACTCAAGCTCAGAACAGATCATCAATCTGGAGGAAGCAGAAAGTTCTTCACAAGATCCATCACTAGTTTCAACAAATATAGCTAACAAATATAGCTACAAGTGGAATATGGAAAAAGGGTCACTCAACAGACAATATCATAGGAAACCCTCAAGATGGTGTTAAAACAAGATCAACAACTGTTCATGTAACACCCTGAAAACGGGTTTGGTAACCAAACCACGTTAGTATTAAAGAGCGGGTAAAATACGGTTGGTGATAAAAGTGAATTTGTAAACAAAATAACTAGGAAATAATTAACCTAGTTGATTATTTGTTAGTAATAATATTGGATGATATCCATTTATAATTAAAAATCTCAAACATGGGGACCAAAAGGGGGAAAAACCTAAAGTTTAGGTTTAGTAAGATTAAAACACAAAACACACACACAAAGTGTGTGTGTCTTCGATCACGGCTGGAGAAACAAGGGATAAACCCTTGTTCATCAAGCATCATCAAATTGAAAGGGAATTCGAGTCTTAAACTCATGCATGAACGCATATAAACGATCACCTAGATGAGGGGATCATAAGGTATGTCTCAAAACTTAGATTGGTGAAAGTAATAATTTGAGACAAGTAGAATACTTGCAATTAGATTGTTGGATTATGATCCAGATATGAAATTGAGTGTATATGTATGCTTAATTTCATTTGATATAGTGAAAAAATGAAACATTTGTGGTATGGTTAGTTGTAAGTGATTAACAAGTAATATTGAAGTGGGTTTTAATATTATGATGAACTGACGATATAATCATGATTAGAATCATCATGCATGATGGTAATAAGAAAGTGTTTGAATAATCTATGAATTCGAGTATATGATCATACTTGTCATAAGATGGGTCATTGTATAATATAAAGAAATTGATGTTAAAATCATGTTATAGATGCTTGAAATCATGTTACCTACTAGTTAGTATGTAAAATTTGATTTCATTAAGTAATCAGACGAAATGCCTAAGTGAGTTCGATGAACCAATCGTGCATTTATATATGTTAATAAGTCAATTGACTTTTTAAAAGTCAAACTGACCAATGATAAGATCGAATGATAAATTCGACATAAAACCCGTAAGGTGGAATAGTCGTGATTGATAATGACTAATCTAACCATCTTACGAATTATGATGATAGTTTGACGCTTGACAAGCTAGGTGGAGGCTTAGGAATAAAACGGGTCAAACGAATCAAGTACGAAGGAATAGCGTAATTTGGATGCAAGGTAAGTAAAGCTTACACCTTTTTGTAGGATGTGTATTTATTTGTAAGTTATAAATACAACAAAGGTTATATTAGAAATACGGTTCCGACACGAAATGATACGGGTCGGAACATATCAAAAGATGAAAAACGTGCTTAATGGTAAAAAGGGTCGAAATGGTAATTTGGTCGTGTGATGATATATGTAAAATGAGTTTCCGAATGGCTACTTTATAAGTAAGCCTAAACGAATAAAAAGAGAAAACGGTGATTTAGTCACGTATAAATGGATAAAAGTCGAAGTATAAAATGACACCAAGTGACATAAACCATGTTGAGTTAAACGCATAAGAAACGGATTTAAGAGACATAACTAAATGATGAGTAATCCGAAATGAGTTACTTAACGGAATGGTAAATAAATACCATTTATATATAAGGGCAAAATGTTTGGTCGTTTAGATCAAACGGGTCAAATGGTAATGTTGATACCATTTGACATATAACGACTAATAAGTGCTTGTCGAGTCTTATGATCACAAGATAAAACGGCTTGTGAATTAGTGATGCTATGAATTAACAAAGTATTGAGGCAAGGTATTAAAACGGGTCAAAATGTTGACCCGAGCCAGGTACGCATAAATAAGATTATAGTTAAACAAGCGATTTTGGTCAAATATTTAGTGAAAGTCCTTTTTCGTAGGATGAGGGACTAAAATTGACCAAAACGTCCTTGATGGGTAAATCGGGCAAACGACCCTTATGGGTTGTTTAGAAATATATATTATGGTAATGCAAACCTTCGATAAGTAATAAAGTTATAGACATAAGCTTTCTCTGGTCAAATGCCTAAATTGAGCATTTTTTTCGTAAAATGACTAACCGAAGGGTAATATTCGTGATAATTGGTTTACTATATCAAATCCGTCACAATAGTAGTTATGGTGGAATACAAGTAGATATTTTAATGTGAAAATATGATTCTAGAAATGAATAAGCTTGGTTATGCTTAAAAGCGCTTAAAAACCCTTAACGGGTCAAAATAAGCATATAAGCAAAAACGGGTTAATGATGCATAATAACCCGCGCTTTGAATTTTGTGTGACAGAAAACATTTAAATATGATGTCTATGAGAATATAAGTGTAACAAACAAGTGGATTTGATAAAAGAATGAACGGGTCAAAAGCTATTTTAAAAGAAGCTTAATAGTTAATTTATGCCACGGGCTTAAGTTCTAGAAAATTGTTAATTCGGATGTCAGATTTTAATTCCATGTGATGGAGAATCAAATTACGACCGCATAGGAAAAAGAATCGTGTAAAACGGATCAATAACGAATAAGTTATGGACGTTTTCGTAACAAGGACTGAAAGTATAAAAGCTGAAACTGGGCTGCCGCGTAACCTACGGTTCTGGACCGTAACTTACGGTTCAGAGCAGCTGTTTGGAGCAGACCAGGTGAACCGTAAGCTACGGTTACCAATCGTAGCTTACGTCAGGTTATGACAAAAATTGAATTTCACTCATTTTTGATATTTGGGTCTATCTAAATATGTTTTATGTTCATCCTAACTAACTTTTAGGATAAATTTAGGTGCCTAGGTGCTTGTTAAGTGATACAGATGAAGATCAAGCTCGATGAAGAACCGAACACGATCAAAGTTCAAGCTTCCGCGTTGTGACTAGTCGATTATGAAACTAGTAGACGATAACAAATTGAAATGTTTTAAATTTTATCAAGTTTCATTGAACGTGAAGTTTGTTAGACGGACGTGTATTGTTATTAATACATTTATAATCGAATATTTTTATAAAATTCGATTTATTTAATAAGGGTCTTACAGTTCATGAATGTCTTCATGCTGGTTTCTTAAGTTTAACTGAACAAAAAACAACAATTGGAGCACTCAAGGATCCAGACTGGGTTCAAGCAATGTAAGAAGAACTTGATCAGTTTGAAAAAAGTCAAGTGTGGAACCTAGTACCTAGACCAAGTGGCAAATCTGTCATCGGGTCAAAATGGGTATTTAGAAACAAATCTGATGAACAAGGTATAGTAACAAGGAACAAAGCAAGGTTAGTAGTAAAAGGGTATAGTCAACAAGAAGGAATTGACTATGATGAAACATTTACACCATAGCAAGACTGGAGGCAGTCAGAATCTTCCTTGCTTATGCAGCTTCAAAAGGCTTCAAAGTCTATCAGATGGATGTAAAGTCTGCTTTTCTGAATGGTAAGGTTGATCAAGAAGTATATGTGCAGCAACCAGAAGGCTTTGTTGATCCAAAATTTCCAAAACATGTTTATAAACTGAACAAAGCCTTGTATGAGTTGAAACAAGCTCCAAGAGCATAGTATGAAACTCTTTCAAACTTTTTAATCCAATCAGGTTTTACCAAAGGTACCATAGACACAACTCTGTTTCTCAAAACACACAAAGGACACACTTTGTTGGTACAAATATATGTTGATGACATAATATTTGGATCAACCAACTCAAAACATTGTAAAAAGTTTGAAAAATTAATGACAAGCAATTTTGAAATGAGCATGATGGGAGAATTAAACTTCTTTTTAGGTCTCCAAGTAAAACAAGAATCTGATGGAATATTTTTGAATCAATCAAAGTATGTTAAAACCATTTTAAAGAAATACTTATTAGAAAATTGCTCATCATCAAAAACTCGGCCACGGGAAACAAGTTAGATTCTGATCCTGATGGTGCAAATGTAGATCTTAAAACCAACAGGGAATGATTGGATCACTCTTATATTTAACAGCCAACAGACCTGATATAATGTTTTCAACATGTTTTCTAGCTAGATATCAGTGTAATCCCAAAGAATCTCATTTAAAAGCAGTAAAAAGGGTTTTTAAGTATCTAAAAGGCACATCTGACCATGGCTTATGGTATCCTAAGGGAACTAGTTTAGACCTAATTGCATATTCAGACGCAGATCATGCAGGTTGTAAACTGGACAGAAAAAGCACATCTGGTACTTGTCAGATGCTTGGAGAAAAGCTTGTATGTTGGGCAAGTAAGAAACAAAACTGTGTTTCCACCTCTACAGCTGAAGCAGAATATGTAGCAGCAGCAAGCTGTTGTTCACAAGTTTTGTGGATACAAACACAACTCAAAGATTATGGAGTGAATCTGACAAAAATACCAATCCTGTGTGACTCTAAGAGTGCATAGCAATAACTTCAAATCCAGTTCACAACTCACGAACAAAACATATTGATGTCAGGTATCATTTCATAAAAGATCATATGGAAAAAGGAAATATAGAAATGTATTTTGTTCCAATAGAAAATCAGTTTGCTGATATTTTTACAAAACCTTTAGATGAGAAAAGACATAATTAGTTAATCAGCAAATTGGGAATGATAAACAAGAGATACGATGAAGATACTCAATCCCAAAATTTGATAATTGAACGGGCTCTAATAAATTGATCAGAAATCTGATAAAAATCTTTATCAGAAATCTGATAAAAATCTTGATTAGAATTCTGTCAAAACTGACTCTGATAATGTCACACCCCGACCCGCAGCGGATAAGGTGATCGGGGCATGATTGGGTTATCATCAAAGCTCATGACATTTATTAAACGTTTCATATTCATTAATACAAATTAAATGGAAATTTACAATGATTGCTACAACATGATCTAACTAACAATCTAACTCCTTTGTTCTCTTCTAAGGCATATCCTATGTTATCCTTGCTTCAACCTGTTCACCTGTATCATGTGTAAAAAGGTTTTTGGATCAACATAATGTTGGCGAGTGAATCCTATGGAAAACATTTGAACAATTTATTTAGATTGATTATGAAATATGTGCACAACCAAACATGAGTAAAATTAGATGTAACTTGATCAACAATCATAAGATGTTAAATGAAACACTCATGAACAATAATGGAACAATTAAAGGCACGCGATGCTCAACTCGTCTCTCACGAGGAACTGAGGGGCCTGATGAATGAATTGCATAAACATGATAATATGAATAACACAACTACAAACAATATAAACTTAATGAAAACACACATAAACAATAATGAACTTGAATTGAAGCACGCGATGTTCTACTCGTTACCCACGAGGAACTGATGGGCTTAATGTATGAGTTTCATGTAATTTGACAAACGGAATATAAGTAAATCACAACAATAAATCAATCTAAGTTTAAGTCATGATGTGGTATGGCACAAGTTTAAATAAATAAATTAATTATTTCATAACACATGACACACCCCAAAACGTGTAATTTAAAAGGGGGAATTGTAAGATTCACTCACAGTGGGTGCGTTCGGTTGATGATGATGAATGCACGCGAAGTGGTTTTAACCACGAGTGAGATTTAACCTAGATAAATCGCATTATGGTTTGGTGAGTAAACGGATTTTATTAAACTATTTTAGTAGGATTGTTGGGTGTATTTTTGTGAGTTTGAAGCTATTTTCTAATCTTAAAAATGTTATTTTTAAGTATTTATAATTGATTTTTAATTAAAATAATTAAATAAAAATAATAAAAATATTTATTTTTTTTCTGCTACAGTTGACCTTGACTTGTTGACTTTGACTGGTCGTTGACCGGTTTGCGGAATATTGTTGTGCGCTCGGTGAGGCTCGAACCCGAGACCTCCCGTACGCGTGCACGCAGCTCTACCAACTGAGCTACGTGTCTAACCCGTTATATATCCGATTTTAATTTCATATATACATTAATTAGAATTAACAGAAAATCATTTATTTTAAAAACAGTTTAAATGAAACGGTCATGCACACCACAGGTCTCGAACCCGGGACCTGTGGGTTAATCTAACACACAGTCCACCGCTGGACTGTGTGTTCATCATGTTATAATATTCGGTTTTTATTATACTTAAATACAAAATAGATATTTCCTTTTCTGCCTTATTTAAAAGAAAAGATAATTGTCCGAGTCGGTGCTGAGGACCGGACTCGAACTCGTGACCTGTGATATAAACAAACACACAGTCCACCGCTGGACTGTGTGTCTAACTTGGTTATTATTCCGGTTATTAATATACTTAACATATAACTAAGGCGACTCCGGTTCAGTAATAAAAAAAAAATATAGATTTTATTAAGGCAGCGTGTGAAACGGGAATCGAACTCGAGACCTTTGCATAATTAACGTCTTATGTGCACACAGTCCACCGCTGGACTGTGTGTCTAACCCGATTAAAATCATGATTTATAATATACTTATATGATATGGAAGTGCGTCGTCTTCTTCGACAAAGTTGAACCAGAAATCGGGTCTGACTGGTTCGAGTTTTTATTCAAGTTTCAATAGTGTTTTAGGTTAATTACTGGTAAGATAGAAGTGAAAAGGAAAAGAAACTGAGCGGAGAATATACCGACTGAACTCTCTGTTTTCCGGCAGAAACTCCGGCGACTGAATTCAACTCCGGCGACGTGTTCCTTGTAGCAGCTAGTCTCCGAAAAGTTTGGAAAAGGTAAGGGTATCACCGGTATAAGCTTCAGAGGTTCAGAAAAGCTCGGCAATGGGGAAACCGGTTTTCCGGCGACGAACAGGTTTATTCCGGCGAGAGAAATTACGCCGTGAAAAGATGTGATTTTTAGCGAAAAGGTTTGCAGACGATTGTGGTTGAATTTATAGGGAATAATCGAAATGTATTTGGTCTGATTTTGAACTGTATTCATCAATTTAAGTTTTCCGGCGGTTTTGAAAAGTGTCGCGGACTTCAAACATCGGTTATAACCGACGTCTGATTAAAGGTTTACGTTATAACGTAAATCGTAGTTAAGGCTCGCGAATATTCCGGGATTCCGACGACTGAACCGTTTGGGCGCCGGTTTTGAATTTGTAAAGTCACTATATCAATTAAATGATTCTGTTATTCATCAAACATAACAAGCGGCGCAGTGGTTTGTGTGTGAGAGTTAAGTTACTAGGTGACTCGGTACAGACCCGGGTTCGAAACCCGGCTGTAACAATTCATTTTTATTTTTCGATTTTCAACAGTTTTTCAAAAACTAAATATATACCCCCGTATAATAATTGATTACGGATCGTTTAAAAATATTTTGGGCATTTAATTCGCAACGAAAATTTTGACTGACTGTTCGGTTGCTAAACGGAGCGGGTTTGGTAAATCCGTTTTTGACGGATGTTACAGTATCCCCTGCATTTCGTCCCGATATTTAAATAATGATATATTTTGACTATAAGAATGATGATGTTTTGTTTGACAGTTGTATGCTTAGCAAAAATGAGGGTTTAAGTTTTTGTTCGAGGCGGTAACGTTCCTTGTAAAGGTTAAGTACCCTATTCAGGAATCGCTTTTTGTTGCCTACTGTATGAATATTGATAAACAGGAATGATTCTCTAAAAATGATATCATGCATAAGAGTTTAGATACGTTTGGGAAAAATATGGTTATATCCTAAGGCAAAACTTCTAACACTACAATCTACATGGAACATAAATAAAAACACAACAGCTGATATCCAAACATGAATGAACACATCAGCAAATATTTGAACATGAATAAACATAACAGCAAATATTCGAACATGAATGAACACATCAACAAATATTTGAACATGAATAAACACAACAGCAAGTATTTGAACATGAATAAACACAACAGCAAAAATTCGAACATGAATAGACACATCAGCGAATGAATAAACACAATAGCCAATATTCGAACATGAATAGACACATCAGCGAATATTTGAACATGAATAAACACAACAGCAAATATTTGAATCCATATATGTTTGAATGATGGAAGTTCCTCTCTCGTTTGTTATGATGGAGAGGTTAATTTATGTAGAAATGGAACACAATCCAATCTCTTTAAATAACATGATGATATAAATGTATCACAAATTCCAACCAAGGCAAATAATAAATCCTACCTGGAACTTCTCATAACCGCCTGATAATGCCTCTGATCCTTTGGCAAGAATACTTATATATAGGAAGTACCAGCGGCGTATCCACCATATTCTTGCCAAATTTTCATTAGTTTTATCCACAAGTTATGATTGGTTACCAAGAAACTAATAAATCCTACATAGAACTTCTCATAACCATCCGTTAATGCCTCTGATCCTTTGACAAGAATACTTATATATAGGAAGTACCAGCGGCGTATCCACCATATTCTTGTCAAATTTTCATTGGTTTTAACAGTGAATTATGATTAGTCCTATAACTCTACAATCAATACAACAAACATAAATTACTGAAATGAAACATATCTGTGCGATCAAGGCTCAATCGAACGGAGCCGATCGTATTGCATGTACTGAAAATGAAATTGTGTGCTCAAGGCTCAATCAAACGGAGCCGAACATATTGAATGTACTGAAATTGAAATTGTGTGCTCAAGGCTCAATCAAACGGAGCCGAACATATTGCATGTACTGTATATGAATAACTTAACCACACAAACAGCCTATGCATGGAACCTCTCATAACCGCCTGATAATGCCTCCGATTATTTGACAAGAATACTTATATATAGGAAGTACCATCGGCGTATCCACCATATCCTTGTCAAATTTTCATTGACTTTATCCGCAAGTTATGGTTAGTTCGATGCGACTCTACTACAAACACCACAACCACAAGATACTGATAATGAAATTGTATGTGTGCTCAAGGCTCAATCAAACGGAGCCGAGCGTATTGCATGAACTGGAAATGTGAATAAATCTGTGTACTCAAGGCTCAATCAAACGGAGCCGAGCATATTGCATGAACTGGAAATGAGAATAAATCTGTGTACTCAAGGCTCAATCAAACGGAGCCGAGCATATTGCATGAACTGGAAATGAGAATAAATCTGTGTACTCAAGGCTCAATCAAACGGAGCCGAGCATATTGCATGTATTGAAATGTAATATTACGTAACCGATCAAGGCTCAACAAACGGAGCCGATCGTGCGGGCACGCCAAGATCAACCACATAATAAAATGGGGATCCAACTCAACCTCGATGGATGGGGAGCCACGGCCTCGGCAAAATCGTATACTGAAAACAATATATAATATATAATATACCATAATTACTCTAACAGTCTACACATGTGATAAAGAAAACTAAACAATAGGAGTTGAATCTGGATCTTCGGCGAAAAGGATTAGCTGAGTATCTTCGTTTGGGCCGTCATTATCTTCGACAGGATTGGCGTTGATATTGAAGACTCTTTCTCTAGCTGGTGGCATAGCGGTTGGGTTTTCTTGGTTTACTTGGTTAACTGGGTTTGTTTGGGCTTGAGTGTTGATAACGTTAACCAATTGAGGGCATGTGTTTCTAAGGTGGGTAGGGTCGCCACAATTGAAGCAAGCTCGAGCATATGGGAACATGGGGTATTGGGGTTGATGATAAGTTTGGGCCATGTTTTGTGTAGGGGAAGAGGTTTGGTCTTGAAAGGTGCGACAAACATTGCTCAAATGACCATAGCGTCCACAAGTTGCACATAGACGACAAAGTAGAGTAAGGGGATGGTGATAAAAACAGTTGTTGCATCGAGGGTGAGGTCCAAGATATGGTTTCTTATTTGGGTAAGCTGAGTTGGGTGCCACTTGGGTGATTGGGATAGCTCGGATGGGTATAGCGTGAAAAATTGGTTGATTTCGTTGGGTCGCAGCGAAAAGTCGCCTGACTCTTCTTCTCTTAGGTTTGGGTTGAGAAGGGGATTCGGGTTGAGAAGGGGATTCAGTTTGAGTGGAGTCGGAGGTTTCAGTCGATTCTTTATCCTTCTTCTTCTCCTCCTTGAAGTCTTTGTTTCGGATTCGGTTCTCGGTGAGCTCTGTTGCTAGCTCCATTGCTGCTTCCAAAGTTGCAGGCTTGGTACTTATCACAGGGTCTTGAATCTTTGACGGAAGACCACGAATGTAGTGCTCGATCAAACGGTAGAGGGGAGTAAACATGTTGGGAACCATTTGATGTAATTCAAGGAACCTTTTGTTGTAGGTGGTGTGGTCTCCTTCCACTTGCTTCAATGAGTAGAATTCATCTTCTAGCTTCTTGATTTCGCTCCTTGGACAAAATCGTCTGGTCATGATTTCCTTCAATTCATTCCAAGTTAGGGACATAGCATCTTCAACACCTCGTTTTGCCTTCTCTGTATTCCACCAAGTAAGTGCTATCCCATATAGTCAACCGGTAGCATAACGCACTTTGCGATCATCAGGGCAATCGCAATTTAGAAAAATATTCTCCATTTCTTCAAACCAATGGAGGAGAGTGGTGACGCCTTCAGTACCTTTGTATTTCGGAGGGTCGCATGATTTGAAATGCTTGTAGGTACATTTAGTGGTATTTGGGGAAAAGTTGAAAATGTTTTGGTTTGCTTGATTGACAGAATTATGGGTAAGTGCTTGTTGAACTTGGATTACAATGTTGGGTATTACGGCAGCCATTTGTTGAGCGATTAAGGCAGCCATGCGTTCGCGGGCTCTTCTTACTCTCGTCTTCCTACGGGCGAGGTTAGAAGACATCTACAATGAATACATGACAAGGGTATGAGTTGGATGCTTTTGGGATCGTGGGTCGCATTCAAGAATGAACATTCATAAAATAATTATACCAAAAATACTACATCCATAGGATGTCTTGGGCTTTGCTCGCTGTTAGGCCCGTCATGCCGCCATACTTTACCTTATGTAATCATGTGGGCCCCCATGAATTACCGGTTTTTCATATGGTTCGCACGGTTTCTGCCTGGTTGCGTACACAAAAACCCGGTGAAAATCGAGAAATATGTATACAACGTGTGATGTTCGGAATGTGTCCAGGTGTAGACACGGTGACACCTCAAAGTAGGGTTAGTTCGAACGACGTTTGGTGTGGCATGCTTTGGCCTAATAGGTCCTTCGTACTCTCATCGTTGGTCCCCAGGTAGGCAAACTGGTCCGTCATATTGGATTTATACGAATGCCAGCCTAGACAGGACGTTCCGACTACCGGTACTTGTACCCTTCCAGTTACTACATGCCCGTCGCAGAACTTACTTTGATGAGAATTGAAAATTGCATAAAATCTTTGGATAACGAGAGTATGAAAATAAATTGAACACATGAACATCGATATATGTATAATGAATATGTATATATGTATAATGAATATGTATATGAGCATGTATGTTTGACTGAAATGTAAACAAATATGAAACAAATAAATATCACAAGTTTGTATGTAACCACTTAATCAATTTAAAATTTTAGGCAGACTATAGTATAGGCTCTAAGGGTCTAATAACCTATCCTATATCCCTATAGTCATGGCTCTGATACCAATCTGTCACACCCCGACCCGCAGCGGATAAGGTGATCGGGGCATGATTGGGTTATCATCAAAGCTCATGACATTTATTAAACGTTTCATATTCATTAATACAAATTAAATGGAAATTTACAATGATTGCTACAACATGATCTAACTAACAATCTAACTCCTTTGTTCTCTTCTAAGGCATATCCTATGTTATCCTTGCTTCAACCTGTTCACCTGTATCATGTGTAAAAAGGTTTTTGGATCAACATAATGTTGGCGAGTGAATCCTATGGAAAACATTTGAACAATTTATTTAGATTGATTATGAAATATGTGCACAACCAAACATGAGTAAAATTAGATGTAACTTGATCAACAATCATAAGATGTTAAATGAAACACTCATGAACAATAATGGAACAATTAAAGGCACGCGATGCTCAACTCGTCTCTCACGAGGAACTGAGGGGCCTGATGAATGAATTGCATAAACATGATAATATGAATAACACAACTACAAACAATATAAACTTAATGAAAACACACATAAACAATAATGAACTTGAATTGAAGCACGCGATGTTCTACTCGTTACCCACGAGGAACTGATGGGCTTAATGTATGAGTTTCATGTAATTTGACAAACGGAATATAAGTAAATCACAACAATAAATCAATCTAAGTTTAAGTCATGATGTGGTATGGCACAAGTTTAAATAAATAAATTAATTATTTCATAACACATGACACACCCCAAAACGTGTAATTTAAAAGGGGGAATTGTAAGATTCACTCACAGTGGGTGCGTTCGGTTGATGATGATGAATGCACGCGAAGTGGTTTTAACCACGAGTGAGATTTAACCTAGATAAATCGCATTATGGTTTGGTGAGTAAACGGATTTTATTAAACTATTTTAGTAGGATTGTTGGGTGTATTTTTGTGAGTTTGAAGCTATTTTCTAATCTTAAAAATGTTATTTTTAAGTATTTATAATTGATTTTTAATTAAAATAATTAAATAAAAATAATAAAAATATTTATTTTTTTTCTGCTACAGTTGACCTTGACTTGTTGACTTTGACTGGTCGTTGACCGGTTTGCGGAATATTGTTGTGCGCTCGGTGAGGCTCGAACCCGAGACCTCCCGTACGCGTGCACGCAGCTCTACCAACTGAGCTACGTGTCTAACCCGTTATATATCCGATTTTAATTTCATATATACATTAATTAGAATTAACAGAAAATCATTTATTTTAAAAACAGTTTAAATGAAACGGTCATGCACACCACAGGTCTCGAACCCGGGACCTGTGGGTTAATCTAACACACAGTCCACCGCTGGACTGTGTGTTCATCATGTTATAATATTCGGTTTTTATTATACTTAAATACAAAATAGATATTTCCTTTTCTGCCTTATTTAAAAGAAAAGATAATTGTCCGAGTCGGTGCTGAGGACCGGACTCGAACTCGTGACCTGTGATATAAACAAACACACAGTCCACCGCTGGACTGTGTGTCTAACTTGGTTATTATTCCGGTTATTAATATACTTAACATATAACTAAGGCGACTCCGGTTCAGTAATAAAAAAAAAATATAGATTTTATTAAGGCAGCGTGTGAAACGGGAATCGAACTCGAGACCTTTGCATAATTAACGTCTTATGTGCACACAGTCCACCGCTGGACTGTGTGTCTAACCCGATTAAAATCATGATTTATAATATACTTATATGATATGGAAGTGCGTCGTCTTCTTCGACAAAGTTGAACCAGAAATCGGGTCTGACTGGTTCGAGTTTTTATTCAAGTTTCAATAGTGTTTTAGGTTAATTACTGGTAAGATAGAAGTGAAAAGGAAAAGAAACTGAGCGGAGAATATACCGACTGAACTCTCTGTTTTCCGGCAGAAACTCCGGCGACTGAATTCAACTCCGGCGACGTGTTCCTTGTAGCAGCTAGTCTCCGAAAAGTTTGGAAAAGGTAAGGGTATCACCGGTATAAGCTTCAGAGGTTCAGAAAAGCTCGGCAATGGGGAAACCGGTTTTCCGGCGACGAACAGGTTTATTCCGGCGAGAGAAATTACGCCGTGAAAAGATGTGATTTTTAGCGAAAAGGTTTGCAGACGATTGTGGTTGAATTTATAGGGAATAATCGAAATGTATTTGGTCTGATTTTGAACTGTATTCATCAATTTAAGTTTTCCGGCGGTTTTGAAAAGTGTCGCGGACTTCAAACATCGGTTATAACCGACGTCTGATTAAAGGTTTACGTTATAACGTAAATCGTAGTTAAGGCTCGCGAATATTCCGGGATTCCGACGACTGAACCGTTTGGGCGCCGGTTTTGAATTTGTAAAGTCACTATATCAATTAAATGATTCTGTTATTCATCAAACATAACAAGCGGCGCAGTGGTTTGTGTGTGAGAGTTAAGTTACTAGGTGACTCGGTACAGACCCGGGTTCGAAACCCGGCTGTAACAATTCATTTTTATTTTTCGATTTTCAACAGTTTTTCAAAAACTAAATATATACCCCCGTATAATAATTGATTACGGATCGTTTAAAAATATTTTGGGCATTTAATTCGCAACGAAAATTTTGACTGACTGTTCGGTTGCTAAACGGAGCGGGTTTGGTAAATCCGTTTTTGACGGATGTTACAGATAATCCCATCAGAAATCTGATCAATTCATTAGAAGCTAGGAAATTTTTCTTTGTTTTCAACAGAAAAATGCCACCTTCACATCTCTTCTTTATACGATGAATGCAAACATAACTTGTACAGATTTTTTTCTTTTATTTTATATAGCTTCTTTTAATTCTTTTTTACTTGGGAATATCCAATGAATGAGGATGGTATATGTCACAAAGATAACTCCCCAAGTTTTCATTTTTCTCTTATTTATTTTATTTCATTTACCCACATCATATCAACTTCACACGCTTACTTAGCACGGTTAAAGGAAAGGAGGGTACACCTGTCCTCTCAACAGAAAAATTGAAGATCAGGGTGCCGCCTATTCATAAATGAAGAGGGAGAATATGGCCACTTTTAGTTCTAAACGAATCTGACACCATATCTCCAAGTAGAGTAGAATTGGTATAATCAAGATCTTAACCGGTGAAAACATTTAAGGCATGTACTTAGTCTTTAAATAGACACACACTTACTCATACACTTTCACCTGAAAATCTTTTGAAATACTCGTCTTCTTCACTTAATACACACAACCACCATGGAAAGAGTTGAGAGCAATCGATTCCCTCTGCCTTACTTCCAAAGGCATAATGCAAGAGTAAGGATGAACGTGGATGACCCAAGATATGTAAACTGCTCCACCATTCTGAACATGCTACTTAGCAGTCCAATAGCTTTTGCTCTCTCCATGCACATAGTGTTTTCGGAAATTCTTCAAGAGTTTTGGAAGTCAACACGGCTGGTTGTAGATGATGATAGGTCGACCACCATTGCAGGGAAGGTGATGGGCGACAGGCTCATTTGCTTAAATGAGGAAACTATCAGGGAAGCTCTCTTACTAAGAGATGACGGTCCTCCAATCACCTTCTCCTTGGCAGACAAGCAGGCTACCTTGGCAATGATGGGATACCATGATCCTCAAGGAAGGGTTCCCATCTTTAAAAGCGGGTTCATTGAACCTTGGCAGTTTCTGGTAACCCAATTTGCCTTTTGCTTTACAAGGAAAGCCTCGAGTTGGTATAAGATCACTCAAAGGATAATGGATCCACTCCATGCCTTAGTAAATCATCTCCCTACAACTACTCAGCCTATCTGATTAATGACTTGAGGGCCAACTTACGGGGAGGTCGTCCTTTCCTCATCTACCCAAGGTTCTTGATGAAAGTGATAACCTCTCAACTGGACTTTGGAGGAGTTCCTGCATCATATGTCAAAGCAAGAATGCTTGTTCAGGAGGAACAACACATTGCTGCCCTTATACCAACAGACGACCATACAGGGCATGAAACACCTCTTTGGGAAATGGTGCAGATCATGTATGGGGATGGAGACTTTGGAGATGATGATCCAAGCGATGAAGAGATAGTTTAACTTTTCCTTGTTTTTCTTTTTTAGGAGTTTGTTTTTTCTTGTACTTAGCTACTTATGTATATATATATATATGTTGATATCTATTTAATTTTGGTTGAGGAGGAATTTATGATGAGATTGAGAAATCAAGAGAAATTTCTGATGAGATCAGGAATTAAGGGGGAGTTTCTGATGAAATTGAGAAACCAGGAGAAATTTTGATGAGATTAGGATTTTAGGGGGAATTTCTGTTAACCTTAACATTTCAAGATTTTCTGATAATATAAAAAAATGTCTCACTTGAGATCACAATTTTCAGGAACTGCTTGTTTTAAAAGGAATCCTTGGAAATTTTTTTTTGCAAAAGAATGAAATCACATGAAATCAACAAGGGAGATGATGTTATGCTGATTAAAACAAATTTTTTTTCTTTCAAATGCAACATCTTTTTCTTGTTTCAAATGCAACAACTTTTTCTTGATTAAAATACAACATCTGTTTCTGATTCTTCTAAAAGATCAACTTTTTCTGATGAAAGTCTGACCACAACTAATGCAACCTTTCAAAATGACGATGGGAGATGAAAATTTGCGGAACAACAAGTTCTCAATTTAAGCGCAACATTTTTTTCTACTATCATCAGAAACTCTGATCATTTGTTACAGAAAATCTGATCATTTTTAACAGAAAATCTGATCATTTTTATCAGAAAATCTGATCAATTTTTTTAATCAGATCATATTTATCAGAAATCTGATCATTTTTATCAGAAAATCTGCTCACCTTTTGAAAAAACTCTTAAACATTGACAATCACAAAAAACAGGTCATTTTAATAAGAAAAACACTCGTAATTATTGATCATCAGAAACTCTGATCATTTTTAATAAAAAAATCAGCTCATTCTTTTTCGGAAAATATGATCACATTTATCAGCAAGTTTGAGCAACTTTATCAGCAAATCTGATTTGAAGACACTCCAATTCAATGTTAGTATTTCAGAAGCATTTCTACTCACCTTCTCTGTCTCTCTCTCTCTTAAAAAAATGTTGTCTATCTACTTGAACAGAAAGTCAACAGAATTCCACTTACCAATCTGTTGAAGAAAAAGTCAACAGAATTCCACTTACCAATCTGTTGAAGAAAAAGTCAACAGAAATCAGAAGACCCAGAGTTTTGAGCTTTTGGCTTAAAGAAAAGGGGGAAGATAGAATCATTGAAAAGTGAAGATTGGCGGTTAGCAACAATAAAGAAAATAAGTGGACCACTCTTCAAAAACATGGACCCACTTATGCAAGTAGACCACTCTTCAAAAACATGGGCCCACTTGTGTAAAAGTAAGGATTTACGGTTAGCAAGCACCAATAGAAGAAAAGATAAAATCAATTCTTTCAAAAACAATTTTTCTTTAGATAATCCAAAAGGTGTCAGCATTAAACATATAATTCAATGGGTTATTAACATAGTTAATCACCAATCACGTGGGACAACAAAAGCCTATATAAACCGACCCAAGCCAGAATCTCTCACATTCACCTCCAAAAGTTTCAAGCTCTCAAAATTCCAAACACTAAAAATCACAACTTTGTTTCTGCAAGCCAAAACCTCAAATCACAACATCATGTCTTCTTCCGGCTCCATGAACCTCAATATCCCAGCTGTAGAACATGAAGTTCCTCTTGTCAAAAAATCAAAATGGCTAGACAGAGAAAAAGAACAACCTAGCTCTCAACACTGATCATGAGCAGCATGATGAAAGGGTTAGAATTCTTGTAGAATTTCTGATCAATTGTCCTATAAAGTATGCTTTAACAGGTGGCTATGAAGTTCCACAACAAATTCTGCAGCAAACAGTGCATACAACAGAGAAGTCAGGAACAGAATTAACTGCACATGTATGGGGCAACATCAGAATCACTGTCAATGAAGAAAACATCAGAAGATGGTTGGAGATCCCGGAAAAACAAGAATATCACATCCCTCCAGTCAAAGAAGAACTCTTGGCAGTATTCAGAAACCTTGGGTACAAGGCCTCAATAACTCTAATTAGCCAGTTCAAAAGAAAGGAACTGCCAGGACTTTGGCAAGTCTTTATGGATATAATCAACAACTGTCTCACAGGGAAGATAGGAGGTGCTGATCAAAAAAGTATTCCGATATTAAACATCATGTATGGGCTGATAAAGGGTGAAGATGTAGATTATGCCAAAGAAATATTTTCTCTGCTGAAAACCAGCATATTCACTCATAAAGGAAGAACAACAACACATCTTCCACATGCAAGATTTTGGTCAATCATCATAACAAAAGTCTTTGTTGAAAGGAACATGGAGGTCCCCACTCATGACATAGTGTGGAAACCAGTGGTAATGACTCCATGGACTGCTGCAGCAAGTGCTTGGGCCCATCCCAGTGACCTTCCTCCCCTGCCTCAAAGTATGATGAAGGTGATTCCTGCAGACTCACCTTTTATCAAAAGGCATGAAGAATTGATCAAACCAACAGGACCAGATGATTGTGGATCAAGAATGGTGTCTACGTCAGCTGCTAGTGACAAAAATATTGCTGAGGAGTATGGAACAAATGAAGAATCTGATGAAGTCTCATCCACTAAAGATGAAGCAACTGATTCAGATTCAATGCTAGCCGGAGAAGGTCAACAACATGATACTCTTGAAACAGGTGCACACCTTGAGTCAAACCCTGAACTTAATTTTACAAAACCAACTTCTGATGAAACCTCATCAGAATCTGTTGAGGCTGATTTTGAAATAAGAACAAGAGTACCTAACGTTGAAGCCCAATTGGGTGTGACTCTGAGTAGCAACTCCGAATCTGATGAGGAGGATGTTGAAACTGCAACAAGTGGAGAACATCCACTTAATCAGAGACAACTTTTGGATACTTTGTGTTATCTTAGAACTCAAGGAGAACATTCTCAAAGAACTGTTCAAGGATCTGAGGAAATCCAGGAAATGCCTGGGGTGCATGAATCTGGTAGGAATCCTTTGAATTGGTCTTATGATCAAGACATGGGATTTCCTGAAACAGCAAGAAATGTGTTTTCTGCTGGTATGTTAGAAGGAACATCTGTTGTTCCAAATAACCCACTTACAACCAATCTTGAAACAACATTGAAAAAGGTGATGGAGAATGTAATGAATCAGGAGAGAAAGTCTCCTCTTGAAGAAAAACTGGATAATCTGTTGAATGAAATGAAGCAACAGAAGTCTGACATCAGAAATCTGTCAGAATCTGTTGAAACCATCAGAAAGCAATCAGAAGCAAACACAGATAATCTGAACAAACTGCAAGAATCACCAGTCACCTCTCAAGATGTGAAGAAGATCTCCCATGAATTTCAGAAACTAGCTGAGGAAATCAGAGCTATGAAAGAAGAGATGAAAGAACTTGTGAAGACAACAAGAAATGCTGAATCAAAAACTGCAGCACAGAATCTGTCAAGTGTTGCAGAAAACTTCACAAAAATGGAAGAAAAGCTGAAGGAAGTTGAGAAGAACAATGATCTGATGGTGCATTTATTAAAAGAACAAATGCAGAATTGGAGCAAAAGCAAGATAGAACTGCAAGGGCAGATGGCAAACATCAGAGAATAAAGTGCCATTAACACAAACCTGACTGAAGATGTAAAAGATCTATTAAAGAGACTCTGTATTAATATTGCACAAGCAACAAAGACAAGCCTGGCAGATTTGTTGAAACAGATTCCTGAGGGAAGAGAAATACCTGGCACAACCCAAAAGGATGCACTCAAACACATTGCAACTGTATCAACAAAACCTCTTTTCAGAATACCAGCTCCTATACCTACTAAACCAAAAGATTCAACTACATCACCACAAAGAACAATGAGTTCTTCCCTCTTCCACCTCATCCTACCTCCATCTCTAGAGAAAAAGCCTTGATCCTACACCCTTCAACACAAACTCAATCATCACCTCAATCAACACCAATTCAATCAAAACCAACTCAACCACCACTACAACAATCTCAAACTCAAACAGAACCATCATTAAGAACAAGAGCTCAACGCTTAACTCGGTCCTCATCCAAAGACAAAATGAAAGGGAAAGAAATTGTTGGACCCACTCTCTCAAGTCAAACTGAATTCAGCAAACAATGTATATCTGGAGAGAAAAGGAAATGGGAAGAAAGTGGTCATACTTCCTCAAAGAAGCCTGCTGTGATTCCAACAGAAGATCCAAACATAACAAGAATCATACAAACCGTAGATGACCATGAAGTACTCTTTCCAGAGGTTGTTTTAAAGGAATATTACAGAAAAGACAATGAACCTCTTCCTAGCAAGATGAACCCAATCACCAGAAATGCCCTCATAACGAGAGGCAATAGACAAGAAGGATGTCTCTGGGGGAAATACAGAAATCCCATCAAGAGTGTACACATCATAGACAGATCAGTCAAAACTCCTCTCAAAGGTGTATGGCATCAAAACATGTATCACATCAGGAGAGAAGATGGTGAAGAACAACAAGTCTTTGACAGCCAAATTATGGAGCGTCTGCACCCACTGGATACAGCTAAGTTAAGAAGAATGTATGCACAAGAATCACCGAGAAGAATAGAAAACAGAAAAGCACTTCATAGCTTCTCAGAACGTGGAATGGAGATAGCAACCAACATATGCCAAGTAGATTTTGACCTATTCCTTTGATACAAACACTTGGTCAATGGCAAACCTCTGATTACAACACCAAACACTGAAATCCCTGAAGCAATGAAGGATGCCAGAACAGGTAGCATTGTTGAAACACCTGAGCTAGAAGTGATCTATAAAGATGAAGAAGGGAGAAAAGCGTTTAGAGTTAATGAAATATGTAAGTTTTCAAACATAACTTTAACTTACATTAAAGAGATCATGAGGAAAAAGCAGGAACAGAAGAAGGATAAGAAGAAAGAGCATTTGGTAAAACAGATTGAAGACATCATTGATGACTGGATTCAAGATAGGGAGTATGTAAGAACCATGTACGAGGAATGCAAGCAACCAATCCCTCAGAAGTGGAAGCCCAGCATGAAAGATTTTTATTATTGAATTAGTCAAAACAATGATTACTATGTTCTAACAAGTTTTCTTTGAATTGTTTGTTTGAAAATTGCTTAAGTGGTTGTTTTTGTTTTATCTTGCAAGTTCTTGGTTGTATGTTCTTCATTTTACTTACAATACTTAGGGGAAATTGTTAGGAAACTTTATATGTATAATTAAAGTATTGAAGAAAAATGAAGAAAAAGAGTCTGATCAATCTGATCAGATCTGATGAAAAAGAAGTCAAAGGATCAAGTCAACAGAAGAAACATGATCATAGGCCATAAGAAGAAGCATTTAAATCAGCTCTGATGAGAATATCTTTGTCTAAGTGTTCAAAGAAAGGACCAGAAAATATCTGATCAAATCTGATGAAACTTCATCAGATTCTGATCAGAAGTCATCAGAAATCTGGTGACCAATCATAATGTCCACTTGTAGTTGAAGATAAGGTAATTCAGTTGAAGGATATTTATGATACAAGTGGACGTAGTAAGCATGACATATGAAACGATCTGCCACGATAAACACTTGCATGAATAAACAATTGTGTATTCATGCCAATTGCTCTCTATAAATAGAGATCACCAAACCGTAGATCGATGGAGCTAAGCATTGCAAGTATTACAACTTACATACTCCATTGCCCTTCACTCCCACAGAATTCTTAAGTATTGTTTTGTATTAGAAAATAACTTTTCAGTCATCTTTTATAACCTTTCAAAAGTGATATAAACTTGAAAATTCTGTATCTCTGTTTCTTACAAGTTGATTTCTAATTCCGCACATTATTTTCATATAAAGTTGAAACCAACTTGTCATTTTAAGTCAAAGCATTGTTATCTGAAATCAGTAATATCTTTTAGTTTGAAATGCATACATATTTTATATCAGTCATTTAATACTATTTTAAGTTATTGATTATATTTTATATTAGTCATTTCATACTATTTTAAGTTGATTTATTAAATTATTTAATAAAAGTAGGATTAGTAGAATACCTTTCATAAAATAAGCATGTCAAGTTTTTTTTTTTTTTTTTACAATCTCTAATTTAATTATCGTTGTAGTTGATTCAAACTATGTTATTCTGTATAAAATTCTTAAATTATTTGTTGAAGGTATTAATGTGATGGGCTCTTTTTTAATTTTAAAAAAACTTGACTTAAAAAATTATTTTTATGTCTTTACTTTATCTCCTTAATATTGATCTGCTTTTTTCCCTTTGATTTGTTCAAAAAGATGTTAGAACTTTTATTTTATTAATTTATGTTCAAATGCAGGTTATGGACAGACAAAACAAGAAGGGGTCAACAAAAGATACCAGGATAGATGAAGAAGGAGATGCATGCTTTGAAGATGTTGCTAAATTTGAACCCCCAGTCGACTATCATGACCCCTTTCTGAACCCCTGATAAAACCACACATTTCGATAAATGGTATACATGTACCCGACCCATCCATTTTAACAACCTCTAATTTTACCTTATTTGTCGTTTTTTAACAAGCAGTAATTGCAGCAAAACCGAGGCAGCCAAAAGGTTCAAAAACTGGACTCTTTGGCAGCAGGAGGTTCTGAAGATAATGACGGTATGCCATACAGTGACATACAAGAGCAGATGCCCAAAAGACCAAAGAGGCTAGGTTGTAAGCAAACCGAACGAACACGAACAAAGCCTTGTTTATGTTCGTTCGTCAAGGAAATAAATATGTTCACGAATGGTTCATAAACACTTACCGAACGAAATTTTATGTTCGTGTTCGTTCATTAAAGAAATGAGCGTGTTCACGAACACAAATAAATTTAGCAAACACGACGAAAGCTAAAAGTGGATGACCCAAAGAGTAGCACTGGAACTTGAAGCCCTAATTGTGGAACGAGTGTTTGATCGTATTCGTCAATGTAAATAATGAGAAAGGAAAGAGGAATGGTGCATAAACAAGATGGAAATATGGTTTCCTAGTTTAATTGTTAGGGTAATAAAATAAATAATATAATATAGATAAACTATTTGAAAGTACAAAAATCTTTAATTAAAACATAAACAAACGAACACAAATGAACGAATGTTCACGAACACCTTATCAAACGTTCACAAACACAATTGAACGAACGAGACATATTTTCATGTTCGTTCAATAACTAATCGAACGTAATTTCTTGTTCATGTTCGTCCGTTTATTCAATGAACGAACATAAATAAACTTCCCACCGAATAGTTCACGAACTGTTCTGAACGTTTGGTTCGTTTATAGCCCTTAAAGAAGCCAACAAAGAGTGTAAATTAGAATTTTGTACCAGCATTTAGCATTTACCGCTTCACTGAATTCGGGCCGAAACCCACATATATCTGAGCCCACTACTGTTTCTATAGCCCATGATGCTATTGCTAATGCTAGGTGTAATAACATCTAAAGAAAGACGCAACCTGACATGTTATGGTTTTAGAGTCCAAAAAGAGAAGAGATTTCTATTTTTGTGGAGGGTTATAGTATGAGATTCACAAGGTGTATTATAGTGTGTATGTATATACTAGTTTAAGATCTCGTGTGTTATACAGCCGGTATAAAGAAAATACCTTTTATAAATTTATTAATTTAATAAATTACATATAGATGTAGATTCTACTATACTCATAATTGGTTCCCGTGTTATGGTTGATAACATACATTAATACCCACCCTTGAAGACGAAGTGGTTTCTCATTAACAAATAAATACAAAAAAATCACATGTCGTTTTATATAATATATTTTACTTTATTTAATATATAGTATAATTCATTTTATAATAATACGAAATGATAATGGAAAATGTTAAATTACAATATACAAGTTTTTTTGTTCTTTATTTCTGTTGTATATGAGATTTGAAGTCTTACCTTCAAATCTAAGTGTACCTAAATTCTTTTTACCTCTGCCCATTGATCACCAACGTCATTGGTAATTACAATATACAAGTAATAAACATATAAACAATCTATAAATCTCTAAATGTTTCTTTGTACCCCACATTTGTCGTCTTATTTGTAATATTTTTCATCTTTGTATAATATTAGTAACTTAACTTTATGTCTTCTTTTTAATTTTTATAGAAAACATAGACTTGCACCTTTCTGAGGACATGGTCAAGGATAGGTGTTTGTGGAGACGTAGGATTAGGGTTAAGGACTTTTAGGAGGTTGGTACGGTTGGGTATTAGAGACCTCTTTTAGGAGCGTTGCGGTTTAGTTGTTTTTGGTGGCCTTTGCATGTTAATGTTTGCCTTGGTGCCTACTGCTTGCGTGTATGTTAATGCTTTCTTTATTGCGTCGTAGCTTTAAAATGAAATTTTCCAAGACCTATGTTTTCTAGTTGCTTCTAAAGTAGTTATATGCCTATTAATGATTCATTTGAGGTTTATGGTTGAATGTGGCTTTGGAGCTGGGGGTCTTACCGGAAGCAGCCTCTTTATCCCTTTGGATAGAGGTAAGGCTTGCCTACATCTCACCCTCCACAGACCCTACTAGTAGCCTGGCTATGAGTGGGATTATACTGGGTATGATTGATTGATTGATTTGTAATATTTTTCATCTTTGTATATAATATTAGTAACTTAACTTGAATATAATTAAAAACTTTAAATATTTTATAACTTGAATGCGTTAAATATATATTATAATATTTAAAAGTCAGTTATAATTTCAGTTACAATTATAGATTATATTTTAAAATGTTATTGTATTTCATTGAGTGTTTTAAGAATGACGACTTCAAAAAAGAAAAAAAATATGACAGTTATAATGAAATTGCATTTACAATTTAGTTACATAAAGAACTTTATATAAAGAAGAACACAATCTCGAAACTAAAGTAAAAAATCTCATAAACATAATTAATGATTTGATTAATCTTAAAAAGGAATGTAACTAAAATTTCAATGATACATCAAAATAATCAAAAACATTTTTAATTATTTAATACAAAAAATACGTATGTAATCGTTAATTGATTAAGAATTATAGAAAGTTTGATAAAAGATAAATTTATATAATCCTGAATAAACTATTGACAGATATATATTGAATGGAAATAATATTATTATATGTCAATTAATCAAAGGATACAACCTGAACCTTTAAAATAGCATCGAAGCTTTCGTTGAAATTGTTAAAGTAACTAAATATTGAAAAATTTAACGGATCAACAAATACCTAGTTAAAAATCGATATAAAATAACTAATCATATGCAGGCTTCTGCAAATAATTTTTTATGAAGAAAAATACTATTGTAGATAACAAAAGGAAAGTGGATATATCTTAAAAAGAGGACAAATCCATAATATTTTCTGCAAATAATTTCTTTAAAAGGAAATAGTCTGCACAAAAAGGAAAGTCTGATTTTTTAAAATTTGTGACAAAAATAAGTAAAACAAAATAATAATAATTAAAACAATACCACGTGACAATTAATAGCTTAAGTGATTGACATGTGGCCTAAGATAGTTTTGATTTATTATAATTTATAGATGTATGTAACTTTGTAAATTTTGTTTTTTCTTTTCAATATTTGTATAGTTGATTTTAGTTATTTTAAGCGTTTTTTAACCATTAGAAGCCGTTACCGAAAAATTCATGGGACCATGTGCTAACCAATTTTGTCGACATGGTGGAGGTGGGTGGTGGGAGGAAGCCATGGTCTAAACTGCATTGTAAATTATAGGTTTTGAACTGCAACCCGCCTCGCAACCATGGTTTACGGGAGCCATGAGCCTCAACAAAGTCGATTTGATATTGGTTTCATGTAGATCAACAACCGTTCTATATTGGTTTATTATGTTTTTGATGGCTTCGATCTATTTTAATACATTTGGTCAAATACTCATCATTGTTTCCTCCTGGTTTAACCAGAGTGCATCGTGCGAGGTGGAAAGCGTTGCGCACGGAATCCTGGTCAATGCGCCAGTTTTGAAATCGCTAGTTTTTCAAAATATTGTAAGGTGGGGAATTCATATAAAAATTGTAAGGTGGGAATTCGTGTATATTCAGTTTTTTATTCTTTTAAAGAACATAATAGACTAAAATAAGGATGGCAATGAGACGGGTTTAGGTAATCCCATTCATACTTGATTATAAAAGTTTGAACCAAACCGTCCCAAAACCCGTAGAGTTTCTGTTGGGTAATTACCCATCAGGTTTTAGTAAACCCGTGAATTTCTTAAAATTACCTGGTGAGTATACCTGACCCAAAGTCCGTCGGATATTTATTAGGTAACTACTAAACAATTACATTTTGCATAATCACTACAAAAATGTCTCAAATGACTACACTCTATAGTACATAAAATAAATAGCCAAATACATAAATGACAACAAAAAAATGTACGGCAATCTTTTACGATTCTTAGCCAAAAGATTGTTATAGAAAAGATTACACCAAAAAGATTATAACAAAAAAAACATATATCTATCGTATATACATATTTAAAAGATAAAAGAAAAAATAAATTATTTCGGGTATATAATCCGGTAAACGCCTGTATCACCAAACTTCATAGCCATCTCAAACACACAATTTTTTTAATAATAATCCCGTACCCGGCCCCATACCGGATTACCAGACCCCAAATTCATCCCAAATGTTTCAGGTTTCGGGTTTACTCATCAGGTTTGAGTTTGATTCTCATCCTTAGTGCAAATTATAAATTTATACTAAAATGACTTGATGCAAATTATAAATTATTAACCGATGCATTTGGGCCAAACGTTAAAATGTAGTAGGCTTAGAGGTTGGATCCGGAACAAACTAAAAGTGGGCCAACAGCTGGGCAAAGGAGAAACAATATATAAGCTTCGGTTAATATTATATGTTGTTTTAACTAGGTAACCTTCATAATCTTATTTTTAATTATTACGAAAATTGAATTAGAATGTGAATCAATTACCCAAATTGAGTTGTGACATTTACGTTTTTTTAACGGTTAACTTCATGTATAAGGTTACCACATTCTCAAAATCGGAGAGCCCCGTATTGCCCCGCTCTGGTTGTCCATGTTGTCTTAACCGGGCCCACGCTGGTTTCTAAGTTTGGCTTTTTTGGGCGTTCCCCCGGGAAACCATACCGCTGGCTGCCACTTGACAGTCGTTGTGCCACCACAAGAGAACTCTTTGGCGTAACACACGATGGGATGAAAACCCGGTTGGGATGGGGAATCGAACTGACAACCTCACACAAGGCCTAGTCCAAATCCTTCATTGCCTATATCCACCCCAATAAACTACTAGGAGTGATCAGGATTATATTCTAAACCAATTTTTGTTTATTTTTTGGAAATGTTACTATTTGCAAGTATATATACAAAAGAGAAGAGATGCCATTATTTTGTTTATTAGATATACAGTGATTCGAGTGAATGTTAACAAATCCGCCTTAAGTGTCCTATAGTAATTTTCAACAGATAGTTTGCCTCCATTAAAAACTTCTCTTTAAGTTTATATAGATCATTGTTACATTTCTCACTAAGGAATTAGTTATCAACATTTCACGTCTCATTAAATTTGGTAGCGATAAGAAACGTGTTTAATTGGACTCGAGAGAGATTTTAAAATTCGTTAGGACTACTATGGTTGATGCCACATTTGAACCGCCCCTGCGCATCGTACGCAAGAACTCTACAACAATTTTCTCTCCTGTAATATGTCTGTTTTAACAAGTTAAATTCTGATTTACTACTAACAAAAGACTTTAAACATTAGACAATATTGGATATAACCAATGCCAAAATGGGTTACAAGAAAGAGAGTTTGTTTTCAGTATTACTTAGATGACCATACTCCAACAATCAAGCCCACTTTATTTGCCTATATTTTAATTTTAAAAACTTCCTCTAAATTTCTTCCAGACTTATAGAAACATTGTATTCTATTTCATATAAATTTTAACCTGAATGTGGGTGAATTTTACACAAATGACCCCTCCACTTTTCGGTTTTCACACACATGACCCCTCCTTTTTTCCCCACTCATACAAACCCTCAACTTTTGGAAAATATAGTTTTAACCCCTATACTATTACTCGATTTTATATAACCCCTTTACTTTTAAAAATTGCAATGTTTAACATCCTCAACTACTGAAAATTACAATTTTAACCTCAACACTCAATTTTGTTCTATGTTTCGATGTAAACTTTTTTGGGAAACAAGTCAGATCAAATATAAAACGTTTTCATGCTTATTTTATGTATTTCCAGTTGGTGGATGTTTCACCGTGAATTTAGTTCGGAATTAAATGGGGTAAAATATAATATATTCTCAATTCGACGTTATAAATTCAATTTTTTTTTCGACACCACCCCCATTTCACATAACGTTTGGACTGATTTGTTTGATGTTTGCAATGTAACCGCGTAGTAACGCGTGCAAGTCTAATTACTAGTTTATATACAACTTGGCTTTATAAAAATTTCGATTAATTTACTTTTATAAACTTATTCAAGAGTGATTATTTTAGCTTCATCGTGTCTATATACTACATTTATAACATTTTTGTTGTTGAAGCTTGTGTGTAATCCTATAAATTAATCTTTAAATTTGCCCAGGGGCGGGATAATGGATTGTTAAAATTATTAATTCAAACATCAATTTCTTCCTATTTATTTATTTCCTTGTTTTATTTTTAGGTTATTGGGCTTTTGATTTTGTTTTTTTTCTTGCGCACTTGCTAGCTAATGGTTTGCTTGGTTATAGGTCTTTGGTTTAGAGTCCAACCCTTTTCCTTCAAGTTCCGCAACATCGACCTTGTTCAAGATACGCGACTCCGGTTCAGAAGTTTGGTTGTTTGATAGCTGTCTTTCCTTTTGGATGCTCCGTTGACTAGGATTGCCTATTTATTATGTTCTTGGCTATTTATTTGGTTTCTTGTCTCTTGTTTTAGTAGAAACTATTCTCACAATCAGTTTGGTTCTCTTATTTTGTTCTTATTTTATTGGTTATCGGATTAATAATCATCTAATTCGGTTGCTTTCAATTGTATTTGATAATAAAATACCATTTTGTGACATCGATCCATAGTTGAACTATGACACCGACTGCGCTCTTGCTATTTGTATTTCATGAGCCCGTAGATATGTATTATTTTTTATTACCTTCTTTGTTTGACGATGCATGAGCCACCTGTTAGTATTACTCTGATTGGAATCTTGAACACGCAAGTCCAACTGTAAACATCAATCGGGGATCTCCTTTTGAAACTTGTGCGCATTTTTGTTAGGAGTGGTGTATATTTAAGACGTAAGCGGTCGATGTAGTTTATGGCTTTTTTAACTTGTCTTCAAATCTTTTTATTGATTCAAGTCACAGGAGCAATGCATATGATATATCATCCTGTTGTGGTTGTTGGTGGTGTTGGTAGGTCCTTTTCCCATTTATTTGATTTTTGGTAGCGGCACCCTGTTTTTTACATGTTACTCGTGCTACTTGCTTTTTCTTTCTTGATTGCGTCTTTTGTGTCATTCTTTTTGCAAAATTGACTTTACTAGACATGCACCACAAAGGTGGTCAGAAATTGACATTCTCTCGTGAGGCGATGGGCCAAGAGGACCAGCCAGACCAGACTGTCTTCATGACATTGAAGCTCCTGGGCCTGACCCTTCTGCTCATCAGGCTTCTGAAGGATCTCACACCTTCTCTCATGTTGAGAATGTCAGCAGTTTGGAGGAAGAGGTTGAAGAACCCTTGATTCGAAAGAGGAGGAATGAGACTGCGGGTGGTGGTGAAAACAAGAAAAAGGTTGTGGAGGGTAGGAGTATCCGACATCGACTTAGGAGTGCCGGTGCTCAGAAGGGTTCTGCTCCTTCTAGGACTACCTCTAAGGATCCCCTCCTACTAAGGGTTCCTTGTCACGTCATCATCTGAAGATTTCGAAGACCGGGCCTTCTAGTCTTTAGGTGACAAGTTCTGATCATGCTCAAAAAATTATTTCTATAAGTAGTTACCTTTTTGTTTTGTTTACCTTTGTGCTAGCTTCACCTTTGTGTTAAATGTGTCACTTTAGCTTTTGTGTTGATCCTCCCCCCTTTTTTGTTTGTGATTGATCATGTAGGAAGGATTTTCAAAGTTCCTGGCACCGATCCTGGATCCCCCACTTCTTTCTACAGCCCCATTCTGATGTGGTGACCTTGGTACACTGAATTACCTTGCAATTACTTCACTATCACAAAATGAATCAAGAGAGTATTTTGTAAACTCTGTCCCATTATCACTTCTGAGCATTATGACAGGTAGATCAAGTTGCTTCTCAATCATGATAATGAGATTCTCCTTTGATATGATATAATGTTTCGTATTGTTGACTTAGTATTTCTCTATTTTTTCTCTTGAACTTCGTATGTACCACCAAATTGTTCATTCAAAGCATCCCAAAACTCTTTGGCATTCTCACAATGGAACAATCCAACATAGATTTTGTTGGGTAAGGCCATGACCAGCATCCCGCATGCCTTGGCATCGAGTTCCAACTTTTGGAAATATTACTTCGAGTAATTCGTGGGCTTCTTAACAATATTAACATCCGGTTGTCGGTACTCGGAACAAAGGAAACATGTGGCCCATATACCACTTATCTCCAGCAACCAGTGTTCTGTTGTGACAAGTGGTGACCTATTCTTCGTTGTCATATTTTGAATTTATGACGAATGAGCATCAGAGGCTTGTTTGCCTATCCGGTATTGTGAGGATCATGAGTGATTGATATATCTCTGAGTTCTATTGAATTTCAATTCACAAAACAGAGAATCTGAAACAACTAATTGATCTGATTGGTCTAATTCTTCTCAAAGTCATTTGGTCACTCAATCGGTTATTAATTCGAGATAGATTATCTTCTGAATCAACGGTGAAGTCAATTCAGTGAACCTTGCTCTGATACCATCTGAGTGTGTGCGTGTTTTTCTTGTAAAATAGTTAATTAAATTGGGAAATTCAATCAAACAGTAATATCTAAATACATCAATCAAAATCACAGATGAACAGGGAATGATTGCAAATGATTCACTATGCATTCAATATATGTAATACAATCAATAAGACATAGTACCCTCCTCACTAGGTGATCATACTCACACTAAGTTTTTACGCTCTTTGGCTCTTAGTGTTGACCAATTACAAAGATACTAAAAACTATACATAGGAGGAGTAGATCTCAACAACTTCATTAAATGTTATAACTGCCAGCTGTTTTGATACTGCTGGATTGTTACACTGTTTCATTAAACTGTTGGATATTCAGAGAAATATAGTGAACTGCTGGATTTCCCAGAACAACTGGTTTTGACCCAACTCTTTTGGAAATCCAGAACTTCTGCCTTTAACTTGTTGACTAGTCTTTGGTCTTCAGTCTTTGACTTTGATTGACTTGACTGTTGACCAACTCTTTTATGATCAACATTTGTTCTATTTATTCTTGAGTGCGGTAGTTTGATGAAACATGATTTAGGGTAGCCTGTTTTGTGAAGCTTTCAAGGGGATAGAAACTGTTGAACTTGAAGATAGTTTTTAACTTATTCATGCAAGGATGGTGGATCCTTTAGGTTTTGGCTTTCATTATCAGCAGATCTTATATAACCCAACAATGGGGAATCCCATTTGATGTTCCTGGCCACAAATCGAAAAAAAGATGGATTTTATGTTATTTTATATGTATCTTGAAATTCATCACAACTAGTATGTGAGTTTAATTAGTTCTACCCAACACAAACAAGCTAAACTGTTGGAAACAATTTCCATTACGTTCACAAGATGAGAAGTTCAAATCTAGTAGTCGAAAAGCATGCATATAAATAAACATATTTTAATAGCAACATTGTATATGTTTTGTCTTATGCATATAGATCCAACAACATCAGCTTTGGATTTGTACAATCACACAAAGTTAGTGTAAAGGTTGCCAACGCGTAACATTAGTGTTTGGAAAGATCCTATCTTAACACGGTTATATACCAATAATTCCAAAACCATCTAAGTGAACCATATATACGCTAACATAGTACTCAAAAGGTTTAATGATTTTGTTATTCTACGTTGATATTTTGTTGCTAAATGTACTAACTTAAATTTTAAGGCTTAGTCATATTGCAAGGATTTAGATTTAGTTGAATCTATAAAAGGAGGTACTTCATATCTCATAACTTGTATTATAAATTCACTTGAATTGTTTTGCCCTTGGTTTGCAAATCTTACTGCTATATATATATATATATACACATATATATATATATAAGTATGTTAATGATACTAAAATCACCAACATTCATCCCACGTTTTAATGTAATTTGTTACTCATATTTTTTTTTAAAATTAAACATACAAGTCAAACCAATGTTCAAAGAACTATTCGAGCATAGTAAGTATCAATTCGAACTCAGGACACTTTAAATACGAGTTGATCCACTTCGAATTGATATTTTAGCGGACCCATAACTATGTTTATAGATGGCTCACCTCGAGCTCGAGCTTGAGCCAATTTGTGGATCAACGAGTTAACTCGTTTTATTTCCAGTTTTGATTTTTTATATTAGGTAAAAGACCTACATAACAAGTTAAAAACAATCTTAAGTTATGAAATCCTCAATTAAAATGAATCTTTGATGAACCAAGATGTATAATAAAGAACAACAAACTTCGGGAATAAATTGACTTGTGAGAACTAACACCAATGGTTAGAACTAATTTAAAAGGATTACAGGAAAACCCAAATGAAGTTGAGATGAACCGCTTATCTACAGTTGCTCAAACCATTCTTTATATACCGGTTTAAATAACTAATATTTGAAAACCATTATGAACATAAAAGACAATTTACCATACTAGACTAGAGAAAAACTAACCCCCCCTTCAACAATTACTTCCATTTGGTCAACACTAATTTCCATCTGTACTAACATGCCTTCGATACTAATTCTCCATTAGTAATAAGTTCTTGTTGACTAATCATTCAGTTTCAACAAACATACATAGTTCGATACCTACCAATTCCTATTGATCATACACGGTTGTGGCTCAACAACTATTATTATCGCAGGTATATTACTAACAACCACCATTGATGGCAACCTTGAATAGCCTAACTAGTTTACTTTATGTTCTGAATTATGTAGTATAATTGAACAATCTCCACCTTACTACAAAGTCCAAACCCAACATATATAGTAAAAGTTCAACACATTTAAAAAAGTGTAGAAATTTCAGACCTAGTCATGACCTTGTTAACGTATCTGCAACATTTTCATTAGTATCAACTTTATCAACCTTTACTGCCTTTGAGTTGATAACACCCCTGAAAATGTAACCTCACATTGATATGTTTATCTTCTCATGATACATCTCATTATTTGATAGATGTTAAATGGTTATCACATAAGGCTAATTCATATGCGATCTTAAGCCCAAATTCATATAAAAAAACCTTTAATCTACATAGCTTCTTTTATTCTTCAATCAAAGCTATATACTCAACTTTCATAAATGATAAAGCTAAAAAATGTGTTGTAATGGTGATTTCCAACTAACAAGGCTTCTTAAAGCTTTAATTAAATGCATAACCATTGTTATCAAAGATATATTACTAACAACCACCATTCATAGCAACCTTGAATAATTTAATTAGTTTACTTTATGTTTGACTTATGTAGTATAATTCAATAATCTCCATCTTATTACAAAGTCCAAAGCCAATATATTCAGTAAATGTTCAACACATTTAAAAAAACTGCAACCTTTTCATTAGCGTCAACTTTATCAACCTTTACTACCTTTGAGTTGATAGCATCCCTAATGAAATGTTACCTCACATTGATATGTTTAGTCTTCTCATGATAGCATCCCTAATGAAATGTATAATAGTTATCACATAAGACTAATGTATATGTGATCTTAATCTTAAATTCATATAAAACCTTTAAGCCGTATAGCATCTTTTATTTCTTCAATCAAAGCTATATACTTAACTTTCATAAATGATAAAGTTAAAATGTGTTGTAATGACACTCTCCAACTAACAAGGCTTCCTAAATCTTTAAATGCATAACCACTAATAGATTTCCCTGTATTAAGATCTTTTTCAAAATCAACATATACATTACATAGAATCAAATCCTAATCATGTACATTACCAAATAGTAGCCAAATATGACCCTGAAATCCATTGCACACCCTCTCCATGTAACTTCTTTGAATTTGCAAGAAATCTACTAGCCACACTAATAACTTAGGTTATGTGAGACAGTATATTAATTAGCATATGTTAAGTCTACTATATCATATACTCCAAACCTTATTTGTCCCTTATGTCAACTTGACATGTTGGTTAACTAGAGTTGTCACATGTTTGCTTTGATCCATACAAAATTTATGTACCATTTATTCACATAAGCACCTTAGGTTAACTTAAGATTCTTAAGTTCTCTTTCCCTGTAAAATTCCATCCACAATATCTTTCTTGCCAGTTTCTAACTCTCTCATGTCCAATTTTTCCTTCATCAATTCCTTTATAGCTTTAATATTCTGCAAACCCTTGTAGACCATTAGAACATCATTCGTATACAACAAGTACATAACTTATCTATTATATATAAACAAATTCGCCATACCCACTCCTTTGAAACCCACAATTATCAATATAGACATTAAACCTTTTGTACAATTGCCAAGGAAACTATTTGGAACCATATACAAACTTTTCTACAAACATAATTTATCTCCATGGTCCTTAACCTCATATTCTTTTGGTTTTCTTATGTAAATATTCTTTTTAAAGGCCCCATATAAAAATTTTAACTTTTACATCTAGTTTTTTCACTTAAAATCACTAGTTGTAGTCAAGGTCAACATCTTATTTGTTGTGAGTGTTTCACCAATGGTGAGAATATGTAATGATAATCAACCACAACTCTTTTATATAGACCTCTTAGCTATCATCCTAGCTTTGAACCTTGACCTTCAATCTTCTCAGTTCCTTCCATCAACTTGTATATCCATTTTCGCCCAATAAGTTTTTGTTCATGCAACCTGGTGTACGTCGAGCGTGATATAATTTTGTTAATATTTTAAGTCCATTTTACGCATTAGTCAAGTTTTAAATTTACAAAACACGATATTGTACTAACACTAAACACACACTTGGGCAAGTGCACCTACCGTGAGCGTAGTATAGTGTTGGTAAGATACCGAGGTCGTCCAAGGACACAAGAACTTTTAACACCGGTTTATCGTCAACGTCTAATCGTTACAATTTTTTGGATAAAAGTTTTAAACATAAAATTAAATCTAAAACAAAAAGATAAATAAAATGAAATACAAATAGACAAGATAGAATCACTTGGATCCAACTCCTCTTTAATGTATCCTTTGATGATTTTCGCACTTTCGAACTTTTCAAGAGATTATGTTAGTTAAAATAGTAGGTCCCTCTTTTGAAGGTGATGTTACCCTCAAGCCAGTGGTTTGAGTCAGCAGGGATACAATCCCAAAGGGTCGGAATATTGAAAGATAATTAAATAAGTTATTAATGTGAAAAGTAGTAGGCCCCTCTTTTGAAGGTGACGTTACCCTCGGCTAAGTGGTTTGAGTCAGCAAGGATACAATCAAGAAGCCAGTTTAAAGTTTTAATAGTAGTTTACATATGAGGGGTTCAAGCTATTTGCACCCCCGCCATCCAATACCTGTGGGCATTGAAGGAGGTCCTAGTAAGCTTGAACCAAGTCCTCGCAGAATCTATACACTGAACGAGACAAGAACTTTACCAAACCACCCTTCTAACCCCATTCCAAGTAGTTAACGTGCTTTATATAGACCGTAAAGAGACGAATGAGCAAATCAATGACATCATGAAGAAATGGTTAAGAAAATTCACTTTCAATATAAGAAACTAGTTATTAAAGTCATTATTATATACCCAATTAAAAAGTGCCGAAAGATTAAAAATAAAAAGTAATAAATTAAAGACTTGTCTTCACCAAGTGATGTAAGAGATTAGCCAAACATGACCTTTGTTTGACAAGAACTCTTACGTTCAATCTTGGATCCCGAGACTACTATACACTCTAAAGATGATAGATGGATGATGGTGGTGGGTGTTGGTGTTGTAGTGGTGGTGGAATGGTGGCAAAGTGAGAGAGAAGTGGTTTGCCAAGGGATGCCTTTGAAGTGAACCAACCACCCCTATTTATAGTCAGAACAGTACCCCAGCCACGGTCACGGGCACCGTGTCCAACGGGAACGGCCCGTGGCCGGCTTCTTCCTTCCTTCATTAATTGCAGCTGTCAGCAGAGGGCCCCACACGAACCCGTGGCTTTTGGGCACGGCCCCGTGGTCAACTCTTCACTGTACTATCAAGATTTTGCAAATCTTAGAGTCTGACCACGCCACATGGTGTAGGGATGAGCAAATCATACCCGGAACCGGTACCGAGTTTACCGAACCGGGTACATTTTCGGTACCGGTTTTTACCCTTAAATACCGGTACCAAACCGGTACCGAACCGTTCCGTACTGGGTATATTCGGTACCAGTACCGGTACCCACTTTTGGGGATTTTCGGTACCGGTACTTTCGGTACCGAGCTCATCCCTACCATGGTGTCCTGGGCACGGCCCCATGGTGGGCATAGAAGCTTCTGCATGCTTTGTCTTTAAGTGCAAGGACTGACCACGCCCCATGCCTAGCTGGGCACCGTCCCGTGGTCAGTTTCTGTTTCCTTGTTTTTGTCTTTGGGGTGTTGTCGAGGGGCCGCGCATATCACGTTATTCCTTCTTCTTGTATTAATGTTGGTTTTGGCTGCTTCTTTTATTCTTTTAAGCTCATTTGGTCCTGTAAATTCAAAAGGAACAAAGAAACATGCTTTTTCCAACATTAATACTAGAAAATGGTCAGTTTTATGCCTCATCTGATGTAATTTATATGTTGCATTTTATACACATCAAATATCCCCACACTTGAATCTTTGTTTGTCCTCAAGCAAAATTCTTTTAAATGTGGCTTACACTCCCAAATGGAATAGGTAGAGAAGAAGTTTTGTAGCTTTTCTTGAGTGTCGGGAATCCAAGATCTTTATTTAATTTTTTATTTTATTTTATTTACAATCCTATTCGTCATGATTTATTTAGAACACTCTTAAGAAAAAATATTTATTTGGGCATAACATGCCTTTTTAAAATTCTATTTATTTATATACAAGTTCACGTACCTCACGGGAGATCACTCAACAATAGGCCGAAGATGTATTTTTGTGATAATACTCGATTCCGGCATGGAACTTACTTCTACCACATGCTTGCCAAGCGAGCAAACCTCTTCCTCTTTAACTATAAACCTTCATAAATATTGTAACAACCCGACTTTTCCGGTTGTTCTGTTACTACCGTTTATCCTTTGTAACCGTATATGTAATCCGAGATTCGATATAATAATGGATTTGTGTTATACTAAATATATTTTCATCACACTGCATAACATCACACTTAACACGCTTTATACCTGCAACGCTAACGCTACACGAACCACAGAAAACTATTTTAAGGTATAAGCCGAGTGTGTTTGTTTGTTCGGTAACCACTCGCGCCTACGACCTCGCTTATCACACAAATCGCAATTGCAGTTATTTATGTTACTTTATGTTGCTTATGTGTTACGTGTGCTTATTATTTATGGATTGTAGTCGCTCTCGCAACTTGCTATATCGCATTATTACGTTCAAACAACGCTTAACGCTTTGCTAAAACACTAAACCTAACTAACTAATACGAACGAAAACATCAAATGAACAACCGACGCGTGAATTGGAAACGATTCGCATGGAACTGGCCAATTCGTACGAATTGACCAATTCGTATAAATTGACCACTTCGTGCAAATTGACCAATTCGTACAAATTGGCACAATTCGTACGAATTGATCCCTTTTCCCTCATCCCCTATAAATACTCAGCACACGTATGCTCCCACTCTTGCTACCACTTCGCAACGAAACTCTCTCTACTCGTTTTCTCTTATTTCCAAGTAAGAAGCAACCATTTCCTGCGAAGCACAACGATTTCCACTACGATTTTACACGAGTTTATCTCTGATTTCATCTAAACTTTTCTGTTTATGATAACCTTCATCTTTTTCATAAAACCTTCTGATTTTATCTTGGATTCACAATTAAACGAGTGTATTTGAGTTAGCTTTGGCTTCTCAAGATAGAAACCTTGATGTTTCAAGCTCACTAAGTGTTTTATCCAAATAAAACTGTTTTAAGCATTATTTTTACATGAAAACGGACCAAAACAAACATAAGTTTCGTCCACTGACAGTGGGACGACGTCGGTGTCTAAACCATCATGAAAAGGACTCGAAATCACATCTGATTCAGGTGAAGACTCAGTTCCGCACGCACGAACACGCAAACAGTTGACTTGTGCGAACTGGACTGGCTCGTACGAATTGGCTCAGTTCTGTAACGCCCCAAAAAGCTAAATGTGCATGCATTTAAATTAATTATAACTTAACTTAGTTGGAATACATGTAAAAAAATGTTAGCTTAAGAATGAATAATATCTAAATAAAACTAACATATAAGTGGAGGGACCAAATATGGATAGTATGAAAGTGAGTTTATTAAAAACAAAGTAAACACACAAACACACACATCTGGTGCGTGTGTCTGGTCGACTAAGCAAGAAGAAAAAGGGGAGAAACCCCTTTTGATCTGAAATCAAGAAATTGGAAGGATAATCAAGGCCAAATCAATGCATGAACCTAAATTCTTAACCATCTAAGTTTGTTTATCATAGTGGTAAGTTGAATTTCTTGATTTGGTGAATTGTAGAAAATGGGTTTCCATCCATCCATGAGTTCATGTAAAAATTTTTATGATTGTGAGTTGGAATGATACCATGAAACTAGAATTATGCTTAATCTTGGTCGTTTGAATGATTTAAAGTGGTAACCCACTTCATGTAGTATTAAAATGAAAATGATGATTATATAGATGTGAATAGTTGTAATCTTGATGCATGATTTTGTATGTGATAGAGAATTTCTAGATAATTTGATGTAGAATGAAATATGTATGAACTTGATTGATTATGGTATGCTTAGAATACTTGTACTTTATGCTTTGTTGGTGATACGCACACCAAGTGTTTGATGAAATGCCTTAGTTAAGAATTCTGCAATTTTAACCTCGGACCTTACATAATGATCATGATTTGAGTATGTAAATGAAGTACATGTTGAGTTTTTATGATGCCTTATCAAGGAATATGTAAAATAAACATAAGACATGAATTCTAAGTATAAACGGTTATGTATAGGTATAAAGGAAGAAGGTTCAAGTCACTCAAAGCAACAAGGAAGTCAAGGCCGAGGTACGCTACTTGTACAACTAAAAGCTTATTTGTAACATTTCTTAGTGTTATATATTGTAGTAGTAGTTTGTTAAAGATAAGATCATGAATTAGACCTAATGCGAATGGGTCGAACGAACTAGAATGAATGTGTAGCTAGAATGGTTATATTTTGATTCGTTGTGAACGGATCAAATAATTAGAATGTGATATTAAAGAATGAGTATGAGATTTGTCCATCGCGAATGGGTCCAATAAGCTAGAATGTAATGATGAAGATTGGTTATGTGATTGACCCGTTATGGACGGGTCGACAAGTTAGAATGTGATGATAAAGAATGGTTTTGTAAGTGAATCATTGCGAACGGGTCAACTTAATAGAAGTTGTATAATGAAATTTCATATATATATATATAATAGTTTTGATTCTTGTGGTTGTGATGTAGGTAAATCCACACTTTAAATGGCGCGCTACGCTCGGAACGAACACACTCCATTTTGCTCGCAATACGCTTCCGGACTTGAACATTGTAAATTGTTGGTGCAAAATGTCTATGTCTTAGTCTTATATCGAGTCTGTATAGATTAGATGTGAATAGGCTAGCAAAATCAAGTATTTATGAAGTTGTGAGTCAAGTTCGCTGGTAATAGTATGTTGATGTCAAGTTCGGCCGAACTTGACTAGGTCAAGTTCGCCCGAACTTAGTCTCTCTCCAGCGAACTTGATCTTCTATAAATAGCTAGCTTGAGTCTCTCATTTGTAACTTTTGGTGCTCTGTGTAGCGAAGCTCTATCAATTTGGAGACTTGAAGTTTATTAATAAAATTGACGTTTAACTGATTAATTCTTGTTATTTGGTAATCATGTCATATTATTTTCGCCATTATGGATATTAGATATCAAATCTAGGTTCCTATGCTATCAGGATCGGTCCTACAAGTGGTATCAGAGCTAGAATAGCCTGATTTGATTGATATCAAGACAAGAGCAACTCTTATTCTACTCCATTCTTCTATTTTTCTTAACTTTTACACTAAAAATGAAGAATTTACGGGCAAATTTTGTCCAAATTTGAATTTGTCATGTTAAAAACATCATAGATAAACCCCTGAGAGTTTGGAGATTAAAATCAAACGAATTGATGCAAAATTGTTGAAAAAATCATGTTTGAAAAATCCATTTTGATCGAACTTATAAGCCAAGTTCGCTCGAACTTGACTTAGAAATTCACTTTTTGAGAGTTTTTCTATCAAGTTCGCTCGAACTTGAGGATTTTTGAGAGAAATATTGATAAGTTCGCTCGAACTTACTTAGTTTTCATTGAAATTTTATCAAGTTCGCTCGAACTTGATTAAATTCAAGAAATTTATACTAAGTTCGCTCGAACTTGCAAGTTTTTCTTGAAAATATTTGTAAGTTCACTCGAAGTTAAATCAAGGACTATTTTTAAGTCAAACCACAACAAGTTCGACCGAACTCTTTTAAAAACTGAAAATTTTCAATCTTCCACTACAAGTTCGACCGAATTTGTAGTAGTTCTAATATTTTTCAAAGTTTGAACGTGTTTTCAGCGTACGTGTGTCGATATTCACGATGGATGATCTACAGAGAGCGTTTATGTCAGGAGTGGGTACATCCAATGCCAATGTGATACATCAAGTTAACCCAGACAACGAGATGGGCACGTCCGTTAAACCTCCGAAGTTAATGAGTATGAACGAATACGAGGGATGGAAGGAGAAGTTCAGTTATTGGGTTCAGGCCATGCATTTCCAAAGCTGGGTGGCTTTTGAGAGAGGATACGTTGTTCCGTTGGATGAAACTCAGCAAGTTCTAGAGAAGTATAAGTATTCTTCACAGCAGAAGGATGAGTATATCGCCGAAAAGAAAATGATAAGTCTCATTCAACAACGTTAAAGTGGATGTTTTGATCTTGTTTCCCGAATACATGACTGCGAGAGAACTTTGGTTATCACCGCAAAAGAAATACCAAGGAAGCGCAGAGATGATCAAGAGTAAAAAAGCTCTTATCATGAAGGAATTCGATATTTTTACCATGTTGAAGGGTGAGACAATGAAACAGATGATTGAACATTTTTGTCATCTGAAAGTTCAAATGAGGAGACACGGTCTTGAGAAGACATAACCGGAGTATATTGATAAGCTTGAAGATGCGTTACCTGACGGAGAATGGACTACGTATCTCATGGTATTGAAAGAAAGTCCAAATTGGGAATTCTTCAAGCTGACTACATTCATCGACAAACTCGAAGGTCATGAGATGGAACTTCTAAAGTTCGCAAAGTCGAAGAATGCTAGCATAGTTCAAGATGTCGGTCTATATTACAAGAACGGAATTCAAGACAGCGTTTCAAGCCCAAAGATTCAAACTGCATTCAGTGCGAATATGAATTCTTCGAATCATTCGTCACAGAATCAAAATCAATCATATCCACAATATGATCAAAGTCCGCAGAGTTCTTCTTTTTCAAGCACAGAGTCAAATTCTTCATATTAGAGTCAAGCAAATCAGAATCAACAAACGAATTCTGTCTGAATGTGTATAAGTGTAACATTGCTGTCAATTTAAACAATGTTGTTTCTGAGCAAGTTGCTAAGCAACACATGATGCTTCTCGCCACAGTTCTAGAATCGTATGAAAGTCTGGTGGCCGGGAAAATTGGCAATCCGGAAATGACCACCGAAGACTACGATCAGGTGGACGAAGAAGAACTTGAGCTGATGGATATAAAATGGTCTTTGGCTTCTATCATTAGAAGGGTGACAAAGTTTGTTGCACTCACAGGCCGAGATATCGGAAATTAAAGCAACAAGCTAGGGTTCGAGAAATCAAAGGTCACTTGTTTCAGATGCCGACAAAAAGGGCATTTCAAAAGAGAATGCAAAAATTCTGAAGCAATAGGCAATCAGAGTCCATTTGGAGGTGGCAACGAATACTACAAGAAGTCACTGCAGTATAAACCATTTCCGAAGAAGACTCAAGTTGTTATTTAAGAAAAACCATCCAACAATACCGAGAAGGCAATGGTTGCTACCAACAAAGATGATCGTTTTGATTGGATTTCTTATATTGCAAAGAAGACCAGAGTTGTATTGATGGCTGAAATTGTTGAAGATACATCTGCTGAGGACGCAGCTCCGGAGAATGTTCTACTAGAACAGTATCTGCAACAACAGGAAGAAGAGGAGACTTACCTTCACATGAAGACACAAGGCATTTTAACTCTTAACTCAACTTCTAGTTTTGTAGAGTACTTTGATGGAAGTTCTCAGGAGCAAGTGGTTAAGGAGAAATCGAATGATGAAGAAGTTATTGATGTAGCTCAAGAAGTGAATGCTGAAAATCTCACGGACATTACCAATAAAGCTATGATGGAAAATCTTACCAAGGTAGGTCAAGAGGTAAAGATAGTCGAAAAGGAAGTTGTCAAAGTGCAAGTTGTGGAGGTTGAAAAACTTTGCACAAAATGTACCGAGCCGTGTGCTAAATGTGCCGAAAAATACAAATCCTCGCTGAACTCAATGTGCATAATGAACATTTCAAATATGATTATCGCAAGCGTATGGCAAAATGAAAGATGATTATGGCAGGCTCGACAATGTCAAACAACACGACACTATGAGAATGTTAAAAGGGACAGTAATGGATAAACAAAAAGCAATAAATGTTTATATTAACACCATTGCTGAAACCAAACAACAACTCCAGGACATGAAAACTGAAATGGAACGTGTTCAACAACTTTTAAGAAGTTACACAACTAATGCTTATGTCATCGATCATATTCTTCCACGATTTCGTTGGAAGAAAAGATAAAATGTCTAAAAAGAAAAATGGTAGAGAATACAACAATGTTCCACCACCCCTATGTGATAAATATTGTCGCAAAATTGTTGACGGGATGGATAAGGCACTCAACATTGAGTTATTATCTGAAAAGAAGAATGAGTTGCCGGAGAACATTGATGTAATATATACCACATCAGATGATGACAATAATGCGGTGGTTAAAAGTGTGGTTGAAAACGTTTTGAATGATTCTGATGATGGCAGCTTTGAGAGTGCCACCTCAAGTTCGAACAGTTCTGACACAAAATCCGAAGAGGACGATACATCATCGAAAGATGGCCTATGTGATGATCCTAATGTTGTCATGTACAAGGTTAAGGAATCTGATAGACTATACTTTGATGACAGTTTTCCGATTCAGAACATCAAAGAAGAAAAATTGGATAAACTGTTCAAACTGGTTGAAGTTATATCAGAGGATCTGGAGAAGAATGAAAAGAAATTCTATTCTAAACCCAAAAGAAATTACAATAACTACCGGAGAAATGGTGGTGATCATCCGGAAAACCGGAGAGCTGGGTTGGGATTAGAAGTGGAAGATGAACCAGTTAAGAAAAAGTCACCATTTCACGAGTACAAAGATAAAAACATGAAATTCGTTTATGGGACAAGCACGGTTCAAGAGGAAAATTTGATTGGGAAACAATCAAACGATGAGTTTAAGAAACAAAAGGAACCTCGAGATAAGGCTAAAACTGCAAGTGGTGTAAAACCACTAGTGGACACTCACATGATGATCGGAATTGCTTTCAAGTGCAATGAAGTTGCTCATATTGCACGCAAGTGTCCGAAATCTAAGACGGTCTATCTTCGAAGAAAAGAAAGTTCAGATCTTGTAAAACCTAAGCAACCAGGGTTTGTAAAACCGGTCACGATTTTGAAAAGAAATGAATCAAAACCTGAAGTTAAACCTAAAACTGAAAAGAAATTTGAAAACTCAACTTTCAAAAAAGGTGAAACTTCCAGGGTAAACGAAACTAAGTTTTACATCAAAAAGGCAAACATTAAATCACAAGCCTGGATTGCTAAGAAAAAGTTAAAAACATTTGAAGTTATCAAGTCTGAGCTTGTTAAGACTGATAACAAGAAAGAATCAAAATCTGAGACCAAAACTGAAACTGTCAAATCTACAATTGGTATTGAATCTTCAAAAGAAAAAAAGAAAGTGAATTTTGAAAATGTAACTGACAGTGGAGGCTCAGATGAAGATTATGAGGATGATTACCAAGCTTTTTATCCCAAACCCAAGACCAAGAAGGCTTGGGTCGCGCTTTTTAACTAAGTTTTAATATGTGCAGGGGCTCCAGAGATCCGTTCTTTCAAAGTGGATTCTGGATAGTGGAGTGTCCAGGCATATGACGGGGATGAAAGCTCTTTTGTTTGACATAAAAGCTATTAACGACGGATATGTTGTATTTGCCGGTAATCAAGGTGGAAGGATCGTCGCCGAATGAAAACTTTCCAATGGCGTTGTATCGTTTGATCGTGTGAACTACATAGCTGAGCTGGAGAACAATCTTTTGAGCATCTCGCAGATTTGTGACAAACAGTTCACGGTGCATTTTAACGATAAAGAGTGTATGATTTTAAAGCCGGGTTTCAAAATACCTGATGATTGGGTTCTGATGCGAGCCCCGCGCGAGAATGATTTATATGTCTTAGATATGGGCGTCGCTACCACATCATCAAAATCAACTCAATGTTTCGTGACGAAAGCTACGTAGAAAGATTCTATTCTTTGGCATCGTAAATGGGGCACATTCATTTGCGAAAAATGAATTTCTTGGTTCATAATGATTTGGTAGAAGGCGTGAATTTAAGAAGCTTCCACATGACAGATCACTGTCTCGAATGTAAAAAGGGGAAGCAGATTAAAAAGTCACATCCGAAGAAAATTCTGAACTCAATAAAGTTGCCGCTTGAACGTCTTCACATGGATTTATTTGGTCCTTTAAAATTTTGAAGTATTTCAGGAGACTTATACTGCTTGGTTGTCACAGATGACTACTCTCGATATTCGTGGGTATTCTTTCAAGAATCAAAGGATGAAACGTCGATAATTTGGTGATTCTTTTCAAGAAGCTTGAAAATCTTTATCATCTGCCTGTTAGACGAATCCGCAGTGACAACGGCACGAAATTCAAGAATAATAAGATGAAAGAATTTTGCAACGCCAAGGGAATTCTGCACGAATTCAGTGCACCCTATACTCCGCAACAAAATGGTGTAGCTGAGAGGAAGAACAAAACTTTAATCAAAATAGCAAGAACCATGCTTGCAGACTCGAAACTTCGTGTTAGCTTCTGGAGTGAGGTAGTTGCAGCGGCTTGCTATACACTAAACAGGGTCTTAATTGTCAAACCATCGAAAAAGACATGTTTTGTAATGATCAACCGAAGGAAACCAAATTTGAAATATTTAGAGCCATTTGGTGCGCCATGTACTGTAATCGATCAAGATGGTAATTCAGGGCCAAATCGCTTGAAGGTTTCTTTGTCGGGTATGCGAGTCCGCTAAGAAGAGTATATGTTCCCTCGTTGAGAAAGGTAATTGAAGCACAACATGTTGATTGCTTCAACTATACGGATCCTATTCAAAGAAGAGGCGCGCATGGCTGTTCAACTATCAAGATCTATGGAAATCATTCGACTTGCCGGAAGAACCGTCTGAAGAAGAAATTGCAGCGTTATATTATCTTCAATATTCGGCGAATCAAGAACAGATCATTAGACCAATTGTGGTTAATTAACCCACGTTGGATACTTCGTCTTCCAGAGCAGGTCCGAGTAATAGCGGTGTTCAACTTGAAAACGTTTCTGAAGAAGAAGTAACACCTGCTATAACTCCATCGAATGATTCTTCTGAACCAGAAAATACAACAATAGTGCCAAGTATGCCTCAGAATCAGAATTCTGACTCTGATGAATTGCCGACATTTGATGCTGATGGTGAATCCTCATCGGATGAAGAAGTTGAGCAGATATCCAACATGTTGAATCAATCTGCTAGCCCGAGCAATCAGAACGAAGCTTCATCTAGTGCTCCTAGTGTTGAATTGAACGTTGATCTGAATATCTCGAATTAGCAAAGCTCAGTTGATGTTCCTAGCGAAGAAATGCCACGATCTTATTCATACCATCCTTCAACAAATATCATTGGTGAATTACAAACTGGTGTGCGTACAAGAAGTCAAATCAATAAAGCACTAAGTTGTTTCTACACCGGAGTTGCTCCTACTCAAGACTACTGCTACTACTCATGTTTCATTTCTCAAATAGAGCCGAAAACAGTGAATGAAGCTCTGGGTGACGAGAACGAGGTGATAGCAATGCAAGAGGAACTGTTACAGTTCGAGAAATTGGGAGTCTGGAGGCTTGTAGACTTACCACCGAAGCAGAAAGCTATAGATACGAAGTGGGTCTTCAAGTGTAAAAGGAATGATTGGGGGTGATTGTCCGAAACAAAGCTCGGTTGGTTGTCAAAGGTTTTCACCAGCAAGAGGGTATTGACTACACATAAGTATATGCACCGGTTGCACGATTAGAGTCAATCCGCATATTCCTCGCGTTCGTAGCTTGGAAAGGTTTTAAGGTGTACCAGTTGGATGTAAAATCTGCATTTCTCTACGGTAAACTACGTGAACAAGTGTACGTCGGCCAACCACTGGGGTTCGTCGATCCGCTGAAAAAGAACAAAGCTTATCTACTTGACAAAGCCTTATACGGATTACATCAAGCCCCGAGAGCTTGGTACGAGACGTTATCTCAACATCTCGTTGGAAATGGCTTTACAAGAGGCATAGTGGATAGTACTTGGTTTACCAGAGAAGTCGGAAATCATCTAATCATTGTACAAATCTATGTGGATGATATCATCTTTGGTTCAACGGATGATAGTCTTTGCAAAGAGTTCGAAAAGATCATGAAGAAGAAGTTCAAAATGTCTTCGATGGGCGAAATGAAATTCTTCCTCAGATTACAGGTGGATCAGTTACCAGACGACATATTCATTCATCAGACAAAGTACGTTCACGATATTCTCAAGAAGTTTGAAATGGATAGCTCGAAGCCGCTTTCGACTTCGCTGGCACTGAATCATGGGATTTGCATTGACGAGACTGGAACCAAAGTTGATGACACACTCTATCGGTCGATGATAGGATCGTTGATGTATCTGACGACATATCGCCCAGATATCATGTATCCTATCTGCCTATGTGCGAGATATCGGTCTAGTCCTCGAGTATCACACATGCAGATAGTCAAAAGAATATTCTGTTACTTGAAGGGATGTCCAAGCACTGGCTTGTGGTATCCAAAGAATGACAATTTTGATCTAACGGGATACGCTGACTCAGACTTTGGAGGGGACAAGCGGAACTCTAAATCTACAACGGCTGGTTGCCAGTTCTTCGGAACTCGTTTGGTAACGTGGCAATGCAAGAAACAGACCACGGTCTCTCTCTCTACCTGTGAGGCAGAATACATTTCTGCTTCCAGCTGTTGTTCTCAAATCTTCTGGATTCAACAACAGATGAAGGATTATGGTCTACAATTTCTTGATACGCCTTTATTCGTAGATAAAAAGGCAGCTATAGATATAACCAAAAATCCGGTTCATCACTCACGTACTAAACACATTGAAATTCGTTATCACTTCATTCGTGACTGCTACGAAAAGAAGTTGGTGCGAATAGAAAAATCCACACCGATGAACAAAAAGCTGATTTTATACCAAAGCATTTCCTTTAACAAGATTTAAATATCTAATGAGGCTTAACGGTATTAAAAATTTGCTGACAGGTGCGGAAGCTGAGGTTGAATACGGATCGGACGACGAGTTCACGTGATCCACATTGGTTTGTTCATATCTTTTAGATTAGTATTTCTTAAAAACTAAAATACAAACATATGTTTTTGATTTTAGGGGGAGAAATATTGGAGAAAATACAAAAACATATGAAAAATTAAAAAAATACAAAAACATATGAAAATTTTCAAAAAGTACAAAAACATTGAAAAAGACAAAAAGAATTTGTTGTCACAAAAGAAAATAATAGTACATCAGTGGACTATCACAGTATGCTAAAGAAATGTAAAGTTTAAAAAGTAATAAACAAGTCTTACTGTGGATGTGTCGATAGGCTTAACACATTCAGTAGATTGTTTCTGAGATATAAATTAAATTTCACAACTGCTTAATCTTGTGGATTAACTCATCTTGGATATATGGACTTAGTACTCCGAAATTTCGTATGAGAGATTGCCTGATTCTGAGATACGAGGCCTTTATAGATAGTTGATATCTGGGGTATTATACAAGTTCTTCTGATTTTGCGGAAGCAATAACCTAGAACTTCTATAATGCTTTATGCTATAAACCCCTAAACTGCATGCAAACTAGAAAAGTATCGAAAAATCTAATCATTAGCAGTGCTAAAAAGATTTCTTAAATGGAACACACCCTAAGTCGAGCCTTCATCTCTTTGTCGATACGGTGGTATTAACCTGAGCTCTCAAGGCTTTTCATTAACCCAGAGACAGATATCAATTACGCTATACTCACCTGTAAGATGAAATCTAGGGAATCTTGATACGGGAGTATATTCAAGAAGTGGGAACCGTAGATAAGTCAAGTTTCATAATTCATACCTAACATATCTTGAAATAATTGAGAAACGTGATGAAGTCTAAGTGGACAAACATATCGACAATCTAGCTAAATGAGTTTAAAACTTAAAGTCATCTAAAGGTCAACGGTACTGGTGATATATCTCAAACAACTGATATGATCCTTAGACACGAATTCACAAAAATATACCTGTAAATATGTTTGTACATAGTTTATTTTGTTTTTTACATAGTTTATCTGCTTTACAGATTAAAACCAAAAAGATTTTCAGTGTGTTTTAGCATAAACTTAAAAAATTACAAAAATATTTTGTTTCTACATTGTTTTCAGCATACCAATGTTGGAGAATGGATCTTCGAAGTCTTGTAAGGTGCTAAAACTAGTGGGAATCTAATTGACAACGGGCTGGGAGCTAATCTATTAAATCTGATAAGCCAAAACGATTAAAAGTTCATTAATTTGAAGCTTTGTTTTTGAAAAAATTCAACAGTTTGTTCATATCGGGTCAAACCGGGGTCATTAACTTGGACTCGGCAGACAAATCGGTTAACCAAGGTCATTAACTTGGACTTGGTCAACTGAGTGGATTAGAACTAGTAAAATGTGAAAAGTTCAGGGACTTAATTGCAAAATCTTGAAAAATTTAAAATTGATTTAGGCAAGTTCGGCCGAACTTACTATGGGCTTTCAAGGATTGGGCTTACAAGTTCGCCCAAACTTGCTAGGATATAAATAGCAAGCAAGTTCGGCCGAACTTCATTATCACTGTTCTTTGTCTCTCAAGTGAACTTAGCGATTGTGAGAGTTTTGTTAAAATTGCAAAGAATTAGTCGTTGTGCTGCTGAAATTTTGATTGTTTGTGGTGATTAGCACATCACTTACAACGGCAGAGGTGAGAAATTAAGATTTGAACTGCAAATTGAACGTAAACGGTTAACTTAGATCTGAAGTTGATAAAACTGGTAGATCTAGGTGTAATTTGGACAAATTGATCTTAAAATTGTAATAAACATCATTAAATTACCTGGTGTATACATTGAATTTGATTAGAACGAGCATTAGTGAATGTGCAGGTTTGGTGTAGGAGATGACAAGTTCGGCCGAACTTGTTATCTAGTTCGCCCGAACTTGCTAAAGAAAACTTGAATAAAATTGATCTTAACTCAAGTCCGACCGAACTTATGATGAAATCTGAAAATGTTGAATACATTTGTAAGTTCACTCGAACTTAGGAAAAAGAAATTTGAAATGTTTTAATAATAAGTTCGCCCGAACTTATGTTGTTTTGTTGAACATGTGTTGTGAAATGTTCGGGCGAACTTGACAAACTTGTTTGTAATATCAACATCAAGTTCGCCCGAACTTGATGTAATATATTGAAATGTGCAACTTTTCCTTGAAATGTGTGCTAAATGTTTTGCGTCGATTTTCATGTTCCAGTTCTAGCGCGGGTAATCACGATGGATTTTTCCAAGTTTCACAATACTTGTATTACTCTTGACAAGACGCTGTGTCCATCGCTAAAGGAATATGAGAGTATTTTGAAGTTTTTGAAGGATAGTCCAATACATCGTGCTATCACGGAAAGAACAGTGTCTTATCGATCGCACATTTATCATTTCTGGATGAATGCTTCGTTGAGTGAAGACAAGAAGACTATCAGTTCAGTCGTTCAAGTTGGAAATGAAGATAAAAGTATTATAGTCACTGAAGAAGATATCCGAAGGATCTTACAATTCAATAATGATAAAGATGATCCAATTTTTCTTGATGAGAAGATGGTACGTTGATGTTTTTACCGAATGGGCTACAAAGGAAGCGTGAATAATCCTACATTGAAGAAAGGGGAAGTTCCAAACCCCTACAAGCTTCTCATGCATGCAATTATACATACTTTCAGCCATCTGAAAGCAGGTCTCGATGACGTCCAAGACTATATGGCTTGCATGGCTACGGAGTTGATCTTGAAAAAGTCGTATAACTATTCAAAGCTCGTGTTTACTCATATGTCAAAGAATATGGAAGATACTAGACTATGTTTGTATCCAAGATTTGTGAAAATGCTCACTGATGAGAAGTTTAAAGACATTGCACGTGATCCAAATGACATAGTATACTTTAGTCATCTTGATGAAACTACCGTAAAGAAATTGATCAAGTTTCAGAATCAGGATTCAGCACCAGTTGCAAAACCACTGTTGATGAAACTACCGTAAAGAAGTATGTTGCACCTGCTGGAAACAAGTGTAGAAATGATGGTAGTGGTGACGAAAAGGAGTTAAGTGCTGAAAAGGAATGGTTTGTGACGTTCAAGCCTAAAGCTCGAAGTGAATGGTTTTTAAAGGATGAGGTTGAAAAGAAAAATAATCGTGCATCTAAGAAAGCAGACACTATGCTAATTGACGAAGATGAGCCTAAAAATGTGTAAACAGAGGCTGGATCTAGTGCGGCAGTTGTGATCGAGAGCCAAGAAGCAGAAAAGACAACTCAAGAGGACGATGTAATATATGCAACTTCTGAGAATGACAATGATAGTGATGATTCGCTCGAGAAAGAAACTAAGAAGTCAATAGCAGAAAAAGAAGCTGAAAAAGTCAAAGAAACTGATGCTGACTACGAACCCGAGCAAGAAAAAGAATCTGATGAAGAGAGACCAAAGAAGAAAGCAAAACAAACAAAGTCTTCAGCAACGGAGATATCTAAGAAGACTACAGGGTCTCCAAAAACAAAGGGCAAAAAGAGTCAGCAACCAAAAAGTCGTCGTTACGTTGGGAAACCAAAAAGCACAGAAGTCACACAAGAACCTTCTGGTGCACAGGAGAAAGGAGTCACACAAGAACCTCCTACACAAGAACCTCCTGTCATTATCTCAGCTGAAGCAAAATGTCCAGGAGTTACACAAGAACCTCCGGAGACTGAATTGTTAGAGATTCCTGTCATTCAATCTCCTGTTCCTCAAACGACTTCTCATTTTGAAAGTTCAACTCCCAAAGCTTCTACACCAAAGGCTACTCCTAAATCGACGCCATAAATGCCAAAGACTACTCCAAGTTCAAAACTATTTGGTGATATGCCGAATGAGCCAATAGATATTCAAGTTTTGAATGATTTCTTCCCAGATTCAGATATCGATGTTCTAGAAAAGCGTGTCAAAGTATTGGAAGATAGAGTGGCTAAGAATGAATCTGAAAAAGCCGAGCTAGAGAAGCTGGTAAAATAGAGTGAAGTTGAGAAGGAAATTTTATCTGACAAAGTTAAAAATTCCTTGAAGGTGATCGAGGATACTTAAAAGCGTTAGTTGAAAGCCTGCGGAAGCGAATGAAAGGTTGCTTAAAGAAATTGCTGAGCTTAGAACATAACGAGACGTGAATGATAGACGTTTCTACAGGTTACAAAAGGTTCTGACTAACAGTTTGGGAATTGATTTTGATGCTGAATACAAACGTTTAGATATGCAAGAAGCGAAAGAAAAAGCAGAGAAAGAGTTAGCAGAAGGGTAAAAATGTAATTGAAAGCATGCCCGAGATCACTGAACCTGTAAAAGAGATAGAATCTACTAAAGCTTCTGAGTCAGAGATTTCTAAGGTTGATGAATCTGTCAAGCCTTCTGATACTGTAACTGTTACTGAAGACAAGGACGATGATGAAGCTGATGATGAGGAAAAAGACGATGAACCACCAACGGATGATCCAAAAGATGATTCCGACCATGATGGAGGAAATGATGATGATCCAAGTGGTACAGGGTTGAGGGTGGTTGATGCAAAAATTCATGATAGTTTTGATTTCACTTATTTACTAAACGATGAAGCGAATGTTATGGATGATGAGAATCAGGGGGAGTCAGGGCAAACAGGTCCAACCGATGATATTGATATGTCTAACGCTATTACTTCTGTACAGCCTGTTGCTGCGATTACGATAAAGCCTCTGGTCCTCATGCTTGAACATAACGTAGAAGAAGGTGAATATGTACACAATTACTCCAAAGAAGATTTAGCAAAGCTAATAGACGTTGATGCAGAATCACTTGATTTTGATTTCGAAGAGCAAGTTCTTAATGTGAATACGTTTGAGCCTAACGAGTATCATTATCAACGTAGATATGAGGCAGATGAATATAACAAAGTTATAGTGGAAGATTGGTCCTCTAATGACAAGAAAGATGAAGCTGAGAAGTATGTCGGTCCTAATACAGATAGTTTTCCAACTTTTGAGGATATGTACAAACAACTGAATGAGGATATGTTGAAAGAAAAGATAGAAGAATCGATACGTGATGGAAAGTTCCTAAACCTATGATAAAGGAAGAAATTGCACAAGCTAAAAAGTCCTGGTTTAAAGAGATGCCACGTGAAAGAAAGTTTCGACGTCCTCTAGCATTCTTTACCAGAGATAAAGATGTGTCATTGGGAGATATACTGAGTTGGGGGTGGTTTAAAGAGCTGAATGTTTACGCTATCAAACTAGAATTTGGAGTTCAATACTTCAGATATCTGGCAGATTTCAAGACACTTCCTTACTGGGATGTTGAGGAGCTAGTTCAAACAAGGAATGTCACGTACCACATGAAGTTCATTGATCAATTACTTTGGAAGATGATCAAGTTTCAGGCTACTAAAGGTTTTAGATACTGGAAGCCGTTTATCCCAAACCGTCGCATCAAAACCAACAAGAAGACTGGGGAGAAAGACATTACATTGATCATGAAACGCCCGAGAGCGATGAGAAACATGCCCCTGATGCCAATCGAACAAAATTTCTATCCTTTGTTCAAATGGTGGCAGATTGATCCGACTACTTACGAAGCAGTGATTGTTTTACGATTTGAAGATCATCTGGATATTACTAAGGAAAGAGTTGAAATGTTTGGGGTTGAAGGTTTGAGAGGGCTTTGGAGAACAATTAGAATACTAGACCCGATGTGGCTAGTTAATTGCACGAAGGAAGAAATCAAGTGTTTGTTCTACAGTAAGATTGTTTTTGAGGAACGTGAAAAAGAATAAGCATTGCAATATCAGAGGGTTGTAAATGTATGCTATGCACGTGAAGTTAACTCTAGTAGGATGTGGGAATCGAGCTGGACGGAACTTGAACAGGTAGAGTTTTTGAAAGCAGAAAAGCGTATCGAAGAGATTAATGAAAGAGGTAGGGCGGCAAGGCTCAGAATGTTCCAATTTATGAATAAAGTGCCAGCTACTGATCAGACGCCAGATCCAAAGCTTGAAAGACGAAAGAAGCCGTACAAAAACTTCTTTGGGTGTTAGCGTTAAAGTTTTATTGAAGACAAAGTGTTGGAGACTGATAAAAGACGAATACTATATCCAAGGGAGAGTCTGTTGGTGCAGAATGTCTATGTCTTAGTCTTATATCGAGTCTGTATAGATTAGATGTGAATAGGCTAGCAAAATCAAGTATATATGAAGTTGTGAGTCAAGTTCGCTGGTAATAGTATGTTGATGTCAAGTTCGGCCGAACTTGACTAGGTCAAGTTCGCCCGAACTTAGTCTCTCTCCAGCGAACTTGAACTTCTATAAATAGCTAGCTTGAGTATCTCATTTGTAACTTTTGGTGCTCTGTGTAGCGAAGCTCTGTCAATTTGGAGACTTGAAGTTTATCAATAAAATTGACGTTTAACTGATTAATTCCTGTTATTTGGTAATCATGTCATATTTTTTCCGCCATTATGGACATTAGATATCAAATCTGGGTTCCTATGCTATCATGATCGGTCCTACATAAATGGGTCAAAATACTTATGTTGTCTTTTGATCATGGTGTTGATGATCCTTACTTAACAACTTGTGTTTATAACTTTTGTAAGAGATGGTGGATTTGTAGTTGTTTAAAATTGTGTATTTTGTATGTTTAATTAAGTTTACTTGGATGATGCGTCAAAGTTTAAATTGGGTTGTAGAAATGAGTTGTTTAAGTATTGCTTTGACCACTTGAGAAGACGAGCGTTTCAAGTTGGTATCAGAGCCAAGGTTTGAGGGATTCAAGTACAAGGTCTAAGGTACTTGAACTCAAACCGAAAGCTCGCGCATAGTGTGTGTTCGCTCCGAGGCGCAAGGCAAGTAAGTACTATTAAATTTATGTGATTTCGGTTAACGAATTATGTTACAGAATGTTACGGGATGAGTACGGGACGTTACATGAGGTTACGGGACGTCTCGGGATGTTACGGGTAAGTCTGGGCTGAAACAAGGCTCCAAGACGAGTCGTATGAACAAAATTGAGGCAAATCAGCGTCTGGAGAATGGGGGCGTCACCGCCGCACCAAGGGCATCGCCGACGCACCCATCTGCTCCCGACGCTAATTTTTCCTGTCTACGCGAGTTGTTCTCCGATGCGAGTTTCCGGGGTGCGTCGTCGACGCATGGTAAGGCGTCGCCGACGCCCCTCACTGGTCCAGAAACTCTGATTTTGTTTGTTTTGCATGTCGTGAGTCCCGTACCTTCCAAAACCTATCCCATAACTCTTAAAAAGTCCCGAAAGGCCAAAATAATCAATGGAGAGCCTGTAAATCTAGTTGAACTATGTTAAGGCATGCTAAGAACATGATGTCTTGAAAAGAAGGCTAAGAATGTATGAAATAATGACAAGTCCTTCGACTTATTATTGTTATATGAACGATTGTGATCGTTTTGCTCATGTTATAGAACGGATGATTAAGAGTGTATCGCGATGTCAATAAGTTATAAATGGACATTATAAACTAACGAATGATTGTGCTAACAAAAGAAAGATACTCTTGTGTAGATGGCGGATGATAGGGATTTGAACGATGACGAACAGGCGCAACAGGAAATATTGAATGAGAAATTTCTGAGGAAGTAGCAAAGGCTATACAAGCAAACCTACCCAAACTAGCACAAGAAGTGGAAAGTTATGTGCTAGAAGCAGTAGACGTTATGATGACAAGTAAGCTAGATAAATTAAAAGGATTAATAGCTGAATCTCAAGGCAAGAAGGAAACTCGTAGATGCACATACAGAGACTTCATGGCTTGTAACCCGGTGACATATAATGGGGAAATTGATCCTATAAAGTGTCAAAGATGGATCTATAGTATGGAGGCCGTTTTTGTCCGTAGCCGATGTGAGAAGGAGGATCAAGTAATGTTAGCTACGGGTCAACTTCAACTTCAAGCCAAGGATTGGTGAGATGCCCAATGTAAGGAACTGGGAGAGGATAAGCTTCAAGCTATAAAATGGCAAGAATTTAAGGAGCTGTTCATAAAATACCATTGCCCACAATCAGCAATTGATAGAATTCAAGAAGAATCCTCGCGTCTTCGACAAAAGGACGAGTCGATTGATGAGATCACTTATACATTTCTTGACAAACTGAAATTTTGTCAAGATTTTGTGAAGTCGGAAAGAATGAAGATAAACCGTTATCATGACATGTTGAAGGCGGAGTTTAGAGAGTTCATCACCCCTTCAAAATATGAAACCCTAAACGAGCTCATTAATTGGGCCCGAAATAGGGAGATTGAGCTGAAACGACAAGTGGAAAGGGGTGAAAAGAGATCATTGGAACAGACCACCAACCCAAGCCCGCCAAAGAAACAAAGGTTTCAAGATAATGGTAAGAAGGAAAAAGCAAAGAGTAGTATTCCCAAATGCAAGACTTGCGAAAAGCAACACACGGGGGAATGTCTAATGGGTAAGAAAGGATGCTACACTTGTGGTCAAGAAGGACACCCATATTATAAAGTCCTAAGCCCTCGAGAACTTGCTTCAATTGCTTTCAACCGGTCATATCAAAGCCGAATGCCCAAAGCTTCAACAGAAGACGGGCAAGGAAGGAAGGAAGGAAGGAAGAAGCTCCTAAGGCTCGGAGTAGAATGTTTCAGATGACTTCTGAAGAAGCCAAGGCTCTCCCGAATGTCGTATCAGGTATATTTTTACTAAACTCGATACCTACGTATGTGTTATTTGATACCGGAGCCAGTAGGTCGTTTGTATCTAATGAATTAATGTTGCACCCCTCTTTTAAAACTGAAAAGATGGTTATACCCTTAGAAGTTGAGATAGCCGATAGCAAAAGTTATTTGTTATATGAAGTGTGTAAGAACTGTAAGATCATTATAGAGGATGAAGAGTTTGACATTGACCTTATTCCAATGACGTTGGGGAATTCAAGGTCGTGATAGGTATAGATTGGTTAAACAGATACCATGCCGAAATTCTTTGTGAAAGAAAGCAAATTCATGTCCTGTCACCCCTGGGAAAGTGGGTAAGCATACAAGGGGAAAGGAACGTCGAGTCAAAACTTTGCACCATCGTTCAAGCGGTCAAGTACGTAAGAAATGGGAATAAGGCATTTTTGGCCTATGTAATAGACACCGAAAGGCATACTCCAAGGTTCGAGGATGTTAAGGTTGTTAATGAATTTCCGGATGTATTTCCTGAAGAGTTACCGGGACTCCCACCCGAACTAGAGGTGGAATTTAGAATCGAGCTGAACCCGGGAGCCAAAAAACGGTAGCCAAGGCTCCTTACAGATTGGCCCCGACCGAGATGATAGAGCTAATGACTCAAATACAAGATTTACTCGATAAGGGTTTTATAGGCCCAAGTGTTTCACCTTGGGGAGCGCCGATTTTATTCGTAAAGAAGAAAGACAGTTCGATGCGCATGTGCATCGATTACCGAGAATTAAACAAGTTAACAGTTAAGAATCGCTATCCCTTTCCCCGGATCGATGACCTTTTCGACCAACTTTAAGGGGCAAGCTGGTTCTCAAAGATCGATTTACGTTCGGGCTATCACCAAGTAAGAGTACGAGAGGAGGATGTACCAAAGATTGCATTTAGGACTCGTTACGGGCATTATGAGTTCTTAGTAATGTCCTTCGGGTTGACGAACGCGCCAGCCGTGTTTATGGACCTTATGAATAGGGTGTGTCGACCCATGTTGGACAAATCTATAATTGTGTTCATAGACGACATCTTAGTATACTCTCGAAGTGAAATCGAACATACACATCATCTGCGCGAAGTCCTCGAGACACTCCGTAAGGAGAAACTATATGCAAAATTTTCTAAATGTGCTTTCTGGCTAAGGGAAGTATAGTTTCTAGGCCATGTGATAAATACAGCGGGCATCCTCATGGACCAGTCGAAGGTGGAGGTCGTGACGAAATGGGTTTCTCCAAAGAACCCAAGCGAAGTGAGAAGTTTCTTGGGCCTAGCCGGCTACTACAGAAGATTCATTCAGAATTTCTCTAAGATAGCTTTGCCCTTGACTAAGCTAACGAAGAAGAATGAAAAGTTTGTTTGTGGTACGGATCAAGAGAAGGCCTTTCAGACCTTGAAAGAAAAGCTTGCAAGTTCACCGGTGCTAGCGCTACCGGATGGTGCAGAAGATATGGTTGTGTACACTGATGCTTTGCATCAAGGCTTGGGGTGCGTTTTGATGCAAAGGGGTAAGGTCATTGCCTATGCCTCTCGACAACTAAAACAACATGAGGGTAATTACCCGACTCATGATTTGGAGTTGGCAGCGGTAGTTTTCGCCTGGAAGATATGGAGGCATTACTTGTATGGAACGAAGTGCACAATCTACTCAGATCATAAAAGCCTCAAGTACTTCTTTGAGCAAAAAGATCTTAATATGCGGCAACGGAGATGGTTAGAACTTATCAAAGACTACGATTGTGATATCCACTATCATCCCGGGAAGGCTAATGTGGTGGCAGACGCTTTAAGTCGAAAGGAATACCCGCACCCAATTCGGGTAAAATCAATGAAAATGGTAGTCACACCTAACCTCCTCGAAACTATACAAGAAGCTCAACGCAAGTCGTTAAATGCGGATGATCCAAGGAAAGAGAGAACTAAAGGATTCGCACACAAGTTAGAGGAAAACGAGAATGGGATTAAAACAAGGTACGACCGAATCTGGATACCTTGGCTTGCGAAGTGAAGGAGTTGCTCTTTGAGGAAGCTCATAAGTCTCGGTATTCGATACATCCAGGCGCGACAAAAATGTACCGAGATTTAAAGGAAGATTATTGGTGGCCCGGAATGAAATGAGACATTGTCAAATATGTTGCGAAATGTTTAACTTGTTCACAAGTGAAGACGGAACACCTGAAACCGTACGGTAAGTTAAAACCCTTGGAAATTCTAGTATGGAAATGGGAAGATTTGACAATGGATCTCGTAACAAAACTTCCTAAATCAAAGAAAGGTCATGATGCCATATGGGTGGTTGTAGATCGCCTCACCAAAAGCGCATATTTCTTACCCATCCGGGAAACCTTCCCCTCGGAAAAGATGGCGGAAGTCTATATAAACGAGATTATATCTCGCCACGGAGTACCAGTATCTACTGTGTCAGATCGAGACACCCGATTCATATCTCGATTTTGGCAAAGGTTTCATGAGAGAATGGGTACGAAATTACATTTCTGTACCGCTTATCACCCCCAAACGGATGGTCAATCCGAGCGAACCATCCAAACGCTCATGTATATGAGGAGAGCATGTGTTCTGGATTTTGGTGGGCATTGGGAGGACCACTTACCCTTAGTGGAGTTTTCATACAACAATAGTTATCACAACACCATTCAAATGGCACCTTATGAAATGTTGTACGGGAGGAAATGTAGAACTCTCGTTTGTTGGGGAGAGGTGGGACAAAGAGAAATCGCACCCAATGATGTAGTGGCCAAGACTAACGAGAAGATTGATCTCGTACGGGCTCGATTAAAGGCGGCACAAGACCGACAAAAAGCTTATGCGGATCGAAGAAGACGTCCCGTTGAGTTTCAAGTAGGGAACCAAGTGTTATTAAAGGTTTCGCCATGGAAGCGAATAATCCGGTTCCATAAACGAGGGAAACTGGGTCCTCGTTATATTGGACCTTTCAAAATCATAGCTCGAGTTGGGAAAGTGGCATATCGGTTGGATTTACCACTAGCATTAGATGGAATACACAACACAAATCATGTGTCACAATTGAGAAAGTGCCTCGCGAATGAGACTGTTGTACCCCTCGATGATATCGAACTTGATGAAAGAATTAATTATATTGAAAAACCGGTGGCTATAAAGGATTTTAAAGTGAAGCACATTCGTAACAAAACCATTAGGCAAGTTTTAGTTCAATGGAAACAACGGAAAGGATCAGACCTTACATGGGAATTGGAGGATGAGATGCGGGAGCACTACCTGTCTTTATTCGGTATGTAAAATCTACTTAGTATGTATCTAGGTTTCGGGGACGAAACCTTCTTTAAGGGGGGTAGAGTTGTAACACCCCAAAAAGCTAAATGTGCATGCATTTAAATTAATTAGAACTTAACTTAGTTGGAATACATGTAAAAAAATGTAACCTTAAGAATGAATAATATCTAAATAAAAACTAACATATCAATGGAGGGACCAAATATGGATAGTATGAAAGTGAGTTTATTAAAAACAAATTAAACACACAAACACACACATCTGGTGTGTGTGTGTGTCTGGTCGACTAAGCAAGAAGAAAAAGGGGAGAAACCCCTTTTTATCTGAAATCAAGAAATTGTAAGGAAATCAAGGCCAAATCAATGCATGAACCCAAATTCTTAACCATCTAAGTTTGTTTATCATAGTGGTCAGTCGAATTTCTTGATTTGGTGAATTGTAGAAAATGGGTTTCCATCCATCCACGAGTTCATGTAAAAATTTGTATCATTGTGAGTTGGAATGATACCATGAAACTAGAATTATGCTTAATCTTGGTCGTTTGAATGATTTAAAGTGGTAACCCACTTAATGTAGTATCAAAATGAAAATGATGATCGTATAGATGTGAATAGTTGTAATCTTGATGTATGATTTTGTATGTGATAGAGAATTTCTAGATAATTTGATGTAAAATGAAAAATGTATGAACTTGATTGATTATGATGAACCATGATAGGAATTAGTAAAAGTATGCTTAGAATACTTGTACTTTATGCTTTGTTGGTGATACGCACACCAAGTGTTTGATGAAATGCCTTAGTTAAGAATTCTTCAATTTTAACCTCAGACCTTACATAATGATCATGATTTGAGTATGTAAATGAAGTACATGTTGAGTTTTTATGATGCCTTATCAAGGAATGCATGTAAAATAAACATAAGACATGAATTCTAAGTATAGGTATAAAGGAAGAAGGTTTAAGTCACTCAAAGCAACAAGGAAGTCAAGACTGAGGTACGCTACTTGTACAACTAAAAGCTTATTTGTAACATTTCTTAGTGTTATATATTGTAGTATTAGTTTGTTAAAGATAAGATCATGAATTAGACCTAATGCAAATGGGTCGAACGAACTAGAATGAATGTGTAACTAGAATGGTTATATTTTGATTCGTTGTGAACGGATCAAATAATTAGAATGTGATATTAAAGAATGAGTATGAGATTTGTCCATCGCGAATGGGTCCAATACGCTAGAATGTAATGAAGAAGATTGATTTGTGATTGACCTGTTATGGACGGGTCGACAAGTTAGAATGTGATGAAAGAGAATGGTTTTGTAAGTGAATCATTGCGAACGGGTCAACTTAATAGAAGTTGTATAATGATATTTCATATATATATATATATATATATATATATAGTTTTGATTCTTGTGGTTGTGATGTAGGTAAATCCACACTTTAAATGGCCCGCTACGCTCGGAACGAACACACTCCATTTTGCTCGCAATACGCTTCCGGACTTTAACATTGTAAATGGGTCAAAATACTTTTGTTGTCTTTTGATCATGGTGTTGATGATCCTTACTTAACAACTTGTGTTTATAACTTTTGTAAGAGATGGTGGATTTGTAGTTGTTTAAAATTGTGTATTTTGTATGTTTAATTAAGTTTACTTGGATGATGCGTCAAAGTTTAAATTGGGTCGTAGAAATGACTTGTTTAAGTATTGCTATGACCACTTGAGAAGACGGGCGTTTCATGTTAAAGCAAAAAGGGGTCAAGAATACTCAATGTGGGTGCGTAAATGGTAAAGTATGAGCGAAGGAGAGCAAAGGGAGTGCCGGGTCAGCCTGTAAGCAGGAACAGAAGTGCATCAGTCTTCCATAGTGCTGAAACGGTCGAAACGGAGTGACAATGTGGGAACGACAGCTCAATTCATACGAATTGGTTCCAATTCGTACGAATTGGCTAGTTCGTACGAAAGGGGCCTAATTCGTACGAAATGGGTCAATTTGTACGAATTTGGTTAATTTGTAAAAATTGAGCTCTTTCGTGCGAATTGAGCTGTGTCGTGTCCAAAATCGAGTGTTTTCGCGTCGTTTCTTCGGGAAATCGAGTGTTCATCCTTCCAACCTTAAGTTACTGAGCAAACCAAAAGCTAGGGAGGTCTTTAGAGCAATTTAGTCACTTACAGGAACTTGGGCTAGTTCGTATGAACTGAGCCAATTCGTACAAGCCAGTCCAGTTCGCACAAGTCGACTGTTTGCGCCTTCGTGCGTCCGGAAATAAGTCTTCGCCTGAATCAGATGTGATTTCGAGTCCTTTTCATGAAGGTTTAGACACCGCCTCGTCCCACTGTCAGTGAACGAAACATATGTCGGTTTGGGTCCAGTTTCATGTAAAAATCATGCTTAAAACAGTTTTATTTGGATAAAACACTTAGTGAGCTTGAAACATCAAGGTTTCTATCTAGAGAAGCCAAAGCTAACTCAAATACACTCGTTTAAGTTTGAATCCCAGGTAAAATCAGAAGGTTTTATGAAAAAGATGACGATTTTCATAAACAGAGAAGTTTAGATGAAATCGGAGATAAACTCGTATAAAATCGTAGTGGAAATCGTTGTGCTTCGCAGGAAATGGTTGCTTCTTACTTGGAAATCAGTGAAAACGAGTAGAGAGAGTTTCGGTGCAAAGTGGCAGCAAGAGTGGGAGCATAAGTGTGCTGAATATTTATAGGGGATGAGGGGAAAAGGGGTCAATTCGTATGAATTGTTCCAATTCGCACGAATTGGTCAGTTCGCACGAATTTGTCAGTTCGCACGATTGGTCAGTTCGCACGAATTGGCCAGTTCCGTGCGAATCGTTTCCAATTCACGCGTTGGTTGTTCATTTGGTGTTTTCGTTCTTATTAGTTAGTTAGGTTTAGTGTTTTAGCAAAGCGTTAAGCGTTGTTTGAACGTAATAATGTGATAAAGCGAGTTGAGAGAGCGACTACAATACATAAATAATAAGCACACGTAACACATAAGCAACATAAAGTAACATAAATAACTGCGATTGTGATTTGTTTGATAAGCGAGGTCATAGGCGCGAGTGGTTACCGAACAAACAAACACACTCGGCTTATACCTTAAAATAATTTTTTGTGATTCGTGTAGCGTTAGCGTTGCGGGTATATAACGTGTTAAGTGTGATGTTATGCAGTGTGATGAAAATATATTTAGTATAACATAAATCCATTATTATATCGAATCTCGAATTACAGATACGATTACAAAGGATAAACGGTAGTAACAGAACTGTCACACCCCAACCCGCAGCGGAATAAGAGTCGGGGCATAATTGGGTTATCACCAAAGCTCATGATATTTACTAATATGTTTCATATTTATTAAAGTCAAAATTACATTCTCAATAATCCAAACATGTCCATACAAATACAAAGAAAATAACCAACTAAACAATCCAAGCTCTAAACCAGTTTATTCTTCTAAGCCAATCCTATGTGTTTCTTGCTGCAGCTGGTTCACCTGTATCATGTGTAAAAATGGGGGTTTTTTGGGTCAACATAAGTTGGCGAGTGAACCTTGTTAGTTAAACATTTATTATTGATTTCTTGTTATTTTTATCAAGGAAAAATTGTGCAATAGTCATATGCGAGCAAATGTAAATAATCCAACAATAACAATAACATTCCACAAACAATAACATACTATAACATACAATAACATATGAACTTGCATCAATATATAACATGAATGAAACTGTATATGTTGGCAACGTCACGTTCACGCTCATAATGTAATGGGGAACGGATGGCCTATGATTAATGTCTGTGCGATCAAGGCTCAATCAAACGGAGCCGATCGTATGTTGGCACGCCAGGTTCACGCTCATAATGTAATGGGGAACTGCTCAACGCTCATAATGTAATGGGGAGCGGCGGCCTATGAAATTGCATGTACTGAAAATAATAAATTAAATCTAAACAATAACCAAACAACAGTTGATACAAGCTGAAAACACATTTGTTCATGATATGATGTATGCACAATGATTTAAATATAATAAATGGTAAGACACATGATACACCCCAAAAACGTGATTAAAACGGGGAATTTGTAGAGATTCACTCACATTGGGTGCGTTCGGTTGGAGATGATGAGATGCGCACGAGTTTGAAGGATTGACAATGAGGATTAACTAACCGAAATAATAACGGAAAGTATAGTTAATGAGTGGATTTTATTAATAATTTTAATAGGATTTTTAGATATATTTTTGTGAGTTTAAGGCTATTTCCTACCTTTAAAAACATTATTTTTAAGTATTTTTAATTGATTTTTGAATTAAATTAAATAAATAAAAGTATAAAAAAATATGTTGACTTTTGCGTTGACCATTGACCATTGACTGTTTGACTGTTTGACCGGTTTTATTGTGTGAATGTATGCGCGGGGCAGGACTCGAACCCGAGACCTCCCGTACGCGTGCACGCAGCTCTACCAACTGAGCTACGTGTCTAACCCGAAATAATTCTATTGTTAATTATATTTATATACTAATTCAGTTTATTCAAAATTCTTTTATTTTCAAAAAGTGTTTTAAATCATCGAACCGGAGCGTGCAACAGGTCTCGAACCCGGGACCTGTGAGTTAGTGTTGCACACAGTCCACCGCTGGACTGTGTGTCTAACCTGGTTAATATACCGATTTTTATTATACTTAACATCTAACGTAAGTTAATCTGGTTCAGTTAGAAAAAGAACATTTTAATTACAGAGTGTGTGTGTGTATCAAGGATCGAACTCGCGGCGTGTGATATATGTGTTCACACAGTCCACCGCTGGACTGTGTGTCTAACCCGAGATAATATCCAAATTAAATTAAACTTATAATCAACTTAACTTCGTCTTCTTCGTTACAAAATTACAGCCTACGATTACTCTATTGTTTCTTGTTTAATTCGATTGACAAACATTCAAAAGACTATAATGAAATGGCAGAGACGATTTTGGAAGTAAACATACCGAAGGAACGATTTATCTCAGAATTCTGGCAAGTCGTCGGCTCTGTTTTTTATGAACTTCGACTGAGCGAACAAATTAACAGTTTTGATTAGTTAATTGTGGAATTGAAGTACTAAACAAGAGTTATCAGAAGGTTTGAATGACTATACCGTTTTACAGCGGAAGATAGAGATTTTCAGAAGTTTTCCGGCGAGCGTGAATTATCCGATATCGACGTCTGAAATTGGTTCCGATTGAAGGGTTTGAGTTAGCTACAGCTTAACAACTGATAGACGATGAAAGAATTGAGTGACTCACTGATTTGATAGAAAACACGATTTTCCGGCGAATGTCCGGCGAGTTCAAATAGCTGCTCCGACGAGCTGAAAGTTGTGCGAAAATGAAATTGAAGGTTTGCAGAATGTGTTTGAGTCGCGAGAGGGGTCTATGATTGGAGTAATTCAGGAATTGAAAGTTTTCGGTTATTAAAACCGATCCACTCTTGAATTCAAGTCCATTCAAAGCTAAATTGATTGGAGGTGTCGGTGTAGCGGTTATAATCGGTAAACCGCGAACAATCAAACGTTTTTGGACGTTTGGTGACCGATTTCGGTTACAGTTGGCGTAATCCGATTGATTTATGATTGACCATAAAATGTAATTGTTTCCTAGAATTTACAGAAAACATCAAGTGGCGGAGTGGTTATATGTGTGTGTGATAAGTCTTTGAGCTTAAACCCGGCTGACCCGGGTTCGAGTCCCGGCAGCCTGATTTTTATTTTAATTATTTTATTTTTACTTTTTATCAATTATAACTTTTATATTCTAGTTCGTTTATTAATTATGCATCATTAAAAATTAAAATTGACATAAATACGCAACGAAACATTTATAACTTGATATTCGATTACAAACGGAGCGGGTTTGGAAAACCCGTTTTTGACAAATGTTACAGTATCCCCTACTTTTAGGAATTTCGTCCCGAAATTTAAGTAGTAGTAGTAGGAAAAAGATGCGGGTATTTTTCGCGCATTGAGTCTTCACGTTCCCAAGTAAACTCAGGTCCGCGTTTCGACTCCCAGCATACCCTAACAATTGGAATGCGACTTCGTCGTAGACGTTTTTCTCCGAAGTCTATGATCTCTACTGGTCTTTCAATAAAATGCATAGATTCATCAATCTGAATATCTTCCAGAGGAATATGGAGGTTTTCATCAGCGAGGCACTTCTTCAAGTTTGATACGTGGAATGTGGGATGAATCCTGTTGAGTTCTTCTGGTAGATCAAGCTTGTATGCTACAGGTCCTACTCTTTCGAGTATCTTGAAAGGTCCTACGTAGCGTGGTGCTAACTTGCCTTTTTGACCAAAACGAACTACTCCCTTCCACGGTGATACTTTTAAAAGTACATGATCACCAATGTTAAACTCCAAAGGCTTCCGTCGTTTATCTGCATAACTCTTTTGACGACTTTGAGCTGCTAGAAGATTGTTTCGAATTTGATGGATCTTGTCTGTGGTTTCTTGAATCAATTCTGGACCGGTGATTTGAGCTTCCCCAATTTCGTGCCAACATACTGGAGATCGGCACTTACGACCATATAAAGCTTCAAAAGGTGCCATGCCGATACTTGAATGATAGCTGTTGTTGTACGAAAATTCAATTAATGGTAGATGAGCGTCCCAATTTCCCTTGAAGTCTATGACACATGCTCGAAGCATATCTTGAAGAGTTTGAATGGTGCGTTCAGATTGTCCATCAGTTTGAGGATGATAAGCGGTACTGAGATCTAATCGCGTACCCAAAGCGGCTTGTACTGCTTGCCATGTTCGTGAAGTGAAACGATCATCACGATCTGAAATAATGCTTAACGGTACACCATGTCGGCTTACGATTTCGCTGATGTAAATACGAGCTAGCTTCTCGTTCTTGAAATCTTCGCGGATAGGAATAAAGTGAGCTGATTTTGTGAGACGATCAATGATTACCCATATAGTGTCATACCCACCAGAAGTGCGAGGTAACCCGGTAATGAAGTCCATGGTTATGTTTTCCCACTTCCATACAGGTATTTCAGGTTGGACCAGAAGTCCTGATGGTCTTTGGTGTTCAGCTTTCACCTTGGAACATGTAAGACACTTGGAAACAAAAATAGCAATATCCTTTTTCATTCCAGGCCACCAATAGGTGTATCGAAGGTCTTGATACATCTTATCGGCTCCTGGGTGTATAGAGTATCGTGTTTTGTGAGCCTCATTCATAAGAAATTCACGAAGGTTGTTGTGGTCAGGAATCCATATGCGATCTAGATAGTACAGAATACCGTCAGATTTAGTTTCAATTTTAAGTTCAGCTCCACAGGACAGCTCCTTTCGTACGTCGTCTTCCGTTATTGAAACATGTTGGGTTTCTCGAATTTGATATTTAATGTCAGTTATGATTTGCGAACATAAAAGTTGAATGGAGTTCGCATAACCCATTCGACTGAGTGCATCAGCCACCACATTTGCCTTGCCAGGGTGGTACCGAATTTCACAGTCGTAGTCATTTAGAAGTTCGACCCATCTTCATTGCCTCATGTTTAACTCCTTTTGATTGAAGATATGTTGAAGACTCTTGTGGTCAGTGTATATTTCACACTTAGTACCGTAGAGATAATGTCTCCATATCTTAAGAGCGAACACAACGGCTCCAAGTTCTAGGTCATGGGTGGTGTAGTTCTTCTCATGAGTCTTGAGTTGTCTTGAAGCATAAGCTATAACCTTTCCTCTTTGCATTAGAACACAGCCTAGTCCTTGCCCTGACGCGTCGCAATAAACCACGAAGTCATCACAACCTTCAGGAAGAGTGAGGATTGGTGCATCACAGAGTTTTTGTTTAAGGGTTTGGAAGGCTTCTTCTTGTTTGGGTCCCCATATGAAAGGTTTTCCTTTATGAGTTAAAGCCGTGAGTGGTACAGCAATGCGAGAGAAGTTTGAAATAAAACGGCGATAATAACCAGCCAGACCAAGGAATGATCTTACTTCAGTTGGTGTACGTGGCGCTTGCCATTCTTGTACCGCTTTGATTTTTGAGGGGTCGACGTGTATTCCCTTGTCATTGACTACATGTCCAAGGAATTGTACCTCTTTTAACCAGAATTCGCATTTGGAGAATTTGGCGTAAAGCTTTTCATTCTCTAAGAGTGTAAGGATGAGTCGAAGATGCCGTTCATGATCAGACTTAGACTTTGAAATAAATGAGAATGTCGTCGATGAAGACTATAACAAAACGATCGAGATAGGGTTTGCAGACTCTGTTCATTAGATCCATGAAGACAGCTGGAGCGTTGGTTAAACCAAATGGCATGACCATGAATTCATAATGACCATAACGAGTTCGGAAGGCGGTCTTTGAGACGTCTTCTTCATGTACTCTAAGTTGATGATAACCAGAACGAAGGTCGATTTTTGAAAAACAGCTGGCGCCTTGAAGTTGGTCAAGAAGATCATCAATGCGAGGTAATGGATAGCGATTCTTGATCGTTAGCTTGTTGAGTTCTCTGTAGTCGATGCACATGCGAAACGTTCCATCTTTCTTCTTCACAAAAAGGACAGGTGCACCCCAAGGCGAGGAGCTAGGACGTATGAATCCTTTGTCAGTCAACTCTTGCAACTGACTGGCTAGCTCTTGCATTTCAGAGGGGGCCAACTTATAAGGAGACTTTGCAACTGGTGTAGCACCAGGTATAAGATCAATGCGGAATTCGACTTCTCTCACTAGAGGAAGTCCTGAAATGTCGTCAGGAAAAACTTGCGGGAAATCTTTTACTACTGGGATGTCTTCGAGTTTCTTATCCATGGTTCCCTTTTTGACGACATGGGTTAAAAATGCTACATAATTCTTGCGGAGATATTTTCGAGCTTGAAGATAAGACATTAATCTGAGCCCTTTCGATGGGGTTTCTCCAATGATTCGTAGGGTCTGACCGTTTGAAAGAGGAATGCGTATAAACTTTTCGCGGCATACAACTTCAGCCTGATGTTGGCTGAGCCAGTCCATACCAATTATAATATCAAAGCTTCCCAACTTCATGGGAATGAGGTCAACTGGAAAATCGTGGTCGTTTAAGGTGAGAGTACAATTGCGTATAATAGAGTTTAATGAGACCGGTTTTCCATCAGCAACTTCTACTGTTATGGATTCCATGAGCTTATCACGAATTTGGTTAAGGATGGGTTCAAACTCTAAAGACACAAAACTTTTATCCGCGCCAGTATCAAACAACATGGATGCATAACTACCGTTGATAAGAAACGTACCGTTAACCACATTGCTGTCAGCTCTAGCCTGATTAGCGTTGATGTTGAAAGCTCTTTCTCTTGCAGGTGGAGGAGCTTGGTTAGCTTGATTCACCGGATTGGCTTGGGCTTGAGCATGAATAATGTTCACTAAACGTGGACAAGTGTTTCTAAAGTGGCTTGGGTCTCCACAATTGTAGCAAGCCCGCATAGGTTGTACCATGTGATAGTTGGGTTGATAGTATGATTGGGCTAAATGTTGGGTAGGTGGTAGTAGTAGGGGTTGTTGGGCTTGACCCATTATTTGTTAGTGGGTTTGGGTTGAAGGCTGGTGGCGGTTCGTTCGCTGAGGTATGCGACAGGTTTGAACAGTATGACCTGCGCGACCACAGCCGGTGCAATGTTGGCAGGGATGATCAGGAAAGTGGTGGTATTGGCAACGGTTGCATTTTGGTAATGGGCCAGAGTATGGCCTTTTGTATGGTGCAGGTGAAGGGGCAACTTGGGTAATGGGTGCAGCAGGGATAGGGAAATTGGTTTATGTGACAGCGAAGTTTCTGGTGTTACGTTTCCTCTTGTTAGCAAACTTAGAGGAGGAGGTGGAATGGTTTGAAGTTTGGCCCTCAACGGGGCTTTCTTTTTCTCCTCTTTAAACTTACCGTTGCGAATTCGATTCTCGGTCAGTTCAGTAGCTAGTTCCATAGCAACTTCAAGTGTTGCTGGTGAAGTGCTGAGAACTGAATCTTTAATTTTCGAGGGAAGACCTCGAATATAATGTTCGATTAAGCGGTAAACCGGGGTGAACAAGTTAGGGACCATTTGGTTCAACTCTAAGAACCTCTTGTTGTAGGAAGTATGATCTCCCTCCTTTTGCTTCAAAGAATGAAATTCGTCCTCTAACTTTTTAATCTCACTTCTTGGACATAATCGCCTCGTCATGATTTCCCTTAACTCCTCCCACGTTAAGGCCATAGCATCTTCGATTCCCCTCTTACCCTTTTCAGTATTCCACCAGGTAAGAGCTACCCCAAAAGTCTCCCGGTTGCGTATCGTACCTTGCGATCCTCGGGGCAATCGCAGTTGAGGAAGGTGTTTTCCATTTCCTCAAACCAGTGGAGCAGTGACACCTTCGGTCCCTTCAAATTTAGGAGGATCGCAAGACTTGAAATGTTTATATGAGCACTTTTTGGTAGGAGGGTTGCCGATGTTCTGGTCTTCTTGCTGGGGAGGATTGGTGGGATTTGTGGCAAGAGCTTGTTGTACCTGAACCACAATGTCAGGAAGCACCGCAACCATTTGTTTTGCGATTTGTGTGGCCAAGCGTTCGTGAGACCTTCCTGATCTTTTACCCCCTCGTTGTTGTCTAGCCGACATCTACAGGAACATACATAAGAAGATTGTGAGTTTATGGAGTCTTTTTAGGTGTCATGTGTCTTAAAGAAAATGAAAATAACATAAATATCAATAATGCAACTACATCCATAGGATGTCTTGGGTTTGCTCATGTTGGGCCTCAAATGTCCCCCATACCTTCACCTGTATAGTCATGTGGGCCCCCATGTCTATTGGCTTGGTAGGATTCACATTAGTATTGGCGATTTAACACTCGCATCACCGAATGAAAACCACGAAATATGTTTACGAGATGTATGGTCGGAATGTGTCCAGGTGTAGACACAATGACAACTCAAAGTGGGGTTAGCTCCCACGACGTTTGGTATAGCATGCTTTGGCCTAATAGGTACTTCGTACTCTCATCGTTAGTCCCCAGGTAGGCAAACTGGTCCTTTATTTTGGATTTATACGAATGCCAGCCTAGACAGGACGTTCCGACTACCGGTACTTGTATCCTTCCAGTTACTACATGCCCGTCATGAGAACTCACTTTGATGAGATTTGAAAATACAAAAATCATTGTAAAAACAATCATGAAAATGATGTGATGTGTGCTTTCATGGATATGATATGTTATGAGAATATGATTCATGATAGGCATTATATGATACTATATACTTATGAACATGCTTGCATAACATTAAATGTAACATTTAACATAAAACATATAAACATCATGAAATATGGCATGTAACACACAAAAATCTTAAAAACTTCTAATCAACTATAGTATAGGCTCTAAGGGTCTAATAACCTATCCTATATCCCTATAGTCATGGCTCTGATACCAATCTGTCACACCCCAACCCGCAGCTGAATAAGAGTCGGGGCATAATTGGGTTATCACCAAAGCTCATGATATTTACTAATATGTTTCATATTTATTAAAGTCAAAATTACATTCTCAATAATCCAAACATGTCCATACAAATACAAAGAAAATAACCAACTAAACAATCCAAGCTCTAAACCAGTTTATTCTTCTAAGCCAATCCTATGTGTTTCTTGCTGCAGCTGGTTCACCTGTATCATGTGTAAAAATGGGGGTTTTTGGGTCAACATAAGTTGGCGAGTGAACCTTGTTAGTTAAACATTTATTATTGATTTCTTGTTATTTTTATCAAGGAAAAATTGGGCAATAGTCATATGCGAGCAAATGTAAATAATCCAACAATAACAATAACATTCCACACACAATAACATATTATAACATACAATAACATATGAACTTGCATGAATATATAACATGAATGAAACTGTATATGTTGGCAACGTCACGTTCACGCTCATAATGTAATGGGGAACGGACGGCCTATGATGAATGTCTGTGCAATCAAGGCTCAATCAAACGGAGCCGATCGTATGTTGGCACGCCAGGTTCACGCTCATAATGTAATGGGGAACTGCTCAGCGCTCATAATGTAATGGGGAGCGGCGGCCTATGAAATTGCATGTACTGAAATAATAAATTAAATCTAAACAATAACCACACAACAGTTGATACAAGCTGAAAACACATTTGTTCATGATATGATGTATCCACAATGATTAAATATAATAAATGGTAAGACACATGATACACCCCAAAAACGTGATTAAAACGGGGAATTTGTAGAGATTCACTCACATTGGGTGCGTCGGTTGGAGATGATGAGATGCGCACGAGTTTGAAGGATTGACAACGAGGATTAACTAACCTAAATAATAACGGAAAGTATAGTTAATGAGTGAATTTTATTAATAATTTTAATAGGATTTTTTGATATATTTTTGTGAGTTTAAGGCTATTTCCTATCTTTAAAAACATTATTTTTAAGTATTTTTAATTATTTTTGAATTAAATTAAATAAATAAAAGTATAAAAAAATATGTTGACTTTTGCGTTGACCATTGACCATTGACTGTTTGACCGGTTTTATTGTGTGAATGTATACGCCGGGCAGGACTTGAACCCGAGACCTCCCGTACGCGTGCACGCAGCTCTACCAACTGAGCTACGTGTCTAACCCGAAATAATTCTGTTTTTAATTATATTTATATACTAATTCAGTTTATTCAAAATTCTTTTATTTTCAAAAAGTGTTTTAAATCATCAAACCGGAGCGTGCAACAGGTCTCGAACCCGGGACCTGTGAGTTAGTGTTGCACACAGTCCACCGCTGGACTGTGTGTCTAACCTGGTTAATATACCGATTTTTATTATACTTAACATCTAACGTAAGTTAATCCGGTTCAGTTAGAAAAAGAATATTTTAATTACAGAGAGTGTGTGTATCAAGGATCGAACTCGCGGCGTGTGATATATGTGTGCAGACAGTCCACCGCTGGACTGTGTGTCTAACCCGAGATAATATCCAAATTAAATTAAACTTATAATCAACTTAACTTCGTCTTCTTCGTTACAAAATTACAGCCTACGATTACTCTATTGTTTCTTGTTTAATTCGATTGACAAACATTCAAAAGACTATAATGAAATGGCAGAGACAATTTTGGAAGTAAACATACCGAAGGAACGATTTATCTCAGAATTCCAGCAAGTCGTCGGCTCTGTTTTTTATGAACTTCGACTGAGCGAACAAATTAACAGTTTTGATTAGTTAATTGTGGAATTGAAGAACTAAACAAGAGTTATCAGAAGGTTTGAATGACTATACCGTTTTACAGCGGAAGATAGAGATTTTCAGAAGTTTTCCGGCGAGCGTGAATTATCCGATATCGACGTCTGAAATTGGTTCCGATTGAAGGGTTTGAGTTAGCTACAGCTTAACAACTGATAGACGATGAAAGAATTGAGTGACTCACTGATTTGATAGAAAACACGATTTTCCGGCGAAAGTCCGGCGAGTTCAAATAGCTGCTCCGACGAGCTGAAAGTTGTGCGAAAATGAAATTGAAGGTTTGCAGAATGTGTTTGAGTCGCGAGAGGGGTCTATGATTGGAGTAATTCAGGAATTGAAAGTTTTCGGTTATTAAAACCGATCCACTCTTGAATTCAAGTCCATTCAAAGCTAAATTGATTGGAGGTGTCGGTGTAGCGGTTATAATCGGTAAACCGCGAACAATCAAACGTTTTTGGACGTTTGGTGACCGATTTCGGTTACAGTTGGCGTAATCCGATTGATTTATGATTGACCATAAAATGTAATTGTTTCCTAGAATTTACAGAAAACATCAAGTGGCGGAGTGGTTATATGTGTGTGTGATAAGTCTTTGAGCTTAAACCCGGCTGACCCGGGTTCGAGTCCCGGCAGCCTGATTTTTATTTTAATTATTTTATTTTTACTTTTTATAAATTATAACTTTTATATTCTAGTTCGTTTATTAATTATGCATCATTAAAAATTAAAATTGACATAAATACGCAACGAAACATTTATAACTTGATATTCGATTACAAACGGAGCGGGTTTGGAAAACCCGTTTTTGATAAATGTTACAAGAACAACCGGAAAAGTCAGGTTGTTAAAATATTTACGAAGGTTTATAGTTAAAGAGGAGGTGGTTTGATCGCTTGGCAAGCATGTGGTAGAAGTAAGTTCCATGTCAGAATCGAGTGTTATCACAAAAATACATCTTCGGCCGATTGTTGAGTGATCTCCCGAGAGGTACGTGAAACTAGAATTTTAAAAAGGCATGTTATGCCCAAATAAATACTTTTTCTTAAGAGTGTTCTAGATAAATCATGACGAATAAGATTGTAAATAAAATAAAAAAATAAATAAAGATCTTGGATTCCCGACACTCAACAAAAGCCACAAAACTTCTTCTCTACCTATTCCATTTGGGAGTCTAAGCCACATTTAAAAGAGTTTTGCTTGAGGACAAACAAAGATTCAAGTATTGGGATATTTGATGTGTATCAAATGCAACATATAAATTTCATCAGATGAGGCATAAAACTGACCCTTTTCTAGTACTAATGTTGGAAAAAGCACGTTTCTTTGTTACTTCTGAATTTACAGGACCAAATGAGCTTAAAAGAATAAAAGAAGCAGCCAAAACCAACATAAATACAAGAAGAAGAAATAACACGACATGCTCGACCCCTCAACAGCACCACAAAGACAAAAACAAGGAAACAGAAGCTGACTACGGGGTCGATCCCAGCTAGGCATGGGGCGTGGTCAGCCCTTGCACTTAAAGACATAGCATGCAGAAGCTTCTATGCCCACCACGTGGCTGTGCCCAGGACACCATGGTAGGGATGAGCTCGGTACAGGTCGGTACCGGACCGGTACCATAACCGAAAGTACCAGTACCGAAAATCCCCAAAAGTGGGTACCGGTACTGGTACCGAAGATACCCGGTACGGTACGGTTCGGTACCGGTATTTAAGGGTAAAAACCGGTACCGAAAATGTCAAGAGTCGGTACCGATTAAATGTACCCGGTTAGGTAAATTCGGTACCGGTTCCGGGTATGATTTGCTCATCCCTACACCATGGGGCGTGGTCAGACTCTAAGATTTGTAGAATCTAGATAGTATAGCGAAGAGTTGACCACGGGGCCGTGCCCAGAAGCCACAGAGTCGTGTGGAGCCCTTTGCTGACATCTGCAATTAATGAAGGAAGAGAAGCAGCCGGCCACGGGCCGTGCCCATTGGAAACGGGACCGTGGCCGGGGTACTGTTCTGACTATAAATAGGGGTGCTTGGTTCACTTCAAAGGCATCCCTTGGCACACCACTTCTCTCTCACTTTGCCACCATTCCACCACCACTACAACACCAACACCCACCACAATCATCCATCTATCATCTTTAGAGTTTGTAGTAGTCTCGGGATCCAAGATTGATCGTAAGAGTTCTTGTCAAACAAAGGTCATGCTTGGCTAATCTCTTACATCACTTGGTGAAGACGAGTCTTTAATGTATTACTTTTGATTTTTAATCTTTCGGCACTTTTTAATTGGGTACATATTAATGACTTTAATAACTAGTTTCTTATGTTGAAAGTGAATTTTCCTAACCATTTTTTCATGATGTCAATGATTTGCTCATTCGTGTCTTTATGGTCTATATAAAGCACGTTAACTACTTGGAAGGGGGGGTTAGAAGGGTGGTTTGGTAAAGTTCTTGTCTCGTTCCGTGTATAGATTCTGCGAGGACTTGGTTCAAGCTTACTAGGACCTCCTTCAATGCCCCACGGGTATTAGATGGCGGGGTTGCGAATAGCTTGAACCCCTCATATGTAAACTACTATTAAAACTTTAAACTGGCTTCTTGGGATTGTATCCTTGCTGACTCAAATCACTTAGCCGAGGGTAACGTCACCTTCGAAAGAGGGGCCTACTACTTTTCGCATTAATAACTGATTCAATTATCCTTTAATATTCCGACCCTTTGGGATTGTATCCCTGCTGACTCAAACCACTGAGTTGAGGGTAATGTCATCTTCAAAAGAGGGACCTACTACTTTAGCTAACATAATCTCTTGGAAAGTCTAAAAGTGCGAAAATCATCAAAGGATACATTAAAGAGGAGTTGGATCCAAGTGATTCTATCTTGCCTATTTGTATTTCATTTTATTTATCTTTTTGTTTTAGATTTACTTTTATGTTTAAAACTTTTATCCAAAAATTTGTAACGATTAAACGTTGACGATAAACCGGTATTAAAAGCTCTTGTGTCCTTGGACGACCTCGGTATCTTACCAACACTATTCGACGCTCACAATCATGCACTTGCCCAAGTGTGTGTTTAGTGTTAGTACAATATCGTGTTTTATAAATCTAAAACTTGACTAATGCGTAAAATGCACTTAAAATATTAACAAAATTATATCACGCTCGACGCACACTAAGTTTTTGGTGCCGTGCGTGGGACAAAAGGATTTTAAGAAAGGTTAAAATCGGCGGCCTAATTAATTTTAACATTTTTTCTTTTTATATTTAGGTTTTTTTTCTTTTTCAGCAATTTCTGCCATTTCTATAGGCTGCAGCACGGGGTCGTGTCCATCCAACACGCCCCCGTGTCCAAAAGAACAACAACAATAAAACAGTTTTAAGTCAGACAATAGCTTACCACGGGGCCATGTCATACGAGCACTGGGCCGTGTCCAACCTCCAGTTACTGAAAACAGGACCGTCAGATCCCAACGGTTGGTAATCTCTGACAAAAACATGGATGATATCGATTATTTTTGCTTTCGCCACTCTTACGGTGAATGGTGTCAACTATGTGGTTGATTTCATCAAGATTTAGAATGTTACATTCTAAATTTGGCACCCCACTATTTACCAGAACCCATCGTTTTCCTGTAATAATCACCTTAAGATGGGCGAAAGTAAAAACGATCCTTATTATTCAACCGAATGTTCTCAACCTCCTCTTCCACACGACATAACCTCCAACGAAATATGTCAACTAGAAGAAAAGATTCTTTCAAAGATAAGAAATAGAGCTTGTGATGAAGTCGAGGTATCATCGCATGGCCAAAACCAAAGAGAATCGTTGAGTCCACCTTCGGAATCTAGCAACATCAAAGCCATCGAAAGTACCTCAACCTCTTCTGAAAGCATTAACGATCGTCCCTGTGTCGATTGTGTCGTGAAGGACTCTCCATCGACCACCATCGATGCCTCATAGACCTGAGCGATTCGACATACACCTTCTTTAACAAGAGCCCAGATAAGGGGAATAAAGGTTGGTCTCGCCCACCGGTAAGTAGTTTAGGTTTTACCCTTTCCGACAACCTCTTGCGTTGGTGCATAAACCAAGAGCAATTACGGTACCTTAGGCACTATTGTGTTGTTCCCTCCAGCAAGGAACCACCCGATCCGAATGAATTCCATAGAAAGGGTATAAACATCACTTCATAAAAATTCTGACCACGGGGTCGTGCTCGGCCAGCACACCCCGTGTCCACCACAAGTAGGTTTTTAGCGAGTTTCTAGAGGCCTAAATCCATTTGCTGCTATACAACCCATCAACCAGTTACATACGGTTAAAATAAATGTCAATACAATAATGTAAAGGTGAGCATACGGGTTTGCATAGTAATAGTAAATAAGCATTTCGCATAAACCGCATGAACATACGTAAGGGATGTGAACTATGTTAACAGCATTGATACAAGTAACCAACAAACCGCGAGTGCGAGTCATGCGAACAAGTGTCCACATACTAAAGAGAAAATAAAGCGAAATGTAAGAGTGTTAGCCTTAACAAACCCGGGCCTTCAGGTGGCAGGACAGCCTCTAGCTAGCTATCATGTTAAGGGTGGCATATAAGTCATCAAGCAAATAACATACAATTCAGCGATTCATGTATAGTCATGTATGAGCGGGTTACGTTTTAAAGTGTTTGAGCGTTGTGGGTAGTGATTTGATATAGAGAATGTATGTAACACCCAAAAGTGCGTTAAAGCAAAAAGGGGGTCAAGAATACTCACTGTGGGTGCGTAAATGGTTAAGTATGAGTGGAGGAGAGCAAAGGGAGTGCCGGGTCAACTTGTAAGCAGGAACAGAAGTGCGTCGGTCTTCCATATTGCTGAAATGGTCGAAACAGAGTGACAATGTGGGAACAACAGGTCAATTCGTACGAATTGGTTCCAGTTCGTACGAATTGGCTAATTCGTATGAAATGGGCCTAATTCGTACGAAATGGATCAATTTGTATGAATTGGGTTAATTCGTACGAATTGAGCTCTTTCGTGCCAATTGAGCTTTTTCGTGTCCAAAATCGAGTGTTTTCGCATCGTTTCTTCGGGAAATCAAGTGTCCATCCTTCCAACCTTAAGTTACTAAGCAAACCAAAAGCTGGGGAGGTCTTTAGAGCAATTTAGTCACTTATAGGAACTTGGGCTAGTTCGTACGAACTTGAAACGCCCGTCTTCTCAAGTGGTCAAAGCAATACTTAAACAACTCATTTGTACGACCCAATTTAAACTTTGACGCATCATCCAAGTAAACTTAATTAAACATACAAAATACACAATTTTAAACAACTACAAATCCACCATCTCTTACAAAAGTTATAAACACAATTTGTTAAGTAAGGACCATCAATACCATGATCAAAAGACAAGAAAAGTATTTGACCCAATTACAATGTTAAAGTCCGGAAGCGTATTGCGAGCAAAATGGAGTGTGTTCGTTCCGAGCGTAGCGCGCCATTTAAAGTGTGGATTTACCTACATCACAACCACAAGAATCAAAACTATATATATATATATATATAGACATGAAATTTCATTATACAACTTCTATTAAGTTGACCCGTTCGCAATGATTCACTTACAAAACCATTCTTTATCATCACATTCTAACTTGTCGACCCGTCCATAACGGGTCAATCACATAACCAATCTTCATCATTACATTCTAGCTTATTGGACCCATTCGCGATGGACAAATCTCATACTCATTTTTTAATATCACATTCTAGTTATTTGATCCGTTCACAACGAATCAAAATATAACCATTCTAGTTACACATTCATTCTAGTTTGTTCGACCCATTTGCATTAGGTCTAATTCATGATCTTATCTTTAACAAACTACTACTACAATATATAACACTAAGAAATGTTAAAAATAAGCTTTTAGTTGTACAAGTAGCGTACCTCGGTCTTGACTTCCTTGTTGCTTTGAGTGACTTGAACCTTCTTCCTTTATACCTATACATAACAGTTTATACTTTGAATTCGTGTCTTATGTTTATTTTACATACATTCCTTGATAAGGCATCATAAAAACTCAACATGTACCTCATTTACATACTCAAATCATGATCATTATGTAAGGTTCGAGGTTAAAATTGCAGAATTCTTAACTAAAGCATTTCATCAAACACTTGGTGTGCGTATCACCAACAAAGCATAAAGTACCAGTATTCTAAGCATACTTTTACTAATTCATATCATGGTTCATCATAATCAATCAAATTCATACATATTTCCTTCTACATCAAATTATATAGAAATTCTCTATCACATACAAAATCATACATCAAGATTACAACTATTCACATCTATATGATCATCATTTTCATTTTAATACTACATCAAGTGGGTTACCACTTTAAATCATTCAAACGACCAAGATTAAGCATAATTCTAGTTTCATGGTATCATTCCAACTCACAATCATACAATTTTTTACTTGAACTCATGGATGGAAACCCATTTTCTACAATTCACCAATCAAGAAATTCGACTTACCACTACGATAAACAAACTTAGATGGTTAAGAATTTGGGTTCATGCATTGATTTGTTCTTGATTATCCTTCCAATTTCTTGATTTCAGATCAAAAGGGGTTTCTCCCCTTTTTCTTCTTGCTTAGTCGACCAGACACACACACCAGATGTGTGTGTTTGTGTGTTTAATTTGTTTTTAATAAACTCACTTTCATACTATCCATATTTGGTCCCTCCATTTATATGTTAGTTTTTATTTAGATATTATTCATTCTTAAGCTAAAATTTTTTACATGTATTCCAACTAAGTTAAGTTCTAATTAATTAAATGCATGCACATTTAGCTTTTTGGGGTGTTACAACTCTACCCCCCTTAAAGGAGGTTTCGTCCCCGAAACCTAGATACATACTGAGTAGATTTTACATACTGAATAAAGACGGGTAGTGCTCCCGCATCACATCCTCCAATTCCCATGGAAGGTCTGATCCTTTCCGGTGTTGCCATTGAACTAAAACTGGCCTAGTGGTTTTGTTGCGAAGGTGCTTCACTTTAAAATCCTTTATAGCCACCGGTTTTTCAATATAATTCATTCTTTCATCCAGTTCGATGTCATCGAGGGGTACGTAAGCAGTCTCATCCACGAGGCACTTTCTCAATTGTGACACACGAAATGTGCTATGTATTCCATCTACTGTCGGTGGTAAATCCACCCACAGTACCACTTTCCCAACTCGAGCTATGATTTTGAAAGGTCCAATATAACGAGGACCCAGTTTCCCTCGTTTACGGAACCGGATTATTCCCTTCCATGGCGAAATCTTTAATAACACTTGGTCCCCTACTTGAAACTCAATGGGACGTCTTCTTCGATCCGCATAAGCTTTTTGTCGGTCATGTGCCGCCTTTAATCGAGCCCGTACGAGATCAATCTTCTCGTTAGTTTTGGCCACTACATCCTTGGGTGCGATTTGTCTTTGTCCCACCTCTCCCCAACAAACAGGAGTTCTACATTTCCTCCCGTACAACATTTCATAAGGTGCCATTTGAATGCTGTTGTGATAACTATTGTTGTATGAAAACTCCACTAAGGGTAAGTGGCCGTCCCAATTCCCACCAAAATCCAGAACACGTGCTCTCAACATATCCATGAGCATTTGGATGGTTCGCTCGGATTGACCATCCGTTTGGGGGTGATAAGTGGTACTGAAATGTAATTTCGTACCCATTCTCTCATGAAACTTTTGCCAAAATTGAGATGAATCGGGTGTCTCGATCTGACACGATAGATACGAGTGCTCCGTGGCGAGATATAATCTCGTTTATATAGACTTCCACCATCTTTTCCGAGGGGAAGGTTTCCCGGATGGGTAAGAAATGTGTGCTTTTGGTGAGGCGATCTACAACCACCCATATGGCATCATGACCGTTCTTTGTTTTAGGAAGTTTTGTTACGAGATCCATTGTCAAATCTTCCCATTTCCATACTGGAATTTCCAAAGGTTGTAACTTGCCGTACGATTTCTGGTGTTCCGCCTTCACTTGTGAACAGGTTAAACATTTCGCGACATATTTGACAATGTCTCGTTTCATTCCGGGCCACCAATAATCTTCCTTTAAATCTAGGTACATTTTTGTTGCGCCTGGATGTATCGAATACCGGGACTTATGAGCTTCTCAAAGAGCAACTCCTTCACTTCGCAACGCCAAGGTATCCAGATTCGGTCGTACCTTGTTTTAATCCCATTCTCGTTTTCCTCTAACTTGTGTGCGAATCCTTTAGTTCTCTCTTTCCTTGGATCATCCGCATTTAACGACTTGCGTTGAGTTTCTCGTATACTTTCGAGGAGGTTAGGTATGACTACCATTTTCATTGATTTTACCCAAATTGGGTGCGGGTATTCCTTTCGACTTAAAGCGTCTGCCACCACATTAGCCTTCCAGTGATGATAGTGGATATCACAATCGTAGTCTTTGGTAAGTTCTGACCATCTCCGTTGCCTCATATTAAGATCTTTTTGCTCAAAGAAGTACTTGAGGCTTTTATGATCTGAGTAGATTGTGCACTTCGTTCCATACAAGTAATGCCTCCATATCTTCAAGGCGAAAACTACCGCTGCCAACTCTAAATCATGAGTCGGGTAATTACCCTCATGCTGTTTTAGTTGTTGAGAGGCATAGGAAATGATCTTACCCCTTTGCATCAAAACGCATCCCAAGCCTTGATGCGAAGCATCAGTGTACACAACCATATCTTTTGCACCATCTGGTAGCGCTAGAATCAGTGAACTTGCAAGCTTTTCTTTCAAGGTCTGTAAGGCCTTCTCTTGATCTGTACCCCACACAGACTTTTCATTCTTTTTCGTTAGTTATTCAAGGGCAAAGCTATCTTAGAAAAATTCTGAATGAATCTTCTATAGTAGCCAGCTAGGCCCAAGAAACTTCTCACTTCGCTTGGGTTCTTTGGAGAAACCCATTTCGTCACGGCCTCCACTTTCGACGGGTCCACGAGGATACCCGCTGCATTTATCACATGGCCTAGAAACTGTACTTCCCTTAGCTAGAAAGCACATTTAGAAAATTTTGCATATAGTTTCTCCTTACGGAGTGTCTCGAGGACTTCGCGCAGATGATGTGCATGTTCGATTTTACTTTGTGAGTATACTAAGATGTCGTCTATGAACACAATTACAGATTTGTCCAACATGGGTCGACACACCCTATTCATAAGGTCCATAAACGCGGCTGGCGTGTTCGTCAACCCGAAGGACATTACTAAGAAATCATAATGCCCGTAACGAGTCCTAAATGCAGTCTTTGGTACGTCCTCTTCTCGTACTTTACTTGGTGATAGCCCGAACGTAAATCGATCTTTGAGAACCAGTTTCCCCCTTGAAGTTGGTCGAAAAGGTCATCGATCCGGGGAAAGGGATAGCGATTCTTAACTGTTAACTTGTTTAATTCTCGGTAATCGATGCACATGCGCATCGAACCGTCTTTCTTCTTTACGAATAAAACCGGCGCTCCCCAAGGTGAAACACTTGGGCGTATAAAACCCTTATCGAGTAAAACTTGTATTTGAGTCATTAGCTCTTTCATCTCGGTCGGGTCCAATCTATAAGGAGCCTTGGCTACCGGTTTGGCTCCCGGGTTCAGCTCAATTCTAAATTCCACCTCTCGTTCGGGTGGGAGTCCCGGTAATTCTTCAGGAAATACATCCGGAAATTCATTTATAACCTTAACATCCTCGAACCTTGGAGTATCCCTTTCGGTGTCTATTACATAGGCCAAAAATGCCTTATTCCCATTTCTTACGCACTTGACCGCTTGAACGATGGTGCAAAGTTTTGAATCGACGTTCCTTTCCCCTTGTATGCTTACCCACTTTCCCAGGGGTGACAGGACATGAATTTGCTTTCTTTCACAATGAATTTTGGTATGGTATCGGGTTAACAAATCCATACCTATCACGACCTTGAATTCCCCCAACGTCATTGGAATAAGGTCAATGTCAAACTCTTCATCCTCTAAATGATCTTACAGTTCTTACACACTTCATATAACAAATAACTTTTGCTATCGGCTATCTCAACTTCTAAGGGTATAACCATCTTTGCAGTTTTAAAAGAGGGGTGCAACATTAATTCATTAGATACAAACGACCTACTGGCTCCGGTATCAAATAACGCATACGTAGTTGTTGAGTTCAGTAAAATATACCTGATACGACATTCGGGAGAGCCTTGGCTTCTTCAGAAGTCATCTGAAACATTCTACTCCGAGCCTTAGAGCTTCTTCCTTCCTTCCTTCCTTCCTTGCCCGTCTTCTGTTGAAGCTTTGGGCATTCGGCTTTGATATGACCCGGTTGAAAGCAATTGAAGCAAGTTCTCGAGGGCTTAGGACTTTATAATATGGGTGTCCTTCTTGACCACAATTGAAGCATCCTTTCTTACCCATTAGACATTCCCCGTGTGTTGCTTTCCGCAAGTCTTGCATTTGGGAATACTGCTCTTTGCTTTTTCCTTCTTACCATTATCTTGAAACCTTTGTTTCTTTGGCGGGCTTGGGTTGGTGGTCTGTTCCAATGATCTCTTTCACCCCTTTCCACTTGTCGTTTCAGCTCAATCTCCCTATCTCGGGCCCAATTGATGAGCTCGTTTAGGGTTTCACATTTTGAAGGGGTGATGAACTCTCTAAACTCCGCCTTCAACATGTCATGATAACGGTTTATCTTCATTCTTTCCGACTTCACAAAATCTTGACAAAATTTCAGTTTGTCAAGAAATGTATTAGTGATCTCATCAATCGACTCGTCCTTTTGTCGAAGACGCAAGGATTCTTCTTGAATTCTATCAATTGCTGATTGTGGGCAATGGTATTTTATGAACGGCTCCTTAAACTCTTGCCATGTTAAAGCTTGAAGCTTATCCTCTCCCAGTTCCTTACATTAGGCATCCCACCAATCCTTGGCTTTAAGTTGAAGTTGACCCGTAGCAAACATTACTTGATCCTCCTTCTCACATCGGCTACGGACAAAAATGGCCTCCATACTAGAGATCCATCTTTGACACTTTATAGGATCAATTTCCCCATTATATGTCACCGGGTTACAAGACATGAAGTCTCTGTACGTGCATCTACGAGTTTCCTTCTTGCCTTGAGATTCAGCTATTAATCCTTTTAATTCATCTAGCTTACTTATCATCATAACGTCTACTGCTTCTAGCACATGACTTTCCACTTCTTGTGCTAGTTTAGGTAGGTTTGCTTGTATAGCCTTTGCTACTTCCTCAGAAATTTTCTCATTCAATGCTTCCTGTTGCGCCTGTTCGTCATCGTTCAAATCCCTATCATCCGCCATCTACACAAGCGTATCTTTCTTTTGTTAGCACAATTATTCGTTAGTTTATAATGTCCATTTATAACTTATTGACATCGCGATGCACTCTTAATCATCCGTTCTATAACATGAGAAAAACGATCACAATTGTTCATATAACATTAATAAGTCGAAGGACTTATCATTATTCCATACATTCTTAGCCTTCTTTTCAAGACATCATGTTCTTAGCATACCTTAACATAGTTCAACTAGATTTACAGGTTCTCCATTGATTATTTTGGCCTTTCGGGACTTTTTAAGAGTTACAGGATAAGGTTTTGGAAGGTACGGGACTCACGACATGCAAAACAAACAAAATAAGAGTTTCTGGACCAGTGAGGGGCGTCGGCGACGCCTTACCATGCGTCGACGATGCACCCCGGAAACTCGCGTCGTAGAACAACTCGCGTAGACAGCAAAAATTTGCGTCAGGAGAAGATGGGTGCGTCGGCGATGCCCCCTTTCTCCAGACGCTGATTTGCTTCAATTTTGTTCATATGACTCGTCTTGGAGCCCCGTTTCAGCCCAAACTTACCCGTAACGCCCCGAAACGTCCCATAACGTCTTGTAACGTCCCGTACTCATCCCGTAATATTCCATAATCATCCCGTAACATAATTCGTTAACCAAAATCACATAAATTTAATAGTACTTACTTGCCTTGCGCCTCTGAGCGAACACACACTATGCATGCGAGCTTTTTGTTTGAGTTCAAGTACCTTAGACCTTGTACTTGAATCCCTCAAACATTGACTCTGATACCAACTTGAAACGCTCGTCTTCTCAAGTGGTCATAGCAATACTTAAACAACTCATTTCTACGACCAAATTTAAACTTTGACGCATCATCCAAGTAAACTTAATTAAACATACAAAATACACAATGTTAAACAACTACAAATCCACCATCTCTTACAAAAGTTATAACACAAGTTGTTAAGTAAGGATCATCAACACCATGATCAAAAGACAACAAAAGTATTTTGACCCATTTACAATGTTAAAGTCCGGAAGCGTATTGCGAGCAAAATGGAGTGTGTTCGTTCCGAGCGTAGCGCACCATTTAAAGTGTGGATTTACCTACATCACAACCAATCTTCATCATTACATTCTAGCTTATTGGACCCATTCACGATGGACAAATCTCATACTCATTCTTTAATATCACATTCTAATTATTTGATCCGTTCACAACGAATCAAAATATAACCATTCTAGTTACACATTCAATTCTAGTTCGTTCGACCCATTCACATTAGGTCTAATTCATGATCTTATCTTTAACAAACTGCTACTACAATATATAACACTAAGAAATGTTACAAATAAACTTTTAGTTGTACAAGTAGCGTACCTCGGTCTTGACTTCCTTGTTGCTTTGACTGACTTGAACCTTCTTCCTTTATACCTATACATAACCGTTTATACTTAGAATTCATGTCTTATGTTTATTTTACATACATTCCTTGATAAGGCATCATAAAAACTCAACATGTAGTTCATTTACATACTCAAATCATGATCATTATGTAAGGTCCGAGGTTAAAATTGCAGAATTCTTAACTAAGGCATTTCATCAAACACTTGGTGTGCGTATCACCAACAAAGCATAAAGTACAAGTATTCTAAGCATACTTTTACTAATTCATATCATGGCTCATCCTAATCAATCAAGTTCATACATATTTCATTCTACATCAAATTATCTAGAAATTCTCTCACATACAAAATCATACATCAAGATTACAACTATTCACATCTATATGATCATCATTTTCATTTTAATACTACATCAAGTGGGTTACCACTTTAAATCATTCAAACGACCAAGATTAAGCATAATTCTAGTTTCATGGTATCATTCCAACTCACAATCATACAAATTTTTACATGAACTCATGGATGGATGGAAACCCATTTTCTATAATTCACCAAATCAAGAAATTCGACTTACCACTATGATAAACAAACTTAGATGGTTAAGAATTTGGGTTCATGCATTGATTTGGCCTTGATTATCCTTACAATTTCTTGATTTCAGATCAAAAGGGGTTTCTCCCCTTTTTCTTCTTGCTTAGTCGACCAGACACACACACACACCAGATGTGTGTGTTTGTGTGTTTAATTTGTTTTTAATAAACTCCACATTCGGTCCCTCCACTTATATGTTAGTTTTTATTTAGATATTATTCATTCTTAAGCTAACATTTTTTTACATGTATTCCAACTAAGTTAAGTTCTAATTAGTTTAAATGCATGCACATTTATCTTTTTGGGGTGTTACATAACGCACTTTTGGGTGTTACATACCTTCTCTATATCAAAACACTACACACAATGCTCAAATGCTTTAAAACGCAACCCGGTCATACATGACTATAATGTGAATTGCTGAATTGTATTTTATTTGCTTGATGACTTGTATGCCACCCTTAACATGATAGCTAGCTAGAGATTGTTCCGCCACCCAGAGGCCCGGGGTTGTTAAGGCTCACACTCTTACATTTCGCTTCATTTTCTCTTTCGTACGTGGACACTTGTTCGCATGACTTGCACTCGCGGTTTGTTGGTTACTTGTATCAATGCTGTTAACATAGTTCACATCCTTACGTATGTTCATGCGGTTTATGCGAAATGTTTCGTCCACTGACTAGGATGAAGCGGTGTCTAAACCTTCATGAAAAGGACTCGAAATCACATCTGATTCAGACGAATACTCAGTTCCGGCCGCACGAAGACACAAACAGTCGACTTGTGCGAACTGGACTGGCTCGTACGAATTGGCTCAGTTCGTACGAACTAGCCCAAGTTCCTATAAGTGACTAAATTGCTCTAAAGACCACCCCAGCTTTTGGTTTGCTCAGTAACTTAAGGTTGGAAGGATGGACACTCGATTTCCCGAAGAAACGACGCGAAAACACTCGATTTTGGACACAAAACAGCTCAATTCGCACGAAAGAGCTCAATTCGTACGAATAAACCCAATTCGTACAAATTGACCCATTTCGTACGAATTAGGCCCATTTCCTATGAATTAGCCAATTCGTACGAACTGGAACCAATTCGTACGAATTGACCTGTTGTTCCCACACTGTTACTCTATTTCGACCGTTTCAGCACTATGGAAGAATGATGCACTTCTATTCCTGCTTACAGGCTGACCTGGCACCCCCTTGCTCTCCTCCGCTCATACTTAACCATTTACGCACCCACAGTGAGTATTCTTGACCCCTTTTTGCTTTAACGCACTTTTGGGTGTTACATACGTTCTCTATATCAAAACACTACACACAACGCTCAAACTCTTTAAAACGCAACCCGCTCATACATGACTATACGCGAATCGCTGAATTGTATGTTATTTTCATGATGACTTGTATGCCACCCTTAACATGATAGCTAGCTAGAGGTCGTCCGGCCACCCGGAGGCCCAGGGTTGTTAAGGCTCACACTCTTACATTTCGCTTTATTTTCTCTTTAGTACATGGGCACTTGTTCGCATGACTCGCACTCGCGGTTTGTTGGTTACTTGTATCAATGCTGTTAACATAGTTCACATCCCTTACGTATGTTCATGCGGTTTATGCGAAATGCTTATATACTATTACTATGCAAACCCGTATGCTCACCTTTACATTATTGTATTGACTTTTATTTTAACTTATGTAACTGGTTGATGGGTTGTATAGCAGCAAATGGATTTAGGCCTCTAGAAACTCACTAACAACCTACTTGTCGAATTGTATTGATCAAGAAACTTGTATTTCCTTTTGACTGTTGTATGGAAATTTTGTTTAATTGTATGGGAAATTGAACGTTGTTAAATATTTCCACGTTAATAGTCGTTATGGATTTTCTTGAGCAATCTGTTCGCTTAGTGCCACATCCCGATGATTCCGCCATCGGTTGTGGTGTGACAAATGTCAAGAGGACTTTTTAAAGGGTTAGGCTTGGGTTAAGGTAGGTAATTTTTTGGGTTAGTAGTTAGCAAAATGGCAAAAAGCGTAAAAACGTTGGTTGTCGTTAAAACATTTTTTTTGTGACATTTATTGAAACTAGCATATTCAAACAAGATTTTTGAGTAACTTGTTTGGTTGTTGCAAAAATGATGTTTTTTGTTTTTTTATCACAAGATAACCGAGCTTTTTTACTAAAACAAATGGGTTTGAAAGCAAAAAGGCTTTAGTGGGTAGTGGGTGTTTATGATACGGGTTTTTAAAATGAAAAGGTTTAGGCTTAAAAGAGGTTAACTAGGGGAATTTTTGGTAGGGGAGTAAAAAGAAGGAAAATAATGGTGTTGAATAAAAATGGGTTAGTCCTAAGGCCTCCATCATTTACTTACTTGGGTTAAAGTCGGCGAGGACCGGGAATGCATCGTCTTGGCAAGTTCTAGAGTCGTAAGAATCAATCGGCTTATTCACAAGAGAAATAAAAAATGAGCATTTAGTTAAAGATGTATGTGTGTATGCTCGTTAAAGGCTCAAAACTCACTTATTGTGGGAATGGGTTTATAGTGTGAACAAGTATATATAATCAAATTTTAAAAAGATTTGTCATGCATTTTTATAATTTTCTTGTTTGGTTCTTTTTATCATGACGCTATCGGATGTAAATTTGTAAAAGCGTAATCTTTTTAGGACTTGTTATACTCAAATTAAACCAAGACAAATAAAAAAATGAATATTTTTGAAAAGATTTGGGGTGATTAGCGGTTCCAACACGAGTTTTGTGTAAGGCTTGTTATTAGGACTTGCAAGATTCAAGATTTTAACTTCCCGCATACTTAAATTACACATTGTCCTCAATGTGTCAAAAAATAGGTTTTCCGGTTAATTTGAATGTGTAAAAGCGTGTAAAAACAAGATTTGATGATACTGGACACCTGGTCACAGGCCCGTGTTGTCCGTGCACGGCCCCGTGGTCAGAGTGACAGTACCAAATTGTACAGAAGGCTGACCACGGGTCGTGTCCACTGGGCACGACCCATGGCCAATTACCTGACCATTCCTTATTTCTGTAGACCTCCGGGCACGGGGCGTGCTGAGCTGGGCACGCCCCCAGGCTGCACATGCTGGAAAGTTATGAAAAAGTTGTTGGAAGGTACTATTTACATGCATGAGGTGTGGTTTTAACGTCCTTTTGGCAAATTGCATCTTTTCTCGTTTGTTAGGCGATTATACAAGGTTCAAACACCACCACAATAACTTAAACCATCATATATTAAAGTGCAAAATACAACGATCCTAAGATAGCTCCCAAAAAAATTACAAAGGTCCTAGTATTAGATAGATGCAAGAAATCTAAACCATAATGAAGCTCTACCCTAATTGTTACATTACAAACCAATAAAAACCCAAAAATAATTTTTTCGGTAATTAAGGGCTCTTAAAAATCCATCCCAGAGGGTGCACCCTTCAAAAGTCATTGAGCATTTCCTCAATCTCCCTAGGGAGGAAGAGGAGAGGCTCATCTTCCGCGTCTTCATATGGAAGAGGTGCGGGAGGTGCGACCACCACCGGAACCTCGTGTAATGTGTCCAGAGGAGGTTCTGGAGGCAGGTCATCCCATCCTGTTGGGACAATGATATCATGCGCGAGGTTCCAATCTTCTTGAGGGAAGATCGGTTCCATGGGAGGCATCGCAAGAATGTTCAACCTTTGGTGCAAGAGGTTGATCTCTTGGAAACAATTTTCCAACCCCATCGTCAAGTAGTTTATACGGTCGATTAGGACCTCTTCCACGGATGTCAAATCGTCGATAGCCTCCCTAGGAGCATACACATAGCGGACAAGAGTTGTTTCGATTGATGGTCGCCTCCCTCTTCGCGTGTTTCTAGAGTTGGTTGATGAAGTCTCACTGTTTTGGCTAACCATACTAAGAGAACAAGAAGGAAACTTCAAAAATCAAGGATGGAAAAAACACGTCCACGACCCCGCGCCCAATGGGCACAGCCTTGTGGTCACACCTTTGCAAGATATTCAAAACCACAAACTCATTGTTTTAAGTTATTTTTCTTTGGTTTAAAATATTTCTGAACGTAAACAACTCAAAATAGTGTTGTAAAATGTATATTTGTAAAGAGTTTATAGGTGAAAATCTTGTGTTTGCTTGAATAAAGCTTGAAGTTATGTAACTTCAAGCTCTCATGGAGGTGGAAGCTCTTTGGAGAAGAAGGAAAGTGACAAAAGTGGCAAAGACAAGATTGTTTGTGTAAAACCTTTTTAAGAATATACCTTTTTGGGTATGTGTGCATATCTGAGCAGATTTTGGCCTTTGGGATGGGTCCAAACATGCTGCCCCAAAGCTGACTTTATAGAAAGTGATAGTACGCTGACCACGGCCCCGTGTTGGCTGGGCACAACCCCGTGGTCAGAGATGGGTCAGACAGTTTTTGTCTGAATTATGGGCAAGAGGCGTGTTGGATGGACACGGCCCCGTGGTGAAACTTGTGGTGGACACGGGGCGTGATGGCCGAGCACGGCCCCGTGTCTATACCCTTTTCTAAGGAATTCATTCAGATCGGGTGGTTCCTTGCTGGAGGGAACAACATCGAAGTGCCTAAGGTACTGTAATTGCTCTTGGTTATGCACGAACGCAAGAAGTTGTCGGAAAGGGTAAAACCTAAACTACTTATCTGGGCTCTTGTTAAAGAAGGTGTATGTCAAATCGCTCAGGTCTATGATCGCATTGATGGTGGTCGATGGAGTGTCCTTCACGGCACAATCGACAGAGGGACGATCGTTTATGTTTTCACAAGAGGTTGAGGTATTTTCGATGGCTTTGATGTTGCTAGATTCCGAATGTGGGCTCAACGATTCTCTTTGGTTTTGGCCATGCGATGAATACCTCGACTTCATCACAAGCTCTATTTCTTTTATCTTTGAGAGAATCTTTTCTTCTAGTTGACATATTTCGTTGGAGGTTATGTCGTGTGGAAGAGGAGATTGAGAACATTCGGTTGAATAATAGGATCGTTTTTACTTTCGCCCATCTTAAGGTGATTATTACAGGAAAACGATGGGTCCGCTAAATAGTGGGGTGCAAAATTTAGAATGTAACATTCTAAATCTTGATGAAACCCAGCACATAGTTGACACCATTCATCGTAAGAGTGGCGAAAGAAAAAATAATCGATATCATCCATGTTTTTGTCAGAGATTACCAACCGTTGGGATATGAGGGTCCTGTTTTCAGTAACTGGAGGTTGGACACGACCCTGTGCTCGTATGAAACGGCCCCGTGGTCAGCTACAGTCTGACTTAAAACAGTTTTATTGCTACTGTACTTTTGGACACGGGGGCTTGTTGGATGGACACGGCCCCGTGCTGCAGCCTACAGAAATTGCAGAACTTGCTAGAAAAAGAAAAAAAATCTAAAAATAAAAAGAAAAAAATTTAAAAATTATTAGGTCGCCGATTTTAAACTTTCTTAAAATCCTTGTGTCCCGGCAACGGCGCCAAAAACTTAGTGTGCGTCGAGCGTGATATAATTTTGTTAATATTTTAAGTCTATTTTACGCATTAGTCAAGTTTTAAATTTATTAAACACTATATTGTACTAACACTAAACACACACTTGGGCAAGTGCATGATCGTGAGCGTCGTATACTGTTGGTAAGATACTGAGGTCGTCCAACGACACAAGAGTTTTTAATACCTGTTTATCGTCAATGTCTAATCGTTACAAATTTTTGGATAAAAGTTTTAAACATAAAAGTAAATCTAAAAAAAAAGATAAAAAAAATGAAATACAAATAGAAAAGATAGAATCACTTGGATCCAACTCCTCTCTAATGTTTCCTTTGATGATTTTCGCACTTTCAGACTTTTCAAAAGATTATCTTAGTTAAAGTAGTAGGACCCTCTTTTGAAGGTGACGTTACTCTCAACCCAGTGGTTTGAGTAAGCAGGGATACAATCCCAAAGGGTCGGAATATTGAAATATAATTAAATAACTAAAAGTAGTAGGCCCCTCTTTTGAAGGTGACGTTATCCTCGGCTAAGTGGTTTGAGTCATCAAGGATACAATCCCAAGAAGCCGGTTTAAAATTTTAATAGTAGTTTACATATGTGGGATTCAAGCTATTCGCACCCCCTCCATCCAATACCCATGGGGCATTGAAGGAGGTCCTAGTAAGCTTGAACCAAGTCCTCGCAGAATCTATACACTGAACGAGACAAGAACTTTACCAAACCACCCTTCTAACTCCCTTCTAAGTAGTTAACGTGCTTTATATAGATCGTAAAGACAAGAATGAGCAAATCAATGACATCATGAAGAAATGGTAAGGAAAATTCACTTTCAACATAAGAAACTAGTTATTAAAGTCATTAATACATACCCAATTAAAAAGTGCCAAAAGATTAAAAATCAAAAGTAATACATTAAAGACTTGTCTTCACCAAGTGATGTAAGATATTAGCCAAGCATGACCTTTGTTTGACAAGAACTCTTACGCTCAATCTTGGATCCCGAGACTACTACACACTCTAAAGATGATAGATGGATGATGGTGGTGGGTGTTGGTATTGTAGTGGTGGTGGAATGGTGGCAAAGTGAGAGAGAAGTGGTTTGCCATGGGATGCCTTTGCAGTGAACGAAGCACCCCTATTTATAGTCAGAACAGTACCCAGGCCACGACCCCGTGTCCAACGAGCATGGCCCGTGGCCGGCTTCTTCTCTTCCTTCATTAATTGCAGCTGTCAGCAGAGGGCCCCACACGACCCCGTGGCTTCTGGGCACGGCCTCGTGGTCAACTCTTCGCTGTACTATCGAGATTCTGCAAATCTAGAGTCTGATCACGCCCCATGGTGTAGGGATGAGCAAATCATACCTGGAACCGTTACCGAACCGGTACCGAATTAACCGAACCGGGTACATTTTCGGTATCGGTTTTTACCCTTAAATACGGTACCGAACCATACCGTATCGGGTATATTCAGTACCAGTACTGGTACTCACTTTTGGGGATTTTCGGTACTGGTACTTTCGGTTCCGGTACCGAGCTCATCCCTACCTTGGTGTCCTGGGCACGATCCCGTGGTGGGCATAGAAGCTTCTGCATGCTTTGTCTTTAAGTGCAAGGGCTGACCACGCCCCATGCCTCGCTGGGCACGGCCCCGTGGTCAGCTTCTGTTTCCTTTTTTTCTTTGGGGTGCTGTCGAGGGGTCGGGCATGTCGCGTTATTCCTTCTTCTTGTATTTATGTTGGTTTTGGCTGCTTATTTGCTTCTTTTATTCTTTTAAGCTCATTTGGTCCTGTAAATTCAAAAGGAACAAAGAAACGTGCTTTTTCCAACATTAGTACTAGAAAAGGGTCAGTTTTATGCCTTATCTGATGTAATTTATATGTTGCATTTTATACACATCAAAGATCCCCACACTTGAATCTTTGTTTGTCCTCAAGCAAAACTCTTTTAAATATGGCTTACACTCCCAAATGGAATACGTAGAGAAGAAGTTTTGTGGCTTTTCTTGAGTGTCGGGAATCCAAGATCTTTATTTATTTATTTTATTTTATTTACAATCCTATTCGTCATGATTTATTTAGAACACTCTTAAGAAAAATTATTTATTTGGGCATAACATGCCTTTTTAAAATTCTAGTTATTTATATACAAGTTCACGTACCTCACGGGGGATCACTCAACAGTCGGCCGAAGATGTATTTTTGTGATAACACTCGATTCCGGCATGGAACTTACTTCTACCACATGCTTGCCAAGCGATCAAACTACCTCCTCTTTAACTATAAACCATCGTAAATATTGTAACAACCCGACTTTTCCGGTTGTTCTGTTACTACCGTTATCCTTTGTAACTGAATCTGTAATCCGAGATTCGATATAATAATGGATTTATGTTATACTAAATATATTTTCATCACACTGCATAACATCACATTTAACACGCTTTATACCCGCAACGCTAACGCTACACGAATCACAGAAAACTATTAAGGTACAAGCCGAGTGTGTTTGTTTGTTCGGTAACCACTCGCGCCTACGACCTCGCTTATCACCCAAATCGCAATCGCAGTTATTTATGTTACTTTATGTTGCTTATGTGTTATGTATGCTTATTATTTATGGATTGTACTCGCAGCTCGCTATATCGCATTATTACGTTCAAACAATGCTTAACGCTTTGCTAAAACACTAAACCTAACTAACTAATATGAACGAAAACACCAAATGAACAACCAACACGTGAATTGGAAACGATTCGCATGGAACTTGCCAATTCGTGCGACTTGACCAAATCGCGCGCAATTCGCGCGAATTGGCACAATTCGTATGAATTGATCCCTTTTCCCCTCATCCCCTATAAATACTCAGCACACTTATGCTCCCACTCTTGCTGCCACTTCGCACCGAAACTCTCTCTACTCGTTTTCTCTGATTTCCAAGTAAGAAGCAATTATTTCCTGCGAAGCACAACGATTTCCACTACGATTTTACATGAGTTTATCTCCGATTTCATCTAAACTTCTCTGTTTATGAAAACCTTCATCTTTTTTCATAAAACCATCTGTTTTACCTTGGATTCACACGTAAACGAGTGTATTTGAGTTAGTTTTGGCTTCTCAAGATAGAAACCTTGATGTTTCAAGCCACAAAGTGTTTTATCCAAAGAAATCTGTTTTAAGCATGATTTTTACATGAAAACGGACCAAAACTGACATATGTTTCATCCACTGACAGTGGGACGAAGCGGTGTCTAAACCATCATGAAAAGGACTCGAAATCACATCTGATTCAGGCGAAGACTCTCCGGACGCACGAAGGCGAAGACAGTCGATTTGTACGAACTGTACTGCTCGTAAGAATTGGCTCAGTTCGTTTGAACTAGCCCAAGTTCCTATAAGTGACAAAATTGCTCTAAAGACCTCCCCAGCTTTTGGTTTGCTCAGTAACTTAAGGTTGGAAGGATGGTCACTTGATTTCCCGAAGAAACGACGCGAAAACACTCGATTTTGGACACGAAACAGCTTAATTCGCACGAAAGGGCTCAATTTGTGCGAATTAACCCAATTCGTACAAATTTACCCATTTCGTACGAATTAAGCCCATTTCATACGAATTAGCCAATTCGTACGAACTGGAACCAATTTGTACGAATTTACCTGTTGTTCCTACACTGTCACTCCGTTTCGACCGTTTCAGCACTATGGAAAACTGAGGAACTTCTGTTCCTGCTTACATGCTGACCCGACACTCCCCTTGCTCTCCTCCGCTCATACTTAACCATTTACGCACCCACAGTGAGTATTCTTGACCCCATTTTGCTTTAACGCACTTTTTGGTGTTGCATACGTTCTCTATATCAAAACACTACACACAACGCTCAAATGCTTTAAAACGCAACCCGGTCATACATGACTATATGTGAATTGCTGAATTGTATGTTATTTGCTTGATGACTTGTATGCCACCCTTAACATGATAGCTAGCTAGAGGTTGTCCCGCCACCCGGAGGCCCAGGGTTGTTAAGGCTCACACTCTTACATTTCGCTTTATTTTCTCTTTAGTACGTGGACACTTGTTCGCATGACTCGCACTCGCGGTTTGTTGGTTACTTGTATCAATGCTGTTAACATAGTTCACATCCCTTACGTATGTTCATGTGGTTTATATGAAATGCTTATTTACTATTACTATGCAAACCCGTATGCTCACCTTTACATTATTGTATTGACTTTTATTTTAACGTATGTAACTGGTTGATGGGTTGTATAGCAGCAAATGGATTTAGGCCTCTAGAAACTCGCTAAAAACCTACTTTGTCACACCCCTACCCGCAGCGGAATAAGAGTCGGGGCATAATTGGGTTATCACCAAAGCTCATGATGTTTACTAATATGTTTCATATTTATTAAATTCAAAATTTCAACTTCAATATTCCAAACAAGTTCATACAATTACAAGGAAAAAGTAACTAAATAAACAGTCCAAAGCCTAAACCGATTTATTCTTCTAAGCCGTCCTATATGTTTCTTGCTGCAACTGGATCACCTGTATCATGTGTAAAAATGGGGGTTTTTGGGTCAACAAAAGTTGGCGAGTGAACCTTGTTAGAAAACATTTATTATTGATTTCTTGTTATATTTAATATGGAAAAGTTGTGCAATAATCATATGTGAGCAAACGTAAATAAACATACAATAACAAACCATGACAAACCACCTTGCATGAGTATATTACATGAATTATAATGTATATGTTGGCAACGTCACGTTCCGCTCATAGGTAATGGGGAACGGACGGCCTATGATGATGTATGTGCGATCAAGGCTCAATCAAACGGAGCCGATCGTATGTTGGCAACGCCACGTTCCGCTCATAGGTAATGGGGAACGGTTCCGCTCATAGGTAATGGGGAACAGACGGCCTATGATGATGTATGTACTGAAAATGATAAATTAAATCTAAACATTAACACAAACAATTGATACACATTGGATACACATTTGATCATGGATATGATGGATGCACAAGTGTTTAAATGTAATATAAATAAGACACATGTTACACCCCAAAAAGTGATTAAAACGGGGAATTTGTAGAGATTCACTCACATTGGGTGCGTTCGTTTGATGATGTTGAATGCGCACGAGTTTAGAGAGTTGATCGACGAGGAATAACTAACCTAAATAATAACGGAAAGGTTCGGTAAATAAGTGGATTTTATTAACAATTTTAATAGGGTTTTTAGATTTATTTTTGTGAGTTTAAGGTCATTTTCTAACTTTAAAAATATTATTTTTAAGTATTTTTATTTGATTTTTAAATTAAATAAATAAATAAAAATATAAAAAAATGTTGACTTTTTGGGTTGACCATTGACCGTTGACCGTTGACTTTGACTGTTGACCGGTTCAGACTTTGTGTATATATGCGTTGAGTGAGGTTCGAACTTGTGACCTCCCATACGCGTGCACGCAGCTCTACCAACTGAGCTACGTGTCTAACTCGAAATATTCTAAGTTTTAATTATATAAATATACTAAATTAAATGTTTTAATTTATCCGATTTATACCAAGAGGATTTAAATGATTGAACCGGTTGCAGGGAAACCGAATCGAACTCGGGTCCCTTGGTTTGTCAACGCACAGCCCAACCAGTTGGGTTGTGTGACTTACCTGTTAAACTTACAGTTTTTATTATTCTTAAAAACATCATGGGTCCTACTCTGATTCAGTAACAAAAAAATTGGTTTTAATTCGGAAAGCCGGTGCGTTGCAAGATTCGAACTCGTGACGTTTGTTTTGTTTGCGCACACAGTCCACCGTTGGACTGTGTGTCTAACCCGGTTTAATATCTTGTTTTAATTAAACTTATACCTAATGTTCGACTTCATCTTCTTCGTTAAAAACACAGACAACGATTATTCGACTGTACTTGTTTAATTCGATTGACGGACATATAATTGATTAAAATGAAATGGATAAAGAAGGTTTTGGAAATGAATGTACCGGAAAGATGATTTTCTCAGAACTCCGGCAAAGTCGTCGGCTCTGTTTTATGAATTCCGTCTGAGCGGACCAATTAACAGTTTTGATTAACTAATTGTGAAATTAAATGACTAAACAAGAATAATCAGAGAGTTTAGAGGTTTGTACCGATTCACAACGTGATTTCGGAATTTTCAGAGATTTTCCGGCGGTTGCAGATTATCCGGTATCGTCGTCTGGGACCGATTCTGGTTGAAGGATTTACGTTAGTATAAGTCTAACAATGAATAGAAGATGAAAGAATTGAGAAATTTACCGATTCGATGAATGTCACGGTTTTCCGGCGAAAGTCCGGCGATATCAGAAAACGTTTCCGACGAACAGAAATTAGAGCGAAAGTGAAATTGAAGGTTCTGTGAGTGTTTCTGAGTTGTGAGACAATGATATTACCGGTGTAAATTGGAGGTAAATGATTTCGGTTATTAAACTCGAAAATCATATGAATCGAGTTCAATAAAGACTGAATTGATTAAGAACGTGGGTTATAATGGTTTTATCGGTTATAATCAGCAACCCACGATCACTCAAACGTCTTTGGATAGTTGAAAGCCGATGATCGGTTCAGTTTTGGCGCAAACAGATAGATTCACGGGTGAACTTAAGGTTTTATTTGTTTCCTTGATTACACAAAAACACTAAGTGGCGGAGTGGTTAAATGTTTGATGATTGTGTCTTCCGGCTGACCCGGGTTCGAAACCTGGCAGCCTGTTTTCATTTTTATTTACTTTATATTTACTTTTCAACAATTTTAGTTTCCATATTCTAAAATGTTTATTAGTTATGTATTGTTTAAAATTAAAATGAGCATTAAATAAGCAACGAAAATCTGAAACATACTATTCGGTTAATAAACGAAGTGGGTTTTGAAAACCCATTTTTCGACGGATGTTACAGTATCCCCTACTTTTAGAAATTTCGTCCCGAAATTTAAGTAGTAGTGGTAACAGGAAAAAGATGTGGGTATTTTTCGCGCATTGAGTCTTCACGTTCCCAAGTAAACTCAGGTCCTCGTTTCGACTCCCAGCGTACCCTAACAATTGGAATACGACTCTGTCTTAAACGTTTTTCTCCGAAGTCCATGATCTCTACTGGTCTTTCAATGAAGTGCATAGATTCATCGATCTGAATATCTTCCAGGGGAATATGGAGGTTTTCATCGGCGAGGCACTTCTTAAGTTTGATACGTGGAATGTGGGGTGAATTCTGTTAAGTTCTTCTGGTAGGTCAAGCTTGTATGCTACAGGTCCTACTCTTTCGAGTATCTTGAAAGGTCCTACGTAGCGTGGTGCTAGCTTGCCCTTCTGGCCAAAACGAACTACTCCCTTCCACGGTGATACTTTTAAAAGTACATGATCACCAATGTTAAACTCCAAGGGCTTTCGTCGTTTGTCTGCATAACTCTTTTGACGACTTTGTGCCGCTAGAAGATTGTTTTGAATTTGATGGATCTTGTCTGTTGTTTCTTGAATCAATTCTGGACCGGTGATTTGATCTTCTCCAATTTCGTGCCAACATACTGGAGATCGGCACTTACGACCATATAAAGCTTCGAAAGGTGCCATGCCGATACTTGAATGATAGTTGTTGTTGTACGAAAATTCAACTAATGGTAGATGAGCGTCCCAATTTCCTTTGAAGTCTATGACACATGCTCGAAGCATATCTTCAAGAGTTTGGATGGTGCGTTCAGATTGTCCGTTAGTTTGAGGATGATAAGCGGTACTGAGGTCTAATCGTGTACCCAAAGCGGCTTGTACGGCTTGCCATGTTCGTGAAGTGAAACGACCATCACGATCTGAAATAATGCTTAACGGTACACCATGACAGCTTACGATCTCGCTGATGTAGATACGAGCTAACTTCTCATTCTTGAAGTCATCGCGAATCGGAATGAAGTGAGCTGATTTTGTAAGACGATCAATGATTACCCATATAGTGTCATACCCACCGGAGGTGCGAGGTAACCCGGTAATGAAGTCCATGGTTATGTTTTCCTACTTCCATACAGGTATTTCAGGTTGGACTAGAAGTCCTGAGGATCTTTGATGTTCAGCTTTTACTTTGGAACATGTAAGACACTTGGAAACAAAAACAACGATATCCTTCTTCATGCCAGGCCACCAGTAGGTGTATCGAAGGTCTTGATACATCTTGTCGGCTCCTGGGTGTACAGAGTATCGTGTTTTGTGCGCCTCATTCATAAGGAAATCACGAAGGTTATTGTGATCGGGAATCCATATGCGATCTAGATAATACAGAATACCGTCGGATTTTGTTTCGAGTTTAAGTTCTGCTCCACAAGATAGCTTATTGCGTACGTCGTTTTCTGTTACAGAAATATGTTGAGCTTCTCGGATTTGATCTTTGATGTCGGTTATGATTTGCGAGCATAGAAGATGAATGGAGTTCGCATAACCCTTTCGACTGAGCGCATCGGCCACCACGTTTGCCTTGCCCGGATGATACCGAATTTCACAGTCGTAGTCATTAAGAAGTTCGACCCATCTTCGTTGCCTCATGTTTAACTCCTTTTGGTTGAAGATATGTTGGAGGCTCTTGTGGTCAGTGTATATTTCACACTTGGTACCGTAGAGGTAATGTCTCCATATATTAAGAGCGAACACAACGGCTCCAAGTTCCAGGTCGTGGGTGGTGTAGTTCTTCTCATGAATTTCGAGTTGTCTAGAAGCATAAGCTATCACTTTTCCTCTTTGCATTAGCACACAGCCTAATCCCTGCTCTGACGCGTCGCAATAAACCACGAAGTCATCACAACCTTCAGGAAGTGTGAGGATAGGTGCATCACAGAGTTTTTGTTTAAGGGTTTGGAAGGCTTCTTCTTGTTTGGGTCCCCATATGAAGGGCTTTCCTTTATGAGTCAAAGCCGTGAGTGGTACAACGATACGGGAGAAATTTGCAATGAAACGGCGATAATAACCAGCCAAACCAAGAAATGATCTTACTTCGGTAGGTGTACGTGGGGCTTGCCATTCCTGTACTGCCTTGATTTTTGAGGGATCAACATGAATTCCCTTGTCATTGACGACGTGTCCAAGGAATTGTACTTCCCTTAACCAGAATTCACATTTCGAAAACTTAGCGTACAACTTTTCTGTCCTTAAGAGTGTAAGGATGAGTCGAAGGTGCCGTTCATGATCAGACTTAGACTTTGAGTAGATGAGGATGTCGTCGATGAAGACTATGACAAAACGATCGAGATAGGGTTTGCAGACTCTGTTCATTAGATCCATGAAGACAGCTGGGGCGTTGGTTAAACCAAATGGCATAACCATGAATTTGTAATGACCATAACGAGTTCGGAAGGCGGTCTTTGGGACGTCTTCTTCATGTACTCTGAGTTGATGATAACCAGAACGAAGGTCGATTTTTGAAAAACAGGTGGCGCCTTGAAGTTGGTCTAGGAGGTCATCGATGCGAGGTAATGGGTAGCGGTTCTTGACCGTTAACTTGTTGAGTTCTCTGTAGTCGATACACATGCGAAACGTTCCATCTTTCTTCTTCACAAAAAGGACAGGTGCACCCCAAGGCGATGAGCTAGGACGTATGAATCCTTTGTCAGTCAGCTCTTGCAGGTGACTGGCTAGCTCTTGCATTTCGGATGGGGCTAACCTATAAGGAGATTTTGCAACTGGTGTAGCTCCAGGTATAAGATCAATGCGGAATTCGACTTCTCTCACGGGAGGAAGTCCTGAAATGCCGTCAGGAAAAACTTGCGGAAAATCTTTTACTACTGGGATGCCTTCGAGTTTCTTCTCCTTGGTTCCCTTTTTGACGACATGAGTTAGGAATGCGACATAATTCTTGCGGAGATATTTTCGGGCTTGAAGACAGGACATTAATTTGAGTCCCTTCGAAGGGGTTTCTCCAAAGATTCGTAGAGTCTGACCGTTTGCAAGAGGAATGCGAATGAACTTTTCGCAGCATACAACTTCAGCATGATGTTGGCTGAGCCAGTCCATACAAATTATAATGTCGAAACTTCCCAACTTCATAGGAATGAGGTCAACTGGAAAATCGTGATCGTTTAGGGTGAGAGTACAATTGCGTATAATAGAGTTTAATGAGATCGGTTTTCTGTCAGCAACTTCTACCGTTATGGATTCCATGAGTTTATCACGAGTTTGGTTGAGGATGGGTTCAAATTCTAAGGACACAAAACTCTTATCCGCGCCAGTATCAAATAACATGGATGCATAACTACCATTGATGAGAAACGTACCGTTAACCACATTGTTGTCAGCCCTAGCTTGATTTGCGTTGATGTTGAAAGCTCTTCCTCTTGCAGGTGGAGGAGCTTGGTTAGCCTGGTTTACTGGATTAGCTTGAGCTTGGGCATGGATGATGTTCACCAAGCGTGGACAGGTGTTCCTGAAGTGGTTCGGGTCTCCACAGTTGTAACAAGCCCGCATAGGTTGCACCATGGGATAGTTGGGTTGGTAGTAGGATTGGGCTACATGTTGGGCAGGCGGTAGGAGTAAAGGTTGTTGGGCTTGACCCACTATCTGATGGTGGGTTTGGGTTGAGGGTTGACTGCGGTTCGTTCGATGAAGTGCACAACAGGTTTGGATGGTGTGACCTGCGCGGCCACAGCCGGTGCAATGTTGGCAGGGATGATCAGGAAAGTGATGGTACTGGCAACGGTTGCATTTTGGGTATGGGCCGGAGTATGGCTTTTTATATGGTGCAGTTGAGGGGGCAACTTGGGTGATGGGTGCAGCAGGGATGGGAAAGTTTGTTTGAGTGACAGCAAAGTTTCTGGTGTTTCGTTTCCTCTTACTAGCAAACTTTGAGGAGGAGGTGGAATGGTTTGAAGTTTGGCCCTCAATGGGGGCTTTCTTTTTCTCGTCCTTAAATTTGCCGTTACGGATACGATTCTCGGTAAGCTCGGTAGCTAGTTCCATAGCAGCTTCAAGTGTTGCAGGCGAAGTGCTTAGAACTGAGTCTTGAATTTTCGAGGGGAGGCCTCGAATATAGTGTTCGACTAAGCGGTATACTGGGGTGAACAAGTTGGGGATCATTTGGTTCAACTCTAGAAACCTGTTGTTGTAGGAAGTATGATCTCCTTCCTTTTGCTTTAACGAGTGGAATTCATCCTCTAACTTTTTGATCTTGCTTCTTGGACAGAAGCGTCTCGTCATGATTTCCCTTAACTCCTCCCATGTTAAGGCCATTGCATCTTCGATTCCTCTCTTACCTTTTTCTGTATTCCACCAGGTAAGAGCTACTCCAAATAGTCTCCCTGTTGCGTAACGTACCTTGCGATCCTCGGGACAATCGCAATTGAGGAAGGTGTTTTCCATTTCCTCAAACCAGTGGAGGAGAGCAGTGACACCTTCGGTCCCTTCAAATTTCGGGGGATCGCAAGACTTGAAGTGTTTGTATGAGCACTTTTTGGAGGGAGGGTTGTCGACGTTCTGGTCTTCTTGATTGGGAGGGTTGGGGGGATTTACGGCGAGAGCTTGTTGGACTTGAATTACGATGTCAGGAAGCACCGCGGCCATTTGTTTTGCGATTTGGGTGGCCAAGCGTTCGTTTGACCTTCCTGACCTTCTACCTCCACGTTGCTGCCTAGCCGACATCTACAGGAACATACATAAGAAGATTATGAGTTTAAGGAGTCTTTTTAGGTGTCATGTGTCGTTTTAAAAAAAATAACATAAAATGCAACTACATCCATAGGATGTCTTGAGTTTGCTCATGTTTGGGCCTCCAATGTCCCCCATACCATCACCTGTATAGTCATGTGGGCCCCCATGACTATTGGCTTAGTAGGATTCACATTGGTGTTGGCGGTTTAACACTCGCATCACCCGAATGAAAACCATGAAATATGTTTGCGAGATGTATGGTCGGAGGGTGTCCAGGTGTAGACACAATGACAACTCAAAGTGGGGTTAGCTCACACGACGTTTGGTATAGCATGCTTTGGCCTAATAGGTCCTTCATACTCTCATCGTTAGTCCCCAGGTAGGCAAACTGGTCCTTTATTTTGGATTTATACAAATGCCAAGCCTAGACAGGACGTTCCGACTACCGGTACTTGTACCCTTCCAGTTACTACATGCCCGTCATGAGAACTCACTTTGATGTGATTTGAAAAAAAATACAAAAATCGTTGCAAAAATCATGGAAATTGTGTGGTGTGTGCTCTCATGGATATGATATGTTATGAGGATATGATTCATGATGAGCATTGTATAGTAATATGTACTTATGAACATGCTTGCATAACATTGAATGTAAAAATAAACATAAAGCATATAAACATCATGAATTTTGTATACACATAAACAATTTTAAAATTCTAATAAACTATAGTATAGGCTCTAAGGGTCTAATAACCTATCCTATATCCCTATAGTCATGGCTCGGATACCAATCTGTCACACCCCGACCCGCAGCGGAATAAGAGTCGGGGCATAATTGGGTTATCACCAAAGCTCATGATGTTTACTAATATGTTTCATATTTATAAAATTCAAAATTTCAACTTCAATATTCCAAACAAGTTCATACAATTACAAGGAAAAAGTAACTAAATAAACAGTCCAAAGCATAAACCGATTTATTCTTCTAAGCCGTCCTATATGTTTCTTGCTGCAACTGGATCACCTGTATCATGTGTAAAAATGGGGGTTTTTGGGTCAACAAAAGTTGGCGAGTGAACCTTGTTAGAAAACATTTATTATTGATTTCTTGTTATATTTAATATGGAAAAGTTGTGCAATAATCATATGTGAGCAAACGTAAATAAACATACAATAACAAACCATGACAAACCACCTTGCATGAGTATATTACATGAATGATAATGTATATGTTGTCAACGTCACGTTCCGCTCATAGGTAATGGGGAACGGACGGCCTATGATGATGTATGTGCGATCAAGGCTCAATCAAACGGAGCCGATCGTATGTTGGCAACGCCACGTTCCGCTCATAGGTAATAGGGAACGGTTCCGCTCATAGGTAATAGGGAACAGACGGCCTATGATGATGTATGTACTGAAAATGATAAATTAAATCTAAACATTAACCACACAAAAATTGATACACATTGGATACACATTTGATCATGGATATGATGGATGCACAAGTGTTTAAATGTAATATAAATAAGACACATGATACACCCCAAAAAGTGATTAAAACGGGGAATTTGTAGAGATTCACTCACATTGGGTGCGTTCGTTTGATGATGTTGAATGCGCACGAGTTTAGAGAGTTGATCGACGAGGAATAACTAACCTAAATAATAACGAAAAGGTTCGGTAAATAAGTGGATTTTATTAACAATTTTAATAGGGTTTTTAGATTTATTTTTGTGAGTTTAAGGTCATTTTCTAACTTTAAAAATATTATTTTTAAGTATTTTTATTTCATTTTTAAATTAAATAAATAAATAAAAATATAAAAAAATGTTGACTTTTTGGGTTGACCATTGACCGTTGACCGTTGACTCTGACTGTTGACCGGTTCGGACTTTGTGTATATATGCGCTGAGTGAGGTTCGAACTTGTGACCTCCCGTACGCGTGCACGCAGCTCTACCAACTGAGCTACGTGTCTAACCCGAAATATTCTAAGTTTTAATTATATAAATATACTAAATTAAATGTTTTAATTTATTCGATTTATACTAAGAGGATTTAAATGATTGAACCGGTTGCAGGGAAACCGAATCGAACTCGGGTCCCTTGGTTTGTCAACGCACAGCCCAACCAGTTGGGCTGTGTGACTTATCTGTTAAACTTACAGTTTTTATTATTCTTAAAAACATCATGGGTCCTACTCTGATTCAGTAACAAAAAAATTGGTTTTAATTCGGAAAGCCGGTGCGTTGCAAGATTCGAACTCGTGACGTTTGTTTTGTTTGCGCACACAGTCCACCGCTGGGATGTGTGTCTAACCCGGTTTAATATCTTGTTTTAATTAAACATATACCTAATGTTCGACTTCATCTTCTTCGTTCAAAAACACAGACAACGATTATTCGACTGTACTTGTTTAATTCGATTGACGGACATATAATTGATTAAAATGAAATGGATAAAGAAGGTTTTGGAAATGAATGTACCGGAAAGATGATTTTCTCAGAACTCCGGCAAAGTCTTCGGCTCTGTTTTATGAATTCCGTCTGAGCGGACCAATTAACAGTTTTGATTAACTAATTGTGAAATTAAATGACTAAACAAGAATAATCAGAGAGTTTAGAGGTTTGTACCGATTCACAACGTGATTTCGGAATTTTCAGAGATTTTCCGGCGGTTGCAGATTATCCGGTATCGTCGTCTGGGACCGATTCTGGTTGAAGGATTTACGTTAGTATAAGTCTAACAATGAATAGAAGATGAAAGAATTGAGAAATTTACCGATTCGATGAATGTCACGGTTTTCCGGCGAAAGTCCGGCGATATCAGAAAACGTTTCCGACGAACAGAAATTAGAGCGAAAGTGAAATTGAAGGTTCTGTGAGTGTTTCTGAGTTGTGAGACAATGATATTACCGGTGTAAATTGGAGGTAAATGATTTCGGTTATTAAACTCGAAAATCATATGAATCGAGTTCAATAAAGACTGAATTGATTAAGAACGTGGGTTGTAATGGTTTTATCGGTTATAATCAGCAACCCACGATCACTCAAACGTCTTTGGATAGTTGAAAGCCGATGATCGATTTCAGTTTTGGCGCAAACAGATAGATTCACGGGTGAACTTAAGGTTTTATTTGTTTCCTTGATTACACAAAAACACTAAGTGGCGGAGTGGTTAAATGTTTGATGATTGTGTCTTCCGGCTGACCCGAGTTCGAAACCCGGCAGCCTGTTTTCATTTTTATTTACTTTATTTTTACTTTTCAACAATTTTAGTTTCCATATTCTAAAATGTTTATTAGTTATGTATTGTTTAAAATTAAAATGAGAATTAAATAAGCAACAAAAATCTGAAACTGACTATTCGGTTAATAAACGAAGCGGGTTTTGAAAACCCGTTTTTCGACGGATGTTACATACTTGTCGAATTGTATTGATCAAGAAACTTGTATTTCCGTTTGACTATTGTATGGATATTTTGTTTAATTGTACGGGAAATTGAATGTTGTTAAATATTGCCACGTTAATAGTCATTATGGATTTTCTTGAGCAATCTGTTCGCTTAGTGCCACATCCCGATGATTCTGCCATCGGTTGGGGTGTGACAAATATCAAGAGGACTTTTGAAAGGATTAGGCTTGGGCTAAGGGTAGGTGATTTTTTGGGTTAGTAGTTAGCAAAATGGTGAAAAGCGTAAAAACGTCGGTTGTCATAAAAACTTATTGTTTTTGTGAAATTATTGAAACTAAGCATATTCAAACAAGATTTTTGAGTAACTTGTTTGGTTGTTGCAAAAACGATGTCTTTTTTTTATTTTCTTGTCACAAGATAACCGAGCATTTTACTAAAACAAATGGGTTTGAAAGAAAAAGGGCTTTAGTGGGTAGTGGGTGTTTATGATACGGGTTTTTGAAATGAAAAGGTTTAGGCTCAAAAGGGGTTAACTAGGGGGATTTTTGGTAGGGGAGTAAAAAGAATGAAAATAATGGTGTTGACTAAAAATGGGTTAGTCCTAATGCCTCCATCATTTACTTACTTGGGTTAAAGTCGGCGAGGACCGGGAATGCATTGTCTTGGCAACTTCTAGAGTCGTAAGAATCAATCGGCTTATTCACACAAGAAACAAAAAATGAGCATTTAGTTAAAGATATATGTGTGCATGCTCGTTAAAGGCTCAAAACTCACTTATTGTGGGAATGGGTTTATAGTGTGAACAAGTATATATAATCAAATTTTAAAATGATTTGTCATGCCTTTTTATAATTTTCTTGTTTGGTTTTTTTATCACGACGCTATCGGTTGTAAATTTATAAAAACGTAATCTTTTTAGGACTTGTTATTCTCAAATTATCCCAAGTAAAAAATGAAAAATTTTGAAAATATTGGGGTGATTAGCGGTTCCAACACGAGTTTTGTGTAAGGCTTGTTATTAGGACTTGAAAGATTCAAGTTTTTATGATACTGGACACCTGGCCACGGGCCCGTGTTGTCCGGGCACGGCCCCGTGGTCAGAGTGACAGTACCAAAATTGTACAAAAGGCTGACCACAGGTCGTGTCCACTGGGCACGGCCCATGGCCAGTTATCTGACCATTTCTTATTTCTGCAGAGCTCCGGCACGGGGCGTGCTGAGCTGGGCACGCCTCCACGCTGCACATGCTGGAAAGTTATGAAAAAGTTGTCGGAAGGTACTATTTACGTGCATGAGGTGTAGTTTTAACGTCCTTTTGTCAAATTGCATATTTTCTCGTTTGTTAGGCCATTATACAAGGTTCAAACACCACCACAATAACTTAAACCATCATATATTAGAGTGCAAAATACAACGATCCTAAGATAGCTCCTAAAAAAATTACAAAGGTCCTAGAATTAGATAGATGCAAGAAATCTAAACCATAATAAAGCTCTACCCTAATTGTTACATTACAAACCAACAAAAACCCAAAATAATTTTTTCGGTAATTAAGGGCTCTTAGAACTCCATCCCGGAGGGTGCACTCCTCAAAAGTCATTGAGCATTTCCTCAATCTCCCTAGGGAGGAAGAGGAGAGGTTCATCTTCCGCGTCTTCATACGGAAGAGGTGCGGGAGGTGCGACCACTACCAGAACCTCGTGTAATGTGTCTAGAGGAGGTTCTGGAGGAAGGTCATCCTATCCTTTTGGGACAATGATATCTTGCGTGAGGTTCCAATCTTCTTGAGGGAAGATCGGTTCCATGGGAGGCATCGCAAACATGTTCAACCTTTGGTGCAAGAGGTTGATCTCTTGGAAACTATTTTCTAACCCCACCGTCAAGTAGTTTATACGGTCGATTAGGACCTCTTCCACGGATGTCATTTCGTCGATATCCTCCCTTAGAGCATACATAGCGGACAAGGGTTGCTTCGATTGACGGTCTCCTCCCTCTTCGCGTGTTTTTGGAGTTGGTTGATGAAGTCTCATTGTTTTGGCTTACCATACTAAGAGAACAAAAAGGAAACTTCAAAAATCAAGGATGGAAAAAACACATCCACGGCCCCGTGCCCAATGGGCACGTCACACATCTTTTGTTTAATACATTTCTGAACGTAAACAACTCAAAATAGTGTTGTAAAATGTATATTTGTAAAGAGTTTATTGGCGAAAATCTTGTGTTTGCTTGAATAAAGCTTGAAGTTATGTAACTTCAAGCTCTCATGGAGGTGGAAGCTCTTTGGAGAAGAAGGAAAGTGACAAAAGTGGCAAAGACAAGATTGTTTGTGTAAAACCATTTTAAGAATATACCTTTTTGGGTATGTGTGCAAATCTAAGCAGATCTTGGTCTTTGGGATGGGTCCAAACATGCTGCCCCAAAGCTGACTTTATAGAAAGTGCCAGTACGCTGACCACGGCCCCATGTTGGCTGGGCACGACCCCATGGTCAGAGATGGGTCAGGCAATTTTTTTCCGTATTATGGGCACGAGGCGTGTTGGATGGACACGGCCCTGTGGTGAAACTTGTGGTGGACACGGGGCGTGATGGCCGAGCATGACCCCGTGTCTATACCCTTTCTAAGGAATTCATTCGGATCAGGTGGTTCCTTGCTGGAGGGAACAACACTGAAGTGCCTAAGGTACCGTAATTGCTCTTGGTTTATGCACGAACGCAAGAGGTTGTCGGAATGGGTAAAATCTAAACTACTTACCGGTGGGCAAGACCAACCTTTATTCCCCTTATCACAGCTCTTGTTAAAGAAGGTATATGTCGAATCGCTCAGGTCAATGAGCGCATCGATGGTGGTCGAAATGCTTTCACAAGAGGTTGAGGTACTTTCGATGGCTTTGATGTTTCTAGATTCCAAATGTGGACTCGACGATTCTCTTTGGTTTTGGCCATGCAATGAATACCTCGACTTCATCACAAGCTCTATTTCTTTTATCTTTGAGAAAATCTTTTCTTCTAGTTGACATATTTCGTTGGAGGTTATGTCGTGTGGAAGAGGAGGTTGAGAACATTCGGTTGAATAATAAGGATCGTTTTTACTTTCGCCCATCTTAAGGTGATTATTACAGGAAAACGATGGGTCCGCTAAATAGTGGGGTGCAAAATTTAGAATATAACATTCTAAATCTTGATGAAACCCACCACATAGTTGACACCATTCACCGTAAGAGTGGCGAAAGCAAAAAATAATCGATATCATCCATGTTTTTGTCAGAGATTACCAACCGTTGGGATCTGACGGTCCTGTTTTCAGTAACTGGAGGTTGGACACGGCCCTGTGCTCGTATAACATGGCCCCATGGTAAGCTACTGTCTGACTTAAAACAATTTTATTGCTGCTGTTCTTTTGATCACAGGGGCGTGTTGGATGGACACGGCCCCGTGCTGCAGCCTACAGAAATTGCAGAAATTGCTGAAAAAGAAAAAAAACCTAAAAATAAAAAGAAAGAATGTTAAAAATAATTAGGCCGCCGATTTTAAACTTTCTTAAAATCCTTGTGTCCCCGGCAACGACGCCAAAAACTTAGTGTGCGTCGAGCGTGATATAATTTTGTTAATATTTTAAGTCCATTTTACGCATTAGTCAAGTTTTAAATTTATAAAACACGATATTGTACTAACATTAAACACACACTTGGGCAAGTGCATGATCGTGAGCATCGTATAGTGTTGGTAAGATACCGAGGTCGTCCAAGGACACAAGAGCTTTTAATACATGTTTATCGTCAATGTCTAATCGTTACAAATTTTTGGATAAAAGTTTTAAACATAAAAGTAAATCTAAAACAAAAAGATAAATAAAATGAAATACAAATAGACAAGATAGAATCACTTGGATCCAACTACTCTTTAATGTTCCCTTTGATGATTTTCGCACTTTCGGACTTTTCAAGAGATTATCTTAGTTAAAGTAGTAGGACCCTTTTTTGAAGGTGACGTTACTCTCAACCCAGTGGTTTGAGTCGGCAGAGATATAATCCCAAAGGGTCGGAATATTGAAAGATAATTAAATAAGTTATTAATGCGAAAAGTTGTAGGCCCCTCTTTTGAAGGTGACGTTACACCCAGCTAAGTGGTTTGAGTCATCAAGGATACAATTCCAAGAAGCCGGTTTAAAGTTTTAATAGGAGTTTACATATGAGGGGTTCAAGCTATTCGCACCCCCACCATCCAATACCCATGGGCCATTGAAGAAGGTCCTAGTAAGCTTGAAGCAAGTCCTCGCAGAATCTATACACTGAACGAGACAAGAACTTTACCAAACTACCCTTCTAACCCCCTTCTAAGTAGTTAACGTGCTTTATATAGATCGTAAAGACACGACTGAGCAAATCAATGACATCATGAAGAAATGGTTAGGAAAATTCACTTTCAACATAAGAAACTAGTTATTAAAGTCATTAATACATACTCAATTAAAAAGTGCCGAAAGATTAAAAATCAAAAGTAATAAATTAAAGACTTCTCTTCACCAAGTGATGACCTTTGTTTGACAAGAACTCTTACGTTCAATCTTGGATCTCAAGACTACTACACACTCTAAAAATGATAGATGGATGATGGTGGTGGGTGTTGGTGTTGTAGTGGTGGTGGAATGGTGGCAAAGTGAGAGAGAAGTGGTTTGCCAAGTGATGCCTTTGAAGTGAACCAACCACCCCTATTTATAGTCAGAATAGTACCCCGGCCACGGCCCCGTTTCCAACGGGCACGACCCATGGCTGGCTTCTTCTCTTCCTTCATCAACTACAGCTGTCAGCAGAAGGCCCCACACGACCCCGTGGCTTCTGGGCACGGCCCCGTGGTCAACTCTTCGTTGTACTATTAAGATTCTGCAAATCTTAGAGTCTGACCACGCCCCATGGCACGGCCCCGTGGTGGGCATTGAAGCTTCTACATGCTTTGTCTTTAAGTGCAAGGGCTGACCACGCCCCATGCCTGGCTTGGAACGACCTCGTGGTCAGCTTCTCTTTCCTTGTTTTTGTCTTTGGGGTGCTGTCGAGGGGTCGGGCATATCGCGTTACTCCTTCTTGTATTTATGTTGGTTTGGCTGCTTATTTGCGTCTTTTATTCTTTTAAGCTCATTTGGTCCTGGAAATTCAAAAGGAACAAATAAACGTGCTTTTTCCAATATTAGTACTAGAAAAGGGTTTGTTTTATGCCTTATTTGATGTAATTTATATGTTGCATTTTATACACATCACAGCTTATCAAGTAGAACCCATGTTTCATTCTTTTATAAAGAAACAATTTCATCATTTATTCCCTTTACCCGTTTCTCTTTGTGAAGATATACGTCACAACATCCATGAAAGACAAAGGCCCAAGTTATCCTTCTTCTTTGCAAGAGTAAATACATATCTTAAAGTGTCTTCAATGCTCTTAAACCTTAATGAATGAACAAATTTCCTTTTGGCATGTCTTTAGCCAAGCTATAACCATTTTCACCACTGCTAGACCTTCCATGTTATTAAGGAGGTTCAGTTATATCACCTACCACACATAATTCAAGCGCCACCTCAATTTAAACTCAATGGCCATTGTGATTTAAATCTTTGAGGATTTCCTTACTATTAGCTTCAACCACATCTTATACAAGGAGTCTCCCTTTAAAAATATATATATATGCTAATAATGAATTCAAGGTTTGCATGATCTAATCTCCAGGTCCTATGGTCCTCCACACCTTTGTGGCAAACTAATGCTCCTAACACATTTAAATTCCCTTAGTATGCCACATTCTAGACCACATATTCAATGGAATATCTTTTGTAATCCCGAATCAAATTACCTTATCCAAGAATGTTTTGATCATCTTTACAACCAAACCATATTGTCATGGAGTACCCAACACAGTCAAATGCTTAACGGTCCCCATGACTTTTGCAATATTGGTTAAACTTTACATTTAAAACTTCAACCCAATATAAGTACTGAGTATCTTAACCATGTAGGGCTTCTTCATGACACTATGCTCCTAGGATCCATCATCACATACCTAAAGTCCCCAAATCGCGTGTTGTTAATTCAACTCCAACATCCATGCCTGTTGATATGACATAGTCTTCCATGCCATAACGTTGCAACATTGTTCACTACGTAACTCTTCAATCGACATGGATCCTGTCACCGAACTACAATTTAGCAAGTATATGATGTTCTTATTTATAGTGCTAGACAACAATGTAATTGACCCTTTTACTATATGTCCTTACCAATACCGAACTGCACATGACAACTAGTGTCGACTTCACATATCAAACAATAGATACATAATGACGGTCACTCTCTATGTATTATGTATGTGTTACTTTACGAGTGTTGATGTCCTAAATTAATATCTTTTATAAACGACATCCCTATGTAAGAAAAATCGATCCTACATGAACCACACATGTTTTGTGTTGAACTTAAGAAGAGAAACATACATCTTCTTGACGATACACATACTAAAGGTGATGTGCGAGAGATTATTTGTGTACGACATAATCTTTTTAGCAGAACTTGATTAAATAAAGTAATATACTCAAGCCAAAGTGGATGCGTGGTCATGGTCTTGCAAAACTCTTGACTATGTGCATAATAACTATGTATCTCATTTGAAAAATACCTCCTTAGGACGATGACTCGTATAATATGTCTTTTGTATGACAAGGATGTTTGCTCACTTACGTGAGAGATGGGCAAAGATCATGTTGCTTTGGGCCACTAAAATGCTCCCTTGGGGCAACGACAACATGATGCTTTGCCCAAACTAAGCCCTAAACTTGTATCGTTATGGGGTTATTATATTGTAAAAATCAAAACCACTAGGACGGGCTAAGGCCAAGTGTTATACTCGTGGTGTTCCCCGCTCCTCGCATCATACCGTAGTAGCGATTGGTGTTCCCCTGCCACCTTATACCACCACATCAACTTGACAACTTCCATCCCTACATCATCGTCCGACCCTGCTTCAAATGATCAGTGGTGTGGGGCTCATGCTTGCACCGCAGATTTGCAGGAAAAGTGGGAGCGTGGTGTTCCTTGCTCTCCCACAGTGCCACCTTAGCCCATGCATCCCCAATCCCGTGAGTACAAACATATGGCCTAATGAAAAAGCGACATGTGTGATTTTAGTTCCCAATCCTAACACATTGTCGGTTTGTGTTTTACTACTTGAACCACAAGATAATATTAACTTAGGCATATCCCTAAAGCCTATATGCGTGTTAACCGGAGAAGGTTACTCCCAACACCAAACGAAAGATTGTTTGATCCATGGAAGATCTCTTCTTTACAGGTGCAAGTAAGGTCTGCAGGCCATGTGTGGGACGCAGGGGAAATGTTATTATGGGTCATATGCTTTACCTGTCTAGATTATCAAATAAAGTTTTTTTGTGGGTCAGGTGAGGACACGTACACCATTAAACTTATATTGATAATGAACCTAAACTCCAAAAAGCATATGATAAAGGTAATTGTTAAAACTTTTTGTTAGGATAGAGCTAATTGTTAAACTTTTTGTAGGATACATTTAACCATCTCTAGCATTTCTATAAAAGTCAATAAGTGGATTATTAGATTAGTTTTCCTAATTACGCCAAGTTGTATCTAATCTAACTCATTTCAGAAATTGAACTCTAATATTTTTCCTAAAAGACAAAAGCTTTTACTGTTCAGCCAAAGCTAAAATGGTTAAACGTCCTTAGTTACTTTGATTTTTTAGAACAAAAAAGATATGTGAGAAATTATCCTGTTTTTAGTTAGTTTTTAAATACAAAAAGTAACTTCCGGTCAGGTCAAAGACCAAAAAGATGGTAGGTGACGCAAGGTAATTTCTAAAAATTTACTAGCATACATGAAATTTTGGTTTATCACATAACCATATCCATCTGGCAATTTACTCAATTCAATATTTATAAGAAAAAAAATAATGTTTTCTTTGATTAGTATTAATAAGGTGATTATCCCGAATCAAACTAATCATTATTTTAAAACCTTTTAGCTTTTAAATCATTTGAAATATTTTTAAACTGATAAACAAATCCAACAGACGTACGAAGCAACATCCCGAAGAAATTTGGCCTACCTGGTTATTACATGTAGACATGATTAATGATTTGGTGTAGTGATGATCATTAAAGGGTGTTAACCTAAAATAGTTAAAATTTGTAGAAAAATCCTTCGCTAAATATTAAAAATATTTAAATGTTTAAATCAGTTTGATTTGGATAATTTCACAAAGTTTTTTTTTATTGAAAATCCGTATAGAACAACCCTAAAATGATACTTTAGTGACATCTAGTTATTTTAATATTCAGATTTTATTAATAAATAATTTATTTGATTATCCTGACAAAAAATGGATTTTTCAACCATAACGGATCTTTACAAACTATGTTGACCGTAACAAATAAGTATGAAACTTACTTTTATTATCGAATATTAGGGTTTAACTTCGTTTAATTTTTAGGTTTTAATAAAAAAACAAAAGTTCATATATTTTGAGATGTTTTATTTTCATTAAAACTCATTCAAACTCTATATATTAATTAGGGTTTAACTTTGTTTAATTTTCAGGTTTCAATAAAAAAAACAAAAGTTCGTATATTTTGAGATGTTTTGTTTTTATTTAAACTCATTCAAACACTAATATATTATGATTTTATGTCTTTTAAAATTCGTATAGACAAAATGTGCGTCGTTATATTCGCGCATGTTATGATCGTAAAAAAGCATATATTTTTTACGATAACTTTCCGATTTTAGACTTCGTTTTGGACGCTCAAAAAGGTTATGCCGGAGGTACAAGACATTTATTTCTATGAAACCATATTTCTTTAAAAATAACAGAAATTAATCACTAAAGAATTTATAGTTTGCAGGTAGTATTTATGTTGATATGATCAAGATTTGTTCTTTTATACACACACATCATTGTTTTTAGCATGATCTGGTCAACTTTATATCTTTCTGTCAATAAATAAAGATTAAAATGGATCAGAACTCATTTTATGCAACACCAAATGATCCATTGTTTGGTTAAGATAACTGATCATAAACTAAGAAGATGATTATGATTATATTAACGTAAAAAGTGGATCAACAATCCCTAACCCTAAAGAAGAAGATGAGAGAGAATGAGATGGCTTGTAAACCTGGATCATGGTTTCCTAGTGGTCAGATATATACTGCATGCAGTACAATGGCCACACACACACATACAGATACACACACATACACACAGTAGCAGCAGGAGTAGATAGCAGGATTTAAATAATAAGCAAGTACCAATGCACAGACATGGAGGAAGGTGAAGTGTGCAGAGTGAGTGTGTGTGTTTATGGAGGTGTGATTAGTGTGTGAGAGAGAAAAAGAAAGAAAGAAAGCAATAGCATCGATTACATCACAAAAGAAAGAAGGTAAAAGACATATTAGGTTTGGTGAGAAACTGAAAGCATGGGAAGATGGCAGAGAGTTTGCAGAAGGGCACACTACACCACAGTTTTTTTGTGTGATTGAGAAAGAGAAAGTAAATAAATGGTGGTCTCTTTCTTCTTCTGCTGCTTCTGCAGACAGACACCAGTGGACCAATCCTTCATTAACTTCTTTCTTTCTTTCAATTCTCAATTATATCATCTTCCCTTAAATTCTTTTCAATCATTTATATTTTATAAACAACCACCATGCACATCTTCACAATTTAATCAGCTAGGCTATATCTTACTCTTTACATAATTATAGTTATAAATATAATAAATATTTTTATTCTTAGATTACAAAAAAAACGATAAATAATAAATCTTATCAAAACAACAAAAAGTTAATACAACATTAAGAGCATGACAATTGCTTAGTAGGAAAAATAATGAGCTGAAGTTCAAACTTTTGGTCCTAGGGAAGTTCCAAATTTTGCTAGTTGTTCAAAAAAATATTCCGAAAGGATGACAGGGTTACGTGATTGTCCTAGCTGTCAGGCCCAAAATCTTTTGTTTAAGGTTTTCTGTATTAAATTTTTTGACTCTCTAAACTTTTTAACTCTATGTGATTGAGGATTTTCGCTGCGTATTACATTATTTTTGTTACTCGTGTTTGTGTTTGTTACAAAGCTAAAAAAACAAACAAATCAGTTATACTTGTCATCACCACTTTGGTAGGATGGTAGAGACTTTGTGCCCGACAGCTAGGCCAATCACGTAATCACTACTTCTACTTGTCTTCAGGGTTCAATTTCTAACATGGGTTAAATTTGGTGTAAGTTAAAAACAGTGATTATGTAATCTTTGCCATTAAAAAAAACTTAACCAATAAATGAGATAACAAAATCATGGTAAAAGAGTTTGATGATGCAGCAAAATAATAATTATGTAGACGAATCACCACATAATATAATGATTGTTTATCAGCCAAATTTGTGGGTTTAGATTTTATGTTCATTACATAAGATCATAAAAGTTGATGATGGGTCACCTCAAACTGTAAAAAAAAAAAGAATCAAATTGAAGGGTAGAGTAAAAAGGTAGAAAAAACATTTGAAGAGTTAAAATAAAAAAAATAGAAAAAGTAAGTTCCAAAAGTGAAAAAAGAGGCAATAATGAAGGGAAAGAGGGGTTTTGTGAGTTGGGACCCAAATTTTGCAGGGCGTGGGTGTGGCTTTGTCGGGTTTTTTGTCCATTTTCCTTACAGATTTTCATCCTTTTACTTTGATTTTGAAAAAAAGGTTTATTAGGGTTACAATTTAATATTTTAAATATAAATAACATTTAAACTTATTATTGGTTTGTTATATTGATTTTTGAAAATGGTTATTAGGGTTCAATTTAATATTTTTTTTAAATATAAATAACGGTTAACCTTATTAGTTGTTTATTATAAAGCATTTTTTGTTTAATTCCGAAAAAAAAAAGTTCTTAATCGTAATCTTTGAGACCGTGATTAGCATTTTTCAACTCTTTTTTTTTCTTATTTCTGAATATTTTTACTAGACACTGCATAACTGACATTGTAGTTATAACTTCTTGCCACAAGTTGCTTCAGGTTATTTTTCCATATGATTTTCATCTTGCATTAAAAGTATTGGTTGCCTAAAATATAAAACCAGCTTAGGCTATTTATGTAGTTACGTTCTTAAAAGTAGAGAGAAAAATATAAGGTTTTTTTTTTCATTTTCACTCTCCATCGGCATCTTTATAATAGATATAAGGTTTAGAGAATCTACACTGGTTTACTAAGTATCAAGACTCATTATTCATCTCTAAATATAATTTTGTGAGCATTAAATAAAGAAAAAAGTGTAAATTGCCAAAATCGTCCCTCATGTTTGCCATTTTCATCTAAAACAATTTTTTTTACCATATAGTGCTTCACTTTCAGAAATTTTTGCCATTTTCATTCAAACGTTTGATTTTTTTTGCCAAAATCGTCCCTGAGATTTGGGATTTTTTGCCAATTTCATCCAAATGTTTGATAGAAAAAATAAAGCAATTAGATGTTTGGATGAAAATGGCAAAAAATCCCAAACGTGAAGGACTATATTGTACAAAAAAGTTGTTTTGGATGAAAATGACAAACATGTCCAAACCTCAGAGACGATTTTGGCAATTTACTCAAGAAAAAATAATAAAATAAATGTTTGTGAGTAAGATGAAAGCAGAGATAAAGAATTTGATATGAGAGGTTGATAAAAAAATAAATAAATATTAGAGAAATGTGTATTTTAGTTAAATTATATGGATAGAGATTACGAAGAGAATGCGAATACTCTAATATTCTAGTTAATTTATGTAATTTTTCTTTCATAATACTATAAATAAACATATTTTTTTAAGAAAAAATTTAAGAGGGTTCTAAGAGAATGAATATGTTTAGAGATTTTACAGCCGTTTGATATTGTGTTTCATTTTTTTATTTATGTTATTAAAACTATGATAATTTAAAATTTTAAGCAAATTAGTAAAGATGTTACAATATTCACAATAGCTTTATTAATCTCTTTCTATTTTTAAAATAGAGTAAATTTACAATTCTCTTATTTCAAAAGTTTTAGCTTTTAACACTCAAACTTTATTTTTGTTGTATTTTGCCCCATGCTCTTAACGACTGTTAGTTTGATGATTAAATTTCGATGAAATGACCAAACTACCGTTAATTTTGGCCATCATCACCACTCACCACCACCATCACCCCAATAGTCCTCACAAAGTGGGGACCAAATTCTAGGTTTGTTATAATACCCCATTGTCATAAATATATTTACCGGTATACATTGACTTGTATATGAATATATAGACTTGTATATTTAAAACAAGAATCCACCACCGTAATTCACAACAATTGTTGGGCTAATAAAGGTTTATGCAATAGGGCTATGGATCTCGAAAACCAGTATGGATTTCGAGATGGGCTTTTGGTATGGGCTAGCTCATGTTGACCATTATATAAAGGTTTATTGTTTTGCAATTAGGTTGTTGGTTCATTGTGAGTTTATCGAAACCTAGTAGTGTTGTACTAGACAATTTCTCTTATAATGGTATGCAAGTTGCTTTTGTTTCATTTCTTCTTAATTCTCTTGTTTCACCAATTCTTGTGTGTTTCTGTCACATTTGATTCAGAGTTATTGATATCTTTGTTGAGGTTCGGATTTAGGACTTACAAGTGGTATCAGAACCGTAGAACCTATTTCTAGGCTCGACTTAATATCAACCTTTTTCAAGGGATTTTTGAACAATTGGTTGTGTTCGGTGTTCTTTTGAAGATTAAGGGTGTTGTTGTTTTTTCATCTTCTTCGAGTTCTTCGAGATCATCAAATTGCAGATTTGGAAATCTATCAAAATCACAAGTTTTTGAATTCGTTAGTTGTTAGTTGGTTTCCTTTTTTATCTTTGTAGGTTTTCGGGATTTACATAAGTTTTTGGCATTCATCAGTTTTCGGGAAGCATAAGTTTTCGAAAAGATTGTTGATTTTGGCATCATCAGTTTTCGACAAGGCTATCATTTTTCGAGAAGCCATCAATTTTCGAGATTGGTTATAGTTTCCGAGAAGTCATCAGTTTTCGAAAAGATTAGCAGTTTTTGAGGAGTGCTAGTTTTTGACAAGAATTCAGTTTTCGACAACGCTGAGACTTTTCGAGATTGACCTCAGTTTTTGACAAAGACTTAGTTTTCCAGAACATCGGAGTCTTCGAGACCAGCACTTTTGTCACTCACACTAAAATTTACTTAACAATTGTTGGTAATTTTAATCTCTAAAACAATGAATCCTACTGACCTGACCAAATGCCACACTCGCTGTTGCTAATCTCCAGACTGAAGTGGATGCTATCATTAGAACCTCCACTAAAGTTCCAAGACTTATGTCTGGTGTTGACTATCTTGAATGGAAATGTCGTTTTGAGCAATACGTGAAAGACAAAGAACCCAAGGTCTGGAGAAGCATACAAAGGGGTCCTCGCATAATTTATTTACTCTACTCAGGGAGATCCAGACACTAAGTTGGAAAAAACTAGAAGTTGATTATATTGATGAAGATTACACACTTGTCGAAGAGGATTCGAAGGGTTGTTTATTCTCAACATGCGATTGGGTCCTGATATCTCTGTGAGCTTTAGAGATATTACTTCTGCTAAAGAATTATGGTTGAGTCTGCAAATGTTGTTTGAAGGAAACAAAGATATGCAAAAGAGTCGGAGAATGCACTACAACACAGTTTCAGCACATTTAATTACTTGTATGGAGAGACTGTTGATAATCAGAAAAATGGTGAAATTGGTGACTCAGATGAAAGCTGCTAAGATAGAACTGCAAATGAAACTGTGAATCGTCAACTTCTGAATGCCTTGCCAAGAAGTTGGGATGCAAATGTTGCTAGGATTAAGATCACTAAAAATCTTCAGCGTGTTACTTTCACCGAGATAATTTCTGTCATCAAAGCCTACGAGCTGGATGATAAGCAAATGGAGGATAATCATAGGAACAACATGTTGGCAGCCAGAATAATTAGTTCATGGACTAGTAAAAAATCAGCTATCATATCGCAACAAGGTGGATATAAAATACACTGTCCTACTGAAGTTGCTCCCTACTATGTCCCATCTCTTGCATCAGCTCACAGTCTAGTTATTGGCAGCTCATCATCTTCCAAGCCTGCAACTACTGTTGTATAACCTGCTGCTCCAAGTCACTCGACTCAGTCATTACAGAACACGCCTTTCATTACCAAGCAGAATGAAGAAAAACTGGCCCTTGCAGCTAGTATGATTTCTTGTTTAAATGCTTTACTTGCAGGTGAACTCACTCCTCCAATCATGTCTGGTAATGATTTAAGTCAAATTCATCCTGAAGATGTTGAGGAGATGGACATTACCTGGCAACTGGCGATGTCTGCTTTTTGAGCTTTAAATTGTGCTGCAAGAACTGGTTGGAACCTTTGATCCAAAGGACGTGTAACAACTCCCAAGGAGAAGCTAAAGTGCTACAACTGTCATGAAGCAGGGCATTTTTCCAGAGACTGCGCCAAACCTGTAGCAGATAAGAATCCTGAAAAGAGCCATGGTTCCAATCAATGTTGCTAGTGCGTCATCCTTAGGAACTCATGCAGACCAAAAAGCTTTGGTGGCGGAAAAATCATGTGTTTGATTGGAGTGAGCAGATAAGCATTTTGAATCTGTCTGACAAAGCACTAACTCAGCAAGCCCTTACGGTGCATATGTCAAATGAAGGACCAACACTTGATGAGGTATATTCTTATTTGTGTACTGATAAATGCAGGGAGAAATTCGCACGATACGGTGAACTTAATTCAGCTTTGCTTGAGGAATTCAAAGATTTAAGAAGCGAAAATCTTACCTTTAAATCCAATCAAAAGAAACTCTATGAAAAAATAGAGGCGCAAAAGAACGATATTAAACAATTAAAGGAATATCTTAGTATGTTAAAATGTTAGAACAAAATTGCTTTGCAAAAATTAAATTCAATAACCACTGAGTTAAATGCTTTAAAAGAGAAATTTGAGAAAATGAAATCAACATCAAAAACTTTGAAACCTCAAGCAAAGCTATACAAAATAATTGTGATTGTCACACCCCGACCCGCAGCGGATAAGGTGATCGGGGCATGATTGGGTTATCATCAAAGCTCATGACATTTATTAAGCGTTTCATATTCATTAATACAAATTAAATGGAATTTTTACAATAAAAGTTACAACATGATCTAACTAACAATCTAAACTTCTTTGTTCTCTTCTAAGGCATATCCTATGTTTTCCTTGCTTCAACCTGTTCACCTGTATCATGTGTAAAAAGGGTTTTTGGATCAACATAATGTTGGCGAGTGAATCCTATGGAAAACATTTGAACAAATTTATTTAAATTGATTATGAAATATGTGCACAACCAAACATGAGTAAAAATAGATATAAACTTAATCAACAATCATAAGTTATTAAGTGAAACACACATGAACAATAATGGAACATTTAGAGGCACGCGATGCTCAACTCGTCTCTCACGAGGAACTGAGGGCCTAATGAATGAATTTGCATGAACATGATAACATAAATGACACAACTACAAACAATACAAACTCAATGATACACACATGAACAATAATGGAACATTTAGAGGCACGCGATGCTCAACTCGTCTTTCACGAGGAACTGAGGGGCCTAATGAATGAGTTTCATATATTTTGCCAAAAGGAAATAAGTAATCACAACAATATAAACAATCTAAGTTTAGGTCATGATGTGGTATAGCACAAGTTTAAATAAATAAGTTATTTATTTTCATAACACATGACACACCCCAAAACGTGTAAATTAAAAGGGGGAGTTGTAAGATTCACTCACAGTGGGTGCGTTCGGTTGTTGATGTTGAATGTACGCGAAGTGGTTTTAACCACGAGTGAGATTAACCTAGATAAATCGCATTATGGTTTGGTAAGTAAACGGATTTTATTAATCTATTTTAGTAGGATTGTTGGGTGTATTTTTGTGAGTTTGAGGCTATTTTCTAACCTTAAAAATGTTATTTTTAAGTATTTTTAATTGATTTTTAATTAAAATAATTAAATAAAAATAATAAAAAAAATTGATTTTTTTCTGACCGTTGGCCAGCCCGTTGACCGTTGACCTGACCGTTGACCGGTTCGAATGCGGAACACAAGTGCGCTGAGAGAGGCTCGAACCCGAGACCTCCCGTACGCGTGCACGCAGCTCTACCAACTGAGCTACGTGTCTAACCCGTTATATATCTGATTTTAATTATATATATATATTAATTAGTTTAAACCGAAAATCATTTTATTTTAAAAATAGTTTTAAGCGAACCGTTCGTGCACTCCACAGGTCTCGAACCCGGGACCTGTGGTTTAATCTAACACACAGTCCACCGCTGGACTGTGTGTTAAACATGTTATATAATTCGATTTTTATTATACTTAAATACAATCTAGTTATTTCCTTTTCTGCCTTATTAAAAAGAATAGATAATTGTTTGAGTCGGTGCAGTAGACCGGACTCGAACTCGTGACCTGTAATATAAACAAACACACAGTCCACCGCTGGACTGTGTGTCTAACTTGGTTATTATTCCGGTTATTAATATACTTAACATATACCAGTATCGACTCCGGTTCAGTTAAACAAAAATTTGATTGATTTTTTTTTAGGCAGCGTGTGTGAAACCGGATTCGAACTCGAGACCTTTTCGTTTTATGTGCACACAGTCCACCGCTGGACTGTGTGTCTAACCCGAGTAATATCCTGATTTATATTATACTTATATGATACAGCGGTGACATCGTCTTCTTCATCCAGTTATAATCGGATATAATGTCTGACTGGTTCGAGTTTTTATTCAAGTTTCATTAACGTTTTACAGTTCATTAAGGTGAGATAAGGGTGAAAAGATAAAGAAAATAAGCGAAGAGGTATACCGACTGGACCCTCTGTTTTCCGGCAGAACTCCGGCGACAGCAATCAACTCCGGCGTCAGGTGTCTTGCAGCAGCAAGTCTCCAGAAAGCTTGGAAAAAGTATGGGTATCTCCGGTATAAGCTTCAGGGGCTCAGTGAGGTTCAGAAATAAGGAAATCGGTTTTCTGGCGACGAACAAAAAAGTTCCGGCGAGTGGAATTACGCCGAGAAAAGGTGTATTTTTGAGCGAAAATGTTTGTAGTGGGTTGTGGGTGAATTTATAGTGAAAATCGTCAAAGCACTTGGTCTGATTTCCGACTGTATTCGTAAGTTAATAAAACTCCGGCGGTTATGGTTTGGTCACGGACTTCAAACATCGGTAATAACCGATGTCTTAATACTAGTTTACGTTATAACTGAAAGTGGTGTTAAAAACTCGCGATATTTCCGGGATTCCGACGACTGACCTATTGGGCGCCGGTTTTGAATTCGTAACGTTGTTATATCAATTAAATGATTCTATTATTTCACAAGAAGCATCCGTGGCGCAGTGGTTTGTGTGTGAGGTGATAAGTCTTGTGTTGAACCGGTACAGACCCGGGTTCGAAACCCGGCAGAGTACTTTTGTTTTTATTTTGCGATTTTCAACAGTTTTTCAAAAACTAAATATATATTCTCGTATAATAATTGATTACGTATCGTTTAAAAATATTTTGGGCATTTAATTCGCAACGAAATTTTTGACTGACTGTTCGGTTGATAAACGGAGCGGGTTTGGTAAATCCGTTTTTGACGGATGTTACAGTGATGTGCAACTAGAATACAAAGACAAAAATGGAGCCGGATTGGGTTTTCATATAGTTCCTCCCCCATATAATCATAATTACATAAGTCTACCATTCACACAGGAGGAACTTGAAAATGAAAAACATGGTATATGGTAAACCAACCCAATCCCCTCCCATTCAGATATCAGCTCCTAAATAAACTCATATTCGAATATCAGCTCCTAAGAAACCAAATTCTGTACATGCTAATGAAGAGTTAAGTAAAAAACGATCTTGTCAGCCAGAGAGTGGTAACACATCTGGAAATAAATCATCTTCTGGATCATCAAACAAGGATGAATCAGACTGCATTTCATCTGTTGATTCAAATAGTGCTCAATCCGAATGTCTGAATGATACTAACTCATCTAGTTCTTACGTAGATCAAGTGATTATTGAGGATTGGACTGATGGTGATGATGAACCATGTTTTGATGCATCTTTTGAGTTTTCTAAGAACAATTTTAATATGTTTGACATTATGAATTTTGTGCTTGAAAACGCAAACAAGAATCGTGTTGCTTCTGGTTTAAATTCTGTGAACCTTGGTTTTGATCCTGTCGTTAAATATGCGTTCGATGAAAATTATGGTGATCTAAATGACGAATGTGATGTTTCTATGCAGGTTAAAAATTGCACAGTGATTAATGATTCACCTGGGGAATTAAATTCATCAACTGATGAACCAAAATTCTCTGAACAGGTTGATGAAATCATTATTGAAAAGTCATCTGAAATATCCGACTTAGTAAAAAAGGATCCACAATGTTCTACCCCTGTTGATGAACAATCAAAAAATGAGTTGAATAGTGTAGACAACACATAAAATGATTGTACCACTAATCAAAATGAATGTTTTGAATCAAAGTGTCAAAATGATTTGTCATCAAAAAGCGAAACAGGATCAAAATCAGAGATTGATTCTCAAGTTATTAATGAATGTACTCATTCTTGTACTGATGTTTGTGAGAAGGAAAAGAAGTAATCATTTCTTCATAAACATCAGAAATAGAGAATATCATCACGATCATCAAGCGCATCTACGAGTTCACACAGAAAAATTTCACCGGCTGAGCTGCATGCCTTTTTCAAAAAACGCAAATGTGTTTTAATTGTGGCACTCTTGGACATATTGCATGGAACTGTGTTAATCCTCCACATGTGTTACATAGATCTCAACATGCACAAAGTTAGAAAGCTTCATCTGATAAAAATTGCACCAAGCAAACAACCCATATAAAGCGTCCTGACTGTGATCAGAATCTAGCAACAGAACAAAATTAACAACGCGTAATCAAAGGAGAAAACATTTGTGTCTAAATATGTGTCTAAAACATCTTCAAAACATCTTTAACACAAGTATGGAAACCTAAATTCTTTGCTAGTCAATCACACGTTTCATCCATATCATCCACATCATCACAGTCAACCTCAACATCATTGTTATCAACTGTGTCTAAACATGAAAATTGTTTGATTTTCAAAGAAGTTACTTATGTTGATGACCAAGGTTTGCCCAGATTAGTAATGGCCTGGGTACCAAAATCTATCTGATCCCGCTAATTGTATAGGAACGGCTATGGAGGACTATCGTCAAAATTTGGATTGTTAATAGTGGTTATTCCAGGCACATGACTGGAGACATTTCTCAACTTCATGATGTTCAAATATTTGATGGAGGATATGTCTCATTTGCGGGAGGTGAAGCAAGAAAAATCACGATGAAAGGCACTGCTAAAATTGGAGTTTTAAGCTTTGAAGATGTCAACTATGTTCCAGAATTAAAACACAATATTCTCATTGTTGCTCAAATGTGTGACAAAGGAATGATTGTTGACTTTACAAAGAAAGGATGATTTTTTGAAGCCAGGATTAGTTATTCCTGAAGAATCGTTTCTTGTCAAAGTAGAGAGAAGAGGGAATGCATATGTCATTGACATGAATAAGCGACCAGCTGAAGATGTTACCTACTTGCTTTCTAAAATTTCAAAACATGATGCTATGCTGTGGCATCGGCGTCCGGAACATGTCAACATGAAGAACCTGAATCGGCTTGCAAAAGGAGGTCTTGTCAGAGATTTGCTTGTCAGGGATTTTATGATGGTCGAAAAGTGCGTGTCTTGTGCCCTTGGAAAGCAACATCGAAAATCACATAAGTCTAAACATGTTCAGTGTACCAGTGAACTTGCTTCATATGGATCTATTTGGTTAGTAAATGTACTGAGTATGGGAGAAAAGGCTTAGTGTCTGGTGATCATTGATGACTTCTCAAGATTCATCTGGGTGTTTTTCCTGGCACACAAGGATGAAACATATCAATTAAAAAAGAAGTTTATCATTTTGGTTGAGAATCAGACTGAGAAGAAAGTAAAGATTATTCGATGTGACAATGGAACAGAATTCAAGAATGCTAACCTAACTCTGTTTATTACTAAAAGGGAATTAATCGCCAGTTTAGTGCTGCTAGAACTCCTCAACAGAATGGAGTTGCTTAAAGAAGAAATCGAACTCTTATTGAAGATGAAGAATTCAGACCTTTGCAAAATGTTGATCCTCCTGGATTGTATCCCACATCCAGACAATCACAAGTTCAAAACTCATCTTTTGTTCAGGGATCACAATCAACCTCATCATCTGGAGTAAAAACCGCTTAACCTTTCACACTGTTTCCAGAACCTATCCCAGATGATTGTGTTGTTGACACCCCAGTGACTAACAGAGATACAGCTACTGATGAGGGGGAGCAAAGCACCACAGACGTGGAACATACTTCAAATCTTCCACCTGTTGCAACGATACCAGAAGTCTCAATTCCTCACAGCATTCAACGGAATCATCCCATTGGGAATATCATTGGCCCTGCAACTGTTGGCATTCTTACCAGGAGCAAATCAGGGGCTATCAATACTTGTCTTTCTTCATGTTTTATTTCTCAAATTGAACCTAAGAGTATTGATATTTCTTTACAGGAACCAGGATGGGTGGATGATATGCATGAAGAACTCAATTTGTGACATCCCAGCTTTCCAGGTATCTTAAACGCGCTACTTTACGGTTATTCATTCCTACGCTAATTTAATTCGGAGAATTAAATTACACGCTCGCAATAACTATGCTAACTTTGTGAATTTATTGGGTGAATTACGTGCTATGTGTTATTAGACGTTTGTATATTTTGTAGATTATTGTATCACGCCTTGATTTCACGATTATTAGTTATAAAAAAAATAATAAATAAATAGCCGAACCGAACCGAGCCGCGAAACGTGTCGACCTCACCTCCTTGCGGCCCAAGGAACTAACCTAAACTTGAGGCCTAAGCTACTTACCCAAACCCCCCCCCTTGCGGTCGCGCGCCCCCCACCCCCTTTCCCCTTTCTTTTTCCTTGTTTTATATAAATGTGGGCATGCATGTTATAGTTTCAAAAAAAACACACAAAACCCTAGTCCCTAAGAGAGCCGACGGCAGCCCCCCCCCCCTCACGGTCGTACAAGCTCCAACCCCGGATTGATTCCAATCTTGTCCCGGTTCGCTAATCATCATCGTTTCAAGGTTAGGGTTTAATTGTTTTTGCAAATCACATTAGGGTTTGTGTAATCTTGATCATGATTATGTGTAATGGTAGGATCATTGGTATGAAAAGTGTTGTGATTTATGATTAGTTCGGATAATTGTGCGAGTTTTTGCGATTGTGATGTTATGATGAATACTAAAATCATAGGCTGCGTTTAGCGATAAAGATCATGTTATATGTTTAGGGTTCGCATGAATATTGATATACATGATGATATTTGACAAATAAACCTGTTCTTGATCATTATTATTAAGCGTCTTGATCGTTTAAGCATGTTCTAATGCGATAAAAGTCGAAAACAGGTTGCTGAATGGCATTTACACCCAACTTCAGTTGGCTGTAACCTGATCATTATTTATCGAAAAGTGGATTTTCTGAAGCCTAAAACGTGTATTTTTGAAAAATTCTTCTAATGGCGCTGGATTCATATTTTTCTGAGGTCGTTTGCTATTTTTAAGTGGTCATTTAGTGCGCAGCTGAAGCTGCGTAAATTCTGCAAACTTTGCTAGTTGTTTATCGAGTCGGATCTCATAGTCTGTAGAGGGTTGGGTCACGAAATTTGTACAGTAACTGGAGACAGAAATTTCTGGAAAACTCCCACTGGAATTTTGTTAATTGGATGAACGATAACTTTTAAATAATATTTCCCGTGGACTGCAGTCAGAAAGTGACGAATCTGACTGCAGCCTAGTATATAAATGTTTATAAATAATTCATAAAGCGTTAGGACTTGAAAACTTTACATAAAATTCTACAGTTTAGTTGACACCTCCTGTAAAAAAATTGGAATTTTTGGAACGTTGGAACTATTTTATAAAAATCCTCGAATACAGCCCAGTTATGAGCGTACAAGGTTGGAACTATTTTATAAAAATCCTCGAAAACAGCCCAGTTATGAGCGTACAAGTTGAAACATGATAATTTGCGTTTGTGTGTACTAAAGTGTTGTATGAGTTAAACTGTGTTTATGACAAGTTGGTTTGATCATTATTTTGGCATGATGATACTTTGCATGCATGATTGTGTTTTTGAATTGGTTATTACGTGTGCCGCACTGTGTGTTAGTTATGCGTAGGGTTTTGTATCAGTGTGTTCACACACTAACTTTAAATCGGTTGACATGTTAGGACCCGATTAACGGTCCCATCATTTGCTACTTTTGTGTTACTCTAACCGAGCAATTTAAGGTGAGTTCACGGCCCCTATTTTATCCGGTTTTAAACAACAGGGGGAGAAACATGTATACACTCTATAACTCTATCTTTTACGTTATGCGAAATTAACATCGTTAAACTACTCGGTAACTACGTTAATGTTAATGTATGTTATGGTCACTAAGCAGCTATATCACGGAAGTCCTCAACAAACTCTCAGATCGTTAGTATTGGGTTAGATAGCGGGGAAATTATAAGTAGTACTACTGGGCCCGACAAGCCCCACCCGAGCTAGTCGCGCTAGCCGACCGGGTATGGTCAACGGGTGATTAATTTGGCCTAACTTTTGCCATGGTCAGTGATAGGCCTAGCAACACTTAGGCACAACAGTCAGCTTCGATCGCGAACTCTTATGTGACGTAACTTTAGGCTCGCTACCTACATGTTAACATTGAACTTAATTACGAACCAACATCATTATTCCGGGTTAGGAATAATGGAACCAACATTATTATTCCGGGTTAGGAATAATGGAACTATATCGTCATCCCGGGTTAGGGATAATGGGGGAAACCGAACTTATGAACTTATAAAAACCTGTGAACTCACTCTTCTTTAATGTTGACACTTGTTTCTTTGCATGTTTCTCAGGACGCTAAGAGCGCTAGGTGCACTCACTTGCACTGATCAAGACATTTTTATCGAGTCTTATTTACGAATATTGTTTGGGATTTTTGGTTTTGGCGTTTATGTTGGCGCCCGTTACTTTACCTTACTCTAATGCTTCCGCTAAACTTTGAAACTAATGCTTCCGCTAAACTTTGAAACTAAGATAATTCGGAAATAACTATGAATGGTTAAACAAATGTTTTTGGAAAACGTTTAAATAAATCATATAGAGTCGTTCGATATTACTAGTGTCTCAGATTCTGGTTTGATCACACGACTCGCGGTAAAACTCCGCAAGTGGAAATTGAGGGTGTGACAGATTGGTATCAGAGCCTCTAGCTATAGAGAACCAGGTTTGCATTAAAAGTAGACCTAAACTATAGCTGTTACACGACACTAGACTTAGTTGGCACTGAACTGTGATATCTTGTTATGTGTTATACTACAAATTGTTTTATGTGAGATATATATGTATATTGTGATGCACGCAACTCTTAACTAACTACACCAACCCATCAGGCAATGTCATCATCATCATCCGACAAATCTCGACAATCAAGGGCGTCGGGGAAGGCACCCATGGTCGAACCCTCACCACCTCATGGCGTGGAGACACGCTCAGCTGCTAGGAAAGGACTCGCTCTAGGAGGGGAGTCATCCTCCCGTCCGACCACCGCTATTCCGGTCGAACCGGTCAACTCGTTAGAGTAGGGGACGACCTACTTAGGGATATGTTAAGGAAACAACAGGAACAGCTAGAGAGAATGCAGGAGTCTATCGAAGCACATGGATGGATGATACGTCAACTAACTGGTAAAACTGGAAGGCTCGAGGAAGAGCAACATGAGAATAGGAAAGTTCGAAACATTTTAGCTAAGTATGTAACATCCGTCGAAAAACGGGTTTTCAAAACCCGCTTCGTTTATTAATCGAATAGTCAGTTTCAATTTTTCGTTGCTTATTTAACGCCCATTTTAATTTTAAACAATACATAACTAATAAACATATTAGAATATGGAAACTAAAGTTGTTAAAAAGTAAAAATTAAGTAAATAAAAAAGAATTTAGGCTGCCGGGTTTCGAACCCGGGTCAGCCGGAAGACACAATCATCAAACATTTAACCACTCCGCCACTTGGTGCTTTTGTGTAATCAAGGAAACAAATAAAACCCTAAGTTCACCCGTGAATCTATCTGTTTGCGCCAAAACTGAAACCGATCATCGGCTTTCAACTATCCAAAGACGTTTGAATGATCGTGGGTTACTGATTATAACCGATAAAACCATTACAACCCACGTTCTTAATCAATTCAGTCTTTATTGAACTCGATTCATATGATTTTCGAGTTTAATAACCGAAATCATTTACCTCCAATTTACACGGTAATATGATTATCTCACAACTCAGAAACACTCACAGAACCTCCAATTTCACTTTCGCTCTAATTTCTGTTCGTCGGAAACGTTTTCTGATATCGCCGGACTTTCGCCGGAAAACCGTGACATTCATCGAATCGGTAAATTTCTCAATTCTTTCATCTTCTATCTATTGATAGACTTATACTAACTCAAATCCTTCAACAGAATCGGTCCCAGACGACGATACCGGATATTCTGCACACGCCGGAAAATCTCTGAAAATTCCGAAATCACGCTGTGAATCGGTACAAACATCTAAACTCTCTGATAATTCTTGTTTAGTCATTTAATTTCACAATTAGTTAATCAAAACTGTTAATTGGTCCGCTCAGACGGAATTCATAAAACAGAGCCGACAACTTTGCCAGAGTTCTGAGAAAAACCATCTTTCCGGTACATACATTTCCAAAACCTTCTCTATCCATTACATCAATCATTTATAATTTTCGTTAATCGAATTAAACAAGAACTGTCAAATATCGTTGTCTGCGTCTTTGAACGAAGAAGATGAAGTCGTCGTTGTGTATAAGTATAATATAAATTGAATATTAAACCGGGTTAGACACACAGTCCAGCGGTGGACTGTGTGCAAACACATAGCGCACGTCACGAGTTCGAATCTTACAAACGCACCGGCTTTCCGAATTAAAACCAATTTTTTTGTTACTGAATTAGAGTAGGACCCAGGTTGTTCTTAAAATTAATTTAAATTGTAAGTTTAACAGATAAGTCACACAGCCCAACTAGTTGGGCTGCGCGCTTACAAACCAAGGGACCCGAGTTCGATTCGGTTTCCCTGCACCCGATTCAATCACTTAAATTCTTTAGTATAAATCGAATAAATTAAAACATTTAATTAGTATATATATATAATTAAAACTTAGAATATTTCGGGTTAGACACGTAGCTCAGTTGGTAGAGCTGCGTGCACGCGTACGAGAGGTCACAAGTTCGAACCTCACTCAGCGCAAATAAACACAAGTCCGAACCGGTCAACAGTCAAAGTCAATGGTCAACGGTCAACCCAAAAAGTCAACATTTTTTTATATTTTTATTTATTTAATTAATTTAAAAATCAATTAAAAATACTTAAAAATAATATTTTTAAAATTAGAAAATGACCTTAAACTCACAAAAATAAATCTAAAAACCCTATTAAAATTGTTAATAAAATCCACTTATTTACCGTACCTTTTCGTTATTATTTAGGTTAGTTATTCCTCGTCGATCAACCCTCTAAACTCGTGCGCATTCAACATCATCAAACGAACGCACCAAATGTGAGTGAATCTCTACAAATTCCCCGTTTTAATCACTTTTTGGGGTGTATCATGTGTCTTATTTTTATTACAGTTAAACACTTGTGCATCCATCATATCCATGATCAAATGTGTATCCAATATGTATAAATTGTTTGTGTGGTTAATGTTTAGATTTAATTTATCATTTTCAGTACATACATCATCATAGGCTCGTCTGTTCCCCATTACCTATGAGCGGAACGTGGCGTTGCCAACATACGATCGGCTCCGTTTGATTGAGCCTTGATCGCACATACATCATCATAGGCCGTCCGTTCCCCATTACCTATGAGCAGAACGTGACGTTGCCAACATATACATTATCATTCATGTCATATACTCATGCAAGGTGGTTTGTTATTGTTGTTATTGTATGTTTATTTACGTTTGCTCACATATGATTATTGCACAATTTTTCCATATTAAATACAACAAGAAATCAATAATAAATGTTTTCTAACAAGGTTCACTCGCCAACTTTTGTTGACCCAAAAACCCCCATTTTTACACATGATACAGGTGATCCAGTTGAAGCAAGAAACATATAGGACGGCCTAGAAGAATAAATCAGTTTAGATTTTGGATTGTTTATTTAATTTTCCTTTCCTTGTATTGTATGAATTTGACTTGATTTGACTTGAACATTTGAGATGTAATTTGAATTTAATAAATATGAAACATATTAGTAAACATCATGAGCTTTGGTGATAACCCAATTATGCCCCGACTCTTATTCCGCTGCGGGTCGGGGTGTGATAGATTGGTATCAGAGCCATGACTATAGGGATATAGGATAGGTTATTAGACCCTTAGAGCCTATACTATAGTTGATTAGAATTTAAAATTTTTTTATGTGTTACATACAAAATTCATGATGTTGATATGCTTTTTGTTTATTGTTACATTCAATGTTATGCAAGCATGTTCATAAGTACATATTACTATACAATGCTCATCATGAATCATATCCTCATAACATATCATATCCATGAGAGCACACACCACACAATTTCCATGATTTTTGCAACGATTTTGTATTTTTTTTTTCAAATCACTTCAAAGTGAGTTCTCATGACGAGCATGTAGTAACTGGAAGGGTACAAGTACCGGTAGTCGGAACATCCTGTCTAGGCTTGGCATTCGTATAAATCCAAAATAAAGGACCAGTTTGCCTACCTGAGGACTAACGATGAGAGTACGAAGGACCTATTAGGCCAAAGCATGCTATACCAAACGTCGTGTGAGCTAACCCCACTTTGAGTTGTCATTGTGTCTACACCTGGACACCCTCCGACCATACATCTCGCAAACATATTTCATGGTTTTCATTCGGGTGATGCGAGTGTTAAACCGCCAACACCAATGTGAATCCTACTAAGCCAATAGTCATGGGGGCCCACATGACTATACAGGTGATGGTATGGGGGACATTGGAGGCCCAAACATGAGCAAACCCAAGACATGATGTAGTTGCATTATTGATGTTTATGTTATTTTTTTTAAACGACACATGACACCTAAAAAGACTCCTTAAACTCACAATCTTCTTATGTATGTTCCTGTAGATGTCGGCTAGGCAACAACGTGGGGGTAGAAGGTCAGGAAGATCAAACGAAGGCTTGGCCACCCAAATCGCTAAACAAATGGCCGCGGTGCTTCCTGACATCGTAATTCAAGTCCAACAAGCTCTCGCCGCAAATCCCATCAATCCTCCCCATCAAGAAGACCAGAACGTCGACAACTCTCCCTCCAAAAAGTGCTCATACAAACACTTCAAGTCTTGCGATCCCCGAAATTTGAAAGGACCGAAGGTGTCACTGCTCTCCTCCACTGGTTTGAGGAAATGGAAACACCCTCCTCAATTGCGATTGTCCCGAGGATCGCAAGGTACGTTACGCAACCGGGAGACTATTTGGAGTAGCTCTTACCTGGTGGAATACAGAAAAAGGTAAGAGAGGAATCGAAGATGCAATGGCCTTAACGTGGGAGGAGTTAAGGGAAATCATGACGAGACGTTTCTGTCCAAGAAGCGAGATCAAAAAGTTAGAGGATGAATTCCACTTGTTAAAGCAAAAGGAAGGAGATCATACTTCCTACAACAAAAGGTTTCTAGAGTTGAACCAAATGATCCCCAACTTGTTCACCCCAGTATACCGCTTAGTCGAACACTATATTCGAGGCCTCCCCTCGAAAATTCAAGACTCAGTTCTAAGCACTTCGCCAGCAACACTTGAAGCTGCTATGGAACTAGCTACCGAGCTTACCGAGAATCGTATCCGTAACGGTAAATTTAAGGACGAGAAAAAGAAAGCCCCCATTGAGGGCCAAACTTCAAACCATTCCACCTCCTCCTCAAAGTTTGCTAGTAAGAGGAAACGAAACACCAGAAACTTTGCTGTCACACAAACAAATTTCCCTATCCCTGCTGCACCCATCACTCAAGTTGCCCCCTCACCTGCACCATATAAGAAGCCATACTCCGGCCCATACCCAAAATGCAACCGTTGCCAATACCATCACTTTCCTGATCATCCCTGCCAACATTGCACCGGCTGTGGCCGCGCAGGACACACCATTCAAACCTGTCGCGCGCTTCAGCGAACGAACTGCAATCAACCCTCAACCCAAACCCACCATCAGATAGTGGGTCAAGCCCAACAACCTTTACTCCTACCACCTACCCAACATGTAGCCCAATCCTACTACCAACCCAACTATCCCATGATGCAACCTATGCGGGCTTGTTACAACTGTGGAGACCCGAACCCCTTCAGGAACACTTGTCCACGCCTGGTGAATATCATCCATGCCCAAGCTCTAGCTAATCCAGTAAACCAGGCTAACCAAGCTCCTCCACCTGCAAGAGGAAGAGTTTTCAACATCAACGCCAATCAAGCTAGGGCTGACAACAATGTGGTGAACGGTACGTTTCTCATCAATGGTAGTTATGCATCCATGTTATTTGATACTGGCGCGGATAAGAGTTTTGTGTCCTTAGAATTTGAACCCATCCTCAACCAAACTCGAGATAAACTCATGGAATCCATAACGGTAGAAGTTGCTGACGGAAAACCGGTCTCATTAAACTCTATTATACGCAATTGTACTCTCACCCTAAACAATCACGATTTTCCAGTTGACCTCATACCTATGAAGTTGGGAAGTTTCGACATTATAATTGGTATGGACTGGCTCAGCCAACATCATGCTGAAGTTGTATGCCGCGAAAAGTTCATTCGCATTCCTCTTGCAAACGGTCAGACTCTACGAATCTTTGGAGAAACCCCTTCGAAAGGACTCAAATTAATGTCCTGTCTTCAAGCCCGAAAATATCTCCGCAAGAATTATGTCGCATTCCTAACTCATGTCGTCAAAAAGGGAATCAAGGAGAAGAAACTCGAAGACATCCCAATAGTAAAAGATTTTCCGCAAGTTTTTCCTGACGACATTTCAGGACTTCCTCCCGTGAGAGAAGTCGAATTCCGCGTTGATCTTATACCTGGAGCTACACCAGTTGCAAAATCTCCTTATAGGTTAGCCCCATCCGAAATGCAAGAGCTAGCCAGTCAACTGCAAGAGCTGACTGACAAAGGATTCATACGTCCTAGCTCATCGCCTTGGGGTGCACCTGTCCTTTTTGTGAAGAAGAAAGATGGAACTTTTCGCATGTCTATCGACTACAGAGAACTCAACAAGTTAACGGTCAAGAACCGCTACCCATTACCTCGCATCGATGATCTTCTAGACCAACTTCAAGGCGCCACCTGTTTTTCAAAAATCGACCTTCGTTCTGGTTATCATCAACTCAGAGTACATGAAGAAGACGTCCCAAAGACCGCCTTCCGAACTCGTTATGGTCATTATGAATTCATGGTCATGCCATTTGGTTTAACCAACGCCCCAGCTGTCTTCATGGATCTAATGAATAGAGTCTGCAAACCTTATCTCGACCGTTTTGTTATAGTCTTCATCGACGACATCCTCATCTACTCAAAGTCTAAGTCTGATCATGAACGACACCTTCGACTCATCCTTACACTCTTAAGGACAGAAAAGCTGTACGCTAAGTTTTCGAAATGTGAATTCTGGTTAAGGGAAATACAATTCCTTGGATACGTCGTCAATGACAAGGGAATTCATGTTGATCCCTCAAAAATCAAGGCAGTACAGGAATGGCAAGCGCCACGTACACCTACCGAAGTAAGATCATTTCTTGGTTTGGCTGGTTATTATCGCTGTTTCATTGCAAATTTCTCCCGTATTGCTTTACCACTCACGGCTTTAACTCATAAAGGAAAACCCTTCATATGGGGACCCAAACAAGAAGAAGCCTTCCAAACTCTAAAGCAAAAACTCTGTGACGCACCTATCCTCACACTTCCTGAGGGTAGTGATGACTTCGTGGTTTATTGTGACGCGTCAGGGCAGGGACTAGGCTGCGTACTGATGCAAAGAGGAAAAGTTATAGCTTATGCTTCTAGACAACTTAAAATTCATGAGAAGAACTACACCACCCACGACTTGGAACTTGGAGCCGTTGTGTTCGCTCTTAAGATATGGAGACATTACCTCTACGGTACTAAGTGTGAAATATACACTGACCACAAGAGTCTTCAACATATCTTCAACCAAAAGGAGTTGAACATGAGGCAACGAAGATGGGTCGAACTTCTTAATGACTACGACTGTGAAATTCGGTATCATCCGGGCAAGGCAAACGTGGTGGCCGATGCGCTCAGTCGAAAGGGTTATGCGAACTCCATTCGTCTTCTATGTTCGCAAATCATAACCGACATCAAAGATCAAATCAGAGAAGCCCAACATGTTTCAGTAACGGAAAACGACGTACGCAAGGAGCTGTCTTGTGGAGCTGAACTTAAAATTGAAACTAAATCCGACGGTATTCTGTACTATCTAGATCGCATATGGATTCCCGATCACAATAACCTTCGTGATTTCCTTATGAATGAGGCGCACAAAACACGATACTCTATACACCCAGGAGCCGACAAGATGTATCAAGACCTTCGATACACCTACTGGTGGCCTAGAATGAAGAAGGATATTGCTGTTTTTGTTTCCAAGTGCCTTACATGTTCCAAAGTAAAAGCTGAACATCAAAGACCCTCAGGACTTCTAGTCCAACCTGAAATACCTGTATGGAAGTGGGAAAACATAACCATGGACTTCATTACCGGGTTACCTCGCACCTCCAGAGGGTATGACACTATATGAGTAATCATTGATCGTCTTACAAAATCAGCTCACTTCATTCCGATTCGCGAGGACTTCAAGAACGAGAAGTTAACTCGTATCTACATCAGCGAGATCGTAAGCCGTCATGGTGTACCGTTAAGCATTATTTCAGATCGTGATGGTCGTTTCACTTCACGAACATGGCAAGCCGTACAAGCCGCTTTGGGTACACGATTAGACCTCAGTACCGCTTATCATCCTCAAACTGATGGACAATCTGAACGCACCATCCAAACTCTTGAAGATATGCTTCGAGCATGTGTCATAGACTTCAAGGGAAATTGGGACGCTCATCTACCATTAGTTGAATTTTCGTACAACAACAGCTATCATTCAAGTATCGGCATGGCACCTTTCGAAGCTTTATATGGTCGTAAGTGCCGATCTCCAGTATGTTGGCACGAAATTGGAGAGGCTCAAATCACCAGTCCAGAATTGATTCAAGAAACCACTAACAAGATCCATCAAATTCGAAACAATCTTCTAGCGACACAAAGTCGTCAAAAGAGTTATGCAGACAAACGACGAAAGCCTTTGGAGTTTAACATTGGTGATCATGTACTTTTAAAAGTATCACCGTGGAAGGGAGTAGTTCGTTTTGGCAAGAAGGGAAAGCTAGCACCACACTACGTAGGACCTTTCAAGATACTCGAAAGAGTAGGACCTGTAGCATACAAGCTTGACCTACCAGAAGAACTCAACAGAATTCACCCCACATTCCACGTATCAAACTTGAAGAAGTGCCTCGCCGATGAAAACCTCCATATTCCCCTGGAAGATATTCAGATCGATGAATCTATGCATTTCATTGAAAGACCAGTAGAGATCATGGACTTCGGAGAAAAACGTTTAAGACGGAGTCGTATTCCAATTGTTAGGGTACGCTGGGAGTCGAAACGAGGACCAGAGTTTACTTGGGAACGTGAAGACTCAATGCGCGAAATATACCCGCATCTTTTTCCTATAACCACTGCTACTTAAATTTCGGGACGAAATTTCTAAAAGTAGGGGATACTGTAACATCCGTCGAAAAGCGGGTTTTCAAAACCCGCTTCGTTTATTAATCGAATAGTCAATTTCAATTTTCCGTTGCTTATTTAACGCCCATTTTAATTTTAAACAATACATAACTAATAAACATATTAGAATATGGAAACTAAAGTTGTTAAAAAGTAAAAATAAAGTAAATAAAAAAGAATTTAGGCTGCCGGGTTTTGAACCCGGGTCAGCCGGAAGACACAATCATCAAACATTTAACCACTCCGCCACTTGGTGCTTTTGTGTAATCAAGGAAACAAATAAAACCTTAAGTTCACCCGTGAATCTATCTGTTTGCGCCAAAACTGAAACCGATCATCAGCTTTCAACTATCCAAAGACGTTTGAGTGATCATGGGTTACTGATTATAACCGATAAAACCATTACAACCCACGTTCTTAATCAATTCAGTCTTTATTGAACTCGATTCATATGATTTTCGAGTTTAATAACCGAAATCATTTACCTCCAATTTACACCGGTAATATCATTATCTCACAAGTCAGAAACACTCACAGAACCTCCAATTTCACTTTCGCTCTAATTTATGTTCGTCGGAAACGTTTTCTGATATCGCCGGACTTTCGCCGGAAAACCGTGACATTCATCGAATCGGTAAATTTCTCAATTCTTTCATCTTCTATCTATTGATAGACTTATACTAACTCAAATCCTTCAACCAGAATCGGTCCCAGACGACGATACCGGATAATCTGCACACACCGGAAAATCTCTGAAAATTCCGAAATCACGCTGTGAATCGGTACAAACATCTAAACTCTCTGATAATTCTTGTTTAGTCATTTAATTTCACAATTAGTTAATCAAAACTGTTAATTGGTCCGCTCAGACGGAATTCATAAAACAGAGCCGACGACTTTGCCGGAGTTCTGAGAAAAACCATCTTTCCGGTACATACATTTCCAAAACCTTCTCTAACCATTACATTTCAATCATTTATAATTTTCGTTAATCGAATTAAACAAGAACTGTCAAATATCGTTGTCTGTGTCTTTGAACGAAGAAGATGAAGTCGTCGTTGTGTATAAGTATAATATAAATTGAATATTAAACCGGGTTAGACACACAGTCCAGCGGTGGACTGTGTGCAAACACATAGCGCACGTCACGAGTTCGAATCTTACAAACGCACCGGCTCTCCGAATTAAAACCAATTTTGTTGTTACTGAATTAGAGTAGGACCCAGGTTGTTCTTAAAATTAATTTAAATTGTAAGTTTAACAGATAAGTCACACAGCCCAACTGGTTGGGCTGCGCGCTTACAAACCAAGGGACCCGAGTTCGATTCGGTTTCCCTGCACCCGGTTCAATCACTTAAATTCTTTTAGTATAAATCGAATAAATTAAAACATTTAAATTAGTATATATATATAGTTAAAACTTAGAATATTTCGGGTTAGACACGTAGCTCAGTTGGTAAAGCTGCGTGCACGCGTACGAGAGGTCACAAGTTCGAACCTCACTCAGCGCAAACAAACACAAGTCCGAACCGGTCAACAGTCAAAGTCAATGGTCAACGGTCAACCCAAAAAGTCAACATTTTTTTATATTTTTATTTATTTATTTAATTTAAAAATCAATTAAAAATACTTAAAAATAATATTTTTAAAATTAGAAAATGACCTTAAACTCACAAAAATAAATCTAAAAACCCTATTAAAATTGTTAATAAAATCCACTTATTTACCGTACCTTTTCGTTATTATTTAGGTTAGTTATTCCTCGTCGATCAACCCTCTAAACTCGTGCGCATTCAACATCATCAAACGAACGCACCCAATGTGAGTGAATCTCTACAAATTCCCCGTTTTAATCACTTTGTAGGGTGTATCATGTGTCTTATTTTTATTACAGTTAAACACTTGTGCATCCATCATATCCATGATCAGATGTGTATCCAATATGTATAAATTGTTTCTGTGTTTAATGTTTAGATTTAATTTATCATTTTCAGTACATACATCATCATAGGCTCGTCTGTTCCCCATTACCTATGAGCGGAACCGTTCCCCATTACCTATGAGCGGAACGTGGCATTGCCAACATACGATCGGCTCCGTTTGATTGAGCCTTGATCGCACATACATCATCATAGGCCGTCCGTTCCCCATTACCTATGAGCAGAACGTGACGTTGCCAACATATACATTATCATTCATGTCATATACTCATGCAAGGTGGTTTGTTATTGTTGTTATTGTATGTTTATTTACGTTTGCTCACATATGATTATTGCACAATTTTTCCATATTAAATACAACAAGAAATCAATAATAAATGTTTTCTAACAAGGTTCACTCGCCAACTTTTGTTGACCCAAAAACCCCCCATTTTTACACATGATACAGGTGATCCAGTTGAAGCAAGAAACATATAGGACGGCCTAGAAGAATAAATCAGTTTAGATTTTGGATTGTTTATTTAATTTTCCTTTCCTTGTATTGTATGAATTTGACTTGAACATTTGAGATGTATTTTGAATTTAATAAATATGAAACATATTAGTAAACATCATGAGCTTTGGTGATAACCCAATTATGCCCGGACTCTTATTCCGCTGCGGGTCGGGGTGTGACAAAGGATCTTCGTGCTGAGCAGCTGAGGGCTGACTGGCTCGAAGACAGATTTCTTGAGTCCAGTTGGAGGATTCAAGAACTGGAGCAGAATCAAGCACCTGTCCCAGTACCCGCACTAGCACCGGCCCCTCCAGCGCCGGTAGAGGAAGAAGAGGAGGATCCAGAGGAAGTGTCACACCCCGACCCGCAGCGGAATAAGAGTCAGGGCATAATTGGGTTATCACCAAAGCTCATGATGTTTACTAAAATGTTTCATATTTATTAAATTCAAATTTCAACTTAAATATTCAAATCAAATCCATACAATTACAAGGAAATGAAACTAAGTAAAACAATCCAAAGCTTAAACTGATTTATTCTTCTAGGCCTTCCTATGTGTTTCTTGCCTCAACTGGATCACCTGTATCATGTGTAAAACGGGGGATATTTTGGGTCAACAAAAGTTGGCGAGTGAACCTTGATAAAACATTGTTATTAATTTCTTGTTGTATTTAATATTGAAAATTTGTGCAATAATCACATGTGAGCAAACATATATATATATAACAAAACACAAACCACATTGGATGAGTAAATGACATGAATGATGATGTATATGAGATCAAGGCTCAATCAAACGGAGCCGATCGAGTGACATGAATGATGATGTATGTGAGATCAAGGTTCAATCAAACAGAGCCGATCGAATGAGGCACCTGATACTCAACCCGTATCCGACGGGGAGCTGATGGACCTAATGGAATGCATGCACTGAATATGATAACTTCAATCTAAACATAATTCACACAACAATTGATACACATTTGATCACGGATATGATGGATGCACAAGTGTTTAAATATAATAAGGAATTAAATGACACATGATACACCCCAAAATGTGATTAAAACGGGGAATTGGTAGAGATTCACTCACATTGGGTGCGTTCTTTGATGACGTTGGATGGCACGAGTTTTGGGATTTGATCGACGAGGAAAACTAACCTAAAATAATAACGAAATGGTTCGGTAAATAAATGGATTTTATTTGAGATTAATACTTTTAATTAATAATCTTAATAGGAGTTTTAGATTTATTTTTGTGAGTTTAAGGACATTTTCTAACTTTAAAAATATTATTTTTAAGTATTTTTAAATAATTTTCCGATTAAATAAATAAAAAAATAAATAAAAAATGTTGACTTTTTGACTCTGACCGTTGACCGTTGACCGGTCGGATTGTGTTAATTATATGCGCTGAGTGAGGTTCGAACTCGGGACCTCTCGTATACGTGCACGCAGCTCTACCAACTGAGCTACGTGTCTAACCCGAAATATTCTCTGTTTTAATTATATTTATACACTAATTAACTTTTAACTTATTTGGGTTTTTATTAAAACAATTTATATGGCCGAACCGGTTGCAGGGACCCGGAGTCGAACTCGGGTCCTTCGGTTCGAGTGCGCACAGCCCAACCAGTTGGGCTGTGTGTCATATCTGTTTAACTTACGAATTAAATTATACTTATTAACATTCGGTGACCTGATCCGATTCAGTTGTAAAAATGTTGGTTTTAATTCTGAAATTCGGTAACATGTGCGATTCGAACCCGTGACGTGCGTGTTATGTTGCACACAGTCCACCGCTGGACTGTGTGTCTAACCCGGTTAAATATTCAGTTTTAATTAAACTTATACACATGTTCGACTTCGTCTTCTTCGTTAACAAAGACACAGAACAATGATGTCCGACTGTTCTTGTTTAAATCGGTCATCGAACATATAATTGATCGGAATGAAATGGATAAAGAGGGTTACGGAGTAAAATGTACCGAACATAATGTTTTTCTCAGATTTCCGGCAAGAGTCGTCGGCTCTGATTGGTGACTTCCGTCTGAGTGAATCAATTAACAGTTTTGATCAATGAGTTGTGCAATTAACTTACTAAACAAGGGATATCAGGGGGTTTAGATGATTGTACCGATTGACAGTGAGACTTTGGAATTTCCAGTGATTTTCCGGCGAGTGCCGGAATTCCCGGCAACGTTGTCTGAGACAGATTCTGGTTGAACGATTTATGTTAATACTTGCCTAATAATGGATTGCAAACAACCGGTGAAAGTCCGGGGAATGTAGAATATCTCCGGCGACGTGCTAAAGCTTCGAGAGATTGTGCGATTTTGAGCGAAAAGGTTACCAGAGGTTTGGGTGGGTATTTATAGGGAAGAACAGGATGTATTGAGTCCGAATTTTGGTCTTGATTCGCGGTCAAAGTTTCTCCGGCGGTTACGACCGCAATTGACTGTTAGACGTCGGTTATAACCGATGTCGAAGTCGGTTATAGCGTTTTAGTCAAAAGGAAAATGGCTAAACTCGCGGATTGCCGGATTTTCCGGTGATTGCGAGTTCTGCCGCGCTGAGGTCCGTATTTTGATTTTCTAGTTTTAGTATATATGTTATTTGTTTCCATGTTTATCACAACATCAGTGTGTAGCGGAGCGGTGTGTGGTGTGTTTTGTCTTGTGAGTGACCCGGGTTCGAAACCCGGCGTCTGCATTTATTTTTTATTCATTATTTATTAGAAATTTTAAATTATGGTTTTTAAATTCTAATATAGTTATTAATTATGTATCGTTTAAAATTAATTTGCGTAATAAATATGCAACGAAAAATTATAACTGGATATTCGATTAATAAACGAAGTGGGTTTTGGAAACCCGTTTTTCGATGGATGTTACAGTATCCCCTACTTTTAGAAATTTCGTCCCGAAATTTAAGTAGTAGTGGTAACAAGAAAAAGATGTGGGTATTTCTCGCGCATTGAGTCTTCACGTTCCCAAGTAAACTCAGGTCCTCGTTTCGACTCCCAACGTACCCTGACAATTGGAATACAACTTCGTCTTAAACGCTTCTCTCCGAAGTCCATGATTTCTACTGGTCTTTCAATGAAGTGCATAGATTCATTGATCTGAATGTCTTCTAGCGGAATATGGAGGTTTTCATCGGCGAGGCACTTCTTCAAGTTTGATACGTGGAATGTGGGATGAATTCTGTTGAGCTCTTCTGGTAGGTCAAGCTTGTATGCTACAGGACCTACACTTTCGAGTATCCTGAAAGGTCCTACGTAGCGTGGTGCTAGCTTGCCCTTCTGGCCAAAACGAATCACTCCCTTCCACGGTGATACTTTTAAAAGTACTTGATCTCCAATGTCAAACTCCAAGGGCTTTCGTCGTTTGTCTGCATAACTCTTTTGACGACTTTGAGCCGCTAGAAGATTGTTTCGAATTTGAATGACCTTGTCGGTTGTTTCTTGAATTAACTCTGGGCCGGTGATTTGTGATTCCCCAATTTCTTGCCAACATACTGGAGATCGGCACTTACGACCATATAAAGCTTCGAAAGGAGCCATGCCGATACTTGAATGATAGCTATTGTTGTACGAAAATTCAACTAATGGTAGATGAGAGTCCCAATTTCCTTTGAAGTCTATGACACATGCTCGAAGCATGTCTTCAAGAGTTTGGATGGTGCGTTCAGATTGTCCATCAGTTTGAGGATGAAAAGCGGTACTGAGGTCTAATCGTGTACCCAAGGCGGTTTGTACGGCTCGCCATGTTCGTGAAGTGAAACGACCATCACGGTCTGAAATGATGCTTAAAGGTACACGATGACGGCTTACGATCTCGCTGATGTAGATACGAGCTAACTTCTCATTCTTGAAGTTCTCGCGAATTGGAATGAAATGAGCGGATTTTGTAAGATGATCAATTATTACCCATATGGTGTCATACCCACTGGAGGTGCGAGGTAACCCGGTAATGAAGTCCATGGTTATGTTTTCCCACTTCCATACAGGTATTTCAGGTTGGGTTAGAAGTCCTGAAGGTCTTTAATGTTCAGCTTTTACTTTGGAACAGGTAAGGCACTTGGAAACAAAAACAGCGATATCCTTTTTCATGCCCGGCCACCAGTAGGTGTATCGTAGGTCTTGATACATCTTGTAGGCTCCTGGGTGTACAAAGTACAGTGTTTTGTGCGCCTCATTCATAAGGAAATCACGAAGGTTATCGCGATCAGGAATCCATATGCGGTTTAAATAGTATAGAATACCGTCGGATTTGGTTTCGATTTTGAGTTCCGCTCCACATGACAGCTCATCGCGTACGTCGTTTTCTTTTACAGAAACATGTTGAGCTTCTCGGATTCGATCTTTAATGTCGGTTATGATTTGCGAACATAGAAGACGAATGGAGTTCGCATAACCTTTTTGATTGAGTGCATCAGCCACTACATTTGCCTTGCCAGGATGATACCGAATTTCACAGTCGTAGTCATTGAGAAGTTCGACCCATCTTCGTTGCCTCATATTCAACTCCTTTTGGTTGAAGATATGTTGAAGACTTTTGTGGTCAGTGTATATTTCACACTTGGTACCGTAGAGGTAATGTCTCCATATCTTGAGAGCGAACACAACGGCTCCAAGTTCCAGGTCATGGGTGGTGTAATTCTTTTCATGAACCTTGAGTTGCCTAGAAGCATAGGCTATCACTTTTCCTCTTTGCATCAATACACAACCCAGCCCTTGCCCTGATGCGTCGCAATATACTACGAAGTCATCGCAACCCTCAGGAAGTGTGAGGATAGGTGCGTCCCAAAGTTTTTGCTTTAGAGTTTGGAAGGCTTCTTCTTGTTTAGGTCCCCATATGAAGGGTTTTCCTTTATGAGTCAAAGCCGTGAGCAGTACAGCAATACGGGAGAAATTGGCAATGAAGCGGCGATAGTAACCAGCCAAACGCAGAAATGACCTTACTTCGATAGGGGTACGTGGCGCTTGCCATTCCTGTACTGCCTTGATTTTTGAAGGATCGACATGTATTCCCTTGTCATTAACGACATGTCCAAGGAATTGTACTTTTCTTAACCAGAATTCGCATTTTGAGAACTTAGCGTAGAGCTTTTCAGTCCTTAAGAGAGTAAGGATGAGTCGAAGGTGTCGTTCATGATCGGATTTAGACTTGGAGTAGATGAGGATGTCGTCGATGAAGACTATGATAAAGCGGTCGAGGTAGGGTTTGCATACCCTATTCATTAGATCCGTGAAGACAGCTGGGGCATTGGTTAAACCGAATGGCATGACCATGAATTCGTAATGACCATAATGAGTCCGGAAGGCGGTCTTTGGGACGTCTTCTTCATGTACTCTGAGTTGATGATAACCAGAACGAAGGTCGATTTTTGAAAAGCAGGTGGCGCCTTGAAGTTGGTCTAGGAGGTCAATGATGCGAGGTAGTGGGTAGCGATTCTTAACCGTTAAATTGTTGAGTTCTCTGTAGTCGATACACATGCGAAATGTTCCATCTTTCTTCTTCACAAAAAGAACAGGTGCACCCCAAGGCGAGGAGCTTGGACGTATGAATCCTTTGTCAGTCAACTCTTGCAGTTGACTGGCCAGCTCTTGCATTTCGGATGGGGCTAACCTATAAGGAGATTTTGCGACTGGTGTAGCGCCAGGTACAAGATCGATGCGGAATTCGACTTCTCTCATAGGAGGGAGTCCTGAGATGTCGTCGGGAAAGACTTGTGGGAATTCTTTCACTACTGGTATATCTTCGAGTTTCTTCTCCTTGTTTCCCTTCTTGACGACGTGAGTTAGGAATGCGACATAGTTCTTGCGGAGATATTTTCGGGCTTGAAGACAGGACATTAATTTGAGTCCTTTCGAAGGGGTCTCTCCAAATATACGTAGGGTCTGACCGTCTACAAGAGGAATGCGAATGAACTTTTCGCGGCATACTACTTCAGCGTGACGTTGGCTGAGCCAGTCCATACCGATTATAATATCGAAACTTTCCAACTTCATAGGAATGAGGTCAACTGGAAAATCGTGATCGTTTAGAGTGAGTGTACAATTTCGTATGATAGAATTTAATGAAACGGGCTTTCCGTCAGCGACTTCCACCGTTAGAGATTCCATGAGGTTATCACGAGTTTGGTTGAGGATACGTTCAAATTCTAAGGACACAAAACTCTTATCCGCGCCAGTATCGAATAACATGGATGCATAACTACCATTGATGAGAAACGTACCGTTAACCACGTTGTTGTCAGCTCTAGCTTGGTTGGCATTGATGTTGAAAGCTCTTCCTCCAGCAGGTGGAGGAGCTTGGTTAGCTTGGTTTACCGGATTTGCTTGAGCTTGGGCATGGATGATGTTCACCAAGCGTGGACATGTGTTCCTGAAGTGGTTTGGGTCTCCACAGTTGTAACATGCTCGCATGGGTTGCATCATGGGGTAGTTGGGTTGGTAGTAGGATTGGGCTATATGTTGCGTGGGTGGTAGAAGTAAGGGTTGCTGGGCTTGACCCACTATCTGATGGTGGGTTTGGGTTGAGGGTTGATTGCGGTTCATTCGCTGAAGTGTGCGACAAATTTGGATGGTGTGACCCGCACGGCCACAGCTGGAGCAATGTTGGCAAGGAGTTTCTGGGAGGTGATGGTATTGACAACGGTTGCATTTTGGGTATGGGCCGGTGTATGGCTTTTTAAATGGTGCAGCTGAGGGAGCAATTTGGGTAATTGGTGCGGCAGTGATAGGAGGGTTTGTGTGTGTGACGGAAAAATTTCTGCTGTTTTGTTTCCTCTTACCGGCAAACTTTGAAGAGGAGATGGAATGATTTAGAGTTTGGGCCTCAATAGGGGCTTTCTTTTTCTCATCCTTGAATTTGCCGTTTCGGATGCGATTCTCGGTAAGTTCGGTAGCTAGTTCCATTGCGGCTTCAAGTGTTGCAGGCGAAGTGCTTAGAACCGAGTCTTGAATTTTCGAGGGAAGGCCTCGAATGTAGTGTTCAACCAAGCGGTACACGGGGGTGAACAGATTAGGGATCATTTGGTTCAGATTGAGAAATCTTTTGTTGTAGGAAGTGTGATCTCCTTCCTTTTGTTTCAACGAGTGGAATTCATCTTCCAACTTTTTGATTTCGCTTCTTGGACAAAAGCGCCCTGTCATGAGTTCCCTTAACTCTTCCCATGATAAGGCCATGGCATCCTCGACTCCTCGCTTACCCTTTTCTGTGTTCCACCAGGTAAGGGCTACTCCAAACAGTCTCCCTGATGCATAACGTACCTTGCGATCCTCGAGACAATCGCAATTGAGGAAGGTGTTTTCCATTTCTTCAAACCAGTGGAGGGGGGCAGTAACACCTTCGGTCACTTCATACTTTGGGGGATCGCAAGATTTGAAGTGTTTGTAGGAGCACTTTTTGGAGTGAGGGTTGGCGACGCTCTGGTCTTCTTGATTGGGAGGGGTGATAGGATTTGCGGTGAGAGCTTGTTGAACTTGAATCACGATGTCAGGAAGTACCGCGGCCATTTGTTTAGCAATTTGAGTGGCCAAGCGTTCATTGGATCTTCCTGACTTCCTATCTCCACGTAGTTGCCTAGCCGACATCTATAGGAACATACATAAGAAGATTGTGAGTTAAGAAGTTTTTATGTGTCATGTGTCGTTAAAAGAATAAAAATAACATAACTATCAATAATGCAACTACATCCATAGGATGTCTTGGGTTTGCTCATGTTTGGGCCTCCAATGTCTCCCATACCATCGCCTGTATAGTCATGTGGGCCCCCATGACTATTGGCTTAGTAGGATTCACATTGGTGTTGGCGGTTTAACACTCGCATCACCCGAATGAAAACCATGAAATATGATTGCGAGATGTATGGTAGGAGGGTGTCCAGGTGTAGACACAATGACAACTCAAAGTGGGGTTAGCTCACACGACGTTTGGTATAGCATGCTTTGGCCTAATAGGTCCTTCGTACTCTCATCGTTAGTCCCCAGGTAGGCAAACTGGTCCTTTATTTTGGATTTATACGAATGCCAAGCCTAGACAGGGCGTTCCGATTACCGGTACTCGTACCCTTCCAGTTACTACATGCCCGTCATGAGAACTCACTTTGATGTGATTTGAAAAATACAAAAATCGTTGCAAAAATCATGGGAATTGTGAGGTGTGTGCTCTCATGGATATGATATGTTATGAGGATATGATTCATGATGAGCATTGTATAATAATATGTACTTATGAACATGCTTGCATAACATTGAATGTAACAATAAACATAAAGCATATAAACATCATGAATTTTGTATGTAACGCATAAACAATTTAAAATTTTAATCAACTATAGTATAGGCTCTAAGGGTCTAATAACCTATCCTATATCCCTATAGTCATGGCTCTGATACCAATCTGTCACACCCCGACACGCAGCGGAATAAGAGTCAGGGCATAATTGGGTTATCACCAAAGCTCATGATGTTTACTAAAATGTTTCATATTTATTAAATTCAAACTTCAACTTAAATATTCAAATCAAATCCATACAATTACAAGGAAATGAAACTAAGTAAAACAATCCAAAGCTTAAACTGATTTATTCTTCTAGGCCTTCCTATGTGTTTCTTGCCTCAACTGGATCACCTGTATCATGTGTAAAACGGGGGATATTTTGGGTCAACAAAGTTGGCGAGTGAACCTTGATAAAACATTGTTATTAATTTCTTGTTGTATTTAATATTGAAAATTTGTGCAATAATCACATGTGAGCAAACATACATATATAACAAAACACAAACCACATTAGATGAGTAAATGACATGAATGATTGTCAAAAACGGGTTTCCAAAACCCGCTCCGTTTTGTAATCGAATATCAAGTTATAAATGTCACGTTGTATATTTATGGTTATTTTGATTTTTAATGATACATAATTAATAAACAAACTAAACTATAAAAATTATATTTGATAAAAAGTGAAAAAAAAATAAATAAAAATAAAATGTTGCTGCCGGGGCTCGAACCCGGGTCAGCCGGAAGTGAAATCCAAAGACTTAACACACACACATATCACCACTCCGCCACTTGTTTGTTTTCTGTCAACTTTAGGAAACAAATAAGTCTTATACACAAACCTAGTTAAACCGGTTACGCTAACTGAAAAACTGAAATCGGCTATTCAACCGTCGAAACGTTTGAATAATCGCGATTTCAGGTTTATAACCGATGCACCGACGATTTTAATCAATTCAGACTTGAATTGACTTCAATTCTGAGAATGATGAGTGTTATAACCGAAACCATTCAACAGTCTGAATTACTTCAATCAAGACCCCTCTCGCGACTCAGAAACATCATACAAACTTTCCATTTCACTTTCGTCACACATTCGGTCCATCAGAAAGCTTAAATCAACTCGCCGGAAAATTCTGCAAGTTCGCCGGAAAACCGTGTTTGTCCTCAAATCGGTAAGTTCTTCAATACCATCATAGTCTAACAGTTGTTAAGCCATTTCTAACTCAAACCCTCCAATTTAAATCAAATTCAGACGTCGTCATCGGATAATTTCTGCTCGCCGGAAAACTTTTGAAAATCCGTATATTCGTCTGTGAAACGGTAAGGACCTTCAAACACACTGATAACGTTTGTTTAGCACTTCAATTTCATGATTAGCTAATCAAAACGATTAATTGATTTGCTCAGTTGAAGTTCTTAAAAACAGAGACCGACGCCTTGCCGGAACTCTGTAATCAATCGTTCACCGGTATGTTTTCTTCTAATTATCATCCCTGCTATCTCTTATCAGTCTGTGTAACGCTTAACAATCGAATTAACAAGATTTAATGGTGTAATCTGCTGTCGGTAAAATTCAACGAAGAAGATGAACTGTGATAACACTATAAGTATAATTAAAATTGGTATTTTAAAACGGGTTAGACACACTGTCCAGCGGTGGACTGTGTGCAAATAATACGCACACGTCATGAGTTCGATCCCTGATACACGCACCCTCTATGTAATAAAATGCCTTTTTGATTAAAGCTGAACCGGGTTAACCCCGTTAGTTGTTAAGTATAATAAAAACCGAGATATTAACCAGGTTAGACACACAGTCCAGCGGTGGACTGTGTGCAACACTAAGTCGCACGTCACGCGTTCGAGTCTGGTTAACGGCACCGGTTCGATGATTTAAAATCTTTTTTAAAAACAAATGAATTTTGAATAAATCGAATTAGTATATAAATATAATTAAAAACAAGATTATTTCGGGTTAGACACGTAGCTCAGTTGGTAGAGCTGCGTGCACGCGTACGAGAGGTCTCGAGTTCGAGTCTCACCCAGCGCATACATGCACACTGACCGAACCGGTCAACAGGTCAACAAGTCAACGGTCAACGGTCAACGCAAAAATAACAATTTTTTTATATTTTTATTTATTTAATTTAATTTAAAAATCAATTAAAAATACTTAAAAATAATATATTTTTTTAAAGATAGAAAATAGCCTTAAACTCACAAAAATATATCTAAAAATTCCATTAAAATCCTTAATAAAATCCACTCATTTACTATATTTTTCCGTTATTATTTAGGTTAGTAATTCTCGTTGTTCAACTCTCCCGACTCGTGCTCATCTCATCATCTCCATTCAAACACACCCAATGTGAGTGAATCTTTACGAATTCCCCGTTTTAATCACGTTTTGGGGTGTATCATGTGTCTTGTTATATATTATATTTAAACCATTGTGCATAGATCATATCATGAACTTGTGTATTCAGCTTGTTACAACTGTTTGTGTGGTTGTTGTTAGATTCAATTTATTATTTCAGTACATGCAATTTCATAGGCCGCCGCTCCCCATTACATTATGAGCGTTGAGCATGTTCCCCATTACATTATGAGCGTGAACCTGGCGTGCCCACATACGATCGGCTCCGTTTGATTGAGCCTTGATCGCACAGACATTTATCATTTTCAGTACATGCAATACGATCGGCTCCGTTTGATTGAGCCTTGATCGCACAGTTTCATTCATGTTATTTATCGTATGATGTTGGTATGTTAATGTATGCTATCATGTGTTATTGTATGTTATAGTTGTGATTGCTATTGCTACTGCTTGGTTATTTACATTTGCTCATTTATGATTATGCACAATTTTTCATTGATAAACTAATAAGTAAATCAATAATAAATGTTTATCTAACAAGGTTCACTCGCCAACTTATGTTGACCCAAAAACCCCCATTTTTACACATGATACAGGTGAACCAGCTGCAGCAAGAAACACTTAGGATTGGACTAGAAGAATAAAATGATTTAGAGTTTGGGATTGTTTTGTTTGGTTTATTTTCTTTGTATTGTATGGACATGTTTGGATATTTGGAAATGTAACTTTGACTTTAATAAATATGAAACATATTAGTAAATATCATGAGCTTTGGTGATAACCCAATTATGCCCCGACTCTTATTCCGCTGCGGGTCGGGGTGTGACAGATTGGTATCAGAGCCATGACTATAGGGATATAGGATAGGTTATTAGACCCTTAGAGCCTATACTATAGTTGATTAGAAGCTTATAAGATTTTTGTGTGTTACATGCCAAATTTCATGATGTTTATATGTTTTATGTTAAATGTTACATTCAATATTATGCAAGCATGTTCATAAGTATGTATTATCATATAATGCCTATCATGAATCATATTCTCATAACACATCATATCCATGAAAGCACACACCACATCATGATTGCTTTTACAATGATTTTTGTGTTTTCAAATCTCATCAAAGTGAGTTCTCATGACGGGCATGTAGTAACTGGAAGGGTACCAGTACCGGTAGTCGGAACGTCCTGTCTAGGCTGGCATTCGTATAAATCCAAAATAAAGGACCAGTTTGCCTACCTGTGGACTAACGATGAGAGTATGAAGTACCTATTAGTCCAAAGCATGCTATACCAAACGTCGTGTGAGCTAACCCCACTTTGAGTTGTCATTGTGTCTACACCTGGACACATTCCGACCATACATCTCGTAAACATATTTTGTGGTTTGCATTCGGGTGATGCGAGTGTTAAATCGCCAATACTAATGTGAATCCTACCAAGCCAATAGCCATGGGGGCCCACATGACTATACAGGTGAAGGTATGGGGGACATTTGAGGCCCAACATGAGCAAACCCAAGACATCCTATGGATGTAGTTGCATTATTGATATTTCTGTTATTTTCATTTTTCTTAAAGACACATGACACCTAAAAAGACTCCATAAACTCACAATCTTCTTATGTATGTTCCTGTAGATGTTGTCCAGATAACATCGAGGGGGTAAAAGATCAGGAAGGTCTCAGGAACGCTTGGCCACACACATCGCGAAACAAATGGCCACGATACTGCCTGACATTGTTGTCCAAGTACAACAAGCTCTCGCCACAAATCCCACTAATCCTCCCCAACAACATGACCAGAACATCGACAACCCTCCTACCAGCAAGTGCTCATACAAACATTTCAAATCTTGTGATCCTCCTAAATTTGAAGGGACCGAAGGTGTCACTGCTCTCCTCCATTGGTTTGAAGAAATGGAAAACACCTTCCTCAACTGCGATTGTCCTGAGGATCGCAAGGTTCGATACGCCACCGGGAGACTATTTGGGGTAGCTCTCACTTGGTGGAATACTGAAAAAGGGAAGATGGGAATTGATGATGCAATGGCCTTAACTTGGGAGGAGTTAAGGGAAATCATGACTAGGCGTTTCTGTCCTAGGAGTGAAATTAAAAAGTTGGATGGCGAATTTCATTCTTTAAAACAGAAGGAGGGGGATCACACCACCTATAACAAGAGGTTCTTAGAGTTGAACCAAATGGTCCCAAATTTGTTTACCCCAACTTATCGTTTGATCGAACATTATATTCGAGGACTTCCCTCGAAAATTCAAGATTCAGTTCTCAGCATTTCACCGGTAACACTTGAAGCTGCTATGGAGCTAGCAACTGAACTGACCGAGAATCGAATTCGCAATGGAAAGTTTAAAGAAGAGAAAAAGAAAGCCCCTGTTGAGGGTCAAACTTCAAACCATTCCATCTCCTCCTCTAAGTTTGCTAACAAGAGGAAGCGCAACACCAGAAACTTCGCCGTTACACAAACCAACCTCCCAATTCCTGCTGCACCCATTACCCAGGTCGCTCCTTCACCTGCACCATACAAAAGACCATACTCTGGCCCGTTACCGAAATGCAACCGTTGCCAATATCACCATTCTCCTGATTATCCTTGCCAGCATTGCACCGACTGTGGTCGCGCAGGTCATACTGTTCAAACCTGCCGCATGCCCCAGCGAACGAACCGCCACCAGCCTTCAACCCAAACCCACCAACAATTAATGGGTCAAGCCCAACAACCCCTACTATATCCACCCGCCCAACATTTAGCCCAAACATATTACCAACCCAATTATCCTATGGGTCAACCTATGCGGGCTTGCTACAATTGCGGAGACCCAAGCCATTTCAGAAACACCTGTCCAAGGTTGGTAAACATTATTCATGCTCAGGCCCAAGCCAACCCGGTGAATCAAGCGAACCAAGCTCCTCCACCTGCAAGAGGAAGAGCTTTCAATATCAACGCTAATCAGGCTAGAGCTGACGGCAATGTGGTTAACGGTACGTTCCTTATAAATGGTAGATATGCCTCTATGTTATTTGATACTGGTGCGGATAGAAGTTTTGTGTCCTTAGAATTTGAACCTATCTTAAACCAAAATCGGGATAAGCTCATGGAATCCATAACGGTAGAAGTTGCTGACGGGAAACCAGTTTCATTAAACTCTATTATACGCAACTGTACACTCACCTTAAACGACCACGAATTCTCAGTAGACCTTATTCCTATGAAGCTGGGAAGTTTTGATATCATAATTGGTATGGACTGGCTCAGTCAACATCAGGCAGAAGTTGTATGTCGCGAAAAATTTATATGTATTCCTCTTTCAAACAGTCAGACTCTTCGAATCTTTGGAGAAACCTCATCGAAAGAGCTCAGCTTAATGTCTTGTCTTCAAGCCCAAAAATATCTTCGCAAAAATTATGCCGCGTTTTTAGCTCATATCATCAACAAGGAAACCATGGAGAAGAAACTTGAAGACATTCCAGTAGTAAAAGATTTCCCGCAAGTATTTCCTGATGACATTTCAGGACTTTCTCTAGTTAGAGAAGTCGAATTTCGTATTGATCTTATAACTGGTGCTACACCAGTTGCAAAGTCTCGTTATAGGTTAGCCCCCTCAGAAATGCAAGAGCTAGCCAGTCAATTACAAGAGTTGACTGACAAGGGATTCATACGTCCTAGTTCATCGCCTTGGGGTGCACCTGTCCTTTTTGTAAAGAAGAAAGATGGATCGTTTCGTATGTGCATCGACTACAGAGAGCTCAACAAATTAACAATCAAGAATCGCTATCCATTACCTCGCATTGATGATCTTCTTGACCAACTTCAAGGTGCCAGCTACTTTTCCAAAATCGACCTTCGATCTGGATATCATCAACTTAGAGTACATGAAGAAGACGTCCCAAAGACCGCATTTCGAACTCGTTATGGCCATTATGAATTCATGCTCATGCCATTTGGTTTAACCAACGCTCCAGCAGTCTTCATGGACCTAATGAACAGAGTCTGCAAACCTTATCTTGATCGATTTGTTATAGTTTTCATAGACGACATTCTTATATATTCAAAGTCTAAGTCTGATCATGAGCGTCATCTTCGACTCATCCTTACACTTCTAGAGAATGAAAAGCTTTACGCCAAATTCTCCAAATGCGAATTCTGGTTAAAAGAGGTGCAATTCCTTGGACATGTAGTCAATGACAAGGGAATACATGTCGACCCCTCAAAGATCAAAGCGGTACAAGAATGGCAAGCGCCACGTACACCAACCGAAGTAAGATCTTTTATTGGTTTGGCTGGTTATTATCGTCGATTCATTTCAAACTTCTCTCGCATTGCTGTACCACTCACGGCTTTAACTCATAAGGGAAAACCTTTCATATGGGGACCCAAGCAAGAAGAAGCCTTTCAAACTCTTAAACAAAAACTTTGTGATGCACCAATCCTCACTCTTCCTGAAGGTTGTGATGATTTTGTGGTCTATTGCGACGCGTCAGGGCAAGGATTAGGCTGCGTTCTAATGCAAAGAGGAAAAGTTATAGCTTATGCTTCGAGACAACTCAAGACGCATGAGAAGAACTACACCACCGATGACCTAGAACTTGGAGCCGTTGTGTTCGCTCTTAAGATATGGAGACATTATCTCTATGGTACTAAGTGTGAAATATACACTGACCACAAGAGTCTTCAACATATCTTCAATCAAAAGGAGTTAAACATGAGGCAACGAAGATGGGTCGAACTTCTAAATGACTACGACTGTGAAATTCGGTACCACCCTGGCAAAGTAAATGTGGTGGCCGATGCACTTAGTCGAAAGGGTTATGCGAACTCCATTCGTCTTCTATGTTCGCAAATCATAACTGACATTAAAGATCAAATTCGAGAAGCCCAACATGTTTCAGTAACGGAAGATGATGTACGAAAGGAGATATCCTGTGGAGCTGAACTTAAAATTGAAACTAAATCTGACGGTATTCTGTACTACCTAGATCGTATCTGGATTCCTAACCACAACAATCTTCGTGAAATTCTTATGAAGGAAGCTCACAAAACGCGATACTCTATACACACAGGAGCCGATAAGATGTATCAAGACCTACGATATACCTATTGGTGGCCTGGAATGAAAAAGGATATTGCTGTTTTTGTTTCCAAGTGCCTTACATGTTCCAAGGTGAAAGCTGAACACCAAAGACCCTCAGGACTTCTGGTCCAACCTGAAATACCTGTATGGAAGTGGGAAAATATAACCATGGATTTCATTACCGGGTTACCTCGCACTTCTGGTGGGTATGACACTATATGGGTAATAATTGACCGACTTACAAAATCAGCTCACTTTATTCCTATCCGCGAAGATTTCAAGAACGAAAAGCTTGCTCGTATTTATATCAGCGAAATCGTAAGCCGACTTGGGGTACCGTTAAGCATTATTTCTGATCGTGATGGTCGTTTCACTTCACGAACATGGCAAGCAGTACAAGCCGCTATGGGTACGTGATTAGATCTCAGTACCGCCTATCATCCTCAAACTGATGGTCAATCTGAACGCACCATTCAAACTCTTGAAGATATGCTTCGAGCATGTGTTATAGACTTCAAGGGAAATTGGGACGCTCATCTACCATTAGTAGAATTTTCGTACAACAACAGCTATCATTCAAGTATCGGCATGGCACCTTTTGAAGCCTTATATGGTCGTAAGTGCCGATCTCCAGTATGTTGGCACGAAATTGGGGAAGCTCAAATCACTGGTCCTAAATTGATCCAAGAAACCACAGACAAGATCCATTAAATCCGAAACAATCTTCTAGCGGCTCAAAGTCGTCAAAAGAGTTATGCAGATAAACGACGGAAGCCTTTAGAGTTTAACATTGGTGATCATGTACTTCTAAAAGTATCACCGTGGAAGGGAGTAGTTCGCTTTGTCAAAAAGGCAAGCTAGCACCACGCTACGTAGGACCCTTCAAGATACTCGAAAGAGTAGGACCTGTAGCATACAAGCTTGACCTACCAGAAGAACTCAACAGGATTCATCCCACATTCCACGTATCAAACTTGAAGAAGTGCCTCGCTGATGAGAACCTCCACATTCCGCTGGAAGATATTCAGATTGATGAATCTATGCATTTTGTTGAAAGACTTGTAGAGATCATGGACTTTGGAGAAAAACTTTTACGACGAAGTCGCATTCCAATTGTTAGGGTACGCTGGGAGTCGAAACGGGGACCTGAGTTTACTTGGGAACGTGAAGACTCAATGCGCGAAAAATACCCGCATCTTTTTCCTACTACTTCTACTACTTAAATTTCGGGATGAAATTCCTAAAAGTAGGGGATACTGTAACATTTGTCAAAAACGGGTTTCCAAAACCCGCTCCCTTTTGTAATCGAATATCAAGTTATAAATGTCAGTTGTATATTTATGGTTATTTTGATTTTTAATGATACATAATTAATAAACAAACTAAACTATAAAAATTATATTTGATAAAAAGTGAAAACAAAATAAATAAAAATAAAATGTTGCTGCCAGGGCTCGAACCCGGGTCAGCCGGAAATGAAATCCAAAGACTTAACACACACACATATCACCACTCCGCCACTTGTTTGTTTTCTGTCAACTTTAGGAAACAAATAAGTCTTATACACAAACCTAGTTAAACCGGTTACGCTAACTGAAAAACTGAAATCGGCTATTCAACCGTCTAAACGTTTGAATAATCGCGATTTCAAGTTTATAACCGATGCACCGACGATTTTAATCAATTCAGACTTGAATTGACTTCAATTCTGAGAATGATGAGTGTTATAACCGAAACCATTCAACTGTCTGAATTACTTCAATCAAGACCCCTCTCGCGACTCAGAAACATCATACAAACTTTCCATTTCACTTTCGTCACACATTCAGTCCATCAGAAAGCTTAAATCAACTCGCCGGAAAATTCTGCAAGTTCGCCGGAAAAACCGTGTTTGTCCTCAAATCGGTAAGTTCTTCAATACCATCATAGTCTAACAGTTGTTAAGCCATTTCTAACACAAACCCTCCAATTTAAATCAAATTCAGACGTCGTCATCGGATAATTTCAGCTCGCCGGAAAACTTCTGAAAATCCGTATATTCGTCTGTGAAACGGTAAGGACCTTCAAACACACTGATAACGTTTGTTTAGCACTTCAATTTCATGATTAGCTAATCAAAACGATTAATTGATTTGCTCAGTTGAAGTTCTTAAAAACAGAGACCGACGCCTTGCCGGAACTCTGTAATCAATCGTTCACCGGTATGTTTTCTTCTAATTATCATCCCTGCTATCTCTTATCAGTCTGTGTAATGCTTAACAATCGAATTAACAAGATTTAATGGTATAATCTGCTGTCGGTAAAATTCAACGAAGAAGATGAACTGTGATAACACTATAAGTATAATTAAAATTGGTATTTTAAAACGGGTTAGACACATAGTCCAACGGTGGACTGTGTACAAATAATACGCACACGTCATGAGTTCGATCCCTGATACACGCACCCTCTATGTAATAAAATGCCTTTTTGATTAAAGCTGAACCGGGTTAACCCCGTTAGTTGTTAAGTATAATAAAAACCGAGATATTAACCAGGTTAGACACACAGTCCAGCGGTGGACTGTGTGCAACACTAAGTCGCACGTCACGCGTTCGAGTCTGGTTAACGGCACCGGTTCGATGATTTAAAATCTTTTTTAAAAACAAATGAATTTTGAATAAATCGAATTAGTATATAAATATAATTAAAAACAAGATTATTTCGGGTTAGACACGTAGCTCAGTTGGTAGAGCTGCGTGCACGCGTACGGGAGGTCTCGAGTTCGAGTCTCACCCAACGCATACATGCACACCGACCGAACCGGTCAACAGGTCAACAAGTCAACGGTCAACGGTCAACGCAAAAATAAACAATTTTTTTATATTTTTATTTATTTAATTTAATTTAAAAATCAATTAAAAATACTTAAAAATAATATTTTTTTAAAGATAGAAAATAGCATTAAACTCACAAAAATATATCTAAAAATTCCATTAAAATCCTTAATAAAATCCACTCATTTACTATATTTTTCTGTTATTATTTAGGTTAGTAATTCTCGTTGTTCAACTCTCCCGACTCGTGCGCATCTCATCATCTCCATTCAAACGCACCCAATGTGAGTGAATCTTTACGAATTCCCCGTTTTAATCACGTTTTGGGGTGTATCATGTGTCTTGTTATATATTATATTTAAACCATTGTGCATATATCATATCATGAACTTGTGTATTCAGCTTGTTACAACTGTTTGTGTGGTTGTTGTTAGATTCAATTTATTATTTCAGTACATGCAATTTCATAGGCCGCCGCTCCCCATTACATTATGAGCGTTGAGCATGTTCCCCATTACATTATGAGCGTGAACCTGGCGTGCCCACATACGATCGGCTCCGTTTGATTGAGCCTTGATCGCACAGACATTTATCATTTTCATTACATGCAATACGATCGGCTCCGTTTGATTGAGCCTTGATCGCACAGTTTCATTCATGTTATTTATCGTATGATGTTGGTATGTTAATGTATGCTATCATGTGTTATTGTATGTTATAGTTGTGATTGCTATTGCTACTGGTTGGTTATTTACATTTGCTCATTTATGATTATGCACAATTTTTCATTGATAAACTAATAAGTAAATCAATAATAAATGTTTATCTAACAAGGTTCACTCGCCAACTTATGTTGACCCAAAAACCCCCATTTTTACACATGATACAGGTGAACCAGCTGCAGCAAGAAACACTTAGGATTGGACTAGAAGAATAAAATGATTTAGAGTTTGGGATTGTTTTGTTTGGTTTATTTTCTTTGTATTGTATGGACATGTTTGGATATTGGGAAATGTAACTTTGCTTTAATAAATATGAAACATATTAGTAAATATCATGAGCTTTGGTGATAACCCAATTATGCCCCGACTCTTATTCCGCTGCGGGTCGGGGTGTGACATATGAGATCAAGGCTCAATCAAACGGAGCCGATCGAGTGACATGAATGATGATGTATGTGAGATCAAGGCTCAATTAAACGGAACCGATCGAATGAGGCACCTGATACTCAACCCATATCCCACGGGGAGCTGATGGGCCTAATGGAATGCATGCACTGAAAATGAGAACTTCAATCTAAACATAATTCACACAACAATTGATACACATTTGATCACGGATATGATGGATGCACAAGTGTTTAAATATAATAAGGAATTAAACGACACATGATACACCCCAAAATGTGATTAAAACGGGGAATTGGTAGAGATTCACTCACATTGGGTGCGTTCTTTGATGACGTTGGATGCGCACGAGTTTTGGGATTTGATCGACGAGGAAAACTAACCTAAAATATTAACGAAATGGTTCGGTAAATAAATGGATTTTATTTGAGATTAATACTTTTAATTCATAATCTTAATAGGATTTTTAGATTTATTTTTGTGAGTTTAAGGACATTTTCTAACTTTAAAAATATTATTTTTAAGTATTTTTAAATAATTTTCTGATTAAATAAATAAAAAAATAAATAAATAAAATGTTGACTTTTTGACTCTGACCGTTGACCGTTGACCGGTCGGATTGTGTTAATTATATGCGCTGAGTGAGGTTCGAACTCCGGACCTCTCGTATACGTGCACGCAGCTCTACCAACTGAGCTACGTGTCTAACCCGAAATATTCTCTGTTTTAATTATATTTATACACTAATTAACTTTTAACTTATTTGGGTTTTTATTAAAACAATTTATATGGCCGAACCGGTTGCAGGGACCCGGAGTCGAACTCGGGTCCTTCGGTTCGAGTGCGCACAGCCCAACCAGTTGGGCTGTGTGTCATATCTGTTTAACTTATGGATTAAATTATACTTATTAACATTCGGTGACCTGATCCGATTCAGTTGTAAAAATGTTGGTTTTAATTCTGAAATTCGGTAACGTGTGCGATTCGAACCCGTGACGTGCGTGTTATGTTGCACACAGTCCACCGCTGGACTGTGTGTCTAACCCGGTTAAATATTCAGTTTTAATTAAACTTATACACATGTTCGACTTCGTCTTCTTCGTTTACAAAGACACAGAACAATGATGTCCGACTGTTCTTGTTTAAATCGGTCATCGAACATATAATTGATTGGAATGAAATGGATAAAGAGGGTTACGGAGTAAAATGTACTGAACAGAATGTTTTTCTCAGATTTCCGGCAAGAGTCGTCGGCTCTGATTGGTGACTTCCGTCTGAGTGAATCAATTAATAGTTTTGATCAATGAGTTGTGCAATTAAGTTACTAAACAAGGGATATCAGGGGGTTTAGATGATTGTACCGATTGACAGTGAGACTTCGGAATTTCCAGTGATTTTTCGGCGAGTGCAGGAATTCCCGGCAACGTTGTCTGAGACAGATTCTGGTTGAACGATTATGTTAATACTTGCCTAATAATGGATTGCAAACAAAAGAGTCGAGAATTTTACCGATTTGAAGTAAGTCTCGGTTTTCCGGTGAAAGTCCGGCGAATGTAGAAATCTCCGGCGACGTGCTAAAGCTTCGAGAGATTGTGCGATTTTGAGCGAAAAGGTTACTAGAGGTTTGGGTGGGTATTTATAGGGAAGAACAGGATGTATTGAGTCCGAATTTTGGTCTTGATTCTCGGTCAAAGTTTCTCCGGCGGTTACGACCGCAATTGACTGTTAGACGTCGGTTATAACCGATGTCGAAGTCGGTTATAGCGTTTTAGTCAAAAGGAAAATGGCTAAACTCGCGGATTGCCGGATTTTCCGGTGATTGCGAGTTCTGCCGCGCTGAGGTCCGTATTTTGATTTTCTAGTTTTAGTATATATGTTATTTGTTTCCATGTTTATCACAACATCAGTGTGTGGCGGAGCGGTGTGTGGTGTGTTTTGTCTTGTGAGTGACCCGGGTTCGAAACCCGGCGTCTGCATTTATTTTTTTATTCATTATTTATTAAAAATTTTAAATTATGGTTTTTAAATTCTAATATAGTTATTAATTATGTATCGTTTAAAATTAATTTGAGCAATAAATATGCAACGAAAAATTATAACTGGATATTCGATTAACAAACGAAGCGGGTTTTGGAAACCCGTTTTTCGACGGATGTTACAGGAAGACCCAGAGGAGGATCCAGAGGAAGACACGGAGGAGGATCCAGAGGAAGAAGAGCCGGAACAGGACCCGGCTGTTGAAGCTAAAAACGCCGCAGAGGATGACGGTAACGATAGGGACTTGGGAGATGGAGACGTAGAAGACTGACTCGTCTCGCCAATCCCTGTTTTGTTTCCCTTAGTTTGTTTGTTTCCACTTATTTTTGAACCTGAAATTTTATAATTAAACTGAGATGTTTGGTTGCTATTTTGTGAGACATTGCAATTTATTTAATCGAATATTCCTTTTGATTGTTTAAATTGTCGGGTTGACATAATTTATGTGACTATTGAAGTGGGGAATATGATAACTATATTGGACATATATACTTATCGGTGTGTATTTGTGTTGTCTTGCGAAGATCTGAAATGGCAACTGGTCGTCGAGGAAACCTAATCATGTCACCTGAAGAATTAGCCGCAATGATCCAAGAACACGTGAATGCTGCTGCTCTGGCAGGTGTTCAAAACCCACCAGCAGGAGGGGGTCTTAACCCTACAAGATGTTCCTCGATGCGAAACCGAGCAAGTTCACGGGTGTTGAAGGACCCATAGGACTGGTCCGTTGGATTGAAAAGTCTGAATTGGTGTTCGAGATGTGCAATTGCCTTGAAGCCAATAAGGTAAAGTACGCTGCCTCAACGTTGGAAGATGGGGCATTAACCTGGTGGAACGCACAAGTCGAAACGCGTGGACTTGTTGCGGCGAACGCAATGGCCTGGACCGAGTTTAAGGCCTTAATCAAGGAGGAATACTGTCCGCGGGACAGAGTTCAGCAGTTGGAGCAAGCGTTATGGAACCACAAGATGGTAGGGTCTGAAATTGAAGCGTACACGGCCAAACATCATGATCTGGTGTTCCTATGTCCCGATCTGGCTAACACTGTCGAAAAACAACTTGAATTTTATCTTGGGGGTCTGGTCCCTGAGATCCAGGGCATGGTAATGTCTAGCAACCCTACGACGGAGCATCAAGCGATTAGGCTGGCGCACAAACTCACCGATAAGGCGGTGGAGCAAAGGAAGTTGCCACCTCGGGGTGCAACTGAAGTCGTCCCTGATAACAAAAGAAAATTTGAAGACTCACCTGCTCGACATTCTTCGTCAGCCCAGCCACAACAAGGAAACCAGAAGCGGTCCAACAATTTTAACAGCAATCGGGGTCACAATAATCGGTCTGCCAACAACACCCAGAACTCAAGCGGCTATGCGGGTCGAAAGCCGCAATGTAATCGTTGTAACCTCCATCATCACGGCCCTTGCGCCGGAAATCGCTGCCAACGATGTGGCAAAGCGGGACACGCGGCAAAGGATTGTCGCGGGTAAATCATGTCTCGACAAAATCAAAATCAGCTCCAGGTTCAACAGCAAGGTATTAACCGGGGGTGCTATCAGTGCGGTAGCACTACCCATTTCAAGCGAGACTGCCCGCAGCTTCGCAACAACAACAACAACAACAACAACAATAACAACAATGGCAACAATGGAAACGGTGGCACAGGAGGTGCCAAAGGTCGTGCATTCACGCTGGGCCGCGGAGAGGCTAGAAACGACTCGAACGTGGTCACCGGTAAGTTTTCCCTTAACGATCATTTTGCTACTGTACTTTTTGATACGGGTGCGGATAAGAGTTTTATATCTGAGTCTTTTAGGAAGAACCTAAATCTCACGCCTAAACCCCTAGAGACCCCTTACGTCATAGAACTAGCCGATGGTAAATCTGTAGATGTGACCCATTTAGTAACCGGCTGTCAACTTAAACTCGCGGGTCACACCTTTACCATTGATCTGATGACAACTACCCTGGGTAGTTTTGATGGGGTAGCCGGAATGGACTGGCTATCCGACTTCCGAGCTGAAGTTCTCTGTTTCGAGAAAGCTATCCGTATTCCGCTCTCTAACGACGAAGTCTTGATAGTGCAAGGCGAGAAGGCAGGCGCCGTCACAAACATCATCTCTTACATGCAAGCTCAGAAGTATCTTCGGAGAAAGAACTCCTTCGCTTTGCTCGCACTGGTCACCGAGCAGCCTAAGGACGAGAAGCGGATTGAAGATATCCCCGTCGTCCGTGACTTTTCCGATGTGTTTCCAGAGGAGTTACCTGGTCTTCCACCACATCGACAAGTGGAGTTTGAAATCGAATTGGCGAACCATGCGACTCCTATCGCCAAGGCCCCGTACCGCCTAGCTCCAGCAGAGCCGCAAGAGCTGTCTACCCAACTTCAGGAATTGTTGGAAAAAGGATTTATCTGACCCAGTACTTCGCCATGGGGAGCTCCGGTCCTCCTTGTCAAGAAAAAGGACGGGACCTTCCGCATGTGCATCGACTACAGGGAACTCAATAAGGTTACCGTCAAAAACCGATACCCATTACCTCGCATTGACGATCTCTTCGACCAGCTTCAAGGGTCAAGCTACTACTCCAAGATGGATCTACGGTCCGGTTATCACCAGTTACGCGTCAGGGATGAGGATATCTCCAAGACGGCATTTCGTACTCGGTATAGCCATTATGAGTTCTTGGTCATGCCCTTCGGTCTCACCAACGCACCCGCGGTGTTCATGGACCTCATGAACCGCGTGTGTAAGCCGTATCTCGACAAGTTTGTCATCGTGTTCATCGATGATATACTCGTCTACTCTAAGGGTGAAGAAGAACATGCTGAGCATCTACGATAATTGCTGGAACTACTTCAACAGGAGAAACTATATGCCAAGTTTTCGAAGTGTGATTTCTGGATTCGGGAAGTTCAGTCCTCGGGCATATCGTGAATGAAAAGGGTATACACGTTGATCCCGCCAAGATCGATGCTATCAAGAACTGGGAAGCACCCAGGACACCGACAGAGATCCGCCAATTTTTGGGTTTGGCTGGTTACTACAGACGTTTCATCGAGGGATTTTCCAAGATCGCACAACCGCTTACCACTCTCACCTAAAAGGGCACTAAGTATGCTTGGGGTGACAAGCAAGAAGCAACGTTTCAATTGCTGAAGCAGAAACTTTGCAGAGCACCCATTTTGTCCTTGCTAGAAGGGACAGATGATTTTGTGGTATATTGTGATGCCTCCATTCAGGGATTGGGATGCGTACTTATGCAACGTGATAAGGTCATCGCGTATGCATCCTGACAGTTGAAGATTCACGAGAAAAACTACACAACACACGACCTGGAATTGGGAGCAGTTGTGTTTGCACTTAAGATTTGGAGACACTATCTATATGGAACAAAGTGCACAATCTACACGGATCACAAGAGCCTCCAGCATATCTTTGACGAGAAGGAGTTGAACATGCGACAGCGTCGCTGGGTCAAACTCCTGAACGATTATGAATGTGCCATTCGGTATCACCCGGGTAAGGCTAACGTGGTAGCTTATGCCCTCAGTAGGAAGAAGCACTTGAAACCTCGTCGGGTACGAGCACTACAGTTCACCATTCATTCGGGGTTACCCGAACAGATACGCGACGCGCAGCTAGAAGCAGTTAAGGAAGAAAACATCAAGGCCGAATTTGTGGGAAAGATGGAACGCGATTGGGAAGTAAAACCCAATGGTGCCTGGTATTTCATGAATCGTATATGGGTACCTCTCTACGGAGACCTCAGAAAGCTAGTTATGGACGAAGCTCACAAATCCCGATACTTTGACCATTCTGGTTCGGATAAGATGTATCAAGACCTTAAAGCCGCGTACTGGTGGCCCAACATGAAAGCGGATATAGCCACCTACGTGAGCAAGTGTTTGACTTGTGCGAAAGTCAAGGTGGAATACCAGAAGCCATCAGGGCTACTTCAACAACCTGAGATCCCAGTGTGGAAATGGGATCAGATCTCGATGGACTTTATCACTAAACTCCCACGAACTTCGGGTGGTTGCGATACCATCTGGATAATCGTGGATCGTCTAACTAAGTCCGCACACTTCCTAGCGATCAAAGAAACAGATAAGATGGATAAGTTGACTCGCATCTACATTAAGGAAGTAGTTTCTCGGCACGGGGTGCCAACGTCCATCATCTCAGACAGAGATGCTCGTTTCACGTCCAACTTTTGGCAGTCACTTCAGAAAGCGTTGGGTACACGCTTAGATATGAGCACAACTTATCACCCTCAGACGGATGGTCAAAGTGAAAGGACCATTCAGACCTTGAAGACATGCTTAGGGCATGTGTGGTAGACTTCGGGAACAGTTGGGAAATCCATCTGCCTTTAGTGGAATTCTCGTATGGCAGGGGCACGAGATCGACAGAAAAGCTATGCTGATCAACGACGCAAACCGCTCGAATTTCAAGTAGGCGACCGCGTCCTACTGACGGTGTCACCCTGGAAGGGTGTAATCCGTTTTGGGAAACGAGGCAAACTAAACCCATGGTAAGTAGGCCCATTTGTGATCTCAAAGCGTATCGGGCCCGTAGCTTATCAATTAGACCTTCCTACCGAACTCAGTGGAGTTCACAACGTTTTTCACGTGTCCAATCTGAAGAAGTGTCTATCAGATGAGACCCTAGTTATTCCATTGGATGAGATTCAAGTGGATGAGCAACTGCATTTTGTGGAACCACCTATCGAGATCATGGATCGTGAGATTAAGACTCGAAGGCACAGCAAGATACCTATTGTCAAGGTTTGTTGGGACTCTAAGCGTGGACCGGAGTTCACGTGGGAAAGAGAGGACCAAATGAAAAGCAAATACCCACACCTTTTTGCAGCTGAGCAGCGATCTAACGTTACCACCAACTAAATTTCGGGACGAAATTCTTTCAACATAGGGATGATGTGACAGCCTGAATCTTTGTGCGTTGCATTCTAAACCGCGTTTACTCAATTTTCGGGACAAAAATTCTTTCAACATGGGGATAATGTGACATCCCGGCTTTCCAGGTATCTTAAACGCGCTACTTTATGGTTATTCGTTCCTATGCTAATTTAATTCGGAGAATTAAATTACACGCTCGTAATAACTATGCTAACTTTGTGAATATATTGGGTGAATTACGTGCTATGTGTTATTAGACGTTTGTATATTTTGTAGATTATTGTATCACGCCTTGATTTCGCGATTATTAGTTATAAAAAAATAATAAATAAATAGCCGAACCGAACCGAGCCACGAAACGTATCGACCTCACCTCCTTGCGGCCCAAGGAACTAACCTAAACTTGAGGCCTAAGCTACTTACCCAAACCCCCCCCCCCTTGCGTTCGCGCGCCCCCCACCCCCTTTCCCCTTTCTTTTTCCTTGTTTTATATCAATGTGGGCATGCATGTTATAGTTTCAAAAAAAACACACAAAACCCTAGTCCCTAAGAGAGACGACGGCACCCCCCCCCCCTCACGGTCGCACAAGCTCCAACCCCGGATTGATTCCAATCTTGTCCTGGTTCGCTAATCATCATCGTTTCAAGGTTAGGGTTTAATTGTTTTTGCAAATCACATTAGGGTTTATGTAATCTTGATCATGATTATGTGTAATGGTAGGATCATTGGTATGAAAAGTGTTGTGATTTATGATTAGTTCGGATAATTGTGTGAGTTTTTGCTGTTGTGATGTTATGATGAATATTAAAATCATAGGCTGCGTTTTAGCGATAAAGATCATGTTATATGTTTAGGGTTTGCATGAATATTGATATACATGATGATATTTGACAAATAAACCTGTTCTTGATCATTATTATTAAGCGTCTTGATCGTTCAAGCATGTTCTAATGCGATAAAAGTCGAAAACAGGTTGCTGAATGGCATTTACAGCCAACTTCAGTTGGCTGTAACCTGATCATTATTTATCGAAAAGTGGATTTTCTGAAGCTTAAAACGTGTATTTTTGAAAAATTCTTCTAATGGCACTGATTCATATTTTTCTGAGGTCGTTTGCAATTTTTAAGTGGTCATTTAGTGCAGCAGTTGAAGCTGCATAAATTCAGCAAAATTTGCTAGTTGTTTATCGAGTCGGATCTCATAGTCTGTAGAGGTTTGGGTCACAAAATTTGTACAGTAACTGGAGACGGGAATTTCCGGAAAACTCCCACTGGAATTTTGTTAATTGGATGAACGATGATTTTTAAATAATTTTTCCCGTGGACTGCAGTCAGAAAGTGACGAATCTGACTACAGCCTAGTATATAAATGTTTATAACTAATTGGTAAAGCGTTAGGAGTTGAAAAGTTTACATAAAATTCTACAGTTTAGTTGACACCTCCTGTAAAAAAATTGGAATTTTTGGAACGTTGGAACTATTTTATAAAAATCCTCGAAAACAGCCCAGTTATGAGCGTACAAGTTGAAACATGATAATTTGCGTTTGTGTGTACCAAAGTGTTGTATGAGTTAATCTGTATTTATGACAAGTTGGTTTGATCATTATTTTGGCATGATGATACTTTGCATGCATGATTGTGTTTTTGAATTGGTTATTACGTGTGCCGCACTGTGTGTTAGTTATGCGTAGGGTTTTGTATCAGTGTGTTCACACACTAACTTTAAATCGGTTGACATGTTAGGACGCGATTAGCGGTCCCATCATTTTCTACTTTTGTGTTACTCTAACCGAGCAATTTAAGGTGAGTTCACGGCCCCTATTTTATCCGGTTTTAAACAACAGGGGGAGAAACATGTATACACTCTATAACTCTATCTTTTATGTTATGCGAAATTAACGTCGTTAAACTACTCGGTAACTAAGTTAATTTTAATGTATGTTATGGTCACTAAGCAGCTATATCACGGAAGTCCTCAACAAACTCTCGGATCGTTAGTATTGGGTTAGATAGCGGGGAAATTATAAGTAGTCTACTGGGCCCGACAAGCCCCACCCGAGCTAGTCGCGCTAGCCGACCGGGTATGGTCAACGGGTGATTAATTTGGCCTAACTTTCGCCATGGTCAGTGATAGGCCTAGCAACACTAAGGCACAACAGTCAGCTTCGATCGCGAACTCTTATGTGACGTAACTTTAGGCTCGCTACCTACATGTTAACATTGAACTTAATTACGAACCAACATCATTATTCCGGGTTAGGAATAATGGAACCAACATTATTATTCCGGGTTAGGAATAATGGAACTATATCGTTATCCCGGGTTAGGGATAACGGGGGAAACAAAACTTTTAACCGAACTTGTGAACTTATAAAAACCTGTGAACTCACTCTTCTTTAATGTTGACACTTGTTTCTTTACATGTTTCTCAGGACGCTAGGAGCGCTAGGTGCACTCACTTGCATTGATCAAGACATTTTTATCGAGTCTTATTTACGAATATTGTTTGGGATTTTTGGTTTTGGCGTTTATGTTGGCGCCCGTTACTTTACCTTACTCTAATGCTTCCGCTAAACTTTGAAACTAATGCTTCCGCTAAACTTTGAAACTAAGATAATTTGGAAATAACTATGAATGGTTAAACAAATGTTTTTGGAAAACGTTTAAATAAATCATATAGAGTCGTTCGATATTACTAGTGTCTCAGATTCTGGTTTGATCACACGCCTCGCGGTAAAACTCCGCAAGTGGAAATTGATGGTGTGACACAATTAGTTTGAAAAGTTGGGATTGTGGAAGCTAGTGTCTTTGCCTAAGGGAAAATGGGTATTGGGAACTCGATGGGTGTACTGAAACAAGCAAGACGACACAGGGGTTATAGTTCAGAATAAGGCTCATCTTGTAGTTTAGGGCTTCAGACAGATTGAAGGCCTCGATTATGATGCAGTCTATGCTCCCGTCGCTCGTCTTGAATCTATTCGCATTTTCCTGGCATATGCATCCTATATGGGCTTCACCGTTTATCAAATGGATGTGAAAAAAAACATTTCTGTTTGGGAAGGTGAAGGAAGACATCTAAGTCGAACAACCCCCGTGTTTCATTGACCATGAGAAAGAAGGCTATGCCTATAAGCTAGACAAGGCTCTCTATGGGTTGCACCAGGCTCCGTGTGCCTGGTATGCAACTCTTACAAAGCATTTGCTAGCCCATGGATACACTCGGGGCACTATTGATCAAACGTTGTTCTTTAAAAGGGTTGCTCAGGATTTCATTCTAGTGCAAATTTATGTGGACGACGTTATCTTTGGTTTCGACAAATGAGTTCATGTGCAAAGAGTTTGAGGAAGTGATCAAGAAGAAATTCGAGATGAGTTCCTTAGGAGAAATGACAATGTTTCTGGGTTTGTAACTTCGTTAAAGCTCAAAGGGGATCCTGATATATCAAGGAAAATATGTGACTGACGTCCCTGCCAAGTTCAAGCTTTCCGGTTCAAAGACAATGGAGTCTCCCATAGCAGAATGACCTCTATTGAATGAAGATTCTGAAGGAGTACCTGTTAATCAAAACTTGTATCGATCCATGGTCGGTTCATTTATGTACTTGATAGCTAGCAGACCTGACATCATGTATGTTGTCTGTCAATGTGCACGTTATCTGGCTAATCCTAAATTCTCACATCTTACTATTGTGAAACAAATTTTTCAATATCTTAAAGGAGCACCATGTTAGGGGCTCAGGTTTCCGCGAAATTCAAACTTTGACTTGCTTTCTTTTTCTGACAACGATTTTGGAGGCACTGACCGGGACATGAAATCGACGTCTGTTAGATGCCAATTCCTGGGAGATAGGATATCTCATGGCAATGCAAGAAGCAGCAAACAGTCTCTCTTTCCACTGTGGAGGCAGAATATGTTGCTGCATCTGCATGTTGTTCTCGGATTGTTTGAATTCAACATCCGCTTTAGGGATTACGGTTTGACTTATCTTAACACTACTATTTACTATGATAATGATGCCGCAATCATGATTGTCAAAAAATCCTATCTTTCATTCCAAAACCAAGCACATTGACATAAAGTTCATTTCATTAGAGATTGCTATGACAAAGGACTTATTGAACTTGATCAGATCCATACTGATGCTAATACATCGGATCTTTTTACAAAACCTGTCAGCAGCTCTAGGTTTAAGTTGCTTGTGGACCTTCTGAAAATGACACGTTTCACCAATTAGTTTTACAAAAGGGGCCGGGGGGGGGGGGTTACTGACCAGTAAATTTGGGCAAAAAGTATTCTACTTTTGCACAAATTTAGGAGGAAGAAATATTTGCGGGAAATGAAATAAATGTTCATGTTAAAAGGCTAAACTAACACATGTAAGGCATAATGGATGAAAGGATCAGGCTCTATTGGGATGTATCGGTAGGCTTTAACGCTCTAAACGACAAAAGGATACTTAGTGATATAAACATAATGAACTATGTGGTTAATGTGGGTAACAGGTCATGGCATACGATCTTAAATCTTGTGTTGATAGATTGCCAACGTCTGAGGTTTTGGGTCTTTATACTGTTGAATCATCCGAGGATATCATGGATGCCTTCTGTTGCATCTAGATTATATGCAGACCTAGGCACAATCAGGATATCTTAAAAGAGCCAAAGAGGCCAAAAACCATAAGTAAGAAAATCTCAAAATGAGAAATTTATGTGTGCTTATAAAGCAAATTCGTACCATAATGGTATTTGCCTAACCTTATTTGGACACATTATTGGTCACTTTTTTGTACGAAAGTACTAACATGCTCACCAATAGTCTAACGTTGTAAATCAAAATGATAAGCTCATTATATTCACTCGCTATGATGAATTATTGTGCATACCTTGATCGCAAGGGTATATCATGGAATGAGACACACAGGTACACTAGTATAATATACCTTAAGCATATCACGAATTTGAAAATTGAAGGTTGAGTGTTAAAGTTTAAGTGGACAAACATACTTGTAATCGCTTAGACCAGTTTGAGTAATCTCGTGCTGAAAAATGTTCCTTGGTTTTCCTGAGAATGATTTGATCCTGTTTCAATTTATATTATTACAATTGTTATTTTTAAATAAAAGTTGGTGCTTCGTAAAACTTTCAAAGGTTTTGTGTCAAAAGGAACTGTTAATGGCCTGAACTTGAAGTTTTTGGCCCACCGAGAACTTGGTGGACCATTGCTCTATAACCCAAAGAAGCTTGTAAGATCTCAAAATCTTTGGCATATCCATGGCCCAAAGATATCAATAAAGCTCGAGCCATCTTTGGTGTAAAAACAAAATTAAGGGTTTCTTTCTGAAATCCATTCTCGAAATCTTTCTCCATCCTCCCTGATTCTTCCTAAACTTCAAAATCACTCAATAACTCAAAATCTTTCAAAGACATTGAGGTAATCTCAATAAGGATTTGAGTTTGTTTGAGCTTTTCTATGTTTAAAGGATGATTCGGAGTTCAATAGGTTTTGAACGGTGATGGTTGTGATGGTGGACGACAGTGTTTGAATGGTGGTTATTGATGGTGGATGAACGGAGATGGTCGTGACTGATGGTGGTTGAACGACGAAGAGTTGGATGTTTAACAGTGATTAATGCTGGTGATGGGCGGTGCATGTTTTTTTCGAGAAACATGAGATATTTTTCGAAATCTCCAAGATATTTTAGACATATTCAAATTTTAGGGTTCCGAGAACTGATATTGAAAGAAATTTAGGGAATCCTCAAAATTGATCTCTAAATTTTTAAAAGACTAAACATGACCTTCTCGAAATGTGTTTGGACCTTTCAAAATCTCTTTAGACTTCTCGAAATCCTAATGGACCGTCCAAATAAACCTAACATCACTGTTGAACTGAACAGTAGTTCTCGAAATCTGTTTGGACCTCTCAAAATTTCTTCTGAACTGTAAAAGGGGGTCAAACTCTTAGTGAACCCTCGAAATCTTAAGAGATCCCACAATCACTAATGTATTTGAAACAATAAAAGACCTCGAAAACCTTACAGTTCTCGAAATCTTGGTTGTTCTTGAAATCATGAGGGATATCGAAATACTCTTGACAATTGATTTGTTAACTGTTGACTGGTTCGTGTGGTCTCACTTAATCTGGTTTGTGTAGATAATGGTTGATCAACTCGATTTGGAAGTGAAACCAGTTCACAACCAAGCAAGATACTTATCTGACCCACCAGAAAAGTTTTACAGAGAGTTCAAGTATATGATTGTAGGGCTAAATACATGCAAAATTGCTCACGCCTTACAGGAGAATCCTATGATTGATCGAGATATGATACAGACTTTATGGAAGGCTGCATCAATAAATAGACGAGGAGCAGATGGAAGGGGTACTGTTGAAAGTGTGATCCAGAAGACACCAATTATTATCTCAGAAGCTGTCGTTCAAAAGATGTCATTCTTGGAGTGTTACCCAAATTGAGCTATGAAGGAACCTATCATCCGCTACTAAAGAAGATGTTTCCTCCATACCGGAGACTATTGATGCACATGTTTCTACAGTGCATTGCTGAGAATAAGGGAGGACTAGATCTGTTGAACCAAGTACAAACCTGTGCGTTTATGGCACTGATAGAAGATTGAATGTACAATTTCTCTGCACTTGTGTTCGGTAACATGAAGAAAAATCTAGATTATGTGCAAAATAAGGATATGTTCTTGCTATATCCTCGGCTTTTGCAGATGATTCTGGATGCAAAGTACCCAAAGCTAGTAAAGGGTACAAACTTTATAGATTTGAAGCCAATGGGTCCTAGTTGCTTTACTACTGTAACCCAAGTGCAAACCACTAGCAAGAAGAAGTTTTTGGGAAATTTCCATTACAGAAGTATGGCAGGTTTCCAACATTATCAAAAGAAGCAAATGAACCTGAGCCAGTTATTAATGTTGTGATGGTTGAAGAACATGACGTGCAGTTTGTCAAAGAGAATCTAAGAGAGGAGAATGTGGAAGTAGAAGACTTGGTCTCAGAAGATGCAAATGTGGATGTTGAGATGGAACAGGAGACGTCTGGAGCTCAAGAATCTGAAAGGCAGTTGCCCACTGTTACAGTTGAACGACTTGCAGAAATACTACAAAGCTTGCAAGGTAGACTCGGAAATCCTCCTTATGTGCTACCCACTGTTGCATATATGCAAGATGATAAAGATAATTTTTTGGATACCGACTCTGAGCCTTTGAAGAGAACACTCATCGAACAAAGCTCAGTTGCTGCTAAAGAAAACCCTACTTTTAGCCTTGCTCAAACTGAACATTTGCAACCATTGTTTTTTGAACCAGTGGATTCTCAAGAACCAATACGTCAATTTGAAGCTGGTAGTTCTAGTGGTGGTAATACAAAAGTGCAAGGGCTTGAAGGATCAAGATGAACCGTGGTAAAACACCAATTCTTGATGATCTGAGTGATGATGAAGATGTGGATGTGGTTGATTTACGAAGAAAGGTTATAATTCTTGAACAAGACTCTCTGATGAAAGATGCTAAAATCATCGCCCTAGAAGATCAGATAGAAGACAAAGACAGGAGAATCGAGTAGTTAGAGGGTGATGTTACAATGCTTATTTCTCTTATTTATGATCTTAAAGGAAAACTCGAGAAGAAGTTTGGAGAAGAATTTGCTGATGAGGGTGATAAAGAAAGATATGAACAGAGAAGAGAGCACACTCTAAAGGAAGGGCTCAATTAGACGTTGAACGTGAAGCCTCATTGCAGCAATATCTCGATACTCTACATCCAAAGAAAAGCGCAAGACCAACGAAGAAGAAGAGAGAGATCATTGTGACAAAGAATCAGAATGTGAATCCACGGGAATCCACTGGATGAGAATCAGAAGCTCATCGATCCAAGCAAGATTCCAGACAGATATCTGACACACATTGGGAAGAGTCTGTGTGACAAGGTTGGGAATTAGTCGAGGATAGTGAGTTGGAGATATGATCATGATAGGAGTTTGTGGATTATCACGAGAGCTAATCAGAAGATTGAGTACTACAAATCTCAAGCTGCCTTTGAGTCATTAACTAAACATGATTTGCAGATGATGACTGTCGTGAGTGTCAAGCAAAAACCTAAATTAACTAGATGGCTAGAGTAAGTAGGGTATCGAACTAGAGGAGTATGGTAGAAAGTGTTTATTGATTAAGTATTAAGAAACTAATTGTAGAAATGTAAAATCAGTTTTTTTTAGTGTTTTACACTAAATTAAAACTAACTAGAATGAGTTTATATCAATGAGAGAAACAATGGTTCCTTCGGATTTTAGATTCAAAGTGGAGTTCAATTATGTGTTTAGTTGTAACAATCACATAGACACGATTGTGTAACTCAATTAACAAGTTGTGATATTCAAAGACTAAGTACTTCGATTGTAGAACAATGGAAGGTTATCATATGAACATCAACTGAAATTACCAACCCTAATCCCTATAAAATATATCCAAATTACTAGAACTCTTGGGGAATTGAATGAATTAGAAATAAGGTTTAAATAAAATCAATCGTTTACAACCAGTCAATTGAATCATGGGGTAAAAAGCATCAAATGCTTAGAATACCAAGTTCACAAACAATGAAAACATATAAAAATATATCCACTTACAAGAATCCTCCACCCGGAGAAAACCACAAAGAAATTAGCCGCTCATGTTGGTGATTTGGTCTTCGGAAGCTTGAATAATGGTTGAATTCATCTTTATGATCTTCGTTTCGGTGAAAAGTATGATGAAAGAGGTGAGAATTTTGTCCACAAAATGCCCTTTGATCACCTAGGTTTGTACACAGCTGAATGGAAATGTTAGGGTTTTAAAAAGGGGCTTTTATACCTTACAATAGTCAAACCCCGCGTAGTATCATGTGTCCCACCGTAACCTACGGCTCAGTGCCATAAGTTATGGAGACATGTTGTTGCTGGTTTTGATGCTTGGCCGTAACCTACGACCCTCATGCCATAAGTTACGGCAGACACCTGCTAAAAACCTTGTTATATATGCCATGGCCGTAAGTTATGGCCCCCCAGCCGTAGCTTACAGTGGGTTTTCACCAACTCTCTTTTCTTCATTTTTAACTTTCGCATAATGACCAGTAGGCCCCCGAACTTTATTCTTTCGCGTTTCCCATGCCTTTAAGCTATCCTAAAAGCTAAATCGCATCCTGAACAATGTCTTTTATCTTGCTTATCATCTTCGGGTGTTCAACTCACCTCCAAGCACTTTAATTCTCTCGATTTAAGCGATTCACCTGCAAAACCATAATTTCTCATAGTTATCACATTCAAACAATATAATCACCTAAAACGCAATAAAACCTATAAGATAAACACATTAATGCTTGGGTTTCTCCCTCTCCATCAGCAGACACTGATAAGAGCTCCATATGTTGATGCCAAGACTAATGGGCTTGGATGGGCATTCTTCTAAAAGTTAGAGCATGAGGTTAAACATAACTTTTTAATGATGAAGACTACTAAAACCTATCTTAAAACAATTCCAGGAATGAGGAATCTTGATACTGGAAAACTTCTGCAAATTGTGATATGGCCACCAACTCAGAAGGAGAAGACTATCCCGCTCCCTATAAAGTTTCCTCAAGGATGTTTTAATGTCACACCCTGACCCGCAACAGAATAGGTCATCGGGGCATCATTGGGTTTTCATCAAAGCTTACGACTTGCTATTGTATGTTTTAAATAATCATTATTTCATAACAATGGTTTCACGTAACAAATAATCCAAATAAAGAATTACATATTATATATAACATTGTTCAAAATAATAAAGCTTCATAATTCTGTTTCTTGTTAACTAAGGCCCGTCCTATGTCCAATCTTCTCCTCATGCTTGTTCACCTGTATCATGTGTAAAAATGGTTTTCGGATCAACAAAAGTTGGCGAGTGAACCTTATTGTTATTATAAAAATAATATCTTTAAGTTTGGATTATTCAGAAAATGTGCGTTAACCATTGTGAATAAATATGTTGTATGTCATATATCAAAATTTATGACACGACCACAAACAATAAACAAACCAACTGAAATGATTCCATGAATGTATGCGTGTTGCACGGTATTATGGTGTGTCAATGAATGTATGCATGTTGCACGATATTATGGTGTGCTGCGAGGTCTAATCTCAATCAAACGGAGCTGACCTCGTATGGTTGGCAACGTCCAGTTCCGCTCATAGGTAATGGGGAACCGACGAGCCTATGATAAAATGATGTCCAATAATAAATGAAATGTACCAAGTGATAAATAAACAACCAACACATAACACCTACATTGCACAAGTGGGTAATTGCACGTAATTGATAGAAAGAATAATAATAATACGAAAGGGCACATGATACACCAGAAAAACGAGTAAATAATATAAAAAGAGAAGTTGTATGATTCACTCATTGTGTTTGCGTTTGCGATTCCTTGTGAAATAACGCACGAGTAAAAGTAGAGAAAAACCCAACGAACAAACGAAACGGTTATCCTAGGTATTCAAATACCACGTAACGATCTAGTTAATATATATTTGTTAAATACTATTTCTAACATTTATGGTTTTCCATCTAATTATTTAGCATTATAATTTATCTCAATCATTAACATTCAGTGTTATAGTAAATTGTTAGTTACTTAGTTATAATTAAGTTTTAAATGGTTTTATTATAAATAAAGTTGAAATAATAATAATAATAATAATAATAATAATAATAATAATAATATTCATAATCGTAATAATAATAATAATAATAATAATAATAATAATAATAATAATAATAATAATAATAATAATAATCGTAATAATAATGATGATAATAGAAACTATAATTATGTAAATCATTATTAAAAGAAAGAATTGATTTAAAAAAAAGACAAAAACCGGGTCTGGCTAGATTCGAACCGGCGACCTTGGGGTCGTGTGCACACAGCCCGACCACTGTGCTATGTGTCTTACACGGTAATAAACCCAATTTTTATCTATTTATATAGTAACTAGATTAATTCTTGTCTTCGTTTTATAATATAAAACGTATGCAGCGAACAGAACCATGAGGTCGGGTCGAACCCGTGACCTCTGGATTTGTTGGCACGACCCTCAACCACTGGTATGTGGTTTCATTTGTGTAAGGAGTCGTTTCAAAATTAATTTTAAACATTGTTTGCTGTTGTTTTGGATTTATAAAAAAAGGAACAAAAGAAACAGTCATGCAGCGAAAAGTCAAGAGCCGGGACTCGAACCCGCGCCCTGCTCTCATCAAATTTTCAGTGGCTTTGTTATCAAGTCATGATTAGTTCTATGTGACTCATCCTAAAAGCTACCAAACATAACCAAACTCATAACACAACAACCAATGTTTGAGTCTCAAATCCGAAGAATGCAAGACTAAATATGGCGGTACCTCTATTTTGTGTTATAAGGAAGTGGTCAGTCTATGAAAAAATGCGACGTGCCCCAGCTTCCCTAAGTGATGAGACAAGGTCCACCGAAATGACATGAAATTTAATTGATGTAAAAATGGCATGATATGAAGTGTAATGAACAAACATTTGACGTAGCATAGTATTAATTGCAACAATGGAAATAATATGAAATAATGTTATCTTAAAATGTTAAAACCCAAATTGAAAGCAATTGTAGCTTGAATAATCAAACAAGAAATGGAATTAATAAAAGCAATAAGAATAAATAACTGCAGCGGAGCCTTGAGTCTTTGTGGTGGAAGACTAGTTGGGTTGCTCGCTAGCACCATTGTCAATGACCTCAACTGGGATCGCGTTGATGTTGTAGGCTCTTCCTCTTGCTGGTGGGGGTGCTGGGTTTGCCTGGTTCGCTTAGTTTACTGGGTTTGCTTGGGCTTGAGCATTGATGATGTTAACCAACCTAGGGCATGTGTTTCTCAAGTGGGTAGGATCTCCACAATTGAAACAAGCTCTAACATAAGGTACCATAGGGTACTTCGGCTGCTGGTAAGGTTGGGTCATGTTTTGGGAAGGGGGTGGAGCTTGGTTTTGAGGAGCGTGACAAGTGTTACTCAAATTAGCATACCGCCCACAATTGGCACACAGTCGACAAGGTACGGTGGGTTGGTGGTGATAGTGGCAGGTGTTGCATTGAGGGTGAGGACCGGTGTAGGGTTTCTTGTTTGGGTAAGCTGGGTTTTGTGCCACTTGGGTGATCGGAATTGCTTGGATAGGTACAACTTGTGAAGCTGGGTTGGTCGAGGCAACGTCATAGTTTTTACCGTCACGCTTTCGTTTGGTATCCGAATGGGAGGTTGATTCAGCCTTGGTTGTTTTTGGCTCTTCCACTGAAGCCTTGTTAGTTGAGCCCTTCTTTTTAAAGTCTCCATTTCGGATATGGTTTTCTGTGAGTTCAGTGGCTAATTCCATTGCAACTTCCAATGTTGCGGGTACAGTGCTTATTACAGAATCCTTGATACCAGAAGGAAGACCCCTAATGTAATGTTCAATGAGACGATAAAGAGGAGTAAACATATTTGGGACCATCTGGTTCAGCTCGAGAAAACGCTTGTTATAGGCCATATGATCTCCATCATTTTGCTTTAAGAAGTAGATTTCATCTTCCAACTTCTTGATTTCACTCCTAGGACAAAATCGTTTTCTCATAAGCTCCCTGAGTTGTTCCCAAAATCGTATCATATGCATGGAAGTCAGCTGGGCCACGTCGAGCAGACCGTAATCACATGCCTCGGTTAGATCATCTAACTGAACCCGGTAATGCTTCGCGAGTTTGGTTGCGAAAGCACCCCCGCAAATTTTTGACGTGGGTGTCGAACCAATACCTCGGAAGATAGACTCCACAACGCTTGCAGCGACATTGCAGTTCACCCTTGAGATAAGGTAATAAAGATGGAAGAGGTCACGATTTGTGATGTTCCCGGTGCTATCACACCAACCACCGATAATATGAAAAATGGCTCGCTCAATGACCCGGTGTAGTGGGTCAAGAATCCATGTGGCTTTGGCCTTACGCGGGTCCCAAATCCGAACCGGCATCGTGATCTCATCCCAAAATGCTGCCCTATCAACATCCGGCTCCCAATCTTGCAAACTACCATCAAAGAGCTCCGTCTCGATCTCATCATCCTTGTATAAACCCAAAACTTGCCCGAAGCGAATAATGGATTGATGGTGCCATTTCCATCCCAATCGATAACGCACCCCAACATTTTTATCATAAACATCTGGGCAAGGAAAGGTGCATTGGAAGGATGCAAAGAACTCAACCACGAGCTCCACATACTGCAGTTCAGCAATATCAAAGAGGCGGTTCCAATGGGGTGTCATCAACTCGTCAAACCACTCGGCTTGAACGAGCAAATCCAAGTCAGTTTTTTGTAGCCTCCTCATGGGCTCGATCCGGTGTCTTCGCGCCCATAACCACTCGGCTCTTGCGATACAATACCATTCCCTAGCATTGTCACTAAATCGCATGTACGGGTGATTCATCTGCAAGAACAAAAACCAGTAAGCAGCAAAAATGGGAAAGAAAACAGTAATCTGGGCAGATGGCACGATCGTGCTAGAGTATGGCACGGTCGTGTGTGCCTGGAATGCAGCAAGATTTATGAAGTTTTCTGGAAAAAATTATGAAGTTCTGGGCTGTTCTTCAAAGAGCACGATCGTGGCAAACATTGGCACCCTCGTGCATGACCTGGTTTTGACCAATTTCTTGGCAAGTTTTGAAGATCTGGCAACTTTTTATGAAGAGCACGATCGTGCGTGTTTGATTTCACGGCAGATTTATGAAGATCCATCACAAAATTATGAATGGCACGATCGTGCCAGGATATGGCACGGTCGTGCGTGACGGAACCCAGAATTGCGAAACTGCTCAAAACTCACCCAAAACCCCGATTTTTCCATCTTTTTGCTTAGGGGTTTTGTAAATCAGTCACTTATGGTCAATAACAACACAAAAAAACACTAAAAACGGGCTTGAATCGGGTGATTTAGACCAAGCCCTAAAAACTAAAAAGAAACTAACTATGAAGAACAAACCCTAAGACTCAAGAACTTAACAAAGAAGAAGAAGGATTCGTGCCTGGAGAGATTGTTGGGATGGAAGAAACAAGAATTCTTGGAGGAAGCTAGGACATGCAAGGGATTCGTGAGTGCTTTGAATGGGTTCAAGTGAGGAAGAAGAAGAAGATAAAGGAAAAGTGGTTGTATTATTGATGATGGGTTCTATTAATGGTTCTGCAAGGCTGACACTATCAGATCTGGTGGTGCCAGATTTTCGGATTTTTTTTTTACTTCCGAAAGTTTAACTTTGAAAAACATCTAAAGTTTGTACAAAAATTAATTTAGAAAATAAAGGGTGAAAAATAAAAATAAGAAGTAAACGGAACTCCTTGAACCCGGGGCACTCACGAAGCATCTCCTACCAAGAAAAGAGTCGAACTAACATACCTGAGAGCGGGCAACAAGCTCTAACATCCCTCGCGACAAGAACGAACTGAAACCTGAAAAAGAACAACAAACAACCAACACACAATATATGTACAAAAACGAGCTAAGTTTATTTACGAGTCTTTAGCTAGATTTACCACCCCGCATTCATTTGTTCTGGGGTGGAGGGTAACAACCTCCTCACTCTGATCAGCGGGCCCGCCAACATAAGCCTTTAACCTATGCCCGTTGACTTTAAACAACCGGCCATCCTCGTGACCTATCTCCACTGTCCCATAAGGAAACACTGACCGTACAATGTAGGGACCTGACCATCGAGACTTCAGCTTACAAGGAAACAACTTCAGACGTGAGTTGTATAACAACACACGTTCACCCACTCGGAATTCTTTCTTGTCCTTCAAGCGGCTATTGTGAAGCGCCTTAGTGCATTCCTTGTATAGCTTGGAGCTTTCATATGCATCATTCCTAAGCTCCTCAATCTCATGGATTTGCACAAACCTGTTCTCACCCGCAGCAGCCATATCAAGATTAATTGTTTTCAAAGCCCAATAGGCTTTGTTCTCGAGTTCGACAGGGAGGTTACAAGACTTCCCATAGACCAATTTAAACGGTGTGGTGCCTATAGGAGTCTTGTAGGCTGTCCGGAAAGCCCACAATGCATCATCACAACTTCTCGGACCAATCCTTACGGCTAGAATTAACCATTTTCTCCAAAATCTGCTTGATACCCTGATTAGTGACCTCGACTTGCCCACTCATCTGTGAGTGGTATGGTCTAGAAAACCGATGCTGCACACCATATTGGGACAATGCTTTCTTAAGCTGTACATTGCAGAAATACGTCCCACGGTCACTAATCAATGCCTTTGGGGCACCAAAGCGAGCAAACAACTTCTTCAAAAATCTAACCACTACCCTAGCATCATTAGTGGGCAAAGCCTGTTCTTCGGCCCACTTGGAGACATAATCAACAGCAACTAGGATGTAACAGTTACCAAAAGAAGTCGGGAAGGGACCCATGAAGTCTAGCCCCCATACATCAAAGATCTCACAGACTTTGATGCCGTTTTGTGGCATCTCATGGCGTGCTGAAATGTTGCTTGCCCTCTAGCAAGCATCACAAGACCTTACCCACTCATGGGCATCATGGAAGATAGTCGGCCAAAAGAATCCAGAGTCGAATACTTTCTTCGCAGTGTTATTCGCTCCATGGTGGCCTCCCGTAGGTCCCTCGTGACAGAGGCACAAAATATCTCTCGCCTCGTCACCATACACGCAACGCCGGATCATTTGATCCTCTCCTACCCTAAACAAGTAAGGGTCATCCCAAAAGTAGTACTTAACATCCGCAAAGAACTTTCGCTTTTGCTGATGGGTCACCCCCTTGATCAGGATGCCACTGGCTAAGTAGTTTGCGAAGTCAGCAAACCATGGGGAATCGTCACTAGTCTCGATCCTCATAAGAAACTCGTGGGGGAAATTGTCATTGATGTTAGGCCCACGAATTTCCTTCCTCTCTGAATGCTCAAGTCGAGACAAATGATCGGCTGCAAGATTTTCAGCCCCTCTCTTATCACGGATCTCAATATCAAACTCCTGCAGCAAAAGAATCCATCGTATCAATCTCGGTTTAGCATCTTGCTTGCTAAAAAGATACCAAAGAGCTGCATGATCCATGTACACAATGGTCTTGGAAAGGACGAGATAAGACCGAAAATTATCGAATGCAAAGACCACAGCTAGGAGCTCTTTCTCTGTCGTGGTGTAATGCTCCTGAGCGTCGTTCAAAGTCTTGCTCGCATAGTAAATCGGGTGAAAGTGCTTATCCCTCCTTTGGCCCAAGACAGCCACGACTGTGAAATCACTCACATCACATATCAATTCAAAGGGTAGTTCCCAGTCGGGAGCTACCATGATCGGGGCATTCACCAACTTCTCCTTTAACAACTCGAATGCCTTTAGGCGTTCATCAGAGAAAACAAACTGGGCATCCTTCTCTATGAGTTGGATCATGGGACGGGCGATTTTGGAAAAGTCCTTTATGAATCGCCAGTAAAAACCTGCATGACCTAGAAAACTCCTAATAGATTTCACTGATGTGGGAGGCGGGAGCTTAGAAATAGTCTCAACCTTGGCTCGATCAACCTCGAGCCCCGCCTGTGAAATCTTGTGCCCAAGCACAATGCCTTCCTTCACCATGAAGTGGCATTTTTCCCGGTTTAACACCAAGTTAGCTTCTTCAATCCTAGCCAACATCCTCTTCAGATTCCCGAGACACTGATCGAAGGAACTCCCAAATACAGAAAAATTATCCATGAAAACCTCCATGGAATCCTCGATCATGTCATGAAATGTGGCCGGGGCATTACACAGTCCAAAGGGCATCTGCTGGTAGGCAAATGTGCCATAGGGACATGTGAATGTCATCTTCTCCTAATCCTCAGGAGAGATGGGAATCTGAAAGTAACCCGAAAAACCAACAAGGAAACAGTAGAACATCCTACCCTACAACCTCTCCAACATCTGATCAATGAAAGGCAGTGGGAAATGATCCTTCCTCGTGGCATAATTGAGTTTGCGGTAATCAATGCAAACTCTCCATCTGGTGACAGTACGAGTAGGAATCAATTCGTATTTCTCGTTCGTCACCACTGTCATGCCTCCTTTCTTTGGGACTACCTGCACAGGGCTAGCCCAAGGTGAATCAGAGATCGGATATATCAAACCTGCATCAAATAGTTTGATGACCACCTTCTTCACAACCTCCTGCATGTTTGGGTTCAAACGCCTCTGATGCTGAACTACAGGTTTAAAGTCCTCCTCCATCAAGATCTTATGGGTACAAAAGGATGGATTAATCCCTTTCATATCCATAATCTTCCACGCGATCGCCTTCTTATGCTGCTTCAAGACCTTAAGCAATCGATCCTTCTCCTCTCCCGACAATCCAGCAGAAATGATAACCGGAAAATGAGTCGCACCCTCCAAGAAAGCATACTCCAAGTGTCACACCCCAACCGATGGCGGAAACATCAAGGGGGGACGAAATAGATTGATCATTGCTCATAAAACTAATTGTGACAATAATTAACTAAACCGAAATTCATTTCATACATAAATTGCCATACAATACAAGAGAAATTCAAATACAACAACATAGATATAACAAAATTATACAACAATATTAAACCTAAACGTCTAAATGTGTATATATCATCCTTGCTACTTTGATTTAATAGCATCATCTCCGTCAACCTGTAACATGTTTTAAAATAACAATTCAATGCAAAAGCAAAGGCGAGTACACAAGTTTAAGCATAGCATACTTTCAAGAATAAAGTTTAAACAAATCCTCATGGCAACTATGATTTTTACAAGAGCATATACAAGGCATGCAATACTACTAGTCAAACCCTTAACGCAAACACGATATTTTAACATGGCCTCTAGATTTCATGAGGAGGGGGATGCGTTACTTCATATATCGCTATACATGTCAAGCGAAGGCTAAAATAGTTAATGACTAAGGCATTACATAAAGAATGTCCAAGATATAAGCATCAAGTAATCGATTCGAGTATTCATGGATATAGGATTATTTGTGCATTTCATAAAGTTTATGTGTTGTGATTTTTTGTATATGGTAAACATGTTACACCCAAAAGTGTTATAAACGAAAGTGGGTAGAGTGTACTCACGGTTTTGCTAAGTCTTCTAACTTTACAAGTCCGTGAAGGTAGTTGTTTGATGGGATGAACGCCGAGCTATCCTACAAGAGGAAAACGAAGGCGTATGAGTATTTTGGGGACGATGATGGAATATTCGGATTTAAGATTCAACATGGGACAAAGTATATGATACGAAAATAGTCACTAAGGTATTAGCCCTTGTCTTTGACACTATAATAATCCATAAGGATTTAATATGTTTTCATAGGTTCAAGACCTATTAGAATCGTGACAAGGAACTATACACATGAGTGATAAACTTAATAACTCGATAGATGATTATTTAGTCATTATCAAGGGTTTGGTTTTAAGGATTTATATTATAATCCATATACATATATAGTTATAATTATGTAGGAGGTGGGAGGATGAACTATCCACTTTGGTACCTCTTAGTGTTATGTAAGTCAAGTATGAGGTGGGAGGATTAACCATCCACTTTGGAACCTCGTATGATGTTCACCACTACACAAGTTACCATAGGTAACAAGGAGGGTTCTAGAACAATATTATGAACAAGAATGTAAAATACAAGAATGTAAAGGGTGTCACCAGGATACCAAGTAACCAAGTGAAATACAACCCGGCGAGCACACATTGACACACGTCAATGGCTAGGCGGGGTAATGACACTTTAGAACTAGCAAACTACTTGGGATATTGATGAAAATCATCAAGTGATGTGTGGCCTCAAAGTTTAGGATAGCCCAAGATAACAAAGGTGGACACACATGAACAAGTTCATGAACTTGCATCACTTGTGAGCTTGAAGCTCTATGAAAACAGAATTCATGTGAGGATAAATCCTCTATGATGAATGTCTCAACCTTGTTTTTAATCCTAACCAACCACAAGTAGTGTTGTAAACATTAGGACATAGGTTTGAGATTTGTTTAACTCAAGTTGGATGAAGGTTAATAAGTTTTGAAAAGTTTTAAAACAAACAGAAAGTTTTGGACACTTTGGGAGCATTTCTAGATCTGGATTCTCCATGGAGAATCCTTGGATTCAATCCCAATGTTTATCCAAGTATTTAGAAAGAAGAATCAAGCAAAAAAAACAAGTATTGAGCAAGTTATGCTCACTTTTGTGAGGGTGTATGAATCTGCCCGAAATTCTGATGATGCAACTAATTTGGAGTGATTTAGAAGTGATTTAGGAAGGATTAGAAGGTTGTAAAAGTGGAAAATGGCTTGGATAAGTGTTGGTATTTATAGGGATGAGTTTAGGTTTGTTAGGAGTGTTTAAATGAGCTTAGAAGGAGGTGGGATTCGTGCCAAACCCGCGAGCTAAACCATTCTGTCCCGCCCAGATACCCTTACGGACCGTAAGGGTATCCCCTTGCGGTCCGCAAGGCCCGGGCCGGGACACCATTTTCATATTTTGTTATTTTGCTCAATTTTCATGGGTTTCAAGCTAAATTATGATATTTTAAGGTGTGCTAAGGTGCCATAAGCATAATTAACATGTTATAATGTATGTGTAAGTATAAAATGGATACGATTGAGTACGAACATCACATTTAAGTTTTAAATAAGTATAATCATCACGTTTTGCAAGTTTTTCACACGATTACGAGTATCACGAATATGTTTAAGTGTATGCATAAATATAAGTATAAAATGGATATGAATAAGAAATATATGAACAAAATACGAGTTTTCATTACGATCCAAGTCTCATAATACAACGATTACAACGACAAATTGAATACGAGATACAATGCCTTCCGAAAATAGAATACAATACGAGCTAGCTATAAATAGAAAGTATGGAAACGCGGGGCGTCACACCTTAAGCTCAACCGAGGGTGGATCCTCAACAGAAGGGCGTGCTTTAGGCTCAGCAACGCGATCCACAGCCTCAAAAACTTCAGGACACGGGGGAGACACATGACCTATCAGACAGGTCGTCTCCTCAACTATTTGGTTCACAGCAGGTGAACCAAAAGTCTCCCCTCCAAGTAACTGCGTGTCCACCATATCCTCCTTAAAAGTGTCACGAAGATGATCACTCACATATGTATCGATAGTCTCAATAAAATAGAGTGTATCATCCTGACTCTGTGGATGCTGCATGGATTTACCAATATCAAAGGTCGCCTCCTCATCATCAACCCTAAGAGTAAGTCTGCCGGTACAAACATCAATCAAGGCTCTAGCAGTGGCTAGGAATGGTTGACCTAAGATAAGCGGGACAGTTTTGTCCTCATCCATGTCCAAAATCACGAAATCGACAGGAAAGACAAACTTGTCGATTTTCACAAGCATATTCTCAACTATGCCTCGAGGATACTTCACCGAACGGTCGGCTAGCTTAATGTTCATACGAGTGGGCTTGGGCTCTCCCAAGTCTAGCTTAGCAAAAACCGCATATGGCATGAAGTTTATGCTAGCTCCAAGATCAGCTAATGCATTGCTGACCGACAAACTACCAATCAAACACGGGATAGTGAAACTCCTGGGATCATTCATCTTCTTCGGTAGTTTATTCTGAAGAACCGCTGAACACTCCTCATTCAAGGTCACATGCGAAAGCTCCTCAAGTTTCTTTTTGTTAGATAAGATATCTTTCAGAAACTTGGCATACTTAGGCATTTGAGCAAGTGCCTCTACAAATGGTAAATTTATATGAAGTTGCTTAAGAAGCTCAAGGAATTTACCATAGTGTTCCTCCATCTTCTGCTTCTTCAACCTCCCCGGATATGAAATGGGAGGGACATACTCTCTGACTTGCTCCTTGGGTCATGCTGTACTTGCTGGGACTCGCCTATGTTGCACCTCACCTGGAGACTCCATCTCAATCTCCTCAACAATCTCATCATCAGTCGGCTTTGGTGGAGCAGCCGAAGTGATGGGCTCAGCGGTCTTGCCGCTTCTCAACGTGATGGCCTTCGCAGTAGCATTCAGATTAGGCTCTGTATTGCTTGGAAGACCCCCTGGTTGTCTCTCAGACAACATCTTGGCAATCTATCCAACTTGGTTCTCTATGGTCTGCATGGAAGCCTTTTGGCTTCTCAACTCACTCTCGTGCCTCACGAAACGACCGTCATAATCCTTGTAATGCTTCTCATTCTTGGACTTTATGGAATTCTGACCGGCTATGAGCTGACTGAACATGTCCTGCACACTAGGCTCTTTAGTGTGAGACGCCAGCTGAGGTCGAGGTTGACCATACACTCCTAGAGCTGTGGGACGTGGAGCAAATCCGGGTGGATGCTGAGTAGTCGCATCAGGCCTCCAACTGAAATTTGGGTGATTCTTCTACCCCGGATTATAAGTATTGCTGTAGGGATTATTCTGAGGACAGCATTGGTTTCCCATGAAATCTACATGCTCGTGTGATATCTCTCCCGTCGGAAAATCGCCTACATGATATGCTCCCCCACTCGAAGAACCACTCGAGTGTATCTCCATCACCCGATCAAATTTCGAAGATAAGGCATCCATACATGCTGTCATGGCAGTGAAGTCGTCCACATGATGAACTCCCTGTCGATAACTCTTCCCTCTCGGTGGCTGCTGTGTACGATTCTTCGCGACACATTTCTCTAAAATCTCAAATGCCTCGGTGGCATTTTTCGTGCCAATGTCTCCGCCCGAATATGTATCGACCATCATCTGCCCCGGACCATCTAAAGCATGGTAGAAGATCTGACATTGTTGCCACTTGGGCAACCCGTGGTGTGGGGCCTTTCGCATAAGCTCTTTAAACCGCTCCCACGCCTCGTAAACAGACTCATCCTCATCCTGACGAAAGTTGAGAATCTTGGTTCTCAACCGAATAGTTTTCTCTGGAGGGAAATATTTCTGGAGGAACTTCTCAGCTAATTGATTTCATGTAGTGATAGATCCAGCTGGAAGTGAGAGAAGCCACTCTTTGGCCCCATCACGTAAAGAAAATGGAAAGAGCCGAAGGCGTATCGCATCCGCTGAGGCGTCAAGAATCGTGAATGTGGCACAAACCTCCAGAAAACCCGCAATATTGACACTAGGATCCTCGTGATCCTTTCCATAAAACTGCACCGCATTCTGCAACATCGATATGGTGCCAGATTTGATCTCGAATTTATTATTATTAATCGTCGGTGCGTTGATGCTCGCATGTAAACCCTCAAATGATGGTTTTCCTATCTCCTTTAAGATCCTCGTTTCCTCCTCGTCCGCCATTTCTACACGAACCTCGTAGAACGTGTCATCTCCCCTCGCGTCTACCTCGATCGTATCGGCTGCCACGCGGGACCGCTCCCCTAGTCTCCGATGAAGATCGCGCTCTAGCTCCGATGAAGGCTCAACGATTTCAGCAACGGGGGTTGAGGACATACACGACCTATAGGGAAAAAGAAGGAGCACAATGCACTATATATATATACAAAAATAAAAACAACTAGCAAATAATCATTTTTTTTTCAAATAATCATGCAAAAACAAATAAAATTAGGTAGACACAAACTTTATACACTTTTCACAATGGCTAAATAAGTAACTCAAACCGTTCTCAAGAAGACCGCGTCCCGGCAACGGCGCCAAAAACTTGATGTGCGTGAATTATATATATTTTTAATTGGGTTTTTCTTCACAAGAATTTAGTTTTAAAAAGGGTTTTTCACCTAAAAACTAACTACACACACAAAGGGCAAGTGTACCCATCGGGAGATAATACAATTTGTTGGTAAGAACCGGATATCAATCCGTGGACGCGGTGTCTCGATACTAAACTTTTGTTACTTTAAAGCCTTTTCAATTGATGAGTTGATTTTGTTTCTAATTTATCAGGAAAAAATAACAAGCTACCAACTAAACTAAGAAATGACAATATCTAAAAGAGGTTGCCTAAACTAAGTATCCACTAATAAACATGTGACAACTAAAGGAAGATACTAATGGTGATGAAAGATCCAAATTTAACTAAGTCCCCAATCAAGGCTTCCTAGTTTATAATCATTAGGAAAACTAAAATGAAATAACATTCTAATCACCTAAAAATTATTATTTTTAAGCTCACTTGCTAAATTAATGTTAATCTTTAACCAAGAGTTATTTGTTTGCTAAAACTCCTAACTCTACAAATTTGGGAAAATTACTATGAACAACATAAAAATCACCCTAACTTGCTTTCAAGTAAGTAGCACCTTCATCATGTTTTTGATATGAACCACAAGCATGGTCATGCTAGATAACAATCTTGGCCTAAATCATCATACAAACATAACATCAACTATAGAATTCATATAAACATTCTTTTGATTTTTCCAAATCTAATGCAAGAATTTATAGACATGTTCAAATCTCCATTCTAATCATGTTAGCAATCACCATTCCTAGTATCATGCCATGAATCATACTAACAAGTTAACAAGATTCAACAATCATAATCTCTACATGGGCTTTCCAACACAACATGTAAATACTTATGACCAAACCTTCAAGAATAAAGACTTTAAACATGCAAGAACTCCAAGAACAAGATTCAAGCATTACTATAAGATTAACAAAAACAATCACCACATCTACTTCCATAATTATCACATGTTCATAAGCTTCAACAAAGTTTAAGCAACACAAATGTTTAGCCCATAAGGCTCATAGTGACCAAATCAAATACAAGAAAGCATAAATTAATCATATGAAACTAGTAAGCTAACCAACTTAAAGACAAGATTAAATGGTGTTTGGGTAGATCTTCAAGTGATTAAGTCCTCTTCAAGGCTCCCTCTTGGCTCCAACAAGCTTCCAAGACCAGATTCTTGAGAGAAAACTTCACCAAAATGCTCCAACTCCCTTTAAAATGAGCTTAAACCACGTATTTATGCTATTGTGAGTTTGGCACGACCGTGCCACCTTTTGGCACGGTCGTGCTTGGTAAGTGTCAGATGGCCTTTTTCGAGTGTTGACTTGTTTGCTAGCCATTTTGGGAAAAATCCCGCTCAAACGTTTCCGAGGTGGCACGGTCGTGCCAACCTTTGGCACGGTCGTGCTTCCCAATGAAATATCCGACGATGACTGATTTGATCCCGGGAACATTCTGATCTAAAAGTGGTTTTGGTCAAGCACGGTCGTGCTGGGGGTCGGCACGGTCTTGCCAGTCTTCAAATCTTCCTGGTTTGCGGAGAAAATGAGAGTGCCGATGAGAGTGCCGATCAGGGTTGGCCCGATAAGCTCATGCTAGTGGTTGGCACGGTCGTGCCATATCTGGCAGTTTGCTGGAAAAACTCCGTTTTTACTCATTTTTGCTCCAAAACCCTCCGTTTCAACACTGGGCCAAAGCCCGAACCTGTATTTTCACAAACAACTCAAATGAGTACCAAAATCAATGAAAATACGACAAGTTCTCGCGTAAACGAGGTCTATTTGACGTTTTAAAGATGTATAAATTCTAATACATCTGTGGTTTCATTTGTGTAAGGAATTGTTTCAAAATTAATTTGAAACATTGTTTGTTGTTGTTTTGGCTTTATAAAATAGGAACAGAAAGAAACAGTCGTGCAGCGAAAAATCAAGAGCCAGGACTCGAATCGCGCCCTGTTTGCTTGAACACCTTAGCTTCAATCCACCACACTGAAGCACTGAACTTGTTGATATTTGAATTTTAAAGTAAACTTAACCAATAACTCTCGTGTCATCATCTTCACAATTTTAAACAAAATCGAAACTTCCACCTCTCAATTCAAAAATTGAAGATCCTAGTGGGGGTTTATATGAAATTTAGATAGGGTTTTATTATAGATTGAAATCGAGTAAACTAAGTAGATTATACCTTCCGACGTCAACAAAAATATGATTCCGAGATGCTCCGGTGGGAGTACGAGATTCTGGTGAGAGTCTGGTTGAGTGCAAGAAGGATTTTGAGATGTTCAGATCATGTGTAAAGGGTTATAGAGTCGGCTGATTATCAAATTTATAAGTTATACCAATTCATATGAAGATTTATTTGAATTTTTTCTATATTCGGTTATACAGATTGGTCGCTGATTGTGATTTTCGAATCAAAAACGCGTTTTATAGGCTGTGTTCTTGTCTTGATAAGGAAACTTGAATCAATATTCGATGATTACAAGAGGTTAATTATGGTTTCCATTGTTGCAGATGAGTTTGGGCGGTAAACATATTTAAAAAGCGCGTTTTAATTTGTTCGAATGTCATGTTTCCACCAAACACTTGTGTGGTGTAGTGGTTGTGTGCTTGGTGTGATGTTGAGTCGCTACCGACCCGGGTTCGATCCCCGTGGTCAACATGTATATATATATATATATATATATTTTTTTTTTCTTTGCTTAAGAATAAGTTTCTTATTAATACATAAAAGCCCCTCTAGTTTAGTAATAGCTTAACCTAGTTAAGTGAGGGTTGTATTAATATCTAACTACCTTTACTTAGATAATTAGTATCGTTATGTTTTTATTGTTTATATATTTATATTCATTTAGCAATATTAAATAAATAAGTTAATTAAACAAATAAATAAATAACTAAGTAAATCAATAAGTGAATTAAATTATAGAATAAATCCTTAAACGGTTACATTTTGGCGAAAAATTCCCAAGGGTCAAAGGTTAGGATCCGAATGTCAAAACGGGTCGGATTTTTGGGAGCCCATTTTGACGGATATTACGCTGAAGAACTTCAAGTATTGGATCTATGAAGAAAAGATGGGAGAAGTAGTGGTAGTATGTGCTGATCAAGCTTATAGGCTTGTAGATCCAAATGATTTGATTAGCTTTCATCAAGAAGATCTACTCGGGTTATGTGCCAGTCAGAATTGGTCTTTAGAGCCATACGAAGTATGTGCGAAGATGTGGACCAATGCTGCTATAAATTTGAAAGAGTATTGACTGAGTGTTGGTGCTAATATTGGATCAGGTGCAGGCGCAAGTACTGTTGAAGGCAATGCTTGAAGTCTAATATGTAAACCTAGGGAGAGATTGTTGGGCTATAAACGTTTATGCAATAGGGCTAGGGATCTCGAAAACCAGTATCGATTTCGATATGGGCTTTTGGTATGGGCTAGGTCATGTTGACCATTATATAAAGGGTTATTGTTTTACAATTAGTGTTGCTGGTTCATTGTGAGTTTATTGAAACCTAGAAGTTTTGTACTTGTATAAAACGATTTCTCTTATAATCGTATACAACTTGCTTTTGTTTCATTTCTTCTTAATTCTCTTGTTTCACTGATTCTTGTGTGTTTCCACCTCATTTGATTCGAAGTCATTGATATCTTTGTTAAGATCTGGATTTGGGACTTACAACAATCCTGTGAAATCATAAAGCTATGTTCAAGACCATATATATCCATTTATTTTAGCGGGTGACCTTGACTGAATATGTTGACTAAGAAAACCAAACCAATACTTGTTTGATTAAGGAGGCAGTAGCCATTCATATAGATATGTGGTTATTAAGAGAGAGGTAAGGTGTACGTGCCAACTTCCTTTTCAACTCAGAATAAATTCTAATTAAATAATAAAAGGAAGAAGTCACATGTGAATCATTTCATTGAACACATTGGGAGCATCAGCAATTGATGTGATGGAGTGTGAGTATAATTTTTTATATATTTTAGGTACTTTTCACTCGTTTATTCAAGCTTTATAGTTATAAAACACGATATAACACTATCCCTCTCTACAGCACGTTTGGGCAGGTGCACCCATCGTTAATGTATTATAGTGAAGGTAAGATACCGAGGTCATCCAAGGACACAAGAGCTTTTAATACAGGAATATCGTCAATGTCTAATCGACTCAAATTTTGGAAAAAGGTTTTACTAATTAATTAAGCAAAATAAAAATAAAAGAAACAAATACGCAATTAGGAATCACTTGGATCCGACTCACCTTTCATGTATCCTTTGACGATTTCCGCACTTTGGGTTTTTTTAAAAGATTACCTTAGTTAAAGTGTCATGCCCCTCTTTTGGAAGCGACGATACCCTTGTTCTTATAATAATAGTTAAAAGATCAACAAATATCTAACCCATCCATCCCCACCCCTATCCTTTCCAACTCTCTATTTTTCCTCAACCCCCACCCAACTCTGACTACCTCAACCCCCACCATTGCAACTCCGGCCGACCATCTAACTCCGAGCTCCAAAACCACCCACCAAAACGAAAGACATAAACTTGCTATTTGAAGAATAACATCAAATCATCGGAGAAACAAAACTCAACCTTGATCATCATCATCATCATCTCCGTCGTACAAAAATGGTGAGAGAAGTATCAGAGAGCTGTATGGACAGTTTACTCACTTAAATAGTTTCATCATACTGTAATGTTCTCTACGCTACGAAGCCGGAGCTTGCCGCTCGGAGAATTGAAGCAATCCGTTATCAGGTTGGTTATCAGTTATCCAAAAGGTATCGATTGAATTCATTTGAAATCGTGATTTTTATCAACTGTTTTTAGATCTATCAACTGTTAATGAACATGTATATCATTAGTTTATTTCAATTTCATTACAGATCTGGAGAATTAATTAGAAATGCCGATTGTGTTGGGGAGAATTGATTTAATCCTTTTCAATTCTGATCTAGTAGATCGATTTTGGGGGTGGGGTTGAAGATGGTGGTGGGTAGGTGGTGTTAATGGTGGCGACAGTGGAGCGGTGTTAATGGCGGAGAAGGAGGATGGTGTATGGTGTATGGTGGACGTACGACAGAGGTGGTGGTGGTTCTCTGGTGGAGGGTGGTGGTGGTTATAGTTGATGCTGGTGGGTATAGTGAAGGAGAGAGAAATGAGGGATTTTTATAGGTTTAACTTAATATTTTAATGATTAGTTTTTTAATAGAAAGGGTACTTTTGCCATTTCACATCCACTTAACTGAGAAAATTAACCCCCATCCACACTAGGGACTATCCGAGAATGAAATATTTAATAGTTGGAAAATATAGCTGTAATTTTAAAAGTGTAGGGACTATAGTTGAAAACGGAGCAAACCACAGGGACTATGCGTGCACTTTTCTCTATTATTTATTTGTATCTTTATCTTACTTACAAACACAACACTTATTATATTGGTTTTTGTCGCTTTTATACGCTTACAAGATTGTATTTAGAGATGAATAGTAATATTTGTATTCATAGATGTACTATCAACTTTCTCAATGTTTTCTTCACTATTGTATTTAGAGATGAATAGTAATCTCTATTTATTGATGTACTATCAACTTTCTCAATGTTTTCTTCTAGACTCCATTATAGAACATAAATACACATAACTATACATCTTTCTCTGTTATTTTGTAATTTGTAGAAAATGTGGTTTCAGAGATGCAAATGAAAATGCTCTTTATACTTGATTACATATTATCCACTAGGGATGAGCTTGGTACTGAAAGAACTGGTATCAAAAATCTCTAAAAGTAGGTACCGGTACCGAGTATACCCGATACGGTACGGTTCGGTATTGGTACTTGAGGGTAAAAACCGGTATCGAAAATGTTCAAAGTCGGTACCGAATCGGTACCGAAAATGTACCCGGTTCGGAAAATTCGATACCTGTACCGGTACCGGGACCATTTGCTCATCCTATTATCCACCACATATCAGTTACAACCCCCATTAGTTTATTAAAATTATACGTTAGGATTAGCAATTACATTTATATATCATTTATTAGGCTATAGGGTGTGGGGAGCATGGTTAGATTATCAATTGCCATGTAGGATCGTTAATAGATTGCTATACCACCCCCTTGTTTCATTCACCATGATTCACATGGTTTAAACCATAGCAACCATGGGTCTCCTTTTCTTATTAAATATGTTCTTTCCTTTCCATAAAAATAAATTAAAATAAGAAAATAATGGTTTGGGTCATGATAACACCCTTAGGGTAGTGGTTTTGAATGATAGATTAGAATGATATGATATGACGCTGATGTAAAGGGTAATAGTGATCATAAAAGTCATGACCACACCCTATAATCTTACTATTCTAATGTTTACATAGTTATATTATCCAAGGAAAGGTAAGTAAAATCTAAATAGTTGGTGGGTTATTTTATCACTTGATTACCTAAATACTAAGTAAAATAAAGATAAAAATATATATGTGGACATAAACTGAATAAAGATTGATGTATGTTTTGGATAGTCAAGGGAAATATCATCTATATATTATACTCATGCTTATAAAAGACTTTTTAATAAAAATCACATATCAAGTCCAATAATCAAATACTCCTAACATATCCAAAATATTTCAAGTTTGCTGGTCATTCGAGTTCATTTCATATCCCCATAGAAAATTATCGACCCGACCCGAACCATTTCATCAAACACATTATTTCTACCACCGTTTACGTGAAATTTAAGTTTGTTTTTCTAAAGCGAGATTACTAATGTGTAAGTTTCTCACATGGAGTAGAGTTAAGCGTATTATGTCATCTTTCTCTTGGGGTTGAGTTGTTTCCCACTCTCTCTCTCCCTCCCAATCTCTCTCTCTTCCCCATCTCTCTCTTAACCTCATCTTAGGCAACCAACCTGTCTCTTGTTGCCATCATACTTGTCTTGTTGGAACCTCTGCAACACCACCTCTCTTTCTCTCCCCCCCCCCCTCTCTCTCTCTCTCTCTAACTCCATGTAACCATATCACCATAACCCTTAACCCTCCATCCTCTCTCATCTGTTTCCCAGGTAAAGATTCTATCTTTTTAGGGTTTTCCAATCTTCAAAACACATAATTTTTCAAGATTTAACTTAGAACTATACTAGGTTACTTTTTGTTTCAAATCTTGTTAACAACAAAGAATCTTTGTAGGGTGTGATTCAAGACATCATTAACTTTATCAAATATCCTTAACAACAACAAGGAATGCAGACTTCATCTCCTTACAACAACAACAACAACCACTTGATCAGAGACTCATCATCCGAAATTGTGGATCATGGGTTGGATCCAGATCGGTTTCCGGGTACCGGAGCTTCAGTCACACCGATCTCCGTAGGATCTAAGTTGTTGAAATCAACGGTCCAGATTCCAAGATATCGAGAATGCCTCAAAAACCATGCTGCTAACATGGGTGGAAACATAACTGATGGATGTGGAGAGTTCATGCCGTCAGGTGACGACGGAACCCTAGAAGCACTAAAATGCGCCGCTTGCAACTGCCACCGCAATTTCCACCGTATAGAGTACCCTACCACCAGCCCCTCCGCCGGACCTTTCCTCCAACTCCCCCCACCACTACCCTCCCCCTCCCCATCTCCATCATTCCACCACCATCACCACCACCGTACCTCACCAGCCTTCTCGCACTATCACCCCCACCATCCGCACCCCAACTGGGCTTCCTCCATCAACGCCCCACCCGTCAAAATGGCGTTTGGAGGAAGCCTTGGGGGCGGGGGTGGGGGTGGCGCTGGAGGAGCTGAGTCCTCCAGTGAGGAACTGAATTTCCATACTGGGACGCATATTAATGCACCCCAGTATGGGGTGACGAAAAAAAGATTTAGAACAAAGTTTACACAAGATCAGAAGGATAAAATGCTGGAGTTTGCTGAGAAAGTAGGGTGGAGATCCCTAGAGAAGATGATCCTGAAGTTCAAAGATTTTGTGCAGAAGTTGGAGTTAAAAGAAAAGTCCTCAAGGTTTGGATGCATAATAATAAAGCCACTTCTGGGAAAAAGCAAGCTCAAGATTCCAATGACAACATTAATTGATTGTACGGTACAACCCAATTATGCATTAATGTGGTTAGAATGTTGTAGTGATGTATATCAAGTGCTAAATACAGATGCATTCTATTCTATTGTAGAATGCATCTTGTTGGACTTCTATTTTCATATATTTTATTTTATTTGGTTGGGTTGAATTTAAGGAAACTTATATATCAATGTTGTTTTAGTTTATTGAGATTCTATTGCTAGCTTATTTTGGTTTTAAAAAGTATGCTTGATTACTTTAAAAACCCAATAAAATGTTGGAAAAGGCTTGGAGATTTCATTGGGATTTTGCAAACAATGTTTTATATTTTTTTTTTGGTTTCCATGACCTACTAAACAAAAGTTGTTTAAAACATGGAATGAGGGAATGCCTAACATTTACTTGCAAGTACAAACCCTTTTCCCAATATGAAAAAGTCCACAAGTATTGAGTAGTTGTACATTGTACTTCTTTTGTTGTACATTGTTGGATGAATTGTTGAAACATATGGTACCCCAATTGCTTGGTTCTAATAACCTTTCTTAGAATAAACTTAATATTTTTAATAAATATTAATTATTTTTATTTCTGCTTACCAATTGTGATCTTATAAGATGTCTTTATCTTTTAACAAGAGTGACTAATTATGTTTATAAAATAGACCAATGACATTCTTATAAAACATATCAAGTTATTATAAAAGTATGTCATATGAAGTCATTTTGTTGTTTTAAGTTATATTAATTTTAATTAGGTACTAGTTAGATGTTAACAACCAGATACTTAGTTTGAAGCTTGAAGAGCATTTTTTTTATATATAAATCCAAAAACCATACATATATATATCACAAGCAGGAAGATAGTAAACTCTTATACAATATGGTTTTTCGCGTTTCAGGTTATATAGACCGGGATGTATGGTTTTTGACATCTGATAAACATAACCAATAACCGGAATTATCAATTTTTCCGATTCAGGTTATATTGACCAGGATGTGTGATTTTGATATCTTAAAAACATAACCAATAACCGGACTTATCGATAAATCAGGTTTCGGATTCATTCAAGATTCTTGTTCAATTTAGAGTCTTAGAGAGCTGAATAGGTTGATGGGCCAAAACTATAGTGTTTGGGCCTTCATGTTAAGAACTTTTAAGACTGCATTGCATTATCATGTCTTAATCAAGCACGTATTTTGCATTACATTATCATGTCTAAATCAAGCACACTTGTCTTAATCATTAATAATCAAGCACACTTGTCTTAATCATTAATAATCAAGCACACTTGTTTTAATCATAAATCAAGTACGTTTGGAAACATATGTTTTCCATGCAAAAGCTTGTCTTAATCATGATTTATTTAGACTGAATAGACTACAAGTTTTACCAAATGTAACATCATTTTTTGGGTATAATATATTAAATATATATAATTCATATGAAGGATTTTATTTACATTCACTGAGCTAATTTAAGTACATTTGTTGTAATGGGGATTAAAACTTATTGTTAACATGGGTTGGTTAAAAGAATCAAATACGGGCATTAAGTTTGGGTGTCATCTAAAACATTTGGAAGTTGAGGGACTAGTAGTGTTAAGTGGGAAGACTTATTAATAAGCAAAAGTGGAGGGTGTCATGTGATTCATTTGTTGTATTCATCATTCCTAAGTGAAGAACAAGCTTGGTATGTGAAATTATGACTTGAAACCTAGGTTTTTGGTGTTCTTGAATGTTGATGAGTAAAAACTTGGGGGTTTTGTTTATCTTGGCTGTAGATGATCTATTTCTAGTGTATATTGTTAAAAACTTCTTAAACTCCATACATGATGATGTAATTTAGATGCATGTTTTGGGATTTTTAAGTAATCTCATGGGTTAAGGTTATAATATGGGAATTTTGGTTAAACTTGTTGTTTTTTGGTTGATTACATCTATTATGATGAATTCAAACTGATGGGAATGATGGAGTACGATGGTAAAGCTAAATCTTGTTGCAAAGTTGGTATGGAACTAACCGAAAACAATTAACAAAAAACTGAAAATTGTTTATGAACTTTTCAAAATGAATTAAACATAATAACTTCGGGTCTTTAAATACAAGAAACAACTTGGAGAACAAGATACTCTAAACATGGAAACATAGCCGATATTTATCTAAAAATAAAAGATAGGACCAAATAATAACTAAATCAACTTTAATTATTATTTTTTATTTTAGTCCTTAGACTTTAGATCTCCTCCAGACTTCCTCTTGAAATCAGTAACGTACAACTTCTGATGTATCGACATTGGTTTTTAACACCCCCTCTCAATGTGGATACTCTTGATGCCCATGTCTTCTAGAAACTTTTTCAGCTTTGCACTCGGTAGACTTTTGGTGAAAAATTAGCTTTGTGTTTTCTTTTGTACACCCACTTGCATGAAAGCGGTTTCACATCACTTGGTTTCGGCACTAACGACCAAGTTTCATTCCGGTTTAAGGCATCGGTTTCTTCTTGCATTGCATACTGACGCTAATCCTTCTTACATGTTTCTTCAAATGTTTCTAGCTCGGTTTTGAATAGTTTGGTCATAGCCACATTGACCGCACACTTAGGGTTTGGTTTTAACACCCTCGTCGACGTCCTGAGCTCGTTCCCATCCTCTTGTGAGTTTCTGTTATGGGCCGTAGTACGCGACCCGATCTTCCATGGTAAAGTCGTGGCTGTTGTTGGTTCTCGACTTGGACTGTTAAGTCCACTTCTTCATCATCAAGAATAATAGTCTCGAATCAAACTTGAGACCAACTTCAGTTTCTTTTATTTTTTTCTTTTCTTTCATCGGTATTAGGTAGTTGTTCTTTACTCTCAAACCACCGGAACGAGTTTTTATCAAAGACTATGTTTCGTGAGACGTAACATCAATTAGTAATAGGATTGCAACACTTCCAACCTTCCCTTTGCTCGTCATATCCCACCAAAATACAGCGAATGGCATTTTCTCCATCTTGTTTTAAAGAATTTGGTATGAAAACATAGCATACGCACCCAAAAACCCTAAGATGATTAACCTTAGGTTTACAGTAACAGTGATACATTGCCTTGACTTTGCGCCAGTAATCTTTTGATGTCACAAGCCTGTTCTCATTGCTTCAACCCATAAATGACCAGGGATTTCTTTGCATGCATGATACTCCTACATGCTTCCTCGAGATATAGATGTATTCTCTCGGAGATGCCATTTTGTTGAGAAGTATTATAGCAAGTAAGTTGGGGATTGATTCTCTCATAGATACTTATCAAAGGCATTAGACAAGTATTCACAGCCATTGTCTGATCTCAAGAACTTTGTAAAGATTGGTAAAATATTCGATGTCCTCCATTCACACTAATGTTGATATGTATACAGAGTTACAATCATTGACTTCTCCTATTCTATGTATAGCAATGATTTGGAGATCAAAACAATTTTAATAAGGAGATAATGAATACAAATATAATATATACTAATATACCCCCGCAGTCGAAGCAGGAGGTTGTCGGATGTTGAGACTGAACCCCGAAAGTCTTCGAATAACACCCGTGGAAGGCCTTTCGTGAAAATATCTACTATTTGGTATCAGGAGGGTACATGGAGAACTCGAACCTAACCTCGTGCTACTTTTCTCGAACAAAGTGAATATTCATTTCGACGTGCTTTGTTCGTTGATGTTGGACGAGATTACCAGAGAGATAGATGGCACTTACATTGTCGCAATAGACCAATGTAGCGTATACCAGTGGTTTGTGGAGCTCTAATAATAGGTTACGAAGCCAACATACTTCAGAGACAACGTTAGCAACCCCACGGTATTCAGCCTCGGCACATGAGCACGATAGAATAGGTTGTCGGTTAGACGACCAAGATAGTAAATTGTCCCCATAAACACACAATAGCCGGAAGTTGAATGATGCGTGTCAGGGCATCCTCCCCAATCTGCGTCAGTGTAGGATAGAAGTGAGGAAGACATTGTTGGGGATATTGTTAGGCCATAGTCAATTGTTCCTTTTATGTAACACAAGATACATTTAAGAGTGTTCATATGAGAGGTTCGAGGTGCGTGCATGTGCATGCACACGTGTTGGACTGCATAGGTTATATCGGGATGAGTGAACGTTAAATATTTTAGGGCACTAGCTAGTTGACGATATTCAGTGTCGTCGGAAAGGAGAGTGCCATCGGTTGAGCTAAGCTTATGCTTTGTATCGACAGGCGTAATAGTAGGATTGCACGTGGTCATCTTCGCGTGTTCAAGAATGTCAAGAGCATAAGTATGCTGAGATAAAAATAAAGAGTTCCCATGTCTAGTAACAACGATCCCGAGAATGAAACTTAAGGGACCGAGATCCTTCATTGCGAACTCAGCGGATAGCGATCTCATGAAATGATGTCGCAGATGGTCCGTGGATGTCACCAAGATGATGTCATCGACATACAGTAGAAGATACGCGATCTCAATACCCTTTTTCTAAATAAATAGAGAGTGATCAAACTTACTATGTTGAAAACCCATATGAGATACGTAGTCCGCAAAACGTTGATACCATGCCCTGGGCACCTGCTTTAAACCGTATAATGATTTCTTTAACAAGCCAACGTGGCCGGGATAACATTTGTCTCGAATGCCAAAAGGTTGGTGCATTAACACCGTCTCTTGAAATTGCCATGAAGAAAGGCGTTTTTCACATCAAGTTGGTGTATTGGCCAAGCATTGGAAATTGCCAAGGTTAGGACTATTCATATTGCCACGGGTTTAACAACCAGACTGAAGGTTTCACCACAATCAATCCCAACTTGTTGGGAGCAACCATCATACACTAGTCTCGCCCTGTATCGTTCTAAATGGCCATTTGAGTTCTTTTTGTGACGAAAAATCCACATGCTTCGAAAAATGCTCATGTTTGGATGTTTCGGAACCAAAACCCAAGTCTTACTTTTAATAAGGGCTTTGTATTCGTTGTGCATGGCCGCATAACAATCCTTGTTATTAAGGGCATCGATCGGCTTACGTGGAAAGGTAGAGATAGATGTGGAACAGTTTAGGTTGAGAACGTGTTTGGGTTTGGATATACCGGACATACTTCGAGTGTGTATGGTTTGTTGATTGTTAATTAAGGGGTGTTGAGCTTGGAGAGTCACGGGTGATGAAGTAAAGGCAATGGGTCGGCTGCAGGAGGTGCAGAGGAGGAGGTGGATGTAGTGTGGGAGTGATTTGTTGGGCCATTGGGTGAAGTAGGTGAGATATTTGTATGGGCCGAGCATTGATGTTGTTGGGCCACGATTAGAGGAGACGTGGGAGTAGGGTCCGGGCTTGGGCGCTGTTGGGCTTGGGCGCTGTTGGGCCTGGGTTGGAGATGAGGTGTGGGTCGGAGCTGAGGTAGGGGAAGGAATGGTTGAGCCTTGGGATTGGGCTGATTGAGGAGCGGGTGGTGGGCTTTGGGTCTGGTTAAATGTGGAGGGTTCAGGTGGGGTTGTATGTGAGTTACCATCCCATAGTAATGGGTGTGGATCAGATGAAAGAAAATGATAAGTCTGTGAGTTTGGTTAATGAGATTTGGTGAATGGAAAGGATGTTTCGTCAAAAATGACGTGACGCGAGATAAATATTCTACGCGTGGAGGGGTCATAACACTTGCACCCTCTATGGTTAGATGGATATCCTAGGAAGACGCAAGGTGTAGACCGTGGTTGTAACTTATTAATAGTAGTGGATGGAAAAGCGGGAGGCACAGAAACCGAAAACGCGTAGATGTGAGTAGGTGGGCGCGCGCTGGAAAAGAATAGAAGTGGGAGTTTGGTTTTGCAAGACTTTGGTAGGAGTGATATTATGAAGATAGGTGGCATGTTGAAAGGCATGATGCCAAAAATGATTGGGAGTGGAGGAGTGAGCAAGAAGCGTACAAATAATATTGTTAATAGAATGGATTTTTCTTTCCGCCTTGCGATTTTGGGATGACGTATGCGGAAAAGAGAATCGAAAAGCGATGCCATGGTCATTGCAAAATTTATGAAAATTGTTATTGTCATACTCTTTACCATTACCTTGTTTAATAAACTCATGTCGGCAGCAACCAATGCCCGCTCCGGTAAAGGAATCGTTGGAACGTCTTTCAAATCCTGATACCATTCTTCATTAACCGATATGGATATGGTTTGCAGAGGAATATCATCAACACCCCGGAATGTCATCTTCAAAGGGATCACCCCAACTTTAATATAGAAAAAATTTTGTTTCCAGTCATGATTATGATTTCGGAGGACTGAGCAGAAGTTTCTTTGCCGATAACGGTTGTTGGAACGAATAAAAACCCAACGAGCAATGCAGCTGGTAGAAAACTCGGAAACGGTTGGCTGTCGGAGTAATGTTCATCGACCGGCATACAAATTCAAAATGTCTGATCCTCACCATTCCCATGGATTCAGTTGAGAGATATGAAATTTATAATAATCGAGTAGATCTGTGAAAAAACGGGTGACCGGCAAACGGAAATTGCCATCGGAAAAGTACTCCAAAAACAAGGTAATGTAACCAGCCGGCGCTTGTGCCGCTGTTTGACCTTCTTGTGGGTATTGGGCACCCCAGCTTGCTGGGAATCTAAAACTAGCCACTAAACTGTTAAAGGTTTCTCTAGACCATCTTAATGGAGGCAGGGATGGCGACATCTCTACAACACCTTCGGGTTTATCAATGGTTGACATGATGATCGGAGTTATATTGGTACACTCAGAAAAGAAAAGGTGTTGAAGGTTACTCATGATTTATCAAAGAAGAAGAAAGACTCAGAAAAGATATTCAGTTCTCATAACATAAGTTGGGAAGACGAAACAAGGGGGTTTTAAATACCCGTAGCAATTAATGATCTTGAGACACGTGTAGCCGTTCTTCTAGGAAAGCACGAAACCCCAGTCGCCAACTGGGCGAGTGGCCTACAGTAATGGCCTCACGCGCGCGTGCCACACACGTTGGCCGAAAACCAATTAATGCTAAGTGTCTGACATTGTGGGCAGCCTGTCACACAGTAATCATACGTCATCTCGGCACGTTTTCCTCTCACCAACCCCTGACACAAGATCCTGTTGCAGATCAGCTTTTTCAAAATTCAAAATTTCACAAATCTTATCCAAGAGCACTTATCTTCATCAAGAATTCTCTAGCCGTTCGGCGCAGCAACACGTTGTGTACCATTCTCAAACAATGAAGCGCACACTTATTAATAGTCCAGTGCTCCACCTACTTGTCATTCGCGCATAGGAGCAACACTTGTCTGAGGGGACTTGAAGGGGTATGGTCCCAAAAACCTTGCGCAAAGCATAGGAGACCATACCACAATAGCACTAAGACCATCTTAAAACAAGTCATGCGCACCTCGCGCAGACTGCTTAAACAAGATCTGGAATAAACAATCCTTGATTACCCATGCGCGGAAATACTAAGGACTAATATTCATTTAACATCCTTGCGCGGGCTCGCGCAAGGGTATAGTTAAGCTTGAAGTTAATTTCTCATATCTCAAGCATGCGCGTGTGAAGGGAACTCAATACTGGACAAAAGGAATCTTTTCTGTTATAACCGACTGGACACGTGGCAACTGATAAAAGGTCCACAGCTGTAAACATTCAAGAAGCATTTAATGACCCTCGTGCAAGGCCTCATTCGATTACAACCGAATGTGACATGGCAACATCTTGAACACTCATCTAAACTCACGATGATGGCATTACAAACATGCAGATCTAGATTGGATCACTTTCCACGTGGCACCTTCCCAACCATCGATCAGTTCGCGATCCGTGTGTATGGATGGAGAAACAACTGCTAACAGAGGAAAAGATTCCGTTAACTCTCTGTTACAACTTTGGCGCCCAAATAACCGGCGATAAATAGAAGACTTGAGGTACAAGTTAACCATATTCTTTCACTTACTTTCACTCTCAACTACTTATCAATTTCCGATCACTATACGTATTCTCACGTCGGAGGGTGTCACGGAGAGAACCCCCATTCTCCCCGTGGCGAGTCTAACGGCGCTTCTTTGCAGTGATCTCCGGCGAACCATTTACGTTCGCCGAGCAAACTCGAGATTAACCCTTTATGCAAAAACCATGTTCACAGATCTAGATTGATTCCGATCCAATCTCAGTTTGGTGTTTCTTCATAAAAGATAGTACTTGTGTCCACTTGAACTTGGTATTGGTGATGTCCATAAGTTCGTATGCAAAATATCAAATGGCAAATATGTGTAATTACTAGATTCATTGAAAGGCAAACGGATTTGTTTTCCAAGAACACAAGATGAACAAACATGAAAGCCGCCTATTCCAAATAGACTAAAACATGAGGCCCGTCTATATCACATAGACAAAACCATGTATCCCGCCTATGACACGTAGACTAAACAATGAATACGATGCAATGCAATTAACGAATCTGTCACCCCTCGCCTCAGGCGGAACGCGAGGCGCAACCACGAAAGGTTTTCAAGCATTTGATTAGCAAACATCTACTTGATTAAGAATGATCAATGATACCAAGTGTGTTTTAAAGTTACAAACCCAATTATTTAAATTTAGGCATACATCGCCCAAATAAACAACATGTTTCAAAATACTAAACAAAAGTCTTTGTTTATAAAATAAAGGCTTGGACAAGTATATCCCATATGAAGATGGGTAATACAAGGCAAACCTACAAAATGGTATCGTCATAATGCATGCTACCCTTGTTCTAAAAGTTGTCAGACGTTGCTCACTTACCTTAAACACATACTTAAAAATGTAAACATATTGTTGGTGAGTTCACAGGTTTAAATGACACAAATGAAACTTTAAATCATTTTATAAAAACTGATATGCATAGTCTAATTAAAATCGTGATGATCAAATCGTTGCCTTGCAAGAACAACGATGTATGTGTTAACATAAGCCTGTAACTAAACGATAACAAAGTTGCCTCACCGCACCACCAATTAAGGCAACACATAAACTAGTATGACACAATTGCACTCCCACAAGGTCACGGAGGACCAGGACCGGGGCTTGTTAGACCCAATAGATCTATTCGACTGTTCCACGGTGAATGGAGACTAATAGTTACTAAAATAATACCACCATGAGGTCTTCCTAGGCTCAATTATCAACTTATGCACACATAAGAGATCAACGGATTTTATCCCCAACTACCATATCCCACAACCAAGCATGTATCTCCCCCAAATTCTAACCAAGCGTATCTGTGCAAGCTAGCAAATCAATGTCCAAATAATAAATGATCCCGACCTACAAGTGTCCTACACTAATATGACACTAAGGTCTAAATGTGGTGTCTACCCCACAAGTCTTTCACCAAACTTGCTTAGACATGAAATGTTTACTTTTTATGAAAAACGTTTGTATGTTACGACACGTTAATGGGTGATTATCCGAATGATTACACACACACATATACAAATGAGTAAATTACAACCAGTGTCCTTTACGTTTGCATCAAATTACATTCGGTGTCCTTTAAATAAAGAATTACAGGCTCTATCCTTTATGTTACCGGTTTTTAACATATTATGTCCTTTAGGCCTAACCTAGTTAAGTTTTTTGGGTTAAGTTTTTTTGGTTAAGTCTTACTATGTGCCTCTCACATGAGAGCAACATGGCCTTTTCATCTCAATTTTATATTATAAACAAAATAAATAAATATCTTTCATCCCCTCCATTTTTTTAGTCGATCCCACCTTTCTTTCAGTTAATCAAAAAAAATATAGTGCATAGTATGGAATTATAAGATTATCTAGTGTATAATTTCAGTGTGGATGATTCAAGTTTAGTAGAAATTTATGTTAGGTTAAACTTATTATTTATTAGATTGTCAACTGTATAATTTCAATTTGTGAAGTTTGTTATCTTTCATTTAAGATAGTTAATTACCAAAATACCTCGTACATGACTCTTATGTGATCAGATTTAACTAAAAGTTGGTCTGGTGGACTTAAACTGTAATAAAATAGAAACTTTGGTATGTAAATTGCATAACATTTGGATTTTGTAATATAGCAATAAGCACAAAATCACGGGGGCCAAAACCGCAATTTACTCTTGAATTTAAGTCGCTAATTCACCTCCTTCTTTCCAGATACAAGGTAGTTATGTCATTTTACATGTTTTATATTCCAATTCAATATTATCTAGGGACGGCAGTCGAACCCGAACCGCGAACCCGATGGGTAAACCCGAAACCCGACACATTTGGACGGGTTTTGGGTCGGTTAATCGGGTTTGGGAATAGTTATTATTTTTTTCGCGGGTTTGGGAATTGGTATTACACTCGTTTACCCGTCCCAACTACCTAATAAAGTGTACCTGTTTACCCTATTGTATACCCAATAAAATTTCTTTAATATTATTAACTATGCATATATATGATACATCCATTTTTATACATACAAGTATTTTATTCCGTATACATTGTAGTTATTTGATATATTTTTATAGTGATAATACTAAATATAACCGATTAGTAATGTTACCCGATGAGTTTTGGGTCGGATATACCCAACGGATAAGCTTTTTAAATTAACGGGTTTACCCGCTAAAAACCCGTTTGGTTTTGGGACGGGTTTGAGATAACCTTATCTAACCGAGTTTGGGGTTGAGATTACCTAAACCCAGCCCATTGTCATCCCTAATTGGACATAAATAAATGAGAATGTTAGGGGTGACAAGGATGCATTTAAGGTAGATAGAGTGTAACGGTAAGGGGTAGGAGTTATGGTTACCAATGTGTGTAAAAGGTATGGAGGACCCATCACTGGGAAAAAAAAGGATTGTACTAGTACGAGAAAGTAAACATGAGAATGGTAGGTCGAGTATCCATTTACCACCCATGTATCTATGTATGTGTGGTAGTGAATGCTATAAATTGTGTGAATTGCATTGGAAGGAGCCAGAGAATGCAACACCTGTCAAAATAGAAAACAACTGATGGACTCGGTGAGTAATCAAAGAGAGTTAATGGCACATGGACGTTGCGTGCTAATCGTCTTTTGGGCCTGAGGTTCTAACTAGGCCAACAGGTGTGGTGGTGGAGGCTCACTCATGATCGTGATAGTGGCAACAGTGCCTCAGTAGTGGCCATAACAAGAAAGGAGGTGGCGGCTTTGACAATGAACGTGAAGGCACTTCAGGTTAAGTGCAACGACGAATTTGGAAGGGGGGGGGGGGTTAAAACTATCCAATAGTGGTGGTATCGGTTAATTTGACTTGGATGTAGATTTGAAAAAGAACGTAGCCAGTGGAATTTGCGAGAGGAAGGGTATCAAGTTTATTTGGCTCTAGTACTAATGTGGCCAAGTGTTCAAGAGGGTTTTCCTCTTGTGGAGTGACCCAAGTTCAAATGTTGGGGTGAGGAGTAATTTAGGAGTGTAACCTTTGCTGTTAAAAAAAATACCATAAGTTTGTACATTTATGGGTATTTTAAAAAAACAATTATAGTGAATAATATATGGGGAAAAAACATTAACGGGTATTCAACAAATTAATTATATTGAACAATATACGGAGAAAGAAAGCTAATCAACCTAACTCAACATCTAACAATAAAATATGGATAAAGTATATCTGTATCTAACACAGTTCAAGAATAGTTTATACATTTCACTAGCATTTTCATAGGCAGCAAACCAATTTGACAAAAAGATTTGGGCTTATAGTTTATCTAGTTGTGTAGAATTTGATCCAATTAGTTTTCTAGTGACAAAAAAGATTTGGGCTTATAGTATATCAGACTTGCATCATAAAAAAAACTGTTCCAATACTCAGAGGCGCAGCTTTGAAGGGGCCGAGGGGCCCCGAAACCCGACCCCCGAACTTTTCGCTCAGTAGTGTTATGTATGTACGTTTCGTATAGAATTTTTTTAGGTATATACGTTTTCGACCCCCCGGTTTTATAATTTTTTAGGTATAATTTTAGGTCCGGTGACTTCCGACCCCCTGGTGGAAATTTTCAAGCTTCGCCACTGCCAATACTTGCAATCAGACATTCAGACCCATTTTCAAGCAACGAAAGATAAACACTGGTTGCAAAAGAACCTAAAACGATGACCATACAAAGCCGAATCTTATACAAATCTTTGCCCTAAACACGGACCATTATCACCTCCAAATCAGGTCGAAATTGTAACAAAGATGATATGTAGGACCCGATAAAGAACCAAACTTAAAAACAGTCCTAACCGGCCCTGATCGGTCCCTGGAGCAAGACATCGTATAGACATCTGTCATAGAACCAGAAAATCCTAATGTGGTTCATAATTTTACATGCGGGTTTAGTGTCAAAGCTGCTTGAACATATTACAAATGCTTGGAATGCCGATAACGGGTATCCTTATCCATCGTGAAAATATCTTTACCATTTTGGGCCGGGTCAACTGCTAACTGAAAGTTCTTAACAGATGCAACCGTAACACGCCCTTTGAAGTTTAGACACCAACACTGCTGATACCCATGCCACCATGGTGCTTTGTTTCTTAGAGTCAGCGGTTCTTATTATCTTATATGTCAAGAATCGATGACTAGGGTGGCGGATCCTCGGCGGTTGGATCTGGTAATGTTGGTGCGGTAGGAGTGCTGCCGCCTTCTTGAACTGTAGTGGTAGCTAGGGACTGAGTTCATGGTGCAATGCATTCTTCTTGGACCTCTTGTCCGTAGAACATTAAGCTCGTACAATATGGTGGTCACTTTGGATTCAACGACAGGTGGGAACCCAAGAGATAACTTCTTCAAACTAAACTTTGGTATCGGGTTTCATTTCATAAACCGAAAACTTGGTTCCAAAGAAACTGGAACTGTTGCGTTGACTCGAAACTGATTCGGGTCAACATGTTGCGTTGACTCAAAACGCCTTTTGTCCAAAATTTTGAAATCCCTCATAAAAGTGATGTCAAAACTCAAATATATTATGAAAATTAGATTATTTCAAAAGCATTCTTAACTATTTCAATAAAATAGTATAGGAAGTTTTATCATTCAGGGTTGAGTTATAATACAAAGGGTTTTTAAAATAAGAAATGTAAAAAGCCATCATAGAGTAACAAGTGTCCATAAGAGAAAAGGAACATGCACATGCAAAAACCCAAACCCAAGATAAATGCTAAAAACTAAAAGAGTTAATTACGTTTTTCGTCCCTGTGGTTTGTCAAAAATCACTATTTCAATCCATTAATTTAAAAATTGCTATTTCAGTCAATGGGGTTTCACTTTCGTAACTAGTTCAGTCCACCTCTGTTAACCCCATCCAGTTATTTTGACAAACCAGAATGAACCATAGGGACTGAAATAGTTACGAAAGTGAACCATAGGGACTGAAATAGTTACGAAAGTGAAACCATAGGGACTGAAACGGAAATTTTTAAACTAATGGACTGAAATTGTGATTTTTAACAAACCACGGGGACGAAAAACGTAATTAACTCAAACTAAAAACCAAACCCCGCCATAAACATAAAAAACCTACAAACAAAATGTTTTTCAACTAATGACATTTCACCAACCGAGGTAGTGATCGACTTAATTTTACAATCATCTTAGTACTATATAAGATAACAATCGCCTTTTGAATCGTCTCCCTATCATGTAGTGTGCTGGACATTAGTCCCTCCCATGTAAAGTTTAGGGTTAGATATGTAATTAGTGTATTTTCTATTATTGTAATTGTAATTAGTCAAGGGGTCTAGATGTAATTTAGTAAAACTTGTAAAGGGTGCGACGTTTCTGATACAACACGTCAATTCCCTCCATCTCCATCTGTATATATACGATCACATAGATCGATTTGTAATGATGACGATTTCTATTCAGGTCGATAACGATCATGTGGTTCGTAATACTATGTTTATCATAGCGATTACTGTTGGGTGTCGAATCCAGAAAATAATATAATAAAGAAAACTACTAGTATGAGTGGAAGTAGAGTTCTTGTCCTCAGGGATACAGATTATATCAAAACGTTTAAAACACAGATACGATTGTTTTGAATAGGGTTTTTTTTATTTAAACTAGAATGTAAAAAGACATTTTTTTATTTTTATAGATTAAAAAGAAATGCTAATTAAAGTGGTTGGGAAATTCAGATGTTAAAGACTAATTTCAACACCAGGGCAATTTCTTGATTCGGTTCGACTAACGATCATTAACGGTCACGGTGCAATGATCCTTTTAAATAAGAGTTTGTATCAACACTAGACATCGCGCAGTTCGGACGTCCACTCCATCTAATGTCTAACCAAACACCGTTTGTTGATTAGAGCCAACCCGCTACTCTAAGCTCACGCCGTTCGGATTTTAGTGTGCGGGTTGCGGGATAGAAGTATCGATTATAATTAACCACTCACGCCGTTCGGAATGTTTAATTATATTATATGATTCTATAATAAATCAAAATTCATAGACAAACTTGAACAATTAGTTGTTATGAGATAATCTTTTTGTTTGGAGTGAATTTGTTGGGCTAGAAAGTATGGGCTGCCAACAACAAGCAAGGAAACGTAGAATTAGGAGATAATGATCATCAACAAAACTGGACGAGAAAAGAGGGAGAAGCAACATCTTAACATCTTTGACGGCTGGGGGACTACAATCTTTGAGGGCTGCAACTTTTCGGAAGCAAGGAGTTTTTGAAGACTAATCTTTTTTTGGTTTGTTAGCTTTTAACTTAAAAATGGTTTTGAAAGAAAATTTTTCGATAAAGAAAGACCGATATAAACTTAAAAATGACGTGATGCGATCATGGTTAAGAAAAGTAATATAGAATATAATCACATGGTAACATGAGTTACATAATAGGATAGCATAAACTCATATAAGGCCGGGAATGGCAATATGGTATACCGAATGACGAGGCATAAAGTAGCCAATGACTAATAAGTCTAGCGTAAAGACCATTTAAGGTCAAAATGGCAATTAAAAAATAATAAAAGCGCTTATCATTTCAGGATTAGCGTGGGATAGGTGAAAAGAGTGAGAAAGGCTTCGAGGACGAAACCTCTTTAAGGGGGGAAGACTTGTAACACCCCAAAAACGGGATTGGTAATTAAACTAAGATAATAATAATGAATGGGTAAAAATACCACTAGTGGTAAAATTAACCCGGTGACTATTAGGATTTAAATAAATAATCCTATATTAATAAAAAAAGAATAAACACTTTGAGAAAACAAAGTTTATAAGAAGCTAGGGTTAACGGGACTTAAAAGAAAAAAGGGTTATAACTTCCCCGAACCCACTAAGTAACTAGGAATATCAACCTAGTTAAATAAGTGTTGTTAAAATAATTAAGGAACATGAATAAGTAACCCTTTTATAAAACTCAATTAAGTGGGGGGACTAAAGTTGACAAAGAACTAAAGATTGGTTTTAATTTAATAAAACAAAAACACCAAAACACACACTAAAGTGTGTGTTCTGGTCGTGAGTTTCCACAGAGCCAAGGGATCTTTTCTCAAAACCCTAGACTTCATGAAATCCCTCAAAATCAAGAAGAAAATCCGATCAAAATCAATACCAAGCTGAAATTAGTGATCACTCGAGATATGGGGATCACAAGGTATGTTAAAATATCATGTTTAGTGAAGTTATGATTCTATGATGAACACTCATAAATCTAAATTCTGTGATGCATGTTGTATGTATGAGTGATATTGGGTTGAATCCATGTTTAGGAACAAACCCTAGTTGAAAACTTGATGCATTAGTGTTAAAAAGTAGGAATTTGATGAACACACATATATGTGTTAAGTGGGTGTTTATAACAATGTGATGAACACATGAATTTGAATGTTAGATTGAGAAAAACTGATGTTATGATGTGAGTCTTGATATTGTTTATGAATGTTAGACATAAGGACTTGATGTTGATGATTGAAACTTGGTTAAAATGTTAGTCATGAACTAGACAAAAGATGTATAAAAATCTTGCCCGCAAGGTGTTTGTTAAAATGCCTAAGTGAAATCGCGTGTCTACTCGGTTGTATGTAGAACTTGATTAGATTAGGTATCCGGAGGAATGCCTAATAACATGATCAAACGAGTCTCACTTATAGATGAAAACCCGTAGGTTTGCGTAATGAAGGAATAAAGTGTCTTTGATAATCGAGAGCTAAGTTAACTTAGTGTTTATAATAGCATGGAAGATTAGCTAAAATGATGGCCTAAGAATAGTGCCTACCGAGTAAATAGCGGAATGCCAACATGAGTTTGTCAAACCTAGGTGTTCAATCTCGTATGTTATAAGATGGTTTGACTTTTTAAAAGTCAAACCGACCTATAATAGAGTTCGGTAAGAAAAGTAGTATAAGGGTTCATAAGGCGTAAAGGTTATGATCTAGAACGACTAACCTTACCACCTTGTGAATATTATATGATAGTTTGACGCTTGACAAGCTAGGTGGAGGCTTGGAAAAGAAACGGGTCAAACGGATAGCGAATCAGGAAAAATAGCATAATCGGATGCAAGGTAAGTAAAGCTTACACCCTTTTTATAGAATACCTACTTGTGTGTATTGGATATAAAAAATGTAAATTCTTAATTGAAATATGATGTTTCGACGTGAAATAATATGCGTCGAAACAAGTGAAAATGGTGAGAAAACCATAATTTATGGTAAAAAGGGGTAAAACAGTAAATTAGTCATGTGAAGATGAACAAATAAGGAATTTTGAAATATGACGTTATGGTACAACCGTGAGGGTAAAAGTGGTAAAATAGTAATCCGGACATGAGTTGACGGATAGATAAAGAGATTTGAAAAGACACCACATAGCGTAAGTCATAACGGGTCAAACAAAATTATAAACGATTTTTAAGTAATATGAACTCACGTAATAAACCGGAATAGGTCAAAGAGGTGAGATGGTAATTAAATACCATCTCATAAGGATAAATGGTTGTTTCAACTAAACGGGTCGATTGGTGTTCTTAACACCATTTGACAATATAATTGATGATCGGTGTTGATGCATATGTCTGTTGCCTACGTCATCGTATAATATCGAGTCAGTATTTAGGAGCGAAATGTCGAAGTTTATGTATGTAAAGGTCAAGTTGGCTTGAAACGTATATGTTGTAGTCACGTTTGGCCAAACCTGACTAAGCAAGTTCGCCCGAACTTGCACTCCCCAAGCGAACTTGCACTCCTATAATAAGAGTCTTGACATTTCATTTGTAACTTCAGTGATTTTAGCACAGAGACGACGAAGCTCTGTACAAGTGTTTCCAGGATCTGTAACGTTGAATATTAATGAAACGGTGATTAAATAGAAACAAATGAGTGTATCCAATGTCGCCTAAGTAAACGGATTCCGCACGTTTACCTTAGGTTTGTCAGATTAGTGCCCGAACGATCCGTACAACAGACCTACAAGTGGTATCAGAGCAGGATTGGCCTAATTTGAAGACATTGGACATAGAACATCTCATCTTCTACTCATTTCTTCTTTTTTTTTAACTTTTCTTGGACAATTCACGGACAAAATGAACTAATTTTCAAGTATAATACGTAAAATCCATTATACTAAAACCCTTGAAAAAATCAGAGCTTAAAACAAACAAATTCATGCCGAAAATTTGAAAAAACCATGTTTGAAATCACAACTTCGTTCGAACTTAACATCAAGTTCGCTCGAACTTGACTAAAAAACTCAAATTTTTCATCAAGTTCGCCCGAACTTGACTGATTTTTCAAGATTTTTACTCAAGTTCGCCCGAACTTGATAAAAATTTGTTGAAAGTCTATACAAGTTCGCCCGAACTTGCTATCTCTTGATAATTCTCTCCAAGTCGCCCGAACTTGCTTGTTTCTCTTGAAACTTATATAAGTTCGCCCGAACTTGTTAAATAGCTGAGTTTCACACGCTGTGACAAGTTCGACCGAACTTGTCCAAGGTTTCTAAATAAAAAAAAGGCATGAAAATCCCGAAAAACGTCTCGGACATTATATATCGTTAGATTCGTATTGACGAGACGAGTTTAAAGCTCTAATATGGTAAAAACAATTTTCCGAAAAATTTTAAACGTTTTTCGCAAACCGATACGTTAATATTGTCGGTTAAAAAGTTATATTTTTACTAAAATTGTCTGTTTGCTAATCATTTTTCGAATGTTTTGAACGACAAATTAGTTTGAAAAACAAAATGGGGTCCGTGAAGCCGCCAAATTTGATGAGTATGGACGAGTATGAAGTTTGGAAAGGAAAATTTGAGAGCTGGGTCCAAGCTACGCATTTTAGCAGTTGGGTGGCGATCGAGACAGGATATGTAGTTCCAAGAGATGAGAATCAGAATATTCTAGAGAAGTGCAAGTATTCTACGCAACAGAAAGAGGCGTATTTTGCTGATAAGAAAATGATTAATCTGATTCAACAATCTTTTAACGAACATATCTTGATACTACTACCTGAGTACAAGACTGCAAAAGAACTCTGGATATCTCTGAAAAATAAATATCAGGTGAAGAGAGAAGAGAATGTAGTGGTTAAGAACTGTGAAGCTCAACTTTCAAGTACATTGACAAATGGATCTTCAAGTTCTAAACCAGTCTGCCGGTCTATAATGTAGACGATTATCTGGCAGATAATGCCAAACTCTTGAATGATTTGAAGAGTTTGACATTAGAAAATAAAGCGCTAAAAGAAAATGAAAAGAATTTTGAAAACATAATAAAAATTTTAGAAAATGAAAAATTACAAATGTTAGTAGATTTTCAAAATGAAATAAAGATGTTTAAAAATGAAAAAATTGTTTTTGAAAATTTAAATATAGAAAATCAAAAAGCAATAAATTCTTATATTGAGAAAATTGCTCAACTTGATAAAGAAGTTGAGACTGATAAAAATTAAGCTGTTAATTCAGAAAAGTTATTGAAAGGTTTTGTGACTTCCTCATTAAAGTTAGATCATATATGTCCAAAACCGATCAATATTAATGAAAAGGAAATTCAATAAGTGACAATGTCACAAATTATGACGATGTCATAATTGAGGATTCTGATGATAATAAGGAAATATTTTTGAAACTAAAAGAAAATTTTCAAGAAACTGTTCTACAATCTGCTGAAAAAGGTGAATGCTCAACGCAAAAACCTTCTAAGCAGAATGGAGAACAAAAACAACATGAAAAACAAAATTCTATAAATTTTCAAAACAAAAATAAAAGCTCATCGGTACGGTCATCCAATCATTATAAAAACTCACAAAAATTTGAGAATAAGTGGTGGAGGTCGGACCACAGTGCTTCAAAGTCAAATCAATTTTACAGAAGAAGCAGGAAAGATGACTATTACACGTCAAATCGATGTGCTGATTTGGGTGTTTGGTCTGAATGGAGAGATTGGTACGATAACAGAGTGTGTTACAACTGTGGATTTGGTGGACACATTGCTGTTAACTGCCTGAAAAAGAGATTTGATACGAGAAGATGCTATAAATGTCAAATCAAAGGTCATATTTCCAGGGATTGTCCGACTAATCTGAAAAGAAGATCGGTTAAATCTCAGGGGCAGAAAAGACCAGAGGAGAAGAAAACAGAGAAGAAAAATGAGAAAACTGTAGAGAAGCCCAAAGAACAAAAAGTCAAGTTGTCACAAGGGCAAAAAGACAGATTGAGAAAAAAGAGGAAAAATGTTAGACAGTATTTGAAAAAGATTTTGTCCTCGGATACGTAAAAAAAATCAGATAAAAGTTCTAATGAATCATTTTACTCACAGTCAAGTAAAACGAATTCATTAGATACAAATCTGAGGACAAAAGAGAGAGTAGTGGAGAAAATTTTGATAATTCAAACAGTTAAAAAATCAAAGAAAGTAAAATTTTCAAATAAAGTTTCTATCAAACTGTTTGAATATCAAAAAGAGTGTGAATGTTTGTTTACTTCAGATGTTAATGATTTTGGTAAACCTAAATCCAGAATGGATTGGGTTCCAATTCAAAACTGATTAAAGTTTGTTTGAATATGCAGGATAACCAAGCTTCAAGTAAAAGGTCATTTCAGAAGCAGTGGTTGTTCATACAGAGAGACAAGAGACAGGAGTAATATTCCACACAAACAAAATGGTAGTCTCGCATTCACATTCGTAAAAAGTCATTAAATGGTTAAAATGGAAGATTCTTATTTTTGATTTTAATAAGATGTTTTCAATTTTAGGGGAGAAAAATTTAAAAAAATTGTAAAAAAATTCTTGTAAAATTGAAAAACATCGTTTCGAAATCATTTTAGATAGATAAAATGATTGAAAAAGCCAAAAACAATAGAAAATCTTAAAATATCAAAAACATTGAAAAATGAAAAATGAGATTACTTGTGCGAATAAAGGAAATGATAGTACATCAGTGGACTTTCACAGTATGCTAAGGATTTGTAAAGTTTAAAAGTGATAAACGAGTCTTACCGTGGATGTGTCGATAGGCTTTATACGTTCAGTAAATTGTTTCCGGGACATAAACTAAAATTTTCAATTGTTTAATCTTGTGGATTAACACATCTTGGATATATGGACTTAGTACTCCGAAATTTCGTTTGAGAGATTGACTGATTCTGAGATACGAGGTCTTTATAGATAGTTGATATCTGGGGTATTATACAAGTTCTTCTGATTTTTGCGTAAGAAATTGCCTAGAACTTCTATAATGCTTTTGTGAAAATCCTCTAAAACTGCATTCAATTGAAAATATCGAAAGATACTACAATTGTAGTACAAAAAGATTCCTTAATTGGAACACACCTCAAAGTCGAGCCTTCATCTCTGCGTCTGTACGGTAGTACTAACCTGAGCTCTCAAGGTCTCGCACAACCCAGATATAGATATCAATTACGCTATATTCACCTGTAAGATGAAATCTAGGGAATCTTGATACGGGAGTATATTCAAAAGTGGGAAGCGCAGTTAAGTCAAGTTTCATAATTCTAACTAACATATCTTGGAACAATTGAGAAATGTGTTAAAGTTTAAGTGGACAAACATATCGACAATCTAGGTAAACATGTCTAAAACTTAAAGTCATTAAAAGGTCAATGGTACTGGTGATATGTCTCAAAAACTTATATGATCCTCTAGCACGTTTTCTCACAAAAATACAAACTGAAAATATTACATTTTAGTATGTTTACATTTCTGCATTCAATATTAAAAATCCAAAAAGATTGTTTTTCTCATATCTTCCATGGAAACCTAATAATGTTGAATGTGAGCCGGACCAACGAGACTGTTAAGAAACTGTTTGTGTGTGGATACGTGTGTTTGTTCTTAATCGTCAAATCTTAGAGATTCGGAGCATCATTTGAGGGGGAGCTAGATAAACATGTTGATTGAAGATAACAGAAAGCTTAAAGCAAGGGGGAGCATGGATGATAAAGTTATTCAAGAAATAAAGATCAAGAGAACATTAAAGACTCAGGAAATTATTTGAAGAATGATGACTACGACAACATCCAAGGGGGAGTCTGTTGATGCATATGTCTGTTTCCTACGTCATCGTATAATATCGAGTCAGTATTTAGGAGCGAAATGTCGAAGTTTATGTATGTAAAAGGTCAAGTTCGCTTGAAATGTATATGTTTTAGTCAAGTTCGGCCTAACTTGACTAAGCAAGTTCGCCCGAACTTGCACTCCCCAAGCGAACTTGCACTCCTATAAATAGGAGTCTTGACATTTCATTTGTAACTTCAGTGATTTTGGCACAGAGACGGCGAAACTCTGTCCAAGTGTTTCCAGGATCTGTAACGTTGAATATTAATGAAACGTTGATTAAATAGAAACAAATGAGTGTATCCAATGTCGCCTAAGCAAACGGATTCCGCACGTTTACCTTAGGTTTGCCAGATTAGTGCCCGAACGATCCGTACAACGGACCTACAATCGGTTGTTGAGTTTTGTGATCACGGGGAAATAAGATAAGGTTCGCATTGCTATTATCTAGTAATAAATAGTGAAAGGTATTTAAACAGGTCAATGCTATGACCCGAGCCAGGTACGCGTAAATAAGATTATAGTTAAACATGTGATTTTGGTCAGATAGTTGTTAAAAGTCCTTCGTCGTAAAAGGAGGGACTAATGTTGACCAAAACGCCCTCGATCCATAAACCGGGCAAACGACCCTTAAGGTTTGTTTAGAAACATGTATTATATTCATGTAAGCTTTTAATAAGTATAAAGGTTTAGAAATAAGCCTTTTGGGGTCAAATGCCTAAAAATGGCCATTTTCCGTAAAACGACTAACCAAAGAGTAGAGTTTGGGAATAAATGGTCAATTATACTAAATCCACCACACAAAAAAAATACTTGTGGTGGAATGTAAGTAGATAATTTAAATGTGGGAAAGTGATGTGTGAAAAGAACGAGCGAAATTTAAACTTAAAGGTTTAAATCTTCTAAACGGGTCAAAACTGTCACACCCTCAATTTCCACTTGCGGAGTTTTACCGCGAGGCGTGTGATCAAACCAGAATTTCAGACACTAGCAGTATCGAACGACTCTATATGATTTATTTAAACGTTTTCCAAAAACATTTGTTTAACCATTCATAGTCATTTTCAAAATATCTTAGTTTCAAAGTTTAGCGGAAGCATTAAAGTAAAGTAACGGGCGCCAACACAAACGTCAAAACCAAAAATCCCAAACATTATTCGTAAAATAAGACTCGATAAAAATTGTCTTGATCAAATGCAAGTGAGTGCACCTAGCGTCCTGAGAAACATGTAAAGAAACAAGTGTCAACATTAAAGAAGAGTGAGTTCACAGGTTTTTATAAGTTCACAAGTTTGGTTTAAAAGTTTGTTTTTCCCCGTTATCCCTAACCCGGGATAACGACATAGTTCCATTATTCCTAACCCGGAATAATAATGTTGGTTCGTAATTAAGTTCAATGTTAACATGTAGGTAGCGAGCCTAAAGTTACGTCACATAAGAGTTCGCGATCGAAGCTGACTGTTGTTACCTCAGTGTTGCCAGGTCTATCACTGACCATGGCGAAAGTTAGACCAAATTAATCACCCGTTGACCATTCCCGGTCGGCTAGCGCGACTAGCTCGGGTGGGGCTTGTCGGGCCCAGTAGTACTACCATAATTTCCCCACTATCTAACCCAATACTAACGATCCGAGAGTTGGTTGAGGACTTCCGTGATAAAGCTACTTAGTGACCATAACGTACATTAACATTAACTTAGTTATCGAATAGTTTAACGACGTTAATTTCGCATAATGTAAAAGATAGAGTTATAGAGCGTATACATGTTTCTCCCCCTGTTGTTCAAAACCGGATAAAATAGAGGCCGTGAACTCACCTTAAATTGCTCGGTTAGAATAACGCAAAAGAAGCAAATGATGGGACCGCTAATCGCGTCCTAACATGCCAACCGATTTAAAGTTAGTGTGTGAACACACTAATACAAAACCCTACGCATAACTAACACACAGTGCGGCACACGTAATAACCAATTCGAAACCACAATCATGCATGCAAAGTATCATCATACAAAATAATAATCAAACCAACTTGTCATAAACACAGATTAACTCATACAACACTTTGGTACACACTAACGCAAGTTATCATGTTTCGGCTTGTACGCTCATAACTGGGCTGTTTTCAAGGATTTTTATAAAATAGTTCCAACGTTCCAAAAATTCCAATATTTTTACAGGAGATGTCAATTAGACTGTATAATTTTATGTAAAATTTTCAAACCCTAAATCTTTACCAATTATTTATAAACATTTATATACTAGGCTGCAGTCATATTCGTCGCTTTCTGACTGCAGTCCACGAGAAAAATTATTTAAAAATCATTGTTCATCCAATTAACAAAATTCCAGTGGGAGATTTCCGGAAATTCCCGTCTCCAGTTACTGTACAAATTTCGTGACCTAACCCCCTACAGACTATGAGATCCGACTCGATAAACAACCAGCAAATTCTGCAGAATTTACGCAGCTTCAGCTGCTGCACTAAAGGACCACTTAAAAATAGCAAACGACCTCAGAAAAATATGATCCGGCGCCATTAGAAGCGTTTTTCAAAAATACACGTTTTAGGCTTCAGAAAATCCACTTTTCGATAAATAATGATCAGGTTACAGCCAATTGAAGTTGGCTGTAAATGTCAATCAGCAAACTGTTTTCGACTTTTATCGCATTAGAACATGTTTAAACGATCATGACGCTTAGTAATAATGATTAACAACAGGTTGACTTGTCAAATATCATCATATATATCAATATTCATGCAAACCCTAAATATTTATCATGATCTTTATCACTAAAACGCAGCCTATGATTTTAGTATTCAACATAACATCACAACCGCAAAGATTCGCATATTCATCCGAACTAATCATAAATTACCACACTTTTTCATACTAATAATCCTACAAACACATAATCATGATCAAGATTACACAAACCCTAGTGTGAATCGCAAAATAATTAACCCTAACCTTGAAACGATGATAATTAGCGAACCGGGACAAGTTTGGAACCAATCCGGGAGTAGAATTGCGACCGTGAGAGGGGGGCTGCCGTCGACCTCCTTCTAGGGATTAGGGTTTTGTGTTTTCTTTTAAACATCCCATGCATACATACATTTATATATAACAAGGGGGAAGGGGGGTTTGGGTAAGTGGCTTGGGCCTCAAGTTTGTGTTAATTCCTTGGGCCGCAAGGTGTGTGGATCGCAAGGGGGTGTGGGTGGCGGGTTGGGTTTGCTTGGTCGCGAAGTCGAAACCTTTCACAAGCTTGGTTCGGTTTATAAATAAAAGTTACTAAAATATTATTTACTAAAATATTATTTGCGACATGGAGTTTATAAAATATTAAATCACAAACGTCTTAAACACAGAGCACGTAATTTAGATACAACCCGTCACATAACACGTAATTCAGATACCACCCGTCTAATAACACCTAACACGTAATTCAGATACAATCCGTCTAATAACACATAGCACGTGATTCACCCTATAGATTCACAAAGTTAGCATAGTTAATGCGAGCGTGTAATTTAATTCTCCGAATTCAATCAGCGTAGGAGTGAATAACCGTAAAGTAGCGCGTTTAAGATACCTGAAAAACCGGGATGTCACATTATCCCCATGTTGAAAGAATTTTCGTCCCGAAAATTGAGTAAACGCGGTTTAGAAAGCAACGCACAAAAGCTCAGTTTGTTAGAATGGTACAAGTAAATCCCAGGCTATCACAAAAACGAATTACGCGCATAACTTGGGTATTAGTCGCGTAATTCACAAAAGTTATGAATCTGAGAAAAAGATTTTGAGTTAAATACATTGGTGTATGATTTATGATTAACTAGAAACAAGTTGGTGATTTTAAACATGAACGGGACAAATGTGTTGAAATTAAACATAAAGCCGAGGGATTAAAATCTAGAAAAGTGTTAATCCGGAAGTCGGATTTAACTCCATGTGATGGAGAATCAAATTACGATCGCGTAGGAAGAAACGGGTCGTGAAACAGATGTGTAAATTGAAAGTTATGCAAGTTTTTGTGCATATTAAGTTTGAGAAAATAGAGCTGGACAGATGCAGCTCAAAACAACAAACCTTCTGTCGAAACAAGCTTGTCGCGCCCCGCGACAGAATTGAGTAAACCGGTCGCGCCCCGCCAAGGCCTGTCGCGCCCCGCGAGGCCCCCTTGAACACTTGTTTTAGCATCCGGACTTGATTAAACACTTATAAACTCTGAATGACTAACCCATTTCATGGTTTATGAAATGTAGGTACATTTTGAAGTGTCGAATGGCGATCAAGCTCAAGAAAGAACCGAACACGATTAAGATACAAGCTTCCGCACCATGCGTCGTCGTCATCTTTAAACGACGAACTAGATATATGATGTTGAAAAGTTTTAAATTCTTAAATGTTTTAATAAACCCGCATTTTTCAAATGTATGTTTAATCGTAAATACACATTTATACTCGAAACCAATATGAAAATTGTTAAATAGAAGTAAGGGTCTTACAAAACGCGTATTTTCCAAAACAATACAATATTTATAGTGTAAATGCCTAAAATGCAATTAAAACGCATGCTAGCAATTACCTCTTGAACATCTTAATAAGATAGTATAGTAGTGATCACCACTATAACTTCTCATCAAGATGGTAGCGATCATTCTTACAAATATCTTATAATCATATCAAATATGCATTTTCTTGCTCTTGAATCTTGAGGAAATGTGGAATGATATGACTACTCAACATTATGAAAATCTCAACCTTTGAATAGGCAAGAGGTTGATTAAAATGTTAAGAGAGATCCTTAATTCGATCCATTATGTCATACCTTATTTTGATTCAAACTCATTTTGCTCAATATAACCCAAAGCAGTATTATCTGTCACCCGAGCAAGTACCCATCAGTTTCGTCGGACTTATGAAATATATAATGGATTTAAATTTAAATCTATGAGATAATAGAAGCTCTAGGTATAACAAAGGACCTTAGGTTTCTATTTTGATGTTAGTATAATATAATATAATAATATAATATAATGTAATAACAGAAAAGTAAGTAAATCAAATTTATATAAATAAATATTTAAAGAATTTATGATAAAGTTTAAATTATTACAATCTCTAAAAGTTAACAATAAAATAAGCAGATTAAAAAAAAAATCTTCCAAACACAATCTTCTTTATTTTGATATATACTTATTTAATTTATCTGTGGGCTGGGAAAATTGACAGCCCATCGAAATCCACCTGGTATCCAATTCCAACGTATCGCAAGTGGTTTTGAAATGTAACGATTTTTATTTTTATTTTTATTTTATCAAAAGTAATTAACATATAAACTCTTCTAGTTTTATCATTATGTATGTGATCTGATGCTACGGTACAGGTTATATTTTAATTCTATTTTATTATTATTAAAGTTATGTTTATCATTTTTGTAAAACGATAATTATTCTGTTTAAATAACTTATTTTTTGAACGGCCATCAGAATCAATCCCGAGCATTCTCGGAGCACCCGCTGGACCAAACGGAGTACTCCGAGAGTAACCCAGTCCACCACCAATTCCGGGGAAAACCCGATAACCCACCCGCCTGTAGGCACGACGATGAAATTATCGGTAAAACCCATTTGACTCAAAGATCAAACTCAAGTTTCCCTGGGGTCTCATATCATTGCCCACCAATGCCTCTCTCTGTACCAAGTGGGAGTCGAACTTACATCTCTCAAAGAAATGCAAATCTTCTGTCACTTGATCTAGAAATCATTAGTCGTATAAATAACTTATGATGACCGGTTGAACTTAACACTTAACACTATTTTTTTTCCGAAGATTTTCTCTACAAGTGGGTATGCCACTAAGAAGTAACAACCCACACTCGCTATTTAGTGAAATCATTTATAATGTCCAATAATTAGAAATACAAAAATAACCACCACTGACGTATAGATAAAATTATTCAATCAACTAAGTAGTTAATGCGGTAAAATAAGATATCGGTAAATGGCTGATATTTAAGATATCAGGTTATTGCGGTGTGATATTGGTGGGATATTAGTAATTTTAATATCATGCTAAATTTAAATGTAAAACAATTTAACACTAATAATTCAGTATACTCTCATACTAATAACAAATTAACCTATTGCAACTTGCAAAACACTAAAACTTAAAACACTAACATTTAACAGTGACAACAACAACTAAAACTTAAAACGCTCATAGCAGCAATAATAAAAAAAGACGGATGATAGAACCAAGAAGAAGGATACTTATATCGGTGATATGTTTGTCAAATATTGGTCTAATATCGGTTAATATCGTCGATATTGTCGGTAACGATATTCTAATCAATATTTTACACCGATATATTGGCAAAGGACCTATAACCAATATATATCACTGATATATAATATATTATTGTCAGTCAATTAACTTTCTTTAAAAAGTATTTTTCTATCTAGTTACGTCGATAATAATATAAATATTATGTGACGAGACTTACGATAGCTAGTAGCATCTTGCTCTCCGAAGCTCCCGACAAACATTGCCTCTTATAACAATTTAATCTGGCATGTAGAACAGCACGATGTGGATCTTTCTAGGAGGTGTGTCATGTCGACCAAAGCTCAGTGTCTTTAGGGACTACTAAATTAAACATAACTAATAAACCACTATTCTTTTACTATATTTTACAGTTGTTGGATATCATTTGAATATCTTTAATGGCTTTTAAAATTCACCATACGATAAGATCAAAATATAAAAAGACATTCGCCGCCAAGATATCTTTCCACGTTTCAACTATATCTCAATCCTATACATACAATATAATGATATATATTATATTTATTGCACTCAGAAGGTGACTACAACCACTATCTCACTCAAAAGAAAACCTGTTTAAAGATGAACAAACATGGGTTCTTTAATGGCAGTTGGACATCGCATGTTCCTGATCCAAAATCTGGTAAGTTTGTTCCTTTTTAGATTCCTTAAGTAGACAAGATCGCTATATATTATATGTATTCATTATATAATTATATTTATACACACATGATGAAGAGTTGTAAACTAATTTGTGTAAGTGTTTTCAGTACAACTGAGAGGAACAGGTCGATGACAAAGGAAGAATCGCGGCTTATTGGAAATCAAAGAATAACGTTAAGGAAGAACAAGAACATGGTGGTGTTCTTAAAAAAAACTTGCACCTTTTCTGAGGCAAATCAGTATTAATTCAAATGATACAAGTTAGCGCAAATAGTTTAATATATAAGGTTTTGGGTGATATAAGTTAGTTATATAGAAGGAGGGCAGAGCTAGACTACTAGAAGCAACCCTCAACCTCGTGACCTCAACCTCGTGTCTGTACTGCTTTTTTAGTTTAAAAAATAAAAAAAATTTGGTTTTATATAAAGGACACACCTGATTTCAAAAAACAAATATGATCCTTCTGAATTTTTAGACTAGCTCTGTCACCCTATAAAAAGGCCTTAGGTGTTTTGGATGAGTTATTATTATTACTGCCCAGGAATATGGTGTGTTAACCTCGTGAGACGGTTCAAATACTGCAAAGTACAAGTATAACCTTATAATAGTATTTACGAGTATATTAGTTTTTCGTTTAAAAATAATTACATTGCAATTGATAATTAATCTTAATCTGGTTATTTTTTATTTGTTTGATAAAAGTATTAGTTTATTAATCACTAGCTTTTATGGAAAGTGGTGTATGATATTTTTATAAATAGTAAATTATTTTGTGACAGAAAAACGGAAGTGAGAAGATATATAGAAGATCGAACTCCCTTCCGATCACGAAAGAAGATTCCATTATAGAAACTCAAGAAGATGAAGATGAAGAAGAAGAAAAGCGGGTGAAACTTTTCAAGAAGCATGGCTGGTAATTTATTTTATACTAATGTTTAAGGTTCTTAGTTAAATACTAATAATTATTTTTATTACTATTAATATACTGTAATTAAAATGACAATTGGGAAATTTTGGTGCAGGTGGATTAATAGCAGATGGGCGTTCTTGAACGAACCACCGGTGATTGCATCAGAAACTCCGTCAAGATACGCTGCGCAATTCCATGTGGCTACGGGTGGCATTAGCACTTGATCACCGTCTGTTTTAACGTTAGTATATTAATTAAAGTAGTAAAAAAATGTATACAGCTGTGGTATGTGAACCTTTCGGTGTGGTTTTGATTTTCTACTTACGCTTGACGGTGATGATGTAAATATAATATAATATAATATATGCTTGTTGTGATAATATCTATGGAGTTGAAGCTGTGTTGATATTTTTGTACTTGGTGGTTTATTTTTTGGAACGATAACTTTCTTGTATTAAGCTACTGCATTTTCTTGGGTTTTGCGATTTAGTTGGTAAAACCCAAGCGCGACATGCGTTTTATTTTATTCATATAGAAACACTAATCTTATTTCGTACACAAGCATCAATTTTAACTCGTGTAAACTCGTACACACTTGAATATGTGACATATATGAACAGTTTAGCCTATTCAATTTTAACTCGTACTCGTGACAACAACTCACACACATAAAGTAACAGTTTAACCTATTCAATTTCAGTGACAAATATCAACAGTTTAAACTCGTGCTCGTGACAATTATACCTATTCAATTTCAGTTTTAACTTATACACCTGACAAATATGAACAGGTTAACCTGTTTGTCTAGATTTTAACCTATTTGTCTAGATGTATTAAATGAGTTTGCAGATAGTAAATATCAATTTGATGGGATGTAAAATAAAAACTGGTGGGATGTAAAAAGTAAGTTAAAAGAATAAAAACTAACATGTATAGTGTAAATCAAATAAATATGTGACAAATATGAACAGTTTAACCTATTTGTCTAGATTTAAACCTATTCAATTTTAACTCGGTAAACACTTAGATATCATACACACTTAAATATGTGTGACAAATATGAACAGTTTTACTTGTTTGTCTAGATTTTGACTTATTTGTCTAGATGTATTAAATGAGTTTGCCGATCCTAATCAAGTTGGACATGTATCAAGTTGGTGGGATGTAAAAAACAAGTTAAATAATAAGAACTAACACGGATAGTGTAAATCAAGTTGGTGTGGGATTTAAAAAAATAAGTTAAAATAATAAAAACTAACATGTATAGTGTAACTGTGATTACTTTTTACTTAACATTATTGTTGAAACTTTTTTTCGCTACACTTTACTCATTTAGATTAATAGCAAGTATAGATCATTTGTTTCTAATAGGAATGAGCTTAGTACTGATACGGTACCAAAGATACAGATCCTGAAAACATTAAAAGTTGTACGGTATTTGACACCGAAAATCAATAAAATACTTTGAATTGAAAATACCGATTCTAAAAACAGTAAAAAGTGGTACCAAATTCGTATCGAACTTCAATCAGTATAGTACCATTCAGTACCCGTATTTTTCAGTACCGGTACTGAAATGCTTATCCCTAGTTGCAACCCGCATACCCACCGCCAAACGCTTTCTCTTTGATTTTCTATTTACATCCAAGCTCCAATCAAATCTTAAATGTTAAATTTACTCGATTGAATAAACGAATAATGGAATAACCGAAGAGGGGACCTGTGGGCTGTCGGGTTTTTTATTCTAGCCTGATGGGCCCAGACTAAAGGGCTTATTCCAATTATAACAGGCCTAGCTTATACTTTAAACAGTTTTGCTTTACTGGGCCAAACTTGAGTGGGGCTTCTCCTCCCCCACTCGTGCACTGGACTACTCATGAACAGTGAACACGGTGCATTTAATTAAAAAGCTTAAGAGCGACTAGCTGACTTGTTAGATTAAATAGATTAGATATGACAACATATGAAAACATAAATCTGATTATCTTAGTGTTATGTTTTGAGTGATTGGGAATTTGGCACCTATTTTTGAATGGACATAATTATGTATATACTTGATATGTATTTATTCAGATTTTTTTTGACACACGGGAATTATATAGGATTTATATATTACTAGTATTTTGACCCGTCGCGCATTGCTACGACGTCGAAATTTAAAGTAAGCCGAATTTATACCGTCAAATATTTGACCCGACTCGTTTCTGAACAAAATTGATGTTACTAGGTAGACCAACTAAAAACGGACATAAAAATAAGCACGAAAACGTATTATATTTGACTTGATTTATACCAAAACGTACTTAAAAATAACCTTCTAGTGAAAATGTATTATCTATGACTCGACTCCTAAGTTAAGTTCCAAGGCTATGCATGTCATTACCAAAGTTAATACACACGTCTGCCTCATAGTATCAGAAAAGCACACGTTTTTACACGCATGATTTTATAGGATTTATATATTATACGTCTGCTTCGTAGCAACTGAAAAGCACAACGAGATTAAAAGCAACAGAAAAGCACGCCGGGATTAAAAGGCCTAAATCCATCGTATTCTGGTTTGGAGCACTTCTTGAAGATGATATTTGATGATGCTCGGTTTGATGATTAGCAAGCATTTCAAATGCCAATGAGTCCTAGAACAATTGGTTTTGGAGGAGGCATCTTATGGTCTTTCCACGTGGAGGTCATCGGTTGGAGTCCCACTTGGTGCAATATTTTCCAAATAGACTTAGAATTTTACTGACGGGGTGAGTTTCCCCTGGGATCCAACGTTGTCTGTATTCGCAGGCGTGGGTGGGCTTTCAACAATAAGTTTGCCTAGGTGACCGGACTTGTATAATACTCATTGGCCATTAAATAAAATAAGTATTTCGGATGATATCAGATAATACTCAATTTGATTAAGTTACAAAATCACACTCAATAATTTAAAGTATTCATCACTCACATGTATCAAATAATTCCCTTTTATTTTTGTTTTATTCCTTTGGGTAGTTTACTACTTAGGTTCTATTACGTTAGCTTTGAACTGACATTTTTTGCTATCTAAGGTTATATATGGCGGGTAAAGTTATTCTACAAAAACTCATAAAAATAAGAAGTGTATAAAACAGAATGGATGGTAAAATATAACAATGCTGAAAAATATAACACAATTTCGAAGAAAAAACACATTGAGTTACAAAAAAAGACATAATGAGTCACAAAAAAGACACACAGTGACGCAAATATATAATGAACACAAAGATAAATAAAAATACACAATGATGTAAACAAAAAGTCTTAAATCTACAAGCTAAACGTCTGAAAACAAAAACCTAAAATCTCACATCGTAGAGTTCGATGAGACGGTTTCAATGCCGCTTGAATGAGATCAATCGAAGTCTGTTTGATACCCTTCTTATGACTCCTTATTTTTAAGAGACTGTGTATTTGATCTTAATAATGAGTTAAGTTATTCTAAAAATGCTTCTAAAAATAAGAAGTGTACAAAAACACAATGGATTACACAGGATGACACATTGTCAAGCAAATTATAACACAATGTCAAGAAAAAAGACACAATATGTCTCAAAAAAGACACAATGACGTAAATATAAAAAAAACACAATGATAATAAACTAAAATTATAAAATCTACAACCTATAAATCCAAAAATGAAAACCTAAAACCTCAGATCGTAGAGTTCAATGACATGGTTCGAATGTCACTTGAATTAGGTCAATCAGAGTTCATTTGACACCCTTTATACGACTTCTTGTTTTTAGAAGCCTTTGTATTTGATCCTATACCTATATATAATACAATAGTTTATTGTAAAAATGCGTTTAACATATATGAGAAGTGAATAAGAGACATTTCTTTTTTAATTATTTTCTTCATCTTATCAAGCACATATATTAAAAAATATTTGTATTTTATCCTTACCATATATAAGGGTGTGTGACTTCGAACTTGAGCTAAGTTCATTTGAGATCTAGTTCTAAGGTTTGAACTTTTTAGTGGCTGGTTTTTCAAGCTCAAGTGCTCAGTCCATTTGAGATCTATTTCTAAGGTTTGAACTTTTTTAGTGGCTGGTTTTTCAAACTCAAGCTCGACTTATCTTTTATTTATTAATTAATTTATTATGTACATTTATAATCAATTTTTTATATTAATATATATATAACATATATTATATAATTATTTTATCATATACTTATATATAAATAAATGTATTTAATATGTTAAATAAAAATTATACATATAGCATGCTCGCAGATGGATTTTTTTTTATTTTTTATATATATTTATGATTTAAATTTTTATATACAACACAATATATATATATATATATATATATATATATATAGAGAGAGAGAGAGAGAGAGAGGTTATATTATCATAGGATTCGGTTCAAAGAGGAACATTTACCAGTTGTAATAACTATAAGAACTCCTATCATCCAATAAGATTTTAACACATCAACTATATTCAAATTAAATCAAAAGGGGCAACGTAGTCTTTTACTCTCGATATCACAGCATTTCTCTTTCTCTTCTGTTTAAAAGTCACATCATTTTTCTTTATTTCTCTCTTTCCCCATCTTTTTCTTTTACAGTAGAATATTCTTATTTCTTCTCATATTTCTCTTTCTCTCATTTTACATATAAAAAAAACAAATGGAGATAAAAAATATTTGATTCACCATATTCAATATATACAAAAGGCAAATCGAGATACAAAAGAAAATGCCCAGAAGTTAGACTCAGATCGAGGTGGTTGTAACAACTCGTAAATTCTTTGTATTCTATTTCCGTGTATTTCCGTTTGTATTTATCATCGTACTCAGAGATTTGATTATGGAAAGTTTATGTTAAAGTAAGTATATTTTGTCACAACTATATCGTATCTAACCGCTTATTAAACGCTAATTCAACGCAATCACAAGTGACTGTGTTACTTTAGTGTCCCAGTGTGTTGTTTACAATGACCACTTGTGTCATCGCATCGCCTATCTCATCGCATCGCAAAACGCAGTTAATAATGTGGAATTATGTTTTATGTGTGTTATATTTGTTTATGTTACGGTTTGATATCGCTAAAGCTCTCACACGCTCACGTGACTCGCTCTCTATCAATTCAATGGTAATATAACGCTTAACGCTTCGCTAAAACGCTTAACATAACTATCTAATACGAACCGAATCGCCAAACGAGCACTTAACGCGAAAATAACGAACAAAACTTAGCTAATAGGCCAAGTTCGGCCGAACTTGGTTACACCAAGTTCGCCCGAACTTGTTTAGGCCATCAGAACCATAAATTCACAGAACTTGCACTTTCCAAGGCTGAACTGGCTAAGTTCGCCCGAAGTTGTGCCAAGTTTGCTAGGGAAGTGACAAGTTCGGCCGAACTTGATCACTGATACCCACTTCTCCTCTCCACCTATAAATACCTAGCTCTTCACTCATGCTCCCCTTGCTGACCAAGTTCGCTCAGAGCTCTCCCGGTCGAATACTTTCGTGTTCTAAGTAAGAATCAACCCGTTTCAAGCTACAACAGCGTTTTACAACGATTTTGCACAAGGTTTAACCTTCCATTTCATCAAAACTCTTCTGTTTACAAAAATCTTCATCTTATTACACAAAACGTCTGTTTTTCACTTAGATCTATGCTTAGATCCAAGTAAAACCCCTTTTAAACATCGATTTTCTCACAAATACGGATTAATGACGTATGTTCCATTCACTATGAAGTGGAACGGGGCATTTGTCAACCAAGAACTCGGATCCGGAAGCATAAGGACGGTATTGTCGTCTTACACAAACTAGACTAACTCGAACGAACTACAAGTTCGCCCGGATTAGTCCAAGTTTGTGTAAATTGGCTAAACTCGCTCCAAAAGACCTTTCCAGCCTAAGTTTTACTCAGTGGCTTAAGGTTGGAGGGATGGACACTCGATTTCCTCAGCCAACAACACGAAAACGCACGATTTGGATGCCAAAACAGTCGAGTTCGCTCGGACAACATCAAGTTCGCTCGAACTCGTCACCAGATTGGTGACCAAGTTCACCCGAACTTGATCAAATCTTCACAGAAAGTACACAAGTTCGCCCGAACTTGTATCACCCATCAACAAATAGGGCAAGTTCGCCCGAACTTGTCCAGTTTCTCAGGAATCCAGACAGTCAAGTTCGCCCGAACTTGTACCAAATCCAAGAGATTTGGCACAACTTCGCCAGAACTTGTACTCTGCTCCTTCACGTTTCGACCGTTTCAGCAATTCGGAAGACTGATGCACTTCTGTTCGCTTACAGGCTGATCCGGTGCTCTCCTCAATTCACCTCAGATCCCGTATCTCTCTTTAAACGCAACGACTTTGAGTATACTTGAACCCTTTTACGCTTAAACACACTTTTGGGTGTCACATATGTTCTTATATCAAATCACATCACACAACTCTCAAACGCTTATTCGCACCAGCTATACATGACTATACGTGAAATCTGCTGAATTGTATGTGTTACTAGATTGCTTGTACGCCACCCTTAACATGATAGCTTGCTAGAGGTTGACCCGCCACCCGGAGGCCCGGGGTTGTTAAGGCTCGCATTTTTATTTCTCATTTATTTTTCTCTTTAGGACGTGGACACTTGTTCGCGTGCCTCTCACTCGCGGTTTGTAGGTTTACTTGAATCTAAGTAGATACATAGTTCACAACTCTTACGTATGTCATCGGTGTATGCTAAAACGCTTTTATATCTATTATGTGCGCAAACCTGTATGCTCACCTTTACTTAATTGTATTGACGTTTTATTTTAACATATGTGGCAGGTTGAGGATATTTAGTATTGCTGCTTGGTTTAGGATTACCTTTAGAACTCATGTAATAAATCTAGGGAAGATCGAACTTGATATGTTTTAAGAGATATTATATTTTGTAATAATTATTTGGGATTTTATTGTTTAATAGTATGGGATGTTGAACGTTTGAATATTATCGCTAAATAGTTGTTATGGAATTTCTCTTGAGAGAATCTGGTTCGCCTAGTGCCACGCCCCGATGTTTCCGCCGTCGGTTGGGGTGTGACAGATTGGTATCAGAGTCGTAACTATAGGGAAATTAGGTAGAACTGCCATGTTTAACCTAGTCTATAGTTAGGATACCAAATCAGACAGTTACGCATCGATTAAACGCTTGAAATTTATAAGAATTGACAAGTTTGGCCGAAGTTGGGGCAAGTTCGCTCGAACCAGATCAAGTTCGCCTGAACTTGACCCAAGTTCGCCCGAAGTTGTCAGTTCCCTCTCAACACTTAAACAAGTTCGCTCGAGGAGTCAAGTTTGCCCGAAGTTGAATAACTTCGCCCGAACTTGATCCTAAACCCTCGAAATGGACTTTTAAACTACGCATGTTTTTCCTAAAGCTACCACAATACACATGAAGAACGCTCGTATCACACCAAACGAGTGATCAAGTCGAGATTAGGTGTGAAAACCAAGAACTCTCGATAAGATAATTCACTCCGCGCATCCTCTATCGCACGAGATACCTTCGTTGAGTTAGGAGTGATATCCAAACCTCGACGAAAATCTCCATTTCTATCTAGTAGAACTCCCGATTTGATCAGTGAGCATAACCACAACTAGGAATGAGGTTGTTAAGTTAGGGGTGAAACCCGCACCTTAATAACTAATTCCATCCTCGATTTTCAATCTCACCAAAGTCTAGATTATTTCGATGACTCAGAACACGACGTAACTGGAAGGATAAATGCCGTTAACCATTGTACGGCGAGAGCATTTGTCTATTAGGCCAAATCGTGTGTCCGAACTCAGAGAATTTTTGAACCACTTTGGGTAGTCGCTGTCTCAAAACCCAGGACCGCTCCAAAATTGATTTAAGCCTATAATCGTCGATTTTACGTATCATCGAGTTTATTTACTATTTATGTGTTTAAGTTTTACGAATTTTACGCACTATTCGATTTCTCGCTTTATCAATTTCTCGATTTATCGCTTTTACGCTCCATCGATATATGCACTACTCGCACAGCTCTTGTAATCTAAAACGCTAATTAATCACCAACCAAACTAATCGCGCAACTCGCCTACGCTTATGAGGGCATTAGTGCCTCATACGCAACTTTACTCGCTTATTACGCTTATATCTCGCATCTCGAACGCGCTACGTTGTACTTATAAGAAGGTGAATACGTGTAAAATATATGCTTACGTGAATTATGTGCTTACTTGCTTATGTGCTTGTGTGCTATGTGCTTATGTGCCTACGTGTTTACGTGATTTTATGCCTTTCTTGAATAATAATAATAAGTAAACTTTTGAACATAAACCTACTATAATCGAATCTCATCCAATCAAATCCTTCATGTAGATGTCTTCCATGGGATCTCACACTAGGGGGAGCATCCAGCGCAACAACGCTGACAAGCGCATCGCCTCACTGGTAGCCAAGCAGATGGCTAAAGTCATTCCCCAGATTGTCAGCGAAATCCATGCTGTCAGCAGCTACTCGTCAGTGGATTCCAAAACTGGCGCGCCAAAGTCCTCTTTCAGCTTCAAGCAATTCAAAGCGTGCGGACCTCTTACTTTCTCTGGCACGGAAGGACCAAGTGCTATGTTCCATTGTTTCGATTCCATCTAGGTCACGTTCCGCCAAAGCAGATGTCCCGAAGCTCTACGCACCATCAACGCTACCAGCGTGTTCCAATCAAGGGCACTTGATTGGTGGACCGCGGAGCGCAACAAGCGCGGAAACGATTAAGCTTACGGGCTCACTTGGGAGGAACTCAAGAAAATCATGGTGAAAGAGTTCTGTCCTCCGCATGAAGTTCAGAAACTGGAGAACGAATTTTGGGATATTAAGCAAGATGGTCCCGACAACGCTGCTCTCACAGCCCGTTTCAAACAGTTGAGTATTATCTGTCCCGGTCAGGTGGACACTACTGAGAAAGCAATCAATAAATACCTCCGTGCTCTACCAGATTGCGTCGCTGATTTTGTTCAAGCAGCGCGTCCTGCTACCATCGAGGAGACCTATCAGCTCGCCGAAGAAATCAATGACAAGCGCGTTCAGGCTGGTTACTTCAAGAACAGCAAAATTGCAAACCAAGCTATCACCGAGCCGAGTGCTACTACCAAGCCATCTCGAGAATCAAAGTCCAGTCGCCGAGGTCGCAAGAGAGAAAACCCACGCAAGAACTGTGCAGTTGTTGCACCGTTGAACTCTCAGCCGTTTCAGGCTGCTACACCAAACACACCGCCTGCAAAGCGTGCGTACACCAGTCCTCACCCGTTATGTTCGAAGTGTACCTATCATCACCCAGTTGGAGGCAACTGTCGTTTCTGTACCAACTGCAATATATACGGTCACTTTACTGTCAGCTGCCGTAGTGGTCCTCGTCAGCCAGCTCCTCAAGCACCAGCAGCATTTCCAGCTCCACCTCGTACTCCTCGGGCCAACCAGCAGCAACCTCAGCAGCAAGCACCAGTCCCAAAAGCACGTGCTTGCTACACTTGTGGTTATCCAAATCACCTTAGGAATGTCTGCCCTAACAGGGCCATGAAGCAAGAATAGCAGCCTCAGCCTCAGCAGCAGCCACCACCGCAGCCGCAGCAGCAACCACAGGTTGCGCGTGGAAGAGCCTTCAATCTCAATCACCACCAGGCTCAGAACGACAACAACGTTGTCAACGTTACGTTCCTCGTTAATGGTATTTATGCTTCATGTTTCTTTGATACTGGTGCCCATAATTGTTTTGCATCGTTAGAATTCGAAAAAGTTCTAAAGTGTAAACGCGCTAAACTCCCAAAGACTTTCGATGTTGAAGTCGCCACGGAAGAACCGTTACCATTAACTCTGTCTTACGTGGTTGTTCTCACAATCTCAACAACCACATCTTCTCGATCAATCTCATACCTATGCAGTTAGGTAGCTTCGATATCATAATAGGCATGGATTTTCTTCGTGAAAATCATGCTGAAGTTGTTTGTTTCGATAAAATGATTCGTATCCCTCTTCCTAACGGTGATTAACTCCATGTTTACGGTGAAACTCCCTCAAATAAGTTGATGCTTATGTCGTGTACTCCAGCGAGCAAGTGCTTGCGAAAGCAATGCGTCGCATTCCTAGCCCACATCGTGAACCCGGAGAAAGAAAAGAAAAGAAAACCTTGAAAGACGTACCGTTGTTTGTGAATTTCCTAAGGTTTTCCCGACGATTTACCTGGTTTACCCCCTATTCGCGATGTCGAATTCCGTATCGATTTAATTCCCGGTGCTACTCCCATTGCTAAAGCTCCCTATCGCCTCGCACCATCCGAAATGCGCGAGCTATCTAGCCAACTACAAGAGCTTCTTGATAAAGGCTTCATACGCCCGAGCACTTCGCCTTGGGGTGCACCCGTTCTTTTCATGAAAAAGAAAGATGGGACGTATCGAGTGTGTAACTATTATCGTGAACTTAATAAACTCACGATAAAGAACCGCTACCATCTTCCCCGAATCGACGATTTGTTTGATCAGCTTCAAGGTGCTACTTGTTTTTCTAAGATCGATTTACATTTTGGTTATCATCAGCTACGCGTGTTAGAAGAAGATATTCCGAAAACCGCTTTTCGTACTCGTTATGGCCATTTTCCTTTTGGTCTCACGAATGCACCCGCAGGCTTCATGGATTTGATGAACCGTGTATGTAAACCCTTTTTAGATCATTTCGTCAATGTGTTTATTGATGACATCCTTATTTACTTGAAGTCGAGAGATGAACATGCGCCCCATCTTCGTTTAGTTCTCGAACTTCTCCAAGGTAATCGTCTTTACGCCAAGTTCTCTAAGTGTGAATTCTGGCTTGAAGAAGTCAAAATCCTTGGTCATATCGTTAACAGTCAAGGAATTCACGTCGACCCTGCAAAGATAGAAGCTGTAAAGAGTTGGATTATGCCAAAGAATGCATCTGAAATCCGTTCCTTTCTTGGATTGACGGGTTACTACCGTCGATTCATCGCCGACTTTTCAAAAATCGTCGTACCCCTCACCGCTTTAACTCATAAGGACAAGCCTTTCGTTTGGGATTCCAAACAAGAGAAAGCCTTTCAAACTCTCAAGCTTATGCTATGCAATGTCCCTGTACTCGCTCTACCTGTTGGAAATGAGGATTTCGATGTTTATTGCGATGCCTCTAATCTTGGTCTTGGTTGTGTTCTCATGCAACGAGACAAGTTTATCGCGTACGCATCTCGACAACTTGTTGGGATTGAACCCAATGAAAGGAACAGATGATACAAAGCCAAATAACACTATCCGAGCTTTGATTAAACTATCAGAAGTTACAACCTCTGATGTACATACACTGCTTTCCCTAAAGACTGCTCATCCTATCATCTACCTTTACAAAGCTTCAAAGGTCTGCCAGAGTTACAAGGGTCAGAGGATAGAGATCAGAGTTTAGTCATTAGCTTAGTTAAATCAATGTAACAGTGGTAAGCACTGATAGTTAGTATTAGCAGTGTTTTCAGTTAGTTACAATTAGTTTTAATAGACAAATTTAAACTGTTAAAGAAGTTACCTATTTATACTAACTATCTAACCACTGGGCATCTTTGATGACGTCAGGGTTAACAGTGGTAAGCACTGATAGTTAGTATTAGCAGTGTTTTCAGTTAGTTACAATTAGTTTCCTGTCACTATCAACCCTGACGTCATCAAAGATGCTCAGTGGTTAGATAGTTAGTATAAATAGGTAACTTCTTTAACAGTTTAAATTTGTCTATTAAAAGATCAACTTTCGCATATCATCTTCTCTGCATTTTCTTATTACCAAACTGAAATTGCAAAGGCTGAGGGGGAGTTTGTGAATCACATGCAAGTTTACCAAATTGAAAGCATGATGATGATGAAAACAAATGACCATTGCTTGTAGTAAAAGTTTTCCATCTTATTCCGCTGTAAATCTCTTTTCATTCAATCATTTTCCATTTTATTGAAACAAAACTACAAGTAATTTAAATTCAGATCCTAACAATTGGTATCAGAGCTTGATTCATCAAACTCGATCTAACAATCGATTTGGTTCGAACAGATCAGCTCTCTTGCTAATCAGTTTGGTTGTTTTAGCTTGATATTCAGAGTTTTATTACGTTAAAAGTTTTTAAAATAAAATCTGTGAAAAATTAACTGAAAATGTCTCAAAACACACAGGATGCCAATTCTGGATCCTTGTTCAAACCGCCGATGCTCAAAAGAAATGAATATTTCATTTGGCAACGACGGATGGGTCACATCCTTGCTCAGCAAAACACTGGTTGCTGGAGATCTGTTGCTTATGGCCGCACGTTCCAATGGTTCCAAGCACAGAGGATCCAACTAAACAAGTGCCAAAAAATCCTGAAAACTTTTCTGAGCAGGATTTCTAGAAAGTTGAATTGGATGCTAAGGCATTTAGCATAGTTGCTTCTGCCTTACCCAACGAAATTTATGCTGGTCTACTCCATTGGAATAGTGAAAAGGAGTTATGGGATGCACTGAAAGAGCAATTCGGTGGGACTGAGGAAGTGATTGAAAGTAACAGAGAAGTTCTAAATCAGCAGTATGAAACGTTTTGTCACTTGAAAGGGGAGTCTCTAACACAACAATTCGAGCGTTACAGTTGTCTCATCAGTGAACTTAGACTGGTTAACGTGGTTTTTCCTAATACGACTGTCAATAGTCGTTTCCTTAGATCGTTACCAGATAAGTGGGAGACTGTAGCTTATGTAACAAGAAAATCTGTCGGGTTTAAAGAAATGTCGCTGACACAACGTCATGGGATACTTCTCACTTATGAGAGAGAGTCAAACCATAAAAAGAAGTTGCAAGATTCTGGAAAAATAACTGATGATTACTCATTGGGTAGGCAGCAGTAAGGAACAAAGCTATGATCACTATATAGATATTACCACTAGTGGAAACTATGGATCTGAAACATATGCACCCAACTATGCTTTCATTGCTAGTGGGGAAAGCCAAACCTCTGATAATTTATCCTTTGAGCTGAATGATTTACAACACATTGAACCTTCTGTTCTTGAGGAAATGGATATTTTGCACCAACTGGCCCTATTGAGTGTTAGGGCTAGTAAATTCTATAAGAGAACTGGTAGAAAATTCCCAGGTTTGTATGGGGGCTTGAAGGTTGGGCTGGATAAATCAAAAGTCAAGTGTTATAAGTGTAATAGGCTAGGACACTTTGCCAGAGAATGCAGGTCTCAAAGTTCTGAACCAATAGTGACTCATCCTGGCCCTAGACCTCAGCACACACAAAACATTGCTCATTATTCCCAATATGCCCCTGCTCAACATGTTCAAAACACTGCCCACTTTGCACATCCTGCTACCACTGTTCCAGTGCATTATGTTCAATCCACTGCTCCACAAATGCAATATGTTCCGGTATCATCACATCCTCAAGTGCTTGTTCAACAAGCACCCATTGTTACACAACCTGCTCAAACCACTGCTAGTCCAGCAGAGGTATGTCAACAAAGCTTTTTCACACAAAGTTATGTTGACTGGAGTAGCTTGCCTGAGGATTTGACTGATGAAAACTTTGCTTTAATGGCCAAAAATGATGTTGAACAAGAATTTTGTTTAATGGCCTTAGAGACAATTGTTGAAGGTGTTGAATCTGTGGAGATAGTGTCAAAAACTGATGAAGTTCAAGTTTGTGATGAAACAGTGGTTTCAAGTGAAGAAAAAGAAAATGCTGCTGATAAGGAAAAGAACTCTCCAACTGACCCATGGAATGTTGATGTGTGTGAAGATGAGTGTGATTGTGCTCTCATAGCTGCTACAAAGGTATCACCTTAGATCCTTAAAGATCTATGTTCTGACAAATGCATCATTGCTTTTGCAAACATCAAGAAGGTGAATGAAAACCTGAGAAACAAAATTTTAGAAGATGAACTTAATTTTGAAAAACTGATTAAAGAGTTAAAATCAAAGTTAAGTGAAAAAGATTCTGAAATGAGTAGCCTGAGACATGAATCAAGCATAACCAAGGACCAACTCTAAACTATGGTAGAAAAATACCAAGTTTGTAAAAAGGAGTTAGAAGAAACCCAAATCACTTGTGAAAAATGGGTTGAATCCTGTAAAGATTATGAGATTATGCTTGATGCTCAGATCAAGAGCAACATTAAGTTTGGTGTAGGTTTTAGAACCTATGACCAAATTGAGAAAAATGCTGCTGAAATTGATTCTGAGTTGGTTGAAGTAGTCCCCAAAAATTTGGCTGGTGAAGAGATAAAAATCACAGATAAAGCTGGAAACAAAATTGTTTTCGAAAAACCAAAGGTTTCAACAAAAGATAAAGAAACTGAAAAATATTAGTTTAAACCAACCTGGTTAGATGAATGTGATATCTTAGAAAACTTTAAGCCAATGGACTTCACAACCTCTTATGGTACTAAAGCCCCAAAAGCACTGGTGATTCCTATCAAAGATGTGCCAGCAGAGGTTACAACCACTTCTGATAAAAAGTCTGATAGGAAAAGAAGAGTAAAGATTAAAAACCAGTTTTGCGAATTTTTTGAAAAAAGAAATCATGTGGCTGCAGATTGTTTTCTTTTAAAAGCCTATGACATTAACAAAATTTGTGTTATCAAAAACTCTTCAAAATGCACCATCTGCAACAAAACAAATCACTCAACTCAACAGTGTGCCTATCTAAAAAACTAGGAACAAAAGGTAAAAGAGATCAAGGCAAAAGCACTAGAAAGATAAAGTTCAAGTTCTGCTGGAAATAAATCTAAGCAGAGTTTTGAACAAATTGAAACATCTGTTACAAAAGCCTTAAACAAAACCTCTGTTCAAAGAGAGGTGCAAGTGACAGATGCCCCACCATCAAACTCATTTCCAAGAGTGTATGGCCAACCTGCTTATAAAAAGGTTTCTCATGCTTATGAAGGTTACAGAAAGCCTTCAAAGCAAAGAGTAAACAGGCACCCTTATGGATACAATCATTTGATAGGAAATGGTCAAGAGCAGATGTTACAAGAAAATTTCAAAACCACTGACTATTTTCCTAGACTTGAGGCTGGACCATCTGTGACCCCATCCAAAGCCATTTTGGCTTTGCAGACCAATCTTAACTGATCTATTTACTTGATGTGCAGGGACCCTCTACTTGCCTTGATAGCTTATGGTATGTAGATAGTGGAGGTACCAAGCACATGACAGGATGTAGAGCCCTTCTTAAGGACTTCATGGCTCATGGGGGGTGATATATCTTTTGGTAATAACTCAAAGGGAAAGGTTTAGGGTCTGGATCGGTTCTGGCGGGTAAACTCAAGTTTGAAAATGTGAATTTAATTGACAATCTGAAATTTAACCTGCTGAGTGTCTCACAAATGAGTGACAGAGGATATGGATCCTTCTTCACTAAGAAAACTTGTCAAATTGTGGGACCAGAGGTTGTTAAAAAGATTGATCAAATCATTGCTGAGAGCAAAGCACAACTCACTGCACACAGAAGTGGGAATGTGTATATGGTAGATATGCTAAAAGATAATCCTATGTCTGGAACATGCTTATTCTCAGTTGCTTCTAGCAAAGAGACTGAGTTATGGCATAGAAGACTTGGACACACAAATCTTAAAACTATCACCACACTTCCAAAACAAAGTCTTGTAAGAGGTTTGCCTCACAAGCAATTTTCTTGTGAAGAACATTGTGTTTCCTGTTTAAAAGGAAAACAACATAAAAGTTCCTTCAAATCAATTGAAGAGTCCAAAACAAGCCAGTGTTTACAACTTCTTCACATGGACTTGTTTGGCCCAGTGCAAATCATAAGCTTAAAACACAAAAGGTATTACCTAGTGATAGTTGATGATTTCTCTAGGTTTACATGGACCTTCTTTCTTCACTCTAAGGATGAAACTGTAGGCATTTTGCAAAACTTTGTTAAACAAGTAGAAAAGCAATTTGATCTTCTAGTAAAAATCATTAGGAGCGACAATGGAAAAGAGTTTAAAAATAGGGAGTTGGATGCTTTTTGTGAGTCAAAAGGAATTGTTAAACAATATAGCATTCCAAGAACTCCAGAACAAAATGGGGTGGTTGAAAGGAAAAATAGAACATTAATTGAATCAGCAAGAACTATGCTAGCAGATTCTGGTTTACCCTTGTCTTTCTGGGCAGAGGCTGTAAACACTGCTTGATACGTCCAAAACACAGTTTTGATTAACCCTAGGCATCAAAAGACTGCCTATGAGATTTTGTACAAAATCAAACCTCTGATTTCATATTTTAAAGTTTTTGGTTGTCCATGCTTCATTTTGAACTTAAAAGATTCCATATCTATATTTGCAGCGAAAATTGATTGTGGTTATTTTCTGGGATACTCAACCACTGCTAAAGCCTACAGAGTTTTTAACTCTAGGACCAAGTGTGTTGAAGAAACTTTGAACGTAAAGTTCAATGAACTTTCATCATTGAAAGTTCCAGCAAATCCTGCAGAGCTTTTTGATTTAGATAAATTCACATTTGCTGATGTTTCTATCAAGCTAGACAATGCGGGTACACCACAACCATCTGAAGAAGATCAAGATCAAGGATATGACTGTGTGCTTCCACAAACAAAAGTCTATTCTTCCAACAGAGGATCAGGTGCTACAAGCTCTTGTGTAAACTCTGTCACTTCTGGGTCAATAGTTGATCCTCAAACCTCGGTCAGTTCACAAAATCAAACATCTGTTGATAAAAGTCCTACATTTGGGCACCAAAATCATCAGAATGTTACCTCTATACCCCCATACCACCACCTCCATTCTAATCAGTGGCTGATACTTCAAATTCACCAGTAGAGGTTAGCTCAGATGATACACATTTGCAGCCATCACCTCAAAATGCTATTGTTCCATACCAAGGTGATTTGATTTATCTCAAAAGCCATCCAGCAGATCAAGTTATTGGCAACATCAAATATGGGGTACTCACACGGAGCCAATCCCAAAATATTTGTCTCTTTGTTGGTTTTCTATCACTCACACAGCCAGTCAAGTACCAAGAGGCACTGAAAGACAACAACTGGGTAGAAGCCATGCAAGAAGAACTCCTTCAGTTCAAAAGACAACAAGTTTGGGAGCTTGTGCCACTGCCAAAAGATGTAAGTCCAATTAGCACAAAGTGGGTCTTCAAAAACAAAACTGATAAAGGGTTATTGTTGTCAAAAACAAAGCAAGGCTCGTGGTTCAAGGCTACAGACAGGAAGAAGGTATAGACTATGATGAGACTTTTGCTCCTGTAGCAAGGTTGGAAGCTATTCGCCTGTTCTTAGCTTTTGCTGCTAACCACAACATAAAGGTATCAAATGGATATAAAGAGTGCATTTTTGTATGGAAAAATCAAAGAAGAGTTGTATGTCTGTCAACCTCCAGGTTTTGAAGATGCATTCCATCCTGATCATGTCTACAAGCTCAACAAAGCATTGTATGGCTTGAAACAAGCACCAAGAGCCTGGTATGAAACTCTATCCACTTTTCTCTTATCCATAGGGTTTACTAGAGGTAAAATAGATAAACCCCTATTTTTAAATGGAAAAGAAAAGATTTGATGCTTATCCAAATTTATGTGGATGACATCATTTTTGGATCCACAAGCACTGCTATGTGTGAAGAGTTTCGAAAACTCATGGCACCAGAGTTTGAGATGAGTGCAATGGGTGAGCTCCAATATTTTCTTGGTCTCCAAGTTAAACAATTGCACAATGGTACATTTATCCATCAAAACAAGTATGTGAAAGAACTGCTTAAAAAGTTTGATATGGATGATTGTAAACCATGTAGCACACCCATGGCAACCACCAAGCTAGTCACCATTGATGGTAAAGATGACCTTGTTGGTCAAACTCTTTATAGAAGCATGATTGGGTCCTTATTGTACCTAACTGCATCAAGGCCAGACATCATGTTTGCAACATGTGTTTGTGCCAGATCACAGGCATTACCTAGAAAGTCTGATCTTATTGCTGTCAAAAGGATATTCAGATACATAAAAGGTGCTCCCACACTTGGTATCTGGTATCCAGCTAATGGGAATATTGAGCTTTCAGGTTTTTCAGATAGTCACTTTGCTGGGTGCAAAACTACAAGGAAGTCCACATCAGGAGTATATTGCTGCTGCTAGCTGCACTGCTCAACTCTTGTGGCTCCAAAACCAGCTGCTGGATTTAGACTCCACTCAAATTGGACAGTCAAGCTGCTGAAAACATCATTAAAAATCCAGTTTCTCATTCAACTACAAAGCACATTGACATCAGACATCACTTTGTGAGAGATTGCTATGAAAAAGGTTTGATTTCCTTGCATCATGTCCATACTTCAGATCAATGGGCAGATGTTTTAACCAAGGCATTGGATACATCTACCTTTGAAAAATTGATCTCAAGAATTGGAATGCTAAACATGGATTAAAAACAAGTTTTCTTGTAAATCCATGCGAACATAGCATCAAAATGTTTTTAGAAAATCAAAAACATCCTTAAAAATAGTTAAAATTGAAATTTTTCAATAAATCTTTAAAAGTCTGCTCATAACATATGTTTGCTCAAAACCTCTGGAAGGCTTCAAAATCACATCCACTGTTAAAGTGTATCCTCTGACTTCCATTTTTACCACTTTCTCAAACCACTGATAGCTATCCTCTGATAGTATTAAAAATCAGTATTGCTCCATCCTCTGTCTTAAAACAGTGGTTTGCCACCTCAACGGTTACTTTTTCCCATCAGAGGTTACACGTGGCCAGATGTTAGCCATCGGATCTTGCAACAGATGCCACGTCACGTTCACTTTTTCAAAACCCTATAAAACCCCTGTTTTATCCTTTATCAGTGTTTACCCTAAACTGTGTCGATTCCAAAAATCTCAAAACAGTTTTTCTCTCTAACACCATCGCTCCCAAATCAAAATCTTCGAAGAAATCCACACAAGAACTTCCACCCTTCACTCTCATAATCAAAACTCCACATAATTATATCGCCATACTTGAAGAAACCGACGCCAATACTCGTTATCATCCAATGATTTGAATTTTGCAAAAGTCGAAATTCAAGCACATGTTACAAGTCAAAGCCCCAATCTACATTGATGCTCTCCGTGATTTTTGGAAAAATGCTAAGGTTCACTCAACTGTTGCTGGTGTTCCTTACACAATAATCTCCAGAGTAGGGGGAGTGTTGATGCAAATTAGCCCCTAATCAATCTCTTAAGTTTTCAAGTTAATGACATACAACACCCTGTGTCATTTCCTCAAAATGAGATCCAAGCAGAGTTTTTGGAAAGAGGTTATAAAGGCCAGATGAAAAGGTATGACACTTTTTTTAAACCTAACTTTCCTGCTGAGATGAGATTTTACTTTCACACAATTCTTACTTGTCTCTCAGCAAAAACCACTGCTTTCAATGAAATCCCATTGAACATGCAATATCTGGGGTATGCAATTTTAACTGACACAGATTTAAACTACTCCCAGATATTGTTCAATGATCTTGTGAACAATTTTAAAAATATTGAAAAAAGAAAAGCCTTTTTGATGCATCCACGTTTCCTGAGTGTTTACTTACAGGATCAAATTAAAGGTCCTCAAAGTAAACAAGGCGTTGTGATTAACCCAGGCCGCCTTAATCATGAGACTTTCACCAGAATAACAAACCAAGATAAAGTTGTGAAAACACAAGTTGAGGAGGTTGAGCAAATTTTACCTGAACAAAATGTTCAAACTCAACCTCTTGCTACTGAGCACACTGCTCTTGGTGATCAGGGCACCACAACCGCTACCCTGAAGTCCACACCAAAAATCTCCAAAAAGAAAACCAAACCACGTTCCAAAAAGCCCTCCAAACCCAAAAAGGGTCCTCTGGAAGCTGTGATCCCAGAGGTTAACCCAGTGACAGCACAAACGTCACAAACCACTGCTGCTACTTCTTCACAGCAGATGGTTCAGAGATCTCCCACCGGCTTTGAAACTCCTCCTTCTTCCTCACAAAAGGAAAAGGTTGTAGACACAGGGACACCACTTTATGAAGCTCTAGATCCACTTGGTTCTATCTTCCACAGCCCCTCTCCCAGGGCATTATCGCTTTCTACACAGCCACCTTCACCAATACCTTCCCTTCCACCTACTATTTTACCCTTGCTAAATGCAATTGACTTCGAGCAGACACAAACCAGCACTTCTCAACAACCTATTACCGAGAATATACTTCATCATGAAGCTGGGTCTGACTCTTTGTTCTTTGCTAGCCCATCAGCACATGAAGATGCTACATCCCTTAGGTTACATGTAACTCTTGGTGATAGTTCAACTCAAGCAGCCACTACAATTGCTGAACTCCCAAGTTCTCAGTTGGACAGTGGTTTCATTACTAAGACTTGGTTGAAGGCAACCACTGTTGAGGCAACAACTGTTACTTCTGTTGTGGGAAGTCCCCAGTACCAAGACAAAGGGGCATCTATGTTTGAAGCTGGTCCTAAAACCACTGCTCATGATGACATACATATAACTACCACCACTGGTAGGAGTTCAGATGATCCTATTAAATTAGGTGATGAGCTAAAATATCAGGATTTGATGGAGAGAGTAACAAGGATAAAAAGTTCTGTTGATGAAATCAAAAGTTTACTGAAGCAGATGATAGCTACCAAAAGTAAACCCTCTGTTCTATCCACTGCTGATCTCAATGAAGCTCTTAACCCTCTGTTTCAACATCAACAACATTATTTGGATCTACAACACAAGCATCAGATGAATGATGTTAGAAACATGTTTGAATCAAGGTAGCAAGACATTAAAGCCATCAAAGCTCATCTACTCACAACCACTGGCCATTCACCTCCTACGGCTATCTTTGTTACAACAGATGAAGCCAAAAAGGGGAGAAACCTTTGGGAAACAAAAAACTGACAAAGATGATGATAAGGCCAGACCTACCTTAAAAATTCCAAGGCCTGATGGTTCAAAGAAGAAAGATTTGACTGATGAAATTGTGGCCAAGGCAAGGGCTAGTCACAAGAAGAATGTGATTGAGGAGAGCAGAGTGTTGGTTGAGAAAAAGATTGATCAGCAAAAAGAAAAAGGAGAGGTTGGTACTTCATCAAAAAGAACACCTGCTAGAAAAGTCAGGCAACCAACATCCACACCTCCTAAAACTAAGCCTGCAACCAATCCAACCATCAAAACCTCTGCTTCTCAAAAACCTATCACATCTTCAAAACCACAACCCACATCCACACAAGCAGATGTTACAGCAACTGTTGTGTCAACATCTGTTGATACAGCAGAGGTTGCAACAGATGCAACTCCATCCACTACCATGATCACATTTCCCACATCAACTCAACCATTATCCACACCACCAAAAATCCCACAACCACCATCACCCACTCTAAGGTTTAAAAGGAGGAAAATCACAAAAGTGATAAATGATGATGAGATCTTTGCACCTCTTCCATTATCATCAACACAAATGACCTCCACATCAGTGATTACAACATTTTCAAGTCTTCAAGTTACTCCAGCATCAAAGTTATATCCTCTTGATTTACCAGCAGTCAGGGAAGAGATCCTAAGTTTCTTTTTAGAGGATGACCCTGATAAAAGAACAGTCATATCCCTTGATGGCTATCCAAGACCAGCAAATGTTGATGCTTACCTGGAACTGAAAAGGAATCAAGCAGAGGATATTGCCAAAAGAGAATCAGCTGGTAAAGATGATAGTGAAATACAGATTGTTATGTCCTTTCAACCGAGCAAAGTCACCATTTTACAAAACTTTGTCAAGAAGCTGAGCAACTAGGTTTCAGAAAGGGAAGATAAGCTGGTCAAAAGTGAGCTCATTGAGTACATCATGGAAAACAAGAAGTATAGGGCAACAAGGCCACAGTTCAGGGATTGGAGCTTGGCTGAGCTAAGAGAAGAAATCAGCAGAATACAAGAAATGTCAAAAGATCCTCTTAAAAGGCCAACTCCTCCCAACTGGGATTTATACAAGAAAGATGTGTCTGAAAGAGACTTGAAGTTGAAAAGAATGAAGAATGAACTAATTCAAAATCACTATGGTTCAAAGAACCAAGTGATGAGATGGGGTGAGGTCATGGTGATAGACACTTACAAAAGTTTGGAAGAGAGGAGGAAAAAGGATCCATCCATGACTCCTAAGCCTGACTATTCAAAAGAAGATGCTATCCTCAGAGCTCAACTCTCCAAAAAGTCCATCTCAACATCTGCCCATTCCACACTTGCCCTGTTACACAAAAAAAGGCAAGGGGAGATGTCTAAAAAGACTGACAAAGAGTTTGAGGATACATTTATCAAAGAAGGTATACAGAACATGATTGATTATCCAACAGATGATAGAAGTGCCAAGCTAGCTAAAGATCTATCACAAAAAGCTCCTGCTCAAACCTCAGCAGTAAAAGCTCCTTCAAGAAAACCATCAGACCCAAAAATTCTAAAATGGAAGGTCGACAAAGACACCCATGAATTGACACTGCTCAAGTCTGATGGTGCAGCCACTAAACTATCCATGGAAGCTGCCTATGAGCTTACAGTAGAAGACTTCCAAGAAATACTATGTTTAGAGCTGGAGAAGGATGCTGATGACATGGAATCTCTTAACTTTGAACTTCAATTCAAAGGTCAAATAAAAGAATTCCTTCTGAGGAATAAAGACCAAGAATAAAGTGTTTTTGGCATCATCTGTTCCAGGGGAGATTGTTGGGATTGAACCCAATGAAAGGAACAGATGATACAAAGCCAAATAACACTATCCGAGCTTTGGTTAAACTATCAGAGGTTACAACCTCTGATGTACATACACTGCTTTCCCTAAAGACTGCTCATCCTATCATCTGCCTTCACAAAGCTTCAAAGGTCTGTGAGAGTTACAAGGGTCAGAGGATAGAGATCAGAGTTTAGTCATTAGCTTAGTTAAATCAATGTAACAGTGCTAAGCACTGATAATTAGTATTAGCAGTGTTTTCAGTTAGTTAAAATTAGTTTCTTGTCACTATCAACCCTGACGTCATCAAAGATGCTCAGTGGTTAGATAGTTAGTATAAATAGGTAACTTCTGTAACAGTTTAAACTTGTCTTAAAGATCAACTTTCGCATATCATCTTCTCTGCATTTTCTTATTACCAAATTGAAATTGCAAAGGCTGAGGGAGAGTTTGTGAATCACATGCAAGTTTACCAACTTGAAAGCATGATGATGATGAAAACAAACGACCATTGCTTGTAGTAAAAGTTTTTCATCTTATTCTGCTGCAAATCTCTTTTTCATTCCATCATTTTCCATTTTATTGAAACAAAACTACAAGTAATTTAAACTCAGATCCTAACACAACTCAAGATCCACGATAAGAACTACACGGCCCATGATCTCGAACTCGGTGCAGTTGTTTTTGCATTGAAGATATGGCGACACTCCTTTACGGTACTAAGTGTACGGTCTTCACCGACCATAAGAGCTTACAACACATCTTTAATCAAAAAGAACTAAACATGCGCCAACGCAGATTGGTTGAACTTCTCAACGACTATGATTGTGAGATACGCTACCATCCGGGCATAGCAAACGTCGTGGCCGATGCTCTCAGTCGACGAAGCTATGTGTATAGTGTTCGTGACTCTCAAGCTTTGAATAATCTCGAAATTCTGATTCGCTCCACCCAATTTGCTTGTTTTAACGAGAATGCCTTGCAAGAAGAATTGAAATGTGGTACCGAAACCCAGCTTGTAGTTAAACCAAATGGTATTTATTATTACCTCGATCGTATTTGGATTCCTAGTTGTGATAATCTTTGAGATTTGCTAATGACCGAAGCTCATAAATCTCGATACTCCATTCATCCCAGAGCCGAAAAGATGTACCATGACCTTCGTCCTAAGTATTGGTGGTCGGGCATGAAAAAGGATATCGCCTTATACTCTCAAAGTGCTTCACTTGCTTGGAAGTTAAAGCCGAGCATCAAAGGCCCTCTGGCTTGCTCGAACAACCCGAAATCCCGATGTGGAAGTGGGAGAGTATAGCCATGGACTTCGTTACAAAACTCCCTCGCACCTCTTCTGGTCACAATAGCATTTGGGTTATCGTTGATCGTCTTACTAAATCTGCGCACTTTATTGCCATACGAGAAGACTTTAAGGTAGAATGATTAGCACGAATCTATACCGACTGAGTCATTTGTCGACACAGGACGCCTCGTGACATCATCTCTGACCGTGATGGTCGCTTTACCTCACGTCTCTGGGAGACTTTTCAATCCGCTCTCGGTACTATGCTTAATCTCAGTACCGCTTTTCATCCTCAAATCGATGGTCAGATTGAGCGCACGATCCGCACCCTCAAAGACATGCTTCGTGCGTGCATTATAGATTTTGGTGGTAATTGGGATACGCGTTTACCTGTAGTTGACTTTTCGTACAATAATAGTTATCATACTAGTATTCAAATGGCTCCTTTTGAGGCACTTTATGGAAGGAAATGTCGATCGCCTATTGCATGGCACGAGATCGGAGAAGCACAGATCACAGGTCCCGAGCTAATCCAAGAAACGACAGACAAAATCCTCCAAATTAGAGAAAATCTCTTGAAAGCTTGGAGTCGCCAAAAGAGTTATGCCGATAAACGCCGCAAGCCCCTACAGTTCAAAGTGGGAGATCACGTTCTCTTAAAGGTTGCACCTTGGAAAGGAGTGATCCACTTCGGAAAGAAAGGGAAACTAGTGCCGCGATACGTGGGTCCCTTTAAGATTCTGGAAAGAATTAGCAAAGTGGCCTACCGGCTCGAACTACCGGAGGAACTCAGCAACGTACATCCGACTTTCCACGTCTCGAACCTCAAGAAATGCCTAGCTGAAGAGAATCTAGGTACCGCTCAAGGATTTGCAAATCAACGAGACTCTTCACTTCGTGGAAAATCCAGTAGAAATCATGGACCGAGAAACCAAGAAACTTCGACGCTCTCGCATTCCTATTGTGAAAGTCCGGCGGGAAGGCAAAGGCGGTGCCGAGTTTACTTGGGAATTGGAAAGTGATATGAAAGCTAAATACCCGCATCTCTTTGTTACGACCACTACTTAAATTTCGGGACGAAATTTCCTAAAGTAGGGGAGACTATAACAACTCGTAAATTCGTTGTTATTCTATTTCCGTGTATTTCCGTTTGTATCTATCATCGTACTCAGAGATTTGATTGTGGAAGTTTATGTTAAAGTAAGTATATTTTGTCACAACTATATCGCATCTAATCGCTTATTAAACGCTAATTCAACGCAATCACAAATAACTGTGTTACTTTAATAGCCGAGTGTGTTGTTTACAATGACCACTTGTGCCATCACATCGCCTATCTCATCACATCGCAAAACGCAATTAATAATGTGGAATTATGTTTTATGTGTGTTATATTTGTTTATGTTATGGTTTGATATTGCTAAAGCGCTCACACGCTCACGTGACTTGCTCTCTCTCAATTCAATGGTAATATAACGCTTCGCTAAAACGCTTAATATAACTATCTAATACGAACCGAATCGCCAAACGAGCACTTAACGCGAAAAGAACGAACAAAACTTAGCCAATAGGCTAAGTTCGGCCGAACTTGGTTACACCAAGTTCGCCTGAACTTGTTCAGGCCAACAGAACCATAAATTCACAGCAAGTTCGCTCGAACTTGCACTTTCCAAGGCTGAACTGGCCAAGTTCACTTGGAAAGTGACAAGTTCGGCCGAACTTGATCACTAATACCCACTTCTCCTCCCCACCTATAAATACCCAGCTCCTCATTCATGCTCCCCTTGCTGACCAAGTTCGCTCAGGACTCTCCCGATCGAATACTTTCATTTTCTAAGTAAGAATCAACCCGTTTTCAAGCTACAACAACGTTTTACAACGATTTTGCACACAAGGTTTAACCTTCGATTTCATCAAAACTCTTCTGTTTATAAAATGCTTCATCTTTTTACACAAAACTTCTGTTTTTCACTTAGATCTATGCTTAGATCCAAGTAAAACCCCTTTTAAACATCGATTTTCACACAAAATACAGATAAATGACGTATGTTTCGTTCACTATGAAGTGGAACGGCGCATTTGTCAACCAAGAACTCAGATCTGGAAGCAAAAGGACGGTATTGTCGTCTTACACAAACTAGACTAACTCGAACGAACTACTAGTTCGCCCGGATTAGTCCAAGTTTCTGTAAAATGGCTAAACTCGCTCCAAAAGACCTCTCCAGCCTAAGTTTTACTTAGTGGCTTAAGGTTGGAGGGATGGAAACTCGATTTCCTCAGCAAACGACGCGAAAACGCACGATTTTGATGCCAAAACAGTCAAGTTCGCTCGGAAAACAACAAGTTCGCTCGAACTTGTCACCAGAATGCTGACTAAGTTCGCCCTAACTTGATCAAATCTTCACAGAACGTACACAAGTTCGCCCGAACTTGTTTTAATTCCAAGGAATCAGGACAAGTTCGCCCGAACTTGTATCACCCCTCCACAAATAGGGCAAGTTCGCCCGAACTTGTCTAGTTTCTCAGGAATCCAGACAGTCAAGTTTGCCCAAACTTGTACCAAATCCAAGTGATTTGGTACAGCTTCCCCCGAACTTGTACTCTGCTCTTTCACGTTTCGACCATTTCAGCAATTCGGAAGACTGATGCACTTCTGTTCGCTTACAGGCTGATCCGGCGCTCTCCTTAACTCACCTCAGATCCCGTATCTCTCTTTCAACGCACCGACTATGAGTATACTTGAACCCTTTTACGCTTAAACGCACTTTTGGGTGTCACATATGTTCTTATATCAAATCACATCACACAACTCTCAAACGCTTATTCGCACCAGCTATACATGACTACACTTGAAATCTGCTGAATTGTATGTGTTACTAGATTGCTTGTACGCCACCCTTAACATGATAGCTTGCTAGAGGTTGACCCCACCCGGAGGCCCGGGGTTGTTAAGGCTCGCATTTTTATTTCTCATTTATTTTTCTCTTTAGGACGTGGACACTTGTTCGCGTGCCTCTCACTCGTGGTTTGTTGGTTTACTTGAACATAAGTAGATACATAGTTCACAACTCTTACATATGTCATGCGGTGTATGCTAAAACGCTTTTATATCTATTATGTACGCAAACCTGTATGCTCACCTTTACTTAATTGTATTGACGTTTTATTTTAACATATGTGGTAGGTTGAGGATATTTGCTATTGCTGCTTGGTTTAGGATTACCTTTAGAACTCATGTAATAAATCTATGGAAGATTGAACTTGATTTGTTTTAAGAGATATTATGTTTAGTAATAATTATTTTGGATTTTATTGTTTAATAGTATGGGATGTTGAACGTTTGAATATTATCGCTAAATAGTTGTTATGGAATTTCTCTTGAGACAGTCTCATTCGCCTAGTGCCACGCCCCGGTGTTTCCGCCATCGGTTGGGTGTGACAGTGGTTGCGGTGTTCGAAGGCGGCGGAACCACCATGGAAGACAGAAAGGGGTGGAGTCGCCGGTGATGGTGGCGGATCAGGGAATGGATCCCCGGCAAGATAACTGACCGGGGTGATGTAGACGGCGGCGGCGACTGTAACAACTCCGATTTTCGTTGTTATCTTTTTCATTGTATTTCAATGGTAATCCCGAGATTCGAATTATAAGAAGTTATGTTCATTAATTTAAATATGTTTTATTTCAATTATATCGCATCTAATCGCTTCTTAAACGCATTGCTAATCTAAACGCAATCACAAGTAGTTATGCTACTATATGAGCCGAGTGTGTTATTGTTTAACAAACACTTGTGCCATCGCATCGCTTCTCTCGTCGCATCGCAAATCGCGGTTAATTACGTGAATTTATGTTATTTATGTGTTATGTATGTTTATGGTTTATGATTACAATCGCTATCGCATCACTCTCACACGCACGAATCGCTTAACCACTCAATGTCATCGATTATAACGCTTAACGCTTCGCTAAAACGCTTAATATAACTACCTAAAACGAATCGAATCGCCAAACGAACACTTAACGTGAAATAATCAAACAAAACTTGACCCAAAGGTCAAGTTCGGCCGAACTTGTATATCACAAGTTCGCCCGAACTTGCCAAAGCTTCACAACTTATCAAAACCCACAAGTCCGCCCGGACATGTGTAGAGAACTAAGAGAAAACAACAAGTTTGCTCGAATTTGTACCAAGTTCGCCCGGACTTGATACAAGTTCGGTCGAACTTGATGCCTGCTCCCTCATTTCTCCCCTCACCTATAAATACTCAGCTCCATTCTCTCATTTGAACTTGCTGACCAAGTTCGCCCATAGCTCTCCTAACCCGAAACCCTTGTTTTCTAAGTAAGATTCAACCCGTTTTCAACTACAATGATGTTCACCAACGTTCTACAAAGGTTTACAACGATTTTAGCACAAGGCTTTGCCTTCGTTTTCATCAAATCTCTTCTGTTTACGAAAATCTTCATCTTTTTCTACAAAACTTCTGTTTTTCACTCAGATCTATGTTTAGATCTAGATCTGAGTAAAACCTTTAAAACTTGATTTTTACACAATTTCGGACTAAATGACGTATATTTCGTTCACTTTTGAGTGGAACGAGGCGTTTGTCAAGCAAGATCTCAGATCCCGAAGCACAAGGACGAAATCGTCACTTTACACAAACTGGACTAACCCGTATGAATCACAAGTTCGCCCAGATTAGCCCGAGCTTCTGTAAAATGGCTAAACTCGCTCCAAAATACCTCTCCAACCTAAGTTTTTCTCAGTGGCTTAAGGTTGGAGGGATGAACACTCGATTTCCTCAGCAAACGACGCAAAAAACGCACGATTTGGATGCCAAAACAAGCAAGTTCGCCCAGAATACACCAAGTTCACTCGAACTTGTCACCAATTTGGTGACTAAGTTCGCCCGAACTTGGTCTCTCATGTCAAATCTACAAAAAATGGCACAAGTACGCCCGAACTCTGTCCAATTTTCAAGAAAATTAGACAAGTTCGCCCGAACTTGTCCTCCTCAGTTAATAACCCTACAAGTTCGCTCGAACTTGTATAATTTCCTTGGAAATTAGACAAGTTCGCCCGAACTTGTCTCACCTCTCAACAAGACTTCAAAAGTTCGCCCGAACTTGTATGAAAACATACAAGTTCGCCCGAACTTGTATCCTCAGTAAGTTCAGAAGCACAAGTTCGCCTGAACTTGTACTTTCCAGTACAAGTTTGCCCGAACTTGACTACTGACCTCTCAACGTTAACCGTTTCAGCAATTCGGAAGACTGATGCACTTCTGTTCGCTTACAGGCTGATTCGGCACTCTCCGCAACTCCTCTCAGATTCCGAATCTCCCTAAAACGCACCCACTGTGAGTATACTTGAACCCCTTTTATGCTTAAACGCACTTTTGGGTGTCACATATGTACGTATATCAAAACACATCACACAACTCTCAAAACAATTATTCGCAGCCCGCTGTTTGTATGACTATACGTGAAATCTGCTGAATTGTATGTATTGCTTGATTGCTTGTACGCCACCCTTAACGTGATAGTATACTAGAGGTTGACCCGCCACCCGGAGGTCCGGGGTCGTTAAGGCTCGCATTTCATATTTCTCATTTATTTTTTCTTTTAGGATGTGGACACTTGTTCGCATGCCTCGATCAATCGCGGTTTGTTGGTTTGCATGAATCTAAGTAGTTACATCATTCACAACTATCTCGTATGTCATGTAGTGTATGCTAAACGCTTTTATATCTATTATGTACGCAAAACATGTATGCTCACCTTTACTTAATTGTATTGACGTTTTATTTTAACATATGTGGCAGGTTGAGGATTAGCATTGGATGCATTGGATTTTGCTTAGTTTAGTTGTTTTAGTTTGTTTTGATTTGGAAACTCATGTATTAAATCTAGGGGATATCGAACCTGAATAGTGCTTATGAGAAAACAAGTTTCTGTAATAAATGTTTGGAAATGTTATGTTTGATAGTATGGATGTTAAACGTTAAGTAATGTTGCTAGATAATTGTTATCGTGAGGCAATATGGTCACCTAGTGCCACTACGCCGATGTTTCCGCCATCGGTTGGGGTGTGACAGCGACGACGATGTTGAAGGTAGTGGAAGGGGGTTATGTAAACGGCGGCGACGGCGGCGGTGGTTCTGTGACGGAGATGGTGGTGGCACGACAATGGTGACAGCGGCGATGGTGGTTTTACGATTTCAAAAAGTTTTTTTTTTTTTGAAAACGTTTGCATATGTAAATGTTTAACCCCAAAGCGTTCCAGCTTCCTTCAACATGATTGATCGGGGTGATGTAGACGGGGAAAAAGGGTGGGGTCACCGGTGATGGTGGTGGATCGGGGAATGGATCCCCGACAAGATGATTGATCGGGGGTGATGTAGACGGCGGTGGCGGTGGTAATTTTGTCGATTTCAAATGTAAAAGTTTTTTTTTGAAAATGTATGCATATGTAAAAAATGTTCTTGTGTACGTTAGTCAAAGCCAACGCATGTAAAAAACATTCGACAACATACTTAAAAAAATTGACGTCGTACGTAAAAAAACATTCGACAACGTGCGTTAAAAACCTTTCGATAAGCCGGGGTTTTGTCGATTTCTTATGTGTGTAAATAAATCAAGGTATGGAGTTTGGCAACGTGCGTAAAAAAAGGTTTGAAAACCTGCGTAAAAACGTCTTTTACGCAATACACCACTATGTAAAAAAATAAACAAAAACATGTATGTTAGACAAAGACAGCGCGCGTAAAAAACATTCAACGTGCGTTAAAAACGTAACGCGTAAAATAGTTTTTTTATTTTTTATTTTGTTGTATAAAAAAATCTACGGTTGGTGTCAGTTTTTAGAAGAGAGATACCTTTCTCGCCGACGTAAAAGATCAAACGTGAAAGAAATGCCAACGTAAAACGTCGACGTGAAATATGTAATAAGAGAAATATTAAAATAAAAAGTACGGTTTATTTTGGTCGAAAGTAAAACGTAAAACGTAACCATTCACGCCGAAGTAAACCATCAAACGTAAAAAAAAGTAAAAATAGAGAAGCTGGGGATGTTAAAAATTGGTGTATGTTTTCAAGTTTTTACATTTGTTTAAAAATGTAATAAAAAAGATGTTTCTTTTACATTTAAAAAAATAGACAAAAAACAATAAAAAGATTTGATGCGTTGAATGTAGAGTCAAAAACAATTAAAAGACTTCTGACATGTTTCTTGTCAACAATTAATAGTCCTTTAACCAAATTACCAAATAACCATTTTCTCAATAAATTTATATTTTTCACAAAAGACAAACAACATATGACACATGTTTATTCAAATTCAATTTCAACCACATATTGTAGAAAGATCTAGGTTAGAAAATGGTTCCTATGGTTTTCCTATCTAAGGATGGTTTTTATTTTAACTCATCCCTATTATCATGTATATATTTATAATAAAAATAATTATATATAGATGTTTAATACTTTAAAATAAAAATTATAGCATAACATGCATGTTTAGTCTCGTGAGCTAGCTTGAGCTCGATAGTAAAGCTCGGGTTCATTCTTGTTTATAAAACAAGCTTATTTTAGTCTTAGGCTAGTGCTTGGGCTCAAGCTCATTTAAGCTCGGCTCACCTCAAGCTTTTAGCGAGCTAATCCCGAGTAGCTACGAGCAGACTTGGCTCGTTCCCAGGGGCGGATCTATGGCTACGTAAGGGGTTCCCAGGAACCCGTTCGGTTTGTAATTTATAGTGTCAAGTTAAATAAATAATACTGAAGGAACCCTTTAATATTTTGTAAGGGAACCCATAAATAAATTTGGGTGTTGGTTTGCTGGTAATGCGTGTTCTCTTTGCTCTTGAGGTCCCAAGTTCAAGCCCCTTTTGAAGCTTTTTTCTTGCTTTTTTTTACTTAAAAATCAAATTATATGAGAAGACTAAAAGACAGTCAATGAATTATATGAGAAGACTACATTTACTGATAATAGTATACACCATTTATTATTTTTGGTGGAAGATTACACATTTATTTTTCCTATTGGTTGATCATCATTCTTTGTCTTCTTCATCAATGAGGTTTGGATTTCTCAATGAAACCTTGGTTAATTAGATTGTATCAACATGCAATTTAGAATTCTATTTCTTCGGTTATTTTCCTAAAATTAATAGGAATTCACAAAAGTGAGTAAGGTGGAATTTGAAGTTTGCTTAAAATATAAACTAATTTGGTTAATCCTAACTTAGTTATTTCTTTAAATGGTAGTAATAGGACCCCACCATCCTAACTTAGTTATTTCTTTAAATGGTAGTAATAGGACCCCACAAAATAAAAATGCTCATGCTTTGCCATGGAATATTTGGAGTATTGCATTAGACAACTTTGAGAAGAGAAAGGTAAATTGCTTTAAATTTCATTCATTTTTATACTTTATTTGATAATTTATAGAGAAATTCTGGTATAAGCACGAACATATAATGGCTTTTGTCAAGGATGAAGTTGTGTGTCGAATCACCATAGATATGAACCTCTGAAAAGAGATGATGCATACTAATATTGGTAAAGATTATCTTATTTATATTACGTGTTTTTAAATATATTATGACGATGGTTTTTTTATTATTGTATCGTATTTTTATCATGTGATGAACCTTACTTGACCCGAACCGTCGAACCGACCCGACTTTTTTATGTTCGGAAAAGTGAACCCCTTGGAAAAAATTTCGCCACTGCTCGTTCCCACCAGCTAAGTCTACAAATTTCCAGTTTGAGCTTAAAAGGCCATCTAGCACTTCAATTCAATGCATAAGGCATGGCTTGTTCCAGAATCGAGAATGATCCACCAAATGTTTTCGAGATTAACTAGACCAGAAATCGATTTATGACACATAAATCTTGATTTGGTGCTTTCACCATTATAGTCATTGTCCATGCATACATGCAAAAACAAAATTCACATTATTGTGATAATAAAAACGATAACATGTTAGTTAAATGTCAATTAAAAGTACATATGAGTTCATATTTAAATCTCTTAAAAATTCAAATCAACCAAAGTTTTCAATACGAGATTGCACAAAAATCAACAATACACTCAAGGTCAATGACCATTGACCAAGAGTCGACCAAAGACCAATTAATAAACGGGGTACAGCAAACATCAGTGTCAAGATCGATATTGTGGGACAAACGTGGAATGACCATCCAACCTATTGATAGCACTTCAAGATTGAACAAATACAAAGTATTCAAATTAAAGTTCAACAATGATTTGAAAAAAATACTGGCATGCCTTAATAAAGCTGAAGTTTATTGAAGACCAAAGTAATTATTCTTAAAAGGTTATATAAAAAACCACTTACGTTTTTATAAATAATTAGTTTGTTATAAATATTAGGTTTTATAACAATGGAACCAAAAGAAATTCTAGTCTCATCAAATTGGAAAATGAGCAACAATTTAAAAAGAAAAACAAGAATCCTTATCTTTTTTAAAAGATAGATGTCTTGCTATAAGCCTATAAGTACGTACTAGAAACAATTATGTGTAGTGAAGCAAAGGCCAATAAGATAAGGTTTCGAGTATTGAATTTTAATAATTCTAACTATTTGTTATTGGTCGTAACAGTTACAACTTTAAAAATAACTTATGATAGTTCCAATTATTAACAAATTGGTCTCCAATGGACCCGACTAACGAAACCCTAAAGTCGTAGGTCGCCAAAAAAACAGTTTTTGGCCAGAAATAGGTACCTAGAAGTCCGATCTAATGTTACAAAGAGGCTAGGGACAAAAATGTTGAGTTTTCTGGCCAAAAAGAAGTTTTCTGGCGGCATTAATAATTGGGCTTTACTAGGAAAATGCTCCTAAAGGTCCGATCTAAGGTTACAAAGAGGTTTGGGTCGAAAATGTTGAGTTTTCCGGCCAAAAGGAGTTTTCCGACAGCCTCAATAATTGAGGCTTTTACTAGAAAAGGTTCCTAAAGGTCTGATCTAAGGTTACAAAGAGGTTTGCGACGAAAAGGTTGAGTTTTCCGGCCAAAAACATTTTTCCGGCAACCAACATTAGGGTTCCGTTAGTCAGGGTCCATTGAAGGCCAATATGTTAATAGTTGGGACTTTCAATGGTTATTTTTTAAGTTGAGACTGTTGGCGACCAACGACGAATAGTTGAGATTATTAAAATCCAATACTCCTATATTACTACAATACTACCATCTTGAGTAAATTAATTTTAAGATTTTGTTACTTTATTAAGTTTTTTCCTTAGTTGAGACAATAATTAACGAGATTAGTTTTTTATGCTAAGGTAATATCGAATCACCCTTTTACCCATGGTCATAAAAATCATACCAAATCTATTAGTATTATTACTATTTATATTATTATTATTATTAATATTTGGCAGGGACAACACGAAAAGCTTGAAGGAGATCAACGGGAAACGGGGGAGGGGGAGGTTGCCGGTATGTGCAGAGTTCTGAGGGTCGTCGTTCGGACAATTAGCCTGAAAATTACACCAGCTAGAGAATCTTGGAATAAGAGAGGATGCATCTCCTTAATCCAGATTCTGTGATTCAAGTGAATTCCGTTCTAACTCGATTCACTGAATTTGAATTAAGGAGACATATACGCTCTTATTCCAAGATTCTCTAGCTGATGTAATTTTCAGGCTAGTGGTCCAAACGACAACCTTCAAAACTCTGCACATACCGGCAACCTCCCCCCCCCCCCCAATCCCGTTAATCTCTTTCCCCCTTCAAGCTTCCATGTTTTCCCGACCAAATATGACCTTGAATGATGGTATATCAAAAACCCACATCTCACCTCACCCATCTCCAATCTCTTTCCCTCGCACCCTTGACCCTCTACAAACCACTACATACGACTTGGTAACCTTATAAAGTTCTCACCAAGCTCAAACCATACGAGAATCAGATCCTGTAATCCATCACACGGTCGGTGTTACACCTCAATTGGAACGCAAACTTCCCATGAGACCCAAATTTTACAAAGCTCGACACCAACTGAGAATAATCGTCAACCTTGGGGATTGAATCCAACGCAAAAAAAATTATAAGGACTAGATCAAATATTGTAAACAAACCACATCAGTGATATTTTTGTCATTTACTCTACTATATATACCGTAATTCCATATTCCTATGTAAATTTCAATTAATAATATGTATAATTAAATTTGTCTCTCTATGTAGAAGGTTTATAATTCCCAAAGGTTTTTGTTTATATTTGAAAGTTGATTTCTTGTTTCATCATCATCATACTAAGTAAATCTCACTAACAACAAAGCTAAGGTAAGTTTGAGAAGGTAAGATGTAGACAGCCTTACCTCTATCCGGTAGGAATAGAGAGGCTGCTTCTAGTGAGATCCCAAACTCGATAGTAGTTTTGCATCAAGCGTTGGACATAAGACATATAACACTCAAAAAGGGCCAATTAGTGCATGTACCCCCTTCTCTTTTGGCTATCAACACCACCACATGATGCATGATTAACTGTCCCCTGCTTTTAACGTTATTTTCACGAATTAGTAAAATAACGTTAAAATTAGTGCACTTTCACTTTTTTCCCCTAATGACCCACACATATATACATTATATGTGCATACCGCAAGTTGATTTCTAGTTTAAGATTTCTTATTTTCGAAAGGTGTATATATATATATATATTTTGCAACTGATTTAAATTTAATCAATTTTAGGCATGAGATTATATTTGTTTTGAATTAGGATAAATGAATGCAAGGGTAATGGTGGTTGTGATTGTGAAGGATGTGTCTGGTCGATGAGAGGTGATCGATGTTGTGACTTGTGAGATTTTTGGAATTGGATGTCGCTTATGGCAGGAAGCAGTCAATTGAATGGTAGCCAGGGGCATGACCAAGTATTGGGTTTCTAGGAACCCATTCGGTTTTTTATTTTTAGTGTAAATATATGTAGTAAACTAAAAAGGAACCCATAAACAAAAGCTTTGGTGTCTGATAACAGGGGTAGCTCAAGCCTCAATAAAATGACTAAAATACATAATTGCTTAAATGGTTAAAAGGTTAAAGGGTTTGAAACCCGCGAACTATGGTGAACAGCAAAAAGAACGTGTACAGTAATCAGTCACTTCACTGATTACTTGTGAAACTCTCCCTCAGCCGCAAAAGAAAGCATGTGCACATGGAACTCTCTTTTGTCCGCATGTCTAAAGCCTTCAACCCCTAAACAGGTAACTCCTCCACTGCAGCCTTGGATCCTTGGTCAAGAGCTTCCTCTTATAGAATATGTCTCATCTATAAATACTAGCTCTAACAGCCACACTCCATACTCCAGATCAATTGAGCTCATACTTACTCTCTGATCTCTCTCCTCTCCCTTGAGAACTTGCTCTATGTTTTCTTCTCTTCTTCACATCAAATATTGCAACTACACTAACAATAAACAAGTGATCCAACCCCACGTGCTGCAAACGTGGGAGGACCCCACGACCTGCGTTAGGCTAACTGGAACCCTTGAAGCCCTTAGCATAACCAGTCTGTCCACTACCCTTGGTCTCGTATTTGTTGTAGCAACAAGTTGGCGCCCACCGTGGGGCTACGCTGCTTATTCTTCTCAAAAGACCAGTAGTGTAGCTCCATTCTCTTCAAAATCATCATGTCAGAAAACGGATCTCCTAGGGAAGTGAATCAAGTGCCACGTACCTTGACGTCCACCATTAGTCCAACTTCACCGGTTGTGACAACTCCACTCTACACCCCTGGAGACACTTCCACTGGGATCTCGTTCCCTGAGTTTTTCCAAACACCAACTCCTTCCTGTTCTGAAGCTCCCTCCCCACAAATCGGCACTTCAAGTGCTCCGGAACGTGTTGATCTAACCCCAGAAGGAGTTGCCAGGAATTTCTTATGGTTGAGGTCTCTCCTCAACCAACACGTAAGCCAAGAAAGGGAAAAAGGGTCAGAATAAGGTTGGATTATGATGAACCAGGACCGTCTCTATCACCAGGACCACCACCTCAACCTTTCAGCAACTCACAACCCGTGACATCTGGCCACAAAGCTGGTCCTAGCATGGTAAACCAACCTTTCTACCCTACCCCTTATTCTTATGGAAGGCCTAACCCGAATGCCTTTCCTATGTTCACCTCCAAGCCGGTCATGACAAGTGCACCTATTGGGCACGAGACCACTTTTGAGCAGCTATGGCAGTCCCCGGCTACAAGTGTTATCCCCCCGGTTGCTACCACAGGGAACAAGCATTAGCCACTTTGCCTTTAGCGTGGGGCGCTATTAGGAATACCTCCATGGGAATACCTTGTGCTATGCCACCAGAAAGCCTTCAAGTCTTTAACCTTATACCTCAGCTGATGACTCACATGATGACACAGTTCCCTTGGCAACATTTCATTAATCAGGTGCTCTCCACTCATCAAGGAACTTCAAATGGTAATCAAGGTTCTAGAATTGAAGAAGACCTAGCTAAACCAAAGCCAAGCAATTTGTCTTGTTTTTCACAACAGATCGCTGACTACGATTTCAAAACTAGAATCAAGATGCCATCTCACATAAAGACGTATGACGTAACAGAAGATCTAGAAGATCATATCCAAATATTCACCAGAGCAGCCAGAATTGAAAAATGGTCCAACGCAGAGTGTTGCCTCATGTTTATGCAAACGCTCGTTGGATCGGCCAGGATATGGTTCAATGATTTACCTGACAGAAGTATTCGAACCTTTGACGACCTGAGCAAAGGTTTCTTGGCCAACTTTTCATAGCAAAGAAGATACGTCAAAGACGCAACGGTGATTTTCCAAATCAAGCAAAGGGATGACGAAAGTCTCAGAGAGTTCATCGAGAGATACAAAAAAGAAGGTCTCACCTACGTAGGTGCAGACGAAAAAATGAGGGTGGCTGGACTCATGAACGCTATCACCTCCAAGTACCTCACAAGAGATTTCAACAAGAGCCTACCCAAGACTCTTGAGGAAGCCCTTGAAAGGGCTGAAGCTCATATACGAGGAGAGGAAGCGGTGGATATCAAGGAATAAAGGAAACGACCAAGCTAGCGAAGCAGCAGCCCAAGCAGAAAGAGAGGAAACTTTGGCCATTACGATAAACGGTTCAAGGGTTCAGACTCTCAAAAACCTGAACCCCGGAACCCTCCAAGCACGGAAAGAACCATCAATTTCACAGCCTTAACCAAACCCCCCAAGAAATCCTAGCAACTGGGGAAATCAAACACAGCTTCCGACCTCCAAGACCTTTACCTAAAAGTAAGAAGAATGAAAACTCCACTCAATATTGCGAGTTCCACGAAGAAAAAGGCAATCACACGAATGATTGCTTTCAGCTTAAGAAAAGAAGTGAAGAGGCTATTAAGTCCGGAGAGTTGGCCTATTTGGTGAAAGGGGTACGAGACAAAATGGCTGAAGGCAAGAGCAAAGAGATAAACATGGTGGATTACAATGGAAAGGTTCAGTACAAAAGGCCACGTTTGGAGGCCTGGGAACGACAGTGTGTTTGCTTCCCACCACCTGAAGGAGACTTGTCATCAAATCCTTTGGTAGTGGAAGCTATGCTCGGAACACTCAAAACAGACAAAGCCTACATCGACACATGAGCGGCCACGATAATCATGTTCGAAAAATGTTTCAGCCGCCTCACTGCTGACGAACGTTCAAGGCTTCAACCTTCTGAATCATCTATCAAAGGTATCGCCGGTATCCCAATCAAACCCTTAGGCTAACTAACCCTTAATGTCTATTTCAATGAAGGCAAAATGGAAAGAACTAAACCCCTCACTTTTGTTCTTATCTATATTCCTTCCAACTATGATGTTATTATAGGAAGGCCAGGGCAAAGTGCATTCAGCATGGCTGTCTCGGTAGGTCAAGGAACCGTAAAATTCCCAACTAAAAGAGGGATTGCAACCCTTCAGCCTTCCACGAAGGCCTACATGGTTGAAGGAGAAAGTTTAAAAACGAAGACGACGAGCAAGGGCTGATCATAAACCCTGAATATCCTGAACAAAGGATAAGGGTAAACGAACCTCTCCGAGGAAACCCCCTCATACCTTGAAAAGCTACTGGTGCACTACAAAGACGTATTTGCTTGGTGCCCGGAAGACATGACCGGCAACCCTCGAACCATCGCTGAACATGAATTAAGAATCCCTCCGGATGTTAAACCTATCGTTCTAAAGAAACGGAGCCTAGCTCCTGAATGAAGCCTGTCAGCATGCCAAGAGGTAGAAAAACTTGTTCTAGCTGGGATTCTTCGGGAAGTCAAGTATCAGTCTTGGGTAGCCAACCATGTTATGGTTCGAAAGCCCGATAAATCCTGGAGAATGTGCATCGATTTTAAGGATCTGAACAAGGCATGTCCAAAAGATTGCTATCCCTTACCAGAGATAGACCTCAAAGTTGTCTCTCTCACTGGTTATCATTTTAAGTGTTTCCTTGACGCTTACAAAAGTTATCATCAGATACTCATGAAGAAAGAAGATGAAGAAAAACCGCATTTCACACGGATAAGGGTATCTTTTGCTATCAAAAGATGCCTTTTGGCCTAAGGAATGCAGGTGCAACGTACCAACGCCTGGTCGACAAGGCATTTGCTAGTCAAATCGGCAAGAACATGGAAGCGTATGTCGACGATTTAGTGATCAAAAGTAAAAGTGAATACCAAACGCTCGACGACATACAAGAAACCTTCCAAAATCTAAGAAAGATCAACATGAAACTCAATCCGGTAAAGTGCTCGTTTTGGTTTGAAGAAGGCAAATTTTTTTGGAGCATATTGTGGGAAAACAAAGTATAAAAGCCAACCCCAACAAATTCAAAGTTGTTCTTGAAACCAAGTCCCCACAAAGCAAAAAAGTAGTGGAAAGCCTGAACGGAAGGCTTGCAGCCTTAAAGCGTTTTACCTCAAAACTGGCAGAAAAATCATTACCCTTCTTCAAAGCACATAAGGGTTGTGCCAGCAAGAAAGATTTCAAGTGGACGGAGGAAGCAGAAGAAGCCTTTAACCAGATGAAGCAGCACCTTGCTTCACTCCCAGCTATCACAGCCCCAGAAATGGGAGAAACAATTTATGTCTACCTCTCGGTTGCTGAAGAAGCGATAAGTGCGGTCCTAACCACTGAACGAAACAAGGTTCAGGTACCCGTTTACTTCTTCAGTAAAACTTTAAAACTAGCGGAAATTAAATATCCTCCTTTGGAAAAACTTGCTTTAACCCTAGTCCAAACGGCTAGAAGGCTTCGAAGGTACTTTCAAGCACACCCAATGCAAGTGGTCACTGACCAACCCATCAAAAGTGTGCTTCAAAAACCAGAAAATTCAGGACGATTGGCCAAATGGGCTGTGGAACTAGGTGAACACAACATCACCTACGTTCCCAGAAAAGTTGTTAAAGCCCAAGTCTTGGCCGATTTTATTGTTGAAATCACAAAGCAAGTCACCACGGAAGTTAACACAACTACCGCTGAACCCTCTGACCCCGAAGCCTGGAAGCTTTTTACCGATGGAGCTTCCAGCATAGAAGGGTCAGGGGCCGGCCTCATTTTAATCAACCCTGGAGGGTTAGAGTTTACATACGCTCTTTGACTTGAATTTCAGACCACCAACAATGAAGCTGAGTATGAAGCACTGATCGCTGGTTTAAGAATAACCAAGGAAATAAAAGTCCAAAAGCTTCAAGTCTTCACGGACTCGCTGCTTGTTTCAAGTCAAGTCAATGATAGCTATATCAAGAGAAATCAAAAGATTGATGAACAAATTTCAAACATGTACCATCAAGAAAGTCCCTAGATCACAAAACAAGAGAGCCGATGCTTTGAGCAAACTCGCGTCTCTCACGTTTGCTCATCTTACCAAAAAAGTGTTGGTTGAAGTATTAAAAACCCCCTCAATCCAAGAAAGGAGGCCCTAATTGGATGACTCCTATTGAAAATTTCCTCAAGAAAGGTGAATTACCCACTGATCCGATAGAAGATGAAAGGGTTCGAATCAAGTCTAGACAATATGTGTTGCAAGGAGAGACCCTTTTCAAGAAAGGATACCTTGCACCATTACTAAGAGGTCTTGGCCCGGAACAAAGCCAATATCTGGTCAAAGAGGTTCGAGGGGATATGTGGAGCTCATTTTGGACCTAGATCAGTTGTTACAAAATTGATGAATCTCGGGTATTTTTGGCCTTCTATGCACCGAGATGCCACCGAGCAGCTAAGAAAGTGTGAAGCTTGTCAAATACATGCACCGGTTCCTAAGAGCCCCAAGCACGATCTTGTTCCTATCTCTTCAGCCTGGCCATTTCACAAATGGGGAATGGATATTGTTGGACCATTCCCACCGGCCAAAGGCGGAGTGAAGTTCCTATTGGTAGTTGTAGACTACTTTACCAAGTGGCCTGAAGTCAAGCCACTTACAAAGATCTCGGGTAAACAAGTCATCAACTTTGTGTGGGAAAGCATCATTTGTCACTTTGGGTTGCCAGGAGTATTGGTCACGGACAATGGAAAACAATTTCTTGAGAAGTCTTTTAGCACATGGTGCAAGAAATTCAGAATAACCCAAGTGTTCAGCTCAGTTGCATACCCATAGTCCAATGGCCAAGTCGAAAGAACAAATCGCAGTATAGTGGAAGGTATCAAGACCCGATTAGGAAGACATGAAAACAATTGGCTTGAAGAACTTCCAAACGTTCTATGGGCAATAAGAACAACAGAAAATACAAGCCACAAGAGAACACCATACAACTTAGTATTTGGGTCGGAAGCTGTTATTCCAGCGGAGGTCAGAGTTGTAACACAACGGACGCTCAACATGACCTCGAAACAAACAACAAAGAGACCATGTTGAACTTGCAACTCCTCGAAGAAATTCATGATCAAGCCGCCATTCAAGAAGCCAAGTATAAGCAAAAGATGGAAGCCTATTACAATGCAAGGGTAAAACATGAACGTTTCAAGCCAGGGGATCTCGTACTTCGAAACAACGAGGCCAGCAAAAAAGAAAACCAAGGAAAACTTGGCCCAAAATGGGAAGGGCCATACACAATCCTTGAGGCTCATAAAGGTGGATCCTACAAACTGGACGACGCAGAAGGCAAAAAGCTTCCCAGGCACTCGAACGACAAAACCCTTAAACGGTTCCATGTCTAGACAAAAAGTTTAGAATGTATTTCAAGAGTTGTGCAATCTCCCCTTTTGTAAAAAAAAATAAACCTCTTGAATGAATGATGAAGCTTTTATCATATTTTGTCTTATCTATCCTATAATCAGGTTGAGACCCTAGCAAAAAACTCCATGGCAAGGGCCATGTAAGAGGATGAGCTCCCAGGCCACATCGCTTAATAGGTTCAAGGTTTGAATGAACCTATATAAGGGGTGAGTTCCTAAATCAATACAACTCCATGAGACTTTGAAAATTTTCAACAAGTTTGTCTCATAGACGGTTTTGAGCAGCCTACATCAGTTGTTCCTTAAACTTTAGAAAGTTTACGAAATAAAAATACACTAAGTAATAATACAAAGGATAGACAACATGTGCCCTTTACCTAATGAAGCCTTGAAGCTAAAGTGACTGCAGCACTAAAACTTCTTAAGGAAAATTAGATAAACAGACACATAAAAACAAACAAGACAAATGATCATCAACACATATGCAACGAAAACATAAAACACGAAAGATGCATAAACAGAAAGGCCTTCAGGGCCATAATTCTAAACATTGTTCACATAGCCATCACGGCTAATAACAACCAGAAACTTTAAGGGTTTCAAAACCTACATATTGTTCAAATAAGCCATTAAGGCTAACCACAACCACCAACAGAAACCTTAGGGGTTTCTGCAAACCTACGTTGTTCAAAAGACAAAACATAACATTGTTTAAGGTGCTAAGATAGCTACGAATTAAATTGTTCAAACACCAGAAGAAGGCTTAGAAGCCCAAGTCTCATCATTTTCCCCTTTTCCACCTTCTTCACTTTCTTCACCTTTGAAGCACCTCCAGCAAGCAACTGCTGAACCCTCAAGACTTGCTGCATTGGAACCATCAGTATCGGACAGGGTTTCCTCACTATCACCTGAACGGGAACGCTTCTTGGATAAGGACTTGAACACTTCAGAACAAACATTCTCATTGAGCCCAGGAGGTTTCAATCCCTGCAGAACAGAAATGGATTTACCAAAGCAGGAAGAAACCTCACCCACATAAGGGTAAGTCAGTCGCTCCATGCTATAAACAGAATCTTCAAATGTCTTTGAAGCCTCAGGACGAAACTGTAACATTTGTCGAAAAACGGGTTTTCAAAACCCGCTTCGTTTATTAATCGGATAATCAGTTTTATATTTTTGTTACTCATTTAATGCCTATGTTAATTTTAAACAATACATAACTAATAAACATTTTAGATTATGGAAATTAAAATTGTTAAAAAATAAAATTAAAACAATTAGAAATGAAAAAGGGCTGCCGGGTTTCGAACCCGGGTCAGCCGGAGAACCTTAACACCAAACACATAACCACTCCGCCACTTGATGTCTTTGTGAATTCTAGGAAACAATTAAAACATAAGTTCAACCGTGAATCAACCTGTTTGCGCCAAACTGAAACCGATATCGGCTTCCAAACGTCCAGGGACTTTTGACTGATCGCGGATTCCTGAAAATAACCGATAAACCGACGTTCTTAATCAATTCGGCCTTTAATGAACTTGAATTCGTATGATGTTCGGGTTTAATAACCGAAATCATTCACTTTCTGAATTACTCCAACAATATCAGTATCTCGCGACTCAAAATCATCCACAGAACTCTCAATTTCACTTTTGCTTTATTGTCAGTTCGTCGGAAACGCTTTTTGAACTCGCCGGACTTTCGCCGGAAAACCGTGTCTTTCATCAAAACGGTAAATTTCTCAATTCTTTCATCTTCTATCAGTTGTTAGGCTTTTGCTAACTCAACCTTTCAATCAGAATCAATCCCAGACGACGATATCGGATAATTAACACTCGCCGGAAGTTTTGTGAAAATTCCTAGATTACGTTGTGAAACGGTATAATCATTCAAACCTTCTGATAACTCTTGTTTAGTCCTTCAATTCCACAATTAGTTAATCAAAAACTGTTAATTGGTCCGCTCAGACGGAGTTCATAAAAACAGAGCCGACGACATTGCCGGAGTTCTGAGAAAAGTCATCATTCCGGTATGTTCATTCCCAAAACCTTTCCTATCCGTTACATTTTAATCATTCATACGCCTGTTAATTGAATTGAACAAGTTCAGTAGAGTAATCGTTGTCTGGGTTATTATAATGAAGAAGATGAAGTGAGTCTGTATATAAATTTAATATAAATTGGATTATAACTCGGGTTAGACACAGAGTCCAGCGGTGGACTGTGTGCAATTGAAACACAGCGATACCGGGTTCGAGTCCGTCCTTATTCCGATTCGTCACAATATTCGGACTTTTTATAAAACCCAAATATGAAAACTTCCAGTTAGTATATAAGAGAAATAAAAACAAGTGTTTTAACCAGGTTAGACACACAGTCCAGCGGTGGACTGTGTTCAACGTTAATCAACAGGTCCCGGGTTCGAGACCTGATACGCACGCAGGTTCGATAGAATTTAAATGCTTTTTAAGAAATGAATTTTGGAATAAATTAAATAGTATATAAATATAATTAAAAACAGAAATATTTCGGGTTAGACACGTAGCTCAGTTGGTAGAGCTGCGTGCACGCGTACGGGAGGTCACGAGTTCGAACCTCACTCAGTGCAAACAATATAAACGACCGAACCGGTCAACAAGTCAAAGTCAAAAAGTCAACGGTCAACCCAAAAAATCAATATATTTTTTTATGTTTTTATTTATTTATTTAATTTAAAAATCAATTAAAAATACTTAAAAATAATGTTTTTAAAGTTAGAAAATAGTCTTAAACTCACAAAAATATATCTAAAAATCCTATTAAAATTATTAATAAAATCCACTTATTTACCATACCTTTTCGTTATTATTTAGGTTAGTTAATACTCGTCGATCAACCCTCTAAACTCGTGCGCATTCAACATCATCAAACGAACGCACCCAATGTGAGTGAATCTCTACAAATTCCCCGTTTTAATCACGTTTTTGGGGTGTATCATGTGTCTTATTATTTATTACATTTAAACAATTGTGCATCCATCATATCCATGATCAAATGTGTATTCAATATGTATCAACTGTTTGTGTGGTTAATGTTTAGATTAAATTTATCATTTTCAGTACATACATTATCATAGGCCGCCGCTCCCCATTACCTATGAGCGTTGAGCCGTTCCCCATTACCTATGAGCGTGAACGAGGCGTTGCCAACATACGATCTGCTCCGTTTGATTGAGCTTTGATTGCACATACATTTATCATAGGCCGTCCGTTCCCCATTACCTATGAGCGTGAACGTGACGTTGCCAACATATACAGTATCATTCATGTTATATATTCATGCAAGGTGGTATGTTATGGTTTGTTATTGTTATTGTATGTTTATTTACGTTTGCTCACATATGATTATTGCACAATTTTCCATAATAAATATAACATGAAATCAATAATAAATGTTTTCTAACAAGGTTCACTCGCCAACTTATGTTGACCCAAAAACCCCCATTTTTACACATGATACAGGTGATCCAGATGCAGCAAGAAACATATAGGATAGCTTAGAAGAATAAACCGGTTTAGACTTTGGATTGTTTAGTTGGTTATTTTTCTTTGTAATGGTATGAACTTGTTTGGAATATTGAGGATGTAATTTGAATTTAATAAATATGAAACATATTAGTAAACATCATGAGCTTTGGTGATAACCCAATTATGCCCCGACTCTTATTTCGCTGCGGGTCGGGGTGTGACAGATTGGTATCAGAGCCATGACTATAGGGATATAAGATAGGTTATTAGAACCTTAGAGCCTATACTATAGTTGATTAGAATTTTTAAATTGTTTGTGTGTTACATGCAAAATTCATGATGTTTATATGCTTTATGTTTATTGTTACATTCAATGTTATGCAAGCATGTTCATAAGTACATATTATTATACAATGCCTATCATGAATCATATTCTCATAACATATCATATCCATGAGAGCACACACCACACAATTTCCATGACTTTTGCAACGATTTTTGTATTTTCAAATCACATCAAAGTGAGTTCTCATGACGGGCATGTAGTAACTGGAAGGGTACAAGTACCGGTAGTCGGAACGTCCTATCTAGGCTTGGCATTCGTATAAATCCAAAATAAAGGACCAGTTTGCCTACCTGGGGACTAACGATGAGAGTACGAAGGACCTATTAGGCCAAAGCATGCTATACCAAACGTCGTGTGAGCTAACCCCACTTTGAGTTGTCATTGTGTCTACACCTGGGCACCCTCCGACCATACATCTCGCAAACATATTTCATGGTTTTCATTCGGGTGATGCGAGTGTTAAACCGCCAATACCAATGTGAATCCTACCAAGCCAATAGTCATGGGGGCCCACATGACTGTACAGGTGAAGGTATGGGGGACATTTGAGGCCCAACATGAGCAAACCCAAGACATCCTATGGATGTAGTTGCATTATTGATGTTTATGTTATTTTTATTTTTTTTAGACACATGACACCTAAAAAGACTCCATAAACTCACAATCTTCTTATGTATATTCCTGTAGATGTCGGCTAGGCAACAACGTGGGGGTAGAAGATCAGGAAGGTCAAACGAACCCTTGGCCACCCAAATCGCAAAACAAATGGCCGCGGTGCTTCCTGATATCATAGTTCAAGTCCAACAAGCTCTCGCCGCAAATCCCATCAACCCTCCCCAACAAGAAGACCAGAATGTTGACAGCCCTCCCTCCAAAAAGTGCTCATACAAACATTTCAAGTCTTGCGATCCCCCGAAATTTGAAGGGACCTAAGGTGTCACTGCCCTCCTCCACTGGTTTGAGGAAATGGAAAACACTTTCCTCAACTGCGATTGTCCTGAGGATCGCAAGGTACGTTACGCAACCGGGAGGCTATTTGGGGTAGCTCTTACCTGGTGGAATACTAAAAAGGGGAAGAGAGGAGTCGAAGATGCAATGGCCTTAACGTGGGAGGATTTAAGGGAAATTATGACGAGACGCTTCTGTCCTAGAAGCGAGATCAAAAAGTTAGAGGATGAATTTCATTCGTTGAAGCAAAAGGAGGGAGATCATACTTCCTACAACAAACGATTTTTAGAGTTGAACCAAATGGTCCCTAACTTGTTCACCCCAGTTTACCGCTTAGTCGAACACTATATTCGAGGCCTCCCCTCGAAAATTCAAGACTCAGTTCTCAGCACTTCGCCTGCAACACTCGAAGCTGCTATGGAACTAGCTACCGAGCTTACCGAGAATCGTATTCGCAACGGCAAATTTAAAGATGAGAAAAAGAAAGCCCCCGTTGAGGGCCAAACTTCAAACCATTCCACCTCCTCCTCAAAGTTTGCTAACAAGAGGAAACGAAACACCAGAAACTTTGCTGTCACACAAACAAATTTCCCTATCCCTGCTGCACCCATTACCCAAGTTGCCCCCTCACCTGCACCATATAAAAGGTCATACTCCGGCCCATACCCAAAGTGCAACCGTTGCCAATACCATCACTTTCCTGATCATCCCTGCCAACATTGCACCGGCTGTGGTCGCGCAGCTCACACCATTCAAACCTGTCGCGTACCTCAGCGAACGAACCGCCATCAGCCCTCAACCCAAACCGACCATCAGATAGTGGGTCAAGCCCAACAACCTCTACTACTACCACCTACCCAACATGTAGCCCAATCCTACTACCAACCCAACTATCCCATGGTGCAACCTATGCGGGCTTGTTACAATTGTGGAGACCCAAACCACTTTAGAAACACTTGTCCACGCTTGGTGAACATTATACATGCTCAAGCTCAAGCAAATCCGGTGAATCAAGCTAACCAAGCTCCTCCACCTGCTAGAGGAAGAGCTTTCAACATCAACGCCAATCAAGCTAGGGCCGACAACAACATGGTTAACGGTACGTTTCTCATCAATGGTAGTTATGCATCCAAGTTATTTGATACTGGCGCGGATAAGAGTTTTGTGTCCTTAGAATTTGAACCCATCCTCAACCAAACTTGTGATAAACTCATGGAATCCATAACGGTAGAAGTTGCTGACGGAAAACCGGTTTCATTAAACTCTATTATACGCAATTGTACTCTCACTCTAAACGATCATGATTTTCCAGTTGACCTCATTCCTATGAAGTTGGGAAGTTTCGACATTATAATTGGTATGGACTGGCTCAGCCAACATCATGCTGAAGTTGTATGCCGCGAAAAGTTTATACGCATTCCTCTTACAAACGGTCAGACTCTACGAATCTTTGGAGAAACCCCTTCGAAAGGGCTCAAATTAATGTCCTGTCTTCAAGCCCGAAAATATCTCCACAAGAATTATGTCGCATTTCTAACTCATGTCGTCAAAAAGGGAACCAAGGAGAAGAAACTTGAAGACATCCCAGTAGTAAAAGATTTTCCGCAAGTTTTTCCTGACGACATTTCAGGACTTCCTCCCGTGAGAGAAGTCGAATTCCGCATTGATCTTATACCTGGAGCTACACCAGTTGCAAAATTTCCTTATAGGTTAGCCCCATCCGAAATGCAAGAGCTAGCCAGTCAATTACAAGAGCTGACTGACAAAGGATTCATACGTCCTAGCTCATCGCCTTGGGGTGCACCTGTCCTTTTTGTGAAGAAGAAAGATGGAACGTTTCGCATGTGCATCGACTATAGAGAACTCAACAAGTTAACGGTCAAGAACCGCTACCCATTACCTCGCATTGATGATCTACTTGACCAACTTCAAGGCGCCAGCTGTTTTTCAAAAATCGACCTTCGTTCTGGTTATCATCAACTCAGAGTACATGAAGAAGACGTCCCAAAGACCGCCCTCCGAACTCGTTATGGTCATTATGAATTCATGGTCATGCCATTTGGTTTAACCAACGCTCCAGCTGTCTTCATGGATCTAATGAACAGAGTCTGCAAACCCTATCTCGATCGCTTTGTTATAGTCTTCATCGACGACATCCTCATTTACTCAAAGTCTAAGTCTGATCATGAACGACACCTTCGACTCATCCTTACACTCTTAGGGAATGAAAAGCTCTACGCCAAATTCTCCAAATGCGAATTCTGGTTAAAAGAGGTACAATTCCTTGGACATGTCGTCAATGACAAGGGAATACATATCGACCCCACAAAGATCAAAGCAGTACAAGAATGGCAAGCACCACGTACACCTACCGAAGTAAGATCATTTCTTGGTTTGGCTGGTTATTATCGCCGCTTCATTGCAAATTTCTCTCGCATCGCTGTACCACTCACGGCTTTAACACATAAAGGAAAACCCTTCATATGGGGACCCAAACAAGAAGAAGACTTCCAAACCCTTAAACAAAAACTCTGTGACGCACCTATTCTCACTCTTCCTGAAGGTTGTGATGACTTCGTGGTTTATTGCGACGCGTCAGGGCAAGGACTAGGCTGTGTTCTAATGCAAAGAGGAAAGGTGATAGCTTATGCTTCTAGACAACTCAAAACTCATGAGAAGAACTACACCACCCACGACCTAGAACTTGGAGCCGTTGTGTTCGCTCTTAAGATATGGAGACATTACTCTACGATACTAAGTGTGAAATATACACTGACCACAAGAGTCTTCAACATATCTTCAACCAAAAGGAGTTAAACATGAGGCAACGAAGATGGGTTGAACTTCTTAATGACTACGACTGTGAAATTCGGTATCATCCTGGCAAGGCAAACGTGGTGGCCGATGCACTCAGTCGAAAGGGTTATGCGAACTCCATTCGTCTTCTATGTTCGCAAATCATAACCGACATCAAAGATCAAATTCGAGAAGCCCAACATGTTTCAGTAACGGAAGACGACGTACGTAAGGAGCTGTCCTGTGGAGCTAAACTTAAAATTGAAACTAAATCCGACGGTATTCTGTACTATCTAGATCGCATATGGATTCCTGACCACAACAACCTTCGTGAATTCCTTATGAATGAGGCACACAAAACACGATACTCTATACACCAGGAGCCGACAAGATGTATCAAGACCTTCGATACACCTACTGGTGGCCTGGAATGAAAAAGGATATTGCTGTTTTTGTTTCCAAGTGCCTTACATGTTCCAAAGTAAAAGCTGAACGTCAAAGACCCTCAGGACTTCTGGTCCAACCTGAAATACCTGTATGGAAGTGGGAAAACATAACCATGGACTTCATTACCGGGTTACCTCGCACTTCTGGTGGGTATGACACTATATGGGTAATCATTGATCGTCTTACAAAATCAGCTCACTTTATTCCGATCCGCGAAGATTTCAAGAACGAGAAGTTAGCTCGTATCTACATCAGCGAAATCGTAAGCCATCATGGTGTACCGTTAAGCATTATTTCAGATCGTGATGGTCGTTTCACTTCACGAACATGGCAAGCCGTACAAGCCGCTTTGGGTACATGATTAGACCTCAGTACCGCTTATCATCCTCAAACTGATGGACAATCTGAACGCACCATTCAAACTCTTGAAGATATGCTTCGAGCATGTGTCATAGACTTCAAGGGAAATTGGGATGCTCATCTACCATTAGTTGAATTTTCGTACAACAACAGCTATCATTCAAGTATCGGCATGGCACCTTTCGAAGCTTTATATGGTCGTAAGTGCCGATCTCCAGTATGTTGGCACGAAATTGGGGAAGCTCAAATCACCGGTCCAGAATTGATTCAAGAAACAACAGACAAGATCCATCAAATTCGAAACAATCTTCTAGCGGCACAAAGTCGTCAAAAGAGTTATGCAGATAAACGACGAAAGCCTTTGGAGTTTAACATTGGTGATCATGTACTTTTAAAAGTATCACCGTGGAAGGGAGTAGTTCGTTTTGGCCAGAAGGGCAAGCTAGCACCACGCTACGTAGGACCTTTCAAGATACTCGAAAGAGTAGGACCTGTAGCATACAAGCTTGATCTACCAGAAGAACTCAACAGAATTCACCCCACATTCCACGTATCAAACTTGAAGAAGTGCCTCGCCGATGAAAACCTCCATATTCCCCTGGAAGATATTCAGATCGATGAATCTATGCACTTCATTGAAAGACCGGTAGAGATCATGGACTTCGGAGAAAAACGTTTAAGACGGAGTCGTATTCCAATTGTAAGGGTACGCTGGGAGTCGAAACGGGGACCTGAGTTTACTTGGGAACGTGAAGACTCAATGCGCGAAAAATACCCGCATCTTTTTCCTGTTACCACTACTACTTAAATTTCGGGACGAAATTTCTAAAAGTAGGGGATACTGTAACATTTGTCGAAAAACGGGTTTTCAAAACCCGCTTCGTTTATTAATCGGATAATCAGTTTTATATTTTTGTTGCTCATTTAATGGCTATGTTAATTTTAAACAATACATAACTAATAAACATTTTAGATTATGGAAATTAAAATTGTTAAAAAATAAAATTAAAACAATTAAAAATGAAAAAGGGCTGACGGGTTTCGAACCCGGGTCAGCCGGAGAACCTTAACACCAAACACATAACCACTCCGCCACTTGATGTCTTTGTGAATTCTAGGAAACAATTAAAACATAAGTTCAACCGTGAATCAACCTGTTTGCGCCAAACTGAAACCGATATCGGCTTCCAAAGGTCCAGGGACTTTTGACTGATCGCGGATTCCTGAAAATAACCGATAAACCGACGTTCTTAATCAATTCGGCCTTTAATGAACTTGAATTCGTATGATGTTCGGGTTTAATAACCGAAATCATTCACTTTCTGAATTACTCCAACAATATCAGTATCTCGCGACTCAAAATCATCCACAGAACTCTCAATTTCACTTTTGCTCTATTGTCAGTTCGTCGGAAACGCTTTTGAACTCGCCGGACTTTCGCCGGAAAACCGTGTCTTTCATCAAAACGGTAAATTTCTCAATTCTTTCATCTTCTATCAGTTGTTAGGCTTTTGCTAACTCAAACCTTTCAATCAGAATCAATCCCAGACGACGATATCGGATAATCAACACTCGCCGGAAGTTTTCTGAAAATTCCTAGATTACGCTGTGAAACGGTATAATCATTCAAACCTTCTGATAACTCTTGTTTAGTCCTTCAATTCCACAATTAGTTAATCAAAAACTGTTAATTGGTCCGCTCAGACGGAGTTCATAAAAACAGAGCCGACGACATTGCCGGAGTTCTGAGAAAAGTCATCATTCCGGTATGTTCATTCCCAAAACCTTTCCTATCCGTTACATTTTAATCATTCATACGCCTGTTAATTGAATTGAACAAGTTCAGTAGAGTAATCGTTGTCTGGGTTATTATAACGAAGAAGATGAAGTGAGTCTGTATATAAATTTAATATAAATTGGATTATAACTCGGGTTAGACACAGAGTCCAGCGGTGGACTGTGTGCAATTGAAACACAGCGATACCGGGTTCGAGTCCGTCCTTATTCCGATTCGTCACAATATTCGGACTTTTTATAAAACCCAAATATGAAAACTTCCAGTTAGTATATAAGAGAAATAAAAACAAGTGTTTTAACCAGGTTAGACACACAGTCCAGCGGTGGACTGTGTGCAACATTAATCAACAGGTCCCGGGTTCGAGACCTGATACGCACGCCGGTTCGATAGAATTTAAATCCTTTTTAAGAAATGAATTTTGGAATATATTAAATAGTATATAAATATAATTAAAAACAGAAATATTTCGGGTTAGACACGTAGCTCAGTTGCTAGAGCTGCGTGCACGCGTACGGGAGGTCACGAGTTCGAACCTCACTCAGTGCAAACAATATAAACGACCGAACCGGTCAACAAGTCAAAGTAAAAAAGTCAACGGTCAACCCAAAAAGTCAACATATTTTTTTATGTTTTTATTTATTTATTTAATTTAAAAATCAATTAAAAATACTTAAAAATAATGTTTTTAAAGTTAGAAAATAGTCTTAAACTCACAAAAATATATCTAAAAATCCTATTAAAATTATTAATAAAATCCACTTATTTACCGTACCTTTTCATTATTATTTAGGTTAGTTAATCCTCGTCGATCAACCCTCTAACCTCGTGCGCATTCAACATCATCAAACGAACGCACCCAATGTGAGTGAATCTCTACAAATTCCCCGTTTTAATCACGTTTTTGGGGTGTATCATGTGTCTTATTATTTATTACATTTAAACAATTGTGCATCCATCATATCCATGATCAAATGTGTATTCAATATGTATCAACTGTTTGTGTGGTTAATGTTTAGATTAAATTTATCATTTTCAGTACATACATTATCATAGGCCGCCGCTCCCCATTACCTATGAGCGTTGAGCTGTTCCCCATTACCTATGAGCGTGAACGAGGCGTTGCCAACATACGATCGGCTCCGTTTGATTGAGCCTTGATCGCACATACATTTATCATAGGCCGTCCGTTCCCCATTACCTATGAGCGTGAACGTGACGTTGCCAACATATACATTATCATTCATGTTATATATTCATGCAAGGTGGTTTGTTATGGTTTGTTATTGTTATTGTTATTATTATTGTATGTTTATTTACGTTTGCTCACATATGATTATTGCACAATTTTCCATAATAAATATAACATGAAATCAATAATAAATGTTTTCTAACAAGGTTCACTCGCCAACTTATGTTGCCTCAAAAACCCCCATTTTTACACATGATACAGGTGATCCAGATGCAGCAAGAAACATATAGGATGGCTTAGAAGAATAAACCGGTTTAGATTTTGGATTGTTTAGTTGGTTATTTTTCTTTGTAATGGTATGAACTTGTTTGGAATATTGAGGATGTAATTTTGAATTTAATAAATATGAAACATATTAGTAAACATTATGAGCTTTGGTGATAACCCAATTATGCCCCGACTCTTCTTCAGCTGCGGGTCGGGATGTGACAGAAAGATAGGCGACTGATCCGAAGCTTGACCACACTCATGCAGTTTGAAACCAGCAACCAAACCCAAATGCTTCCCAACTGGTTAAAGCGCCTGCATGTTCCATTGACACTGGGGTTCGAATCCCGCGTTTGGCGTTTTTATGTTTTGATATCGCTTTTTTAAAATTTTTCATTCAAATTAAAAACCCATTTAGGGTTACATTCTTACAAAACAAAACGCAGCAGAAGAAAAGAAAAGTCCGAGGTTCTTCACAGGCGACGGTCCTCCTTCCGCCTCCACCCTCAGCGTTACCTTCTCCGGACTCCGGCGACCACCTCCTCTCCTCCGGCCGTCCTTCTCCGGCGTCGTTCTTCTCCGGCGACTGTCCTCCTTCAGCCGTGGTTCTTCACAGGTTTGTTAATATATAACTTGATTTGTATTTTTGAAGTTTTGGTGTTGATATTTCTAGTATTAATATTAATTTTACTTGTTTGATGATAATAATGATGTTAAATTGTAAGATAGCTTGAATCTGAATACTGTTTTGATGTTTTAACGTGCTCTAAATTGTTTTGATGGTTTAAATTGTTTTCATAAGCTTGAATTGTAAGATAGGTTGAATCTGAATTAACCCTTTTCAATTTTTTTGTTTTTGCTTAGAATCTGTGAAAAAATAAACGCTTGAAATTTAAACCATTTTGCTTCAATCATATACATGTATAAAGCATATCTGTGTATCATCAGCCTGAGTAGTGTGTTCTGCTGAATCTTGAAGAAAAGCCCATAACTTCAACTCTTATGGGGTTCTCATCATGGGTTCATGTTCTTTTAGTATTAGTCTTCTAGCAAAAAGTGACTTGTGTCGGGCATTTTAAACAGCAAGGTTTGTCCTTTTAATGTTTAATATTCATATTTGAACTATCATGAGTGTTTATTTTGAACTTTGAATTTAAATTCAAGAATGTTTAATCCAATTTCAGGTCTATATTGTTTATCATAGCTATTAGATGGTAATTAATTTACTTAAGCTTAGTCGAACAGAACCGGTTTAGAGAATCTCTTAGCTAATAAGCAATAGAAATGGTTCGGTTAGATGCTTTGGTCGTTGAACCGGTTGTTCATTTAGATGCTTTTGTAGTTGAACCGACATGAAATATTTATTCATCTTTTTATGCTTCATGTGTTTTTAGAGACGGAGATAGATAGTGGGATAGGAAAAAATATTGACTTTAGTGATAGTGCCCGATCCGATCAGAAAATTCGAACGTTGAGTAGACCGAAACTTAAGCACCTAAAAAGTGAACCCAATGAAAAAATATCCTGGATCCGCCACTGATAATAGCGATTGTGAATGATATTAGGAGGTGGTGTGACTCATCTAGTGTTCTTACAATTTGTTAATAGTGATGTATCAAGTCAGGTGTGACCACTTGTTTTGTAAATACGATAATTTCTTACAACTAGTTAGTAGTAATATCAGGTCTGATGTGACCATTTGTTTTGTAAATACAATAATGTGACGACTAATTAAGTTGTTTGTCATCAAATTATCACAAAAGATGTATTTCTTCAGGTTACTTTTTATATCATATGATTATGAGTTATATGTTTTTTTTAATTTTAGAAAATTGTATACTTCGTTGTACATTATTACAGTGAATACAACATTTCTTAATTTGAAACCTAACTGTATCTAATTTACTTATGATTTTGATGAACTTTAGTAATTTCTGATCTAGCTTCTATTTTTTTTTAAACAGCAACAACCAATTAAAAGAGTAAACTACAAAAATCGTATAAAAACCGTACTTGATGTTTGCAAACCCTTGCATATTATGTTCTTTATCCCTAACGCAGTTAGTTTTTATAGTTAAATCTGACTAAGTGGACCTTACATGAGGGTATTTTGGTCATTTTAACTTAAATTCTAAAATCAATAATCATAAAAATTAATAAATAAAACAATTTATTTAAATTTAATTTTAAATAATATGAATTAGTAACATGTATACGCTATGTGTTGTTGTTCTTCTTGCTTAAACTGTATTTTGTGTAGTTGTGAGATGTATCATGCGTTAATATGGTTGTACATATTGACCATTTAAATACTCACTTTATCCCAACAAAAATTTACTGACAGAACGAAGGGCCAGGGCCGCAGGGCTGCCATCCACCATATGTGGTGGCGGAGCCACGACGGAGCGGTGGCGACCTCCTCAATACCGGCGCATGCTCAACCCCTATATGTAGAACACGCGACGGTGATTCCAGTGATGATATCGATTTGGCGAGAGGGACGGTGGTGTTTTTTTAGACGGTACAAGTGTACAACCTCTCCGATGAAGGTGTCATGATGGTGATGCCGGTAGGTCTGCCTACACTTAAAAGGTTGAGGCGGCGCTATCTAGGGTTGTGACGGGACTCTTTTAGCTCCGTCAAGAATTCCGGTAAGCCTCGATTTAGTTGCATGTTTCTTTTTCGGTTAGATCGGTTTACATTGTTTCCGTTTATCCTATTTTCGTTGTTACAGAAATACGGTGAACTTCGGCGGGTTCTCCGGTGACCGATCTGGTTCTGCATGTCAATAAATCTCAAAGATAGGTGGATTAGGAACCCACATCAACATAATCCAGGGTTGTGGTATTTGAAGTTATCAGTGTTGTTTTTATTTCCTAGCCTAATCAGCATGTTGGAACTTTTGTTTTCTGTTCTTGCTCTATTTAATAATGTTTTTTACTCTTTCAAGAAAGAAAGTTTCAATCTTTTATAAAGAATTGTGTTACGTTTTAAGTATATATACTGGTTATGACATCGGGGAACAGTTGTGTTAATGTGTTTAGCTAGTCTGTATTGTCATGAGGTTTGGTTGCTGCTAATTTCATGGAGTATTTGTATGAGCACCCGTGGAATGCCGAGTTAAGGGCGATTTGTATCAGGGGTTTTTGGATCTCATGGTTTTGTTTGATTAATTTTTTCGAACTACAGGTCAGCTGTGTCAGAGACGCTGTGTCAGCAGGCTAATGGCGCAACCAATTGGAAGCAAAATCAGGAAGGTTACGCCACTTTCTTTATGCCCATTATATACATTATATAATCCATTGTAGTACTTACGTCCATTAAAATTTTGACATTTTTTTTGTATTACAATTTCATATGCTTAAGTTCTTTATCTCGATAAGCCTTTTTTCCTATTTAAATGTTGACCCATCTGAAATGATAACTGACTTGGAGCTGGTGTTGTTGCAGCTACCACAAGTTATTGAATTGACGATTAGCACAAATTGCTTCTAAATGGAAATTACCCCATAAGGTAATTGTTAATGTAGCTTGCTGTTGCAAATCCCATGATAGTTTTGTTAATGTAGTGTAATCGGATACAAATAATGGGATTTTAGGTCGTTATATGTTGGTAACCGATAAACGAAGAAAATTTGGTAGCTGCTAGAGTTCTATGGTTTAGGATTGAAAAATATTAACTAGATGATGAATACAATAGATTAAACCACTTTATTGGAGGATAATGTCACAGCCCGCCAAATTCAGATGGCAACATGTCGGGATTCCGGAATGTTCGCTTCAAGGTCCTTCTATGGCAGATTTTTGCCTTAGAAAATTCTGGATCCATGCCTTAAAAATATCATGAAGGACTAGAGATTTCTAGGAAAATATCTTAATCATTCTAGACTAATCCTTGTAAATATCTTATTTTGTATATTTTATACATAGAAATCTCTAGATTAGGAATAATCTAGATACTTAGCAACTAGTATAAATAGGTGATCCATGATCATTTGGTGATCACCTTCCAAAGTTGTATCAAAGTTCCTTTGTAAGAGTTCTCTAAAGCAATTCAAGTGTTCTCTTTGTTCACACTCTTTGTTCCTTTGTTCAAGTCATTTGAATCGAGTTGCAATTTGGTGTCAAGGCTGATCTTAGCACGGTGACTAAGAGCCGCACGTGGGTTGAAGGACTAACTCCGTGACAAGTGGTATTAGAGCACGTCGATTCTCTGGGATAATGGCTGATTCGGGCAACAAAGGAGTAGGCATCAACATTGCTGTTGATGAGACTCGTGGACGGGAAGAGATACCCCAAGGAGGAAGGAAGCATCGCGGTGCATCAAAAGACAAGACCTTAGAGAAGCGGTTGGCTGAAATGGAAGCTGCGATGACTGGGCTCGGAGCTCAAGTCGATGGTGCACTACAACGCTTGGACGAGTTGGAGACAAGCTTCGGTGACCTTCGAGACGACTTGAAGGTTGCAATGGAGTTGTTTAAAGCTGAGTTTCAGCTGAAAGTAAACAAAAGCATCAAGGAGGCTACGGAGAAGGCGGTTTTCAAGCTCCGTAAAGACATGGATGACTTATCCATGGATATGCATCGTAGCCTTCTTGGCTTGGAGACCAAAGTAAACGAGTATGGTAGAGCCATAGTTACAGCCGGTGGAAGCGTTGTTAGCTTTACACCAAGGATCGAAGTACCAAAACCAACACCCTTCATTGGCAAGCGGGAAGCGAAGGCTGTTGACGGTTTCTTGTGGGAGATGGAGCGCTACTTCGAAGGTGTAAACATGGTGGACGACGCTACAAAGATCAAGACGGTCTCCTTGTACTTGAAAGAAACCGCGGGCCTGTGGTGGCGATGTAAACACGCAGAGATTGAAAAAGGTACGTGTATCCTTAGCACATGGGCTGATTTCATTAGAGAAATCAAGAAGCAATTCTATCCGGAAAATGCAGAAAATGAAGCTAAGAGCCGGTTGCGAAAGTTGAAACAAACCGGCACTATCAAGGACTATATTAGAGAATTTACTACACTTGTCCTTGAGATTCCGGATATGTCTGATAAAGACTCTCTCTTCTACTTTCTCGATGGCTTACAAACCTGGGCCAAAACTGAATTAGAGAGACGCGGTGTCCAAGATCTCTCTTCTGCAATAGCTATAGCCGAGAGCTTAACCGACTATAGTCGAAGGGAATCGAGGGGCAAAGACCGCAAGAGTGGCCACGAGAAAGGTGGGGGAGAAAAATCAGCCCAAACTAAAGAAAGTAATACACGAAAGTCTCCACCACAATGGAAGGCCCGGGACAAGAAGCCAATGAGCAAAGATAATAAGTGCTTCATATGTGACGGATCACATTTGCTCGAGATTGCCCCAAAAGAGCTAGCTTACATGCCATGATTGCTCAAGCCGAAGGTTGTCATGAGGAAGAAGATGTTTGCATGGGATCAATGCAAATACTAACCGCAATCAAGGCCATGGTTGAAACACGTCCGTTACCAAACAAAGGGCTGTAATTTGTCCAAGCTAACATTTCGGGTAACCAAGTTCAGGCCCTTGTGGACACGGGAGCTTCTCATAATTTCATGTCCATTGAGGAAGCAAGGCGACTTGGTGTAAAATTTGCTAAAGGAACGGGAGCCATGAAGACCGTCAATACTAGTGCCAAACCAATTCACGGGGAGGCCAAGGATGTTCAGGTTCGTATTGGTGAATGGGCCGGACTTATCAACTTCTCCGTCATAGAGATGGACGATTTCAAGGTCGTGCTTGGCATGAAATTCTTTGATAAGGTACGGGCTTTCCCTATGCCGTTTGTTAACTCATTATGTATCCTGGACGAGGGGAAGACTTGTATGGTGCGCACGGAGCGCGGGTCGAAGAACGGATCAAAGACCTTTTCAGCCATACAATTCAAGAAGGGATACAACAAGAAGGAACCATGCTACTTGGCAGTAGCAAAGATCAATGAGGAAAAGCCCAAGAAAGTTGTACCAAAGGAGATCAAGAAGGTGCTGGAAGAATTCAAGGATGTCATGCCAGCCGAATTACCCAAAAAGCTCCTACCTCGAAGAGAAGTTGATCACGAGATTGAGCTGGAACCAGGTTCTAAACCGCCAACCAAGGCCCCATACCGCATGCCACCACCAGAGTTGGAAGAGTTACGCAAGCAACTTAAGGAGTTGCTAGATGCTGGTTACATTCGCCCATCAAAAGCCCCATATGGTGCACCGGTATTATTCCAAAAGAAGAAAGACGGGTCCCTACGCATGTGTATTGATTACCGGGCACTTAACAAGATCACGGTACAGAATAAGTACCCAATTCCTTTGATTGCTGATTTGTTTGATCAACTTGGAAATGCTAGGCTCTGAAGCACAGAAACGTCCTGGAGCAGCCGTCTCCCGTCCCGGGGACTGCCAGGGGACGGAAACGCGACGGGTACGGCCGGGAAACGTCCCCGGCGGTTAGGAAACGTGGAAGAAACGGGCAGGCGAAGGGGACGGCGAAGAAACGTGCAAGCGAAACGTTTCCTGCATGTTTCCGGATATATTTTTCGGTTTAAAAAAAAAAAGATTATTTATTCATTCCTTTTATAAAACAAAGCCCATACAAATCTTTTATACGTAAACTCTTAAAACCCTACGCTACGGCCTGTCAGTGTCCTCTATAAACGGCGATCTTCTTCTTCTCTTCTCCTATTCGAACTCCAAAAGGCAAAATCATGGCATCTAATGAAGAAACACAAGGATCATCATCATCTATAGATGAACCTCCATTGTGGGATTATGTGGAAAAACAAGAAAAGCAAGGTTCGGGAGGAACTTGAAAGCGATTTGCTGATCTTTCATTAGATGAACCGGAACTTGAAAGCGATTTGCTTGTTAACGTTTGATTAGATTAGTAAGATATGGGATTTTTTAGCTTTACATCAATATATAACTAATTTGGGTTTTTGTGTTACATTATCTTTGATATATATTTATTTTTTTATATGTTTTTATTCTCGTACCCGTCCCGTCCCGTCCCCGCTTCTTAATTTTTTTAGTTTTGCCGTTTCCCGTCCCCGTACCCGTACCCCGTTCCCGTACCCGTCCCAGTGCATCATAGATGCTAGGTACTTTTCAAAGTTGGATTTGCGTTCGGGCTACTATCAAGTAAGAATTGCCGAAGGGGACGAGGCAAAAACGACATGCATCACAAGGTATGGCTCGTACGAATTCTTGGTGATGCCTTTCGGTCTTACTAACGCGCCAGCAACATTTTGTATCCTCATGAACAAACTCTTCCACCCCTTCCTTGATAAGTTCGTGGTGGTATACTTGGACGACATCGTTGTCTATAGCCGCACACTAAAGGAACATGTGGAACATCTGTGGCAAGTTTTTCAAGTATTACGCGAGAACGAGCTCTATGTTAAACTGGAGAAGTGCTCGTTCGCCCAAGAAGAGGTTGAGTTCTCTGGTCATAGAATCAAGGAGGGACGACTTATGATGGACGATGCCAAAGTTAAAGCAATTCAGGCATGGGAGCCACCAACCAAGGTACCGGAGTTACGTTCATTCCTTGGCTTGGTGAATTACTATCGTCGTTTCATCAGGAGCTATTCTGCAAAGGCTGCACCCTTGACTGATCTACTAAAGAAAACTAAAGCTTGGGACTGGGACCAACGTTGTCAAGCAGCTTTTGAAGAGTTAAAGGAGGCAGTCATTACGGAACCGGTACTAGCCCTCCCTGATGTCTCAAAGCCTTTTGAGTTACACACGGACGCCTCGGACTTCGCAATTGGTGGAGTACTTATGCAGGAGGGACACCCGATCGCGTTCGAAAGTCGGAAACTTAATGACACCGAGAAATACACGGTGCAGGAAAAAGAGATGACGACAATCGTGCATTGCTTGGGCACTTGGAGACACTATCTTCTCGGGTCAAGGTTTGTTATCAAAACCGATAACGTTGCCACTAGCTACTTTCAAACTAAAAAGAAACTAAGTCCCAAAAAAGCTAGGTGGCAAGACTTCCTTGCTGAATTTGATTATGTCTTGGAGTACAAGCCCGGGAAAGCAAACGTGGTGGCTGATGCACTGAGTCGCAAAACCGAGCTTGCTACTATTACTCGCCCAACATTCGATATCCAAGACCAAGTCAAGGAAGGCCTCAAACAAGATCCATTTGCCAAACATCTTGTCGCCTTAGCACGAGATGGAAAGACGACCCGATTTTGGTTAAGGGATCTTTTATCTACCAAAGGAGACCGGCTCTACGTACCAAGGTGGGGCAACCTTAGGCGTTCCGTGACGAAGGAATGCCATGATTCCAAATGGGCTGGTCATCCGGGCATCAAAAGAACGTTGGCACTAATCGGAGGTACATTTTATTGGCCACGTATGGTAGATGATGTGGAAGCATACGTGCACACTTGCTTAGTTTGTCAACAAGATAAGATCGAACAACGCCAACCAGGAGGTTTGTTAGAGCCCTTACCAATCCCGAATGGCCCTTGGGAAAGCATTTCAATGGATTTCATCACTTGCCTACCAAAGTCGGAAGGATCGGGGAGCATCATTGTGGTGGTTGATAGGTTCTCCAAGTATGGAACTTTTATTCCCGCACCAGCCGATGTTACCGCCGCGGAGACGGCAAGACTTTTCTTCAAGCACGTGGTGAAGTTGGGGCATACCACAAACCATTGTCAGCGATCGAGATCCTCGCTTCACAGGCGTTTCTGGTCAGAGTTATTCAAAATTATGGGACAGAACTTAACTTCTCAACCAGCTTCCATCCCCAGACTGATGGACAAACAGAGCGGGTCAATGCATTGCTCGAACTATACCTCTGACACTATGTAAGTGCTAACCAAAGAGATTGGGCTAAACTCTTAGATGTTGCACAATTTTCTTATAATATGCAACGAAGTGAGGCAACCGGAAGGAGCCCATTTGAAATCGTAACAGGACGTCAACCATTGACTCCCAATGCCTTAGCCACATCTTACGACGGTAGTAGCCCAGCTGCTTTCAAGAGTCTAAAGGAGTGGCACGAACAAGCAGTTCTCGTACTTCCCTTGACAAAGCGGCTAAGAAAATGAAGAAATGGGCGGACAACAAGAGGCGACACATGGAATTTCAAGTCGGGGGACTCTTGCCACAACAATTCAAGTCACTGAGGGGCGTACACAAGGGACTCGTGAGAAAATATGAAGGGCCTTTTCAAGTAATTGCTCGAGTTGGCAAAGTGTCTTTCCGACTACAATTACCGCCCAAGTTGAAGATTCATCCGGTCTTCCATGTAAGTAATCTCAAGCCTTATCATGCGGACGAGGAAGACTCGGATCGTGGAGTATCTAAGCGGGCACCAACGGCCGTTGTAACATCATTCGATCGTGAGGTTGCCGAGATTATATCCGACCGCACCATCCTACGACGGGGAGTGCCTAGCTACAAATAATACTTGATCAAGTGGAAGAACTTACCAGATAGTGAAGCAAGTTGGGAGACAGAAGATTCACTATGGCAGTTCCGGGACGAGATCAAGAAGTACCATGAAGGCTCGACGAGGACGTCGACTGATTAGGTGGGGGAGAATGTCACAGCCCGCCAAATTTAGATGGCAACATGTCGGGATTCCGGAATGTTCTACCAGCTTCAAGGTCCTTCTATGGCAGATTTTTGCCTTAGAAAATTCTGGATCCATGCCTTAAAAATATCATGAAGGACTAGAGATTTCTAATCATTCTAGACTAATCCTTGTAAATATCTTAGATATTTTATATATTTTATACATAGAAATCTCTAGATTAGGAATAATCTAGATACTTAGCAACTAGTATAAATAGGTGATCCATGATCATTTGGTGATCACCTTCCAAAGTTCTATCAAAGTTCCCTTGTATGAGTTCTCTAAAGCAATTCAAGTGTTCTCTTTGTTCATACTCTTTGTTCCTTTGTTCAAGTCATTTGAATCGAGTTGCAACTTGGTGTCAAGGCTGATCTTAGCACGGTGACTAAGAGCCGCACGTGGGTTGAAGGACTAACTCCATTACAATAAGGACTTAACAAGATAAGATTTCACATCGCTTTTATGGACAATGAAGGATTAGTTAATGACCAAACTATTAGTTGAGTTATTTAGTTATAAACTTTCCAAAAACGAAATTAACAAAAAGAAAATCCCTTTTAGGTTCACCCGTTGACGTAGCCTGATTACATTGATAGAGTGAACCACACTCTGTTCCAGTATCCTGTATCATTCTGTTACTTATTCGTATTACACTGTTAACACCATTTTCTAGCCTAGCACGTGCATGTAAAGATCATACCAAGGTTTCATGGGATGAGCCAAAGAGTAAAACCTTTTCTTAAATCTAAAATTTCAGGTTACCGTAATATAGATATACTGATAAGATGGAATTTTGTTTGCTTTTTTCTCAAAATAGTTTTTTTAAGATCTAGACTTAGGATTTTGGAATCTTTAGATTGCTCTTTTTACAACCATCTTAATGCAACCTACACCCCACTCCAGGATACCGAGTTAACTCAGCCAACCCAACTCACCAATATAAAAAAATTTCCTACCATTAACACACCCTTCAGGGGTTAATTTCTGATTGGGTCTCATACAGTCCTTAAAGAAAGGAATTACTTACTCTAAAGGCCACCCTTACAGATTCTTAATATCAAAGCAACCTTACGGCTTTCATGCCCCATATATGAGGTAACCAGGCCCCATTTTTAAACACAAAACAAGCAAACAAAATTTAACCGAATTTTAACATGCTTTCAATATCATTATCAGCCTATAGATCCACCTTTTTAATCTACTTTGGTAGTATTCTGAAACCTTGAATAGATGGGTGGGTTCATAGGGAGTAATCATTGTCTTAGGACATGTTTATATGAATTTTAAATATTGTTACAGGTCTGTTGCGCATCTCATTGGTTGGCTAAAACATTGGAACTGCCATTAGTTAACGATTTAGGATACACGAAGAGATGTATCTGGTGTCCTCAGGCAATCTTTTTATTTTGTAATTAGTTATCAAGCTGACATGTTAAGTTGTAATTTAATCACAAATGTATTAAGTTTCCTATTTGCTTGAAATTAGATATGAGAAGTGCTCATAGGTAAGCGTTTTGAACTTTTTTCTCTCTCTTAGATACATGTTGCAAAGTGCTAACATTCCATTCAGTTTACACTAGCAGTCTATAATGTTCACTTTTTCAAAGCATGTGTATATGGAACGGCAAATCTATCGTACATTCTTGGTTTAACCACCATATGTTATGTTAAAGGGTAGGTCGTAGATACAAAAACGAAAAAGAAAAAAGAAAAGCAAACAGGACTTTTATGGCCATAATGTATATTGTTGATTGTGTGATTCGATGAGTAAGTGGCAGGTTGATATCAAAGTATACTTGAATCATAAATTGGTAAAGCTGTTACTGTTCATTGGTGCCTTTTTACAGCCTCAGGAAGTACCTTAGTCCCTCTTTTAAGTGTCTTTGTAGGTGAGTAGGTTAAGGAGTCTGCGATTCATGAGCATGTTTTCCTTTTTCCTTGTCTTTACTTAATTGCCAAATCAATGTAATGTCATGAAGGCTTATATGTTTCTTTTTTGCTAAATGAGGTCGGGGTAAAGTGCCATCAGACGTCCAACAGGCAGTCTCACGCTCGGGCGGTACAAACTGAAATTATCTACAATCATAGGCAAGCCTATACTAAAGTGACTACTATGGCAACATGTTAAATTTTTTTTCTTTTTGCGTTAGTACCCTTTGTTGGTTGCTTCTTAGCTGTAAAAATATCATATCATTGTTATGTATTAGTGTAACGGCACATGAACAGGCCTTTACTATGTCAAATAGAACATAACGTCTTCCTTTGATCAACTTTCTACACATATCAATTCCTACATCCTTGATACATAGACTAGGCAATGTAACTATGAAAGGTGGATTTGAAACATTTAGGGAGCATTTGGTTCGCGGAATGTTTTGGAATTGGAATTAGAATTTGAAGAAATTGGATTTGGAATTCAAACATTCCGATTGGAATTGGAAATTGTTGGAATTGGAATCTCAATTCTATTTTTGTTGTGTTTGGTTGTCAAATGAATTAGAATCCATCACCTCGGTACCACAACCCCCGGTTCAGGTCGAAACGGTAGGGTGGAACAAGTACGGGTTAAAACGGTTAGCGTCGAAACGGTTCGATTCGAAATGGTTCGCGCCAAAACGGTACGGGTGGAAACGGTTCACATCCAAACGGTACGGGTTGGCACGGACGCACGGTTCGCGTCGAAACGCTTCGGGTCGAAACGGTTTGTGTCGAAACGGTTAGGGTCGAAACGGTTAGGGTCGAAACGGTTCGTGTCGGAAAGGTTCGCGTCGAAACTGTTTGTGTCGTAATGGTTCGGGTCGAAACGGTTCGTGTAGAAATGGTGCGTGTCGAAACGGTACGGGTCGAAACGCCGGTTCGCGTCGAAACGGTACGTGTTGAAACGGTTCGGGTCGGAACGGTGCGTGTCGAAACCGTACGGGTCGAAAAGGTACAGGTCGAAACGCCGGTTCACGTCGAAACGGTACGGGTCGAAACGCCGGTTCACGTCGAAACGGTACGGGTCGAAACGGTTAGGGTCAAAAACGGTGCGCGTCGAAACGAGACGATTCGAAACGGTTCGCGTCAAAATGGTACGGGTCGAAACGGTGCGCGTCGAGACGGTGCAGGTCGAAACCGTTCGGTTCGAAACGGTCGAGATTCCAATGAATTTACTTTAATTCCTTCACATATAAGAAGGATTTTGAATTCCTTTACTTAAAGGAATTTAAAGGAATTCATGCCTAATTCCAATTCCAATTCCATTGTCAACCAAACACATGAAGATTGGAATTGAGATTCCAATTCCATCAAATTCTTTTAACCAAACATCTTAAGATGGAATTTAGATTCTAATTCCCTTAAATTTCATTGAATTCATGCGAACCAAACGCCCCCTTAGGTTTTATTAACTATGATGCATATGAAATGAATCCCCGCCGCATCGCGGCGGGTGATAAATCTAGTTATGATTAAAGAAATTATATATATCTATATAGAGTAAATTGTTATTTTAGTCCCTGAGGTTTGACCAAAATTAACACTTTAGTCCAAATAATTTTTTTCTTGTCATTTTAGTCCAAATAGTTTTTTTTCTTGCCATTTTAGTCCCTGACTTTTGTCAATTTTTTCCCATTTCCATCAAGCCACTAACTCATTAAAAAAATTTAGTTAACTTAGGTGAATTTTGGTCAAACCACATTTTTTTTTTGCATGTGCGATGGTATGCGGATGGTGGTGTGCCAATAGATGATGGCGGCGGTTGCTGGTTTACGATGATGGTGGTGGTGTTGGTTGATGACGTGGTGGCGGAAAAGTGACCGGTGCTAGTGGAAATGGTGGGTGGTGATAGTGGAGGGGTGGGTGAGTGTATGGTGACGATGCAGGCAGGTGGGTGGCGATGATAGAAGGTTGTGATGGGGAGTGGTGGGTGTGGGAGGTTGTGGTAGTGGTAGATATATATGGCAAAAAATGACAAAATTCAGGGACTAAAATGGCAGAAAAAAACTATTTGGCCTAAAGCGACAATTTTGGGCAAACCTCAGGAACTAAAATGGCAATTACTCATCTATATAACATAAACCTTCTCTCACTCTTTATCAACTCTGTCTCTCTAACTACCCACACCGCACATCAAAACTTGCGATCAGTAGTGAGTCTTGACGACGGTTGCCGATCGCAGTTGTGGTTGTGGTTGCCAGAGAGTGGATGGTGTTGGGGTTGTGCGGTGGTTGTCATATTATAGTGGTGGAGTGTCAGATGGCTGTTAGATTTCATGGTGATTGGTGGTGGCACAAAGGGTGTGGCTGGTGGTGGCAGGAAGGGGGTGGCAAGTGGCTGATGGTGGTATCGGTGGGGGTAACACGGAGAGAGAAAGAAGGTTTATATTTTATATAATAATATATATAGTATAATTTCTTTTAATCATAATTGTTTTTTTATGATTATTGATTTTAGCATTTAAGGTAAAATGACCAAAATACTCTTATGGGGTTCACTTAGTCAGATTTAACTATGAAAACTATTTGAGTTAGGGATAAAGGACATAACGTGCAAGGGTTTGCAAACATCGAGTACGGTTTTTGTACACTTTGAAGATAGAGGACATAGTTTGAAATCTGGTGTAAACATAAAAGACGATTTTTGTAGTTTACTCTTATTAAAATTAAGGCTAACCAAACGATTTTTGTAATTTACTCTTATTAAAATTAAGGCTAACCGAAAATCAGCATGGTACGAACAATACAATTTCAGATCTAGCTAAACTCAAAATGTACAATACAATTTGGATTCTATGTGGATGATGATGACGATTTGAAGTCAACATTCAGCAGGTATGTAGGGACATTGAATAATTAGGCCGGCAAGAAGGGTCCTACACATGAATATGAATATATAGAGTGTGTGTGTTTGAATATAATAATGTTTGTATATTATACTCACTACTCAGTGGTCACTACCATCTCTATTATTGGGTCGTGCGTGTGGAATCTTCATAGCTATTCTAAATTGATATGATGGTCAAGTAGATTTGAATAAATATTAAAATATGTTTTTAATGTAAATTAGTGGATTATCAAACGTGTTTTGTGGTTGATTCGAAATGTAGATAAAAATAGCAAATCGTAAATATAGAGATAAAAAAACAAAGTAGCGTCGGTATATTTGAAAGTAACGGAAAAGTTATGTCTTTGTATACGAAAGCTAAGTTCGAACAAAATTTACATCAAAACATATATAAAGATAAACACGACAGTCGTGTATTATAGCGGGTCGGTTTAAATGTAGATAGAAAAACACATCGCAATGGTGTACTTAGAAATGAGCATTGGGCGCTTTAAAAAATTGAACGGTTTATTTTTTAAACAACCGGTTAATTAGAAAACAAAGTTACGTAAACTCACGTCGAAACATAGATAAACATAAGTCGCGTGAGTGTTGATAATAAACGAAACCCATACAAAATCATGTAACAAAAAAAAAATTGTTTGATCTATAAAAGAACAGATGATATCCAAAAGCCAAAGCATGATCCACTAATAAGAAATAAGCAAAAGATTGAACCAGCCTCTCCTCAAAGTTAGTGAATCTTGAACACCTATTCAGAACATATGTTCAAGTGCATGACAAACATCTTTAAGACTTGGAACCGCTGTTCAAGAGTACCAACATCTATTGAAGGCTAACATTTGTTGATGACCAAAGCCCTGATCAAGCCAAAGGTCTCATTGAAAAGACCAAACATCTGTATGACCAAACATATGTTTGGACAACTGTAATAGAGGATAGCTTAGATAGTGGTTTCTCAATGTAACAATATTTATCTTATTAGTGTTTAGATTAGCTAGATCAGATGTTAGGATTTACACAGATGTTTGTAACATCGGTGGAATCTTTTCTATTAGGAATGTTAGATGTCACTATCAGGGTGACGTCAGCCAATCACTAAATAGAGCTTTCATACTTAGTCTAAGTAGATCACACCTGTAGTGATCTATTCATCACACGCTTCACTTTTTCTCTTGTACAAATTGATTTGTTTACGTGATCAGCTGAGGGGGAGTCTGTAGAGTCAATTGAATTGTAAAACATTTGAATCCTTTAGATTAATAAAAACAATCATTGATGATGACTTCCAGTTTGTGAATTTTATTGTGGTTTATCAATATTTGTTTACAAACAAGAAACTCAGTTTTAACAATCGGTATCAGAGCTTGGTCACCTTAAATTTGATTTCACAATCAATTTAACACAAAAAGATCAGCTCATCAAAGATCCAATTCAGCTCGTAGCTCAAAGTTGTATATTGAAGAACTGATAAAGTATCTTTCACATACTCAGTTTTTTCTTAAAAAAAAAACTTGAGAAAATGGCACTAAACGATCCACACAACACTGGCTTCAATAATAAACCACCTATCCTTGCCAGATCTGAATTCAATATCTGACAGCGTAGGAGGGGGCGTATACTAGCTCAACAAAATACTGGGTACTGGAAATATGTTGTCTTCGGACCTCATGTTCCAATGGTACCAAGTACCGAAAACCCCAATATTCGATCCAAAGAAACCGGAAAACTATTCCAAGCAAGATTATCAAATAAATCGAGCTAGATGCGAAAGCCTTTAGTATCGTGGCTATGGCTCTGCCGAATGATATCTATGCTGGCCTGCTGAATTTTACAATGCTTAGGAGTTGTGGGATGCACTGAAGGAACAATTTGGTGGGACGAAGGATGTTATCGAGAATACTCGAGAAATCCTTAACCAGCAATATGTAACCTTGACTCATGTTAAAGGGGAGACCCTTACTCAGCAGTTCGAACGTTTTTCTTGTCTTATCAGTGAATTAAAGTTGGAATATACTAAATCCACTTTAAGTAACCGATTTTTAAGATCTATGCTTGAAAAATGGGACACTATTGCGCTAGTGATGAGGACATCCCTAGATTTCAAGGACATGAGTCTGACCCAGCTTCATGGAAAGCTCTTTAACCTTTGAGAGGGAGCTTGTCTAAAAGAAAAGGCTCCAGGAATCTGAAAAGGTGTCTGAGAGTTACATTTTTGGTAACACAACACTTTTGAGTCAGGAAGGATCATCGTCTGGGATGGGAAATGATCAGAGTTTTGATCATTTTATTGATATTTCTACTGGTATCAACTCTGATCAACATTCCACCAGTTATGCTTTTGCAGCAAGCGATGATGCTCATGTCACTGATATCGTTTGTAGTTGATGATCTTAAGCACATAGACCCTACTTGTCACACCCCAATCGATGGCGGAAACATCGATGCAGGACGAAAAATATTGCTCATTGCTCACAACGCTAATGGTGACAATAATTAATTAAACCGAATTTCATTTCGTAAGTAAATTGTCATTACAATACATGGAAATTTCAAATACAACAATAACAAGGACAAAATTTGATACAACATTTATAAACCTAAAACGTCTAAGTGTGTATCTAGCATCAACGCTACATCGATTTCATAACATCATCCTTCTCAACCTGTATCATGTTTAAAATAAAGTTCAATGCAAAAGCAAAGGCGAGTACACAAGTTTAAGCATATGCATACATATACGAATAAAGTTTAAAATGAATCCACATGGTAACTAAGTTTATACAAGAGCATTATACATGGCATGCAATATTTCTAGTCAACCCTCTTGCTTACGTATAACAACGATAATTTAACATGACCTCTTGATTCACGAATGGGCAGTGCGTTACTCCTATAGTGCTATACATGTCAAATGGAGGCTCGTATAAAGCTAATGAGTATTGTATTACATAAGAATGGTCCAAATATAAGCATCAAGTAATGTATCAAAGTGTTCATGTATATTGGATTGTTTCGTGTATTGCACAAAGTATAAGTTTAGTGATTTTTGTATAAGGTAAACATGTTACACCCAAAGTGATATAAAAGAAAATGGGTCGAGTGTACTCACAAAATTGCTAAGTCTTCCGATTAACTGAGAGTTGACGAGTTGGAGGATGGGTCACCGAGGTCACCTTGTAAGGCAAACGAAGGTGTATGAGTAATCGAATTATGACGGAGGATTTGATTTGGAGTTGAATGTACGTATATATATAACATGATTTATGTAACAATTCTAACTTTAATTTCGTCAAAAGTGTTATAGAAGTGTCGTCAAAAATAAATAAATAAATAATAAATATATATATACACCTTTATATTTGTTGTTATATAAAATTTATTTGAATTAAATACGTTATCTTTAGTTTTTGACTTAAGTATATATTTATGTGTACATATATATTTAAGGAAAAGTACATTAGTTTATATATATTTATTTTCTAACGAAAGGTATGAGAGTCATTCTTGCCGTCTACCCCCCTCTCTAGCGTCTCTTTCTCGTCTTTGCGTTCCCGCCGTCGGCGACGCCACCACCAGACGGCGGTGACTGTGCCGGTCATCGAGGGTGGAGCGAGTTTTGGCGGTGGTGTTTAAGGCGGAGAAAGGAGTAGGTGTTGTTGGTGCGGCGGGGGGATGAAGATTTTGGCCAGAGAAAGTGTATTGGCCGGAGGACCGTCGCCAGCATAGCTCGGTCACCAGAGTGCGTGGAGGGCAGGGAGAGTGAGTTTGATGTGAGGCTAGGTTTCAAATGAGGATGAAGGTTAATAAGGGTATTTATAGGTTAGGGTATTAAAGTGGGTTGGGCCTAAAGCCATTAGTGCGTGTCTATTCTTCGGTGGCCCAATATGTTTTTGAACTCGCTAACAAAACCGAACGCTGTGAAATATGTACGATATATTTTAGGATTAACAAAATACGTAAATGGTGTCGGAAGTCGATGTATGAGCGTTTTCTTGCCGTTCCATTAAAATGTGTAAAAGTGTGCGGTTTTGTCGTTTTAAATCCATTTTTCGACCTGATTTTGATTGTGAATAACAAAATAGGGAAACGACACGTATTTTCTAAGAAATAAAATTTTACAGAAATACGAGGCGTTACAGTCTCCCCTCCTTTTGGAAATTTCGTCCCGAAATTTATTCAAGAGGAAGACTAACAAAAAAGATTTTGGCTAGAGAAAGATTGTCTACCATCGAGACTTGGAAGTTTGGATACGTGTTAAAAAGAAATGAAGTTTTGAGGACAAAAGTTAGGTTTGTGAAGAGAGGTTATCTGACTAAAATGATTTGAGGCATCAAGCATAAGTAAAACGTGTAAGTGTGTGTATAGTCGAGTGTTTAAACAAGTTTGATTAACTCAAAGAAAAAGTAATTTGTAATATGTCATCTAAGTAGAAAGCTTTTGTATGAAATGGTATGCAGTTTAATGAAAAGTGTGGTTGATCCGCAGATTGTAAGAAAGTTCTATCGGTTTTGAAGAGCATTGCTAAATCTCGGTTTTTGTAGAAAGTTGTTTATTGGTGAAAAACGAGAATGTTAGGTATTTTTAATAAAAACAGTTTTGGTGGTAACGACCAACTAGGCGTGTTTGCACCTAAACAAGAATGGGAGTTAGTTTTAAAGCAAGAAAACGTTTAGGGTTTGAAGGTTTAAACCGATAGATTGTAAACGAGGTCGTATAAAAGACAAGGTTAACATTGAAGGCGTAAGACGAACATTTGACCTAATAGACGAATATGAGCTTAAGAATGGCATGAGTATTTAATCAAATGGAAACGTTGAGTTAGGGATGAAGTCTCGTCATGGATGATCGGATATCACGCGCTTAGCAATGCATTTGTGAGTTGTTAAAGTTTGCGTATTAGGTCTTACTATGGTCTGTAAAACAATGAATTTCTCATGGCGCGTTTTACGAAAGTTTGGCAACATGGTGAAAACACTTATATATAGGAAGTACCAGCAGCGTGTCCACCATGTTTTGACCACGTCACGACCGTTTCGTTACTTGATGCAATGTTACGTTCCGTGTCTTACCATACGTGGTAGTACACTCTATGGTTCTCATGCGCTTATCACCATAATCCCGTGTGCACCCGTGATTATACCGATCGTCGCATGATCCGCATAGCTTGTATTAGCAGCGTATGAATCAGGGTATACATAAATTCTGAAAATAAGTTTGTGTGCGTGTAAGAATGTAGTATATAAGCATGTTTGCGTGCAATTAAGCATGAGGCCCATGTAAGCGAATCCCTCGGGTTTCGCTCGCGTACAGGCACGAATGTATGAATATGAGTATGAACATAAGTATGAGTATAAGTATAAGCATGGATATAAGCGTATATGCATGAATGTGAATATATGTATAAGCATGAATGATAACACGTATGTGCATAAATATGAATATGCGTATAGGTATGAATATCAATAGGTGTAAGTGACGACGATTGCGTGCATGCCATGAATTGAACACAACGAATTTAATCGTATGAAATGACCGGGAAATTTGAGTATGTAAAACGAATGATATAAATGAAATTGTCGTACGAAATTATGACTAAATTATGTACGAGGATATGCATGTATAGTTGTTCGAGCAAAACTTTGCTTTTATCAAATCAAAATAGGTTTAAGTTTGACTTAGAAGGTAGAATCTAGTTTATGAATGTAAGAAGAATATAAAGTACTTATTAGTTACGCGTGATGTATTTTGCAAAGGACGGGAGTGCTACCAGTGCTTTAGAAGAAATCTTGTAAGTCGAAAAGGTTGGTCTTTATAAAGTTTCCTTGCCTACGTGTTTTGGAATTTAGACGACGCATTGTGTGGTGTGTGGAAAGGTCTTAAAATAGTAAGTCTGCATCGTTTTAAAGGATATTATATTAAAACAAGAAATTGAAATTTGAAGGTTCTCGTGAAAACCTTTACCCTTGAAGAGAAATTTGAGATAATAAATTTAATGATTGTTGAAAAGCGTTTTAGCAAAAAAAAAGTTTTATTAATTGAGAAAGTGTTTTAGTAAAACGATTTCATAATATCTATAAGACATTGGTTTGATTTCCGTTGGAGAATGAAATCCTTTAATGTAGTGGTATAGCGTGGGCTTGTTAACGATTACGTTAAGCATGAAATGCGTGGACAAGGTATTCATTAGACCGATTAAGTTGATAGGTAGCATTCCGTCAAATTTTTGAAAATCGCGAAAAAAAAACGTTTTATGTGGTGACCAAGTATATGTATATGTGATTTTATATGAAATAAATTACAGGATGAGAAATACGTTTGATAAAATGGTAAAATTTTAATTTCACCTAAGTAGGGATTTTGACAATATGATAAAAAGATTTAGGCATGCAAATTGAACGTGTGGTTTGTAAATTAGAGTTTCCCAGAAGGAAGGTTGGTAACGATCACCGAGGTATGGGAATCACCCCTAACCCGTTGGTGGGGTCGTTCTAAGGAAGGAAGGAAGCAGAGTTATATATATTTATTTTCTAACGAAAGGTATGAGAGACATATATATATATATATATATTGTCGAATGGTATGATAGATTTGTCAAAAGGCGTAATAGCTAAATATATGTATTTTTGACGAAAAGTGTAATGGATAATAATATATTTTGACGAAAAACGGGCAGAGTTTCCCCTGTTTTAGGACGATCCCGACAATGCAAGTTGTCGATAAAATTGTCAAACTCAACAATCAATGAAAATATATATTCATACCAATTATATAACGAAAAGGTATCTTTTTATACAAGATGGAAAGGCTCGATTAGTGTACATGTTCGATAACTAATGTTTTGCAATAAAAAAAAACGATAATTACATATAAACAATAATAATAATAGAGATTTTGCGTACGTTAAGATTTTACCCAGCCTCGGATTGAAAGTGACCAACAGTTGACGGTTTGACTCCCGTTGACCGAGTTGACTGTTGTTGACTTGCATTAACTGAACCCGAAACAAGACTGACGGAACTGGACCGAAGTATGACCCGATCCCACTGAAATAACACAAACAATCGGACTTGAACCGAGGTTGCTACCCGAGTCCACCCAAAACTAAAACGAACTGGAGTCAAAGCTTAACCAAACAACTTGAAACAACTGACCTGAACCGTGACCCAAACTGATTAGAATCTAATTAAAACTTAGCCGAAACAAAACTTGAAACAAAACGAATCTGAACCTGTTCGATGACCCGATTCCAAGGACCGAGCCAAACAAAACCGGACTCTGATGACTCGAACCGGCTACCTCTGCCGCTGTCGCCGCGAAACCTTTGACGCCTCCGCCCTATGACTCCCGTCGCCGCCGTTGCTGCGGCTCCGGTCATTCCTGCCATCTCCCCCCTCTCTAGTGTCTCTCTCTCTAGCGTCTCTCTCTCGTCTCTGCGTTCCCGCCGTCGTGCGTCGTCACCACCAGACGTCGGTGACTGGCCGGTCATCGAGGGGTGGAGTGAGTTTGGCGAGGTGGTTTGAGGCGAAGAAAGGAGTTAGGGTGTTGTGGGTGCGGCCGGAGATGAAGATGTTTGGCCGGAGAAGGTGTTTGGCCAGAGACCGTCGCCGGCATAGCTCCGATTTTCGGAGATCATGGAGAGCAGGGAGAGTGAGTTTGAGTGGAGGCTAGGGTTTCAAATGAGGGTGAAGGTTATAAAGGGTATTTATAGGTAGGGTTTAAAGTGGGTTGGGCCTAAAGCCTATTAATGCGTGTCCATTCTTCGTGTGGCCCAATATGTTTCTGAAACTCGCTAACAAAACCGAACGCCGTGAAATATAGTAGGATATTATTTTAGGATTAACAAAATATGTAAATGGTGTCGGAAGTCGATGTATGAGGCGTTTGCTTGCCGGTTGTGTTAAAATGCGTAAAAGTGTGTGGTTTTGTCGTTTTAAGTCCATTTTTCGACCCGATTTTGATTGTGAATAACAAAATAGGGAAACGACACATATTTTCTAAGAAATAAAATTTTACAGAAATACGAGGCGTTACACTACTGATCTTGAGGAGATGGACAAATTGCACTAGGTAGCCCTACTCAGTCTAAGAGCTAACAATTTTTACAAAAGGACTGGTAGGACTTGCCCAGGATTAAGTGGGAGGTTTAAAATGGGGTTGGGTAAATCAAAAAATGTTTTAAGTGTAATAAGCTAGGACACTTTGCTAGAGAGTGTAAGAGTCAAACAATTAACTCTACACCAACGATCACATATCCTAATCAAAGAACTCAGTTTTATACACAACATCAGCTTTATCCCCAAAATACCGCTGGACCAAATGTGCAAAACACAACCCACTTTGCACAAAATCTGAATCATGTACCTGTGCACTATGTTCCTGCACCACATGTTCCTCAGGTTCAGTATGTCCAATTGCCAATAGCCCATGTTCAAGCACCCCAAGCTACTCCTGCTCCTACACCAACAGAACCTGATCAACAGAGCTTCTTTACACGAGGCTATGTTGATTGGAGTAGCTTGCCAAAGAATTTAACTAATGAAAATTTTGCTTTAATAGCAAATGAATGTGATGAACATGAAAACTTTTGTTTTATGGCTCTTGAGCATTTGCATGTGATGTAGATCCAGTTCAAACTATTGTGGTTGGTGAAGAAATTGCTGGTAAAGCTGCTGAAAACTCTTGTCAAACATTTGTTGATGACCAGGGGCATGCAGTAAGGATGAATGAGAAGCATTCCAAAAGTTCCACTGATTGTATCAGTGCGGATCAGATCGAAATGGTTGTCTCTAAGGTATCACCTCAAACTCTTAAAGAGTTGTGTTCAGATAAATGCATCATAGCTTTTCTAACATAAAAGAGGTGAATGAGAACCTTAAAGAAAAGGTGCAAATCAGTGAACTTATTCTTGAAAAATTGAAAAAAGATTTTAAAACAAGTGTGAGAACAGGAACGGTTCGTTACAAACACAAGATCTGCGATGAATTCGGTTTAACGTGTAGAATCCGTTAAACCAAACCTTAATCAATATAAAAGATGTAAATATCAACGGTTTACGCTTTATTATCAATAGATTACATCTAACGACAACCAGATAGAGTTTCGACTCAATTTAGACACATTTTATGCTATGCTCTCAAATTCGGGTCTTGAAGATATGAAGAACTTCCTGAACGTATGAGAGTGTTTTGATATTTATAGACTTTAATGATGAGCGTATGTCCATTCAAACGCATGTCTTTCCATGCGCATGTGTTTCATGCGTGTGAACCTCTCTCATACGTTTATATCTTCATACATATGACTTCATACGTTCCAACTTGTAAAGTCTTCACTCATGCATAGGATTTAACTTTATGAGATTCCATGCACTTCAATATATTATACAAAGTCCACATTGTAACGCCTCGCTTTTCGCATCCTTATTTTAGAAAATAAATATTTGTATCATAATTCGAGGCGTTAAAACATAATAAAAAATATGTATATGTGTGTGTATATATATATATTATTAATCGTTTTTCGTGTAATGCCTCGTATCTTCGTATTTCTATATTAAAAATGTTCGTATTCATATTCTAATTTTAGAAACCTTACATTCGTATTTTAATTTCAATCTCACAATTCGAGGCGTTAATAATAATAAAATTCATATTTTATACATATTTTTTTATTCACACAACTGATCATTTAAATACGTATTTATACTCAAACCGACAGAATTATACGTATAAATACTTATACGCACACCCTCAATACTTGAGTTATACATTTATACTTTTTATATACTCAATTACATAATATATACTCAAGAAATACCAAGACCTCATCAATCCTCTTCCACTTTTTTTAACCAATCATATTTCACCTTTTTCCACCTCCTTTCTCCGCCAATCATCTTTTCAATCCTCTTCCACTTTTTTAACCAATCATATTTCACCCTTTTCCACATTCTCTACCTATAAATACCAACCTCTTTCTACCATTTTCTTTACACCATTCTTCTCTCCATTTCTCTAATTCTCTCAATCTCTCTAAATCAAGAATTCTAAGAATTCTAAAAGGACACTAAGTGTTCCAACCATTCTTCTCTCAATCTCTCTACTTCTCTCAAATCTTCCAAGCAAGAAAGAGAACTCTAAGAGTTCTAAAAGAAAACACTAAGTGTTTTAAAGGAAGCTTGAAGCTCCAAGCTCCAACTCTTCACGGAATCACCAAAGGAAGCTTTGCAAACCCATGAGCATACTCGATCCTTTTTACGCTTTAACGCATTTTTGGGTGCAACATGTATACAAAATCTACTTTACGCAATCGATTATAATTAAACAACCGATTATAATTAAATACTCAAGCTATCGAACACGTTCATTGTTATGCTTAGGTAGTTTATGCTTGTTAGTTTCAACTTGTATTCTCATGATATTGTTAAGCTTAGGTTGTTATGCATGCTAGTTAAAGATTTTAATTATATACTATTTGCTATGCGTAAGTTATTTATGTATGCTCGTTTCAACTTAAATATAAAATGCCATGTGGATTTGAGACAAACTTTTATACATATACTTATATTCAAACTTGTACGCTCGCCAGTGCTTTTGTACTGATTCATGCTTTTATTACATGTTGCAGGATTGTGACAGTTGAATATAGTAGGATTGCCTAGAAACACATTTAAATTTTAATGTTCGTTGTATTGTAATTTATTTTCAATCCTGTTGTATCTCGATTCCAATACTTTTACAAAAATCATTGTAACGAAATGAAATTTATTTATTTGAATACTTATTGTACATTATTCATTTTAAACTTGTGGTGTTCCTAGTTCAAGAAACGTAAAAAGTAATTATTAAATACTTGTCACAATTAGTGTTATGAAGTCTCTTACAATCTCGTTTTCGTCTCACTCCGATGTTTCCGCCATCGGTTGGGGTGTGACACACATGTTGCCATGTTGATGTTGGATGTGCATGTCATGCATTAATATCCCAAGATGTTGTGATAATCTCATAATCCTAAGACCTACACACACGTTAAGTCTCTTACAATCTCGTTAAGTCTTAATCTGCCTTGAATACATCTTCAAGTGACACTGCAGTCTTCCCCTTGAACGATGCTCCATATCTTTATCAGATATGACTATAAGGAACAATCACACATATCCACAGACAAACAGTTTCTCAACAGTCTCGTTGGTCCGGCTCACATTCAACATTATCAGGTTTCCATGGAAGATTATTGAAAGAAAACCTTTCGGATTTTTAATATTGAATGAAAAATGTAAACATACTAAAAATGTGATATTTACAATTCATATTTATGTGAGAAAACGTGCCAGATGATCATATCAGTTTACTGAGATATATCAGCTAAACTTTCGTAATGCTTACTAATACGTTAAGGTACATTAATTTGCACTAAGTTCTTATGCACCCCATAATCTCAGCATATCCCCTCATCATGTAATACACTAACTCAAATAATTCCTTTAAACTTTCATCAACTATGATTTGTGCAAAAACAACGCATAATGTTTAAACATTAACAATCAGGTTGATCTTTCGATACGAAGTAAAAGTCCAATGTTTAAACAAAATAAGAAATAAAAACAAGTTGAAATTGCTTAGATCTTAATCACCAGTTCGATATTGTCATATTCGCATAGGTGATCCAAGATTTAAACGAAACACCAAGTAAAATAAAGCAGAAAAAGTTTAGACATTAACATCCAATTCGGTACTTTCGTACGCAGAGGATGTTCAATGCTTAAACAAAATAATGAAATAAAGCAAGTTTAAATCTTTTGAAAATGAAAAACATAATCACAGTGACTTTTTAGTACGTTGTGAAAGTTCACAAACTGACTGGTTTTTATGCTTTTCAGCATTCAACAATTACCGAGTAGGTACACAGTCACGAAGCACAAATCTAAGTACTATGCTTTCAATCGCGTTTCCCACTAAACTAGGCTATTCTATTTAGTTTGTATCGTTTTTGCAAAACTACTAGTCTAGCTGAGCCTACAGACACATCTTTAGTGAGATTGTTTAACCATTTTAAACATTACAATTCTTTAGCATGCACTGATGTACTATCATTCCTCTTTTCGCAACGATAATCTCATTTTAATTTTTAAATATTTTTGACATTTTGAGATTTTCTATTGTTCTTGGCTTTTTGGAAAAAAAAATTATCGATGTGAAATGATGTTTTTGAATTTTTCAGGAATTTTGGATTTTGATTTTTAAAACTTTTCTCCCCCTAAAATTTAAAACATCCTTTCATAATCGAAAATAAGAACCTTCCATTTTAACCGTGAACAATGTTTTTTACAAATGTGAACGCGAGACTACCATTTTCTTTGTGTGGAACACCAAACCTTTCATCTCATTTCCATTATTCATCTTTTTACCTTCTACAAGAACAACCACTGCTTCTAAAAAATGTTTGCTTGAAGCTTGGTCATCCTGCGCACGTAAATGAACTTTAATTAGTTTCGAATTGAAACCCAATCCATATTGGATTTAGGTTGACCAAATTCATCAACGTATGACACATGCGTTTGAGCTCATGCATGCGGAAGTACTCATGCGTGCGTATGACACATGTGTTCGAGCTCATGCACGCGTATGAGCTCACCAGGCGTATGTGATGAACGAATGAAGCACAAGCGCGCGTATGAGGCTTGTGCGCTTGACATATTCTCGTGGATGTGGCTCATGTGCACGTATGAGCTCATGCGCGAAACTCATGCGCTCCAACGTGCTGAATCCAGTTTTTCAATCCAAACTCATTATTTGTTCAAATTTGATGATGATTCTTCCGCAGAAAGGTGCAAAAATCAATTCGGATCAATCCTGTGGCTTCAATTTGACTTTTTATCCGTGAATTGACCATCAATTTTGATAAAAACGTGTTTGCAACTTGATTTTACGTCAAAAACACTAAATCATGAGCGTAGGTGATTCAATCAACAGTTAGTTCGATTGAATCGATACCGTAGTTCTGATACCAATTGAAAGTTCAGGATCCGGTGTATTTAGACAGAAGTTTGGATAAATTAGAAATAACTCGGCAGAAATTTCGGTTAGAATAATTAAAAGTAGAAAGCTTTCATCCATACCAAAAGAGTATACATCATTGGCAAGCTGGAGAGAGCATCAACACATCTCTCCAGATTGAATCCCTCTCACATGAGATCTCACAAACTTAAACTCCCACACGCATGAGCCTTGGTATTTATAGCCACCTCAAGAGCATGAGGCTAATGCGTAAGTATGAGCCTCATACGCACGTATGACTAATGCATGCGTATGTATGTTTTCTTTACAAATCGAACACTGAAACTTATACAATATTCAAGACACGCTCTATCTAGCCTATTCGCACAGTGGCGGACACACATAATATGCACCAACAACAAGAATAGCTGAAAAAGACATTGAGTTAAGCAGTCTGAAACATGAAGCATTTATAACCAAGGACCAACTCCAGTAAATGATAGAAAAATATCAAACTGTAAAAATGAGTTGGAATCCACACAGATCGCCTATGAAAATAGGTAGAATCATGTCATGGTTATGAGATGCTTCTAGATAAACAGATAAAGACCAATGTGAAGTTTGGGGTTGATTTTAGAAAATATGACCAAGAACAAGAAAACCAAGCCTCCATTGACTCTCAAATGGTTGAGGTCATTCTGGCCACATCAACTAGGGATGAAATAAAAATCACTAAACCTAGTGGCAAGAAAAAAATTCTTGAAAAGCCACTAAACTCCATTCAAGCTGAAAAACTAAAGTATGAGTTTAAACCTGCTTGGTCAGACGAATGTGATGTTCAGGAAAATTTCAAACCCATTGATTTTACAAACCCAAATGGTCTTGACCCACCCAAGATAAAAATCAATCCTCTTACCAACTCTCAAACAGATGATAAAACATGTGTTTCTGAAAAGAGAGACAATGGTAAAAAGAAAGATATGGCTCCAGCACTGAAATGTGATTTATGTGGAAAGTTAAATCATATGGGAAAAGACTGGTTTAAGTTAAAGCCTATGATATTAACAAAACAAACAGTGTATGTCTATCCACTTCTGGGTGTACCATTTGTGGAAAACTCAACGATTTGACTCGACAATGTTCTTTTCGTAAACCATTTGATGTAAATCTAAATAGGTCAAGAAAGAAAATGAACTTCAGATGGGCTTACAGGAATACCCAATCTCTTCCCAAAAGGGTTGAGTCAGAGTACATTGTTTATCCATAAAAGTCAAACCAACTTCTTGCATAGAGGTCTGGTCAAACCCCTGTTTTACCTCAAAACCCACTACCTAGAGGCTATGGGTAACCACCATGCAACAAGGTACCTTATAAGTATGTAGAACATGTGCCACAGCCTAAAAGCCAAGGGTAAACAAGCATCCTCATGGGTATCAACATCTTGTTGGGAATGGACAACTTCCTATTGACCCAAGTGTGCAGGCACTTGTAGAAGGTCAAAAACATCTACTGGAGATTGTACAAAACTCCTAGTGACTAAAGACCAATTCCAAGGAACTACTGCAGTGGTTGATAACACCAAATCCAAAGCAGATAATGCTTTGGATCATCTGCAAAATTAACCAATTCACCATTATCTGCAGGGAACCACTGTTAGTAATTTAAAAGTGCTAACAGAGACTACTTGTGCATCTATCTTCTATCCAAATAAAAGAAATATTTTGAAAAATCCAAAAAAAAAAATCTATCTTTTTATTACTGAATGTCCTAAAAATCTGGAAAACCGAAAATAATTGTTTAAAAATCAAGAAAAGGTTGATAAAATCGCCAAAAACAATAACTCTGTTCAAAAGAGTAAATCAACTGTTCATTGGTTTATAATCTGTTTGAGTATGGATAACCATTGCTCAAGGCAAAAGAACCACTGTCTTTCAAAACAACTTGTTGTTTCAAAAGTCAAACAGAGCCAATGTTCCATCAAAACTTACCATTGTTTTCATTCAAAACTATGTTTAACCAAATAAAGGTTACAAACAGAGGTTTTTCAAAACACTGTTGACCAAAAGTCAAATAGATGTTTCAAAACACTAATCAGGTTGCTCAAAGGTCTGTTGAGCACAACATAGGCTTCAAACATATATTTTGAAAATAGTTCATCATGGTCCTCGAACTAAAAACCCCTCACAATTACCTATCGTGCCTTGTAAATCAAAACAAGAATACGGACTTTCACACCATCATTGACACCATTACTTAATCAAAATATCATTTCATTCTTACTATAAACGTGCCTATCCATCTATCCACCCTCATAGAATTTTGGGTAAATGCGAAGCTTACACTTTAAAACAAAAAGCCCTTTCTCATAACCTCCACCATAAAAAATGAACATGTGGAAATTACCTGCAGAATCCATCTCCACTATGTTCAGATCAGAGGATATGACAGGTATGGAATCTTTCCCCAAAAATGACTTACATGTTGAGTTCATAGAAAGGGGCTACGAAGGTTACACGGTGGGAACAACACTTTCTAAACTAAAGTTCCCTTCTAAAATGAAATTTTTTTCCATACTTTCTTAGTTTGCCTATCTGATAAAAACCACGACTTTCAACGAAATACCCCTGAAAACTCAGTACCTAGGGTATGTTATTTTTTTGAGAAATTCAAGTCATAAGCTATCCCATACAACTTTCTAGATTTGATAGCAAATTTAAGGGCAATCAAGAGAGGAACTAGCAATCATTTTCTCATACATCCAAGATTGTTAAGCTTCTACCTTAAAAATGTTTTACGAAAGAAAATTTTGAACAAGGTGAAGCACTTGAAGGTAATAGTCTTTCAAATTACTCGCATGATGCCAAAAGACAGGAAAATGTTGTACAAGAAAACATTTTGGAAAACATAGCAACAGATGTTACAACATCTGTTGTGGAGCCCACTGCTCCTGGTGGCCACATTGCACAACCCAGCACTGTGGAACCCACACCAGACTCTTCCATACAAACCATTTCCATTCTCATAACCAAATCCAAAAGAAAACACAAAAAGAAAGGGTCTCTCAAGGTTGTGATGCCAAAGATACTTGTTGTAACACAAATGCAGCTAACATATGTTGTTACTTCCTCATAACAGATGCAAACATCTCCACCTATCCAAACTCCTCACTCATCCTCACAAAAGGAGAGTGTTGTAAGCACAGTAGACCCAAATCAAGAGGGAGATATATCACTTGATTATCTCTACTCAAGCCCCTCTCCCATGGTTGCTTCTCTTTCTACTCCTCCACCCACTTCAACAGTCCCTTCACCCTTGAAAAATTGCTTGATGCAATTGATACATTTGACTTGCATATACCTAGTTCTTCTCAACAAAAAGTCACAGGGAGTTCACTCCCACAAGTGACTAAGGCAAGTTCAGGGATCATTGCTATTCCACAAGCAAAGGATGCAACACCTATGTCCAAAAAGACACAGGTTGGTATTTCAAGTGAGGCAGCTACTACAACTGTTGAGATAACAGCCTCACAGTTGGACAATGGTTACATCAGTAAGACACCCTTGAAGGCAGCAACTGTTGAGACAATAGTCTTTACACCAGTTGGAAGTCCCTAGTACCAAGAACAAGGAGCACTTGATCTAAAACCAAGTTTAACCATCTCTGATGGGAATTCAGATGATCCTGTTAACTCAGGTGATGGATTAAACTATCAGGAATTGACGAAGAGGGTTATAAATTTAGAAACATCTGTTGGGGAGATTAAAGACATGATGAAAATTTTGATCCAAAACTCCAGAAATTCATCTTCAAATGCAGACATTGCAAAAGAAATGTGAGTTCATATTCAAACCATTCCTACATCTTCAAAAGCAGGCTGCAGAAGAAAGATATGCCATACAAGCAGAGCTTATAAGAAAAACAGTGGATGTCAGGTACCAAGATACACAAGCAAAAGTTAAAGCCATCAAAGACTTTAACTTTGAAAACACTTGTAAAACTCTCACTCTCCCTAAGTATGATGAACTTATTGAAAAAGCACATACTTGTCAACTAAAAAAATATCACATATCATTTAAATTAGTTAAAGTTGAATGAATGATATTCTAAGTGTGCACAAATATTGGTATGTATAAGTTGATATCAGTTTGCATTTAAACGCCTAAAAAAATGATGAAATTATGTTATATGCCCGTGAAAAAGACGTTTATATTGATAGATGAAATTCAGAGAATTTAATGTTTATCATTGATAGACGAAATTCATAGAATTTAATATCAATATTTGATGAATAGAATTTCTTATTGTTGGAGATAACTGTATCAAACCCGCAAAACACACAAGGATTTTATGATCAACTTGATTAAGACTCCGTGTTCATTATTACTATTGAACCAAAACAAAACAACTAAATAATTACGTAACCTACCACTTCTATTTATACTAAACTAGTTACAAGCTATCCTAAACTAATACCAACTCTAATACTTATATAACCTATTAATAAAATAATTAGATAAACATATTACTTCAAACTAATAATTATCTCTAAGCAACTAACTAATATTAATTATTTTATCCTCTTTATCCGTTCACACAACTTTATCTTTTCTTCCGGTTTATCTCATGCGATAACTTTACTTGAACTATTAGGATTAACTCTTCACTTATTTATACATGATTTGTTTTATATTAAATTTAAATTTAAATTTGGCTCCCTCAAAAGTATTTTCAGGCACAGCTCGAGCTATTTGTGAGGCCAATTGGTTGTCCGACTCAAAATAGCATAGACAAATAATCTTTCATTCTATTTTGGTGATGACTAGTGAAGCAAGTATCCATTAAAGATAAAGGTACTTTTATCGAATCCATCTCAAACGAGCAATAAAAAAAGCAATAATTGAAAGGTTGTATATATATGAAAAATGGATAGCATGGTCCGTGATTTAAGGTAGGCTTGTAAATGGACAAAGTAGGGTTGTCATTCTCTCATTGGTATTATGTTTATCTTAACTATCTGCAAAATTCAAAACGAATAATATAGTGCACTTTTTGTATGGACTCAAAGGCTCTGAGCAATTCACATCCTCTTCATTATCCTTCTTCTTATTTTTTAAATTTTAAAAATTAGCAAAAACATCACATCATATTTACTATCTTTTTCTACTTTCTAAAATTTAACAAAAACCCACATACTCCTCCTAAATTTAGAAAAGCTACTATCCATCCCTGTATCATCTCTCGTAGACACATACATATTAATATTTAAAGATAATTAAACAATAAAAAAAGAGAAAAAATGAAAAAAAAATATAAAGATAGATAACTGGATAAGCTGTGAGATGTATTCTTGAAATGAGAGATGTATTTTAAAAAATACAAATGTTAGTTAAATTGTAGGATAAAATATGATGAAGGGGACGTAAATGCTCTTAGACAAACATAATTAGTCTAAATCGCCCAAAAAAGTGTCCCATATTATTTGTAAATGGACAAGGTAATCGCCCAAAAAAGTGTCCCATATTATTTGTAGATGGACAAGGAAGGGTTTTCATTCTCTCATAAACGTGTTTAGTTAGTTGGCACATAAATTTTTGTAAACAGACAAAAAGATATTTTCTTTTTAAACTTACAAAAATATCTTTACCAATACTTACTTTTTTATATCATAGCCACTTTTAACATTTATTTTTAATTTTCAAATCTCTTATTTTCGCATTGATAAAAATTTATACAATATATTTAAAATAATAAAATTTGATTTATAAATAAAAATATGAAAATTAAACTTAAATATATATTAACCATTTTTAAACGTTAGTTTTTTTTTTTAAAAAATTGTGAATTATATGTTAGTGAGAAGGTTTAAATGAGAACACATATCTTTTATGAGAACAGTGAGAACACTTTTCAGCCAATCAATTTTATTATGTTGTTTTTAAGTATACGGTTAAAAAGGTAATTTACGAGCTAGTCATGATCCAATTCAAAGCAAGTGACGAGGCCATAACTGGGAAAGCGCCGACGGAACTTCCGACGCAGATTTCCGCGCCGATTTGGATGATGCTGCTCATGAATTAAGTTTTACGCCAATTAAAGCTGTTGATTTAGCACCCATAGTAACATCCTTTTCAGATTTTGTTATTCTCGATTTAAAGTCGAACATGATGTTTATGTTGAACCATCTTTGATTTTAGTTTAACAACACAAAGAACCAGCAGAGATCTGCGGGTGATGGTCGTCTTTGGTTACGGATTTTCGTTTCTTATTTTTGGATCTGATACGAGAATTGGAATTAGAGCCGATCGATCCAAGACTGCCAGATAAGTGACAATGATTTTTTTAAAGAAGCTACCTTTACACACCATTGTATCTTGTTATTTTAAGGTTTAAAAATCTAGGAGTCGGTTATTTTTGTTGTTATTCATCACAATACACCTTCGATAATGCAATAGTGAGTCACCATATTTATGAAGAAACGACTGAACATCTTCACGAAACAGGCTCAATTGAGAAACCAAGTTGGAGAAAACACTACAATCCATAATAATCACCATCGTTACTATCTCTAATATCTTCATGATTGAGTGTTTGTTATGATTTAAACAGAGGATGAAATTTTGAATGTTCGTTATTTACTTGCTCGAAGACATGAGGCGTATTATGTATTTTTGTTGGGTGATTGCTTCTTCAACAATGATTGTTGATTTCACAGGTTATTAGTTGATGTGAAGTTATATATATATATATATATATATAAAATTTTAAGTTAGTCTGAAATTTCAAGAACATAGAATATAATATTATAATCTATGTTATGTATAACTATATGAATGTATTTAAAAATTTAGTATTAATGAAAATGTGATGCTATTAAGTTATAATTTATCATATTATTCATCAAATTTAATAACGGTTTTATATTTATTTTCAATATATTAAAAATGAATAATTGGATTTGTCATTTATTTCATGTCGTGAGAAACCTTGGTCCTCGTTTTATACGTTATGTACTTGTGTATGATCATGTTTTTGATTTTTTTATTTAAGATTAGTTCGTGTAATTTTCTAAACAAAACAAAGATCTAATTTTCCGATCCCAAAACTGTACATTGCTTTTTAGTTTCTTCAAGTTTCGAACAAAGGTTATGATACGAACAACTTACACATGTGTATGGCATATTACTTAAGTTTTACATATGTGTAAGTGCATGTTTTACGTATGTATAAATGTCGTGTTTTTTATGTAATATATCTTACACATGTATAAATTGCTCATTGTCACATATTTGTGTTTGTTTTACATATGTGCAACTGAATTACATATGTGTAAACAGTCCACTATCACGTATTTGTGTTTTTATTTATGTGTAGTTGAATTACACATGTGTAAAGTGTTCACTATTACATATTTGTGTATGGTTTGCACATGTGCCGTAGCTGAACTACATATGTGTAAACTATTCTATGTCATACAAATTGTGTTTGTTTTACATATTTGCAGCTGAATTACACATACGTAAATTCTTACTGTCACATATGTATGTTTGTTTTGCATATGTGCAGCTGAAGTACACATGTGTAAAGTGTCCACTATCACATATATTTGTCTTATCTACATAGCTTAACTACACATGTGTATATTGTTCACATTCATATATATATTCTTCCTTTTTAAACTATTATGATTTACACATTTATAAACCTTCATATCTATGATTTACATATGCGTAAACGTTCATATCTAAGCTTTTGTTATTTTAAACTATTATGATTTACACATGTGTAAACCTTCATATCTATTCTTTTTTTTAATCTGTTATGATTTACACAATTGTAAACCTTTATTTCTATGCTTCTTTTATAAACATTATGATATACAAATACGTAAACCTTCGCATCTATTATTTCTTTAACTACTAATTATTTACACATGTGTAAACTTTCATATACATGCTTAATTTTTCAACTATTATGATTTACACATATATAAACCTTCATATCTATGATTTACACATATGTGAATGTTCATATCTAAGCTTATTTTTTAGAACTATTATGATTTACACATATGTAAACCTTCATGTCTTTCTTCTTTTAATCTATTATGATTTACACATATGTAAACCTTCATGTATATGTTTATTTTTTACACTATTATGATTTACAAATGTGTAAACCTTTATATCTATTTTTATAAACTATTATGATTTACACATGTGTAAACTTTCATATATATGCTTATTTCTTTTAAATTATTACGATTTACACATATGTAAAAAAAACTAGGCAAACATCAAGGGTTTTCCACTGATTTCGACAAGTGTTACTTTATTTTTATTGGTTTTATATGGTTTGTTCAAAACTAGTTGGTTTAGTTACCTTAGGCTAATTTTTTTAAAACCAATAAAGGAAATATATTATAAATCAACAAAAAAGCCAACTAGCATGGAACTAGAAGAGAGCTAAGAAACAATCAATTATACAATAAACTTTTTAACATAACACTCTCTATGGTGATATTTTTCAGCCTTGCCCTAGGTTTCTGAAAAGAAAGGTGTCATTTTTTACAGTCTTTTATCTCTTTTGAGAATGGGATAAATCCTCTTTTGAATAGTTGTCCATTCCTGCATATTCATATTCTCCACAATGTTGACATTGTGATATAGATCACCACCTTTTTATGTTCTATGACAGCTTCAAACCATTGATGAGTGATCGAATTTCTTTTATTGAGGAGAAAAAAACCAAGTTTGGAACATTTGCCCACAAAACAACCGATCACCACGGTGCTTTAGCCAATAAGAAGGTAACAAGATGGTCTACGGGCTCATGTGATTATTTGCATCTTGGACATTTTTTTGGCGGTTGGTATCCCTCGTTTAATTAACTCGTCCCAATGTTGGAATTCTCCCCCGCAACAATTTTCCAAACAAACGTATTAACCTTAGGATGAACTGAATTACACCATTTTGTGACAAATCCGACTTGAACCGGGCAGTTTACTGCTCCGAACTCCTCTCGATCTGTAAATGTAAAAATGGAGTTGTCATCCAATCTCCATTTCCAAACATCTTCATAGTCCTTCATTTGTATCAACTCAACAACCCTATATATGTACAATCTTGTTTATTTGATTTGTTACTTTTTTAATTGAGTACAAATTCACTTCCTTTCAATATCCACATACCATGAATAACATTTGAACCTCACGTTCTCAATATTTTATCAAAATATTCAGCATCTTCATAAGCACTCATCAAAAACAAAAATAGAGTAATGTATTCAAAATGGTGGCAGTAAATAACAAACAATTGATACTCCCAACGTATAAATGAGGAAGTTAAGAACATATTTACTGTTTCGACACCAATGGAGATGGTCAAATCTACGCGGAGGAACTAATCGACGTCCTGAAATCACCCAGGTCTGACATTTCCGATAAGCGACGCGAGTAATTGCTGAATTAATGTTGTCCTTGTCATACTCGTCGGAATCACAACTCTTAATATTGTCATCATCGTATTCAAACTTTTTGTAACGCTCCGTATTTTCACGTTTATTTAGTTATTAAGTATTTATTCATTTATTTACTCATTTATTTTTGTTTATTATTAGTGATCATTTATAAAACTATTTAATAATTTATGCATTTATTTATTTCATTTATTAAATGAATAAACTATTTTATTCTTTAATTAATCATTATTTAATGTATTAGACTTAAAAGTTTTAACTAAATCAATTATTAGAACTAATCCTAGTTCATAACACTAACCTAGTTGAAGGGTTGTTTGTCTCTTTTTAAAACTTAACTTCAGGGACCAATTACGTATTAAAGGAAAAGTTGTTTTGAGGTAAAATAATCAAAAAGGTGGAAAGCAGAATTCGAACCTGCGTCCTCCCCGGTCAAACAATCAGCACACTACCAACTCCACCCAAGTCTTGATGTCGTTTGTAAATGGAAACATTAACTACTTATCTACACATTCTGTTCATGCGAAAATTCGATTTTTGCCGCCAATCATGAACACGGTCAAACACAGCTATGATTTCCTTTATTACCTTGTTCCTGATTTTTAGAAAATGAGCAATCACAAGCCCTTCCAAGTTTATAGCAATCATGAACCTACCTTTGGAACCGACTCGATTCGGTTCGGAAAACACTTATAAATAATCGACGTCCGCAAGATGTTTAACCCGCACAACCCATCTCATCACTCTCACACCTCTAAACCATACTCTCATCTCTCGCTCTCTGTTTCAACGCTAGTCGCCGGAGGGATTAAACAAGCTTGCCGGAAACACAAGACTCACCGGAGGAAATAACAAACTCGCCGGAGAGGACGACCGGAAGCCGACGTAAACACACGACACCCTGTTCGTCTCATATTTCCTATTCACTCTCTAAACTCTCTGCATCTTGTATTCATCAAACAACACCTCGCCGGAGTTAAGCTTGTTCGCCGGAAAAGACGACCGGTTTCTGACGAAACGCACGGCATCCTTTGGCTTGGTATACATTCGTGTCCACGTATTTAATTTGTCTATTTTTTTTGTTTGTTGTTTTGCATCAGTTACAATCCCATATCATACAAACAAATCCGAAATTTGAGTTTAGAAGCACCACAGACGATCTTGTTATTTAACAAAGACAATGACATCGACTTGCTGTTTAAAACAAATAAAATCATTAAATGTACACCAAACTGGGGCGTAGCCCAGTGGTGCTGCGCGTTCCTGTTAAGCCCTAGGTCACGGGTTCGAAACCCGGGTTGTTGCAGTTGGCCGATTCTTTTTTTTCTTTTTTTTTTTTTCTTGCGAGTCATGGGCTAGCTAAAACAAGGGATTGGGCCAGTTTTTGGGCCAGTTTTTTTAAACAGTTTGTGCTATTATTATTATTATTATTATTTACATTTCTTATTAGCATAACTATCATCATTTCTAAAATTTCCAATTTTGTTATTAGAATTATTATCATTTTTAAATTTAAACTAATAGTATTATTATTACTTGAAATCAGTATTTATTTATTAAAAATCTAAAGATTATTTGGTAATAATATTATTACTAATTCTAACTATTATTAGCATTAATATTATTAATCTTATTATTCTAATACTATTTTATCATTATGGTTCAAGACAAGTAATGAGATATTAATATTTAACCCTTGCAAAAGTTTATTCGTAACCGAAAACGAATAATTGAAACAACCCTTATAAAATAGCTCGTTAAATCTATAAACCTCGTACGTTACAATCAAACCCAATAATTAAATTCATTGTATCTTATCCTAGGTTAAACTCTCTGTCGCTCCTTCACCTTTACTCGTGCGCTTATTCAAGAACGTATACGCACCCAAGGTGAGTGAATTCTTACAAACTCCCCTTTTTAATTCATGTTTTGGGGTGTATCATGTGTCGCTTAAACTAATTCGTTATTCAAACTCGTGCTATACCATATTATGATCTAAACTTAGAATGTAAATATTATTTGTTGTTATGTATTACATATTGTCAAGTTGTATGCAAACTATTTGTTAGGCCCATCAGTTCCTCGTGGGAGACGAGTTGAACAACGCGTGCCTTAAAACTCATTCACTAGGCCCATCAGTTCGTAGAACAACGCGTGCCTCAAAACTCATTCATTAGGCCCATCAGTTCCTCGTGGGAGACGAGTTGAACAACGCGTGCCTCAAAACAATCTATTGTTGTATGTGTGTGCAATATTTAAAATTAAGTGTTTTGTGAATATATTTACATTTACATTTACTCATATGTGGTTATGCACTTTATTTAATAATCAATTCAATAAACTTGTTTAAATGTTTTTCATAGGATTCACTCGCCAACTTTTTGTTGACCCAAAAACCATTTTTACACATGATACAGGTGAACAGGATGAAGCAAGGAAAACATAGGAAATTGCCTTAGAAGAAAAATAATGAAGTTTAGAAGGATGTATAGAACATGTTGTATTTGTTTGATTTGATTGTATGATTCCTTTTAAATTGTAATAATAAATATGAAACATTATAATAAATGTCATGAGCTTTGATGAAAACCCAATCATGCCCCGATCACCTTTTCCGCTGCGGGTCGGGGTGTGAAACTTTTTCTTGCAATTCCAATTGCCGTCAAAAATCATGTCTAGCTTATTTGATTTTAACCACTTACTTTTGTGGCCGTAATCTCCGACATCGCCTTTGGGGGTGTGAGTTCATGAGGAAAAATGAAATTTGGGGGTAGACGAGTTATCAGATGAGTGGGTTTTGAAATGTATTTTTACAATAGTGCCATTCTAGTCTTTTCTTTTATCTTCCCTTATTTGAACCCGCTTTAATCTTAGCCCTTAATGAAATTTTTAAACGTTAGTTTTTTTTTTTTTTTTTAAAGTGTGAATTATATGTTAATAGGTGTGTGTGTATATATATAGTATTATATAAATTAGAAAAAAATGGATTTTAAGAATTTCAATTTTGTTTTATTGGTCGGGATTAATTTTAACTCAGAAATTGTTTATAGACAGCTTCGAACATGTTTCCTTTAGCGATTCAATACTAAATGAAAGTTAACCCAACTAGTTTTTTTATAGCGTGGACCGGCTATGTGACAAAAAAAAGTCAAAGATTTGATGACGAAGATTATTTATGTGTCAAATAAGTCAAAGTTTTAATGATGTGGACTGCTTGTATTGCAAAGTTTTGATGATGTGGACTACTTATATGGTAGTCCACATCAGCAATCACTAATTGGGCTAACTTTTAGTTAATATAGGGTCATTGAATGAAAATATGTTTAAGTTTGAACTGTTGGTAAACATTTTCTGATTTAGGATTAATCACCGGCAATATATCAAATTTAGGATTATCAAATTACAACTTTCCTATAAATTGATTGTTAAAATATAAAAAACTAAATTTAAATGTGACGTATATGTTACTAAAGTGTCGATTATACTACTCATTATTGTATTCATAATGAACTCAGGAAAAAAAATTAGTTTTCTCTCACTTGAACTCCACCACCTCCCTAAATGTGTCGCCCCAGGGAAGGGAACTTGCTTCAAATGTGGAGGGCTCCAATGCTACCACTTAGGCTAGTGGGCGTGGTAACGTCAAATTAGCGTCACGTATGTTTCATATCACATAGGAGGCTTTAAAGCTCCTTCCTTTAACTTGCATACAATGGGATAAAACTCCTTACCTATTAATAAAAAAAGGGAAAAACAAAATGTGATTGGCTCTTGAAAAAAGAGGCTCCCACATGTGCAGCCTTTAAGCCCATTAATGGCATGGCGAAGAGTACGATGACACCCCTTTTGGCGCCCAGGAAGTGGGTTAGGGGCGTTATGGGCCGCCAAAGGGGTAAGGTGGCAGAGGGCGCGAAACCACACCCACCAGCCTTATAATTGTGCCCTCACCATACCAAATGCAACATGTAAATCACCCATTGATGGTGGTCTTATAGATTTGGTTCTTAAAAACCAAAAAACATATCATTTGTTGTTTTTCGAATCTCTTTACGACTCTAGAGTTTAAACTGAATGCTCATACGGTAGATTTGTCAAATCTTTTAAAATATTCAATTCAACCTTTTATATATTATGATATGGTACTAGTTTTTACGATTATACATATATTATTAATAATTAACACATATATATGATCAAAATGATTATTTACACGTACAACTAAACACAATAAAAGTCAATTTCATTTCTCTCCTCACCATCATTGGATCATCGAGGTTAAGCCTCCATCAAACACCATAGTTACACAATTCTTGTTGTCATCCTTTATTCTTCTATGTTCTCCTTTTTGTCTTGCGTCTATCATTTTGAAGCCATCATTGCCACCATTGTTGCTCCATTGCACCTCTCTCCTCTACATACTCATATCCCGTCTATTTGTCCCTTTTCCTTTCTCATCCCCATTTCAAATTTGGTTTATGTCATCACCAGCAAAAGTCAGCAACCACCATTGCTACCTCTCTGTCCTCAAATAAGTGTTTGTTTATGTCTTTGTGAAGGTACACCGATGGCAAGAACAATTAGGCGTGAAATTAATGTGCTTGGCTAGTGTATTTGCTCCTGCTTCAATCGGGTTTTAATCATTAAAGGTTAAACTATGTTTTCAAAACATGAAAACCCGTATGGACAAGTATAAAATGTATTATAATATATATATATATTATATATATATATATATATATATATATATATATATATATATATTTGAAATGACTTTGTATTTTTATTATGTGTTTTCTCCTAATAAATTGTACTTTTTATGATATTGGCTTTTATTATACGACTTGAATATTTTGACGTTGGGTTGTTTATAAATCCCGATCACTGAAAAAAATACATCATATAAAATGGCTTTGTCATTGATGATATATGGGGCCGGGGTACTGAGAGTTCGTGTACTCTCTTCGAGCTCGAAAAAACACGTCCTTAGGCCTTAATGAAATTGAGCATTGGGCGCATTAAAGGTCTAAACTTAATGTCAATAGGCTAATAACTAATCTACACATAAAAATAATTTTGTAAGTGGGCCTATTATGTTGTTTTCATGGGTATGTCCTATTTTTTTACATATATATGTCATGTTTTTTAAAATAATGTGCCCTTTGAAATATCAGGCTCTAGCCAGTGGTCCTTCCCGCTCACCCCTAGTACCGCTCCTATGTGATGAAATTGATACACATGTTGCATGCATTTACGTATGCAATGACATGAATAATTCGGATAAACAAGTAAAATAGTGAAATCTGAAATCTTGTATCAAGCTAGTGTGATAATTTCTTGAAAGCAGTTTATGACATGACATATATTTTTTTGTCTCTTTTATTAATCCACTGATTTTATTTTACAATTTGAACCTAGGTAAACGGCGAATTTTTAATTAAAAAAAAAGTAAAAACAAAGAAAAAGCACGTCAAGTGGTTTATATGCTGACAATTATTGGGAATCCTGCTTTGAATCTTATACACATCACCGCTTCACACAGGTCCACCCCTTTTTCATGTAATAGTCACCCTCTATGATTAAAGACATCTCAAAATTTTTAGTTTATAATTTATATCTTTTAATCAAAGGTCCACACTTTTTTTTTCATAATTTATAGTCTTGGATTTATTACTTTATTTTAATTAAAGACATATCCCAGTTTTTCTTAGTTTCTAATTTATATCTATTAATCAAAGGTCTACACTTTTTTCATAATTTATAGTCTTGAATTTACAACTTATATTATTTTACAGTATTTAAAAACTGTACAATATAACTCGTAAAATAAATTATATATTAATGTAAGTATACTTTATAGTTATCAAGATATATCTTTTATGATGGAAGTTTTGTCTTGTATGTTTGATAAAGGTCGCGAGGCCGGGGTGATTAGTTGTATTCTACTCCAAATGAGGGCCTGATTATTTCTCATCTTTTGTATGAAGACGACACCGTCATACATGGGGATTGGTCTTTAGATGAAGTGGTTAATGTCGTTAGAATCCTCCGGTGCTTCCATATGTGTTCAAGATTGAAAATCAATTTAACTTAATCTAGTCTTTATAGATTTGGAGTTAGTTCCCAAGAGGTTGAGGTCATCATGACTTCGGTGGTAGGTTGCACTCCAGGTTCGCATCCGTTCAAATATTTGGGCTTAATGGTCAGTGCAAATATATACCAGATTAACAATAGGAAGCCGGTTTATCATCTTTTTGAGAGACGGCTTGCGGTTTGGAAGTCGTCTCTTCACGCTTATTGAATCCGTTTAAGGAAGCCTTCCGAATTATAATTTTTCTTTATACAAAGCCACGTGTAAAGTTATATCGCATTTTGGAAACTTTTAACAAAGACTTGTGTGGGGAGGGTCTTGTGATGAAAAGAAGATGCATTGAGTTGCTTGGGATTGAGTTGCCTCTCCTAAATTGGTCAGGGGCTCGGGTTAAGTAAACTTAAGAATGTTAATATTGCTCCTTTATCCAAGTGGGGTTGGAGGTTCAAGTCTGAAGGCAATAACTTTTGGAGAAAACTCATTTTCAATTTACATTTTGATAGGGCGTGTTGGGAGTTCATACCCTTCAAAAATTCGTTTGGTGGTGTTTGGTGCAATATTATTGTCAAAGTCCTTTCGAGAACTATGGTGGATGGGATCCTATTGTGTAACTATTTCAAGGGCGTTGTTGGTAATGGTGGGGATATTGCTTTTTGGCTGGATTGTTGGCTGGTCAATGAGCTATTACAAATTAAATTTCCTAGATTGTTCAGCTTTGAAATTTCTAAACGGTGAAGGATCGGTTGATTGGGTCATACGGTTCACGCGAGGTTGTTTGGTCTTGGTCGAGGAAATCGGCTCTTAATGACGAGGTTAATGAGCTTTTTCAGTTGCTCAAGCTTTTATGGGATGTTTTGCTTTCAAATGTCGGCAATATATGGAGCTGGATTGCTAGTTCTAAAGGAGAGTTTTCCATTAAAGTTGTTAAATCGCTGCTAACTTTTGGGATTGACTTCAACAAGTACGTTATGCATTGGTGCAGATGGCTCCCGTTGAAGTGCAACATATGTGCTTGGAGGGCTGAAATGAATAAAATTCCGACTATTGTAGAGCTTAATGGAAGGGGGATTCAGGTTGAAGACGTGTCTTGTCAATTGTATAACGAAGGGGAAGATTCAGCCGAACATATGTTTACTTCTTGTATGGTGGCTACTGTTCTTTGGGAGAAAATTAGCGCTTGGTGCAGGGTGCCACATATTTTTGCTTTCTCATTCATGTCCATAGATTCATGAAGATCTTAGACTAGGCAAAAGAAGCACTACATAGTCTTATCATTATTGGTTGTTGGGGGTGAGGAACGATCTCAAGTTTTCAAACATACAAGTTAGGATCGAGGATATCATAAGTGAAGTAAAGGTTGTGGGGTAGTTGTGGTATTGTAGTAGATTGGAATTTAAGGAAATTTCATGGGAAACTTGGTGTAAATTTGTGTTTATGTAATTGTTTGTAGTTGTTTCGTCAGCCTGGTTTGGGTAGGTGGTGTGTTCTAATGAAGTTTACCATTCAAAAAAGGATATACTTTAGGAGAATGATTGAATAAAAATTCATAGATATTGTGAGATCCATTAAAATTAAAAAAAAAATCGAAACTATTTTTTTTTTGTTTTTGTTACCTTTATTATTAAACACAACATGAAAAAACATGTATTCGTATATTAAAATTTTTTTACACATGTGTAAGTTTACCATCTACGTATGTGTAAGCTTTTACCATTTACACATGCGTACAAAATTTTTGTAAGAGTAATTTAGAAAGGAGGGATGATTTAATTGAAGAGATAAATAATTTAATATATTAAATTTTGTATACTTTTCATAATAAATAATAATTATGATTGATTTTTTTAGAGTACTCAAGATAACCATTCCCTTATATCTATTACACACTTAAGGGGTTCTCACGTAATGCGGCGGGAAACACAACACACGGGTAAAGAGTTTGAACAATTAATTAGTGAAGTATCATATAGATTTGAAGTTGTGATAAAAGTTTATAAAATAAAGTAAATATGAAATCAAGTCAGGATCAAATACAAAGTGCAAAATAAATGAGAAGGTGAAAATGATTCTAGTCCATTGATCTTATATTTAAAATATGAGATTAGTTTTGGGGAAAAGTTAGTGGAAGGGTGTCACACCCCAACCGATGGCGGAAACATCGGGGTAGTGGCACTAGGTGAACCAGATTGTCTCATGAAAAATTCCATAACATTATTTAAGCGACAATATTTAACGTTAATATCCCATACTACTAACATATAATCCTTAAACAAATTACAGAATTCAAGCATTCGCATAATACAAATCAAGTTCGATATCCCCGGGCCTCCGGGTGGCGGGTGTAACTACTTAGATTCAAGCAAACCAACAAACCGCGATTGATCGAGGCATGCGAACAAGTGTCCACATCCTAAAAGAGAAAATAATGAGAAATGTAAAATGCGAGCCTTAACAACCCCGGGCCTCCGGGTGGCGGGTCAACCTCTAGTATACTATCATGTTAAGGGTGGCGTACAAGCAATCAAGCAATACATGCAATTCAGCAGATTTCACGTATAGTCATGTAATTCAGCGGGTTGCGAATAAGCGATTGAGAGTTGTGTGATTTGTTTTGATATACGAACATATGTGACACCCAAAAGTGTGTTTAAGCGTAAAAGGGGTTCAAGTATACTCACAGTCGGTGCGTTTTGGGAGGAGAGACGGGATCTGAAATGAGTTGAGGAGACGTCAGATCAATCTGTAAGCGAACAGAAGTGCATCAGTCTTCCGAATTGCTTAAACGGTTAATGGGTGAGAGGACAGTAGACAAGTTCGGGCGAACTTGTACCATTTGGTACAAGTTCGAGCGAACTTGACATGTTTTGCTTACTGGTGACATAAGTTCGGGCGAACTTGTCATGTTTCCTGAGAAACTAGACAAGTTAGGGTGAACTTGTCCAAGTTGTTGAGGGATGATACAAGTTCGGGCGAACTTGTCTGATTTCCTTGGAAATCAGTACAAGTTCAGGCGAACGTGTAATATTTTGGTGAGTTCTGATCAAGTTCGGGCGAACTTGGTCACCAATCTGGTGACAAGTTCGAGCGAACTTATTGCCTTTTGAGCGAACTTGACTGTTTTGGCATCCAAATCGTGCGTTTTCACGTCGTTTGCTGAAGAAATCGAGTGTCCATTCCTCCAACCTTAAGCCACTGAGTAAAACTTAGGCTGGAGAGGTCTTTTGGAGCGAGTTTAGCCATTTTACAGAAACTCGGACTAATCCGTTTGAACTTGAGGGTTCGTACGGGTTAGTCCAGCTTATGTAAAGTGACAATTTCGTCCTTGTGCTTCCGGATCTGAGATCTTGCTTGACAACGCCTCGTTCCAAAAGGAGTTGTCCGAATATTGTGTAAAATCGATGTTTTAAAGGTTTTACTCAGATCTAGGCATAGATCTGAGTGAAAAACAGAAGTTTTATGGAAAAAGATGAAGATTTTCATAAACAGAAAAGATTTGATGAAAAATGAAGGCAAATCCTTATGCAAAATCGTTGTAAAGCATTGTAGAACGTTGTTGTAGTTGAAAACGGGTTGAATCTTACTTAGAAAATAAAGGGTTTCGGTTTTGGGGAGCCCCAGGCGAACTTGCCGCAAGTTCAAATGAGAAGAGGAGTTGGGTATTTATAGGTGGAGGTGAAAAAGTAGGCTGAAACATCAAGTTCGGGCGAACTTGCTACAAGTTCGAGCGAACTTGTAGGTTTTCCCTAGGATTAGAACCAAGTCCGGGCGGACTTGTTGAAAAATGAATAATTTGATGGCTTAGACAAGTTCGGGCGAACTTGTGTTATACAAGTTTGGCCGAACTTGACCTAATGGCCAAGTTTTGTTCGTTGATTTCGCGTTAGGAGTTCGTTTGACGATTTGGTTCGTATTAGATAGTTATATTAAGCGTTATAATTGGTATAATAGTGCGATTTAGCGATTCGTGCGTGTGAGAGTGTTGCGATAGCGATTGTAACCATAACATAAACAAACATAACACACATAAAACATAATTCCACATAATTAACTGCGAATTGCGATGCGATGAGATAAGCGATGCGATAGCACAAGTGTTTAATAGACAATGACACACTTGGCTATTAAAGTAACACAGTTACCTGCAATTGCGATGAATTTGTGATTAATAAGCGATTAAATGCGATATAATTGTAAATAAACATGATTATTTAACATAACTTTCTCATAATCGAATCTTCGGAGTACAATAATGGAAATAAACGGAATAAACTGAAATAAAATAACAACGAAAATTCTGAGTTGTTACAGTTTTCCATACTTTAGGAAATTTCATCCCGGAATTTAAGTAGCGGTCGTAACAAAGAGATGCGGGTATTTAGCCTTCATGTCACTTTCCAATTCCCAAGTGAACTCGGCACCGCGTTTGCATTCCCATCGGACCTTCACGATAGGGATGCGAGAGCGCCGCAATTTCTTGGTTTCTCGGTCCATGATTTCGACAGGCTTTTCCACGAAATGCAGAGTCTCGTTGATTTGCAGATCTTCGAGAGGTACATGGAGATTTTATTCAGCTAGGCACTTCTTAAGGTTTGACACGTGGAAAGTCGGATGTACGTTGTTGAGTTCTTCCGGTAGTTCGAGTCGATAGGCCACTTTGCCAATTCTTTCCAGAATTTTAAAGGGACCAATGTATGGTGGCGATAGCTTTCCTTTCTTTCCGAAGCGGATCACTCCTTTCCAAGGTGCAACCTTTAAGAGCACGTGATCTCCCACTTTGAACTGTAGGGGCTTGCGGCGTTTATCGGCATAACTCTTTTGGCGACTTTGAGCTTTCAAAAGATTTTCCCTGATTTGAAGGATCTTGTTTGTCGTTTCTTGAATCAGCTCGAGACCGGTGATTTGTGCTTCTCCGATCTCGTGTCATGCAATAGGCGATCGACATTTTCTTCCATACAGTGCCTCAAAAGGAGCCATTTGAATGCTGGTGTGATAACTATTATTGTACGAGAATTCAATTAAAGGTAAATGCGTATCCCAATTACCACCGAAATCTATGATGCATGCACGAAGCATGTCTTCGAGGGTGCGGATCGTGCGCTCAGTCTGACCGTCGGTTTGAGGATGAAAAGCGGTACCGAGATTAAGCGTAGTACCGAGAGCGGATTGAAAAGTCTCCCAGAGACGTGAGGTAAAGCGACCGTCGCGGTCAGAGATGATGTCACGAGGCGTCCCGTGTCGACAAATGACTTCGTCGATATAGATTCAGGCTAATCGTTGTACCTTAAAGTCTTCTCGTATGGCAATAAAGTGCGCGGATTTAGTAAGACGATCAAGGATAACCCAAATGCTATCGTGACCAGAGGAGGTGCGAGGGGGTTTCGTAATAAAGTCCATGGCTATGCTCTCCCACTTCCACATCGGGATTTCGGGTTGTTCGAGCAAACCAGAGGGCCTTTGATGTTCGGCCTTAACTTTCGAACAAGTTAAGCACTTTGAGACGTAAACGGCGATATCCTTTTTCATGCCCGGCCACCAATACCTAGGACGAAGGTCCTGGTACATTTTTCGGCTCCGGGGTGAATGGAATATCGAGACTTATGAGCTTCGGTCATTAGCAATTCACAAAGGTTATCACGGCTAGGAATCCAAATACGATCGAGATAGTAATAAATACCATTAGGTTTAACAACAAGCTGAGTTTCGGCGCCACACATCATTTCCTCTTGCAGGGTATTCTCGTTAAAACAAGCAAACTGAGCGGAGCGAATCAAAATTTTGAGATTATTCAAAGCTTGAGAGTCACGAACACTATACACATAGCTTCGTCGACTGAGAGCATCGGCTATGACGTTTGCTTTGCCAGGATGGTAGCGTATCTCACAATCGTAATCGTTGAGAAGTTCAACCCATCTGCGTTGGCGCATATTCAGTTCCTTTTGACTAAAGATATGTTGTAAGCTCTTATTGTCAGTGAAGACCGTACACTTAGTACTATAAAGGTAGTGTCACCATATCTTCAATGCAAAAACAAATGCACCGATTTCGAGATCGTGGGTCGTGTAGTTTTTCTCGTGGATCTTGAGTTGTCGAGACGCATACGCGATAACCTTGTCTCGTTGCATGAGAACGCAACCAAGGCCAAGATTAGAGGCATCGCAATAAACAACGAAATCGTCATTTCCGTAAGGAAAAGCGAGAACGGGAACGCTGCATAGCATACGCTTGAGAGTTTGAAAGGCTTCCTCTTGTTTGGAGTCCCAAACGAAAGGCTTGTCCTTATGAGTTAAAGTGGTAAGCGGAACGGCGATTTTCGAAAAGGCGATGAATCGACGGTAATAACCCGCCAATCCAAGAAAGGAACGGATTTCAGGTGCATTCTTCGGCGTAATCCAACTCTTGACAGCTTCAATCTTTGCAGGGTCGACGTGAATTCCTTGACTATTAACGATGTGGCCGAGAATTGGACTTCTTCGAGCCAGAATTCACACTTAGTGGCATAAAGACGATTTCCTTGAAGAAGTTCGAGAACTAAACGAAGATGGCGCGCGTGTTCGGCTCTTGACTTCGGATAAATAAGGATGTCATCGATAAACACAATGACAAAACGATCTAAGAAAGCTTTACACACACGGTTCATTAAATCCATGAAGACTGCGGGTGCATTGGTAAGACCAAAAGGCATGACCACGAATTCGAAATGGCCATAACGAGTGCGAAAGGCGGTTTTTGGAATATCTTCTTCCAATACGCGTAACTGATGATAGCTGGAACGTAGATCGATCTTAGAGAAACAAGTGGCACCTTGAAGCTGATCAAATAAGTCGTCGATTCGGGGAAGATGATAGCGGTTCTTTATCGTGAGTTTGTTAAGTTCACGATAATCGATGCATATTTGGAACGTCCCATTTTCTTTTTCACGAAAAGAACGGGTGTGCCCCATGGCGAAGTGCTCGGTCGTATGAAACCTTTATCAAGATGCTCTTAAAGTTGGCTCAATAGCTCGCGCATTTCTGATGGTGCGAGGCGATATGGAGCTTTATCAACGGGAGTAGCACCGGGAATCAAATCGATACGGAATTCTACATCACAAGTAGGGGGTAAACCGGGTAAATCGTCGGGAAAAACTTTAGGAAATTCACAAACCACGGGTACATCTTTCCAGGTTTTCTTTCCTTTCTCTGGGTTCACGATATGGTCTGGGAAAGCATTGCAAACATTTGTGTGCTCGAGTACATGACATAACCATCAACTTCTTTGAGGGGGTTTCTCTCCATAGACATGGAGTTGATCAACGTTTAGAAGAGGGAAACGAATCATTTTATCGAAGCATACAACTTCAGCATGATTTTCATGATGAAAATCCATGCCTACTATGATATCGAAGCTACCTAATTGCATAGGTATGAGATTGATCGAGAAGATGTGGTTGTTGAGATCGAGGGTACAACCACGTAGGACGGAGTTAACGGTAACGGTTTTTCCGATGGTGACTTCCACATCGAAAGTCTTTGGGAGTTTAGCGCGTTTACATCTTAAAACCTTTTCGAATTCTAACGATACAAAACAATTATCGGCACCAGTATCAAATAAACATGATGCATAAATACCATTGACAAGGAACATACCGTTGACAACATTATTGTCGTTCTGAGCTTGCCGATGGTTGAGATTGAAGGCTCGTGCACGCGCAGCTTGTGGTTCCTGCTGCTGAGGCTGTGGTGGTTGTGGTTTCTACTGTTGTTCCTGCTTCACAGGTTTGTTTAGGCAGGCATTACTTATATGATTCGGGTCTTCGCACGTGTAACATGCACGTGCCCTTGGAGTTGGCGCTTGCTGCTGATTGGCCTGAGGAGGAGCTGGTAAAGCTGGTGCTGTTGGAGTTTGAGGAGCTGATTGACGTGGGCCTGAACGAAAACTGACAGTAAGGTGGCCGTAGATGTTGCAGTTGGTGCAGAAGAGACAGTTGCCTCCAACCGCATGATGATAAGTGCATTTCGACACAAAGGATGAGGCCAGTGTACGCACGTTTTGCTGGAGGTGCGTTTGGTGCGGGTGACTGAAGCAGATGAGGGTTTGGTGGAGCAGTAAGTGCACAATTCTTGCTCGGGTTTTCTCTCTTGCGACTTCGGCGGCTGTTCTTTGACTCTCGAGACTGATCGGTAGTAGGCTCGTTGATTGCTTGGTTGGTGACTTTGCTGTTCTTGAAGTAACCAGTCTGAACCCTTTTGTCGTTGATCTCTGCGGCTAGCTGATAGGTTTCCTCAATGGTGACAGGGCGTGCAACTTGAACAAAATCAGCGACGCAATCGGGTAAAGCACGCAGATATTTCCTGATTGCTTTCTGGTCGTGTCCACTTGACCGGGACAGATAATGCTCAACTGTTTGAAACGAGCTGTTAGGCCAGCATTGTCTGGACCGTCTTGTTTGATATCCCAGAACTCATTCTCCAGCTTTTGAACCTCATGTGGAGGACAAAACTCTTTCACCATGATTTCTTTGAGTTCCTCCCAAGTGAGACCGTACACTTCGTCGTTCCCGCGCTTGTTGCGCTCCGCCGTCCACCAATCGAGAGCTCTCGACTGGAACACGCCGGTGGCGTTGATAGTGCGTAGAGCTTCGGGGCATCCACTCTGACGGAAGGTAACCTCGATCGAGTCGAACCATTGGAACATAGCACTCGGCCCGTCCGTGCCGGTGAAAGTGAGTGGTCCACATGCCTTAAATTGCTTAAAGCTGAAGGAAGTCTTTGGCGCGTCATTCTTGGAATCCACAGACGAATTGTTGCTGATGGCATGGATCTCGCTGGCGATCTGCGGAATAACTTTAGCCGTTTGCTTGGCTACCAGTGAAGCGATGCGCTTATCCGCGTTGTTGCGCTGGATGTTCCTCCGCGTGTGTGATCCCATAGAAGACATCTACACGAAGGTTTAGATTAGATGAGATTCGATTATAATAGGTTTATGTTTAAAATATTTATTATTATTATTCATACAAGGCACCAAACCACGTAAGCACGTATCCATGTAGGCATATAACACGTAAGCACATAATCACATAAGCACGTAAGCACATATTTTGCACGTATTCACCTCTAATTTAAAATCATGCGTAGCGCGTACGAGATGCGAGATATAAGCGTAATAAGCGATATATATATATAAGCGAGTAACACTACGCATGAGGACATGCGTGTAAGAGAGATGAGCATTTTAGTTTGGTTGGTGCATTATTTAGCGTTTTAGATTACAAGAGCTGTGCTAGTAGTGCATACTTCATAAGGCGAAGAGTGATAAAGTGAGAAATCGATAATACGAGAAATTAATAAAGCGAGAAATCGAATAAGCGAAAATTCTCAAAATTTAAACACATAAATAATAATAAACTCGATGATGCGTAAAATCGACGATAATAGGCTTAAATCAACTGGGAGCGTCCTGGGTTTTGAGTAAGTGACTACCCAAAGTGGTTCGAAAATTCTCCGAGTTCGGACACACGATTTGGCCTAAACAAATGCTCTCGCCGTACAACGGTTAACGGCATTTATCTTTCCAGTTACGTCGTGTTCCGAGTCATCAAAATAATCGAGACTTTGGTGAGATTGAAAATCGAGGAGCGGAACTAGTTATTAAGATGCGGGTTTCACCCCTAACTTAACAACTTCATTCCTAGTTGTGGTTATGCTCACCAATCGTGTCGGGAGTTCAACTAGATAGAAAGGGAGATTCTCGTCGAGATTTGGATATCACTCCTAATTCAACGAAGGTATCTCGTGCGGTAGAGAATGCGCGGAGTGAATGATCTTATCGAGAGTTCTCGGTTTTCACACCTAATCTCGACTTGATCACTCGTTTTGTGCGATACGAGCGTTTCCAAGCATGTAAGTTGTGTTAGCCTTAGGAAAGGCATATTTAAGCATTTATGGCAAGTAGTTTAAGCATTTAAGTCAAAGATTGGTCAAATCGGGTACATAAACATACAACTAGGTCGAACATGGAAATTCTACCTAATTATCCTATAGTTATGGCTCTGATACCAATCTGTCACACCTCAACCGATGGCCGGAACATCGAGGTAGTGGCACTAGGCGAACCAGATTGTCTCATGAGAAATTCCATAACACTATTTAAGCGCCAATATTTAACGTTAATATCCCATACTACTAACATATAATCCTTAAACAAATTATAGAATTCAAGCATTCTCATAATACAAATCAAGTTCGATATCCCCTAGATTTCGATTACAATGCGTTTCTAATGGACCAATCCTAATCTGTTTGCAAGTAGACAAAATCCTCAACCTGCCACATATGTTAAAATAAAACGTCAATACAATTAAGTAAAGGTGAGCATACAGGTTTTGCACACATAACAGATATAAAAGCGTTTAGCATACACCGCATGACATACGTAAGAGATGTGAACTATGTAACTACTTAGATTCAAGCAAACCAACAAACCGCGATTGATCGAGGCATGCGAACAAGTGTCCACATCCTAAAAGAGAAAATAAATGTGAAATGTAAAATGCGAGCCTTAACAATCCCGGGCCTCCGTGTGGCGGGTCAACCTCTAGTATATTATCATGTTAAGGGTGGCGTACAAGCAATCAAGCAATACATGCAATTCAGCAGATTTCACGTATAGTCATGTAATTCAGCAGGTTGCGAATAAGTGTTTGAGAGTTCTGTGATGTGTTTTGATATACGAACATATGTGACATCCAAAAGTCCGTTTAAGCGTAAAAGGGGTTCAAGTATACTCACAGTCGGTGCGTTTTGGGAGGAGAGACGGGATCTGAGATGAGTTGAGGAGAGCGTCGGATCAGCCTGTAAGCAAACAGAAGTGCATCAGTCTTCCGAATTGCTGAAACGATTAACCGATGAGAGAACAGTAGACAAGTTCGGGCGAACTTGTACCATTTGGTACAAGTTCGAGCGAACTTGACTTGTTTTGCTTACTGGTGACACAATTTCGGGCGAACTTGTCATGTTTCCTGAGAAACTAGACAAGTTCGGGCGAACTTGTCCAAGTTGTTAAGGGATGATACAAGTTTGGGCGAACTTGTGATATTTTGGTGAGTTCTGATCAAGTTCGGGCGAACTTGGTAACCAATCTGGTGACAAGTTCGAGCGAACTTGATGCCTTCTGAGCGAGCTTAACTGTTTTGGCATCCAAATCGTGCGTTTTTGCGTCGTTTACTGAAGAAATCGAGTGTCTATCCCTCCAACCTTAAGTCACCGAGTAAAACTTAGGTTGGAGAGGTCTTTTGGAGCGAGTTTAGCCATTTTACAGAAACTCGGACTAATCCGGGCGAACTTGAGGGTTCGTACAGGTTAGTCCAACTTGTGTAAAGTGACGATTTCATCCTTGTGCTTCCGGATCTGAGATCTTGCTTGACAACGCCTCGTTCCACTTCAAAGTAAACGAAACATACGTCATTAGTCCGAATATTGCATAAAAATCGATGTTTTAAAGGTTTTACTCAGATCTAGGCATAGATCTGAGTGAAAAACAGAAGTTTTATGGAAAAAGATGAAGATTTTCGTAAACATAAGAGATTTGATGATAAACGAAGGCAAAGCCTTGTGCAAATCGTTATAAAGCGTTGTAGAACGTTGTTGTTGTTGAAAACAGGTTGAATCTTACTTAGAAAACAAAGGGTTTCGGTTTTGGGGAGCTCCGGGCGAACTTGCAGCAAGTTCAAATGAGAAGAGGAGCTGGGTATTTATAGGTGGAGGTGAAAAAGTAGGCTGAAACATCAAGTTCGGGCGAACTTGCTATGCTACAAGTTCAAGCGAACTTGTATGTTTTCCCTAGGATTAGAACCAAGTCCGGGCGGACTTGTTGTAAAATGAATAATTTGATGGCTTAGACAAGTTCGGCCGAACTTGACCTAATGGCCAAGTTTTGTTCATTGATTTCGCGTCAGGAGTTCGTTTGGCGATTTGGTTCGTATTAGATAGTTACATTAAGCGTTATAATTGGTATAATAGTGCGATTTAGTGATTCGTGCGTGTTAGAGCGTTGTGATAGCGATTGTAACCATAACATAAAGAAAATGACACACATAAAACATAATTCCACATAATTAACTGCGAATTGCGATGCGATGAGATAAGTGATGCGATGGCACAAGTGCTTATTAGACAATGACACAGTTGGCTATTAAAGTAACACAATTACATGTGATTGCGTTGAATTTGTGATTAATAAGCGATTAAATGCGGTATAATTGCAAATAAACATGATTATTTAACATAACTTTCTCATAATCGAATCTTCGGAGTACAATAATGGAAATAAACGGAATAAACTGAAATAAAATAACAACAAAAATTCTGAGTTGTTACAAAGGGCATAAAGGGAATATCCTATATTTGTTGACTTTCCCTCTTCACATACAAAGCACATATCAATTCCCCCATCATTTTAAAACGCCCATAATTTTTCATACGACATTTAAGAATAATATCCATAATTGTGACAACCCGAACTTTCCATTACGCTCCGTTATGTTGTAATTATGTGAAGCTATATATATGGGGGAAGGTTCATTGGAGAACACTAAAAAAGTGGGTAACAGTGGAGAACCGACTCTAACGAACTCCGATTGGACTCATTCCAGCTGCGTTGGAACCGGCTCGTCGAACCCTAACTAGGATCTCTTAACCCTAAACCCTAAATCCTAACCCCTAAACCGTAAAGCTAAAAAATAAGGCTAAAACCTAAGCTAAATCATAAAATCTAAGCTATAAACCCTAAAGGCTAAACCCTAAATACTAATAATTAAACCTAAAACTAAACCCTAAAGCTAAACCATAATATAAGACCCTAAATCTAAACCCTAATATATTTAGGGTTTAGATGTTAGGATTTAGGGTTTAGGGTTAAGAGATCCTAGTTAGATTTCGACGAGCCGGTTCCAACGCCGCTGGAATGAGTCCAATCGGAGGTCGTTTGAGTCGGTTTCCCACTTTTTTAGTGTTCCTCAATGAACCTCACACTATATATATATATATATATATATATATAAGATTCGGTTCAAGAGAGAATCAATCCCAGTTGCGAGAACCATGAGAACTCCTATCATCCAATAGCATATTTACACATCACCAATAACCAAATTAAATCAAAAGGGTATTTTAGTCTTTTACTTCCCATGTCACATCTTTTCTCTCTCTTCTATTTAAAACTCAACATGTCACATTTTTTTCTCTCTTCTATTTAAAATTAAACATGAGACATCTATTAAGTCGTGATTTTTTGGTGAGTTCGTTTGGTAAGATCCTCAAATTTCATAAACCCAAAATCGGGGTGTCGGAAGCGTAAAAATATGTTTGGCGTAAAAAAAAATTTGTAAAAAAGTTTTTGAAAAAAAATTGTAAAATTTTTTTTTGTAAAAATAAAATATTTTTGTTTGTCGTAAAATATTTTTTGTTTTTTGTAAAAAACTTGTTTTTTTGTAAAAAATTGTTTTAAAATTCAAAACCACGTGTAAAAAAAGTTTAAACTAGCGCGTAAAAAAAGTTTAAACCAGCGCGTAAAAAGGGTTTAAACCAGCCGTAAAAAAAGTTTAAAACCGGCGCGTAAAAAAAGTTTACAACCGCGCGTGAAAAAACTTTTATACCGGCGCGTAAAAAAAGTTCTAAACCGGCAAGTAAAAAAGTTTAAAACCGGCGCGTAAAAAAAGTTTAAAACTGATGCGTAAAAAAAGTTTAAAACCGCACGTAAAAAATGTTTCTAAAACGACGCGTAAAAAAATTTGAACCCGCGTGTAAAAAAAGTTTAAAACCGCGCGTAAAAAAAATTTGAAACCGCCCGTAAAAAACGTTTAAAACTGGCGCGTAAAGAGAATTTTAAACCGGCACGTTAAAAAAGTTTAAAACCGCACGTAAAAAATGTTCTAAACCAGCGCGTAAAAAAATTCTACACCGGCGCGTATAAAAAGTTTAAAACCGTGCGTAAAAAAAGTTTAAAACCGGCGTTTAAAAAAGTTTAAAACCACGCGAAAAAAAACTTTTAAAACCGACGCGTAAAAAAATTAAAACAGGGCGTAAAAAAAGTTTGAACCTGCGAGTAAAAATGTTTAAAACCGACGCGCAAAAAAAGTTTGAACCCTTACATAAAATAATTTTCTTACTGCATGATTCAAAAATAACATTAATTAAATCAAACTAATTAAATCACAAACATTAATTAAAACACAATGATTACAACTTTAATTACCAGTTATTAAAGAGCTTAGTAAAAATATCAATTTACCCTTATTCCACTAAAAACAAAAACTCATTAATTAAAACGCAATGATTACAACTACTTTATAGTCTTTTAATCTTATCCATTAAAACACCTTTGATCAATGGCTTATATTGGTTCCTACGATTTTCATAACTCAAGATGGTTCTCATTTTACCCATCCCCCATATATATATATATAATATATGGTCTCATGCTTAAGATCATGATTATGAGTTTTGATGGTCATATACTTTATGTATTTGTGTGAATTGCATTGAAGGTCTATGCAAGGTTTTAGTAATTTGTATAACATGTTTTAGGTTAAGTTCACGTACAAAGTGCTTTATCGTACAAAACGTACGAAAAACATGAAAAAACAAAAAAAAAACACGGTGGCATTTTCGTAATTATTTCCTCGTAGAATAATTATCAAAATTACTCTACAAGTGCATTAAAATTATTCTGCACCAAAATTACTCTATAAGTGTATCAAAATTAATCTGTAAGTTTATCAAACAACAAAAAATTCAAAATTTTTCTACAAAATCATTTATAGAGTAATTATGATACTCTACAAAATATCTTATAAGATCAAAATTACCATACAAAATCATTTGTAAAATAATTATGATACTCTACAAAATCAAAATTACCCCACAAGAACATTTTACAAAATTAATCTGCAAGATCAAAATTACCCTACAAGCTAGATCATTTGTAGAGTAATTTTGATAATTACTCTATGAGTAAATAACTACGAAAATGTCACCGCATTTTTTTATACATTTTCACCCTATTCGTACGTTTTGTATGATAAGGGTATTTGTATTAGATCTTTTGTCAACATGTTTTTTTCTAAAAGTTTAGAGGAAATCAAAGTATGTTTTGGTTGCTTACTTGCCTAGGTACTCTTATTTCACGAAACTTGAAGATAAACGGAATTCGAATTTTGTTTTCTGATTAACATTCGAGACCAAATTTACATTTGGTTTTTCTAATCAAGATGCGAATTTGTGAGTTTCAAATAGAACTAACCCAAATCCAGATTTTATATACTTTATATAGATAAGAAGTGGTAGGATCAAATAAAAAGTTCATTTTGCTTAAGTAAGATAAGAAGAAATCTCAATCTTTCATTTTTTAAATCAATGGCTAAGATGAAAATGTATGGAAAAAAAAGGATGCAAGGGCATTCTTGGAAAAGCCTATTTGTTGACGTTCTCTCTTCACATACAAGACACATGTATATTCTCCCCTCATTTTTAAACGTCCATAACTTTTTATACAACATTATTTTTCTTTTTAAAAGTTGCACCATAAAATCTAACATCTTTATTACCGTTTTGTTTACGAGGTGCCTCCACCTCACATCCTCAACCGAATTGAAGAGATATTAATTGAATTAAGATGTCTTTACCCTTTAGAATCTAATACAAACTTACTTTGAAAATTTCCAAACTCGAGAAAACTAATTCGATTAAATCAGAGAACCCGAAAATATTTCCAATTCTTTTAACCAAACAACCGAAAACTGATATTAAGTTTTTTTTAAAAATGATGTAGCTATAATATCATCATCCACTTCTCCAACCTTGAACATTTGACCTTTAGTGGAAAGGCATTGAACATGCTTACCCAATCCACAGCCGAAAGACGATATATAAATATGATCATAATCCATTATCGTATAAAGACAATTGGCCGTCATCTTACCGATTATTAAAATAACAAATTTTTAATTAACTTTAAATATATAAAAAATTTTAATAAAATAAATTTAAGAATGCTTGGCAATTTCACCCATTTTCAACTTTTAAAATTACATTATACATTAAAAATTTATGTTTTAAGAAAATTTATAATTTTGTAAGTTTAGAGAGGTATTTTTAACGGTAATTTAAAAAAAAAAATATCGTTTGTGGGACTTGAATCCAAAACCTCCCCATCTCAAATTCATGTTTTTAAAAGGCTTTGCTTTTGCCAATTGATCACTAACCTATTATAGGAGTATATGAAATCCACAAATTATATATATATATATATATATATATCGGTATAGGATCATGTAAAAAAGACTAAAATTGTGAGAATGATAAGAAAGACTCTAGTGATGACACATGTCCCTATCCATTTTATTAGTTTAAGGCTATAATGGTAATTTTACTAATAATCCTAATTAAACATAAAATCTTTGTAACCGTTTTTAAGGAGTTTTTTAGGGAATTCGAATTTTGATTTTTTTTCTGGTTATACGTAAGAGATTAACCAGATTATCTCAGTACGAACAATTACTTATATCTTTTTCATCATCTTTTAATCGAGGTCCTCAGGTTTAGTTTGTGGTATTTTGGTCTTCATTAACATATTGTTTTGTGGACAACGACATCAATTATTTTAGGAATTCATCATCAGTTCGTATAAAACACCATACGAATTTCAGAAAATACCACAACTTGAATCATAATACAGCCATGGTATTCTAACATCTGTGATGATTTTTGCAATTTTGCAGGTATAAAACACCATAAATATCCCAAAAGCACCATGAATTGAATCATAATACAGTCGTGGTGTTTTAAACATTTAGAATATTTCTATTGCTATTCCAGATGTTAAAACACCATGAATGTAATCACAATACAATGTTACACACCAAGGTTTAGAAGGGTTCTGGATTGTAGTGCGAGGCAATACAAGGAGATCACTCTTGAGTTCCATTCCACTATCGACTACAAGCAGGGAAAGTTTGATGATAAGGAAGCAATATTCTTTGCCTTGGGTAGGCAATCTTATATGATGACTATTCCGGAGTTTGCTATCGCTACCCAGTTTTACACACCTCAGGAAGTACAGTTTGCTGAGTTTCGTAATTGTTTGCAAGGGGTGTCTAAGAAGAGACTTACGAATTTTGTTCAGGTTGATGAGTTAGTTCGATTTTGGAGTACGATATCATCGGTTCCTTACTCTACTGCTCTGGTTGGAAGATTTTGGCAGCTACATTGTGGATCCGGTTTATCATTTTATCCACAAGATTTTGGCAGCTACATTGGTTGGAAGAGGTCAGGGAGATAACAAGGTGAATCAAGGTGAGTTTGTTTTGTTTGATTTGCATGGTGGAGCAAAGACCGGTGAACTTGGCTACTCTTTTTGCTTGGTCGATGAAGAGGTTATGGACGGGTGGTACAAGAGCTCGTATTTACTGTGGCCCGTATGTTACATGGTTGGCCGAGAGCCTTGGGGTGTTTAACAGGTATCCAGCAGATAGGATGAGAGAGGGGCCAGACCCCTGTTTGATGAGCGTTCGTGATTTGCAAGCAGCGTATATCATTACATATGGGGATCCTATTAGTTGGTCGGGAGTTCGCCAAGGACCTCAGGTTCATCCCCCACCAGGTTCGGATGCAGAGGCAGCCATGCAGGGGCTATTCCTACCCAATACCAGAGACCCCACACCAGGCATGAGATTCTAGCGCCTCAGTATCCTCTTAGGCAGCCACGACCCGACCCACTTACGTTAGACTCTTTGTATGATCGGATGGAGACAGGGCTTGGTGATTTGTGTGGGTATGTGTACGAGCAGTTTGGGGGTGTTAGGCAGGTTATTTTGGAGAGTCGTAGGATGCATGAGCAGGGCCAGCAGAGGTTGGAAGATGGTATGATTCATGATGGAGGGTATGCATCTTGGGGTTCCCCCGTTCTTTAGGCAGCCACAGGTGGGGCCGAATGGCATGCAAGGGGTTGGGCCTTATCGGGTTTATGAGCAAGGATCGGAGGAGTCAGGTGGCGACGACGAGTGATGGCAGACAACAGCTGAAGCTTGAAGTAGTATCTTTTATTCTTTTTCTTTTGTGTTGTTTTATCTAATCCGGTATGTACCCCTAATTTTGGATACTTTGATACTTGGTTGGTTGGGTTAGGGTAGTTGATTTGGTTGATACTTTGATGTTTGATGGTATGTTTGAGACACTATAATCTATCGTATGGGATGCTTTTGTTTTTATGATTATTGTTGATAGGTTTGGTGTTTATTTTTGCCACTTCCGTTCATGTGTCCGAGAGTTAGGAATTGTTTGTTGAGCGTGTTCGGAGTGGAGGGCATATGTGGAATAGACTGACACTTTGACAGTCTCGCATAAATTCAGCTAAGTCGTTTCCACTTGTAAATATTTATTTACTTTGTTTATTGAGTTTTTAGTATTGGTTATTTGTTAGGTAGTTTGAGTCGTGTCTCGTTCTTGCATTAGGGACATGAAATCTTTAAGTGTGGGGATGGGATACATAGTTTTTAGTTTAGCTTGAGTCATAATTTTGAAAAAAAAATAGAAAATGTGAAATATAAAAAAAACAAATTGAAAAATGAGAAAATGTCTTTTGAACGAAGAAGTTTGCAAAATAAGACGGAAAATGATAGAAAAGATGGGTTTTTATTCGGGTTCAAATAATGATAATATGAGATAAAAATAGTCGAGCTTGTGTCTAGTTTGGGATATGTGAATAGGCCCGGTTTGGTTCTAGGTTCCTTTGATCTTAATATATACATTAATTGTCGGTTTACTAGTGGGTACTCATCTAGGAAAAATGGGAAATTGAAACCGCCAATAATAGTATAAGGAATGCCGTTATAAGCCAAAATTGTTAGAATTTTTAATCATGAAAAAATGGAAAAATAATAAAAATAGAATAAATTGAGCTAGAAACTAAGAAAAGTAGCGCAGGCCTACGTAATCTTCGTTGGGGATGGTGACTCTGACTTAGAATATCTCTGGGATGTGTCGAAATCAAAATTGCAAAAAAAAAAATTACCGACGCTCACGTTGTCACTCTCGGTGATGGTGACTCTGGTTGAGACAACCTTTGGGTTAGGTAAAGCAACGTCTACGCACAAGTAAAGAAAAGAAAAAAAAAGAGAAAGAAAGAAAATTTGGTTTTAAATTCTCTTAATTTTGGTATAAAACGCTTAGGAATTGGTCCAGTGATCGTTCCTTTTGTTCTATAAGCTTGAGGCGGGATTAGATGGACTGTGGCTTCTAGTGTGAGACCCTAGGTAGATTGACCGCACTTGAACTAAATTTGCATGATAAGGGCTTGGAACCGGGTTCGGGTTTAAGAGGACGAATATATCTGCAATCGTGGCTAACACAAGTTTTGACTTTAATAAGTATACATAGATTTTGACCCGATTATTTACTTAACTGTGATTCCGTTTGCATAGATTATTATTCGAGGAAGAAAAAAGAGTAAGTGTGGGGCTATTTGATGTATTACAAAATACATCAGTTATTCGTGTATAGTTTGTATAGATTTCTGTTAGTTTCAGTGTCGTTTTCGTTAGAATGTGTATACTATTGATCCAATTGCGTTTTGCAGGACTTGTGAGTTTAAAACAGCTGGAAAGTGTGGAAATTCATATAAAACACGAAGTGGTCAAGTCCTAGAGCGAGTTGGAGAGTTCGGGTGCTGAAAATAAGTTAAAATTCTGGAAATCATGTTTCTGGCGGCCCGCGATAACATTTAAAGACCCTCTCGTGGGTGGCGAGAGGGAAAAAAGAAAGCGCAAGAAAGGGACACGGTGGCGGGCCGCGACAACCGTCGTTATCCCTCTCGCAGGGCGCGAGAGGGTTGTATTTGCAGATAATTTCGAGCTGCTGCGGGGTTTTGAAGGGAATCATATAAAAACTTAAATTTTATCATAAGAAACCCTAACTTTGGCGAATTAAGAAAACCCTGGGCGAATTTTGGAGCATAGCTGGAGTAGTTTAGAGCCTTCAAATCATTCGGTTGAAGATCTAAAGTGCAGCAATCGTTCGGGTCATCATCTCGTCGTCCGGGTGTTCTCGTTTGTGCCTATTAGTCTTCGATTATGCTTTGTTTTCCTAAAACTACTTTGTTCATGCTTGTTTCAATGACTTTGTTTGGCTAATTTCATTAGACTACCTAGATTGGATGAGTGATTGCGTTAAAGTTTTTATTTTTATTTGATTTATGGATTCTATGGATTGTTTATGAGTTGTAGGCGACTTGTTCTCTTGTTTAGATGTACATGCGTGCTTGATAGTATTTGAATATTGTTTGTTGCTTTTCTTGATTCTTGGTGACGGTCTTTATCACATAATAGAGTCCTGCTAGGTTTAAGATTTAGGTGGAGTGTCTATATCACATAATAAATCTTTTATCTTTGAGGTGAAATCGGCCAATTAACCTTGGGAGTAATATTCGGTACTCTTATAAAATCAAGGGTGTTCTACTAGTCATCAATAGCTGTGAGGTGCGAGATTATTGCTAGGTCTAAGTCATTAAGCCGCAAGGTAGGAGCTTTCTTAGGAAGTAAACCCGTTGGCTATTGTCTAGCAAGTCTAATCGAGAGTCCAAGTTTACATTTAGTTTAGATCCCATGGGGGAGTGAATCTTCTAAGGTACTTCCATAAACCCATTAGAGGTCTCATGAGAGAGTCTAATAACCGATAGTCTAAACAACCTCTAGCGTGTCATCGCGTCTCTTGAGAAGGGTCAGGGGTCCTTTAGATATTCCGAAAGGTGAGAACTTTATGATCCCGGTTCCATAGTTGACAATTTCCGAATAAAACATTACTTGAAGCAATCAGGATTCCAGTCTAGGTAGTGCTTTCCACCATCAAAGTTTAAGTCCAGAGTAATTCGTTTAGTTAACTTAGTTAATTAATTTAGTTTATTTTAATTGTTTTATTAGGAATTTTTAGAAACTTGTAACACCCCAAAAACGGGTTTGGTAATCAAACCACGTCAACATTTAAAGAGCGGGTAGAAATACCGTTAGTGGTAAGGTGAAATCGTAAACAAAATAACTAGGAATAAATTAACCTAGTTAGTGACATGAAATAGTAATAAAATAATAAGTTGTAGCTCTTTAAAAATAAAACCTCAAACATGAGGGACCAAAAGAGGAAAAGCTAAAACTTAAATATATATAAAAATAATAATAATAAAACACAACACACACAAAAGGTGTGTCTGTGTGTGTAACGACCAGGAGCAAGACAAAGGGGGAAAAACCCTAGTTCATCTCAAATCATCAAATTGGAGGTCAAATTTGGATCTTCAAATTGTGCATGAACTAAATTATCGATCACCCAAGCTAGGGGATCATGAGGTATGTCGAATTTTGATGATTTATGAAGTGGTGAAATTTAAGGAAACATCAATCGCGAATTATGTATGGATTATAGAAGCTATGGCTGAATTAGTGATGTATACTTGCTTAGGAACAAAACCCTAAGTGAAAATTATACATATGAAGCTATGAATTGAATGTTTAGATGATTTACCACATTAGGATAAGTGGGTTTTGATCATATGATGAAATTGATGATATAATTGTGTTTAGAATCATCATACATGATAGTAATAAGGAACTACTTGAACAAATTTTGTGTTTGAGTATATAATCATGCTTACTACAAAATGGGTTTTGTATGATAAAATGAAAATGATGAAAGATTCATGTTAAAATGATGTTTGATATCATCATGTGTTAAGAATGATTGATGTAACGATAATATAACTAGTTATGATTTCGATAACTTGATTTAACAAGTAATTAAAACAGTAGCGCAAGAATAACGCCTACCGGATATTTGACAAATTGCTTAAATGAGTTGTTGAACTCATAGTGTAATTACTTACGCTAATAGGCAGTTTGGCTTTTAAAAGTCAAACTGACCAATGACATGATCGAATGATAAATTCAACATAAAATCGTAGGATGGAATAGTCGTGAATGAGTATGACTAATCTAACCATCTTACAAATTACAATGATAGTTTGACGCTTAACAAGCTAGGTGGAAGCTTGGGAAGAAAGCGGGTCAAACAAATCGAGTGTGAAGGAAAAGCATAATTCGGATGCAAGGTAAGTATAGCTTACACTATTCTTGATTCGTAAAATATTCTCTTATCATACTAATTATGAATCAGATAAATATACAATTGAAGTATAATGTTCCGACGTGTAGTCGTACGGAACGAGATAAGCAAAATGATACGAAATCATATCAGTGGTTAAGAAGGAGTAAATCGGGAATTTGGACATATTATGACGAATAGAAAATGAACTTTTCATGGTTACCTTATTGGGTAAACCAAAACGAATGATAAGGTCAAAACGGTAAATTGGTTACGCGTTGACAATAACCGTTAGTTTTGAAGTTACACTTCATGGCATAAGCCATAAGGAGTCAAAAGAGTTAAGAAATGGTTTAATAGTAAAATGACCGTACGGTGTAAACCGGAGCGAGTCATGTAGATGAGATGGTAATAAATGTCAACCCGCAAAGAAAAACGGTCACTTAGACTAAACGGGTCAAAAGGTGAAGGTATCACCCTTTGACAACATCGACTAATGATTATCTGTCGAGCTGTATGTTTACAGGAATAAATATCTAATGGATATCCACTTTGATAGTAATTGGTGGTTACTAAAGCAAGGTATTAACGGGTCAATATATTGATCCGAGCCAGGTAAGTGTAACAGTATAATTACTCATTTAGAACTTAAGGTTCAATGAGAGTTAAATAAGGCCAAAAGTGGACATTTGTTTATCTTTTAGGTAAACCGAATTTACATTATAGTTATTGTGTTTTGAATACAATATGATTATTCAAACAAGATCATAGTTTAATATGTGAGATTTTGGGTCAATATGCCCTTCGAAATCATTTATCGTAAATGAAAGGCTTAAATGGACCATAATGCCCTTGATCGACAAATCAAACAAACGGTCCTTATGAGTTGTTTAGAAATAAGTCATTTGATCAAGTAAATACTAAGAACAAGTATAAAAGCGAAAAGTATGATTCTTGTGAGTCAAATGCCTTAAAATGCGTCTTGTCGTAAAATAGTATCCGAGGGATAAAAACTCGAAACTAATAACTACCACATTAAAATCCACCACACTTATAGTTGTGGTGGAAGATTATTTGATAAAAAAATGTGGTAGTATAATGCTAGAAGTGAATGGAAGTGAGTTATGCGGAAAAGTGCTTAAATACCCTTAACGTGTCAAAATAAGCATTTAAGTAAGAACCGGGTTTAAGAATGTATATAACTCTTGATTTGATCCTAGTATAATGGATAACATTGAAATTATGAGGTTCATGAGAAATTGGGATCAAACAAACATGTTTGTTTGATGGATATATGAACGGGTCAAAACTTAGTAAATGTATATTAAGCCGAAGGCTTAAAAATCTCAAATTTTGTTAATCCGGGTGTCGGATTTTACCTCCACGTGATGGAGAATTAAATTACGATCACGTAGGAAGAAGCGGATCGTAAAACGGATAAAAACTGAGCGAGATATGAAGGTTTAAGTAAAAAAATGGGTGGCTTGAAATCTGCAGCACCAGTATCAAAACTTTCTGTAAAAAGGGGGTGGCGTACTGCGACGCCATATAGCGTACGGAGACGCCCCCAAAACATGCAAAAATTATTTATTTTGTTATTTTGAGTTAGTAGCTTGGTTTGATATACTAAAAACCTTAATAACTCACGTTAAAAGTGTTTTTAATGTTAGGTGAACGTTATACGTCTCCGGAAGAAGATCAAGTGACGAACATGAACCGAACATAATCAAGATACAAGCTTCCGCGCTACGTTTCGTCGTCATTTTTAATGACGAACTTATTTACATAATGTTGTGTTGTTTCAATATAAAAATGTTTTTAATGAACCCGTATTTTCAAATGTATGTGTAAACGTAATTACACCATTATGGTTGAAACCATACGAAAATTGTTGAATGTAAGTAAGGGTCTTACAAGTTGGTAATCAGAGCTCTAGATTAAAGTGTACAGTGTTCGGTTAGAGACTTGATCGCATAATCCGGTAAGTTATAAGTATGTTAACGGTTTAGCATGTTAAAGTGTTGTAAACAACACATAGGGTTATCGTGCAAAACACGTTACCCTAACTAAATTGATAAAGGATCAATGTGGTTAACGAAATTACGTGTGTTGACACGTATAGTGAAAAGCCTTGTATTATAGTACAGGCATTTATTGATGTCGACATTACTAATCTTTGTAAATGTTTTAGTTGAAGGACACTCGCAACTCTAGATGGCGAGAGTTTAACAAATTGCGGATATGACGGAGGAACGGTCCAAAGTATGACAGGTAGAGCATGTTCGCCAAGGACCTAATTCGCGTAACAATCGCAGATAAGAGTAATGGCAAGGAAAGCCCATTGGGGCGAGCATCTACCAGGTGCACGCTTTAAATTTATTGTACAAATAGTAATATGCAACAAATACGTAGATATTGACTGTTGCATATGTAAGATAAAAACTTGGAAAAAACTAGATAGAATACCTATCCAGGATTATGTTTCCAAGAGAAATTTAGTAGAAACATGTGTTGCTCACAATTGTGAATAACAAAGCAATAACAGGATTAGTTTATGTGGAAACTTGGACAGAAGTAATCATCCAAGTAAATAATTCTCAATATAATACTATTGAGAAAAGTAGCGATTACATTAACGAAAGTGATGGTATAACCGTTTGATAAAAGGAAAACATTATAGATGTGCGAGAATAAAACGGGTAAAACTAATAATTGTTAAATAACAATTAAACAAAGTTTTACCGATTGAAACCATGAATATGGATATTGTTAGAGGGGTTACTTACATGGGGCGTGATGCGAAGATTATAAAAAGGTCATGTGTGTCATGTGTTGATCGCTTACTCTGGCCAAGTAAGTAGTGAACACGTGATACCATGAACTTCTTATAATGGACACATTTATGCCCGATGTGGTAAGGATGGGGCGAATGGGACAAATTAAAAAGGTACCCAAAACGGATCAAATAAGTAAAATATTTGATAATAAATGTAAACGCAAGCCGGGTAATGGAAGTGTAATACATTAGAATAACGAGCCCGAGGGGAAGGGACAAGAATCAAAGTAAATGAAAATACAAACCGACTAATGAGAATGCTAAGGCATATGGGATAGAGTTTGTTTGACTGTCATAAGTGATGAAATTCACTAGGACAAGTCAAACGGATTAAATAAAGATAAAGTACTTGGTCGAACAAAAGTGATGGAATTCACTAAGACAACCAAATAAATTAAAACAAAGTCTAAAGGCATACCAGAATGGTTGCTTTGATGATGACTTCGGTATAAATACCCGATAGATGGGTTGGATTTAGAGAATATGCGTAAACCAAGAGACGGGAACGCGGATTAGAAAGTCAAAAGACTCGGATTATGAGTTATGACTAAAAGAATAATAAAATATCGCAAACAGAAGTTTGTTAGTGATGTTCAACTATTTCGAAGTTGAACGAGCTAAATAAAGAATGAAGTTTGACTGTCATAAGTGATGAAATTTCACACGAACAAGTCGAACGGGTCAAATAAAGTATAACGCTTGATAGTGTAAATAAGCACAAACCGAGTAATGGAAGCGTAAAATATTAATAAACTTGTGCAATAGGTCATGAGAGAATATATAAGAAAAACGAAAACACAGACCAGGCAACGGGAGCGTTAAAGACATTAAGATAAAAGAACCCGGGTAACGGGATGTAAAGAAATATGAGTGTGAACCGGGTAACGATAAGCGTAGAACGAACCGACATGTAGATGACGTAAGAAGTCATAGAGTCGGGAGAATAGTCCAAAAGAGAACGAATGTAGCCTTATACTACGGTCAAAGTCATTAGAATTCGAAAATGAAAATAAATGATTTTTAAACTTAAAAAGGGTGCCTTGACACCAAGAAAACATATTTAAAGAGCGAAATGACACGAGTAAAAGATGATCTACGGGATCACCATAACCTTTGGGTTATAAACAATGTAAAGGTCTACGGGACAAAATGACCCTTGGGTCACGAAAAGAAAGAAACGAACTATAGGGGTCTCACCTGAAAAAGGTGAAAACCTGAGGAAGTAGTCTACGAGGCTAAGTGAAAGAACCTACGGGTCACTTAAATAATGCGTGGGAACTGGTTACGATTCCCCGCGTAAAATAATAACGGAAAAGAATAAATTCTTGGTTGTCAATTTCTTGATATGAGTAATTGACATAAGTTGAAGGGAAAACGTTAAACTAAAATTCAATTTTTAATAAGAAACATCGTTTTCACAATATGAATATTTTGATAGAAATCGAAATAGTAAATATTAAAAGATACAGGTCTTGCCGATAGGTGCAAGACGATACATTCGAAAAGAAATATTTTCGATAACGAAGGGTTGATATAAACTCAAACATGACGTGACGCGATCACGGTCAAGAAAGGTAATGTGAAATATGATCACATTGTAGCCCGAGTGATGGGTATAAAGTAACTGGACTAATAAGTCTAGTCAGTGAGACTGGTTAAGGTCAAAAATTTAAATTAATAATTTATTTAATATGCTATTTATTATGAGATTAGCGTAGAATAAACATAAACAGTAACTTATATGACCAAGTGGCCAAAATGGCGACTCAGTCAAATAAAACAATAAAGGTAAATGGGTACAAAACAAGAGTGACGGCCCATGAGACCTCACTAATAGAAAAATACTGATTACCTATATTGAGGGATCATGAGATAACCTAAGTGATGTGTCGGGAAGTCAAATCGAGCAAAGGCACGCTTGAAAGATAAAGCTATAAGTATGTGGTTATATACTTTATAGAAAATATGTTATTTTGAGTTGCATTATTTCGTATGAGATACGTATATGCTTTGTAACAAAAAAGATATTACCATACTTTTCTGGTAAGACTAACAAATGGTTAAACTATGAGCAATGCTCAAAAGATTACTGAGACTAAGTGCATTGGGTTTAAAACCAAATGAACTAGGTACGAAAGGTTTCGAGGGTGAAACCTCTTTAAGGGGGGTAGACTTGTAACACCCCAAAAACGGGTTTGGTAACCAAACCACGTCAACATTTAAAGAGCGGGTAAAAATACCGTTTGTGGTATGGTGAAACCGTAAACAAACTAACTAGGAATAAATTAACCTAGTTAGTGACATCAAATAGTAATAAAATAATGAGTTGTAGCTCTTTAAAAATAAAACCTCAAACATGAGGGACCAAAAGAGGAAAAGCTGAAACTTAAATATATAAAAAAATAATAATAAAACACAACACACACAAAAGAGGTGTGTGTGTGTGTGTGTAACAACCAGGAGCAAGAAAAAGGGAAAAACCCTAGTTCATCTCAAATCATCAAATTGGAGGTCAAATTCGGATCTTCAAATCGTGAATGAACTCAATTATCGATCACCCAAGCTAGGGGATCATGAGGTATGTCGAATTTTGATGATTTGTGAAGTGGTGTAATTTAAGGAAACATCATAATCGCGAATTATGTATGGATTATAGAAGCTATGGATGAATTAGTGATGTATACTTGCTTAGGAACAAAACACTAAGTGAAAATTATACATATGAAGCTATGAATTGAATGTTTAGATGATTTACCACATTAGGATAAGTGGGTTTTGATTATATGATGAAACTGATGATATAATTGTGTTCAAAATCATCATACATGATAGTAATAAGGAACTACTTGAACAAATTTTGTGTTTGAGTATATAATCATACTTACTACGAAATAGGTTTTGTATCATAAAATGAAAATGATGAAAGGCTCATGTTAAAGTGATGTTTGATATCATCATGTGTTAAGAATGATTGATGTAACGATAATATAACAAGTTATTATTTCGATAACTTGATTTAACAAGTAATTAAAACGGTAGCACAAGAATAATTCCTACCGGATATTTTACAAATTGCTTAAATGAGTTGTTGAACTCATAGTGTAATTACTTATGCTAATAGGCAGTTTGACTTTTACCAATGACATGATCGAATGATAAGTTCGACATAAAATCGTAGGATGGAATAGTCGTGAATGAGTATGACTAATCTAGCCATCTTACAAATTACAATGATAGTTTGACGCTTAACAAGCTAGGTGGAAGCTTGGGAAGGAAGCTGGTCAAACAAATCGAGTGTGAAGGAAAAGCATAATTCGGGTGCAAGGTAAGTATAGCTTACACTATTCTTGATTCGTAAAATATTCTTTTATCATACTAATTATGAATCAGATAAATATGCAATTGAAGTATAATGTTCCGACGTGTAGTCGTACGGAACGAGATAAGCAAAGTGATACGAAATCATACCAATGGTTAAGAAGGAGAAAATCGGGAATTCGGACATATTATGACGAATAGAAAATGAACTTTTAATGGTTACCTTATAGGGTAAACCAAAACGAATGATAAGGTCAAAACGGTAAATTGGTCACGCGTTGACAATAACCGTTAGTTTTGAAATTACACTTCATGGCGTAAGCCATAAGGAGTCAAAAGAGTTTAGAAATGGTTTAATAGAAAAATGACCGTACGGTGTAAACGGGAGCGAGTCATGTAGATGAGATGGTAATAAATGTCAACTCGCAAAGAAAAACGGTCACTTAGACTAAACGGGTCAAAAGATGAAGGTATCACCCTTTGACAACATCGACTAATGATTATCTGTCGAGCTGTATGTTTACAGGAATAAATATCTAATGGATATCCACTTTGATAGTAATTGGTGGGTACTAAAGCAAGGTATTAACGGGTCAATATATTGATCCGAGCCAGGTAAGTGTAACAGTATAATTACGCATTTAGAACTTAAGGTTCAATGAGAGTTAAATAAGGCCAAAAGTGGATATTTGTTTATCTTTTAGGTAAACCGAATAATTTACATTATAGTTATTGTGTTTTGAAAACAATATGATTATTCAAACAAGATCATAGTTTAATATGTGAGATTTTGAGTCAATATGCCTTTCGAAATCATTTACCGTAAATGAAAGGCTTAAATGGACCATAATGCCCTTGATCGACAAATCAAACAAACGGTCCTTATGAGTTGTTTAGAAATAAGTCATTTGATCAAGTAAATACTAAGAACAAGTATAAAAGCGAAAAGTATGATTCTTGTGAGTCAAATGCCTTAAAATGCGTCTTGTCGTAAAATAGTAATGCGAGGGATAAAACTCGAAACTAATAATTACCACATTAAAATCCACCACACTTATAGTTGTGGTGGAAGATTATTTGATAAGAAATGTGGTACTATAATGCTAGAAGTTAATGGAAGTGAATTATACGGAAAAGTGCTTAAATGCCCTTAACGGGTCAAAATAAGCATTTAAGTAAGAACGAGTTTAAGAATGTATATAACTCTTGATTTGATCCTAGTATAATGGACAACATTGAAATTATGAGGTTCATGAGAAATCGGGATCAAACAAACATGTTTGTTTGATGGATATATGAACGGTCAAAACTTAGTAAATGTATATTAAGCCGAAGGCTTAAAATCTCAAATTTTGTTAATCCGGGTGTCGGATTTTAACTCCATGTGATGGAGAATTAAATTACGATCACGTAGGAAGAAACGGATCGTAAAACGGATAAAAATTGAGCGAGATATGAAGGTTTAAGTAAAAAAAATGGGTTGCTTGAAATCTGCAGCACCAGTATCAAAACTTTCTGTAAAAAGGGGGTGGCGTACGGCGACGCCCCCAAAACGTGCAAAAATTATTTATTTTGTTATTTTGAGTTAGTAGCTGGGTTTGATATACTAAAAACCTTAATAACTAACGTTAAAAGTGTTTTTAATGTTAGGTGAACGTTATAAGTCTCCGAAAGAAGATCAAGTGACGAACATGAACCGAACACAATCAAGATACAAGCTTCCGCGCTACGTTTCGTCGTCGTTTTTAAATGACGAACTTATTTACATAATGTTGTGTTGTTTCAATATAAAAATGTTTTTAATGAACCCGTATTTTCAAATGTATGTGTAACCGTAATTACATCATTATAGTCGAAACCATACGATAATTGTTGAATATAAGTAAGGGTCTTACAAACCCCCCCCCCCCCCGCCAATCAAATAAACAAACATTTTAGTCCGTGTCCGTCAAGTCTAAATAGAGTAGTTAACTTAATCAATAGAGTCTCGTGGGTTCGATATCCGGACTTACTTTAGCTATACTATAGTCGATCGGTACACTTGTCGGTTAGTAGTTTAGTTCGTTTTAGTGAGTTTAGAGTATTACTTAGAGTCTAGAATTAGGTTAATTTAGTTGTTTTTACTAAACTATTTTTAGCACATCACCTCCCCCCCCCCCCCAAAAAAAAAAAACCTAAAAAAACCTACCCCCACCCCCAAGCTAAATGCTAAAAACTAAACCATAAAGCTAAACCCCTCTCCCCCCAAAAAAAAAACCTAAAAAAATCTAAAAGACTTAAATTTTTATTTTCTTAAACATTTTTTTGAAAAAACGCTGGTTTCGTTAGCAGCAAAAAAAATTGGTGACGAAAAATAGTGTTTTTTTCAAAAATGTTTTTAGCTATTTTTGGTTGTGTTCACATTGGTTCTCGAGGTTCTCGCAATAAATGGTGGTTCCTAACGAATCCTTCTCCTATATATGTACATAGGGAATGTTTAAATGAGAATGCTAAATATTGTAAGAACCGTGAAAACAAATAGAAAAACCGCGAAAACTTGGTAAAAACAATTCAAACTCAAAAAAAATTCTACACTTATCATAATTATTCGAATACAATGTTAGAAATTCAATTTACACGTTTAAATTTACATAAATTCGTAAATAAAGAAAATTTACACATGTATAAGTTTGTCGTTTACACATGTGTAAATCTGTTATATTTACATGTGTGTAAAAAATCTAAAAATAGTGATTTTGAAAAAAGAAATGATTATTTGATGTTATGAATTCTTTTTTTTGATGTAGTATCCTAATTAAAATGAGTTTTGTATTAAAAAATTGGTTTTGATTGGTTTTTTCATTTGTTCTCACGGTTCTCGTAATATTTAGCGTTCTCAATATAACCCTTCCATCCCCTCTATATATATAGAGAGAGAGAGTAGGAGTTGGCTACAAAGCCAATTTTTCCTACAAAGTGTAGGAAGCCACCACATAATGACATGTGACAAGTAGCAATTTTAATGAAAAGGGCAAGAAGGTAATTTGATATTTATTCTATTTATGGTATATATTTATTATAGATAACACTTGAGAAATTTAAGGAAACACAATGTCACATCAAAAATCGAATTGCCAGTTATATTAGGATCGATTAATTGCTTATCATTCAAGCCGCAATTCATCTTCTTCAAAAGTGGTTCGCTGAAAAAAAAACCATGGTGTCGCAGTGTGTTTTATCACTAAAACACACTGCTATGAACACATCTACTTTGTGTTTTAGCAGTCAGTAATTGGTTCGTCACGTTGTGTTTTAGCAATCAGGTGTTGGTTCGTCATTGTGTTTTATCACAAAAACACACTACTATGAACACACCTAGTATCCAATATCAAGTGCAGTAAAACACAGTACTATGATCAAACTTTAAAAAAAACACGTTGTCTTCAACAAAAACAAACATACTGGATACATGTATATGGAAGATCTAATCACAGTGTAAATTTAACACATCAATCCTTAAAACAATATCAATCTAAAAAACAACACCTTTACCAAGTTAGTCACTTGTTCGCCACATTGTGTTTTATCACTAAAACACACTACTATAAACACATCGAGTATCCAACATCAAGTGCAGTAAAACACAGTACTATGATCATTTTTACGCTTATATTTCATGTCGAATTGGTAATCTTGATCCATGATTCTAGCTAATTTTGGTATGCAAGATGATTATTGATAATGGGTTTTAGATAGAGAAAAGGAAATGTGCTAGATTATAGGAGGTGTGTTATTTTTGGCAGTTATTTGATTGATTTAAAACATGGTAAATGACCAGACTACCCATAACCTATTCTAACAATTAATTAACAATACATAAATATTACAAATATACCACCAACTTAATCACAACTCAAGGTGGTTCTCATTTTAAACATGCATCATTGATTTTCTTTTAATTCTCAGTTAATTTTTTTAAACATGAATTATTAATTTTGTGGAAAGATCTTACCCGAGTCTTTGGAGCTTCATTCTTCGCATCGGTTCCGTCCTTCTTTCCTACCAATTCCGGGCATTCAGACTTCTTATGACCCGGTTGGTAACATTTAAAGCAGACCAATACTTTAGTAGGGCAATTTGAGGGGGCATGTCCTGTCTTTCCACACGTGACACATGGTTTGTTTTTATAGAAGCACTCGCCCCGATGGGAGCGTCCGCAAACCTTGCAGCTAGGCGATCCCCTTTCACGTTTCCTTTTTTTGGAGATTCATTCACCTTTTGTTTCTTTGCAGGGCTTGGGTTCACATCCGACGCCCTTCTTTCCCTCTTTTAACTTGCTTTTTCAATTCATTTCGCGCTCTCGTGCGGCGTTTACAATCTCCGTAAGATGTTCATACTTTGAGGGAGTCATGAACCCTCGGTATTCCACACTCAACATGTTATAATAGTAGTAAATCTTTTGCTCCTCGGTTTGCACTAACTCGTCACAAAACCTCAATTGTCTAAAAGGATCCCCGTGATCTTGTCAATCGATTCCCCTTTTTGCCTTAGCTGGATGAACTCTTCTTTGATTTCGTTAATCACGGCCTTTGGGCTATGATGTTTCAGGAAGGGCAACTTGAACTCCTCCCATGTCATGGCTCTTGTGGTTTCGATCCCTTGTTCCTTCTTAAGGTTATCCCACCAATCTTTCGCTTGACCCCTTAGTTGACCGGTCCCGTAAGCTACGGAATCGGTTGGATCACAATGGGTCCGTTCAAAGGCTCCTTCAACATCACTTATCCATCATTGACAAACGATTGGATCTACTTCTCCGTTGTAAATCGAGGGTTTACATGCCATAAATTTGTTGTAGGGGCATGCCTTCCCTTCTTTAGCCTTGCCTCGATCTTGATTGAGGCTTTCCTTTATCTCATTCATCCGTTCTTCCATCATTGTTAACATCGTGTTTTGCAGCCTTTCCATGAATCCGGGTAAGGCCGCTTCCAACACTTTTCCGACTTCTTCGGAGATTTTTGCTCGTATCTCCTCCGTCATGAGGGATACCGTATCATCACCCGTTCCGTCAGACATCTCTTTTACTGAAATGTCCATAATAATTAGGTAAATAACCTGTTTAATTATTTCCATATTATTATATGGAAACTTATACTCATCACTTAATATCACAAATGATGTATCTTTATTTTCGGTTTGGTCAAGTATATAACTTGCCTCAACCAATTATACTTAGTGCATTTTCCGGGTTCGGGTGTATTAATACACCCCTCACATACACCTTTAAACCCTTTTTATTTTCTAATAATTTCAATTGAAACTCATTTCATAATCAATTCTTACCGGATGTCTTGATCAAGCCTTGAACCGAATACATATAGCCTTAACCTTAAGCTCTGATTACCAAATTGTAAAACCCATTCTTAGAATTATTAAGAATTTACAAATATTCTTACATTTATATGATTAATGCAAGAGGCTTCCATAAACTTCTAGTTAATAAAAAAACATTAGTGATAGAAGAAAAACATCTACAAATAACATCAACTTTGTTAAGTTTGAGTAAAACAACTAAACAAAAGCGGAAGCATCTTCAACATTTGTGTTCGGTTCTTGTAAAACTTGATCGCGTCCGTGTACACCATAATGATGACCTAAATAACATTTAACAATGTTAAATATTAAATTCATAATGCTAAAATGTAATTTAATATCACTAATAACTAAAGAGAACAAAAATAATTTTTTTACAGTACCAGCTGGAAGCTACGGTTCAACTGTAGCTTACAGTTCATTAATTCTGATCTGGGCAGAAAAGCCCAATCGTAGCTTACAGTTCATCCGTAGGCTATAGTTCATCAATTCTGATCTGGGCAGAAAAGCCCAGTTGTAGCTTACGGTTCATCCGTAGGCTACAATTAGGTCTGCAGTTTTCTCTCTTATATTTTTATTAAAACTTGCGTATCTTTTTTGTTACTTATCTGTTTCACTTGAAATTTGTTTCTGATCGTAAAACATTTCCCCACATTCTTAGCTCATAGACCCACAATTTGGATTCATGAATTTTTATTATTTTACGTTATGGGTTCTCTTTTAAATAGCCGAATAATTGACCCGTTTGCAAAAGTAAGCTAACAAGCTTATAGTTTCACATTTTTCTCGCAAGAACATCATTTTTATGATTGTTCCTCGCTATCCGGGTTAATTTCCTTGTGTTTTCCGTATTCGTTATTCGATATGCAATCACACATAATCACTTTGTTCAACTTTATGATCGTTGAACTTACTTATTCCGAATTCTTTTCACGAATCCGCTATTAGTCGATTATGACTTTTTCCCGAGTCCTTAAACTTATAATTCGCGTTCCTGTTACTCAATTTACGCTTATTTTCCGGTTTTACCCTTTTACCGAGTTTAAACCAAAATAATCATTCACGCATCCATTATGGTATGCGCCAAGATATCATTTTGACCCGTTTGGTTACCTTAGCAAAATCCATCGCTTTTATTCAACCAAACCTTTATTTATTTCATCATTTTGACCCGTTTGGTTACCTTAGCAAAATCCATCGCTTTTATTCAACCAAACCTTTACTTATTTCATCATTTTGACTTGTTTGGATGTTTTAATGAAACCCATCATTTTGACATCCAAACTTCTCATTTATGCATTTTCTCATCACCCGGTTCATTCGTGCGAAATCCATCGCATATGAATAAACCATATTTCACAAGTATTGCATTCAATAATCAACATATGTTTATACAAAACAAACAAGAAAATTCTACGAAGCATAAGCCACGTACCTTAAAGTTTTTCCTTCAACCGAGGGTTCGTCCCAACTTGACTAGCCGACGCTTCACCCGTGTTGCCTAAAATGTACAACCCGATTTATTAAGACCTTCCAGTTTATAACCAAACTTAGAAATATGCTAATCATATGATCATATGTTCTCATTCGCTCTGGTCACGCACATAACATCATTTAAACATTCATTCAAGCATTTTATCAGACAACTTATGTGCAATATTTTTATACTATGTTTGTTAAGCTTATTAACCAACAATTAACCATGTATACACATCTCATAACATCAAAACAATTGATATATTCAATTTGCACATAAAACTCAATGCATCAAACTTCAAATACAATTTTTCCTGATATACTTTATGTGTTCCACACATTCACCAAAACCCACTTACATACACATTGCATCTCATTCAAACACTTAAAATTAGCAATTGTTTTTCATAAATTTCCACATAGGGTTTGTTCCTAAGCTCACTTATATCATGTAATTTACACTAATTTCCACAATTCATGTAAGAGTATAAATCTATGAACCTCATCAATTTTCATAACAATCACCAAATATCAAATTTTGACATACCTTGTGATCCCCTAGTGTTGGTGATCAATAATTTAAGTTCATGCAAAAGTTAGAGACCCAATTTCCCTTTCGGTTTGGTGATTTAAGATCATTGAGGGGTTTGCCCCCCTTTCTCCTGCACTTGATCGACACACACATACACATACCAGTATATGTTGTGTTTTAATTTCTTTTTTATTAAAATGACTTTCCAAATTGCCTATTTTAGTCCCTCATGTTTTGCTTTTGTTATAACGAGGGTTATTATTCATGACCTCAACATTTAGCAACATATCATTATCTAGGCTAAGTATTCCTAGTTTTTATTCATAAGATTATAAACAATTATATAATCTCTCACACACACAGACACACACACACACACACACATATATATATATATATATATATTTTTGGGGTGTTACATTTTTTTACGCACCAGTATAAAAAAAATTTACGCGCGGTTTTAAATTTTTTTGCGCGTATGAAAAAATTTACGCGCGGTTTTGAACTTTTTTTACGCACGGTTTTAAACTTTTTATACGCGCCGATTTTAAACTTTTTTCTGCCCCGGTTTTAAACTCTTTTTGCGCCCCGGTTTTAAACTTTTTTACATGCCGGTTTTAAACTTTTTTATACGCCAGTTTTAAACTTTTTTTGCGCGCCGGTTTTGAACTTTTTTTACACCCCGGTTTTAAACCTTTTTACGCGCGTTTTTAAACGTTTTTTACGCTCTGGTTAAAAAAATTACGCGCGGGTTTAAACTTTTTTACGCGCCGGTATAAAAAATTATTTTACGACCCGGTTTTAAAACATTTTTTACGCCAAATTTTTTTACGGTTCTAAACTTTTCTACAAAAAAACTAGTAGGATTACCCGCGCTCCGTGGCGGGAATTCGATACGGTTCGTCACGGTATCGGCCCGACTCTTATATGTTTACAATACCGGAAAATTAAGCAAACTACGTAGTCGTTTTTTTAATAAAGCTAACAAACGTATTAAAAAAACAAATTAGTAAAATCATTAAAAAATTGTATCACATATATAGTGTGGGGCATAAAAATGAAAAGTAAAAGAAAAAATTATATATTTATTTTTCTTCGCACCAAAACCAACCATATCAAACTAACCTACATTTTTTACTGCACAATACACAATAATGACTAATTAAAAGTTGCAACTTAACAAAATTTTGCTCTGAAAAAAGAAAGTCAAATTGACCGATCAGAAAGAAGCATCGACATAGCATGTTAATATTATGTATAATAGATTTTTTTACCAAAAAACAATTTTTTTAGATTTAAGAGAGAGAGAGAGAGGGGTAGATATGACATTTTGATAGATGGAAAAATGTGATAAGACTTTAAAGAGAGAGAGAGAGAAGACATGATATTTTGAGTAAATTACCAAAATAACCTTTAAGATTTATAATAATAGTGTATAGGTGGCATGATCTGATTGGTGTAGAGTGGTTCTCGCGGTTCTCTCAACTGGGAATGGTTTTCATTTGAACCGATCCCTATGGGGGTTTTGTAAAAATGAGGGTTTTTTTGTGAAAAAATTAAGGAGTGTTTTAACCCTTAAATCTTGTAGTTAATTTTTAAGATCAAAAAGGCCTTAAAATGTAAATTATGTTTTAATTTTTTTGGACTATTTTGGTTAATTAGAGGTAATAGTGTTTTTTTGTTTGAATAAAGTAACTGCTATCAATCTCCATGCATATGCAAGTTTCCTCCGTCTTTTTTAAACGTCAATAACTTTTATTTTTAATATGAGTGCCATATTGCTACAATTATATAGAGAAAAATTGTGTCTCAATAGGATGTTTTAGTACATGGTGTTTTGTCTATGTTCATACAATACAATGGTGTTTAATTGTGTTGTCAAGGCGTGATGTTTTAATCATCTGAAAACATTGTATTGTGATTCAACTTAGGTTGTTTTAACATCTAAAATCTAAAAACATTGTATTGTGATTCAAGTCATCATGTTTTAACATCAGGAATGATTGTATTGCTATTTAAGTCATGGTGTTTTAACATCTGGAAGAGCAATATAGTCATCCCCGGATAGTGTTAAAACACCATGACTTGAATAGCAATACAATCATTCCAGATGTTAAAACACCATAAATGTATTACGATTCAAGTCATGGTGTTTTTGGAATCTGTATGGTGTTTTATTCCTGTAAAATAACAAAAAAAAACATTTCAAATGTTAAATGACCATGATCAGTTGTTGATACGTAAAAAAAAGTTATCTCGTAAAACAACTCGTAAAGCGATTACAATCTATTTTATAATTAAATTGGTTTTTTAAGTTAATTACCGTATTACCCTTAATGCATAAAATTAAATAATGTCACGTGTCGTCTCCATAATATTTCTCACATTTCTCACAAACTTCACATCTTTTACAATAACCTGAACCTATATATGTGTATATAGTGTGTGTGTGTGTGAGAGGTTCATTGGGGAAAAAAATGAGAAATTGAAAAACCATGTCAAAAACCCATAAAAAAATCCATTTTTACATGTAAAAAGGTTATGTTTTACTAAATACTTTTCGAAGCTTTTGTATATAAAGACATGTAGAAGCCATCTTAATAAAAAAATTGAGAAATAAAAAAAGTTTAAGAAAAGTACAATTTTTTTACAAAAATTAGTTTTTTATTTGAACAACTTCTGCATATGTTGATATGAAAAATCTCTAAATAAATTATGAAAAAATGTTTTTTATTTAAAAGTGATTTTTAATTGTTTTTTACATGTAAAACTAGTGGTTTCTTGGTTTTCAACTTTTTTTTTGTTTCCAATTGAATCCAACACTATATATATACATAGAAAGGGTTGATCAAATACAAAATAAATTTTGATTAAAAAGAACATAAAAAACAATATGCGTCCTTAATCAAATCAATGTAATGGTTAAGATAAATTGATTCGATAAGAGTTTATATAATTAGTTGATACTTAATAAAAGCTTGAAAATAGTATGAGATAGAATTTGCCCTTGTGTGTGACATCTTTTTATTAAATGCTAGAATCAACACTTTTTTAAAACACTAATGACTTCTACATTCTTTACTATTTTTTAAAAGTAGAGATTCATCAAATTTTAAAAACTCTTATGTCTAGAATGATCTTTTTTAGATATGGAAAGTAGGGTGTTGTTATACCATTTTACATTGCGTTGTTATGGATTTTACGTAGATAAACGCAAATAGCCTTGCCATTAAAACCCTCTGATCCAGGAACATTTACACACCTCAAAGCATAATACATTTGCCTCAATGGTTATGCCCGAGGCTTAATCCAATAGCTGAGGAAAAAACGGTGCTCCTCATAGAGGTTCGTACAGATAATGGAAGTAATGGTGATGACAAGGAGAAGATCTATAAGGAGAAGGGATTTAATTACAATCTTTTAATAATAATTTAAATTTTGATCTTTCTTATAATTTTAATCTACAAATTAGGATCTAGGTTTTATTGTTTAGCAGACTTTTGAATGATTTTAAATTGAATATTTGATCAAAGCTTTCTATTCGAATCGTTCGGCTTGTTACATGTTCTTGATTGCCATTTGTTTGTATTTTCGTGTGCATCAAGTGGTATCAAACCCATGACAATTAAATTGATGTATGCGGAAGAGGCCGCCCTCCCTTGCTTAGAAACATCGACGTACACAACAAATGGAACGACCCGACCTGTGTGATGAGGTGATCGCACGGTCGTAAGACAAAATCAGAGAGTTAGAGCTAAATCAATATAATGTGGCAGATATCGAGACAGACACCATGGTAGTGGATGATTCGAATGTAGACGTGAACCCATTTGGCTTGTTGTGCAAGTGTACATGGGCCCACCATCGAGATGATCCACTACGGGGATTAGGTCTCACAATTGAAATTCCTGATTTTGACAGGTGTGTTTTAGCTGACGACTTTATTGACAGAATTAGCACTGTCTAAAGGGTTTTAACCTCAAAGAGATTCCTGACCGGTTGAAAGTCAAAGTGGTGGCAATCAAGTTGAAGAATTCGGCTTCTTTTTGGTGGGAACAAGTCATAAAACAACAACTAAGGGAACGTATGGCTAAGGTTGAGTCATGGGCAAATATGAAGAAGCTACTGAGCCGAAAATACCTACTGTCCAAACATTGACAAAAGGCTTTCCTGAAGTATCATTAGGTTATGCAGGGAACCGTGTTGTTTGAAGAGTTCATCAATCTCTTTCACCGCTTATGAATGCATTGTGTTGTGCACGAGGAAGAAGAACAAGTGTTTGCGAAGTTCATAGGGGCTTTGAAACCCAATATCTCGGACGTGTTTAAGCTATAGAAATATTGATCCTACAATGTGTGTGGGTCAACAAATAATTAAGGCCAAGGTGACAAAGATCAAATGCAACAACTAGGCCACAAGAACCAGCCACGACGCCGTCAGCGTCAGGTCCCAAGCCGCCAACAAAAGTAGCAAGTATAATCAACTATAATATTTATTTAAGGGCCCTCGACTACAGACCGTTTGGCACCTCTTATGTTAATTATCAACTATAATATAGTGTGCAAATAACAATTAATACAATAAACTCTAGTTAGTCTCAAATCTTATATCTAAAATACTATTACACATAGGATACACACATCAAATGAGCATTATATAAAGGAGAAGAACACCCAACCCCAAGTGGAAAGGAGAGATAACATACCCTTCTTTCTCCCACACCACAAACCCCCAATTATGGTTGCTGAATTCCTCCCAAAACCCACTCACAATTCCGGCGATTCTGCCGCTGCTCCGGTCATTCTCGGCCTTCTTCCGGCCGCCCTTGTTGACCACATAGCGCGCGTTGACTCTTCCATCCTCTCCACAATTCCTGGCGAACCTGGTGGCTCCTTTCCCGTACACATTCTCCCCTAAATCTTGCTTATTATTTAACCTATAATTCTGTTGTACTTATTTAGTTGGATCAAAACCCATGTGATCAATTGCTTAAATTATCATAGTAATTGGGTTGGTTAGTTAGTTCTTAATTTTGAGGATCTGGGGATTTTCATTCATTAACTAAATTTGGTGGTTTTGTTTTTTTTTTTTTAATTATATGAATGAGATTTGGGGATTATTATGTAATTAAAGCAAACTAATTGATCATGGTAATTTAATTGAATTTCGTGGGGTGTGTGTTTTTTTTTATTTTTTTATGAAATGTGATCTTATAAGCTTACAAAAGGCAATGAGATTTGGGGATTATGGTATTGTTAAAGAACACTGATTGGTCATGGGTTTGTGTTTGTTTTAATAGTAGAAGCACTATGAAGTCATTTTTTTGTCAATGGACAAAGATTTGCTACTTTACCAGAATCTTGAAAAAGTAAAGCTTGTCTTACCCATATCACCATCTAGGATACATATATATAAAGGGTGTTTCTAGTTTTCTACATGTATATCCCGAAAAGGGGGTTCCATGACATGCGCATAACGGCTGTATATTTCTGTACGGGCGTATGCCGTATCCTTGGCTGCTTTTATACGGGCGTATAGGGAAACTTACAATGCTGTACCAGAAAAAAAATGTACACTTGTATACGACAATATAACATCAAATCAATAGGGATTTCGAGTTATTATATTTCGGCTATGTAACACTTATATAGATTACTTTCATAATTGTCACTTTACGATAATCAATTATTGAAGATATGATTTATAGGGTGTGTTTCGACTTATTATATTTCGGATCTATGGTAATAAGTTCTTGATTGTCCGTACACATACTCCCCTAAATCTTCCTTATTTTCTTGCTATTTATAATTTATTCAGCCTATAATTGTGTTATATAACTACTTATTTTGCTTAATCAAAACCCATGTAGTCAATTGCTTAAATCTCATTTTAACTCGATCTCAAGTTCGCCATTCATTTTTCTGCTACAGAATCATTAGTTGAAATGTTGAATTTGTTGGGCTTTATGATCCTGTAAGATCAAGTTTCTTGTAATTTTTCATGAGATGTAGGCATGTAACAGGTGTTGAGGTACTGCCTTTTAGAGCATTCACATCGGAATCCCTATATCATGCCATCCCTATATTTTAAGGAAAAGTTTAAGGCTTTCATTAAATATCTGCACTATATCCGGTTCCCTAATACAAGGAATATATATTACGGAAATCACTAGTCAAATTTTTACGATGTAAATGCTCTTACATGGCTATATGCCGTTTAACTGTCGTTACATGGCTACACGTTTGACTGGAATGGCTAAAAGTAAACGGCCTTTAAGAGTTGAAACGGCTGATGTGACAGGTAGCATGTAGTGTACACCACTAAAAAGGGTGTAAATATAGAAACACCCTTATGTAGTCATTTATCTTTTGACGGTAGACAAATATTTGCCACTTGACCCGAATCTTGAAAAGATTTTGAAAAAGTAAATCTTGTCTTACTTTCTAAGATATTTACAAAACTGTAGACTACTTTCATCATTGTCATTTTACAATAATCAATTATCAGAGATAATTTTATGGATCAAAAGGGAATATAATAAAGGTTTTCTTATTGTTTTGTCAAACTAATCAAATTTTGATGAAAACATTTAATGAACTGTTATCGACTCTTATTTTTTAAGTCACACTAATCAAATTTTGATGAAAACATGTAATGAACGGTTATCGATTCTGATATTTAGGTCATACTAATCACTTCTTCAACACACACATATTATATGAATGTGTGCATACTTCAAGAGGAAATATGCGAATTGAGGTCGAACATTTTTATAACATATTGTTTCATGTTTTTTGCAACTCTTATACACAATTTAAAATGGCGAATACCCCTTTTCGTGTTCTTAAATGATAATAGTTCGGCATACTGTTACCAAATTCTGTTGTTTGTTAGCTTACATATTAATTTAACTTCTCTTTTGGTAGGTTGCAGCCGAAGAGTTGCAAGATATACTAAAAGAGGTTGATACACATATTTTATCTTCACCAAACGATCTACCTCCCTTAAAAACTATAGCCGGAGGGAGTGTAACCAACACCATAAGAGGACTTGCAGCGGGTTTCGGGATCTCGTGTGGAGTAATCGGAGCATGTGGAGACGATGAACAAGGTGCTTTGTTCTTGAAAAACATGAGCCTTTGTGGTGTAAATATATCAAGATTGAGGGTTAAAGATGAACATACGGCTCAGGTGAGCTTCACAAGAGCAACAGTTCCTTTTAGTGTTTTTGATATTGAAATTTAAGTGCTGAAATCTGTTTGTTTGATGATGTGGCACAGTGTATTTGCTTGGTTGATCCGTTAGGTAGTCGTACTATGAGACCCTGCCTTGCTACTGCTGCTAAAGTACAGGTGTGCTCTAGTTTCACACTTCATTGTTTATATTCGCACATAATCTTTTTGGTCGCAAATTGACTAATTTCTATGTAAGTGGGTCAAAAGGGTAGTATGTAAAAAGATGGCTAATATGGAAAGTGATAAAACGTGCTGAGCCGGCGAAATGAGTCAAAATATTTCCAAAATTCATAAAAGTGAAAACCTTCTAACTCATGAAAAAAGTAGGTTATAACTTTTAATTATATAGTGTTTTTTTTATGACCGTGTTTTTCAAATTAATTGTTGGTGCCCGAGCCTTGTTTACCATAGGAAAAATTAATAATTGCCTATTTTGTTCGGAACTTGTCTTGACCCGTTGCTCAACCCACCGATTTTGCCACATCTATCGTATCTTTGTAAGGTTTTTTTTTTTGACAAGATAAACTTACATAAATTCTACATGATTTTTATTTTCAGGCCGATGAACTAAAGAGGGAGGATTTTAAAGGCTCTAAGGTAATAAAGAATCTATCATTCAATTAGCCGAAGTTGATCTAAAATTAGAATTATTGTCAATAATGATCTTAAATTCATTATTTTATTTTTGATATTTGCTAATTTCTTTTATATATTTTTTATGGTGTAGTGGTTGGTGATGAGATATAGTATATACAATTTAGAAGTTATTAATGCTGCTATCAAAATGGCCAAACAAGAAGGTGTTCTTATATCTCTAGATTTGGCTAGTTTTGAGGTAAATCTTTTTTTTTAAATTACAAAATATAGGCATTATGAGAATGTAATAATTGACATTACATTACATGGGCAGATGGTTCGAAAATTTAGGGCACCACTTTTACAACTACTGGAGTCGGGTAACATTGATCTTTGCTTCGCCAATGAAGATGAAGCAGCTGAACTTTTAAGGTGAGATTTTATCTCGAACATACGAAAAAATCTAGCTAGAAAGGAAACAGGTTTAAAGTATCCCAATGCATACAACCTTCTTATGGATTTTTTTTTTAATTTAGTTGTATATAACAAGTTAGTTATCTTTATTTCTTTCTATTAAATGCACAAAAAGTGTTTGGTGTAAACCCACCCAGGCATGTAAACAAATCAAGCGTACAGTGAACTGTTCGGCGGAGCGTTTGAATATGTTTGTTTATATAATACACAAACGTACTTGAACGTTAAATTTTGTTCAGTTCATTAAACAAACGGACATGAATACATGTCCCGTCCCGTCAATTTCCATTTATGTCCTTTTATGTTTTTTACATATTTATATAGATTTATTTCCTAGTTGTTATTAATATTAGAGTTAACTGCCATTTTCGTCCCTGTAGTTTGTGCAATTATGCCAGTTCAGACCAAATTTCAAATTTGTACCATTTCCGTCCCTAACATTCTTGAAACATGCCAGTTCCGTCCAAAAAAACATAAGTTAACTGCCATTTTCATCCATTTGGTTTGTCCGATTATTCAATTCAACCTTAATTTTTTGGATGGAACTGGCATGTTTCAAGAATGTCAGGGACGAAAATGGTACAAATTTGAAATTTGGCCTGAACCGGTATAATTGGACAAACCATGGGGACGAAATGGCAGTTAACTCTTAATATTAATTGCCATCAAGCATCAACCCTTCAGATCAATGCAATATTAGAACCAAGCCAAGCCTTTGTGTACTCGACTGATGAACAATAAGAACACCTTCATTTTCTTCATTTATGTTTGTTTAGAATATTAGCGAACAAACATAAATGAGCACGGACATGCTCATTTTCTTAACAAACAAGCATGAACAAGAAACTCCGTTCGTTTAAGTATCCTTGTTTGTTCGGTTAAAGTTAAATGAACGACACGAACAGGCTTCGTTTTTGTTCATGTGGCTTGTTTACAGGCCTAAACCCACCTGACTCGCTTCCTTTAACCCCCTTGAAGGCAGCCAAACGTTTTAACTGATTCCGTATTGATCTGTTATCTAATCTGCCCATCTTCCATGTTAATAATATGTAGTGGGGAGGAGGCTGTTCGGCCAGAGGCTGCAATTGACGTGTTGGGCAAATATTGCCAATGGGCGGTTGTAACATTAGGTGCAAACGGATGTATCGCAAGACATAAGAAAGAGGTCAACCTCTGAATTTAGCTTTTCATGATTTCTTTTCTTTTCTAGAATATTTCATATATACAGTATATGTATGAATAATGTAGGTGGTGAGAGTTCCAGCTGTCGGGCAAACAAATGCCGTTGATGCCACAGGGGCAGGCGATCTTTTTGCAGGAGGTTTTTTGTACGGTTTGGTAAAAGGATTGTCGCTTGAAGAATGTTGCATTGTCGGGTCTTGCAGTGGCGGGTCTGTGATTCGGTCCCTTGGTGGCGAAGTATCGGCGGAAAATTGGCAGTGGATGTATAAGCAGATGAAAACCGTCGGTCTTTCTGCACCTGTCATCGTACAAGATCTCTAGGAAGAGTTGTTTCTTGAATTGAGTCTAAGTTGTTAAGTTGGACATTCTTGGTGTGTCTAATTTATTGAATGGATTTAAAGACTTTTATAAAGATCTAACAAATGTCAGTCTTTTATTTCATTATAGTTCTCAACAATTTAGAGCAACATAAGATGATAAAGGAAACTGATTAAATCAATGTTTCTAGAGCCGGGCTGGATATTGAACCGGACACATTAATGGTCCACTTGTGAGACCGGTCAGACCGGTAACCGGATTTAAGAAGTGGATGCACACACGCACACAAGTGTTATTAACCCAGCAATTAGGTATCTCATTTACCCATGGTATTAGTTAGAGGTGTACAAACCGGGTATTTTTAATAACCGATTCTGGTTATGGAACCGGTTTCGGTTTGTCGTTTAAGGGTTGGAACCAGTTTTTGCTATAACCGGTTCAGTTCTGGTTCTAGTTATTTGACCAAAAAACCATATCCTATGTGCTCGGTTCTGGATAGGGTTCGGTTCCGATTCTTAAGAAACCGAGTATAAAAATACCCTATTTTTGGGTTTTTTATATCCTATTTTCAAGTTTTTAAGTTCTATATTTTCGGATTTTTAATACTCTGTTGCGTTTTTATTACTCTATTTTCTCGTATTTTTGTTTATTATTATTAAATATGCATTGTATAATGTAAGAAAATAAAATAAATGCACTAACTTAAATTTAAATGAAAGATATTAGAATCATGTATCGGGTATAGCCGGGTCTAATTGCTTCCGGTTCTTGTCCGGTTTTAGGTATTAATCGGGTATGATCGGTTCTGGTTCCGGTTCCAGGTATTGAGATCAAAATGCGCCCTATCTAGAATCTACGGATAGGGTCAGTTCCAGTTTCGGGTATAGAATACCCGGGTTTTAAAAAAACCGATTTCTGAGTTTTTTTTTATCGGATCCGAGTACGGTTTCTTTGTGCACCTCTAGTATTACTAGAGATGTTGAGTTGTATCATACGTAGAGATGGGCAAAATCGGGTCTTTTGAATACCCGGACCTGGTTCCAACCCGGACTCGGTTCCTCATGCTAGTCAGTAGACCCGGTTCCTCTGTGGAACCGGTTCCAGTTCGTACCCGGGTATAAGTTTTTAAATGTGGAACCGGCTGGAACCGGTTCCGGGTAATTTGGAACCGGGTATGGTAGGAACCGGGTACGGGTAGGAACCGGTTCTGTCATTAAAAGCTGCATTTACTATTAGGAACCGGTTCCTAATAATTGAAACTGAATATTACTCTTAAAATCGATTTTTTCTTATAATTTAACCTCATTCTCTACACCACTTCCAATTTCATTTACTTACTACAAAAAAATCAACGCTTTAACCACTTCAAATCTAATACTATCAAAGAGATAACGATGACTTGCAACGATGAGGTCGTGGATGTTTGGAAACCAAAAGAAACCCCGCTATTTGGAAGCACTTTGACTTGTGCTTGATGTCGGATAGCCATGAAATGGCTAGATGCAAGGGGTGCGGGAAGTTCATGAAGGCGCCGGCCAACTCGACGCTCAAGAAACACACCGACCGCCATTGTCCAGTGAGAAAGGCGAAAAACAATGAAAAAGGTGAAGCATCCGGGACCGGGTCATCGAAAGTTTAGTTTGTTTTATGTATTTTAAACCCATTTGTGTTTTATGATTAGTATGTTTAGTGTTTTATGTGTTTTGTTTAACGTTTCTTGTTTAGGTTGTTTGTGTAACCGGGTACTTGTTTCTCGTAATAAATAGTTTTATGTTTATGTATTATACCTTGTTCTAGCAAAGACTTATAAAAAAAACTCACATTAAAAATATATTGACGCCGGGTCTGGAAGGTTGGTTCCGGAACTTATTTTTTTCCAAAAACGTGGAACCGGGTAGGAACCATCGGGTATTTTGAACTCGGAACCGGTTCTACTATATGTCGGGTAGGAACCGGAACCGGTCCCAAGTAGGTTCCATCGGATCGAGTTTGGAACCGATTATTATGCCCATCTCTAATCATACGTAAGTATATTAGCCCATGGTCCAATTGTGTCCACAATAACTGTTAGCCCAACAGTTTGTAGGTCCATTTTAAAAAGTGGGTGGACGTGGAAAATGTAAAATATCATAAAATATCATACATTTATTTGAAATTGTCACCTACCGTTACCGTCGCATTACTTTTTCTTTTATCTTCTCCTCTAAAAACTCCTCTAAAAACCCATGTGTTATACGTCTCAACGTCACATTAATCTATCATTAAAATTTCACCCATCACTTATTACTCACCCTTATTTTTATATTTATTTAACTATTATATAAACTCATATATTTACAATAAAAATATTATAATTATATAATTTTTAAACACTTTATATAGCAATTCATACAACTAACTTTAATCTATCACAAAAACCGGTCTATGTTAATTAGTAACACTAAAATACCATAATAGTCTGTGCATTACACATGTTGAATACTAAAAAATATGTAATACACAAGTATATATATATTCTTTAATGACTAAATTTGTAACACCCCAAAAATGGGGTTGGTAATTAAACCAAACTAACTGGGGATGAGCGGGTAAAATACCGTTAGTGGTAAAAGTTAACCCGTAAACATTAGGATTTAAATAAATAAACCTAATGTTATATAAAAACGAGTAAATGTTTTTAGAAAATTAAGGTTTATAAAAGGTCCGGGCTATCGATACATAATCTAAGTCGGGTTGTAGCATCCCGAACTTAGTAAATAGAATTATCATTTTCGTTGATAATTAATAGGAAATAGGCAACTAGGAATATTAACCTAGTTAAAAACATGTTGTGTGTTAGTAAATTGGCTAAAATAATGATATTTTATGATAAAAACCAAACATGAGGGACCAAGGTGCGACAAATGGAAAGTAGATTTATTAATATGAAACAAACATTAAAACACACACACTTATGTGTGTGTGTGCGACCAGAGAAGAGAAAGAACAGGAGAAACCCTTCACAAAATCTAAATCGACAAATTGGAAAGCAAATTGGGTCTAAAGTTCATGCATGAACTGAAATTACTAGTCATCCATACGTGATAAACGTAAGGTATGTTGTAATTTTTGTTTTGGTGATGATTGATATGTGGATGAACTTGAATGATTGAGTTCTTGAACAAGTTGTTGATTGTGTGACCTAAAAGATGTGATACACATGCTTAGGGCTACATCCTTAGATGAATTTGTGAAAACATTTAACATGAACAAAAGTGTTTGGGTTATTGTGTATATGTATGAGGAAGTGGGTTTTGATGAGATTAGAATCCATGAAATCAAGATAGTTAAATTGTGTGTGTCAATTGATAATAAACTGAAATGTCGATGCTAATATCTAACAACCCGATTTTAGGATTGTTATCCGATTTCCGTTATTTCTGTTAATTTCTGTTTCAAAACCCGTTTGTACTCTGGGATTCATTGTAATGGTTAAATTATTTTGAAACGCATATTATACCGCTTGTTTATCGCATTTAAATCGCTTAATAAACGCAACTCTCAATGCAAACTCAAATCGCAAATTAATTATGTTACTTATGTGTTATGTGTGCTTTATGTTTTATGGTTGTACTCGTTATCGCAACGCTCTCGCTTACACGGATCCTTAAAATCGCATTAACTTAATAACGCAACGCTTAACACCTCGCTAAAACGCTTAACGTAACTAACTAATACAAATAAATCACCGAACGAACAGTCAACAAACAAATGGGAAACAAAACATAGCCAAGGGGACAACTTCGCCTGAAGTTGGACACCTCCAACTTCGCCCGAAGTTGGCCAGGCCACCAAGACTACAGCAAGTTCGCTCGAACTTGCACAATTCAAGCAGAACTGGCCAAGTTCGCCCGAACTTGTGCCTAGTTCGCTTGAATTGTGAAAAGTTCGCCCGAACTTGATCCCTGCCACCCTCGTTTCCCTTTACCTATAAATATCCAGCACCTCCATTCATGCTCTCCTTGCTGCAACTTCGCTCCAGAACTCCCAAAACCGAATTCCTTTGATTTCCAAGTAAGAATCAACTCGTTTTATGCAAACTACAACGTTTTCCACTACGATTTTACACAAGGTTTACCTTCGATTTCATCTAAACTTCTCTTTTTATGAAAACCTTCATCTTTTTCTATAAACTTCTTGTTTTAGCTTAGATCTACACTTAAATAGGTTTATTGGACTTAACCTTGGCTCTCCAAGCTAGAAATGTTGATTATTTCAACTCACCAAGTGTTAGATCTCAGAAAACTATTCAAAGCATTGATTTTTACACAAAATACGGACTAACCGATGTATGTTTCGTTCACTAAGTAGTGTAACGAGGCATTGTCAACAATATACTTGAAATGGATTCGAATCTATGTTTGTTTCAAGCGGAAACGCAGATCCGGAAGCACAAGGACGATACCGTCACTTCGCACGAACTGGACTAACTCGTATGAACTGGACTAACTTGTGCTTTGACCTAAGCTAGAGTACAAGTTCGCCCGAACTTGTGCTCAAACCTAGGCCAAAGCACAACTTCGCCCGAACTTGTGCTTTGACCTAAGCTAGAGTACAAGTTCGCCTGAACTTGTCTACTGCCCATTCGCACTTCGACCGTTTCAGCACTTCGGAAGACTAATGCACTTCTGTTCGCGTCACAGGCTGATCCGGCGCTCCCTCCAATCCACAACAGTTCGTGTTTTCTTCGTTGAGAACCGACTATGAGTATACTTGAACCCTTTTTCGTTTCAAACGCACTTTTGGGTGTTACATACGTTCTCTATATTAAAACACGCTACACACAACGCTAAACTCTTTTAACGCTAACCGCTCTCGCATGCTATACGTGAATCGCTGAATGTTTGTTTGCTATGTGTGAATAATGAGGACTTGCAAACCACCCTTAGCAACGTTAGTACTATAGTTTGGACTCAGCACCCGATTGGTTCAAGGGTTGTTAAAGCTCGCATATTTAGTTTACGTGCGTGTTCGCAGTTGTGAACACGTATCGCGCATACTCTACCTCGCAGTCGTGTTGGTTAGCTTGTATCATTATTGTTAGCTTACTTAGATTCACTTTCTCTACGTGTTACATGATGGTTATGCGTAAACGCTTTATCGCTATTATTATGCTATTAAACATGTGTACTCACCTTTACTTAATTGTATTGACTTTTATTTTAACGTATGTGACAGGTTGATGACTCTACGCAACAAATGGACTTAGGGTTGATCTTAGAAACTCATTTAAATAAAATCTAGGATGTTGGATTGGTTTGTTTAAGAGATTACGTGTTTTGTAATGATTGTTAAGAAATATTGTTTGATTGTATGGGAAATTGGACCTTTTAAATATTATCGTTAATAGTTGTTATGGAATTTCTCTTGAACAATCTGATTCGTCTAGTGCCGCACCCCGATAATTCCGCCATCGGTTGGGGTGTGAAAGATTGGTATCAGAGCCATAACTATAGGGAATTATGTAGAATTACCATGTTCGACCTAGTCTATAGTTTAAGTACCCAATTAGACCGCTCTTCGACTTGAATACTTAAACTATTTGTCTTAAATGCTTACATGCCTTTCCTAAGGCTAACACAATGTACACGCTTGAAAACGCTCGTATAACACAAATGAGTGATTGTGTCGGGATTAGGTGTGAAAACCAAGAATTCTCGATAAGATCACTCACTCCGCGTACTATTTATTGCACGCGATTCTTTCGTTAAGTTAGGAGTGATATCCATATCTTAACGACAATCTCCATCTCTATTCCCGTGGAACTCCCGAAGTGTACGGTGAAAACCACAAAACATGGAACGAAGTTGTTAAGTTAGGGGTGAAACCTGCACCTTAATAACTAATTCCACTCATCGATTTCAATCTCACCAAAGTCTCGATTATTTCGATGACTCGGGGCACGACGTAACTGGAAGGATAAATGTCGTTAACCGTAGTACGGAGAGAGCATTTGTTTATTAGACCAAATCGTGTGCCCGAACTCAGAGAATTTTCGAATCACTTTGGGTAGTCGCTGTCCCAAAACCCAGGACGCTCCCAATTGATTTAAGCCTGCAATCGCCGATTTTACGCATCATCGAGTTTTATTAGTAATTATGTGTTTAAATTTTGTGGATTTTACGCTTTATCGATTTCTCGTTTTATCGCTTTCGCTTTACGAAATACGCACAACTCGCACAGCTCTCGTAATCTAAAACTCTAATTAATCGCAAACCAAACTAAAACACTCAACCCTCTTACGCGAATGTCCTCAGACGTGGCCTTACTCGCTTATCACACTTATATCTCATAGCGCGCTACGCAAGATCTAGTGAAGGTGAATACGTGCAAAATATGTGCTTACATGCTTATGTGCCTACGTGATTATGTGCTTACGTGCTTACGTGGATACGTGCTTACGTGTTTTGTGCCTTATGTGAATAATAATAATAATAATAATAATAATAAGTATATGTCGTAAAACGCAAGTTTTTAAACAAAACCCATCATAATCGAATCTCGTCTAATTTCCCTATGTGCCATTCTACAGAATCTCACTTTCGCAAATGGCATCCATGGAATCTCACACTCGCCGCACCGCTCAACGCAACAATGCCGACAAGCGAATTGCCTCACTCGTGGCCAAGCAGATGGCCAAGGTAATTCCCAGATCGTCAGTGAGATCCAAGCCGTTAGCAGCAATTCATCTGTGGACTCTAAGTGCGATGCCCCGAAATCTCGGTTCAATTTCAAGCAGTTTAAAGCCTGCGGTCCTGCATCTTTCACAGGCGAAGATGGACCAATCAAGATGTTTCACTGGTTCGACTCGATCGAAGTCACTTTTAGGCAAAGCGGATGCCCTGAAAACCTCCGCACTGTTAACGCCACTGGAGTCTTTCAGTCAAGGGCACTTGACTGGTGGACTGCCGAGCGCAACATGCGCGGTAACGACGAAGCTTACTCTCTCGCGTGGGAAGAACTTAAGGAGCTCATGATCAAAGAGTTCTGCCCACCACACGAAATTCAGAAGTTGGAAAATGAATTTTGGGGTATCAAACAAATCGGTGGTGACAATGCTGGTCTTACCACTCCCTTCAAGCAGCTCAGCCTCATCGGAGCAGGTCAAGTGGATACTACCGAGAAAGCTATCAAGAAGTATCTCCGCGCACTCCCCGAATGTGTCGCCGACTTTGGTCACGCAGCAAGACCAACTACAATCGAAGAGACTTACCAACTCGCAGCCGAGATCAACAACAAGCGAGCCTTGGCTAGAGCTTTCAAGGTCCCGATAAAGAACCTCAACCAAGCTACTGTTGAGCCAAGCACCGATACTGCTCCATCTCAAGCCTCCAAGTCAAATCACCAGAACCGCAAACGAAAGGGTAACAATAAGAACTACGCAGTAGTCCCAGCACCGAACTCTCAGTCTCGCCAAGCTGCTACTCCCAACACACCAGCTGCTAAGCGTGCGTATACTAGACCTCACCCTCTGTGCTCCAAGTGCACATACCACCATGCGGTTAGAGGAGACTGTCGTTTTTGTGCCAATTGCAACATCTATGGGCACTTCATGGCGCACTGTCGCACGGGTCCGCGTCAGCAAGCTCATTCCGCTCTTGCAGCACCGCCAGCACCTCTCAATGCTATGCCAGTCAACCACGCACCGCAAGCACCAGCAGTTCAGGCACGGGCTTGCTACACTTGTGGCGACCCCGAGTCATTTTAGCAATTTCCGCCCGCACCGTGCTGTCAAACAAGAACCACAACAGCAGCAGCTTCAACAACAGCCACCCCAGCCGCCGCAGCAGCAACAATCACAGGCTGTGCGTGGAAGAGCTTTCAACATCAATCATCGCCAGGCTCAGAATGACAACAATGTTGACAATGGTATGTTCCTCGTTAATGGTATTTATGCTTCTTGTTTATTTGATACTGGAGCCGATAACTGTTTTGTATCGAAAGAATTCGAAAAACTTTTAAAATGTAAACGCGTTAACCTCCCAAGGACCTTCGATATCGAAATTGCCACCGGAAGAACCGTTACCGTTAACTCCGTCCTACGTGATTGTACTCTCGAACTCGACAACCACAGCTTCTCGTTCGATCTCATACCTATGCAGCTTTGATGTCATAGTAGGCATGGATTTTCTTCGCAAGGGTCATGCCGAAGTTTATTTTGATAAAATGATTCATTTTCCCCTTCCAAACGGTGATCAACTACATGTTTACGTCGAAACACCCTCAAAGAAGTTGATGCTTTTGTCATGTACCCAAGCAAACAAGTACTTGCGCAAGCAGTGCATCGCTTTTCTAGCCCACATCGTGAACGGAGAAGGGAAAGAATACCTTGAAAGACGTACCTTTTGTTTGTGAATTCCACAAAGTTTTTCCCGACGATTTACTTGGTTTACCCCCTACTCGTGATGTCGAATTCCGTATTGATCTAATCCCCTACGCTACACCTGTCGCTAAAGCTACCTATCGCCTTGCACCATCCGAAATGCGCGAGCTATCTAGCCAAATTCAAGAACTTCTTGATAAAGGCTTTATACGCCCGAGCACATCACCTTGGGGCGCACCCGTCCTTTTTGTGAAAAAGAAGGATGGATCGTTCCGAATGTACATCGACTATATGGAACTTAACAAACTTACAATTAAGAACCGCTACCCTCTTCCTCGAATCAATGATTTATTTAACCAACTCCAAGGTGCTACTTGTTTTTTGTAGATTGATTTACGTTCCGGATACCACCAACTACGTGTACATGAGCAAGACATTCCGAAAACCGCCTTTCGTACTCGCTATGGCCATTATGAATTCGTGGTCATGCCCTTTGGACTCACAAACGCACCTGCGGTCTTCATGGATTTGATGAACCGTGTGTGCAAAGCCTTTTTGGATCGTTTCGTCATTGTTTTCATCGATGATATTCTTATTTACTCGAAGTCGAGAGCCGAACACGCGCGACATCTTCGTTTAGTTCTCGAACTCCTCCAAGGAAACCGTCTCTATGCCAAATTCTCCAAATGTGAATTTTGGCTTAATGAAGTTCAATTTCTCGGTCACGTCGTCAATGACCAAAGAATCCACGTCGATCCCGCCAAAACTGAACCTGTAAAGAGTTGGAATACTCCAAAGAATCCTCTGAAATCCGTTCTTTCCTCGGATTGGCAGGTTACTATCGCTGATTCATCGCTGACTTTTCAAAAATCGTTGTGCCCCTCACCTCTTTAACTCATAAGGATAAACCTTTTGTTTGGGGTTTCGAACAGGAGGAAGCCTTTCAGACTCTCAAGCGTATGCTTTGGGACGCTCCCATTCTCGCACTTCCTGATGGAGACGATGATTTCATCGTTTATTGCGATGCCTCTAACCTAGGTCTCGGTTGTGTTCTTATACAACGAGACAAGGTTATCGCGTATGCATCTCGACAACTCAAAAATCCACGAGAAGAACTACACTACCTACGATCTCGAACTCGGTGCAGTTGTTTTTGCGTTAAAGATATGGCGACACTACCTTTATGGTACAAAGTGTACGGTCTTCACCGACCATAAGAGCTTACAACATATCTTTAACCAGAAGGAACTCAACATGCACCAACGCAGATGGGTTGAACTTCTTAACGACTATGATTGTGAGATACGCTACCATCCTGGCAAAGCAAATATGATAGCCGATGCTCTCAGTCGAAGAAGCTATATGTATAGCGTTCATGACGTTCAAGCCCAGAATAAACTCGAAACCCTGATTCGTGAAACCCAGCACACATGTTTCATTGAGAATACCTTGTATGAGGAAATGAAATGTGGTGTAGAAACCCAGCTGGAGAATAAGTCTAATGGTATCTATTACTTTCTCGATCGCATTTTGATCCCTAGCCGCAATGACCTTCGAGAGTACTAATGACCGAAGCCCACAAGTCTCGATATTCCATTCACCCCTGTAACATCCGTCAAAAACGGATTTACCAAACCCGCTCCGTTTAGCAACCGAACAGTCAGTCAAAATTTTCGTTGCGAATTAAATGTCCAAAACATTTTTAAACGATCCGTAATCAATTATTATACGCGAATATATATTTAGTTTTTTGAAAAACTGTCAAAAATCGCAAAATAAAAATGAAATACATCTGCCGGGTTTCGAACCCGGGTTTGTACCGAATCAGCAAGCGTCTTATCTCTCAACACACAAACCACTGCGCCGCTTGTTCTGTTTGTTATATATTTCAATCATTTAATTGATATAATAACGTTACGAATTCAAAACCGGCGCCCAAACGATTCAGTCGTCGGAATCCCGGTAAATTCGCGAGTCTTAACTACGATTTACGTTATAACGTAAACCTTTAATCAGACATCGGTTATAACCGATGTTTGAAGTCCGCGACACTTTTCAAAACCGCCGGAAAATTTAAATAACGAACACAGTCGGAATTAAGACCAAGTGCATTGACGATTTGTCCTATAAATTGACCCACAACCGACGACAAACACTTTCGCTCAAAAATCACACCTTTTCTCGGCATAATTCCACTCGCCGGAACTTTCCTGTTTTTCGCCGGAAAACCGAGTTTTAATTTCTGAACCTCATTGAATCCTCTAAACCTTTACCGAAGTTACCCTTACTCTTTCCAAGCTTTCCGGAGACTTGCTGCTGCAAGGTACCAGACGCCGGAGTGGTTTTCTGTCGCCGGAGTTCTGCCGGAAAACAGAGGAAAGCGAGTCGGTACACCTCACGCTTATTTTCCTTTCTTTTTACTTCTATCCTACCAGTAATTAACCTAAAACACTAATGAAACTTGAATAAAAACTCGAACCAGTCAGACCCGATTTCTGGTTCAACATTGACGAAGAAGACGATGTTTTTCTATATCATATAAGTATATTATAAATCAGGATTTTACTCGGGTTAGACACACAGTCCAGCGGTGGACTGTGTGCACATAAGACGTTAATCATGCAAAGGTCTCGAGTTCGATTCCCGTCTCACACGCTGCCTTAATAAAATCTATTTTTTTGTTACTGAACCGGAGTCGCCTTAGTTATATGTTAAGTATATTAATAACCGGAATAATAACCAAGTTAAACACACGGTCCAGCGGTGGACTGTGTGTTTGTTTATATCGCTGGTCACGAGTTCGAGTCCGGTCTTCAGCACCGACTCGGACGATTATCTATTCTTTTTAAATAAGGCAGAAAAATGAAATAACTAAATTGTATTTAAGTATAATAAAAATCAAAGTATATAACATGTTAAACACACAGTCCAGCGGTGGACTGTGTGTTAGATTAACCCACAGGTCCCGGGTTCGAGACCTGTGGAGTGCACCGCCGAATCGCTTAAACTGTTTTTAAAATAAAAATGATTTTCTGTTAAGGTTAATTAATGTATATATGAAATTAAAATCGGATATATAACGGGTTAGACACGTAGCTCAGTTGGTAGAGCTGCGTGCACGCGTACGGGAGGTCTCGGGTTCGAGCCTCACTCAGCGCACAATAATCTGCCATTGAACCGGTCAACGGTCAGGTCAAAGTCAACTGGTTCAAGTCAACTGTAGCAAAAATAAAATATTTTTTTATCATTTTTATTTAATTATTTTAATTAAAAATCAATTATAAATACTTAAAAATAACATTTTTAAGATTAGAAAATAGCCTCAAACTCACAAAAATGCACCCAACAACCCTACTAAAATAGTTAAATAAAATCCGTTTACTTACCAAACCATAATGCGATTTATCTAGGTTAAATCTCTCTCGTGGTTAAAACCACTTCGCGTGCATTCAACGTCATCAACCGAACGCACCCACTGTGAGTGAATCTTACAATTCCCCCTTTTAAATTACACGTTTTGGGGTGTGTCATGTGTTATGAAATAATTAATTTATTTATTTAAACTTGTGCCATACCACATCATGACTTAAACTTAGATTGATTTATTGTTGTGATTTACTTATATTCCGTTTGTCAAATTACATGAAACTCATACATTAAGCCCATCAGTTCCTCGTGGGAAACGAGTAGAACATCGCGTGCTTCAATTCAAATTCATTATTGTTCATGTGTGTTTTCATTGAGTTATATTGTTTGTAGTTGTGTTATTCATATTATCATGATTATGAAATTCATTCATCAGGCCCCTCAGTTCCTCGTGAGAGACGAGTTGAGCATCGCGTGCCTTTAATTGTTCCATTATTATTCATGAGTGTTTCATTTAACATCTTATGATTGTTGATCAAGTTATATCTAATTTTACTCATGTTTGGTTGTGCACATATTTCATAATCAATCTAAATAAATTGTTCAAATGTTTTCCATAGGATTCACTCGCCAACATTATGTTGATCCAAAAACCTTTTTACACATGATACAGGTGAACAGGTTGAAGCAAGGAAAACATAGGATATGCCTTAGAAGAGAACAAAGAAGTTTAGTTTGTAGTTAAATCATGTTGTAGCAATCTTTGTAAATTTCCATTTAATTTGTATTAATGAATATGAAACGTTTAATAAATGTCATGAGCTTTGATGATAACCCAATCATGCCCCGATCACCTTATCCGCTGCGGGTCGGGGTGTGACAGATTGGTATCAGAGCCATGACTATAGGGATATAGGATAGGTTATTAGACCCTTAGAGCCTATACTATAGTCTGCCTAAATTTTAAATTGATTAGGTGGTTACATACAAACTTGTGATATTTATTTGTTTCATATTTGTTTACATTTCAGTCAAACATACATGCTCATATACATGTTCATTATACATATACACATATTCATTATACATATATCGATGTTCATGTATTCAATTTATTTTCATATTCTCATTATCCAAAGATTTTATGCAATTTTCAATTCTCATCAAAGTAAGTTCTGCGACGGGCATGTAGTAACTGGAAGGGTACAAGTACCGGTAGTCGGAACGTCCTGTCTAGGCTGGCATTCGTATAAATCCAATATAACGGACCAGTTTGCCTACCTGGGGACCAACGATGAGAGTACGAAGGACCTATTAGGCCAAAGCATGCCACACCAAACGTCGTTCGAACTAACCCTACTTTGAGGTGTCATCGTGTCTACACCTGGACACATTCCGAACATCACACGTTGTATACATATTTCTCGATTTTCCCGGGTTTTTGTGTACGCAACCAGGCAGAAACCATGCGAACCATATGAAAAACCGGTATTCATGGGGGCCCACATGATTACACAAGGTAAAGTATGGCGGCATGACGGGCCTAACAGCGAGCAAAGCCCAAGACATCTTATGGATGTAGTATTTTTGTATAATTATTTTATAAATGATCATTCTTGAACGCGACCCATGATCCCAAAAGCATCCAACTCATACTCTTGTCATGTATTCATTGTAGATGTCTTCTAACCTCGCCCGTAGGAAGACGAGAGCAAGAAAAGCCCGCGATCGCATGGCTACCTTAATCGCTCAACAAATGGCTGCCGTAATACCCAACATTGTAATCCAAGTTCAACAAGCACTTACCGATAATCCTGTCAATCAAGCAAACCAAAACATTTTCAACTCTTCCCCAAACACCACTAAATGCACCTACAAGCATTTCAAATCATGCGACCCTCCGAAATATAAAGGGACTGAAGGTGTCACCGCACTCCTCCATTGGTTTGAAGAAATGGAGAATACTTTTCTAAATTGCGATTGCCCTGATGATCGCAAAGTGCGTTATGCTACCGGTCGACTATATGGGATAGCACTTACTTGGTGGAACACAGAGAAGGCCAAACGAGGTGTGGAAGATGCTATGTCCTTAACTTGGAACGAATTGAAGGAAATCATGACCAGACGATTTTGCCCAAGGAGTGAAATCAAGAAGTTGGAAGATGAATTTTACTCATTGAAGCAAATGGAAGGAGACCACACCACCTACAACAAAAGATTCCTCGAATTACATCAAATGGTTCCCAACATGTTTACTCCTCTCTACCGTTTGATCGAGCACTACATTCGTGGTCTTCCGTCAAAGATTCAAGACCCTGTGATAAGTACCAAGCCTGCAACTTTGGAAGCAGCAATGGAGCTAGCAACAGAGCTCACCGAGAACCGAATTCGAAACAAAGACTTCAAGGAGGAGAAGAAGAAGGATAAAGAATCGACTGAAACCTCCGACTCCACCCAAACCGAATCCCCTTCTCAACCCAATCCTAAGAGAAGAAGAGTCGGGCGACTTTTCGCTGCTACTCACCGAAATCAACCCGTTTTTCACGCTATACCCATCCGAGCTGTCCCAATCACCCAAGAGGCACCCAACTCAGCTTACCCAAATAAGAAACCATATCTTGGACCTCACCCTCGATGCAACAACTGTTTTTATCACCATCCCCTTACTTTACCTTGCCGGCTATGTATAGCTTGTGGACGTTATGGTCATTTGAGCAATGTTTGTCGCACCTTTCAAGACCAAACCTCTTCCCCTACTCAAAACATGGCCCAAACTTATTACCAACCTCAATATCCCATGTTCCCATATGCTAGAGCTTGCTTCAATTGTGGCGACCCTACCCACTTTAGAAACACATGCCCTCAATTGGTTAATGTTATCAACACTCAAGCCCAATCAAACCCAGTTAACCAAGTAAACCAAGAAAACCCAACCACTATGCCACCAGCAAGAGGAAGAGTCTTCAATATCAACGCCAATCCTGTCGAAGATAATGACGGCCCAAACGAAGATACTCAGCTAGTCCTCTTCGTTGAAGATCCAGATTCAACTCCTATCGTTTAGTTTTATGTTTTTTATCACATGTGTAGACTGTTAGAGAAATTATTGGATATTATATATTATATATTGTTTTCGGTATATGCTTTTGCCGAGGCCGTGGCTCCCCATCCATCGAGGTTGAGTTGGATCCCCATTTTATTATGTGGTTGATCTTGGCGTGCCCGCACGATCGGCTCCGTTTGTTTGAGCCTTGATCGGTTACGTAATTTTACATTTCAATACATGCAATACGTTCGGCTCCGTTTGATTGAGCCTTGAGCGCACATACAATTTCATTCAATACGTTCGGCTCCGTTTGATTGAGCCTTGAGCGCACAGACAATTTCATTATCAGTATCATGTGGTTGTGGTGTTTGTAGTAGAGTCGCATCGAACTAACCATAACTTGCGGATAAAGTCAATGAAAATTTGACAAGGATATGGTGGATACGCCGATGGTACTTCCTATATATAAGTATTCTTGTCAAATAATCGGAGGCATTATCAGGCGGTTATGAGAGGTTCCATGCATAGGCTGTTTGTGTGGTTAAGTTATTCATATTCAGTACATGCAATACGCTCGGCTCCGTTTGATTGAGCCTTGAGCACACAATTTCAATTTCAGTACATTCAATATGTTCGGCTCCGTTTGATTGAGCCTTGAGCACACAATTTCATTTTCAGTACATGCAAAACGATCGGCTCCGTTCGATTGAGCCTTGATCGCTCAGATATATTTCATTTCAGTAATTTATGTTTGTTGTATTGATTGTAGAGTTATAGGACTAATCATAATTCACTGTTAAAACCAATGAAAATTTGACAAGAATATGGTGGATACGCCGCTGGTACTTCCTATATATAAGTATTCTTGTCAAAGGATCAGAGGCATTAACGGATGGTTATGAGAAGTTCTATGTAGGATTTATTAGTTTCTTGGTAACCAATCATAACTTGTGGATAAAACTAATGAAAATTTGACAAGAATATGGTGGATACGCCGCTGGTACTTCCTATATATAAGTATTCTTGCCAAAGGATCAGAGGCATTATCAGGCGGTTATGAGAAGTTCCATGTAGGATTGGTTGGAATTTGTGATACATTTATATCATCATGTTATTTAAAGAAATTGGATTTTGTTCCATTTCTACATAAATTAACCTCTCCATCATAACAAACGAGAGAGGAACTTCCATCATTCAAACATATATGTTATCAGAATGTGGATTCAAATATTTGCTGTTGTGTTTATTCATGTTCAAATATTCGCTGATGTGTCTATTCATGTTCGAATATTTGCTGTTGTGTTTATTCATGTTCAAATATTTGCTGATGTGTTCATTCATGTTCGAATATTTGCTGTTATGTTTATTCATGTTCAAATATTTGCTGATGTGTTCATTCATGTTTGGATATCAGCTGTTGTGTTTTTATTTATGTTCCATGTAGATTGTAGTGTTAGGAGTTTTGCCTTAGGATATAACCATATTTTTCCCAAACGTATCTAAACTCTTATGCATGATATCATTTTTAGCGAATCATTCCTGTTTATCAATATTCATACAGTAGGCAACAAAAAGCGATTCCTGAATAGGGTACTTAACCTTTACAAGGAACGTTACCGCCTCGAACAAAAACTTAAACCCTCATTTTTGCTAAGCATACAACTGTCAAACAAAACATCATCATTCTTATAATCAAAATATATCATTATTTAAATTTCGGGACGAAATTTCTAAAAAAGCAGGGGATACTGTAACATCCGTCAAAAACGGATTTACCAAACCCGCTCCGTTTAGCAACCGAACAGTCAGTCAAAATTTTCGTTGCGAATTAAATGTCCAAAACATTTTTAAACGATCCGTAATCAATTATTATACGCGAATATATATTTAGTTTTTGAAAAACTGTCAAAAATCGCAAAATAAAAATGAAATACATCTGCCGGGTTTCGAACCCGGGTTTGTACCGAATCAGCAAGCGTCTTATCTCTCAACACACAAACCACTGCGCCGCTTGTTCTGTTTGTTATATATTTCAATCATTTAATTGATATAATAACGTTACGAATTCAAAACCGGCGCCCAAACGATTCAGTCGTCGGAATCCCGGTAAATTCGCGAGTCTTAACTACGATTTACGTTATAACGTAAACCTTTAATCAGACATCGGTTATAACCGATGTTTGAAGTCCGCGACACTTTTCAAAACCGCCGGAAAATTTAAATAACGAACACAGTCGGAATTAAGACCAAGTGCATTGACGATTTGTCCTATAAATTGACCCACAACCGACGACAAACACTTTCGCTCAAAAATCACACCTTTTCTCGGCATAATTCCACTCGCCGGAACTTTCCTGTTTTTCGCCGGAAAACCGAGTTTTAATTTCTGAACCTCATTGAATCCTCTAAACCTTTACCGAAGTTACCCTTACTCTTTCCAAGCTTTCCGGAGACTTGCTGCTGCAAGGTACCAGACGCCGGAGTGGTTTTCTGTCGCCGGAGTTCTGCCGGAAAACAGAGGAAAGCGAGTCGGTACACCTCACGCTTATTTTCCTTTCTTTTTACTTCTATCCTACCAGTAATTAACCTAAAACACTAATGAAACTTGAATAAAAACTCGAACCAGTCAGACCCGATTTCTGGTTCAACATTGACGAAGAAGACGATGTTTTTCTATATCATATAAGTATATTATAAATCAGAATTTTACTCGGGTTAGACACACAGTCCAGCGGTGGACTGTGTGCACATAAGACGTTAATCATGCAAAGGTCTCGAGTTCGATTCCCGTCTCACACGCTGCCTTAATAAAATCTATTTTTTGTTACTGAACCGGAGTCGCCTTAGTTATATGTTAAGTATATTAATAACCGGAATAATAACCAAGTTAAACACACAGTCCAGCGGTGGACTGTGTGTTTGTTTATATCGCTGGTCACGAGTTCGAGTCCGGTCTTCAGCACCGACTCGGACGATTATCTATTCTTTTTAAATAAGGCAGAAAAATGAAATAACTAAATTGTATTTAAGTATAATAAAAATCAAAGTATATAACATGTTAAACACACAGTCCAGCGGTGGACTGTGTGTTAGATTAACCCACAGGTCCCGGGTTCGAGACCTGTGGAGTGCACCGCCGAATCGCTTAAACTGTTTTTAAAATAAAAATGATTTTCTGTTAAGGTTAATTAATGTATATATGAAATTAAAATCGGATATATAACGGGTTAGACACGTAGCTCAGTTGGTAGAGCTGCGTGCACGCGTACGGGAGGTCTCGGGTTCGAGCCTCACTCAGCGCACAATAATCTGCCATTGAACCGGTCAACGGTCAGGTCAAAGTCAACTGGTTCAAGTCAACTGTAGCAAAAATAAAATATTTTTTTATCATTTTTATTTAATTATTTTAATTAAAAATCAATTATAAATACTTAAAAATAACATTTTTAAGATTAGAAAATAGCCTCAAACTCACAAAAATGCACCCAACAACCCTACTAAAATAGTTAAATAAAATCCGTTTACTTACCAAACCATAATGCGATTTATCTAGGTTAAATCTCTCTCGTGGTTAAAACCACTTCGCGTGCATTCAACGTCATCAACCGAACGCACCCACTGTGAGTGAATCTTACAATTCCCCCTTTTAAATTACACGTTTTGGGGTGTGTCATGTGTTATGAAATAATTAATTTATTTATTTAAACTTGTGCCATACCACATCATGACTTAAACTTAGATTGATTTATTGTTGTGATTTACTTATATTCCGTTTGTCAAATTACATGAAACTCATACATTAAGCCCATCAGTTCCTCGTGGGAAACGAGTAGAACATCGCGTGCTTCAATTCAAATTCATTATTGTTCATGTGTGTTTTCATTGAGTTATATTGTTTGTAGTTGTGTTATTCATATTATCATGATTATGAAATTCATTCATCAGGCCCCTCAGTTCCTCGTGAGAGACGAGTTGAGCATCGCGTGCCTTTAATTGTTCCATTATTATTCATGAGTGTTTCATTTAACATCTTATGATTGTTGATCAAGTTATATCTAATTTTACTCATGTTTGGTTGTGCACATATTTCATAATCAATCTAAATAAATTGTTCAAATGTTTTCCATAGGATTCACTCGCCAACATTATGTTGATCCAAAAACCTTTTTACACATGATACAGGTGAACAGGTTGAAGCAAGGAAAACATAGGATATGCCTTAGAAGAGAACAAAGAAGTTTAGTTTGTAGTTAAATCATGTTGTAGCAATCTTTGTAAATTTCCATTTAATTTGTATTAATGAATATGAAACGTTTAATAAATGTCATGAGCTTTGATGATAACCCAATCATGCCCCGATCACCTTATCCGCTGCGGGTCGGGGTGTGACAACCCCGGTGCCAACAAGATGTACCAGGACCTCCGTTCTAGGTATTGGTGGCCGGGCATGAAAAAGGATATCGCTCTGTACGTTTCTAAATGCTTAACTTGTGGGAAAGTTAAAGCCGAACATCAACAACCCTCTGGCTTACTCGAACAACCCGATATCCTGATGTGGAAATGGGAGAGTATAGTTATGGATTTTGTTACAAAACTCCCTCGCACCTCTTCTGGTCACGATAGTATTTGGGTTATCGTTGATCGTCTTACGAAATATGCTCATTTTATTGCCATACGAGAAGACTATAAGGTAGAACAATTTGCACGAATCTATACCGACAAAGTCATTTGTCGACACGGGACGCCTCGTGACATCATCTATGATCGCGATGGTCGCTTTACTTCACGTCTGTCGGAAACTTTTCAATCCGCACTCGGTACGACTCTTAATCTTAGTACCGCATTTCATCCTCGGATCGACGGTCAGACTGAGCGCACGATTCGCACCCTTGAAGACATGCTTCGTTCGTGCGTTATAGATTTTGGTGGTAATTGGGATATGCATTTACCTCTAGTAGAATTCTCATACAATAACAATTATCATACTAGTATTCAAATGGCACCTTCTGAGGCATTATACGGTAGAAAATGTCGATCGCCTATTGTATGGCACGAGATCGGAGACGTTCAGATCACCGGTCCCGAGTTAGTACAAGAAACGACAGACAAAATCCTCCAAATCAGAGACAACCTTCTGAAATCTTGGAGTCGTCAAAAGAGTTATGCCGATAAACGCCGCAAGACCCTACAATTCGAAGTTGGAGATCACGTTCTCTTAAAGGTTTCACCTTGGAAAGAAGTGATTCGATTTGGAAAGAAAGGGAAACTAGCGCCACGGTACGTGGGTCCCTTTAAGATTCTGGAAAGAATTGGCAAAGTGGCCTACCGACTCGAATTACCAAAAGAACTCAGCAATGTACATCCGACTTTCCATGTCTCAAATCTCAAAAATTGTTTAGCTGAAGGAAATCTTCATGTGCCACTTGAAGATTTGCAAATAAACAAGACTCTACACTTCGTGGAAAAGCCAGTAGAAATCATGGACCGAGAGACCAAGAAACTTCGACGCTCCCGAATTCCTATTGTGAAAGTCCGATGGGAAGGCAAACGCGGCGCCAACTTCACTTGGGAACTTGAAAGTGATATGAAATCTAAATATCCCCATCTCTTTGTTACGGCCGCCACCTGGATTTCGGGACGAAATTCCCTAAAGGGGGGGAGACTGTAACAACCAGATCTTTAGGATTGTTATCCGAATTCCGTTATTTCTGTTAATTTCTGTTTCAAAACCCGTTTGTACTCTGGGATTCATTGTAATGGTTAATTATTTTGAAACGCATATTATATCGCTTGTTTATCGCATTTAAATCGCTAAGCACACGCAACTCTCAACGCAAACTCAAATCGCAAATTAATTATGTTACTTATATGTTATCTGTGCTTTATGTTTTATGGTTGTACTCGTTATCGCAACGCTCTCGCTTACACGGATCCTTAAAATCGCATTAACTTAATAACGCAACGCTTAACACCTCGCTAAAACGCTTAACGTAACTAACTGATACGAATAAATCACCGAACGAACAGTCAATGAACAAATGGGAAACAAAACGTAGCCAAGGGGACAACTTCGCTCGAAGCTGGAGACCTCCAACTTCGCCCGAAGTTGGCCAGGCCACCAAGACTACAACAAGTTCGCTTAAACTTGTGCTACGTTCGCTTGAATTGTGACAGGTTCGCCCGAACTTGATCCCTGCCACCCTCGTTTCCTTTACCTATAAATACCCAGCACCTCCATCCATGCTCTCCTTGCTGCAACTTCGCTCCAGAACTCCCAAAACCGAATTCCTTTGATTTCCAACAACTCGTTTTATGCAAACTACAACGTTTTCCACTACGATTTTACACAAGGTTTACCTTCGATTTCATCTAAACTTCTCTTTTTTTGAAAACCTTAATCTTTTTCTATATTCTTGTTTTAGCTTAGATCTACACTTAAATGGGTTTATTGGACTTAACCTTGGCTCTCCAAGCTAGAAATGTTGATTATTTCAACTCACCAGGTGTTAGATCTCAGAAAACTATTCAAAGGATTGATTTTAACACAAAATACGGACTAACCGATGTATGTTTCGTTCACTAAGTAGTGGAATGAGGCATTGTCAACAATATACTTGAAATGGATTCGAATCTACGTCTGTTTCAAGCGGAAACGCAGATCCGAAAGCACAAGGACGATATAGTCACTTCGCACGAACTGGACTAACTCGTATGAACTGACAAATTCGCACGGATAAGCCCGAGTTCCTGTAAAATGACTAAAACTCGCTCTCAAAGACCTCTCCAGCCTATGGTTTGCTCAGTAGCTCAAGGTTGGAGGGATGGACACTCGATTTCCTCAGCAAACGACGCGAAAACACATAATTTTGGACTAAAAACGGACAAGTTCACCCCAAATAGGGCAAGTTCGCTCGAAGTTGTCACCTGATTAGGTAAAACTTCGCCCGAACTTGTACCTAACCCAAGGGAGAAGTACAAGTTCGCCCGAACTTGTGCTTTGACCTAAGCTAGAGTACAAGTTCCCCCGAACTTGTGCTCAAACCTAGGCCAAAGCACAATTTCACCCGAAGTTGGCTGACCTCCTGAATTCTGTTACAAGTTCACCCAAACTCGTCTACTGCCCCTTCGCACTTCGACCGTTTTCAGCAGTTCGGAAGACTGATGCACTTCTGTTCGCGTTACAGGCTGATCCATCGCTCCCTTCAATCCACAACAGTTCGTGTTTTCTTCGTTGAGAACCGACTGTGAGTATACTTGAACCCTTTTTTTTTAAAGCGCACTTTTGGGTGTTACATACGTTCTCTATATCAAAACACGCTACACACGATGCTAAACTCTTTTAACGCTAACCGCTCTCGCATGGTATACGTGAATCGCTGAATGTTTGCATGCTATGTGTGAATAATGAGGACTTGCAGACCACCCTTAGCCACGATAGTACTATAGTTTGGACTCAGCACCCGATTGGTTCGGGGGTTGTTAAGGCTCGCATATTTACTTTACGTGAGTGTTCGCTGTTGTGAACACGTATCGCGCATACTCCACCTCGCAGTCGTGTTGGTTAGCTTGTATCATTATTGTTAGCTTACTTAGATTCACTTTCTCTACATGTTACATGTTGGTTATGCGTAAATGCTTTATCGCTACTATTATGCTATTAAACCTGTGTACTCACATTTACTTAATTGTATTGACTTTTATTTTAACGTATGTGACAGGTTGATGACTCTAAGCAACAAATGGACTTAGGGTTGATCTTAGAAACTCGTTTAAATAAATCTAGGTTGTCAGATTGGTTTGTTTAAGAGATTACGTGTTTTGTAATGATTGTTAAGAAATATTGTTTGATTGTATAGGAAATCGGACCTTTTAAATATTATCATTAATAGTTGTTATGGAATTTCTCTTGAACAATTTGATTCGCCTAGTGCCGCGCCCCGATGATTCCACCATCGGTTGGGGTGTGACATAATTGTTTATAAGAAAGATACCTACTTGTTGATTGAATATACATGGTTATAGGTTGACAAATTGATTCAATAAGAGTGGCTTAAGAATCATGCTCATAAGGTTCTCGATTAAATGCCTAAGTGAGTTTTTTTAAGAGTATAAAAAAATATATCATGTTACAGCCATGTATAAAAAATTCATACTAAATCACTCAATGGCCCGATAAGGTAGAGGCTTTACGGTTGGAAAGGTCATCGGGATAGCTCCAGTTCACATTTAGAAAGGAAGAACTAATTCAGATGTTAGATGGGTCAAAATTGTGAATTAAAATAGCTGTGCAGAAAGCTTTGAAAGCTGTTTGAAAATGAAAATATAGTTCGTACTGATTTTATAAAAATCATGTAAAATCATAGAAAAATTCGTTAGAAGGTGTACCTTATATGCTTGCGAAGATATTTGAGTTTTCTAAAACCTACCTTTGAACAAGATAATCTAGTTCGGATTTGAATGGGTCATAAGGATCAATTACAGCAACTGTATAGAAAATCACTGCACATTAATAATGTTATTATTAATCAAGAAAAGACATACGATTGCGTATACTTGATTTAGACATGAAGTATTGATTGTTATATAAAATCATAGAAAAATCGTTAGAAGGTGTACCTTATATGCTTGCGAAGGTATTTGAGTTTTCTACAATTTATCTTTTTCAGACTTTGAATGGGTCATAATGGTCAACTATAACAGCTGTATAGAAAATCGCTGCACATTAATATTGTTATTATTAATCAAGAAAAGACATAAGATTGTGTATACTTGATTTAGACATGAAATATTGATTGTCATATAAAATCATAGAAAATTCGTTAGAAGGTGTACCTTATCTGCTTAGTGAAGGTATTCGAGTTTTCTAAAATCCATCTTTTTAGGACTTTGAATAGGTCATAATGGTCAATTACAACAACTGTATAGAAATCGCTACACATTAATAATGTTATTATTAATCAAGAAAAGACATAAGATTGCGTATACTATTTCAAACAATAGTATTGAAATCAGATTATAAACAAACAGGTCGGCCCACCTTGAAAAGAGCCTAGAACTCGAGTGTTGTAGTCACAAGAAGATTAATTAGGTAAATTGTGAAGGTAAAAGCTTCAACAACACTAATAAGGTCGTCCGTAATGGAGCGGTACATCACGTAGATCTTGGTTATGGCGTCTCATAGCGTCCGGCCACACCACTACGGCTGGCGCTATGAGAAAAATATAACCCCGGTGAAAATAATCACGCCATGCATCTTCCTTCTCCACTCACACACATATAAATTTACATACATATGTATGTATAATTGAATGTGTTACATACATACATATGTATAATTGAATGGGTTACATACATACATATGTATATCACATCCTCTTGTGGTATAAAGCCCTATAAAGTCCTTTTCCACTTTTCGTCACTTGTCGATAACGCCTCCTAAAGGGCTTTATGATTACAAATGGCCTAAGTTAAACCGTCGGAGTTAAGAGCTTCCAGATTTGTGAGTGGGGCTTTGAAAATAAGTGTGAACAATATTGTTGATTTTACGAATGAAGTGTTTTATTTAACCATTTTGTTGATGTATATTGATATAAAAAGAGGAAAGCAAATGTCATTGTATTGGAAAATAGTATGAAAGTCATGATGATTGTCAAATGTTGGAAAATAGTATGAAAGTCATGATGATTGACAAATTACACTTAGTTATCTCATTGAAAAACATGTTGAACTTAGAAAATTAAATCTTTAAAATGCATGCATGGAATATTTTAAAAACATTAAACACTCATTGAGATCGGGAAAATCATAAGAACCCTGTGAATCAAATTATGTGTGTGGGGTTTTTAAAATATAAAGAGTATAAAAAATGGTTGTGAATTGAGGAGAGATAAAATACTAATGTTCATCTGTTTATTGGGGGGACACTGTTCACCCCCTATACTTTTTTAATATATATTGAAAGTGATTGTGAGTTAAGGAGAAAAAATGTAATGATAAATGTATAAAAATATAATTTAATTGAAAATGAGAAAGAAAAAGTATTTGTTTTTAGTGAAAATATATTGATATAAGAGTTGTTTTTTAGTGGGATATATGTATATTTTTGATAGATTAAATGTGAATGCTCTAAGAAAGGACATTATTTGAAATCATCTTAAAACAGACCAAAATATAATGACTAGTTTGAATGAACAAAAAAAAAAGTATCCTGAAAAGTAAAAGAATATACAAAAATATCCTGAAAAGTAAAAAAGTATCCTGAAAAGTAAAAGAATAGACCAAAATGTGAATGGCCAGTTTTTTGCCAACTAATTAAATTTTTTGTAATGATATGTATGTATATATGTCATACATATTAATGTGTATGTGGGCCTGCAAATAAATATTCTGCCAATTCACTATATATCATTATTATGGTTCCATCATTGTATCATTGGTATCTCAATTATTAGTTTTTTATTCTTATAAAGTTTTCAGACAATAAAAATTCAAATATTATTGACTTTGGATTTATGAACTTACATAGACAAATAGATTTAGTAAATTGTTAAAATCGTCCATGAGGTTTGAAAATATTTGTCATTTTCATTCAAAACAATTTTTTTATATAATATAGTCTTTCATCTTTTGGATTTTTTGTCATTTTGATCCAAATATCTAATTTGCTTTATTTTTTTGAGTAAATTACAAGTTTTGTCCTTTATGTTTACATTAAATTGCAGGCGTTGTCCTTTTTCCAAAAGTTTACAGGCGGTGTCCTTAACCTTTCAAAATCTTACACGTTATGTCTTTTAGACCAAACCCAGTTAGATTTTTTGGTTAAATCTGGTCATGTGCAAGACACATAAGGGTATTCTTGTCATTTTACCTTCCCAGGGGTTATTTTGTATAGAAGTACCATTAAGGGGCCATTTTGTAAAAAACTTAAAAATAGAACACTATATAAACACACACTCTCTCTCTCTTTTCTCTCTCTCTAATATGCAATTAGTTAAAAGAAACTAATGAATTACCCAAATCAAAGATCAAAGGTAGAAACTTTATTAATCAAGCTGTATAAAATTAATCTAATAATCATCATAAACGATAAATTCAACTGTATGCTTTATGATTAAAAAAAACTGAGCTGCATTGGGACTCTTTGAACTTTTGATATGCAGAATATATGGATATTTTCATCCCATGAATTTATACATGACTAAAAAGTTATCAGATCAGCTAATCTTATTGTCATTTAATCAATCTCATAATAAATCATTAAACCCATATTGAAATTCATTACACGGTACCGATCTCTGATGTCTCTGCTTCAAGTTAGGGATTCGATTTGCTCTGTCTTTGGATGGCAAGAACTGGTTCCTTCCATGAATAAAGGGGTGGGTGTTTTTTAGATGACGGAAATCAACAACCACCATCACCCGCGGCCCCTAACGCCACAACCACCCATCATCTACCGTCTCCACCATTACCATCCAGATCGGAAATCAACAACCACCCCCTAACGCCACAACCACCCACCCGCCGTACACTTTTCCGTGTCAGATTTGTTCTGCCGTCTCCGATCTCAGACATGTTCCGTCGTCTTTGATCTTTAGCTTGAAGCCTCTGATATAGAGAGAAGAGAGTGAGAGAGTATGTGCATATCTAGTTTCTGTTTTTATTTATTTATAAAACCTTTTTCTTATATACACAACAGTCCCTTGTATATCAGTTGTTTTACACAATAGTCCATGAGAAGGTAAAATGACAAGAATACCCCTATGTGCAAGGCATATGATCATACTTAACAAAAAAAAAATAACTTGGTTAGGCTCAAAGGACATACCGTGCAAGATTTTAAAACGTTAAGTACATAACTCGTCAAGTTTTGCGCCAAAAGACAGCGCCTACAAAATGACATATAGAGAAAGGACAAAACTTGTAATTTACTCTTATTTTTTCTATCAAAGATTTGGATGAAAATGACAAAAAATCCTAAATCTCAGAGACGATTTTGGTCAAAAAAAAAAGTCAGACGTTTGAATGAAAATGTCAAAAAATCTCAAAAGTAAAGTGCTACATGATACAAAAAAGTTGTTTTGAATGAAAACAACAAACATGTCTAAACCTTAGGAACGATTTTAGCAATTTACCCAATAGATTTGGTTGGAATTTCACACCCGACGAACATACACATACAATGTTCAAAGAGATAACACGATGTTCTTGCAATGTTTCACAATATAATAAGATATATTATTTGTTCTATATATCGAGTACACATATACGAATGCATAGCTTTTTTAGTTTTATCTATTATTAAACTAGGCTAATGCCCGCGTTAAACGCGGCTTCAAAAAAGAAAACAAATTAATTTTATTGAAATTTAATATCGTGTAAATACACATACGTTGGATGAAACACATAAAAAATCACTCAAACTTAAATAAAAACTTCCTTGTACACCACATTGGTTGTTTTATTTATAACAGTTCCATCTTTATCTAGTATAAGTAACTTTACACCGACTCTACTTTTTACTCTTAACAATACAACATATAGTTGACCATGTGAGAAAACAGGATATTTGAGATACAATCTAACCCTTGATAAAGACGTATATATGTTTATAATGAACGTATCAAAATTCTTTAAAAAGAAATTGTTCTCGATCTGTAATTCTACCATCTCTATCTTAGTGAACTTTTGAACCTAGGCGATACTAAGTTTTATGAGATGATTCTTGTATGTTCTTTCTTGGGTGCAAAGGTTCTAACATCAACGCATATGTCTAGAGTGGCCAACAATCATGGTTGATCAATAAGATTTGAGTTTTGTTTTTTTTACCACTCGGATCATTTTCAAAAGTGATAGCTTGTCTAAGTTAAGAGAACTTTAAACATGGTAATAGAAGTGAAAAGACCAACTGCATTAAAAATAAATAAATAATGAACTTTATGCCACAAATTTAGTGGTACATATAACAAAGATACAAAGTATGACCAACATTGCTCGCTCCTGATCACCTGCTAAACGTTTTCAACATGTCGGGTAATGATTCTCCACCGAGTCCAATAGCTTTCAAATAAAATATGTCTGTTAGTTAGAAAAAAAATACAAATTCTAATTGTATATAATAAATAGGGTGCGCTTCGGCTACAAAGTCTATTTTTCCTACAAAGTCGTAAAACACTACAATTTCAGCCATAAAACACACCCCCAAAACCCACAAATAACAGAGTGAAGATCACTAAAACACAACATCCAAACCCTATCAGTCCATAAAAACATCTAACATAGCATCATGGAACTATGAATATAAAACACAATATGATAATCAACATAAAACACACTAATGTTAGTCATTCGATAATTATAATCCAAAACACAACACAAAACCCACATATATAGCGTTTTAGTAATCTTCGCTTTGTTATTTGTGGGTTTTGAGTGTGTTTTATGGTTGACATCACGGTGTTTTATGACTTTTTACACTTTATAGGAAAATGGACTTTGTAGCGAACTCCCACCCATAATGAATAATTATATACATAAGTAAACCACAATGAAAAAATAAATTCAGTCGATAAAACACATTTAGATGGGTCGACCACAGCGGGTTGTCATTAACATAGACCATTTATGACATGTTTGAGGTTGCAACCAAAAACTGACCTGAACCCCATTCACTTGGTCACACTAATTGGTTAAAATTAACTTAAAAGTAGCAACATATATCATACCAAGTGGAGGCGGTTTCCTAGAAACTTGTGCAAGTATTTGAGAAAATGTGCGTTCATTATATGCCACCACCAACTAAGATCATGACCCTCCTTATCTTTTAGGGACCATAAATCCTTATTCTTCAACCAATGCAAACTCCCAACCATGACCCCAATTTTTCTTTTAATACCTAAGCAAATAGGCAAGTGAGTGAGCAATCTATATTAAGCCTACTGAGCGACCCTTAGGAGTGATGGTGGATAATTATAAAAGTAAAGAAACAAATATCAAGTCAATGGAGTAGCTATTCCTTTTTGTAACATCTAATGCAGAAATTTGAAGAAAAAAGGTTTTATAAACCTCAATATGAAAGTAAACATCTTTGATATTAGACCCCACACATAAAGATTGCTAATTTATGTGTATAACTCTCAACTACCAACATAATTACTATTAGAAAATTTAAACAAACACTTCGACAACTCCCCATGTTCAATATCCCATCACAGCTCCATCCTTGCACTGACTGCACTTATAGGAACTTACCATCCATATATCCAGGGCAAAAAAAAAAAAACACACTTAATTAAGTATTACTACCAAAGGGGCTTAATCACATACACTCTTGAAACTTAAGAACATGAAATAAGACTATAAGAACCTGGTAACTTTGTTGTTTCCAATTGAAGAAATGGTTGAAACACTTATAATCCCATGTGTAGTATGATGAATCATGCATCTGATACAATTAACAAAAGATGGGTGAGCATATTAAGGATCGTCCCGAAATTAGCCGAAAGATAACCGAGACCTATATGTTGCATAACGTTAGTCTTCGGTTCCCAAATATATGCATCATCGGGTTCGGGTCAGTCCTCGGACCAGGACCGACTAAAACCGAAAGACAAATTGTAGAATCAATAAAATAACATATTTGCGATGCAATACAATTAATTCAATTATGTGGTAAAAAATATACGACCCGCTGAAGCATCAATCGACTTTTACAAACCTATATCTTAATAATTATGGTTCTAAAACAATCCAAATATAATCACACTTCTAATATGAAGCCTAGATCTGTGATTAGCAATGCAAAGTATGATAATGTCCATATTCAATTCAATATACTAAATTCACAGTAAAATTCCCAACTTTAGGTTAATAGCAGTACATGAACATGAGGAGCAATATTGAAATTTATGTTGAAATCATTCATTACCCCCACCCAACTCTTGGTCTCTATTCAATACGTACCAATGATCTAACTCTATTTAGTCAAAGGCAAGTCTCACACAAGCATTTCATCGAGCAATTGGCATGCATCAATCAAAAACATTATAAAGATGTCAAATTTGATTCAACGAAGCTCCATATTCACATATTTAAACAAAAAAATATCATGAAATTGAAGCATTCATTGGTTAAAGATATAAAATATTTATCTCACAGAACTTGAACATCATATTGGTGTTCCTCTGCAAGCCAGCCATGGTGAAGCTGGGCTGTAATTATATCATTGGATTCGTTGGTTTGGTTGCAGCAGCTAGTGATTAAGAATTGCAATGGATGATTGGTAGGGCTGTTATGTATCATCGATCTCGGTTTCAATCGGATAACCGAAAGAAAAAGACCGATGTAACCATGCCCGAAATAAACTCCAAGTTCCAGTCCTCATCCTTTATATTTCACTTTCTCGGTTTCAGTTCCGGTTCGGGTCAGTTATATCAAAATGCTCACCCCTTTAACAATGCAATTAAAGATTTGAATCCATCTTTCGTCCAATTTACAAAGCAGTTGCAATTCGTTCATTATAAATTTACAAAGCAAAATCAGACGAATTCAAACACTTAACATTCAAGAATTAACCATGTACACGAATCGAAGGATAAAATATAATAATGGAACCAGCTGTTAGAGATTACTGTCGAGTATAAAGGACTGAAAGCCGATGACTGAAGATTGAAACGCTCAAGGAGTTGGTCGCCCATGATCTTCAGAGAAAGAGAGAATGATAATTAGGTTAAAGGACAATAATGAAGTTTACCGTATAAGATTTAGGATTTTAGGTAAGTTAATAAATAATTTCGGATCTATCCATTTTACAATCAGGTGATCCGTATTAGTTGTAGGTTTAGGCGGGAAAATGTATTTGAGGTGAAACGGTCCCCCAATGGTTTCTTTTATTATATATACTAGGTTAGTTACCCGTATGATACACAGGCTAAACTAATATATTATGTAAATAGAATAGATGTTTTGAATAAACAACATGGAACATTGATTAATATATACAAAATTGTAATTGAAATTAATGCTTACAAAAATAATACACCGAAAAGATTACAGACCATACACCAAGTACAGTACATCAAATGCAATACACCAAAAATATTACAGACTCATACTTAAACATCCATGCTACACCATTGGGACCATGACACATTAATCCCATTTGCTCGATTCTTGACCCAAGTAAAGCCCAAGTGCCTTATCTGCTCTTTTACCCCTTCCAACGTAGGTTCCTTTTGGTTAAATACAAGATTGGTTCGACATCTCCATATTACCCATATTGCTACTTGTATTATTGAATAAAGAAGCCGCTTCAATTCTTTGTGATTCCCCTAAACAGTAAATGTGCCTCAAAGAGACCATTTAAGCCGGTTAAAAAATGTCTTTGGCACCTTCTCCATGAAGCAACATAGTCCCAAACCGCAGCAGCAGCAAAGCGACATTCCGCAAATAGGTGTTCAGCTGATTCCTCATACTCGCCACATAGCTTGCAAAGGTGAGAGTCCAGGCTTGTTACATAGTAACTCGTTGGGAATAAAAAAAAAACAGAGAGAACAGTAATTGTTAATGATGTAATTTGCACCTGTGGGTTGAGTTTGCCAAGCTATACCCAACAGGTAAAGCGCAAAATCCTCCAATAAAAGAGCATAATGTTCAAACTCAGGGTTTAAACAAAAGACATCATATATATGAACAAAAATAAATCGGGTCAGCCCATCAATCTTTTTTTAAATATTGTCGTGTTTGAATAATAATAATTAAAATATTAAGAACGAAAAATCAAAACTATACTACTATATGCAACTTTATCGATTTGACACAATCAACAAGTTTGACCCATTTCATTTTTAAGGCAAGTTGACTTTGACCCGTTAAAAGCAAAATCTAACCCAAAGCCAAACGAACTCACGTTCATGTCGTCAATCGGTTGAAAATTGCCACCTCCAAATAATGCAACAGGAAATGACTTTAGTAAACACAAAGCTCTAACCTTGTTGGGATTTTTTAAGGTTAAATGCTTGATGACTTAGAAGAAGTGAAAACTGATATGTCATATTTGTAGTAGTTTTGTATTCATGCAACACAAGCTCAGTGATTCTTCATCTTCAGGAGATGCAAGATACCCTTTTTCATATAGTTAAAATTATAAAGTCAACTATATAAGGATTTCCATGCCTAATGACACCCAACGGTCATCAGTAAAGGATTTTTTTATCAAGGGCAATGTTCTTTAGAGTTCGTCTAGCCACATTTCTGTGGTCAACCAAATTTATTTAAGCTTCTATTTTCTTTCACCTGCTAAGCATGTCACTATCAATACTAACACCATACCCCGTGATTGTGTGGAACAAAATAACCATAACCATATGAACATTTGTAAAAAAAAAAGGCTATAGAAGATGGTATTTGCATGTGCTTTTGCTGTTTGAAGTTAGAATAATAATAATCAGATGTTTGAGTGTTTGACATATACTTATCAGATTAAGGAATTTCTAGACAAAATAACTTTGACTTAAAAAATGGTTATTAGTTAAAGTTTACACCATATTCAAGAACTATTACTTCGGTTCAGATAGCTAGCTGCTTTCTGATAAATTGTCGAACCGTATGGACCGCATCAGGAGCCTCTACTTCCATCAAGTCCATTATTTCAACAGCATGTACAAATAACTATCAGGATCTTTCAAGTTTGGATTTACCACATCTTTTGACAAACTTTCAGAAATATGTAACCTAAATGTTCATCAACTGTGGATATTTGAATATTTTCACCCCTCTTTCATACCTCACTCTATATCAAAGCCAAAGAACCAATAAAAACCTAGATCGTACAAATTAAGATAAGACAGAAAATAATCATCATCACCATGAACAAATACATAAACAAAACTGGAATAATGAACAGAAACAAAATCGAATCAACAAATTTCATAATCACAACATCTAAACTTGAAAACCCTAAATCCTATTAAAGTGATAGGTAATCGAACAGTAAGAACAAATAACAAATAAAGGTTACACGAAACAAAAATGAAATCATGAGATTTTATAATCACAACATAACAACAAAAGTGCATACCTGATGAGAATCACAGTTGAAGCTTCTGGCGGTGGGATTGTTTATCGCAGGTGAAAGAAAACAGAGGTAACCATTTAGGTTTTCATCATCAGGGAGAATTTAGGAGAAGGGTGGGGAGGGATGCTCCGTAGTGAATCAAAGATTTAGGGTTTTCATCATAAGAGGCAGGCGGAATGTGGTAAGCTAATGAGAACGGGCAGAATATTTCATCGATAGGAAGATAAAAGGCCACGTGTAAAAAACGCCACATGGCAGCCAGAGAGGTAATAAAAAAGAGCCTAAAATAATAATTATGGGCTGAAATCTAGCCAAGTGTACTCACATTTTGATTTATAATACTGAAGGGAGTGAGGTTTTTTTTAAGAAGGAGTCTTGTGACATGTCATGTCACTTCAGATTATTGAGCAAAAAATGGGGAGTGGAGCAACTTTGCTGGCTAGGGCGTCTTTCGACACGTGGCACCCATTTAATTTTGACTTTTTTTATGTTAAAAATATAAAGTGTTATATTTTTTATAAAGTTATTGATATTATTATATAAAACTAAATAAAAAACTTATTCATTAATTAAAATAACAAACGTCTCCTCTAGTATGTGTACCACGCCAAGCGGTGGGGCATTGTTCCCACTTCCAGTGCATGCAATCGATGCTACCGATCATACCGGTGAAACTGTGAACGTGCTCATGCACGTCGTACATCCGTTGGAGATCACTCCAAGTCGGACGTCGTAAATAAGCCGGCCCATACATCTCAATCACACCTATATAAATTTAAATATGTATACGAACATTTTGGAGTGTGTTATAAAAATGGTGTTGTATATTTTGGAGTGTGTTATAAAAATGGTGTTGTATGGTGGATGTATATATAGGTGATTTGGTTAAAAAAATAAAAAAAATAAAAAACTTGTCAAAGTAGCCGTTGGGGGGGGGGGGGGGGGGATTCTTGAAAGTTTGGGTTTTCAACGGTAAATTTCTTGGATTTGTGTGTGGGAGATGGCGACCAAAAGAGGATGCCATAAAGGAAGACGCCGTGAAGGACGCCTCCGGGGGCGGTGCTTCAGGCGGCCTACGGCGACGCGGGGCAGCGAGTCGCCCCACTCCCTTCAGTCTAACTATAGAGATACATAGTTAGAGCATTCAGATCCAACCCACCAAAAATATACATACATTTCACTAAAAAACAACTCCTATATCAATATATTTTCACTAAAACCAAATACTTTTTCTTTTTCATTTTCAATTAAATAATATTTTTATAGTTTTATCATTACATTTTCTCTCCTTCACTCACAATCACTTTCAATATATATTAAAAAGTATAGGGGTGAATAGTGTCCCCCAAAAATATACAGATGAACAGTAACATTTTCTCTCTCCTCCACTCACAATAACTTTTTATACTCTTTATATTTTAAAAACCCCACACACATAATTTGATTCTGTAACATCCGTCAAAAAACGGATTTACCAAACCCGCTCTGTTTATCAACCGAACAGTCAGTCAAAATTTTCGTTGCGAATTAAATGCCCAAAATATTTTTAAACGATCCGTAATCAATTATTATACGGGGATATATATTTAGTTTTTGAAAAACTGTTGAAAATCGAAAAATAAAAATGAATTGTTACAGCCGGGTTTCGAACCCGGGTCTGTACCGAGTCATTCAGTGTTTTATCTCACAAACACAAACCACTGCGCCGCTTGTTATGTTTGATGAATAATAGAATCATTTAATTGATATAGTGACTTTACAAATTCAAAACCGGCGCCCAACGATTCAGTCGTCGGAATCCCGGAATATTCGCGAGTTTTAACACCAATTTACGTTTATAACGTAAACCTTTAATCACATATCGGTTATAACCGATGTTTGAAGTCCGCGACACTTTTCAAAACCGCCGGAAAAATTTAAATAACGAACACAGTCAAAAATCAGACCAAATACATTTCGATTATTCCCTATAAATTCAACCACAATCGTCTGCAAACCTTTTCGCTAAAAATCACATCTTTTCACGGCGAAATTTCACTCGCCGGAATAAACCTGTTCGTCGCCGGAAAACCGGTTTCCCCATTGCCGAGCTTTTCTGAACCTCTGAAGCTTATACCGGTGATACCCTTACCTTTTCCAAACTTTTCGGAGACTAGCTGCTACAAGGAACACGTCGCCGGAGTTGAATTCAGTCGCCGGAGTTTCTGCCGGAAAACAGAGAGTTCAGTCGGTATATTCTCCGCTCAGTTTCTTTTCCTTTTCACTTCTATCTTACCAGTAATTAACCTAAAACACTATTGAAACTTGAATAAAAACTCGAACCAGTCAGACCCGATTTCTGGTTCAACTTTGACGAAGAAGACGACGCACTTCCATATCATATAAGTATATTATAAATCAGGATTTTACTCGGGTTAGACACACAGTCCAGCGGTGGACTGTGTGCACATAAAACGTTAAACATGCAAAGGTCTCAAGTTCGAATCCCGTCTCACACACGCTGCCTTAATAAAATCCATTTTTTGTTTACTGAACCGGAGTCACCTTAGTTATATGTTAAGTATATTAATAACCGGAATAATAACCAAGTTAGACACACAGTCCAGCGGTGGACTGTGTGTTTGTTTATATCGCTGGTCACGAGTTCGAGTCCGGTCATCAGCACCGACTCGGACAATTATCTAATTGTTTTAAATAAGGCAGAAAAAGGAAATAACTAAATTGTCTTTAAGTAAAATAAAAATCAAGTTATATAACATGTTGAACACACAGTCCAGCGGTGGACTGTGTGTTATATTAACCCACAGGTCCCGGGTTCGAGACCTGTGGAGCGCACCGCCGAGCTGCTTAAATTGTTTTTAAAATAAAAATGATTTTCTGTTAATGTTAATTAATGTATATATGAAATTAAAATCGGATATATAACGGGTTAGACACGTAGCTCAGTTGGTAGAGCTGCGTGCACGCGTACGGGAGGTCTCGGGTTCGAGCCTCACCCAGCGCACAACAATACGCCTCGAACCGGTCAACGCCGGTCAAAGTCAACTGGTCAATGTCACTGTAGCAGAAAAAAATAAAATATTTTTATTATTTTTATTTAATTATTTTAATTAAAAATCAATTATAAATACTTAAAAATAACATTTTTAAGATTAGAAAATAGCCTCAAACTCACAAAAATGCACCCAACAATCCTACTAAAATAGTTTAATAAAATCCGTTTACTTACCATACCATAATGCGATTTATCTAGGTTTTAAATCTCACTCGTGGTTAAAACCACTTCGCGTGCATTCAACGTCATCAACCGAACGCACCCACTGTGAGTGAATCTTACAATTCCCCTTTTAAATTACACGTTTTGGGGTGTGTCATGTGTTATGAATTAATTAATTTATTTATTTAAACTTGTGCCATACCACATCATGACTTAAACTTAGATTGATTTATTGTTGTGATTTATTTATATTCCGTTTGTCAAATTACATGAAACTCATACATTAAGCCCATCAGTTCCTCGTGGGAAACGAGTAGAACATCGCGTGCTTCAATTCAAATTCATTATTGTTCATGTGTGTTTTCATTGAGTTTATATTGTTTGTAGTTGTGTTATTCATATTATTATGACTATGCAATTCATTCATCAGGCCCCTCAGTTCCTCGTGAGAGACGAGTTGAGCATCGCGTGCCTTTAATTGTTTCCATTATTATTCATGAGTGTTTCATTTAACATCTTATGATTGTTGATCAAGTTACATCTAATTTTATTCATGTTTGGTTGTGCACATATTTCATAATCAATTTAAATAAATTGTTCAAATGTTTTCCATAGGATTCACTCGCCAACATTATGTTGATCCAAAAACCTTTTTACACATGATACAGGTGAACAGGTTGAAGCAAGGAAAACATAGGATATGCCTTAGAAGAGAACAAAGAAGTTTAGATTGTAGTTAGATCATGTTGTAGCAATCATTGTAAATTTCCATTTAAATTGTATTAATGAATATGAAACGTTTAATAAATGTCATGAGCTTTGATGATAACCCAATCATGCCCCGATCACCTTATCCGCTGCGGGTCGGGGTGTGACAGATTGGTATCAGAGCCATGACTATAGGGATATAGGATAGGTTATTAGACCCTTAGAGCCTATACTATAGTCTGCCTAAATTTTAAATTGATTAGGTGGTTACATACAAACTTGTGATATTTAATTGTTTCATATTTGTTTACATTTCAGTCAAACATACATGCTCATATACATGTTCATTATACATATATACATATTCATTATACATATATCGATGTTCATGTATTCAATTTATTTTCATATTCTCATTATCCAAAGATTTTATGCAATTTTCAATTCTCATCAAAGTAAGTTCTGCGACGGGCATGTAGTAACTGGAAGGGTACAAGTACCGGTAGTCGGAACGTCCTGTCTAGGCTGGCATTCGTATAAATCCAATATAACGGACCAGTTTGCCTACCTGGGGACCAACGATGAGAGTACGAAGGACCTATTAGGCCAAAGCATGCCACACCAAACGTCGTTCGAACTAACCCTACTTTGAGGTGTCATCGTGTCTACACCTGGACACATTCCGAACATCACACGTTGTATACATATTTCTCGATTTTCCCGGGTTTTGTGTACGCAACCAGGAGAAACCGTGCGAACCATATGAAAAACCGGTATTCATGGGGGCCCACATGATTACATAAGGTAAAGTATGGCGGCATGACGGGCCTAACAGCGAGCAAAGCCCAAGACATCCTATGGATGTAGTATTTTTGTATAATTATTTTATAAATGATCATTCTTGAATGCGACCCATGATCCCAAAAGCATCCAACTCATACTCTTGTCATGTATTCATTGTAGATGTCTTCTAACCTCACCCGTAGGAAGACGAGAGCAAGAAAAGCCCGCGATCGCATGGCTGCCTTAATCGCTCAACAAATGGCTGCCGTAATACCCAACATTGTAATCCAAGTTCAACAAGCACTTACCAATAATCCTGTCAATCAAGCAAACCAAAACATTTTCAACTCTTCCCCAAACACCACTAAATGCACCTACAAGCATTTCAAATCATGCGACCCTCCGAAATATAAAGGGACTGAAGGTGTCACCGCACTCCTCCATTGGTTTGAAGAAATGGAGAATACTTTTCTAAATTGCGATTGCCCTGATGATCGCAAAGTGCGTTATGCTACCGGTCGACTATATGGGATAGCACTTACTTGGTGGAACACAGAGAAGGCCAAACGAGGTGTGGAAGATGCTATGTCCTTAACTTGGAACGAATTGAAGGAAATCATGACCAGACGATTTTGTCCAAGGAGCGAAATCAAGAAGCTAGAAGATGAATTTTACTCATTGAAGCAAGTGGAAGGAGACCACACCACCTACAACAAAAGGTTCCTCGAATTACATCAAATGGTTCCCAACATGTTTATTTCCCTCTACCGTTTGATCGAGCACTACATTCGTGGTCTTCCGTCAAAGATTCAAGACCCTGTGATAAGTACCAAGCCTGCAACTTTGGAAGCAGCAATGGAGCTAGCAATAGAGCTCACCGAGAACCGAATCCGAAACAAAGACTTCGAGGAGGAGAAGAAGAAGGATAAAGAATCGACTGAAACCTCCGACTCCACCCAAACCGAATCCCCTTCTCAACCCAACCCTAAGAGAAAAAGAGTCGGGCGACTTTTCGCTGCTACCCAACGAAATCAACCCGTTTTTCACGCCATACCCATCCGAGCTGTCCCAATCACCCAAGTGGCACCCAACTCAGCTTATCCAAATAAGAAACCATATCTCGGACCTCACCCTCGATGCAACAACTGTTTTTATCACCATTCCCTTACTTTACCTTGCCGGCTATGTACAACTTGTGGACGTTATGGTCATTTGAGCAACGTTTGTCGCACCTTTCAAGACCAAACCTTTTCCCCTACACAAAACATGGCCCAAACTTATCATCAACCCCAACACCCCATGTTCCCATATGCTCGAGCTTGCTTCAATTGTGGCGACCCTACCCACCTTAGAAATACATGCCCTCAATTGGTTAATGTTATCAACACTCAAGCCCAATCAAACCCAGTTAACCAAGTAAACCAAGAAAACCCAACCACTATGCCACCAGCAAGAGGAAGAGTCTTCAATATCAACGCCAACCCTGTCGAAGATAATGACGGCCCTGATGAAGATACTCAGCTAGTCCTCTTCGCCGAAGATCCAGATTCAACTTCTATTGTTTAGTCTTATGTTTTTCTTTATCACATGTGTAGACTGTTAGAGAAATTATTGGATATTATATATTATATATTGTTTTCGGTATATGCTTTTGCCGAGGCCGTGGCTCCCCATCCATCGAGGTTGAGTTGGATCCCCATTTTATTATGTGGTTGATCTTGGCGTGCCCGCACGATCGGCTCCGTTTGTTTGAGCCTTGATCGGTTACGTAATTTTACATTTCAATACATGCAATACGCTCGGCTCCGTTTGATTGAGCCTTGAGTGCACAGATTTATTCACATTTCCAGTTCATGCAATACGCTCGGCTCCGTTTGATTGAGCCTTGAGTGCAAAGATTTATTCACATTTCCAGTTCATGCAATACGTTCGGCTCCGTTTGATTGAGCCTTGAGCGCACATACAATTTCATTATCAGTATCTTGTGGTTGTGGTGTTTGTAGTAGAGTCGCATCGAACTAACCATAACTTTCGGATAAAGTCAACGAAAATTTGACAAGGGTATGGTGGATACGCCGATGGTACTTCCTATATATAAGTATTCTTGTCAAATGATCGGAGGCATTATCAGGCGGTTATGAGAGGTTCCATGCATAGGCTGATTGTGTGATGGTTGTTTAAATTAAGTTGTTCAATTTCAGTACATTCAATACGTTCGGCTCCGTTTGATTGAGCCTTGAGCGCACATACAATTTCATTCAATACGTTCGGCTCCGTTTGATTGAGCCTTGAGCGCACAGACAATTTCATTATCAGTATCATGTGGTTGTGGTGTTTGTAGTAGAGTCGCATCGAACTAACCATAACTTGCGGATAAAGTCAATGAAAATTTGACAAGGATATGGTGGATACGCCGATGGTACTTCCTATATATAAGTATTCTTGTCAAATAATCGGAGGCATTATCAGGCGGTTATGAGAGGTTCCATGCATAGGCTGTTTGTGTGGTTAAGTTATTCATATTCAGTACATTCAATATGTTCGGCTCCGTTTGATTGAGCCTTGAGCACACAATTTCAATTTCAGTACATTCAATATGTTCGGCTCCGTTTGATTGAGCCTTGAGCACACAATTTCATTTTCAGTACATGCAAAACGATCGGCTCCGTTCGATTGAGCCTTGATCGCACAGATATATTTCATTTCAGTATTTTATGTTTGTTGTATTGATTGTAGAGATATAGGACTAATCATAATTCACTGATAAAACCAATGAAAATTTGACAAGAATATGGTGGATACGCCGCTGGTACTTCCTATATATAAGTATTCTTGTCAAAGGATCAGAGGCCTTATCGGACGGTTATGAGAAGTTCTATGTAGGATTTATTAGTTTCTTGGTAACCAATCATAACTTGTGGATAAAACTAATGAAAATTTGGCAAGAATATGGTGGATACGCCGCTGGTACTTCCTATATATAAGTATTCTTGCCAAAGGATCAGAGGCATTATCAGGCGGTTATGAGAAGTTCCATGTAGGATTTATTATTGCCTTGGTTGGAATTTGTGTTACATTTATATCATCACGTTATTTAAAGGGATTGGATTGTGTTCCATTTCTACATAAATTAACCTCTCCATCATAACAAACGAGAGAGGAACTTCCATCATTCAAACATATATGTTATCAGAATGTGGATTCAAATATTTGCTGATGTGTTTATTCATGTTCAAATATTTGCTGATGTGTTTATTCATGTTCAAATATTTGCTGTTGTGTTTATTCATGTTCAAATATTTGCTGATGTGTTCATTCATGTTTGAATATTAGCTGTTGTACTTACTTATGTTCAAATATCAGCTGATGTGTTTTTATTTATGTTCCATGAAGATTGTAGTGTTAAAAGTTTTGCCTTAGGATATAACCATATTTTCCCAAACGTATCTTAACACATATGCATGATATCATTTTAGCAAATCATTTCTGCTTATCAATATTCATACAGTAGGCAACAAAAAGCGATTCCTGAATAGGGTACATAACCCTTACAAGGAACGTTACCGCCTCGAACAAAAACTTAAACCTTCATTTTTCTAAGCATACAACTGTCAAACAAAACGTCATCATCCCTTTTAGTCAAAATGTATCATTATTTAAATTTCGGGACGAAATTTCTAAAAAGCAGGGGATACTGTAACATCCGTCAAAAAACGGATTTACCAAACCCGCTCCGTTTATCAACCGAACAGTCAGTCAAAATTTTCGTTGCGAATTAAATGCCCAAAATATTTTTAAACGATCCGTAATCAATTATTATACGGGGATATATATTTAGTTTTTGAAAAACTGTTGAAAATCGAAAAATAAAAATGAATTGTTACAGCCGGGTTTCGAACCCGGGTCTGTACCGAGTCATTCAGTGTTTTATCTCACAAACACAAACCACTGCGCCGCTTGTTATGTTTGATGAATAATAGAATCATTTAATTGATATAGTGACTTTACAAATTCAAAACCGGCGCCCAACGATTCAGTCGTCGGAATCCCGGAATATTCGCAAGTTTTAACACCAATTTACGTTATAACGTAAACCTTTAATCACATATCGGTTATAACCGATGTTTGAAGTCCGCGACACTTTTCAAAACCGCCGGAAAAATTTTAATAACGAACACAGTCAAAAATCAGACCAAATACATTTCGATTATTCCCTATAAATTCAACCACAATCGTCTGCAAACCTTTTCGCTAAAAATCACATCTTTTCACGGCGAAATTTCACTCGCCGGAATAAACCTGTTCGTCGCCGGAAAACCGGTTTCCCCATTGCCGAGCTTTTCTGAACCTCTGAAGCTTATACCGGTGATACCCTTACCTTTTCCAAACTTTTCGGAGACTAGCTGCTACAAGGAACACGTCGCCGGAGTTGAATTCAGTCGCCGGAGTTTCTGCCGGAAAACAGAGAGTTCAGTCGGTATATTCTCCGCTCAGTTTCTTTTCCTTTTCACTTCTATCTTACCAGTAATTAACCTAAAACACTATTGAAACTTGAATAAAAACTCGAACCAGTCAGACCCGATTTCTGGTTCAACTTTGACGAAGAAGACGACGCACTTCCATATCATATAAGTATATTATAAATCAGGATTTTACTCGGGTTAGACACACAGTCCAGCGGTGGACTGTGTGCACATAAAACGTTAAACATGCAAAGGTCTCAAGTTCGAATCCCGTCTCACACACGCTGCCTTAATAAAATCCATTTTTTGTTTACTGAACCGGAGTCACCTTAGTTATATGTTAAGTATATTAATAACCGGAATAATAACCAAGTTAGACACACAGTCCAGCGGTGGACTGTGTGTTTGTTTATATCGCTGGTCACGAGTTCGAGTCCGGTCATCAGCACCGACTCGGACAATTATCTAATTGTTTTAAATAAGGCAGAAAAAGGAAATAACTAAATTGTCTTTAAGTAAAATAAAAATCAAGTTATATAACATGTTGAACACACAGTCCAGCGGTGGACTGTGTGTTATATTAACCCACAGGTCCCGGGTTCGAGACCTGTGGAGCGCACCGCCGAGCTGCTTAAATTGTTTTTAAAATAAAAATGATTTTCTGTTAATGTTAATTAATGTATATATGAAATTAAAATCGGATATATAACGGGTTAGACACGTAGCTCAGTTGGTAGAGCTGCGTGCACGCGTACGGGAGGTCTCGGGTTCGAGCCTCACCCAGCGCACAACAATACGCCTCGAACCGGTCAACGCCGGTCAAAGTCAACTGGTCAATGTCACTGTAGCAGAAAAAAATAAAATATTTTTATTATTTTTATTTAATTATTTTAATTAAAAATCAATTATAAATACTTAAAAATAACATTTTTAAGATTAGAAAATAGCCTCAAACTCACAAAAATGCACTCAACAATCCTACTAAAATAGTTTAATAAAATCCGTTTACTTACCAAACCATAATGCGATTTATCTAGGTTTTAAATCTCACTCGTGGTTAAAACCACTTCGCGTGCATTCAACGTCATCAACCGAACGCACCCACTGTGAGTGAATCTTACAATTCCCCCTTTTAAATTACACGTTTTGGGGTGTGTCATGTGTTATGAATTAATTAATTTATTTATTTAAACTTGTGCCATACCACATCATGACTTAAACTTAGATTGATTTATTGTTGTGATTTATTTATATTCCGTTTGTCAAATTACATGAAACTCATACATTAAGCCCATCAGTTCCTCGTGGGAAACGAGTAGAACATCGCGTGCTTCAATTCAAATTCATTATTGTTCATGTGTGTTTTCATTGAGTTTATATTGTTTGTAGTTGTGTTATTCATATTATTATGACTATGCAATTCATTCATCAGGCCCCTCAGTTCCTCGTGAGAGACGAGTTGAGCATCGCGTGCCTTTAATTGTTTCCATTATTATTCATGAGTGTTTCATTTAACATCTTATGATTGTTGATCAAGTTACATCTAATTTTATTCATGTTTGGTTGTGCACATATTTCATAATCAATTTAAATAAATTGTTCAAATGTTTTCCATAGGATTCACTCGCCAACATTATGTTGATCCAAAAACCTTTTTTACACATGATACAGGTGAACAGGTTGAAGCAAGGAAAACATAGGATATGCCTTAGAAGAGAACAAAGAAGTTTAGATTGTAGTTAGATCATGTTGTAGCAATCATTGTAAATTTCCATTTAAATTGTATTAATGAATATGAAACGTTTAATAAATGTCATGAGCTTTGATGATAACCCAATCATGCCCCGATCACCTTATCCGCTGCGGGTCGGGGTGTGACAGATTCCCATGATATGAATGCTCTTATAAATACCTGGTTTGAAATTATTTAGTCGTATTTGTAATTAGGGGTGTGCACCGTTTGGTTCGGTTCGGTTATTGGCATTATCCGTAACCGTAACCTTAGTCATCGGTTCGGTTAATTTGTCGGTTTTCGGTTCGGTTCGGTTAATTTTCAGTTAATAACCAACTCAACAAAGGACTATTTTTTTTGCTTAGAAATACATGTAATAGATGTGTAAATACATGAAATGGATGTATAAATGCATGAAATGGATGCATATAGAAATGAAGTGGAGGTATTATTACATGAAATGAAAGTATAAATAAATGAAATGGATGTATTATTACATAAAATGAAAGTATAAAACATGAAATACATGAAATTGAGGTATAAAAGCTAGAAATATATAAAAAATGAATGGTTCGGTTTGGTTCGGTTAATTTCGGTTAACCGATGGTAAAAAAAATATCCATTAACCGACTTTTGGTTAATTCGGTTTCGGTTAATTTCGGTTTGGTTATGTCGGTTTTCGGTTTGATTTCGGTTAATGATTCGGTTATTGCACACCCCTATTTGTAATGATAGCTAAGCAAATAATTATTTCTTTAAAAGTTTATGATATTTTGTTGGTTCTTATATTTCTTTAGAAAACCTGTATACGTATTTATCATCTATTTAATATCAAGTTTACAAAAGACAAAAACATAATATTCATGATATTAAATAAAAATAAACGCTAACATGAAAATGATTGATTTCTCCACAAATTTTATAAAAACATAAATGACAAATTATTTGATCGTCTTATGCACAAAGATCTTTAATATCGAATTTACAAAAGACAAAAACATGATATTCATGATATTTTTTTGAACGGTAAATTTGGATGACTGACGGACCAGCGGAGTATCATTGTGCCACCCGCGGAACTACCCGATCATATCCATCTCCACTAGGCAATAATGCCTCACCAATTCAGGAGGAAACCCAATAAAATATGGGAAAACCCTACTTGTAGGAATCGAACCAAGGACATATTAGTCCTAAAGCTTTATCTCACCACCAAGATGCCATGATATTAATAAAAATCAACTATGCAAACGATTGATTGTTTCACATATTTTATTAAAACATTAATGAAAATTCTACGAAAGTGTTCTAAAAATGACAAATAAATATTGATCGTCTTATAGACACAGAATTTAGTATAATCAAATTATATCTCCTAATTTCTATACATGTTTTATAATATTAATAATCCTTATTCAACATTAGAACACCTTCTAAATGTTTCATCTCATATTATAAATTATAGTCGAAGCACTAGGTTCGAGCGTGGAGAAGTGGAACTTTTTTTTGACAGGTGAACTTCACAACAGACGGTTAATTCACACCCGTAAGACGCATTTCCGCCACCACTCATTACTAGGACTATGTTGTCTTAACCGGGCCCACGTCTGGTCGAGAGGGGCGTTACGTTGTCCCTGAGAAAATTTTCAGCCCCCTGTCACATGACAGGAGTTGCACCCTCCACAAGAGCCGACTCTCTGGAGTAAATGCATTATAGTAGAAAACTCGGGTAGGATCAAGAATTGAACCAGAGGATTGAACCGGAGTCTTTTCCCATCATTTCCAATACATCAATCAGCTGGGCTGGGGGCTGGAATCATTTACAAATGGAGAAGTGTAACTCGAAAGATATTATGAAGGGTTTCGTGTTGGGAAAAAGATATTATCTTGATTGTTTATGTAGGCATTTATTCTAGTAGTATACTATATGAGTTTATTATTTAAAGCCTCAAAGAAAGTGTTACAGGTTCTGGAATCCTTTAAAAAAATATTTGTTCCGGTGTTATCCATCAAGAAAAAAGATGTGTAGAATCACATGGTCTTCGGTTTGTGTTACAGAAACATTGGGTGGCCTAGATATCACCAATATTGGGAAGAAGAATATGGCTTTATTGGATAGTGGTGGGATAGATTCTAGTCTAATAATTTGTCTTCATCGGAAGTCATGGTTGGTATAAATCAATAATATATATATTGAGAGGATGACGAGAAAACTAGTTAATATAAGAAAACTAAAAAACTCATTCAAAACCACTAAAAATAAGAGGAGAAGATTTTAATGAAGGAAGGGTAAAATTAATATATAACTTTTCAAATATTTCTATCTTCTTTATATGTTATTATTATTTTTTTTTAAATTGCAACATAAGATCACAAATTTTCTTATCTTTCATTCGAATATATTCGAACATATATTTTCGACACAAACAAAAGATTTAATGTGTCGTCTTTTTTTTCCATAGGTTTCGATTTAGTTGAGCTTTTAGGGTTAGGTATTTGGGGGGTTTAGGTTTCAGGTGCATGGGGGGGTGGTAGGTGGTGGGATTGGCGGGTTTTTTTTTGAGGGGGGGGTTAGGTTTTTTTGTAATGTTCCAGATGTGTAGTAAAAATAGTAGTATTGAAAAAAGTACCGACACCTTAAATCTTTTTTTGTCATAAAAATATGCTCAAATATACTCGAATGAAAGATAAAAAAAAGTTTGTGATCTTATAGTGTCATTTAAAAAAAAATAACATATGAGGAAATTATAAATGTTTTAAAAAGTATTTTTTTTCCCAATTTTATCCCTCCTTTATTGAAGTCCCATTCATTTACTTTTAAGTGGTTTGATTGAGTTTTTAGTTTTCTCACTAAGATGAATTTTCACTTTTACATGATCCATCCCATATATATATATATATATATATATAGTAAGGATTTGTTAAGAACCACCATTTATTGCGAAAACCATGAGAACCAAAACAAACACAACCAAAACTATTTAAAAAAAGCTTAAAAACACACATTTTTTTTAAAATCTTTCCTTAAAAATCGCGCCTTTTTATTTATAAATTTTTTTTCTTATCATTTAGTTTTGGGTTTAGCTTTAGAGTTTAGTTTTTAGCATTTAGGTTTGGGGGTGTGTTTAGTTTTTTGGGTTGTGGTGAAGTGGGGCAGGTCTTGGTCGTGGGGTGGGTTTATTTGGTTATGTTTACATTGGTTCTTGTGGTTCTCGCGACAAGGGTGGTCTCACATGAACCATACCATATATATTGTAACACCCCGAAAACAGGGTTGGTAATCAAACGACGTTAATATTAAAAAGCGGATAAAGTACCGTTAGTGGTATAAGTTAACCGTAAACAAAATAACTAGGTACAAATTAACCTAGTAAGTAACATGTAAATAGGTAATAAAACAACGAGTTGTAGCCTTATATAATCAAAACTAAACTTGAGGGACCAAAGCTATTAAAAAGGAAACATGTGTTTCTAAAAAATAAAAATTAAAACACAACACACACATAGTGTGTGTGTGAGTATGTCGATCATCAGGAGAGCAAAGAAGGGCAAACCCTTGTTCATCCAAGATCATTAAATTGAAGGAGAAATTGGACCTCCAATTTGTGCATGAACATGAATTATCGATCACCTAGACAAGGGGATCATAAGGTATGTTTAAAAACCTAGATTGCTGAAAGTCATAACTTAAGACAAGTAGAATACTTGCAATTAGATTGTTGGATTATGATCCAAAGATGAAATTGAGTGTATATGTATGCTTAATTACGTTAGACATAATGAAATTACGAAATATTTGATGTAAGATTATTTGTAAGTGATTAACAAGTAGATTATGAAGTGGGTTTTGATATTATGATTAAGTTAATGATATACTTATATTTATAATCATCATGAATGGTAGTAATAGGAAGATACTTAGAACAAATTTATGAGTTTGAGTACATGTTCATACTTGCCATGAAATGAGTTTTGTATGATATGATGAAATTGATGTTATATTCATCTTAATAGATACTTGAAATCATCATGTTTTTATGAATATTTAAAGTCTTTGGCTAAGTTTGATGTTTGGGTAAATTTCATACATATGATGCAATGGGTTGTTTTATGGTGATGAAACAATCCCAAGTTCTTGTATAATGATTTATAGGTTAGCATACAATGATTGAAACAATGTTCACTTGATGTTAACAATTTCATGAACTTGGTTGAGGTATGTAGTCAAAATGGTGGCCTAAAAATAACGCCTAATTGGTATTTGATGAAATTCCTAACTGAGTTTGTTGAACTTAATTGTGCATTTGCAAATGTTAATAGGCAGTTGACTTTTAAAAGTCAAACTGACCTCTAATAGGATCGAATGGTAATTTTGATATAAAGTCCGTAAGGTGGGATAGTCGTAATGAACGATGACTAATCTAACTATCTTGGGAATGATAAATGTTGGTTTGACGCTTGACAAGCTAGGTGGAAGCTTAGGAAGGAGCGGGTCAAACGGATCAAAAACGTGGGAAAAGCAAAAGTGAATGCAAGGTAAGTAAATCTTACATCTTTTAAGTAGAACATCTACTTATTTATTGGTTATGAACAAGGTGATCTAGTATTTGAAATGAGTTTTTAAAATATGACGTTTGATGTGTGCTAAACAGACTATTAAAATCAACTAAATTAGACTCTCTAAGCTAGACACTAAAAAGCTTTAAATCTAGACTCGACCTAAACCACACAACCGACAAGTGTACCGATCAATATAGTATAACCTAAGCAAGTCCGGATATCGAACCCAGGAGACTTTAATAATTACGTTACTAAACTCTAATAGACTCTGACAGACACGACTCAAACTATTTCATTGTTCGGGGTGGGGGGTACTGAAAATCTAAGGAAATCTATCAAACTAATTATTAACTAGAACTATGCGAATACGAACTAAAATGAAGACTATTCTCAGATGGTGATGAAGACTACCTAGACTAGAATCCTGGATTGATTTTAAGAATTTACCAATTAAATTAACCACATGTTTTATGGAACCGGGATCTTGTGATACTAGACCTATTAAGACACCAACTAAGCCCCTTCTCGGGGTGAAACTTATGGCACTACCTAGGCCGTTAATCCTACCGGTTATTAGACTTCCTTCCGGTTATCTAATTATTGTGTAAGTCCCCTAATGATGACCTACTCTTTTCCAATTATAGATCTAGGGTAGTTTGAGTATCTTGACTTGACTTGATAGACTAATAAACCGACGGGGCAACTAAGGCACGACTTCTTCCAAAGACTGTCTAAAGCAATTCGACGGGTAAGACCTACCAATAGCCCATTACCTTCCAGCTATAAGGACTAGTAGAATACTGAAATCTAGCAAATTATCAAATATCACTTCTAAGGTTTATTGGTCAATTCACCCTAAAGGTCAGAGACACAAGATTAAAGATCTAGCATGAACCTATTACGTAGCAGACAACCACCTAGATTCACACGAAGCAATAAACAATAATCAACCAAATTAAAGTACGCATACACATCAAATCAATCAACCAAAGTTCTTACAAAACACAATTAGTCCATAAAATACATGCAATTAACAACTTATTTTGGCAAAAGGGTCACTTGGAAAACCACTTGAAACTTTGAAGCAAAAACAACTTATTTCCATAACGAAAAACTAGTTTATTTAGCCAAAATTAACCCGAAAACATCACAACTGTAACCCCAATGTCCAAACACAACCCACAAAGCTCAAACCACCGCAAACAAACCAACCCGAACCACCCGCAATCCACATTACGTATAATCATCCCAAACAAACCCAACTACAAACTTTTATCATCATCTAAACATCAAAGATCGCAACTTTAACGAACCACCCAAACCCTAGAACTAGCAAACAACTGACCCGACACTTACAAGTTGAAAATAAAGTTACCTACTAGCAAGAAAATCACATAATACATACCTTGGAGTCGGATTTAGCAAGAAAGATTAATACTTGGACTTGTGGTGCTCGAACTCGTCAAAAACTGCGAAAAGATATCGCGAAATTGAGCGAAAGTGATGGAGGGTATTGTAGGGAAAGTGATTGTGGTGATGTGGGAAGAAAAATGGTGTAATTTGGTGGAGAAATGAGTGAGTTATGGTGAAAATGGTGAAATTTACGGCTAGGGTTTCGTATGGTAGGAGAAAGGATGAGATATGCAGCAACGAGGCCGAAACAAGTTTTAAACCGGGTCAAGGGGCCTTGCGTAGCGCGACGCTACCCCCTAAACCTGTCGTGTAGCGCGGCGCTACCGGAAATTATTAAATTTTGAACTTACCCCGTCGCGTAGCGCGACGGGCCGTAGCGCAGCGCCAGGGGCCTTTTTTTACAGAAAGTTTCTAAGATTTTGTTCCTTCCTACCTTAGAAAATTTTCAAGTTCCGAAAATTTCAACCCCAATGCCTTAGAAACTTTTTCAATCACTTTCCCACACATCCAAAACCCCCAAAATTTTCTAAGTGTCAAACAAACATACCTGAGACCTCTTTTTCTTGTGCTTTTTCCGTCCCGTAGCGGTGATGAAACCTGCAAAATTCTCAACAACACAAAACAAAAACCGACTATCTACTGAAATACTGTTAGAAAGCAAGAAAATAATCAAATGACGACTCTTATACAAACGATACAAAATGTACACTTGGGTTTTCACCCAAAACACTAAGTGGTGGCTTTTGGTGGAATTTCGAGAGGAGTTTCCTCCTTCTCATTCTTATCTATCGCTCCCCCAATATAGTGTTTCAAACGGTGGCCACTTACCTTCCAAGTCTGGCCATCGGACTCATCCATAATCTCAACCGCTCCGTACGAAAACACATAATGAACCATATACGGTCCCGACCACTTCGACTTCAACTTTCCCGCAAACAACTTCAATCTTGAATTGTAGAGAAGCACTCTATAACTCTTACTAAATTATTTGATCTTCCTCAACTTACGATCATGTTGGGCTTTCGTTTTCTCCTTAATGCCCCAAGATCGAGCATAAGCCGCATCCCTCAGCTCCTCAAGCTTATGAATTTGAAAGAAACATTTTCTAGCGGCTTCGGTCATATCAAGGTTAACGGTTTTCAAAGCCCAAAGTGCCCGATGCTCTAACTCTACGGGAAGATGACAAGCTTTTCTATAGAAGATCATGAATGGTGTGGTTCCTAAAGGTGTTTTATAAGCGGTTCGAAACGCCCAAAATGCATCGTCTAGCTTGTCGGACCAATCTTTTCTATTCTTTCCAATAATTTTCTCTAGAATACGTTTGATACCGCGATTTGCGTTCTCCACTTGACCACTCATCTGTGGATGGTAAGCGGTAGACAAACGATGAGTGACTCCGTAGCGTGCAAGAAACTTTTCCATCAATGCGTTGCAAAAGTGAGTACCACAGTCACTAATTAAAGCCTTTGGTGTACCGAAATGGGAAAAGAGTTTCTTAAGGAAATTCAACACTACTCGGGCCAACCCACTTAGAAACGTAATCGATCGCCACAAGTATATATCGATTCCCTTTTGAGACGGGAAAGGTCCCATGAAATCAATGCCCCAAACATCAAAAACCTCCAACACTTGGATAGGGTTTTGAGGCATCTCATCCTTGGCCGAAATGTTACCGGTTCGTGGACAAGCATCACATGTTTTCACTAACTCAACGGCATCACAAAGTACGTTAGGCCAATAAAACCCACAATCAAACACCTTTTGTGCGGTAGCATACGCATCATGGTGGCCTCTCGTTAGACCTTCATGCACATGTTTAAGGATATTCAAACCCTCCTCTCTCGACGCACATCGTCTAAGAATTCTATCTCCTCCTACCCTAAAGAGAAACGAATCATCCCACCCATACTTCCTCGACTCACTAAAGAACTTCCTTCTATGTTGTGTGGTCATTCCCTTAACAATATTACCACTCGAAAGATAATTCTCCAAATCATAAAATCATGGCAATCCGTCTTTTTCGGCCTCTACTAACTCAATCGACTCGTGAGGGAACGTATCCCCTATTTCTTCCTCACGAATCTCCTCTCTCCTAGGGTCCTCTAAGCATGAAAGGTGATCGGTTGTTACATTTTCGGCTCCCTTCTTATCTCTAATTTCGATGTCGAACTCGGAAAGCAAGAGAATCCACCGAATAAGTCGGGGTTTGGCGTCTTTATTTTGGAAAAGAAAACGCAACGCGGAGTGGTCGGTGAAAACAATGGTCTTGGAGAGCACGAGGTACGAACGGAACTTATCGAATGCGAAAACTATGGCTAAGAGTTCCTTCTCCGTGGTGGTGTAGTTCTCTTGAGCATCATTTGACATTTTGCTCGCGTAGTAAATTTGGTGAAAGTGCTTGTCCTTTCTTTGTCCTAATACCTCCCCAACGACAAAGTCACTCGCATCACACATGAGCTCAAACGACAGGCTCCCATCGGGCGAGATAATAATGGGTGCACTCACAAGCTGCTCCTTCAAAAAGTTGAAGGCCTTAAGACACTCCTCGTCAAAGACGAATGGAACATCCTTTTCCAAAAGACGGGTCATGGGGCGAGTGATCTTAGAAAAATCTCTAATGAAGCGTCTATAGAAGCCCGCATGACCAAGAAAACTTCGAATCGACTTAACGCTAGTGGGTGGAGGTAACCTACTAATGGTATCTATCTTCGCTCGATCTACCTCTATCCCATCCCTCGATATCTTGTGACCTAAAACTACCCCTTCGGTCACCATGAAGTGACACTTCTCCCAATTCAGCATCAACTTCGTCTCCACACATCTCTTCAACATCCTCTCAAGATTACTCAAACACTGATCGAACGAGTTACCATAAATTGAGATATCGTCCATGAAAACCTCCATGGAACTCTCAATCATGTCTTGGAATATGGCAACCATGCACCACTGAAAAGGTCGCTGGAGCGTTACACAGCCCAAATGGCATGCGTCGGTACGCGTATGTGCCTAGGGGCATGTGAAGGTGGTTTTATCCTGATCCTCCGGTGCGATGGGGATCTTGAAGTAAACAGAAAAATCGTCAAGAAAACAATAGAATTGTTGACCGCGAGACGCTCCAACATCTAATCGATAAAGGGCAATGGGAAGTGGTCCATTCGGGTGGCATCATTCAATTTACGGTAATCGATGCACACTCGCCAACCTGTGACCATGCGAGAAGAGATAAGCTCGTTCTTGGAATTCATGACAACGGTCATCCCTCCCTTCTTAGGGACAACCTTAGTTGGACTAACCCATGGTGAATCTGAGATAGGATATATCATCCCGGCATCCATGAGTTTTAGAACCTCTTTCTTCACTACCTCTTGCATGTTTGGATTGAGGCGCCTTTGGGGTTGCACCACCGGTTTGAAATCGTCCTCCATGAGAATCCGGTGAGTGCAATAAGAAGGGCTTATGCCCTTAATGTCGGATAACCTCCATGCAATGGCCTCTTTGTTGGCCTTCAACACCTCCAACAACTTCAACTTCTCCCCATCCTCCAACTTCGATGAGATGATAACGGGTAGCTCGGAACCCTCCCCTAAAAAGGCATATTCTAAATGAGATGGAAGGACCTTAAGCTCTAAGGGTGGGGGTTGGGTGTTGTCATCACTAACGGCTAACACTTCGGGAATCAAAGGAAACCCTTCATCTTCTATCTCATCCAACCTAACGACTTCTCTTCAACTACCTCTCCTCCTAGTAAGTCGGCTCCACTAATGAACCCTAGACAATGGTCAACACATGAGATGAATGAGTCCAAGATATAGACGGAATGGCAAGGACCACTATAGTCATCGGAACCGCGCGGGTGGTTCATGGAACGATCGATCTCAAAGGTGACTCTCTCCTCACCGACCCTAAGTGTGATCTTACCATTGAAAACATCTATGAGAGCCTTAGCGGTACGCAAAAACGGACGACCAAGTATGATAGGAACTCTCTCATCAGCTTCCATATCAAGAATGACAAAATCAGCGGGAAAAACGAACTTGTCGACCTTAACAAGCAAATTCTCGACAATACCCCTCGGGTATTTCACGGACCGATAGGCTAATGATAATGTCATACGGGTAAGTGAAAGTTCGCCTAAGTCTATCTTCTTGTAGAGAGAAAAGGGCATCAAGTTGATGCTAGCACCTAGGTCGGCTAAAGCACGAGTATTGGTGTTACTACCGAATAGACAGGGAATGGTGAAAATGCCAGGATCGGTGAGCTTCTCCGGAAGCTTATTCAGAACAACTGCGGAGCACCCTCCATTCAATGGAACCTTCGACAACTTCCCCAACTTCTCCTTGTTTCTAAGAAGATCTTTTAAGAATTTGGCTTACTTGGGCATGGATTGGAGTGCCTCAATAAAAGGTAGATTAATCTTCAACTGCTTGAAGATATCTAAGAACTGCCCGTATTCCCTAGAGTACTTTTGGTTCCTAAGACGTGAAGGAAACGGGACACGTGAATGATCCACAAGTGGAGATGGTCTAATGTCTACGGGTGGTTTCTTTACTCTCTTCTCTCCATGGGACTCACCGGTCTGTGCGGTACTTGCTGGGTCTAGCCTTGGTTGCACTTTGCCGGGAGCCTCCATCTCGATCTCTTCATCTACAATCTCCTCCTCCTCCTCTTCTACTACTCTCTCCCCAACTCTCGGGTTCCCTAAGGTCTTGCCACTACGAGTGGTAATGGCTTTGGCATGGGCGTTAGGGTTTTATTGGGTGTTACCTGCAAACTGACCGGGTAATCTCTCCTCAAGTTTTCTTAGACATGTCACATACGACCCTCTGAAAGTCTTGGAAAGAGGATTGGTGGTTCTTAAGCATAAGGTCATGTTCAGCGAGGACCTTTTGGGTGGTTTGGTCCTTGACAACTAATTGACTCATCATGGCCTCTATCCTCTCAAGACTACTCCCTACATCACCTATTTGGACCCTGAACTGGTGAAACCTGACTATTTGAACCCCCATCCCTGACTTGACCATTGAACCCCTTATTGAACTGCCCATTTGAACCCCCACCAAAGAATAAACCTTGCCCCCTGTTTGGGTTTTGATTTATTTGGAAACCAGGGGGGTTACCGGTGGGACGAAAGTTATTATTAAAGTTATTATTACGCCAACCCGAACTAAATTACTACTAAACCCATTAGATTGACCTCTACCTTGATCCCTCCTATGAAATTGACCTGCTCCTCCCCAACTAACGATGGACACGCACTTGTATCATGACCCCCTCGACAATACTCACACTTATCGACTTTTGCTTTAATCTCCTTAAGCTCTCTAGTGACGTTTTCCAACACGGTGTCTATACCAGGATCCATAGTGACATGGTTCACCCCACGAGTGGGTGCACTAGTAGTGGAATTTGAATTTCCACCGGGAGACCGTCGTTCGGATCGCGACTGAGATTGAGATTAGGCAAAACTCTCGAAAAGCTCTAAACACTCGGCAGCAATAAGAAGCCCATCATATGACCTCCTGCATTAGTGTCAAAACGATCACGAGTCTCTTGGGTGAGACCGTTATAGAATTTCTCACAAAGGGCCCAATCAGAAATGTCACACCCCGACCCGCAGCGGAAAAGGTGATCGGGGCATGATTGGGTTATCATCAAAGCTCATGACATTTATTATGCGTTTCATATTCATTAATACAAATTAAATGGAAATTTACAATAAATGTTACAACATGTTCTAACTAACAATCTAAACTTCTTTGTTCTCTTCTAAGGCATATCCTATGTTTTCCTTGCTTCAACCTGTTCACCTGTATCATGTGTAAAAGGGTTTTTGGATCAACATAATGTTGGCGAGTGAATCCTATGGAAAACATTTGAACAAATTTATTTAAATTGATTATGAAATATGTGCACAACTAAACATGAGTAAAAATAGATGTAAACTTAATCAACAATCATAAGATATTAAATGAAACACACATGAACGATAATGGAACATTTAGAGGCACGCGATGCTCAACTCGTCTCTCACGAGGAACTGAGGGGCCTAATGAATGAATTGCATAAACATGATAATATGAATGACACAACTACAAACAATATAAACTCAATGATACACACATGAACAATAATGAATTTGATTTGAGGCACGCGTTGTTCAACTCGTCTCCCACGAGGAACTGATGGGCTTAATGAATGAGTTTCATATAATTTGACAAAAGGAAATAAGTAATCACAACAATATAACAATCTAAGTTTAGATCATGATGTGGTATGGCACAAGTTTAAATAAACAAGTTAATTATTTTTATAACACATGACACACCCCAAAACGTGTAATTTAAAAGGGGAAGTTGTAAGATTCACTCACAGTGGGTGCGTTCGGTTGATGATGTTGAATGCACGCGAAGTGGTTTTAACCACGAGTGAGATTAACCTAGATAAATCGCATTATGGTTTGGTAAGTAAACGGATTTTATTAATCTATTTTAGTAGGATTGTTGGGTGTATTTTTGTGAGTTTGAGGCTAATTTCTAACCTTAAAAATGTTATTTTTAAGTATTTTTAATTGATTTTTAATTAAAATAATTAAATAAAAATAATAAAAAATTTTGATTTTTTTCTGACTGTTGACTGACCGTTGACCGGTTCGAATCGGAATATAAGTGCGCTGAGTGAGGCTCGAACCCGAGACCTCCCGTACGCGTGCACGCAGCTCTACCAACTGAGCTACGTGTCTAACCCGTTATATATCTGATTTTAATTATATATATATATTAATTATGTTAAACAGAAATCCTTTATTTTTTAAAAACGATTTAAATCAACGAAACGGTGCGCTCCACGGGTCTCGAACCCGGGACCTGTGGCTTAAACTAACACACAGTCCACCGCTGGACTGTGTGTGCAACTTGTTAACTTGACTGATTTGTATTATACTTAAACACAAATTAGTTATTTCCTTTTCTGTCTTAATTAAAAAGAATAGATAATTGTCCTAGTCGGTGCAGTAGCCCGGACTCGAACTCGTGACCTGTGATATAAACATACACACAGTCCATCGCTGGACTGTGTGTCTAACCTGGTTATTATTCCGGTTATTAATATACTTAACATATACCAGTATGACTCCGGTTCGGTTAATCAAAAAAATCATTTTTATTAAGGCCGCGTGTGTGGAACGGGATTCGAACTCGAGACGTTAGTGTTTATTGTGCACACAGTCCACCGCTGGACTGTGTGTCTAACCCGAGTAATATCTTGTTTTTAATTATACTTAAACGTTACAGCGGTCATCGTCTTCTCCGTCCGATTTTAACCAGAATCGGAAAATCCGACTGGTTCAAAGTCTTAATCGGTTTCTTTAGTTTTTTTTTAGGTAATTATAGATGAGATATAAGTAAAAAGAAAGGAAAATAAGCGTGAGGTATACCGACTCGCTTTCCTCTGTTTTCCGGCAGAACTCCGGCGACAGAAATTCCCTCCGGCGACGAGTGTCCTGCAGCAGCGAGTCTCCAAAAAGCTTACAAAATATGTGGGTGACTTCGGTATAAGTTCAAATGGTTTAGTAAGGCTCAGAAATGGGGAAAACGGTTTTCCGGCGACGAACAGAATAATTCCGGCGAGTGAGTTTTCGCCGAGAAAAGGTGTGGTTTTGAGCGAAAAGGTTTACAGTGGGTTGTGGGTGAATTTATAGGGAGAAACTGAGATGTATTTGGCCCGATTTCCAACTGGATTCATAAGTTATAAAAACTCCGGCGGTTATGGTTTGGTCGCGGACTCAGACGTCGGTTATAACCGATGTCTTAGTAATGGTTTACGTTATAACGGATGATGTTGTTAAAAACTCGCGAGATTACCGGGATTTCCGACGACTGAACTATTGGGCGCCGGTTTTTGAATTCAGAAAGTCACTTTATGAATTAATTGATTCCAATATTTAACAAACAATACAAGTGGCGCAGTGGTTTGTGTGTGGTGTGTTAAGTTTGATGTTGAAACGGTACTGACCCGGGTTCGAAACCCGGCAGAGACCTTTTATTTTTATTTTGCGATTTTCAACAGTTTTTCAAAAACTAAATATATATTCCCGTATAATAATCGATTATGTATCGTTTAAAATTATTTTGGGCATTTAATTCGCAACGAAAATTTTAACTGACTGTTCGGTTGATAAACGGAGCGGGTTTGGTAAATCCGTTTTTTACGGATGTTACAAGAAAGACCATGTTGAGAGCAACGAGCGACAAGGTTTTGAAAACGCTCCCAAGCAAGGTAATAGGGCTCATCGGGCCCATGTGGAATGAGTGAATCTGATTGCGAAGACGTGCAGCTTTAGCGGGTGGGAAGTATTTGTTTAGAATCCCCATCCGCTGAGAATCCAACCAAGTAGCCGCACGGCCGGCAAGTGAAAATAGGAAGAGCTGTAAGTAAGTAGCATCGTTTGGGGCTCCATGAAGGCTAAACGTGGCGAGCATACGAGAGAAACGGTTTATGTGGGCGGGTGCATCCTCGTCCTCACGTCCGTGGAACTGGATGTTATTGGCGATGGCTTGCATGGCATACGATGGAATCTGCCATGAGTTATCCTTTACTATGGGTGGAACGGTGATGGGTGAAGTGAGACCGGTAAAGTTTTGGGTGGCTTGTTGATGGACGGTCTGTCTTCGGTTGGCCATTGGTTCTAAGTTTATTTGGACTGAGGTGCTAGAAGTGGGACTATCAGGTGGACTATCTTTAGGTGACTAGTGTGGCGAGGATAATGGAGTGGGTAACGGGGTGGAATCAAAATGCGGGAAATTAGAAAGAGAAGAAGATGAAGTACTAACCTATGGGGCCTTGGCCCACTTGAGATGATGACGCCTTGACTAGTGGCTTCGGCGGCGGTCCGTGCGAGCGCAAATGTGGCATCCACTACAAGCAAGAACCTACAGCGAGAGAAATGACACTAGTTACTAAGACTCAAAATAAGAAATAAAGACTAAAAAAAACAAAACATGTAGCACGTATATGTCAAGTAAGTCTATCAGAGCTAATAAACACAATTGCCAAGAGTCCCCGGCAACGGCGCCAAAAACTTGATGTGTGCTAAACAGACTATTAAAATATAACTAAATTAGACTCTCTAAGCTAGACACTAAAAAGTTTTAAATCTAGACTCGACCTAAACCACTGTTTCATTGTTCGGGGGGGGGGGGGAGGTACTGAAAATCTAAGGAAATCTATCAAGCTAATTATTAACTAGAACTATGCGAATACGAACTAAAATGAAGACTGTTCTCAGATGGTGATGAAGACTACCTAGACTAGAATCCTGGATTGATTTTAAGAATTTACCAATTAAATTAACCACATGTTTTATGGAACCAGGATCTTATGATACTAAACCTATTAAGACACCAACTAAGCCCCTCAACCCCTTCTCGAGGTGAAACTTATGGCACTACCTAGGCCGTTAATCCTACCGGTTATTAGACTTCCTTCCGGTTATCTAATTATTATGTAAGTACCCTAATGTTGACCTACTCTTTTCCAATTATAGATCTAGGGTAGTTTGAGTATCTTGACTTGACTTGATAGACTAATAAACCGACAGGGCAACTAAGGCATGACTTCTTCCAAAGACTGTCCAAAGCAATTCGCCGGGTAAGACTTACCAATAGCCCCGCACCTTCCAGCTATAAGGACTAGTAGAATACTGAAATCTAGCACAATATCAATTATCACTTTTAAGGTTTATTGGCCAATTCACCCTAAAGGTCAGAGACACAAGGTCAAAGATCTAGCATGAACCTATTCCGTAGCAGACAACCACCTAAATTCACACGAAGCAATAAACAATAATCAACCAAATTAAAGTACGCATACACATCAAATCAATCAACCAAAGTTCATACAAAACACAATTAGTCCATAAAATACATGCAATTAACTAAAAAGCTTAAAACTTTATTCATATCCATTCATCATAGTCTAGGCAGTTTAAGCGTTTAGCCAAGCATGGTTATCAAGGAAAACAAAACAAGATTACTCAAATAAGAATTCATGGTTACAAGTTCTTGAAAAGAGAAATCAAACAAACAAGGATTGTAAAACCCGTGTGAGTCTTCAATATTCAATCATAGCTTAACCGAATGATTCCCGTGATCCGAACTCTTCAAACGCAGCACTTCAACCTCGAAAATAAGCCCTTGAAATCCACAAATTCGTAACCCTCTCACCAGAGGCAACTCGGTCTATTTATATCCGAGAACATCTCGTAAAAACCTAAACAAAACACAAGTTTCTGCGTATTGGACCCCGTTGCGCTACGCAACGAGTATGGGGCTAAGGCGTCGCATACGGCGGCGCCCCCTTATCTGCAATTTTATTTTCCTTCAATCGTTCAGCACCCCGACTCGCGTACGACTCCCATTTTTCTTCCAAACTGCTCGTTTTAACTCGTTTTTCATCACTTTAAGCAACGGGACCTGAAATCACAGCTTAGCGTCAGCAGTATCGAAATTCTAACCTAAACTAGACTCAAACTACCTAAAAACTGACCAAAATATACACTATAAACATATGTACTTTGCAGTACATCAACGTTCCGACGCGAATCGATGCAGGTCGGAATAAGTAAAAATAGTAAGAAACCATATTTGATGGTAAAAAGGGTAAAATGGTAATCTGGTCACGTGTTGACGGATAAATAATGAGTTTTGAAAAGACACCCTATGGCGTAAGCCATAATGGGTCAAACGAATAAAGAAACGATTTTTAAGTAATATGATCACATGGTGTAAACCTTAACGGGCCAAATGGGTGAGATGGTAAATAAATACCATCTCGTGATACATAATGTTTGGTCATCCTAATGCAATAAAGGTAAGTCAAGAGGTGGGTATAATTGTCATTTAGGCCAAACGACTCAAATGGTGATGTTATCACCATTTAACAATAATGTCTAATGGTTGCTTGTCGAGTTTTGTGCTCACAGGAAGAATAGTGTATGGCTTGCATTGCTTTTAGTTATCAACTAATAATGCAAGGTATTAAAACTGGTCAATGCTTTGACCCGAGCCAGGTATGTGTAATGGGTCAAACTCTCAATGAGGACTTAGGGTCCGATGAGAGTTAAACGAGTTATGGGTGGACATGGGATTACCTAAAGTGAGGTATACTTTAAATTGGGGATATTATGTTCTTAAGAACACAATAAATTTTAAATGGAATACGAGGTCAAAACAAGCTTTTAATGTCCAGCGTAGTAAAAAGGACTAAAATTGACCAAACCCCCCCGAGTGATGAACCGGGCAAACAACCCTTAAGGGTGGTTTGAATATGAGTTTTATAATTTGGTTAACCCTTCCGGTGGTATAAAGTGGAAGGCTTAAACCATTTTGGCTTAATGTTACATAATGGGTCATTTTCGTTAAAGTGTCAAACCCAAGGGTAGAATAGGAATATAATGATTTTTCTATCATAACCCATCAGAATTGAAGTTATGATGATAGATGAATGACGGTCATAAAGTAGGAATAGGAGATATGAAGAGATGCAGATATTTTAAGCTTAAGTGCTAAAGTCCATAACGGGTCAAAATAAATATGCGTATAAACCGGGTAACGGTTGCGTAATTCATAAAAACTATGAATCCAGGTTAAGGATTTTGGTCTAATTACGTAGACAAATATTTTACGATCATTTGGAAACAAGTTTGAAGCAAAACAGATGAGTATTGAAGAAGTTACGCTGTTTTAACTAAAAAGGGTAAAAATGGTAAAGTTCTGCAACCCAGACTTGTTAAATCTATGTCTGGATTATCAGATAATTTTTGAGGTATAACCCAGATGAGTTATCTGGTCGTCTGGTTTATCAGTCATGACTCAATCCAGACATAACCCAGATGAATTGTCACAACCCAGACATAACCCAGATGAATTGTTACAGCCCAAATGTACATCTCCCCCTGTTGGTATGCCAGCCGTAGGCTATGGCATGTATTAACTGTTTCGTGTGATTAGTTTAGCCGTAAGCTACGGCCACTCAGTCATAGCTTACGACGGGGTTTTGTTGATTTATGATTTTGATGTTTTTGGCTTTCGGATTAATTTGTTACGTTATAAACTTCTTATAACTAACGTATCTGATGATTTATCAAATTTAGATAATGGATTTGAAGCACTGGATGAAGATCAGGTTTATCGAAGAACCTAACACAATCAAAGATCAAGCTTCCGCAATTTCGTTTAAATTGATTATCAAACTGAACATCGTTAATATGTAGTGATCCTATTGAAAATGGTTGAAATTTTTAATTACCATACAATGACGTGTGGTCTTGTATTTGCATTTTGAATATATAATTATGAATCTTTATAGTTAATTAAGCAAAGGTCTTATATATATATTTATTTATATATAATTTAAGGTCAAACCCCCAACGTAGGTTCTACCTTGGGCCATCCGTCGCCAACAAGAAAAATATCCATTTTGTCTAGTCTGACACAACAAGTAGTGTTTGTCGAGGTGGAGGGACGTTGGCGCATGGTGGTCGGTGCCATGTGATCTGTCGAGTGTACTTGTTGTTGAGTCTATCATCAACTATGAGTTGAGATCATGGAGCAATGAATGACGCACGCTGATTGACTACACATCACAGTCCATGTGTACTGTCCCTGCACGATTGATCATCGTGGGAATTGCATAGACAGATCCTAGCGCACGCTGATTGGTTATAGGTTGCTGCCACTTGTATTGTTTGTACTTTGTGAGCTTAGCGTGGCTGCGCGTACGCGGCTGGTCTCACACAGTGAACCGACAGAAGCTGAGTGTTGTTGTGACTAAGGGGGTGTTTGGGATTGCATATTTAACTCAAAAAGGACTTTTGGTTAATAGGACTTATTAACTTATGACTTATCTCAAAGGAGTTTTAAAAAAAGTGTTTGAATTAGCTTATGTAATAGGGAAAGCCAGGTGTTTGGTTTAGCTAATTCATGTAAAATGATAAAAAGACATTCTTTTATAAGTCAATAAGTTGTTTTAAAAAGTGTTTGGAATTGCTTATTTATACTAACATATACTTCTTTTTTTTTTATTTTCTTCCCTTCCTAATAACTATATATATATATATATATATATATATATATATATATATATATATATATATATATATGGGAAACAATTCAAGCAATTACAAATTGTAATTTAAAAAATCTACAAAATAGATAATATATATATTTTTTACAAATAATATGACGTTCATACAAATTGTAAATAATTCATAAAAAATACCAAAATGCGCAATAATACCACCATAGTTGTCATAGTACATTCATCCTCGCAATTCCATTATATATTGCGTAGTAATACTAAAATGATACCTCAGATCGCTGTAATATGCATATCATCATTATTCATACGACTTGTAGCCAAAACTTCTTCATGAACTTCATCACTAGTACCACCTTCTGTGGGATTGTAAGATTTTTGTTGTGCCTTGTTAAATACTTCATCAAACTTACCGGCCATTCTAATAAAATTATAGATCGCCATCGATGCTATCACAATACTCACTTGGTGCTCGTAATGTAATTAACATGCATATCTCTCAATAACGCCCACCTAGCTTTCCACACTCTAAAAGTTAGTTCAATGATATTTCGTAATGATGAGTGGTAATAGTTAAACGTCTCTTTTGCTCCGCGAGGAGCACGCATAGCACTAGTACGGGCACGGCGAAAATTCGGCATATGATAACGAATGTTCGTACCTTTGTATGGAGCAAGATACCCTTTAGTATTTGGGTATCAGGCATCAACAACGTAATATTTATCTGCAAATAAAAGAAACAATTGTTGTTTGTTTCAAAGATGTATTAAAAGCATAAAAATTACATTACTAAAATGATACTAATCACCGTGGGATGTGGAAATTGAAGCTCCAGTCTCTGTAACACTTCATTGAAAATTCTCGTGTCATGTGTAGTCCCCTCCCATCTGGTCTATGTAAAGCACATGTTAAAATCACGAACAACCATTATATTTTGTGTAGCGTATCCCTTTCGACCAATGTACTCCACTTGTTTGTTCAATGCAATCCTACAAATACAAAATGATAACATAATGCCCTTATGTGTGTCCCATCTATAGCATCAATGCAATCCTACAAATACAAAATTATAACATAATTATATCGTTTGTTAAAGTAATTAGAGCATTGGATACATTGAACATTAGATAATACCTTTAACATTGGATAATATCGAGGATTGTTAAATATATATATGCGGGTACATCATCATTATCGTTTGTGGTTGGCTTGATGGTATTAGCACTCATCTTAAGCACGACTGCCAAAACTCTATAGAAATGTTTATGAATTGTTTCCCCGGAATGATTAAAGATTCTTGCACAAACTATTCGTCCATCCATGAGCCAAAGTTATCAATAAGATTCTGACCGACTCCTCAATAGACATATTAGGTGTTTGTTTCAATCTGTATTTAGTAGCAAGATCAACGCATAACTGCCAAAAAAACCGGTACAGCCAGCCAAAACATATCATAACACCATCTCGGATGGCAATTTAGTATTTCATTAATAAATATGTGCCCAGTGCGATCGGATGTGTGACACGGCGTTCGAGCATTACGTAAATTACGAGCTATTATTATCCCTTTCCGACTATTCCACATAACCTTTTAAATTCAATAACCTCATCCTCCATATATTCTTCATCACCATCATATGAATCAAAGTAGTCACTATCCATCCTATATAAATGTAAAATGTAAAACAATAACACATAATGTCAATCAATAACATAAATATATAATGTCAAACAACAACGCCTAATGTCAAAATATCAAATAAATATAAAATGTCAAACAACAACACCGAGATAGAAGGTAAATGGGCAACAAGCTGCGCTGCTACCACTTTAGAATGGCAAAACTAAGTCTTTTAAAAACTAAGTCCATTGATCTCGTGGTCATAACATTACTATGCATGATCCTTTGAACTCGACTAAGTAGTTCCACACCCTCTGGAGTTAGGAAACCGAAAGTATTAAAAGCGAATGGGATAAAGATGTGTTAGTTTTCAAGGCATGCTTTCTCGTGTTTGGTCACTTTGCTCGAAGCAGTCTGACCCACCGTGAATGCTATACCCCCTAAGCCCACAAGTGGGGAAACCCCTATTAGATCCACACATGCTTGTTTAAAGATAACACAAATATAAATGTCAAACAACAACATATAATGTCAAACGATAAGATATAGTGTCAAACGACAAATCATTCTTCCATAAGTAACTTAAGGAACTCCATCTTTGCTCCATGAGTCGTGGGATACATAAAAGATTCACGGTTTTGCTTTTTGATAACAAGACACAAGTCTTGTGAATGCTTTTTGGAACCTTCATCAAAACCAGGAAAAGTGGTGACAATGTCCATGCTATTGTAGGAGAGAGATTATTTGGTGGAAAAGTTTGTGTCCTTTTTGTTGATAAGGCATCTAGAACAACATCTAGCTTTTCCTCAAAAGGTGAAGTTTTACTCTTGGATGTACGGTTGTTGGCAACATCCTTAGACTTCTTCCTTTTACTTGAACTACTTTCAACGAAACTGGGAAACAAAGGCTCGTCATCACCTAAATTCATTTCATCAATGTCTCATTTGCCCTCTATATTTTTCTCAAGTCGGACATTGCTTATTGCTATCGTTTAGAAATTGTAACAGAGTCTTACTCTGATTCCAATGGCAAAACAATTCCGAAATAAAGGAGCATAATGCATCTCGAATATGTCCAATTTTGTATCCCTACATTTGGAAAAGTCTTTATCTACCTACAAGATGAAAATATTAACTAATGGATTTTACGATGCAATCATAACTACACAAGATTAAAAATAATAGTAACTTACCATTATTTTCTCATCCCACCACTCAGGCAATGCATCGATTAAGCTTCTCATCTTTCAAGCCTCATTAAGCGTTAATAAAGCTTCCATTCTAATTTCATGAAGTCCCATTTTTTTTAGTTTGTTTATATCAAATATTTCGCATGTTTTTGTGTTCATGGTTTTTCTTATATTCTCCCACCCAACCTTATTAAAGTGAGTACCAGGTCTATTCCCTTTTCTAAGTTCAATCAAGCAAGCATCAACAAACTCCATGAATGTATCATTATCCCACAAGAATTCTTTTTTTTTAGTTGATGTTTCACAATCAACAACATTTGGGTGGTTTTCATTCATTATCTGATACATGGCAATAAATCAATATAGTCCTAGAATCACATTCTATAGTCCTAAAACAAATTCACAGATTGTATCTATTAATCCATGAAACATTCTAATCTAAAATCACATTTTGTTATCCTAAAATCACATTCTACAATCACAAACATATAAATATCACATTCTATAATCACAAAATATAGAAAATCAGATTCAAAGCAACCCACTACTAATAGTTAAAGATCCATATGTCAAAAAATCGAACAAGTCACAGAGAAATCAACAATGAGATGAATTGTTTTGAGAAATCATGGAGAAATTAAGATCTTATGGTGGTGGTGGTCGAGAAAGTGGCGGTAGCGGTGGTTGAGCAGTAGCAGTGATGGTCTGCTGTTGTGTGGCTTAAAGTTGTTGTTGTGACGCGTGAAACGAGTAGCAGGTGTTGTTGCTGTGTGTGGGTCAATTTTTTAGGTCAAATGAAGGGGCATGTTTGTAATTGTTTGGTCAAAAGTCATAAGGAGCTTCAAAAATTCAGGAATCCCTGACTTCTAAAAATGACTTTTTCCCCTTATTAAAAAAGTTGTTTACAAAAGTCCTTTTGAGTTATCCAAACATCATTTCTACTTATGAACTTTTTAGAAAAGTCAATAAGTTAATAAGGAGATTCTAAATGGAATCCCAAACATAGCCTAAGTGTGGGTATGGTCTGGCGCGCATGCACCATGCGCAAGATTTGAGACCATACCCCTTCAAATCCCCCAGTCCAGTGTTACTCCCATGTGTGGAAGACAAGTGGGTGGAGCTCTAGACTAGATGAGTGTAGCTCTCTAGTAAAATGGTAGCCTGCGAGGCCCAACGATGAAGGTGCGCGGTGTTGACCTGATGAGGCACATGTTGCGCATAATGCCCTTGAGCTCTTGCAATCGTTTTAGGATTACTACTTTTTTGTTGCATGACACATGTTAAACCTGTATTTTAGAGGGAAAAGGACATGTCCGCGCACATGCAAAATTTTTTGAAATTTGAAAAAAGGAATCTTCATGGATAAGGTTTGGTGAGAAAAGTCCGTTGATCTGAAAGCTAACATTGTGCAGAAGCATGACTACTGTCTTGTCAGGGTCGTCTTTTCGTCTAGTGTCAGGCAAGTGACCGTCATGCGCACGAGTGAATTGTCGTTCCTCTTTTGCCACGTGACGTATCATCTTATGATTGGGCCTGGGCGTCTACTTGGCTGCACGATTACACATCGCGTTGAATGAGATGAGTATAAATAGAGAAGTTAGGGCTATTTTTCACCATGTTTTCCAGTTTCATCACTTCTTCCTCTCTTAAATCTCCAAGATCATCATTTGTTCATCACTATAAACCATTTAAATCTTTAGGTTATTCGTCAAAGATCTTCATCCATTTTCCAGGAAACCAGGAGCAAATGTTGACCTTGTCACAACATGAAGAGAACATACCTGATGTTGGAGCACAAGCTAGTGAGTTACCTCCCCTAGAATGGAGGGAGTCAAAGTTTGAGCAGATTGTGACCGGGTTAGAGTTTTCGGCCATCTGGGGGGCATATACCCTGCGAGCGGTCAGACCGTTGTTGATGCTCTGGCGGGTATGATCACCCTTTTTGTCGATTTCTTCCATGATTGTCATTTCCGATTGCGGATTACACAGTTTTTTGGTGAAATCCTATCGGATTACCAGTTTCACATATCTCAGTTAAGCCAACTGGAGATAGTGCACATCAAATACTTCAAGTTTTGCTGCCGATCTCAAGGTGTGGGTCCTACTGTGGATAGATTCCGAGGTTTTTTTATCAGTTGAAGTGCACATTGGGGTTCTATTTCTTCCATGTGTGCCATGGCGCAAAGAAAATCTTGCGTGTTTATCGGAAAAGTTATCTTGACTGGAAAGGTAAGTTTTCTCTTTATTAAAGACACCGTCATCCCGGTGACTATGACTTTCAAAGGCACCACTGAGATAGCCTAGGAAGAATTAGCTATCCCCAAGGGTGAAGCGTGGTACAAAGATTTACACCCCTTACCTTGTAAGCCTCTAGGTGAAAGGGCTTTGGTCGCTCTGGCTATGAGTGCTCGGTGTAGGTCGCAAAGCAAACATGTGTCAGTGTACCCTAAGAACAAAGTTGGTGAGTTATGCATTGTTCTTTGCTTGTGTTTTTATTTGAATTCTGTTAAGTGACCTATTTCCCTTGCGTAGAGAAACGAATTTACAATGTTCTTTATGACATTGCGCAAGGGGTCATAGGTGTAAGAGAACTCATGCCAGGTGAGGAGTGTTGGATGGACAAATTGTTGGCAATTTTATGTCCCCTGAGAGGAGACACTGCTCGAGTCGTTACCAGAAGGTCCAGGTGCGTGGATTCCTAATCCTAGACCTTGTTGGGTTGTGACTCATGCCGGAGAGGCAGGGGCGGACTTACATACTGGGAGGGGTAGCCCCGCTACCCCTTGACGTTCCGCCGGTAGTGTAAAAAAGGTAAAAAAAAATTGACGTTTTTCGATTACGCCACCCTTGTAAAAAATTATGTTAGCCCTATTTGAAGCCTATGAGAAGAGAAGGGTGAATCTAAGATAAAAGAAATAATGAATCTAACTCGGATATTCCGGTCATGGCGCCGCACTGCTAGAGAATTGCAACAAATGAAGAAGACGACCTACTGAATATGTTTAGGTTGTATTGGGCCTTTTTGAAACTAAAGTTAAGGGCCAGTATATAATTAACTTATGCTGTGTTGGGCCTATACCAAAATTAAGAAAGGGTGTTTAACAATGCAAAAGGAAAAGAAGGAAAGTAGTAATGAGCGAACACAACGGCTCCAAGTTCTAGGTCATGGGTGGTGTAGTTCTTCTCATGCGTCTTGAGTTGTCTCGAAGCATAAGCTATAACTTTTCCTCTTTGCATTAGAATGCAGCCTAATCCTTGCCCTGACGCGTCGCAATAGACCACAAAATCATCACAACCTTCAGGAAGAGTGAGGATTGGTGCATCACAAAGTTTTTGTTTAAGAGTTTGGAAGGCTTCTTCTTGCTTGGATCCCCATATGAAAGGTTTTCCCTTATGAGTTAAAGCCGTGAGTGGTACAGCAATGCGAGAGAAGTTTGAAATGAAACGACGATAATAACCAGCTAGACCAAGAAAAGATCTTACTTCAGTTGGTGTACGTGGAGCTTGCCATTCTTGTACCGCTTTGATCTTTGAGGGGTCGACGTGAATTCCCTTGTCATTGACTACATGTCCGAGGAATTGCACCTCTTTTAACCAAAATTCGCATTTGGAGAATTTGGCGTAAAGCTTTTCATTCTCTAGAAGTGTAAGGATGAGTCGAAGATGACGCTCATGATCAGACTTAGACTTTGAATAAATAAGAATGTCGTCGATGAAGACTATAACAAATCGATCAAGATATGGTTTGCAGACTCTGTTCATTAGGTCCATAAAGACTGCTGGAGCATGGTTAAACCAAATGGCATGACCATGAATTCATAATGACCATAAAGAGTTCGGAATGCGGTCTTTGGGACGTCTTCTTCATGTACTCTAAGTTGATGATAACTAGATCGAAGGTCGATTTTGGAAAAGTAGCTGGCACCTTGAAGTTTGTCAAGAAGATCATCAATGCGAGGTAATGGATAGCGATTCTTGATTGTTAATTTGTTGAGCTCTCTGTAGTCGATGCACATACGAAATGATCCATCTTTCTTCTTTACAAAAAGAACAGGTGCACCCCAAGGCGATGAACTAGGACGTATGAATCCCTTGTCAGTCAACTCTTGTAATTGACTGGCTAGCTCTTGCATTTCAGAGGGGGCTAACCTATAAGGAGACTTTGCAACTGGTGTAGCACCAGGTATAAGATCAATACGGAATTCGACTTCTCTAACTAGAGGAAGTCCTGAAATGTCATCAAGAAAAACTTGCGGGAAGTCTTTACTACCGGGATGTATTCAAGTTTCTTCTCCAGGGTTCCCTTGTTGATGATATGAGCTAAAAACGCGACATAATTTTTGCGAAGATATTTTTGGGCTTGAAGACAAGACATTAAGCTGAGCCCCTTCGACGAGGTTTCTCCAAGGATTCGAAGAGTCTGACTGTTTGAAAGAGGAATACGTATAAATTTTTCGCGACATACAACTTCTGCCTGATGTTGACTGAGCCAGTCCATACCAATTATGATATCAAAACTTCCCAGCTTCATAGGAATAAGGTCGACTAAGAAATCGTGGTCGTTTAAAGTGAGTGTACAGTTGCGTATAATAGAGTTTAATGAAACTGGTTTCCCGTCAGCAACTTCTACCGTTATGGATTCCATGAGCTTATCCCGATTTTGATTTAAGATAGGTTCAAATTCTAAGGACACAAAATTTCTATCCGCACCAGTATCAAATAACATAGAGGCATATCTACCATTTATAAGGAACGTACCGTTAACCACGTTGCCGTCAGCTCTAGCCTGATTAGCGTTGATATTGAAAGCTCTTCCTCTCGCAGGTGGAGGAGCTTGATTCGCTTGATTCACCGGGTTGGCTTGGGCCTGAGCATGAATAAGGTTTACCAACCTTGGACAGGTGTTTCTGAAATGGCTTGGGTCTCCGCAGTTGTAGCAAGCCCGCATAGGTTGACCCATAGGATAATTGGGTTGGTAATATGTTTGGGCTAAATGTTGGGCGGTTGGATATTGTAGGGGTTGTTGGGCTTGACCCATTAATTGTTGGTGGGTTTGGGTTGAAGGCTGGTGGCGGTTCGTTCGCTGAGGCATGCGGCAGGTTTGAACAGTATGACCCGCGCGACCACAGCCGGTGCAATGTTGGCAAGGATAATCAGGAGAATGGTGATATTGGCAACGGTTGCATTTTGGTAACGGGCCAGAGTAAGGTCTTTTGTATGGTGCAGGTGAAGGAGTGACCTGGGTAATGGGTGCAGCAGGAATTGGGAGGTTGGTTTGTGTAACGGAGAAGTTTCTGGTGTTGCGCTTCCTCTTGTTAGCAAACTTAGAGGAGGAGATGGAATGGTTTGAAGTTTGACCCTCAACAGGGGCTTTCTTTTTCTCTTCTTTAAACTTCCCGTTGCGAATTCGATTCTCGGTCAGTTCAGTTGCTAGCTCCATAGCAGCTTCAAGTGTTACCGGTGAAATGCTGAGAACTGAATCTTGAATTTTCGAGGGAAGTCCTCGAATATAATGTTGATCAAACGATAAGTTGGGGTAAACAAATTTGGGACCATTTGGTTCAACTCTAAGAACCTCTTGTTATAGGTGATGTGATCCCCCTCCTTCTGTTTTAAATAATAAAATTCGTCCTCCAACTTTTTAATTTCACTCCTAGGACAGAAACGCCTAGTCATGATTTCCCTTAACTCCTACCAAGTTAAGGCCATTGCATCATCAGTTCCCCTCTTCCCTTTTTCAGTATTCCACCAAGTGAGAGCTACCCCAAATAGTCTCCCGGTGGCGTATCGAACCTTGCGATCCTCAGGACAATCGCAGTTGAGGAAGGTGTTTTCCATTTCCTCGAACCAGTGGAGGAGAGCAGTGACACCTTCGGTCCCCTCAAATTTAGGAGGATCACAAGATTTGAAATGTTTGTATGAGCACTTGCTGGTAGGAGGGTTGTCGATGTTCTGGTCATGTTGTTGGGGAGGATTAGTGGGATTTGTGGCGAGAGCTTGTTGTACTTGGACAACAATGTCAGGCAGTATCGTGGCCATTTGTTTCGTGATGTGTGTGGCCAAGCGTTCCTGAGACCTTCCTGATCTTTTACCCCTTCGTTGTTGTCTGGACGACATCTACAGGAACATACGTAAGAAGATTGTGAGTTTATGGAGTCTTTTTAGGTGTCATGTGTCTTTATGAAAAATGAAAATAACATAAATATCAATAATGCAACTACATCCATAGTACGTCTTGGGTTTGCTCATGTTGGGCCTCAAATGTCCCCCATACCTTCACCTATATAGTCATGTGGGCCCCCATGGCTATTGGCTTGGTAGGATTCACATTAGTATTGGCGATTTAACACTTGCATCACCCGAATGCAAACCACAAAATATGTTTACGAGATGTATGGTCGGAATGTGTCCAGGTGTAGACACAATGACAACTCAAAGTGGGGTTAGCTCACACGACGTTTGGTATAGCATGCTTTGGCCTAATAGGTACTTCGTACTCTCATCGTTAGTCCCCAGGTAGGCAAACTGGTCCTTTATTTTGGATTTATACGAATGCCAGCCTAGACAGGACGTTCCGACTACCGGTACTGGTACCCTTCCAGTTACTACATGCCCGTCATGAGAACTCACTTTGATGAGATTTGAAAACACAAAAATCATTGTAAAAGCAATCATGATGTGGTGTGTGCTTTCATGGATGTGATATGTTATGAGTATATGATTCATGATAGGCATTATATGATAATATATACTTATGAACATGCTTGCATAACATTGAATGTAACATTTAACATAAAACATATAAACATCATGAAATTTGGCATGTAACACACAAAAATCTTATAAGTTTCTAATCAACTATAGTATAGGCTCTAAGGGTCTAATAACCTATCATATATCCCTATAGTCATGGCTCTGATACCAATCTGTCACACCCCGACCCGTAGCGGAATAAGAGTCGGGGCATAATTAAGTTATCACCAAAGCTCATGATATTTACTAATATGTTTCATATTTATTAAAGTCAAAATTACATTCCCAAATATCCAAATATGTCCATACAATACAAAGAAAATAAACCAAACAAAACAATCCCAAACTCTAAATCATTTTATTCTTCTAGTCCAATCCTAAGTGTTTCTTGTTGCAGCTGGTTCACCTGTATCATGTGTAAAAATGGGGGTTTTTGGGTCAACATAAGTTGGCGAGTGAACCTTGTTAAATAAACATTTATTATTGATTTACTTATCAGTTTATCAATGAAAAATTGTGCATAATCATAAATGAGCAAATGTAAACAACCAAGCAGTAGAAATAGCAATCACAATATAACATACAATAACACATGATAGCATACATTAACATACCAACATCATACGATAAATAACATGAATGAAACTGTGCGATCAAGGCTCAATCAAACGGAGCCGATCGTATTGCATGTACTGAAAATGAAAAATGTCTGTGCGATCAAGGCTCAATCAAACGGAGCCGATCGTATGTGGGCACGCCAGGTTCACGCTCATAATGTATGGGGAACATGCTCAACGCTCATAATGTAATGGGAAGCGGCGGCCTATGAAATTGCATGTACTGAAAATAATAAATTGCATCTAACGATAACCACACAACAGTTGAAACAAACTGAATACACATGTTCATCATATGAGGTATGCACAATAGATTTAAATATAATATCTAGCAAGACACATGATACACCCCAAAACATGATTAAAACGGGGAATTTGTAAAGATTCACTCACATTGGGTGCGTTTGAATGGAGATGATGAGATGCGCACGAGTCGGGAGAGTTGAACAACGAGAACTACTAACCTAAATAATAACGGAAAAATATAATAAATGAGTGGATTTTATTAAGGATTTTAATGGAATTTTTAGATATATTTTTGTGAGTTTAAGGCTATTTTCTATCTTTAAAAATATTATTTTTAAGTATTTTTAATTGATTTTTAAATTAAATTAAATAAATAAAAATATAAAAAATTGTTTATTTTTGCGTTGACCGTTGACCGTTGACTTGTTGACCTGTTGACCGGTTCGGTCAGTGTGCAAGTATGCGCTGGGTGAGACTCGAACCCGAGACCTCCCGTACGCGTGCACGCAGCTCTACCAACTGAGCTACGTGTCTAACCGAAATGATCTTGTTCTTAATTATATTTATATACTAATTCGATTTATTCAAAATTCATTTGTTTTTAGAAAAAGATTTTAAATCATCGAACCGGTGCCGTTAACCAGACTCGAACGCGTGACGTGCGACTTAGTGTTGCACATAGTCCACCGCTGGACTGTGTGTCTAACCTGGTTAATATCTCGGTTTTTATTATACTTAACAACTAACGGGGTTAACCCGGTTCAGCTTTAATCAAAAAGGCATTTTATTACTTAGAGGGTGCGTGTATCAGGGATCGAACTCATGACGTGTGCGTATTATTTGCACACAGTCCACCGCTGGACTGTGTGTCTAACCCGTTTAAAATACCAATTTTAATTATACTTATAGTATTATCAAAGTTCATCTTCTTCGTTGGATTTTACCGACAGCATATTACACCATTAAATCTTGTTAATTCGATTGTTAAGCATTACCCAGACTGATAAGAGATAGCAGGGATGATAATTAGAGGAAAAACAAACCGGTGAACGATTGATTACAGAGTTCCGGCAAGGCGTCGGTCTCTGTTTTTAAGGACTTCAACTAAGCAATTCAATTAATCATTTTGATTAGCTAATCATGAAATTGAAGTGCTAAACAAACGTTATCAGTGTGTTTGAAGGTCCTTACCGTTTCACAGGCGAAGATATGGATTTTCAGAAGTTTTCCGGCGAGCAGAAATTATCAGATGACGACGTCTGAATTTGATTTAAATTGGAGGGTTTGAGTTAGAAATGGCTTAACAACTGTTAGACTATGATGGTATTGAAGAACTTACCGATTTGAGGACAAATACGGTTTTCCGGCGAACTTGCAGAATTTTCCGGCTAGTTGATTTAAGCTTTCTGATGGACCTAATGGGTGACGAAAGTGAAATGGAATGTTTGTATGATGTTTCTGAGTCGCGAGAGGGGTCTTGATTGAAGTAATTTGGACTTTGATTATTTTCGGTTATAAAAACCGATGATAAAAATTGAAGTTCATTCAAATCCGAATTGATTAAAATCGTCGGTGCATCGGTTATAAACCTGAATGTGCGATTAATCAAATGATTAGACGGTTGAATTGCCGATTTCGGTTTCTCAGTTGGCGCAACCGATTTAACTAGGTTTGTGTATAAGAGTTATTTGTTTCCCTAAGTTGACAGAAAACAAACAAGTGGCGGAGTAGTGATGTGTGTGAGCGTTAAGTCTTTGGGTTTAAATTCCGGCTGACCCGGGTTCGAGTCCCGGCAGCAACATTTTATTTTTATTTATTTTGTTTTCACTTTTTATCAAAAATAATTTTTATAGTTTAGTTTGTTTATTAATTATGTATCATTAAAAATCAAAATAACCATAAACACACAACGTGACATTTATAACTTGATATTCGATTACAAAACGGAGCGGGTTTTGGAAACCCGTTTTTGACAAATGTTACAAAACATAGTCGAAAGTCTAATATTATTAGTCCCGTCAATATTTATCAAAAGTATCCGGCCCGGATTTCACCAGCAAAACGTGGACCATCCATCCAGGCCGGATCGGGTTCATCTAACGGTTAATATTTGTGCAGAAAATTAAAATGCAGGAAATTAAAAGTGAAGGGTGTCAAAGGATTTATAATCCACAAACAGAAGGATCCATCCACCTTTGTCACCCCCTATTGTTCTAAGGATCCGTGATCCTTAACCTACAGAAACTATTGTTCAAATTACAAACCACAAATTGTTCAAAAACAACCAACCTAAGAACCGAAAAATGTGGGCTCCGACCGCGTCTAGAAATATCCATCATCGCCCACACAGGCAGCCTACACTGCAGCTGCCTCACCACCTTCACCTTCACCGGCTCTACCTCCAGCACCTTCAACCACCATGTCATCTGCTTCCGTCTGCACTCCACTAGGTCCTGCTTCATCTGCTGCCGTCGACTGCTCCAGCTCACCGCCGTCCAGGTTGCTCAATGCTACCTCCCAAGAAGCCAGGTCCCATGAAGATTTATCAAATCCAGGATCATTAGCCTCTTTGGCCATCTTCATGGATTGCAGAACCATCTTGGCAGCATAGACTTTGGCCGCTTCAGTAGCATTCATGGCAGCCTCATGAACCCCCACTTCGGAATTCAGCAGCAGCTCCTCAAGGCTCTCCTTCTCCTTTTCCAGCGCTTTGTTTTGCTTTTCAAGTCTTGAGAGATCCTTATCCTTAGAAGCAGCAGTGGCCCGCATCCCAGCTACAGTCCTTCGTGTTCAGCCAACTTCCTCTCATAAAAGATCCTCATGCGACTAAATTCCTAGTAATAAACAAGACAGAGAAATATCATGATCAAGGATCCTAGCAAACGGGTAAAGTAAAACCTAAGGATCAAGGATCCTTACCTCGGTCAGAACATCATGAATGCGTTTCCCAATGGAGATGAGATCGCTCTCAGGATCAGAAGGCTTCTTCCTTTTTGAAGCAGATTTGGCTCTGGTAGTAGCTGGGCGAGGCTCAACAGGAGGAAGCTTCTTCATTGGCTCCTTTTTCACAGCTTTGGAGATGATGATGTTGTTGATGTCATCAAGAGCAAAATCTGCAGACTTGGAAGTAGATTTTTGAACACCTACCAACAGACATCAAAAAGATAAGTTTCTAGTTCAGATTAGAACTTTCTTTTAGATTTATTATGTTCTACGATTACATACTTGACATATTGTAGGAGGAGGAGGTCTGCACTTCTTCACTAGGATCCTGGATCCTCACCTTGAATGTTCTGTCTATCGGGTTAAGACTCAGGAAGGATTTCACTCGATCAACAGTCCCTGGCTCCTCCGCTAAATTTGAAAAGTTCTTCACTGCAAGAAAACAGAAAAATCAAAAGACAGTTACAACGTGAACATGACACATACGAGACCTCTAAGTCCTACCCTTGGGTATCCATTTACGAGGCAACGAATCCCCTTCCGGCAGAGAATCTCGTCTAACAAAGAAAATTTGATTTTTCCAAACAGAATCATTTTGGGTTATTTTGAAGACAGGAGCTGGTTGGTGGGCTTTTACTTTAAACAAGAATCGGTTAGAGCCATGGGTAGTCAAAGAATACATGAAGGCTAGGTCCGAAAGGTTTAGTTGGAGCCCTTTCTTTTCAATGATTTCTTCAATGGTGATCAATGTCCTCCACAACATCGGCATAACCTGATTGAAGCTAATGCCAGTTAGCTTAAAAAAGCTTTGGGTTAGGGTCGGAAAAGGATATGAGAACCCAAGGTGAAACGGTAAGGCAGGAAAGCAGATCTAGGTGTCGGATACCGGGTCGCTCCGAGCAGAAGGATCGAAGGGTCTGAAAATGGCTTCCGAGAAAACAGGACTTTAGGTTCTCGATTTCTGGATCTGTGAACTTACAGATCTCAGAGGAGGTGTCCTTTAGTATGTTTTGGGATTGGAGGAAGTCGCCGGATTTTTTGGAGGCGGAATTCGGAGAGGATTGTGTATTCATGTTGCTGGAACTCAACAATAATCAAGAATGGAAGAGAGAAGAATACCTGGTTCACAATGCTTGGTGTGGATTTATGATGGACTTGTGCGGATTTAAAAGGGAGTTATCTCTTCCCCATAAATAGTGATGATGGTTATGTAGACTATGCGAGTCCCATCAGTCACCCTAACGGCTATATTTGAATTAAAGATAATATGACAGCCGTGATCTATTATCACAACCGCCATATTGGGGGCAATTGTTAGGGCTAGATTTTAATTGCTTATGAATCAGTGATCCTTCAGTATATTGTGGATATATTATCCATGTACTGAGTACTGAATACTTGAAGGATCAAGGATCCTTAGTGACTATAACGGTTTCTAACAATTGACTTGAATGTTTTATTTGAATATAGTGCAGGTATTGATGGTAGACTAGGTCAAGCTGGAAGATTGGAATATGCCTGGAATTACGCACGTGCATAGAGCTAAAGTGGATGTTATGCATGAACGTGGAGGATCCCGGATATTTCGGATAGTTAGTTACAAGTTACAAACGTTAATATTTTAGGGGATATTGAGCTCACTTGCAACAGACCATTCTTTCGCATACACTGACACTACTGAATCACTTGGCGATTCGCGAGATAAACACACACATTATACTATAGAGATCAATTGTATAAAGCTCAATATCTTCCAAAGTTGTAATCTTTCTTGTGAAATATAGTTGGTGATCGGTAGTTTTCATCACCCGAGGTTTTTTTATGCCGGAGATCACATCTTGATCAAGGGCTTTTTCCTCGTATAAATCTCGGTGTTCATTGTTCATTACATTTTTCATTCGTTCACATCATTGTTCAACACAAGCAGTCAACCTCACACACAAAGTTTGGTCACATTATACTTAGTGTGATTTTTGACCAAAACATATATATATTGTTTACGAGCTATATATATGTAGCTTGCCAGTCAACATCTTAAAGAATGAAAGAAACAATAAAAATTGTTTAAAGGTGGGTTTCCCGAAGATTTCTGATATCTTTTATGTTTTCTTATGATCTCTTCTCTACATATACACACAAATTTGTTTTGATGTACAATAACACTGGTTTTGATTTTGAATCTGGAAGAAGAATCCGAAGAAGAAGAAGAATCCGAAGAAGAAGAAGGGAGTGATGGATACTTCTCAGACAGAATCCCATCAGACCAGGAGTTTTGATTTTTTTTATTTCTTTTATGTAGTTTTTTTTGTTTGCTATATAATTTTTAATAATTAAAAATATTATTTTCTCTAATTTATGCTTTGTTTGATATAAAACGCCAAAACGCCACAAATGAAAAAAAAAACATAACGCCAAATATGGAAGATGGGACGTTTTGCAGCCATCAACAGATAAAAGGGGCAGACCAACACAGTAACTAAAGAGACGTATATTTTATTACTACCATTTTATAAAAATAAAATCCCGTCTAAACTACGCGCCAAAAAACTATTATATAAACAAACATCTCAGTATCCATTTAGTCACAACCAAAAACAATAAAAAAACATTATATCTCAGCAAACTATTCACTATTCACGCCATGTTCTCTTGTCAAACTCCTCACTTAAAACGCCATGCTCTCTTGCAAAAACATTCACTTAAAACGTCGGGTTCTCTTTGTCACACCCATAAACTTTTGCTGAATGAGATGGACATGGCTCTAGTGAGGATGATCTCACTTTGTAGCCTTGTACACAAGGAACGTTTGGATGAGAAGAAGAGACCTATGCCAGTGTAAATGCTATTTTGGACTCCATTATTAAATGGTGTAGAGTGTGATGAGCTTGAAGATGATAGCATGTATAAACACTATTTTGGACATCAAGCGAGAAAGCCCACACACAAATCACCCCAATAATAGCATTGACAGTATACAGAATCGGTCTATATTTCCAACATCCAAAAGAACCACCCCAACAAAACAACAATATGTCAAACACAAAAACCAAAACGCCATATTTTACTGATCGATCTTCGTCTAGAGCTTGGCGTTTCAGCTGTGTAGGACAAAAAAAAAGATTAAGGAATACAAAGAATACGAAGGTTCAGGGGACAAAAAAGTTCATGAAGAAGAGATTTGATAGCAGTGAAAATTAGATTAGCATTTTTAATTATTTATTTTATTTGGTGTCATTTTCTCTGTTTTGTTGTCTACTTTTGAGCTACTTCTATATTAATAGCAAAAACACCAAACAACATAACACCATAACAAAAAAGGGCTCCATATAAAAGGCCATTAATAAAAAAAACTTAAAAATATGAGAAGTTTTACAGCCTTGGCAGTCTGAAAAAACAGTAACTTGAAGCAACGGATACTTAATTACTACCATTTATTATATTAAAAACCACACAATGGCCGCACAAATCCAGATTTTTTATATTTTCTAAACGTCATAATCACCTGTTACCCTATAGGTCTGCATCCTACATAAAATGAAAAAAAAATACAAAAATACATCATAAAAAAAATATAAAAACGCCATTAAGAATATAAAACGGCAAACTTGAAAATATGGGGGTGTTACAAAATTAACAGATAAAGCTGGACAAAAACAGTAAAACTGAAACGACAGATACTTTACTAATTGCATTAATTATAATAATACCCTGCGCAAACTACACACCAAATATGTCCTATAAAGAGAGACATCTCAGCACCTTCCGTTTATCACACAAAAATAGAAACGTCATGTTTCCTAAACACCACCCCCTATAAAAACGCCAAAAAAGTTAAAAAAATCAAAGATGGCAAACAACTTCTCTTGGTTATTCAGTATTGTTTTCAATGAAGTTTCGATGAATGTATTCTTAAGTGAGGGGAATGACTCAAAAAGCTTTTGTTGAATGAGATGGATAGATCTTCAAGAAAAAGAGACGGATGACAGCGATATGTCATTTTGTGTGCTTTTTTCTTGATGAAAATTGGCATGTGGAGAAGAAGACCGACACCAGTGCAAATGTTATTTTGACTCCATGGTGATAAAGAAGATTGAGAGCAAATAGCATCCACCCACACGACGTCGATCTATGCCTCCAAAACAACCACAACAAGCCACTTTCAAAACGACCATGAAAATCACGCGAAGCCAAAACGCCAGTGATTTGGAAAAAATAGTAGATCCAGATTTTTAGAATGTAAAATGCCAAGTTGGAATAAATATTTTTCGATAGTTTGTTATCTAATTCTTTTCTATGGAATGTAAAACGTCAAACTACAAAAAGTCTATGATTACTAAAAACGCCAAGTTGGCAAGAACGCCAGCCTACAAAAAAGACTAAGATCTAAATAATGAAAACGCCTAATATTGATTCAAGTTGAACTGAACTAAAGCGCCATCTATTTAAGTGGGGGCGGATCGTGACAATCGTGCCCCCGTATATCATTTAGCCTTCCCTGCCACGTGTTGGGCTAGGATCCCTTCTCACCGTTCTCACACTTCAAAACTTTTTCTTCGGATCCCGTTTCTTGTAATTTAAACCGAGTACCGGTACCGTAACGAACATAACTGATACTTACTGATAGACATCGATATTATCGGAGCTAGTGTTTGTATTTTTTTTGTTTACAATTGGTACTACCGAGGAATTGATTAACGGATAATTGTAGAAAAGGAAATAATAGTAACAATTTTTCGTTTTTGAAAAACCCAAGTACACTTGATATCCGCGAGTATGCCTGAAGTTCAATAGGTAATTATTAGAAAGATACCCAAAAAGTATTAGATTGAGTTTGAGACAAAATTTTACAATCAGATATATTTAGAACTATCAAAACCCGTCTCAAACTCACCCCTTAGCATCCCTACTTAAAACAATAGGGAAACCAACCAGCTAGATTTGGTTTTAGGTAAGGAATATCATCTCTATCAAAAAAGTGTTCTGTATTTAACAAAATTTCGTTAAATACTGTTGTACGACAAGAATGGGTATTGTTAACCGCAATTTTAGTATACCATAAGAATTTATATATTTATTAGCTTTTTAGAAGTTACCCATTGAAATTTTCATGTACATTTCTTTCTATTTTAATTTTTATATAATTATATATCACCCCAAAGGAAAATAGAAATAATAAAAATTATTTTTTAATGAATTGGTAGATTACTTTTAATCTCTTTTACCTAAACATACTCATAAAGATATTCAATTGACAAGCTGGATGGATGTAGGCGACGTTAACGCAGGGACATGTGTTAAAAAAAGATATTCAATAAGTCACATTTTTGGGAAAGAACTCTTCGTTCATTTATAACATGTGTTAGTGGTTCATGCTGTAACAGAACACCATGATGTAACCTGACATGTGTTCATGTATAACATGTGTTAAGCCCCTGTTAGAATGATATATAACGTGTGTTAATCTTTGTTAATTAAAAAAAACAAGTAATATCTATTTTATTTTTGTTGATGTTTAAAATATCCGATAATGTGGATACCGAGCGTAACACTTGTACAAGTTAGTATGTAACATGTAATATTTAAACGAGCCATTTAGGTAACACATGTACCGGTAGTTTTGGAATATATAATATGAAACGGGTCATTTGTTGTGCACATTTTGGAATATATAACATGTATTAAGCCTCTATTATAATCTTTTTGTAACCTGGCATGTATTCATGTATAAGCTCACTTACAAAACACCATGAGGTGTATATACTGATCTAACATGTGTTACAATTTGTCTGTTTGGAACATGTAGTTGCTTAACATGTGATAAGGGTGAAAACAGTCGACGGAGGCGATGGGTTTAATGGTGAGCTTAGTTAATATAGTAATCTTGTTGGGAAAACCTTGCAAACCCATTATATGGCCTACAATCAGCCATGTATACACAGACAACTTGACTATACTTTTTGCTTTTGAGGGTATAATTGTAACTTTACATTTAACCTCCCAACCCAAAAGATCTTATCCCCATTTGATTTGACAACTCTAATTAATGCATCTCACATCATTGCAGAACCACCATTTCTTTTAGCTTATTTATTTTAAAAGGGAAATTTTTCAAATCCTCTTCATCTTCTTAAACAAGATCTTTAGTACGAGATCCACCATTAATCTACCATGGAGCCTCCACCAACAATGCTTGAATTAATGTTACCAGAGTTTGGCATCGAGTTTGACAACGACAATGAAGAAAATGTTCCAGGTTTGTACAACGATATGCCGTTGATGTTGTTATTTTCATAAAAGAAATCAAAGAATCAAGATGCTGTCAAAATATTTTCATTTTGGTTTTAGTTTCCTTTCAATAATAAGTTGGTTTTGATATTTAATTGCCATTTACTTTGATTTTCGTTCTTCACAATGTTTTTTTTTTTCCAGAATTAAGAATGTTGCCAAAAGATTTTTAATTTTTAATACCATTGATTTTTGTTTCAAAATAAAGAAGGACGTTTATAGGTAATAATATTTCAATGCTATTGATTTTAGTTTGGTTTTCATTCTTCTGTGTTGATTTATGTCTCCAACAATCAATAATGGTGTTTATAAATTTTGATTTTGATTTATGGATTACTTGTTTTGGTTTCAAACTCGTTGATTTTCATCCATGGATTAATTATTTTTGAGTTAAAATCATTTTTATGTTAAAAAATTGTGTTTGGTTTGGTTGCTTGTTTGGGGATTTTGAACTGTTTTTTTGTTTGTTTGGTTGCTTGTTTGGGGATTTTGGTCTGAATAGTAACTGTTTTTTGTTGGTTAGGTTGCTTTGTTTGGGCTTTAGTAACTGTTTTTGTGTGTTATAATACAGAAACAGATCCATAACATGTGTTAAGCCCCTGTTAGAATAATATATAACGTGTGTTGATTTACAGAAACAGACCCATAAAGATATTCAATTGACAAGCTAGATGGATGTAGGCGACGTTAATGCGGGACATGTGTTAGAAAAAGATATTCAATAAGTCACATTTTTTGGGAAAGAACTCTTCATTCATTTATAACATGTGTTAGCGGTTCATGCTGTAACAGAACACCATGATGTAACATGACATGTGTTCATGTATAACATGTGTTAAGCCCCTGTTAGAATGATATATAACGTGTGTTAACCTTTGTTAATTAAAAAAAAACAAGTAATATCTATTTTATTTTTGTTGATGTTTAAAATATCCGATAATGTGGATACCGAGCGTAACACTTGTACAAGTTAGTATGTAACGTGTAATATTTAAACGAGCCATTTATGGTAACACATGTACCGGTAGTTTTGAAATATATACTATGAAACGGGTCATTTGTTGTGCGCATTTTGGAATATATAATATGTATTAAGCCTCTATTATAATCTTTTTGTAACCTGACATGTATTCATGTATAAGCTCACTTACAAAACATCATGATGTGTATATACTGATCTAACATGTGTTACAATTTGTCTGTTTGGAACATGTAGTTGCTTAACATGTGATAAGGGTGAAAACAGTCGACGGAGGCGATGGGTTTAATGGTGAGCTTAGTTAATATAGTTATCTTGTTGTAACCCGACTTGTATACATATGTAACATGTGTTAAGCATTCATTGTAATCTTTGTTGTAACCCGACTTGTATACATATGTAACATGTGTTAAGCAGTCATTGTAATCTTTGTTGTAACCCGACTTGTATTAATGTATATGAAAGTGGTTTGCAAAACACTATGATGTGCATATACTGATCGTAACACTACGTTGTGCATATACTGTTGTAACATGTGTTACACTTCGGGGTAAGAAGTGTTACATTGTTGAATGTAGGGCATGATCTACTTTATCTTATATGTTGTAACATGTGTTACTTCGGGGTAATATATCTTGCATACTGGGTGATATTCAATAGCTCATACCTTTAATAGTAGTTTATTATTTTTCATTAAATATATTACATATTTAACAACCATTGTTACATATGTAACGACCATTGTTACATATGTAACGTTGCCTTTTTAACGTATGTAACACATGTGTACCAAAGGAATGATGTGACCAACATTTTATCAGGTCATTCTTTGCTATTATTTAGTTACCTCTCACATAAGTTACACATGTTACGTCCAACACCAGTTACAAATGTTAATCAAAACAAAAGTCACTTGTCATCATGAGTTCTTACTAATTGCACGCATTACAATCAAACTTAAAGGTAACAAAAATATTTATACAAGCTTAAATATGTAAAGATGATCCAAAAACTATCATAAAGATTAAAAAAATCTAGCTACGCTTTGCGTCCTGATAACCATCTTTATTTTGAACATAGACATCCATTTACATATGAACAAAACAAGTATATCAGTGTTAAGGTCCTAAAGTTAAACTTATTAACACAAATGTAACTACATGTACATCAGTGTTAAGACCCTAAAGTTAAACTTACAAAAAGATTATAACAGAGGCTTAACACATGTTATATATTCCAAAATGTGCACAACAAATGACCCGTTTCATATTATATATTCCAAAATTTCCGGTACATGTGTTACCATAAATGACTCATTTAAAATTACACGTTAACTTGTACATGTAATACTTGTACAAGTGTTACGCTCGGTATCCACATTATCGGATATTTTAAACATCAACAAAAATAAAATAGATATTACTTGTTTTTTTTTTAAATTAACAAAGTTAACACACGTTATATATCATTCTAACAGGGGCTTAACACATGTTATACATGTAATACTTGTACAAGTGTTACGCTCGGTATCCACATTATCGGATATAACCATCAACAAAAATAAAATAGATATTACTTGTTTTTTTTTAAATTAAGAAAGGTTAACACACGTTATATATCATTCTAACAGGGGCTTACCACATGTTATACATGAACACACGTCAGGTTACATCATGGTGTTCATTTACAGCATGAACCACTAATACATGTTATAAATGAACGAAGAGTTCTTCCCAAAAGATGTGACTTATTCAATGTCCTCGCATTAACGTCGTCTACATCCATCCAGCTTGTCAATTGAATATCTTTATGAATCTGTTTCTGTAAATCAACACACGTTATATATCATTCTAACAGGTGCTTTATGGGTCTGTATCTGTAAATCAAACAATCAAACAAAAAAACACTTACTATACAAAAGCCCAAACCAGCAACCAAACCAACAAAAAAACAATTATTGTTACGATCAAAAGCCCCAAACAAGCAACCAAACCAACAAAAAAACCTGTTCAAAATCTCATCCTAAAGTTTTCGATGTATTAAAAATACATGAACATTAACCATTACTAGAACACTTTCAGCCCATAAAAACATACTAACAACCATTTCAACAAAAAATCAAGCGTGACATGATATTTCAAGAACACTTACCGGATCTAGAACCGTCCGATGAACACGAAGAAGATCTTCAAATCTTCTTCTCTCACACACACTTGTGCATGTGTCTTTGTGATAAAGATTGTTGTTTCTCTATCTAAAACATCAACTTTCTCTCTCTAAAAACATTCATCTTGCCATCATTCTCTCTCTAAAACAACAAACTTCAAACTTCTTCTCTCTCACACACTTGTATGTGTGTTCTTGGTGTTATAGATGAACATGATGAAGATTGTTGTTTCTCTCTCTAAAACAACAAATTCCTCTCTCTAAAAACCTTCATCCTGCCGTCATTCTCTCTCTAAAACAACAATCTTGAAACATTTTTCACACAATGTAGATCTGAACTTGAAGATCTAAACTTGTGTTTGGTGTTCATCAAGATCAGAACTTGAAGAAAGAGGAGAGAGGAGAGAGAGATAACATGTGTGTAAGAGAAATAAAGTTGATGTGTGAGAGAGAAAAGTCATATTTTCAATACCTTAAATGCCCTTCTCCTTTTACTTGTGTCTAATTTATGGTTTATTTAAATATAAAAGACACCAAAAAAACTCAACCATTGATCTACTTGGATGAAACAAAATCAATGGATGAGGTTGGGTTTTCAAGGTTTTCTCAAAAAGATACGATTTTCCACATAGCCCAACCATATATATATATAGGATAAGGTTCATGCGAGAACCACCTTTATTGTGAGAACCGCGAGAACCACCTTCATTGCAAAATAAAATCTAAAAAATAAAAAAAGCACTCAAAAAAATTTTTTTAAATATTTTTTTAATAAAAATCGTTATATTTCGTTACCAAAAAAAAAAAAACTTTTTTTTTCGAGTAACAGTTATCCATGCACATGTACATATGTATCATAACTTCGACAAATTCAGTAATACGTTATCACTAGTAGATAATTGCACTTTAATTTACAATATCATCCATAATACACTCAATTTTACATTAAATGCATATGTGCATCATTATGTATAACAATTATATACCGTGTTTTGGTACAAAAAGTTTGTGATTTTGAATGATGAAGTAGGCTCATATATATGTTTTTTGGTTAGTTATATCTAGTGGTTGATAGGTTCATTAGTTGTCACTTTATGATGTAATATGTTGATTGGATGGTATAAACGGTGTTGATATACATGTAATAAAGTGAAAATATTGGTATTGGTATTGTATTATAAATGGTAGGAGGTAATGGTATTGTATTATGGATGGTAGGAGGTAATGGAAGTGTATTATGGATGGTATGAGAGATGAAAAAGAAAGTGTATTCAAAGTAGTGTACCAAAACACCTTATTTCATGTTGATACATATAGATGCACATGTGCATTTCTTATATTGGTAACGTAAAAAGTTGTGTATTACACATGGTAGGTGTAAATGAAAGTACAATTGTCTAATGTTTGTAATGTATTACGGAATTTTTCAAAGAAATGATGAAAATGCACATGTGCATGGTAGTGTATTATGGATGGTATGATAGATGAAAGAGAAAATGTATTCAAATTAGTGTACCAAAATCTTATTTCATTTTAATATATATAGATACACATGTGCATTGTTTATTGGTAACGTAAAAAGTAGTGTGTTACACATGGTAGTGTAAATGAAAGTACAATTGTCTAATATTTGTAATGTATTATGGAATTTGTCAAAGAAATGACGAAAATGCACATGTGCATGGATAGTTGGTACTCAAAATTTTTTTTTATTTTTTTGAAATTTTTTTTATTGCTAGTAAATATAGCAACTTTTAAAAAAAAGTAATAAAAAAACAAAAAAAATTGGTATTTTTTTTGGATTTTTTTAGGTATTACTATTTGTGTTCACACTAGTTCTCGCGGTTCTCGCAATAAATGGTGGTTCCTAACGGATCCTTGTCATGTATGTATATATATATATATATATATACATATATATATATATATATATATATATATATATATATATATATATATATATATATATATATATATATAATATATAGGGGATGGATCATGAGAAAACTAGTTTAAATGAGAAAACAAAAAAACTAACTAAAAAAGTAAAAAAAAACATATCAATTTTTTTTTATTTTTTTATTAAAATTCGCTATATATATTATATAAAAAAAACTTTATTAAAAAATAAATAAAAAAGCACATAATGCACATGTGTAGTACACATATAGTGCACATATGCAGTATAAGTTTTTTTTTTTTGAAAAAAAAAGTTTTTTATACATAAAATACAGCGATTTTTTATAAAAAAAAATGTAAAAAAATGTACGTTTTTATGCTTTTTTAGTTAGTTTTCTCATTTATATCTAGTTTTCTCATGATCCTCTCCCTATATATATATATATATATATATATCGGTTCAAGAGAGAACCAAGCCGAGTTGTAACAACAGCGAGAACCACTCTCCACTAATAAGATAATGACAACCAAAAGGGTATTATAGTCATTTAATTAAAACCATCAAATCATCTCTCTCCCTCGTTAAAGTCACTTTTAAAGTCTTTTTAATTTCTCTCTCTTCAATTTCTCTCTCCTCTTTTTATTATTTGTAAAAAAAATTATAAAAAACTTTTTGTAAAAAAAAGTTTAAAAATAGGGTGAAAAAAAACGGGCGTAAAAACGAGACGTAAAAACCGGCGTAAAAAAAGTTTAAAATGCACGCGTAAAAACCGGCGTAAAAAAGTTTTAAAATGCACGCGTAAAAACCAGCGTAAAAAAGTTTTAAAACCTGTGCATTAAAAAAAATTTATAACCTACACGTAAATAAAGTTTAAAATGCACGCGTAAAACCGGGCGTAAAAAAAGTTTAAAACCGCTCGTAAAAAATTTTAAATCGGCGCGTAAAAAAGTTTCTATATCGGCGTGTAAAAAAAGTTTAAACCAGCGCGTAAAAAAAGTTTTAAACCGGCGCGTAAAAAAGGTTTTAAACCATGCGTAAAAAAAGGTTTAAACCGGCGTGTAAAAAGTGTAAACCGGCTCGTAAAAAAAGTTTAAACCGACGCGTAAAAAAAGTTTAAACCGGCGTGTAAAAAAAGTTTAAACCCGCGCGTAAAAAAGTTTTAAACCGGGGCGTAAAAAAGTGTAAACCGGCGCGTAAAATTTTTTTTTTGAACTAGCGCGTAAAAAAGTTTATATACCGGTGTGTAAAAAAGTTTAAACCCGCGCGTAAAAAAACGGCGGGTAAAAAACGGGGCGTAAAAAACGGCGTGAAAAAACGAGGTGTGAAAAAACGAGACGTAAAAAATGGCGCGTAAAAAAATCGGGCTTAAAGGCGCATAATAATCGTCGCGTAAAAAAAACTGAACGTAAAAAAAGGCTCGTAAAAATGTTTTTTTTTTGTAAAAAAATCTTGAAAAACATCGTTTTTTGTTAAAAAACCGATTTCAAAATGTTTTTTAATAAAAAAAATTTCTGATTTTAATAAAAAACAAAAAATATAATAAAACAAAAAAGTAATAAAAACAATAAATACAATAAGACAAGAAAAACAAATTTATCAAACTACACTTTTGGCATTAAAATATAAAAAACATAATAAGACAAAAGGATTTAATATAACTTTTAAATACTTTTAATCTCATCCATCCATTATCTAAGATCCAATGGTAAGAAAATGGTTCTCACGGTTCTTGCAACTGGAGGTGGTTCTCATTTTACCCATCTCCTATATATATATATATATATATATATATATATATATATATATATATATATATATATATATATATATATTTACGGGTATGAGTTGAGTAAACGGGTAAGTCTCTTTTGGATAATAGGTCGGATATCACATAATACCCTCTTATATCGACCTTTTTTTTTTATAATTAATGCTATTCCCTAATACCCAACCTAGATGTTCAGGGTTTTGAGTTGTCCGCCAGGTTCGAATTAGTTTGCAATCTGTAGTCGTACACAACAAATTTATCGTATGATACACAGAAAGGGTGTTACTATCAACTATCAAGAAACCACCCATTAGCACACTAGGTTATATGTCAAAATTGCACGAGCCATATGATAGTCGGAAAAAAAGGTCATACGGACGGTATGTCTTTATTAATGGGTATCAGTCATTTCTTTGTTAGTTAAAATCTCATACATGTATTTGGCTCTAATACCATTTTTTGCTCAATCATATGACGATTTTACTACTTTTCGCTCCTCTCACATGAACACACAAGTAGTTTTAGGGTAATGTTTCATTGAAGTGTCTATAGCAGCGGCTTACATACACAAATCACTAGCCGTTCAAAAAAAAATCACAAAAATTCATGAGGCACTGATCATGCCTTTATCATTTGTATTCTAATTAATTAATTAATTAATTAATTACAAGAGTGTGCTGTTTTTATCAATAAAAACACAATGACAAATACTGGGTTGGCCTTTGTAAGATGCCAGCTTTGTTCTCTTCCTTTTCGTTGGTAAACGCGGTAACAGGAAAATAATAAATTTATTCGAACATCATACATTGCATCTAACAAATTTATATGATTCAAACACAAAATCTTTAGTACAAATAAGGTAAGATAATCAATACTATACTATAAAAAAATAAACAAAATTATAAAGCTTTTAACCGTTTTAAAAATATAAAAAGCATCCGGTCCGGTGTAAATGATATAGCCGTTCAGTCAAGCTGCTAGGGGTCCACTAAAAATAAACCGGGCAATGATTCTCCAATAACTCCAAATTAATATTTTTTTTTCCATCAAAGAGGCGACTTTAACTTTTAAGTTTAAATCCGTTTTCAACCTTTTTTTCCCTACAAAAGCATTATATATGCATTTTGTTTACATGTTAAAATACTTTAATTGCTACAATATATATATATATATATATATATATATACTTTTTCAAATAACTAAGACATGTAACAAATTATTTTTTTCTTTATTAAAACTAAACACAAAAGAATTGGCTAGGTAATAAATAAATAAACTAATAAACATATTGAGATATTAAATGGATCTGAACATATTTATCCAACGTTAATGTTTCCCAACAACCACAATGTAGTACTAAACGCGTCGCCGACCTCCTTCTCCTTTGTTTGTAATTATTATTTTTTGTACTTTTTTATTTAATTCACTGAGGTGTTTAATGTTATTGTTTATTATTTATTATATATATACATATATATATATATATATTAAATGCATTTTAATATAATTAAAAAGGTGCACTGAAATTAATTTTATTAACTATAAATATTGATTACTAATAAAAAAGTTAAAACTGGATTTTAATACAATAACTTTAAACAGTTACTATTTTAAGCTTCAAAACTGAAAGTAAACAAACTTTACTTTAGAGTAAACTTTAAAAATGGTTTCTGAGATTTAGTTACTTTTGGTACTTTAGTTCAAAACTAAGCCTTTTAAATCCGGGTCCTTGTTGTTTTAATCTTATTGTTATTTTCATCCAAAAGATCTTGTTGGATTTTTCCGTTAACATCCAATTTTTTTTTTGTCATTTTCCTCCTTTTTAATGAAAGACAAAATGATCAGATTTTTTAATTTATTATAATAAAACGTTAAAAGACCATTTTACCCGTCATCAAAAGAGAGAAAAAAGACAAAAAGAAAATGTATGTTAACTGAAAAATCTAACCAGATTTTGATTTTGATTTTGTATGTTTACTATTTACATTATAATCATAAATTCAAACAACGTGATTTTGATGTTTATGTGTAGAAGACGAATTCAAACAACGTGGGTTCTAATATAATATTTAAAAATTAATATTTAATATACAAATTTTCAGTATATGAAATGAAATTATAATTTACATATTGCAGGTAATTTCGTTTAACCTTTTTGTCAAAGAAAGTGATTTTGGTACATAAACAACCTAATCCCATAGGAAATTACACCGACACAATTTGGAGTTTTAGTATTTCTATACCAAGAAAAGTATGAAATAATAATAACATATTTATATATTATAAGATAAAGTTAAAGGGTGTTGAATATTCTTTCTCAATGTTTGTGCTATATCATATGAAAAAGGGTTAATCTAAAACATAATCTAGAAGATATAAATTAAACTCATGACAATCAAATATTCATGATATTTATAGGTGATAGTTTTTTAAAGATTTGTGCAGTTTTTTCTGTTTACATCGCGCAAACATTGTCATCTGCAGACTTAATTGTTTTTTCGAAGACGTTTTATTAAAAAACGTCTATGCGAGCTCTTCTTGGTGCAGAATTGGCCCAATCACTTCTAAGATCTTCTAAGTCCTGCAGAGGGTTAAACGCCACCACTCCTACCACCGTCCTCCACCACCCACCACCGCTAGTTTATTTTAGAAGTCTACAAATTTTAAAAAACAAACAACCTTATTTTTGCAGACTATAGAGGTTTGATTCACCTCTTCTTCTACAGATGTCTGCAAATGTGGTCCGCAGACTCCATACATTTTATCTCTTAAAAAAACTGCATCATAGAGGTGTTTCGACCGAGGTTATCTCTTCTGATTCTCTTTGATTAACACGAATTGTGGTCCTTAGTGAATCGATCAGCAAAACTCAAACAACATCGTGAACTCGTTACGAGAAAGAGAGGTTGGGGTCTTCTTGTAACCATCATCCGGTATGAGAATAAGTATATGTTCTTTTTAGAGAGAAAAGTAACAAGTGTGTGTTAAGAATGAGAGAGCAAGGATTAGAATCATTAAACCTTTGGTAGAGGCCGATATTTATAGCCGAATGGTTGGAGAAGGAGAAGGGTTGATTCGGCCAGACGTCACTATCAAGAAATATCCATTTAGTCCTCTATGCCGTAACAGTTAGTGTCCGCAGAGGTGTGAGTACGATCACGCATCGTGATTGGCGACACCTCACTTTCAGGATATAGTTATTGTCTCGACTGTCATCAACCGTTAGTGGAGGTTGAGAATAGGTGAAATGGCACACGTTGATTGGTCACACGTCGATGTCGGCTTTACTGATTCTCCTCTGCATGATCGCATATCGTGGGTGCGACTGACGCAGAGCCTGACGAGTGTTGATTGGTTGTGCATCCCTTTCACGTTGCATGTCTGCACCTTCGTGCTGGGGGGGGGGGGTTTCCATGCCCACAATGGTACACAAGAACCAACTGAGTGTTTTTAGACTAAGTGTGGGTATAGTCCTATACGCACAAGGCTAAGTCGCAACCCGCACGATAGTTGGAACCATAGCCCTACATTATGGTTAATTAAATACCTCACAAAATCAATTGTTATTAAAGTGATTATATTATATCACTATTTTAAGTGATTATATTATATCACTAATGGTAGACCCCAGATATCCGATCGTTCATTGATGAATATTTCATCGATAACTACTTCGTCAACGGATAACCTGCGGTTATTACTTGCAAATCTATGATAGCATTATCCTTAACGGGTCATTGACTAATCAGTTACTGTGCTTCGTTAGTCGGTGATACTATTTTTAATTATGAATTCACATAACTAACCTGAATTTGTCATAAAAACAGGCCTATGCTATTTAGTAACACTGAAATACCATAATAACATGTGTATTGCATGAGTTGATTATTAAGAAATATGTAATATGTAATACATATATATGTATATATGTTCCATATAATAATGTATATTAATAATATTATTTTTCTTATTGTGTATCTTTCTAAAATAACTTTTAATAAAGTAACTGAAAATAATTTTATTGTTGTGTCATAAATTAGATTTGTTATTCTTATTAATGCGGATTTAATTAATAATTAGTAAGTGAAAATAATTTTATTATTCCACTTTTTTTTTTGAATGGAAAAAATATTTTAATACATGTCGTGTGAGACTTGAAAAAAAACTAAGTCTTACAAATTCAATTGTATAAAGACTTTGCCTTTCATAACGTTTCTATATGACTTGCGCACACTGTTCTCAAGACCAGCTAATCGGACCAGAGATCGTAGTCTTGTTACTAAACTAAAAGAAGAATAAAAAAAAAGGAAAAATAAACTGAAAGAAGAATAACAAAAAAATAAAAAAAATAAATATATAATAAAAAAATCATATTACCACTCATACCCCTCTGTCTTTCTTCTACCTCCGAATTGTCCTGTTTGTGCAGCATTTCCTCTGCAAACACCCACAAAACTCCCAAAATCTGTCACTAATTCCAAAACCAAACACTCCTACATTAAAAAAAAAACATTCATAAAAACAAAACTCAAATTAAAAAAAAACACACTTCTCTTCAATGGAGTCTCTCTCACGTCCCTTTCACTCCAAAAACCTTTCCAATCCCCCCTACGACGTCGTTTTCTCCGGCAACCGTCGCAAATGCTCCCAACCGTCGCCTATTCCCCTTCAAGATTACCGTGAAATTTTTAGCACCTCTCAAGCTTCTTCTATTCCGGTTCTTGATCTTTCATCTTTAACACAACCTGTTGATTCTTCTTTGAGCTTCAATTTTAAAGATTTGAAGCCGGATTATTCCAAGATTTTTGGCGGGTTTTGTGACGAAAGCGTCGCTGTTTCGTACGAAGAGTTGTATGATTGCGACAAAGTGAGGTGGGTTTTTGATCTTTTTAAAATGGGTGTTGGAAAGTTTGTCTTTTTTTGTGGGTCGATTGAAACAGAGTTTTCTTGATCTTGTTCTTGATGTTTTTTGCTATATATGGTGTTATGAACGGCAGTTTTTGGCAATATTAATGTGGGTTTTGTTGGTTTTTACATATGCTTAAATTTGTAGTTTATATGGTTTTGGAATGTACAAAAGTAACAAACTATGTGGGATTTTGGAATATATTTTTGTAGGTATAAAATTCATAATTTTTTTTTGATTCAGAAGATCAAACCGTTTTGAAACTTTCAACTTCTGAGGTTAATTAAAGATTTTAAGTTTTTGGCTATATCCCTACATTAGAAGATTGGTAAGTGTTTAAAGCTATGTGCAGAAGATTAAAATTTTATGTATATGGTAATTTTTTTTTTATGATTTTGGAACATTCAAAAGTACCAAACTTTTGTGATTTTTTGCCAAATATTTTTGTAGATATAAAATTTGTATTTTTTTTTTTTTTTGATTTAGAAGATCAAACAGTTTTGAAAATTTTAACTTCTGAGGTTGATTAAAGATTTAATTTTTTGGTTAAATCCCTACACTAGAAGATTGATAAGTGTTTAAATTTAAGAGCAGAATATTTAATTTTTTAGACAAATATGGTGTTCTTGATTAATGATTATGTTTATGTTATCCAGATATAAGTTGTTCATTAAGGTCTAATTTGTATGATATAGTTTCAAATTAGGTGGGAAGTTGGAGAATCGTTGTTGTTTCCTAGTATGATATGATCTTTTTCCTTTTTTGGTTGTCGGTTTTGTACGCGAGTATTGATTGCAAGTTTTAACCTTTTTACGCGATTAATGGTTTTTCCAGGGCGCCTTCATCGACATCACCAAGTTCACAAGATTCGGATAATCTATCTCGACAGTCTCCTGATGCGTTAAAGCAGTTTAGCATGTCATATAACAAGATCAGCCCGAAATCTAAAGTTGGGTTAGATGGGACAAAACATGTTACACAAGTACCTCCGGTAACTGGATTCACTTGTTTCGTTGATAAAGCCATTATGGAAGCTAAGAAGCCGAATCTATCAGCAGTTAATATTAAATCTTCAAGAAATGCTGTGAGAAAAGAAAGTAATCCTGTTGAGTCGATCTCTGAAGATAAGAAAGCTAAAACATTTGATGTTGATTTTAAAAGACGTCCCTCGATGGTATCTTCTTCACCGATCGGTGTAGTTAATGATAAAGACGATTCAAAGAGATCGGTAAATTCAGAGTCGCGCACAACAGATTTTGATGAGGAAATTGATGTGAATTCGGCTGCTTTTGCGTTGAAAAAAGCGATAGAAAAAGCTCAAGAAAGTATACGGATTGCGAAAGAATCGGTTGGCAGAAAGAAGAACGGTCTTCGAAGCTTTTCAAATAATAAATTTAAACATAGTTCGAAAGTTGAAGAGCCGAAACGCAGAGATGAAGATTCATCACAAGTTTTTCAGGATGTCGGTAGGAATCGTAAATATGGTGGCACAGTTGTTCTTCCAAGTTTTATGGAGAGTGAGAAGCTTTTTGTTGCAAAGAAGTTTATAGATGAAATACATGAGAAAATATCAGAATCGGTTAAAGATAGCAAATTTGTAGATGATACCGTTGCTTCTAATGCTACGCAAGTTACTAGCGAAACGGAAGCCAAACCTGCTGATTCAGCTGGAAAAAATGAACACGCGAATTTGTGTTCTGAAGCGGTTGACACAGAAACAAGCAAGATTCAGACTTCAGACTTTGTACATGAATATCAAACAGATGACAAGATTGTAGATGAATACGAAGCAGAAATCGAGGTAAGCGAGCCCGCCATTGAAATCTTGGAGCATCAGACCGTTGTGAAAGAAATAGAACCGGAAGAGAATAACAATGAGGTATCGCAAGATTCTAATCAAAATGATTACGTGAATAGATTAGAAGTCGAGAATGTTCCAGAGGATGAAGAAATCGAGTGTGCAGAAAGTGAGAAACATCAGGAGAAGATTGAAGAGGCCTCTGTATCGGTTGAAAGTGAAAATGAATCCGAACATGACCGAAGGTATGAAGTCCACAAGGATGAAGAAAGTGGTGAGGTGTTTGATGGTTTCTGTGAGATGGATGCGAAAGATACTGTGCAAACTTGTGATGATAAGTTAGAAAAAAGTGAAGTGAAGCTGCATGATGATTGTGAGACGAAACAGGAAGATGATCACACAGTTGAAAGAATAGGGGAAAGGTTGGATGACTCTTGTGATCTGGAATTCGATGAGACGTCAAGTGACGATAATGTTATTGAAGAAACTGATGATGTAGATCTTGTTCATGTTGCAAGCAACAATGTCGAAATGAATGACGTAAATGTGGAAGCTGATGATTTAGATCGTGTTCGTGTTGCAAGCAACAATGTCACTATGAATGATGTAAATGCGGAAACAACTCAAGACGTTGATGATGTTGCAGAAGTTTCTTGTGAAGTTCAAGCAGACGAAGCAGAATTCTGTGAAAAAACTTATACAGATCGAACCGGATCCAATAACAATGACGATGAACACGAAGTAAAATCAGATGAAAGTTATATTATCGACAATCTGGCTGATCTTGGTACAGAGAACGATGCACGATCGGAATCATCTTCCGGTAGTACACATGTCGAGAAGATAGTTGGAGGAGAAAGTAATATTATCGACAATCCGTCTGATCTTGGTTCGGAGACCGACGCACGATCCGAATCATCTTCAAACAATACGCAAGGTGAGAAGATAATCGATGAAGAACGTAATATCCAATCACCCCGAAACGAAACAACCCACACTGAAAATACAAATGAAATCAAAGAAACGATTGTCGAGGAGTCCGGGCCAAGCAAAGTATCAAGAAAAGATCGTGTTAGAACTACTGATGAAGAAGCAGCGGCGAAAGTAAGGGAGTGGGAGAAAAAACCGATTAGCAGTCGATAGAGCAATCAGGGAAGCTCGTGAACGGGCCTTTGCAGAAGCCCGTGAGAGAGCTGAACGCGAACGGGCTGCCGTTGAGAAAGCTACAGAGGAAGTCCGACAAAGGATGATGGCGGAGGCCCATGAAAAGGTTTCTAAAGCTTCGGTCACGAATAAATCGTCTTCCGACAAAACTTCTGCACAGTCTAAACTTAGAGCCGAACGGGCTGCAGTGGAAAGAGCCACTGCGGAGGCCCGACAACGGGCTTTAGAGAAGGCTATTTCTCAGAAGACTGCTTTTGTAAGTAGTGAAATGAAATTAATATGTTTCTTGCTAATCAAGTCATTACCTATATATTCGTATTGTTGTTTATATTGTATATATTATCATTGTTTGTGCAGGAGTTGAACCGTTCTGAATCGGCTTTGAGAACAAAAGCAAAATTAGAAAAGCATAACAGGATCATGGAAAGGGCGGTATGTGTTGCTTTTTCTTCATTATTAAAGAGTTAACTGCCATTTACGTCCCTGTGGTTTGTCCACTTATGCCATCACGCCAAATTTCCAAATTGTACCATTTTCCTCCATGGTATTATCAAAATATGCCATTTCAGTCCAAGAAACTAACCCCAGTTAAAACTTCTGTTTAATGAATGGTAAAATTGTCATTTTCCATTTTCTTTTATTTTTTTAGATCCCTGTTAAACCCACCCCATTTAATTCCCTGTTGAAAGGGGTGGGTTTTAAAAAAGGAAATTAAAAGAAAATGGTAAATGATAATTTTACCCTTCATTAAACAGATGTTTTTAACCGGGGTTAGTTTTATGGACTAAAATGGCACGTTTCCAGAATGTCAAGGAGGAAAATTGTACCATTTTGAAATTTGGCATGAAATAGCGTAAGTGGACAAACCACGTGGATGTAAATGGCAGTTAACTCATTATTAAATAACAGGTTTATGAATACTTACAAAATTAATCACTCGCTAATTTGGTGGTTTTATTTTTAGGCTAAAGCACTTGCAGAGAAAGAGAAGCGAGACCGTCTTGCACAAAAGGAACAAGCTGAGAGAAATGTAACGATTTTTAGTTAAATAGAGTGATTACCGTCTTCTTTATTCTTTATATTATTATCGTAATATTTTTGTATCTAATTTTATTTCAGCGGTTAGCCGAGAATCTTGATGCTGATATCAAACGGTGGTCTAATGGAAAAGAAGGGAACCTGCGAGCATTGCTTTCAACACTTCAATATGTACGTAAAACCTTCCTACTCTTACAATAATAATCTAACTTTTTTTAGTAACGCGATGTTGGAGATATGCATTTGAATTTCAACATGTTGGACCATATCCTTTATAGTTAAGTCATTGTCATTGTTAACCCTTGTGGCCCGTTAGAGATAAACTGTAGCCCAAATGAATGTGTTTTTATGTAAACGGGCCGAGATTGCTTCCTTGAACATCTCAGCCGATGATATTTAACTAAATTCTTGAACTTGCAGATTCTTGGACCTGAAAGTGGTTGGCAACCGGTTACTTTGACGGAGATCATAACCACAAGTGCCGTAAAAAAAGCATATAGAAAAGCTACCCTTTGTGTTCATCCCGATAAACTGCAACAACGAGGGGCGACCATTCAGCAAAAGTATATATGTGAAAAGGTTTTCGATCTTTTGAAGGTATGCAGTTAATCTTCGGGTCTTCTCTTGTTACAGCATTGTACAATTCTTGTATATGTATGAACAGCTAGAGGTGGCAAGATGGGTGATTCGGGGGATTCGGAAACAGGTCAAAACAGGTTTAGGTGGAAACGGGCCGTTTTTTAATGTGGGATGAAATGGGTCGAGTTGATACACTAGGGATTTTGTGAATAATAATTAAAATAATGTATTAACTATGATGCTCAAAACTCAAAACAATATTATTACAATAAAATTTAAATATCTAAAAAAATGATTTTAAGTGGTTCCAATGGTTTGGCAAACAGTTCAAAATAGGTTCCGGTTGAAATACTCTTTTTAGCATGCGCCGAGACCTTTTATAAAAGAAATTAACGCGCTGGTTTGTATATATTATTATTATGTTAGAAATTTAGATATATAAATAAAACCATTAAGAGGTAGTATGCATTAATAAATGACATTGCAACCTTTCGACCCGTTTGACCCACTAATGTTTATATTGATTTTGTCCATTTTACTAGTTTGTGAAAAAACTTAACCCGTTTACCCAGATCAAATCCCATTCGTTAGTTAATGAGTCGAAATTGCCAGTTATGGTTAGCGTATTTTTGGTGATTGCATTTTGGGTCTAATACGCTATAGCATCTTCTTATTGTGTATTATCTGCGCAGGCGGCATGGAACAAATTTAACTCCGAGGAGAGATAGCAGCCTCAAGGAGGCGGTGGTGGCCGCGGCTGTGGTGGTAGCTGAATATTATTTATTCATGAAGTGAACTTTCTTTAGTGATTATGTGATTTATTGAACAAAAATGAAAAAAAAAGAGTTTAGTGTAGTCAGGTATATGCTTTTCTCATATTTGGACATGATGCTGTATGTGAGAAGTCAATATACCAAGACTTTGACACTAAACAATGTATTCATTTTTATAATATTGTCTTCTAGTTAGTTATTTAATGTACTTCACCATTTGCTTTACAAATGCACATTCATATAAAATATAGAGTTAATTACGTTTTTCGTCTCCGTGGTTTGTCAAAAATCACTATTTCAGTTCATTAGTTTAAAAATTGTTATTTCAGTCCCTGTGGTTTCACTTTCGTAACTATTTCCATAGGGACTGAAATGGCAATTTTTAAACTAATGGAATGAAATAATGATTTTTAACAAACCACAGGAACGAAAAACGTAATTAACTCTAAAATATAACTTCTTTTTATCTTCCTAATCTATGAACATATACTTGACAATAATTTAAAAGAGTCTTCGGTATGGCCTATGTCACCCACGACTGGTAGCAATACCTGACGTCGCAAACTATGTTCAGTTTTGTTTTTAAACTCAAACCGGATATGATTATCCATGTGTACTAACAATGGTCGTATAATGTGCTGACCAGGTGACTAATTATAATTTTTTTACGGGTTTGGAGGGGTACAATGGTATCAAAACCATACAATGTCTGTTTACCCGTATCGAACCGAGTATATTAAAATACTATATATGATCTTAAAATATATAATATATAGTATTTTTTTAAGTTATTAGAAACCTAAATTGTTAAAAGTTTAGAATTTTATTGACTATATAGTGGAGTACTTTATATCCTGTTTGGATTTTTTCGAGTGAATTTAAACTTAAGTTTTCAGTTGTGAGAATTCAAAATGGTAGTTCTTACCCAATACCCACACAAGATATAAGCATGTTTATTTGACGTATATAAAGGTTTGTTTGGCTAAGCTTATTTAACTCAAAAGGTACTTTTAATGAAAAAGACTTATTGACTTATGACTTTTTGAAAATGAGTTTTTAAAAAAGTGTTTGGATTAGCTTATGGGGTAGGAAAAGCCAATAAGTTAATAAGTTGCTTTTTAAAAAGTGTTTAGCTTAGCTTTTCCATGTAAAATACTAAAAAGCTCCAAAAAGCCACAAAATTCTAGCTTTTCAAAACTGATTTTTTCCTCCTACTGAAAAGTTGTTTTGAAAAGTCCTTTTCAATTACCTAAACAATATTTTGACTTATTTGCTTTTTGAAAAGCCAATAAGTTAATAAGTTGGTTCAAAAAGCTTAGACAAACATGCCCTAAGACATGATTTTACAATGTCATATGGTAATTGAATTATCAAATCCGCATAATTCTATAAAAAAGAATTTGCACAACAAAATTTACTTTATACCATGTGCCAGTGGTGAATCTTGAGATTTCCAACCGAGGGGTCAAAAACGTATATATCTAAAATTCTACACGAAAACTACATACCGTGAACTACTGAGCGAAAAGTTCGAAGGGTCGAGCGCCCCTAGGCCCCCACAAAGCGGCGCCCTTGCTCTATGATACATAAAACTTGTGGACAAAAGATGTGTGTTATCGTACGTGTTAGGTGTATGCATTCAATAACACTTGTATGAAATGAAATTTAAGATGTTGACTTACCAATTGGTACACAGTTGACAGTTCATTACTACTATTAAATATGAAAAATATTATATATTATCGGAAATATCAAATAGAAAGTTTAGATTGGCTAGGAAGTGTAGGAAACAATAATAAGAGGACACGCGGCAAATAATAAAAAAACATAAGGATGGACATTTTAGTCAATCTCATTTCATCTATTATATTTATCATTCTCTGCATCTTCAAAATCCACCATTTTCAAAACCCGCCATCTTCAACCTTTCCTTCGCTTTCTCTCTCTAGAATTACTACATCATAGTACGATTATCTTCATTAATGAACGGTTGAAACATTCAATCAATGTGTTCTTCAATTTCTGTTTGAAGAACCCAATTTATATTTTGCAATTTCTCATTTTTTTCAAGTTAACATAATGCGATGGAACATGAGAAATCGTTTGAACCAGGTACGTCTCTTCTCAAATTTCTCAAACATTTTCTCAAACTTCCCTTCTCTTGATGTATTCTTGTGTTTGGCCAACATTATTGGTCTCAAATTTTATTAAGAAATCAGTGATAAAAACTTACACACCAGGTGTTTGACAAAATGTCTCAAAGAAAATTACAAAACAGTTTTCAATTTAAACTTTCATTTAGAATTGTGTTTTACAAAAGAAAAAAAACACTTTTTTTGTGTGTTTTTTGTCCATTGTGTTTTACAAAATAATGAAAAAAATTTGTTTTGCCATTGCGTTTTACAAAATAATGAAAAAACATGGTTTTTTGTGTGTTTTTTGTCCATTGCATTTTATAAAATAATGAAAAGACACGGTTTTTTCCATTGCGTTTTACAAAATAAGGAAAAAACACAGTTTTTTATGTGTTTTTTGTCTATTGCTTTTTAGAAAAACACTTTCTTTTGTGTTTTTAGTCAATTGCGTTTTAGAATAAACACTTTCTTTTGTATTTTTAGTCCATTGCGTTTTAGAAAGAACAATTTGTTTTGTGTTTTTGATCCATTGCGTTTTAGAAAAGACATTTTTTGTGTTTTCTGTTCATTGCGTTTTAGAAAAAACACTTTCTTTTGTGTTTTTAGTCAATTGCGTTTTAGAAAGAACACGTTTTTATGTTTTTGATCCATTGGGTTTTAGCAAAAATCATTTTCTTTTGTGTTTTTTGTCCATTGCGTTTTAGAAAGAACACTTTCTTTGTGTTTTTAATTCATTACGTTTTAGAAAAAAATCATTTTTTTCGTTTTTTGTTCATTGCGTTTTACGCATCTGGGTTATGGAAAACTTTTTTTTCGAAAGTATAACAATAGTGTGCTCGTTTTAAAGATGAAAAAACGCTCGTTTTTATGGTGCAATTTTTATAAAAAAAAATAATGCCGTATGAAAGAGTTATTAACGTTTAAAAAACATGGGGAATTGGAGGAGAGAGAAACTATTGTTTTGTATTGACTAGAATGCCCCTACAAAAACCCACGCGCCTCCTCTTTTTTATTCAATTTAATTCGTTTAATTTTAATCCTTAATTACTAAATGGATGAACAAGATTACTTCCTATCTTTTCTAGTGATAGAAACTTTCTATTGTACCCTGACCTATTATATTAATGTCAAGAACAATATATAGAAGCGTAAAATATTCAAGAGAAGTATAACGTTGAATTAAAAACATTATTATACATGTGGGCAAAAAAATTTATTTATGACATAACAAAATAAGTAAACATTACATTAGAGATGGTAATAATTAATAAACTACATTACATTTACAAATCTTATAAATCTTATAGATAAACTAGATTACATTTTCACATCCTACAAATAATTTACATCAATATAGCAAATTAAGACAAAAAATTTTAGTCAATTTATACCCAAATTACAATTTTATAGAAAAAAGTACAATAATTTTTTACAAAATAATTGTGTTTAAACTAAGAATTTGACCTTAATTTCACTTTTAATTATGAAAATAAATTATAAAATAGGAGCCTGATTTTCCAACAATACTTAGTCAACAAAAGATAACACACACGAAAGATGTAATAAATCAATTCAGGTAACAAGATGCAAAAATAGTATTATTAGAGCTAGTATTATACAAGAAATGCTTACAAACCCTAGTTTGTTATTCTTAGATGGATCAACAACTGGGCTCGATTCAACTACTACGTAACCGATTGTTTCAACTTTAGGGAATTAGCAAGAGGGCAAACACCGGTGATGAGTGATGAGTGATGACAATGGTAAAAATCCAATACTATCAAAATAAGATATAACTTCCGAGTCTTCCGAAGAAAACATCTAATTAACTTTGTACAAATGGAAACTTAGGTGTATCACCTAATGACTCCAATCAAGAAGATCAAACTACAATCAAACAGAATTTAGTTTTAGCTCATATATTGAATCTAGCTAATAATTTGAAAGGTGAAACAATATAACTTGATGAACAAGTTGATTTTGCTTTAGATCTCAAGAAGTCAGTACAATGGAGTACAACTTGGTTGCAATAGTTCACAATATTGTGGAAAAAGATCTAAAAGAAGGAAGACGTGAATCTTTTAATGTTCTCAAGATCGCTCAAGGTGTAACAATTTCGTTTCTATAGTTTGCTTTGGTGGCAATCAGATACAACTCACATATAAGTTGTAAATTGTGATTTGGTGATTTTCCAAGAAATGGGTTTATGATCAATTTTTGAAATTGTATGAAATAAAGCATGAAGGTGTATAAGAATCACCAAATAAATCTTGGATTATGAATAATTCAAGTAAATTGATCTTTTGACATGAAACCCATTTGGTGATGGTGGAGGTGGTGACATGGGTGTATTACCCATGTCCAATTCTTGTACAAATTTGAAATATTATGTAGTGTGTGATGGTTACTTCTAGTTAGGTTTAGTATGGTGTGGAAATTATTAGATGTTTACTTGTGTTGATCAAGGAAAGTGATAAATAGGAAGAAAAGCAAGAAATACTTGTAAATTATGCTTAGAAATTAGTACACACATCAAGTGTTTGATGAAATATCTAGGTGAAGTTAGATGGTGAAATTATATGCAAGAGGTAAATATATACAGAATGTAATAATAATGTAATTGTTAGTAAACTTACATGAGGAATGTGTGTTTGAATTAATCATCCATATAAAGGTTTGGTTTGATTTCAAGATTTGGTAGAAGTGCACACTAGTGGCTTGTACTATATGCTTGAATGGTGGTGGACACCCTGTGTCGGAGTAGTGGCTTAATAGTAATTTAGAAATGGATGTGTATTAAATGTATAGCATATGGACTTGCTAGTAAGTGATGATGTTATGATTATGTTAATTTGGCTAACTTTGTATGTGGTTATCAAATGTAGAGTCATGAAAGCATTAGTATGTGTATATTGTATATGCAACTAAGTGATTATGTAGATGTATGTATCATACAACATGAGTATGAAATGCATATGAGGTCATTACTATGGTCCATCATATCAACATGAATGTATATTCATAAGTTGGAAGTTATATGCTAGAATGTTGACTTTCTGAAAGTCAACAAGGTATAAATAGCACGGTTAGGCATTTTGACACAAATGTAAGGTTAGAGAGATCATGAGATATCTGTTAGACCCATTATGTGTTATGTGTGATGATGAATTTTGATTTCGTGGATGTTGAACAATGTGGTTGTCAATTCGTGTTTATGCGTGTTAATGAATTATTAATGAAAGTCAATGTAATTAAGATTTGGAAAATGGATGTTGATATGAATGAGCATGCATACTAACAATGTTATGGATATGATGGCATGAAAGGATAGGAACCACATTAGTTTTGACTCAAGCATGGAAGGCTAACGGGTCAAGAGAAGGCAAAGAGGTAAGCACGATTTCAGACGCTTAAGGTAAGTGATTTCCGACTCACGTCTTAGTACGTAAAGGGAGTTTTGGTATGTATGAATGTGGGGAATTATGTAAGATTGTGAAGTTAATGGAAGTACTGAAGTAATAAAGTTAATGGTAAACTGTCATCAGAATACGACGTTTTTGACCTTTATGTCAGGTAGGATTTTTCATGAATTTCTATAAACATTCAGAATCCAAGAAAATTACACAAACTCATATTGAATATTTGGCATATCTCATAAAATATTCATATTTTTTGTACATCATTTAGTATTTTAAATAAAATACACAAACCGACTCAAAAACTGATGTTGTGCTGAAATTGCTGAAACTTTTTGTTAACATTAGAGATTGTATCTATTTGGCTATGTAAAGTGTCTTTGGAATGTAAAACCTAAATAGATGTCATTGCACACGTTATATTATATGTACTATAGTATTACTTGCTTTGCATGAAAATGAATTAACTTGAAGTCACCTAATTAGTCACCAACGGGTGGTCGGGTCAACTTGTGCTAAATGGTCAAACATAAGAGTCTTTTCTAAAACATCAAAACAACGAGGTTGTTTGGATTAAATGAGTTTTCTGAACCAACGCGAACATACACGTGTAGACACTACATGTGATAGGTAGTGGTTAACAAGACACCAACTCTTTGGCTTTTGCATATCCAGATTTTCTTCGAACTGTGAGTTCACTACTTTTCTAAAAGGATACATCCCTGGTATGGGACTACTTATATTCCTGGTAGAAATACTTTTACTTGGAATACTTTAGTTTAATTTCATGTCTGTAGTGGACTAAACGACTTCTATCTTGAAAGTACATACTCTTATACCGATCAGTTGCCGGGTGGCAAACGGTGTATTAGTTGATAGCGCTATTAGGTTTGACAAACCTCACACCGTGCTGGGGGCCGGGAGTGAACTTTAGACTCTAACTTTGCATCAATGCTATAGACATTGATGTGGGGCACAAACTTAATCAGTCAGTTTTCGGTACTTCATGTTTAGTTGCCTTAACCGTGGGTTAGCTACCCCTGACATGCCCTTATAACTTTTGAATCTGGATTTACTTCTTGTCGAACTAAACTTGTGAACTCACCAATTTTATGTTGATGCACTTAAGCATGCTTTTGCAGGAAGCTAGGTACGACACGCTTAGGACATGCATTGGAGTCGCATGAATAAAAGTTTTAGACATTATCAAGACATGTTACTTTTACTTAACGTTCGCTTCCGCCTTTACTTTAATAAGTCATGGTTAAACTTTATTTTTATAATTTAAAAACGGACTAGATGATTTATGCCATTTAAAGTCATTCGGTGTAACTAATGGCTATGTGGATCTTGGTTTGTCAAACGTCCCGCGGTAAAACCCTGCAACGGAATTTGAGGGTGTGACATTTGAAACGGTTGTGTGGGGATGTCAGAGATGGAGGTTGCTATAAGTGAGGTGGTGGCAATTGTTTTCGATGGTGGCTACAAATGGGTGGTGGCGGAGGTGCATGCTGGTGGTGGAGAGAGATAGGTATGTGTTTTGTAATTATACAGATGCGTGTGCATTGTGTGTGTATATAATATTGTTTATGGATTTTTAAATCAATTTTTTTGAATTAGAACTAAAAGAAAAACATATTTAAAAAATATAAATCTTTTACACATCACCATGACACGTCATCAAAAAATTATCCATGTCAGCAAAAAAACTAACTAGGTTAGTTTCTCGTTAGTTTGAGAGTGACATAATAAACAAAGTGTTAAGTTGAGAGTGGTGGGAGTTAAAGTGATAGTTAGGAGTGACAACAACCAATACCCAATATCTGGGAGTATTAAAATCCAATAACCCAACACTTATTATAGTTGTTGCCAATGCTAATTGTGTGTATATAAACAGAATGTAACGTTACTTGATAAATAAAAGAGGAAGCATTCTATTGCTTGAGGAGTTTTATTCCCATAATAATGTTGATGGTTAAATTATTTATCAAAGTGTCATTGGTAGAAAAATATTTATAAAAATAGTGTTTTTAATAAATTCTTTTGTTTCTGATTGATATGTGCTAAATTAGATATATTTATTATATAATATTCCCTACACTTTAAGTAACTTGGGAGTTATTTTTATTGCATGTCACTCCTAATTGATTCATATTTAGATTTTATATGTTTCAAATAGATAGATAAAAAAACAAAAGGAGTAAACATGAAAAGCTTTTAACTTGTTAACAATTATTAATGGCAATTAATTCAGACTTTACCAATTTCATTTGTGTTTCGTTAGATTGCATGAACCCTTTACTAAATGATTTAATGTGGTGTTAATGAATTAAATGGTGGCTTTATTATGAGAAATAAAAGAACATCTTACTAAAGAGGAATGGTTATCTAGGGATTCCTATTGGGGCGAATATGAAAAGAGCTACACATTGGCAACCGGTGGTGGAGAAGTTTAATAGGAAACTTTCGGCTTGGAAAGCAAAGAACCTCTCCTTTGCGGGAAGAGTGACTTTAGCTAAGGCGGTTCTTGGTAGTTTCCCACCTTATTATCTTTCTCTTTTTTAGCCCCAAAATGCATTGTTAAAAAATTAGAAAGTTTGAGGAGAGGGGGGAAGTCGAGCTTGAGAAACAAGATTCGGTGGGTCCGTTGGGGCAGCATCACAAAGCCAAAGTCGACTGGTGGAATTGGCCTTGGAGGGATAAGAGAATTCAACTTAGCTTTGATATCGAAGTGGTGGTGGCGCTTTAGAGACAACCCGAGCCAGCTATGGGTCAAAGTGGTATCTTCAATCCACAAAACTAAAGTCCAAAATAAACTTATTCCGGTAAAAAAAATCTGTTTTGGGAGTTTGGAAAGATATTGCGTCGGTGGATGAATGTTTGGAAAAAGCGGGTATCCTTATTCAAGAGAAACTAACGGCTTCCTTGGGGAATGGGAATAAAATCAGGTTCTGGAAAGATAGGTGGCTTGCAAGAGAGCCGCTAAAAGATTTATACCCTGATCTATTTCGACTCCCTTAGTTGCGACTCTCGTGGTGTCTGCCGGGTCAACGAAGCTCTGGACTTGGCAGTGGCTTAAAAGTCCCTCTTCTGATAGCTGAGTGGGCGGATTTAGCATGTCTGATGGATCGGCTAAATCGTACCATTCTTTCCAGTAGCTCGGATAGGTGGAGATGGGAGAACAATAGTGAGGTAAACTTCTCTGTCAAAGAAATCCGGAAAGCGCTGGAGCTGACCGGAGCAAGAAATGGAGATGGATTTCAGTTCAGTTGGAACTCGTGGGCTCCTTTAAAGTGTAACTTTTTATTATGGAAGGCTTTGCAAGGTAGAGTGGCATCCAAGGATGGTCTAATTCGCCGGGGAATCGGGATCTCTGTTATCCGTTGTCATAGATGCGGCTATGAAAACGAAACAGTGGATCCCATCTTTGCTTCTTGTCTGTTCGCTAGGAGTATATGGTGGAACTTCTTCGTTTGGGTTAGGATTCCTATGCCGACAACGTTCTCTTCTCTTATAGATATTATTGACATTGTGCGTAATAGCCCGGGTTCGCAAAGATGGAAAAAACTGGTATACACTGCAGCGATGGCGACGGTCTGGCGCGCATTTGGCATGCTAGAAACACCAAGGTATTCGAGCACAATTTTATCCCGTTAAAAAATCTGTGGAACTTATTAAAGAGGATGCGTTTATTTGGATTGGTAATCGCTCAAAAATCCCTTCCCCTGCGTGGGATAAATGGGTGATGTTTGATGTTGTTGATTTGTTGTAATATTCTTCTGAGATGCTTTGTACCGTTCTTTTCCCCAGTTTCTTACTGTAGCTCTATATATTCATATATATAGTGGTTTTGCCGTTAAAAAAACTAAAGAGGAATGGTTAACTTCTTTGTGCAGATAAGTCACGTGAAAAAATTACTCAAATGCTTGGACCTACATTAATTCTCATATGTTTTTTTTTTTGAAAGGCTTACTTAAAAAAAACACAAACAACGCTATCTCCAAGATGGAGGAGATAAGCGCAAACCAAAAACAATTACATTACATCAAAATGAAATCCTTGCCATCCCTTCCAATCTACTACACCACATTTACACCTACTCCTATACCAAAGATGGCGTCGCCGACGGGTTGTGTAAACTTCTGTTTCCTCCGACGCCTTAACCTGCTGCCTACGATGTAATTTGGACGATGGGGAGATCTCCACGTAGCGTTGCCGACGGGCCAACATGGCGTCGGCGACGGTGTCCCCAATTTTCAGTTTCTGATTTCTTTGATTCTTAACTCCATTTGACCCGATTCGCGTTCTGGTGCTCCGTTAAGCTTCCAATTAGCTCCTTAAACTCTTTTAGACCTGCAAAACACAATTCTAATTAAAAGTAGGCCCTTCGAAATTGAAAGTTACGTAAAAACCTTAACTTAAACTATAACAAACACCGGTTCTCAACCACGTATCACATCCCCACACTTGTCTTTTGCTTGTCCTCAAGCAAATCTGTTTTTCACTTTCACATGAGTCGACAAGAAATACACTTCCCATTCTTGAGACGTAAGTTAAGGTCTCAAGTCATACCCGGTTCAAGATATTTTGCAATTTCAAGTTATTTAACAACAATGGACCAATCACATAAAAAAATGGTTATTCAAGATTAACCCGCCCTTAAAACTCACAATATATGCATATCCCTCACAATGTTCACTCCAGTCGGTTACAAATTGGCTAATTATATAATGTATTAGCACTTTTGAAGGTGATCACTCAAAACCGAATAGAATAAGCACCCGCATAGGCTTGCAACTCAATCATTCTCCACCACTGAATACAAATACTAAGTACAAGTCAAAAGGTCTTTAGAGGGTTGTAATGGGGCTAGGCTAAGGGTATGGAATAAGATATTTTTAAAGTGACTAAGGTGATGAAAATTTGATCTTTATTACAAAACAACTATCTAAACGAAATTAACTACAATTAATCAACTACGAGGCAACAATCTTCGCCTTTTATTCAACAACTACAACTCATATTTTTGTACTTTTCTCAATGATTATCTATTCTTTTCGCAACATTTTCTGATTTTTTTTAACGTATACTATACAAATATATAATCCTATAATCGAATTTTCATCACACGGGCTTAAAAAGAAAAGGTTTATGGTTGTGGGCTAAGTGGGTTGTTAAACGAAAGGTTTAGGCTAAAATTGGGCGACTAGGGAATTTGTTTGGGTAAAGATAGATAAATGGTTTTAATGGAAAATGTTCACCTAATGCCTTAATCATTCCCGTGCTTGTGATCGGTCTATGGTCTCAAACGTATCAAAAGATGCAAGTTCTGTAATACATGACTAACGGTCCACTCAACAAAGAAACATATGCATGCATAATGTATATAAGTGGCTCAAAACCTCACATATAAGGGGTATGAAGTGTGATATGCATAAATTACAAGTTCCTTAGGCGAATTATTCCCAAATAACCACCCATTAGATACCCTCATGCAATTAATTTGAACCCGACCATGATGAAAGACCAAATGGGTCGTGCTATCCCTCGCTAACTTAGTTACTTGTGCTTCTTAGACCGCTTCAAACAAAGACATTTTTGAAATTTTTTTGAAATTTCCCCCCATCCCCACACTTGAGGTAAACATTGTCCTCAATGTGTAGTGTTTAAATGAACGGCTCAAAATCGAAAAACTTTGTCTCCCCATCCCTACACTTGAGGTAAACATTGTCCTCAATGTGCAAGAATAGGTTTTTTAAATCGCACAAGGGATGTGACACGGCTAACTTCCCCGAAATTTCACCCCGGAAAATACTATACAATTTACAATCCACTTATTTTCTAACTAAAATGTCAAAAGTAAAAAGAAACGTATGCACCTGATTTTTCAATCTCGTCCGTCATGTGCTCTTCATTCTTCAACAAAATGGTCGCCTCACGAATATGATGTACCTACAAATCTCAATCCTTGTGTAGAAGCATGCTTCTCACAACCATCAAAATTTGTTGGTAACCTGGTTCTACCATTTTTATGAACATTTACCAAGCCATACGTTAAGTTACTTTTGATTTATGTGGAAAATAAAATACAACAATAACAATCCTAACTCACTTTCGTAGAAATCACGGTTGCATTTAGCTTATGCAACAAGCCCTTTTAAACCTTCCAATAGCCCGGAAGGACGAGTAGGTCTCGTGAGGGTTATATAAGTAACATACCCACAATGTTCATTTAACTAAGAAAGCAATAAAAACTATCTAATAAAGCTAAAAACAAAAATTACAACAACAACAACATAAGACATACCTCGCCTACCGCTGGTATCGCTCGTTTGGGTCTTTAGGCGGGTACGGGTTATATGGGAACCCGGTGAGAGATGACATCACCTCTTTCCAATTGTCTAGTGGACCCGATTCTCCTTCAGGTGGTGGTATATGCGGTGGGAGGAAGCTAGAGCCCGGCGCCTCGGGCCATGAGGAGTTGGATCGGAGGGACCTCGTGGTATGGGTAGATTTTGGAAATTAGTCCATGGCGAGTGCTCGCTATACGGCAAGCCGGCCATGCAATCCCGCTGATGCCATTCCTGATCATGAAGGGCCTTGGCATTAAGGATTGCTAATTGTTGATCCGTGCCCGTCGCCATCCAACGGCGATCCTCAAAAGCCTCTCTCTCCCTACGGATTGCTAATTGTTGATCCGTGCCCGTATCAAAGATAGAAGGTTGATCTTGAACCGTTTTGAATGCACCTTCCAAATTAGCCCCTTGACCGACTCCATTCTTGTCGCCGGAGCTATCATCACCGGAATCCATGATCACATCTTCTTCAATGGCTTCTAAATTATCAAGGCAATTGGGAATCCAATCCCCGGACTCTTCTTCCACCATAACCGAAAACAAATGATCCTTCCATTTTAAATTAATAACATGGTGAATCCTATTAACCGACTTGCAAAGAACACCAAGTAATACATTAGATAGATCTTCATCTTTAACAATTGAAGACGGGGATTGAACCACCACACCAAATTTCGAACCAACAGCATTGAACACATGATCTACAGCCAAACTCAATGGTACCCCATATAGTTTAATCCATGCAATACGTTCAAAGTCAATGAACTGTCCCTCCCACTCCAACATATCAAAGGAGGGTGCCCATACCTCTTTACTTTGTAAGAACACTGCTTTCTCATCCCTATCATCGAATACAAGAATGACAAAAAACCTCCCACATACTTAATATCCACCTTACCCTTAACAACTCCAGACAACCAAGCTCTCAGAGTTGTCAAAGCATGGAAAACTTTAACCCTACCTATCAACCCACACCCATTCCAGTTAGATCGAACAACAATATTCGAATCCACCGTTACCTCCATAACTCCCTGCTCCGTATCTTTATCAATAAGAGTATCCCGGAAAGACCTCTGACCAACGACACTCGGACCAGGCTTATCGACCACCACCTCGGTCTCATATAGTCATATGTGGAATGATAGAATGTGGGCTCACATTTGTAAAGGGCCTAGACGGTGATAATAATTGGGACGACAATTGAAGCGGGACGAATTATGTTTTAATTCATATAATTAATCAATACACACCTCACAACACAATAGCGATGGAGATACACAAAGGAGGTGGTCATTTAATTTGAATTGGGCCTAGTGGATTGTGACTCATTAAAGGACCCATGTCAAGGAATTAGTGTTTGTCCTCAATTATAAAGTGGGTAGGGGCGTCCATCACTCACCACTCACTCATCACTCACAAGATCCAATCACCATACGCCACGTCATTGAGCCAAATTCCATTACTAGTGATGGATTTTACTAGGGGTGCCCATCACTAGTGATGGGTTATTTTTTATAAAAAACATCATCATCAACAGTCAAAAAGCAAGCATCGTTCGAAATTTTGAATTCAAAACGCTTTGTGTGGATAACACGTTTAAATCAGCACGTGTTAAAAACCCAAGCGGCAATCGTGTTCTACGCACCACCACGCGTGGTGGTGGCTCACAACGGAGGTGCCTCGTCCTCCCTAATACATATTAAACGATTTAATCCTGGGGGGATTATAATTGGAGGAGGCTGCCAGTAACACCTCGCAAAAACCCGTCCTATAAAATTTCGACACGTGTCCTGCTGATCCTCGAATGTTGTGTGCTAAAACGAGAGGGGCTAAAGTTGTCAAGATATTAAATTATAACCTTCGGATGATGGCTAAGGAAGTCAAGGGACCAAACATGGAAAAATGCCAAACTTTTGTTTTCTGGAAGGCGGTTGCAGACCGCAAGACTCAAAGCTTACGATCCACAACCATTTAAAGTTACTGCACGCCAGGAGGCCTTACGGACCGCAAGGCTTTTGCCATACGGTCCGCAAGGGGTCGCCAGCAGCAGCAACTTGGCAATTTCCCTGCTCTGCCACTTAGCTCGCGTTTTGCCACCTTCAAGCTGCTCAAGACACGTCATTTAACACTTGTCTACACCTTATAACACTAGCCAACACCTGTAAGAAATTCAAGCCTTTCCCTCAAGTATATAAACCCCCACATTCCAACCTTTAGACTTGCTCATTTGCTTCAATTCTTCTCTCTTCACTCTCTGGAAGTTCCTAATCCTTGGGAGCATCCTACTAAGTTCATTTTCGTGCTAGGGACCTTGTGTAAGTGTTCTTAGCCCTCCTCTTTCAGTTTTATTACGCTTTAAGCTAAAGTCAAAGCGTTGACGTAAAAACGCTTTAACTTTCGGCTAAGACCATTACGGTCCAGTCAATGTTCTTAACGAACGTGGCTACGTGATCGTAATTAGGTAGGTTAATCCCTTAAAAGGGCACCTCCTGATTACCACGTTTTCTTGGTCAATTGCCGGGTCAAAGTTCTAATCAAGAAAAGTCAACGGGTCAGATTCTAAATAAATTCATATTTAGCAATGTAGGTGCTATAAAATCAGTTTCAACACTTTAATAACTTGGTAATAAGTATTAGAACATGTATAAACGTGTTCGGCCCGTCAAGTCTAAGTTTAAGGTCGGTTCGCAACTGAAAGTCGCAAAAGTTGACTTTTGCTTTGACTTTCGACTCTGACCAGATTTAGCAACCTTAGCTACTGATTCTAAGTTGCATTGTGACCATGTTAGGTTGTAGTATAACCCTCTGGAGTTTTATTACATGGTCACATAGTAATCCGAGTTCATATGCAAGTATCCGTTAATTATGCCAAACTTTGCTAAAATGCCCTTCATGCTTAAAAATGAGGTTTTAAATACAAATGCACATACATGTGACTTGTAAACTGATATGTTAACTTATTTAACTTATTTTAAGATTAGCATTCTGGTCATAAACTGAGTTTTGGTTAAATAAGCGTAATTTATGCTTTAAAGTGACCAAATCGTCCTTTTGGCGTATAAAATGATTTAAACATAATTTTGACATCAAAACTCTTTACCTACTGATGTTATATCAGAGTTAGGATTATTTGGGATATCTATTCATATTACAAACTGTTTACGCTGGTCCATGTATTAAGTCTTTAAATAACGATATTGCCCTTACGACACCTAAAATGGATTTTAAATATTGTTAAGGGACAAAACCTATTGTTTACTGATGTATTATATTATATAACATATTTTCGTCATACAAACCTGTTCATAACATCAGTTTCACTCAAATACCATTTAATTCGTTATTTAACGGCTTAATCACCATTTCGGTGGATAGTATGGTTTAAAACTATATTAGAGCATCAAGACTTGGTACATACTGATTTCAAAACTTATTTTATACATATTTACAGTAGGTACATGATCTAAACTCAGATTCCCAAATAAGTTTGTCAAGTGATGTGTAAAATGACCAAAATGCCCTTTCGGGGCGTAGTTTGGTCCTAAACTATAAACCACACATATACTTGATATCCTACTGATATAACATCAAAAATAAATCATTTTTACAGAATTTTATGACCACGAAATCATTTTACTTGCAAGCTCCTTCTATAAGTCATAAAATGACCAAAACGCCCTTTTGAGGTGTAAATTGATTTTAAAACCATAACAGGCATACATGTTAATATCCTACTGATATTATAAAATATTTTAATTATAATGGCATATGGGACTTGTATATCACTAATCCGGTTACGCAGTTTCGCTTACGTGACTGGTTTACGTAGTTAACCGAAACGGGTTTAACCTTATCATTTTTATATCAAAATCCAGAATGTAGTATGTTTACCCATATTAAACAAGTTTAGTACTTGTCGGGTTTAAACTACATTCTATTCCAGTCATCGCTTAATCTAGCGCTTAGTACTGTAAATATCTTTTAAGCTAGCCTGTCCGAGTCTATGATGTAGATAGGACCCGTTAGCATTCTAATTGGTTAAATAATACCATCATTCCAGATAAAGCCTTCTGGTAGATTGTCATCTAAGCTTACTTTTGATTGTCGGCTGAGTTATTAACTTTATTGAAGAATTAGCTCAGGTAAATACTTTTAGCCTATTTTCCCTATACGGGCTTGGGATATGGTATAATAATACCGCCTGTCGGGTATGGGATCATGTTTTCGGATTGTGATTTACTAAATCTTCATAACCCGTTTTATTCTGTTATGTTTGATAACTTAAACATTGGGGGTTAACTCGACCGTGTCCGGGATATCCTTGGCTCATTTAAGTTACTAATGGCCACGACCTTAAGCGCGGGTGTAGGCATACACCTGACAGATGCTAATGCTAATAAAATATTGAATCCCATTGGTGGATTAATTAAGTGGTGTGTCGGTTAATCATGTTATTCGGTTTCTGCATCGGACCCCATATGTATTGACAACATGTAAAACTGTAAACAAGGTCATTTTGAACTATCCCAAGTTATTTATAAAATGTGCCAAGTGCACCTAAAAAGCATTTTAGGAAACATTTTCAAAATGTGTCGGTTATTAGTGTTTACCAGTGAAAACTGACGTATTTTCAAAAGATCAAGTTACAGGTGACAACGCGAAATAGGCTGGGAGCTGCTTGGTAGTGACATAACAGGATTTTGCAAGTCCTTGGTTGCCTAAAGTCTGTTGAATAAATACTTTGTATATATTTATTTCGACCTGCTTGTGGATCTTTCATTTACAAGCCTTGTAATTCTTTCTTTCGAACTTTGAACACTCGGTTTGTAATAATAATTTAAATCCAAGACTTCTTCTGTGCTGTGTTTGATTGGTTATGATGTGATCAACTACGTCCCGATATTCCCCAACCGGGCCCACCGGGTTACACGTGAAATCGGGGTGTGACAGGTTGGTATTAGAGCCAACGTTCAAGTGAAATGAACACTAGCCTTTTGTGTTTAATCTCGAAAATACACAATAGCACATTCCTTAGACTCTCGAGTCTAGGCTTTGACCTAGGATTACTCATTTACATTATTTTATTTATTATCGTTATTGTTTTTGTTTTAACTTGTTTTGAAGCAAGAATCCTGCCACCCAAAATCAGACGAGGAGGCAAAGGTCCCATGCGGGGCGGACCTTCCATGACAGGACCATCTTTTAGACCATCCTTAGCTGGAGCATCTATTATACATAATTTCAACCCTTACGAAAGATCGGGTGGTTCTTCTTCATCACCATGGGAACCCTATCGACATTCCATATCCCATGAATATTCGACACCCTAATCCCACTCTCAACATTCCCATCATTCACACCATTCACATCACTCACACCATTCCCATTCTCAATCACACTACGAGTTCTTAAACTTTAACCCCATTGATCATGTTCAATCCTCACACGAGACTCCTCTCGTTGACTCGCCCACGCATATGGAGGAAGATTCAGATCCTGAGGAACTTCCGACAGGATCATATGGACATCCAACGGAGTTGTCCAGCGGATCAAATTCCGTAGCGGTATCGCCTTACCGAGGTCCCGACGAGTACCAGCAATGGTGGGGAAATTATTAATTCTATTATACTCCTTCCTACCACAACACCCCTCCCTATCATGAACCTTCACCACATCCTCACATCGAGGATGAACATATGCAACCGGTGGAACAACCTCAGCCACCACCTGAATTATCACAATCACGTCAGAGGCGTGGTGCACGCATGTCAATGCGTGCTGGTCAAAGGTCAGATTCGCTACCACCTTTGCCACCATCTTACCCTATTATCCCTGAGGATCCACAAATGGGTGGACCCTCAAACACATCACCCATGGCGGTTCCAACCCCACAACCTGCTGCTGATCCGATGCCCCAACCGGCAGTTCAGCCATCATCATCGGGTTTAGGTAACCCGATACCCACCTATCCAGATTTATCTGGCTATGGTGTTGATTTTACTGCTCCTGCGTATGACCCATACCTTGAAGCAGCCGTGTATAATGCCCTTTATCCTTCCCCTTTCCCTAGTTACCCGCCTCCTTACTCATCTTATGCGGCTACCGGATATCCACCTTATAGATATTCGCACCCGGCTATGCCTCAACCGCAACCTCCACCTCAACCTCAATCCCAACCACAAGTACCACTCGAGGCTCTCAATGAGGCCTTAGATCGAGTCAAGGAAATGCAGCAGCAAGTTAAGAAGTCAGAAAAGAAAACAACCAAATTTTTCAGAAAAACTCTGTAAAGCTGTTAAAGGGAAAAGGATGACTAGTATGTTTTAATTATGTTTTATTTTCCAAAAGTCCCTGTGGGACATCGTATTTTCCTTTTTTTAGCCCCTGCGTGGGTATGTTTTCTTATGTAGTCCCTGCGCGGACAAAATTTAGTAATTAAAAGACCTGTTTAAGGCAAAAATATGTTATCCTTATCACTTAATGAAATTTTTAAATTTTGCTTTAAAATGCATTCTTGTTGCTTCCTTTGTTCTTTCGAGCATCTCGATTTTATTATTCGATTTTATTGCTCCGCTATAAATTCCAAAGGATCTTCTCGATGGTTTACACATGCCAAGTGATTAAGTCACATTAATTGGCAAAATAGATGGTAGTTAAGATGGAATAATCTTCTACCATGATAGTTAAGGAAAATCATCCCTTCTATCTAGAGGTAGTAACTATGTTCAAATCTCCAAGCCTCTATGGTCAATATGATCATGGCTAACCTGTTGAACCATTTTAAGACATAATTCTATGATAATATTCAAGTAATATTGACACTCCTGGCAGTATGGCGTGAGGAACCACACTAGCCATCAAAATATTTGAACTTTGATTCAAATTTTATAAGTCTAAACGATCGTTGTAATCAAGACGAATATCATCATTATGATGATAAATATTTTAACACCCATTAGAGGTGTATTACCTACGGGTTATAATAATGTAGTGCCTACGGGTTATCTATAACATGTCCAGCAGTGACGGTGACAGTTGTAGTCTATGACTCTCTGTTCAAATCTTGTTAGTCTACGTGACAAAGGCCTTTTGTGCCATATCTTTCGTTCTTGTGACCAGCTCTCAAGCTATCTTAAATTTTCAATGTGACAATGACAGATGCGATATTATGATCCACTGTCTAAGTTTCTGGACTATGTCCAATCCTTTGAATCCCCATGATGGTTCTTTTGAGACCTAGGTTATATGATTAAGCACTCATTTGTAGTGATAAAGCCTAAATGGTTTAAAATCATACCATGGCTAACACATAAGAATACCTATTTCATATAGTACCGAAGCAATTATGGCTCACTCCAACGGTGCAAGCAGCCACCACAACGATGGTGATCACAATAAGGCAAATATCATCATTAATAAAGATGATTTCCAGGCTCGCATCGATGCAGCTGTGGCTAAGGCTATGGAAAAAGCCTTAGAGAAATTGAATAGGTCGAATGCTACGCCCTCTATGTCTGTATCGAAACCACTCTCAAAATCTCTTGCCTCTAATAAGAAGAAGGGTTCTGTGCATTCCTCAAGCATGAGGAACGAGCCTAAAAAGCAAGAGATCCTGGACAAGACTAATACTTCCAAGGATGGCTGCTCATACAAATACTTCATCACGTGCAAGCCACGAGATTTCAATGGAGACAAGGGGGCTATTGAGACCCTAAGATGGTTGGACAAAATGGAGACTGTGGTTGACATTAGTGGTTGTGCTAAGAAAGATATAGTTAAGTATGTATCTCAATCCTTCAAGGGTAATGCCTTAATTTTGTGGAAGGCATTGATGCATTCGACTGGAAAGGTGCATCTGTACAACTTGGGATGGTCTAAGTTTGTAGACCTGGTTAAGGACACGTATTGTCCCCCTCGTGAGGTAGAAAGGATAGAGGCAGACTTCATAGCTCTCACTATGAAGAATTTAGACTGTCGGAAGTATGTTACCGACTACGACTCCTACTCCAGACTAGTGTCCTATCTAGTCACCCTGGATCCCAAGCGCATCGCACAATTTATTAATGGGTTGGCTCCAGAAATAAGAGGTATGGTTAAGGCTGTTCAGCCTGCCACTTATAAATCGGCAGTCGAGCTGTCTATTGCCCTCACTCAGGATTATGTGAGGCGCATGTCAGTAAAATCCGAAACTGATGGAAAGAGAAAGAGAGAAGACGATAACTCCCAACGATTTAAGAAGAAAGGGAAATCAGGATCCCCTAGGAACCAAAATCAATCCGAGAATAGGCCATATGCGGCAAGAGGCATGGGAGTCAATGTCGGTTTGACCCAAAGGCTAAGCCATGTGGGATATGTAAGAAAATGGGGCACAAGACCCTGGAATGTAGGGACATCAAGGATGCAACTTGCTTCAAATGTGGTGAGAAAGGCCACATAAAGAGTAACTGCTCCAAGAATGCAAGGGATGATAATACAAAGTCTGGTGGAGCTAAGAAGAGTAATGCTCGGGCTTTTCAAATGAACGCCCGAGAAGCGGTCAATGATAACAACGTCAAAACAGGTACTTTCCTCATCAACGACACCTTTGCTAGAGTTCTATTTGATTCGGGGGCTGATAAGCCGTTTGTTGACCATAAGTTTAGCAAACTATTAAACTTACTCGTAAGAACTCTAGACATAACTTATGAGGTAGAACTTGCCGACGGAACTATTGAAACCGCTTCTTCCATTCTGGATGGATGCTTTATATCCATCAAGAATCATTTGATCCCTATCTCTCTTCTGCCAATGAAGTTGGCGGGGTTCGATATAGTCTTAGGCATGGATTGGTTATCCCATAACCAAGCCCGCATTGCCTGTGATAAGAAACTAATCAAGATTAAAACCCTATCTGGTGAAGTGCTCACCATCTTTGGAGATATACACTACGGGTTGCCAGAAAAAGTTGCTATGCTTAAGGCCTCCCGATGTATGAAGAGAGGTTGTGTCATCTATATGGCGCAAGTAACCGTCGATGAACCTAGCCCGTTATTTCGGATTACCCAGATGTCTTTCTTGAGGAATTACCCGGTCTACCCCCTGATAGACAAGTCGAGTTTAGGATCGACATCCTACCTGGATCTGTACCAATTGCAAGAGCGCCCTACCGTTTAGCCCCAACAGAGATGAAGGAATTAAGAACTCAGCTTGATGAACTTTTGGAAAAAGGCTTTATTCAGCCTAGTTCATCACCGTGGGGAGCTCCGATCTTGTTTGTCAAAAAGAAGGACGGTTCAATGCATATGTGCATTGATTACCGTGAGTTCAATAAGATAACTATCAAGAATCGTTACCCTTTGCCCATGATCGACGATCTATTCGATCAACTTCAAGGGGCAAGTTACTTCTCGAAGATAGATTTAAGATTAGGATATCATCAGTTGAAGGTTCAGAGTGAAGATGTTCCAAAAACTGCTTTTAGAACGAGATATGGACATTATGAGTTTCTAGTGATGCCTTGGGCTCACTAATGCACTAGCAGCATTCATGGATCTCATGAATAGAGTCTGCAAGCCTTACTTAGATAAGTTTGTCATTGTCTTCATCAACGACATACTTATCTATTCTCGAAATCAAACCGATCACGAGAAACATCTTAGGTGCATTATAGAGTTGTTACAAAAGGAGAAGCTGTATGGAAAATTCTCTAAGTGCGAATTTTGGCTTCGCAAAGTCCAATTCCTTGGACATGTGGTTAGTGAGCTTGGTATCCAAGTTGACCCCGCTAAAATCGAAGCTATAATGAATTGGGAAGCACCGAAAACACCTTCTGAAGTCCGCGATTTCCTACGACTAGCTGGTTACTATAGAAGATTCATTGAGAATTTCTCAAGGATAGCCACTCATCTGACTGCTTTGACCCACAAGAATATCAAGTTTGACTGGGGTCCAAAGCAGCAAGAATCTTTCGAAACATTGAAGCAAAAGCTAAGCAATGCTCCAGTTTTAACCTTACCTGAAGGCATTGAGGAGTTTGTCGTTTATTGCGATGCATCGCACACTGATATGGGATGTGTGCTTATGCAAAGAGGCAAGGTAATTGCCTACGCAACACGATAACTCAAAGTGCATGAAAAGAATTACACCACTCACGATTTAGAATTGGGTGCCATTATTTGCACTTAAACTTTGGAGGCATTATTTGTACGGAACTAAGTGTATTATATACACTGATCACAAAAGCCTCCAGTATTTGTTTAATCAGAAGGACCTGAATATGCTACAACGCCATTGGATGGAAACCCTTAATATTTACTATTGCGAAATCCGATATCATCCCGGCAAAGCGAATGTAGTCGCTGATGCGCTTAGTCGCAAGGAAAGAACAAAACCTTTAAGGATTAATGCTAAAAGCATGGAAATCAGAAACAGTTTGAGCGAAAGCTGCTTGATGCGCAAAAGCAAGCCCTAATGGAGGGTAATATTGCGAATGAGGGATTAGGTGGAACTGTTGAGCAATTAACACCTGGAAACAACGGAATCCTCAGGTTCAATGGACGAATTTGGGTTCCAGTATTCGGAGGACTTAGAGATCTAATCCTCCAGGAAGCACATCTATTCACCCGGGAGGTGATAAGATGTATCAGGACTTGAAATCCAATTATTGGTGGATTGGTTTAAAGAAATCCATAGACACCTATGTAGCTAAGTGCTTGATGTAACATTTGTAAAAATCGGGTCTCCAAAACCCGCTCCGTTTTGTAATCTTGTACCAAGTTATAAAAGTTGCGTTAATTATTTATGATTATTTTGAGTTAAAACGTTACATAATTAATAAATAAACTAAACTATAAAAATTATATTTGATAAAAAGTAAAAATAAAACAAATAGAAAATATGTGAAGCTGCCGGGACTCGAACCCGGGTCAGCCAAGCCTTTAAAACAACTTAACCTTCTTTCCCTAAACCACTCCGCCACAATGTGTTTTCTGTTAACACTAGGAAAACAATTGGATCTTATACACAAACTCAACTTAACCGATGATGCCATCTGAATAACGGTAATCGGCAAACCAATCGCCAAATCGTTGCGAATTCATTTGGTTCAGCTTATAACCGATGTATTACGGTTTCTAATCAAGTTAAAATTGATTGAAACTTTAAGACTTATCATTTCGGCTTTTGAAACCGAAAATTCATCAAAGCTCTGATTTAACTCAAGCTTCAGATCAATCTCGCAATTCAGAACCATCACAACAATACTCCACTTCTTTTTCGTCGCATTTTCAAATCATCTGAGCACCTAAAACAGTTCGCCGGAATTCTCTGCAAAAGTCGCCGGAAAACCGTATTCAACACAAACCGGTAAAATACTCCCCCTTTACGATTTCAATCTATTGTTAGAACTTTACTAACATTAACCCATCATTCAAAATCAACCACAGACGACTTTGCTGGATTTTCTGTGTTCGCCGGAAAATTTCTGGAATTGCCAGAAACTCGTTAGTTATCGGTATGCACCTTCCAACGTACTGATAATCAATACTCACTAGTTCAATTTCATATCTAATCTCTTAAATCTGTTGATAGATCCTCTCAGCCGAAGGTTCAAAAACAGAGCCGACAAGTTCTCGCCGGACTCTCTGAAGAAGACAACCTGTTCGGTATCTTCTTTCCCCAAACTGTTCGGTTTAGTACATTCAAGCTAGACATCATGTTTATTAACTAGATTAATCACGAATCGGATGTTTGATTAAGGTCTGTGTTCGTAATGAAGAAGATGAATTCAGTAATGTCATAAGAGTAATTAAAATCTGGATTATAAACGGGTTAGACACACAGTCCAGCGGTGGACTGTGTGCAAATTTCACACACACGTCCCGAGTTCGATCCTTGCTACGCGCACGCCTTGTGTAATAACATGCCTTTTTGATCATGAACTAAACCGGGTTAAAACGGATAGATGTTAAGTATAATAAAAACCAAGAATATAACCGGGTTAGACACACAGTCCAGCGTGGGACTATGTGCATCATGAACTTCACGTCGCGCGTTCGAATCTCGTCACGAGCACCGGTCAAATTGAATTAAAACGTTTTTGCAAATAAAGGAATATTCGGTTAATTCAAATAAGTATATAAATATAATTAGAAACGAGTTTATAACGGGTTAGACACGTAGCTCAGTTGGTAGAGCTACGTGCACGCGAACGGAAGGTCGCCGGTTCGAATCCCACCCGGCGCAGGATTATCCGCTGACCGAACCGGTCAACGGTCAACGGTCAACACTAAAAAAAATAATATTTTTTTTATATATTTATTTATTTAATTTAATTTAAAAATCAATTAAAAATACTTAAAAATAACATTTTTAAAGATAGAAAATAGCCATAAACTTACAAAAATATACCTAAAAATTTCATTAAAATCCTTAATAACATCCACCCATTTAATATATTTTTCCATTATTATTTAGGTTAGTATTCCTCGTCGACTCGCTCATCTAAATCGTGCGCATCTCACCATCTCCAATTCAACGCACTCAAGGTGAGTGAACCTTTCAAATTCCCCGTTTTAATCACGTTTTTGGGGTGTATCATGTGTCTTTGTTTATATACATATTATAACTAAACCATTGTGCATACATCATATCATGACATGTGTATCTAGTTTGTTGCTGTTAAGTAGTTATTATTGGATGCAAATTATTACTTCAGTACATGCAATTGCCGAGGCCGCCGCTCCCCATTTTATTATGAGGTTTGAGCCTGTTCCCCATTTTATTATGCGGTTGAACCTAGCGTGCCCGCAACGATCGGCTGCGTTTGTTTGAGCCTTGATCGGTCATTTCAATTTACATTTCAGTTCATGCAATACGATCGGCTCCGTTTGATTGAGCCTTGATCGGTCATTTCAATTTACATTTCAGTTCATGCAATACGATCGGCTCCGTTTGATTGAGCCTTGATCGCACAGTTCAATTTACATTTCCAGTTCATGCAATACGATCGGCTCCGTTTGATTGAGCCTTGATCGCACAGTTCATTTATGTTAGTTATCGTATGATATTGGTAATGTTCATGTATGCTGTCAAGTTTTATATATGCTATAATTGTAACTGCTATTTGCCAATGCTTGATTACTTACATTTGCTCTTTTATGATTATGCACGATATTTCATTGATAAACTAACCATAAAATCGTTATCAAATGTTTATCTAATAAGGTTCACTCGCCAACTTATGTTGACCCAAAAACACTCATTTTACACATGATACAGGTGAACCAGCAGCAGCTAGGAACACATAGGACCTGGATTAGAAGAATAAAACGATTTAGTATTGGGATTGCTATGTTTGGTTATTTTCCTTTGTATTGAGTGAACATGTTTGGATGTTTGAAAATGTAACTTTGACTTCATTAATTATGAAACATAATAGTAAATGTCATGTGCTTTGGTGATAACCCAATTATGCCCTGACTCTTATTTCCGCTGCGGGTCGGGGTGTGACAGATTGGTATCAGAGCCATGACTATAGGGATATAGGATAGGTTATTAGACCCTTAGAGCCTATACTATAGTCGATTAGAAACTTATAAGAATTTTGTGTGTTATATGCCAAATTTCATGATGTTTATATGTTTTATGTTAAATGTTACATTTGATATTATGCAAGCATGTTCATAAGTATGTATTATCAAATAATGCCTATCATGAAATCGTATGATCATAACATATCACATCCATGAAAGCACACACCACATCATGATTGATTTTACAATGATTTTCGTGTTTTCAAATCTCATCAAAGTGAGTTCTCATAACGGGCATGTAGTAACTGGAAGGGTACTAGTACCGGTAGTCGGAACGTCCTGTCTAGGCTGGCATTCGTATAAATCCAAAATAAAGGACTAGTTTGCCTACCTGGGGACTAACGATGAGAGTACGAAGTACCTTTTAGGCCAAAGCATGCTATACCAAACGTCGTGTGAGCTAATCCCACTTTGAGTTGTCATTGTGTCTACACCTGGACACGTTCCGACCAAACATCTCATGAACATATTTTGTGGTTTGCATTCGGGGGATGCGAGTGTTAAATTGCCAATACTAATGTGAATCCTACCAAGCCAATAGCCATGGGGGCCCACATGACTATGTAGGTGAAGGTATGGGGGACATTTGAGGCCCAACATGAGCGAACCCAAGACATCCTATGGATGTAGTTGCATTATTGATATTTATGTTATTTTCACTTTCTTAAAGACACATGACACCTAAAAAGACACCATAAACTCACAAATCTTCTCATTTTATGATCCTGTAGATGTCATCTAGACAGCATCGAAGGGGAAAAAAATCGGGAAAGACTCAGGAACGTTTGGCCACGCATATCGCGAATCAAATGGCCACGATATTGCCTGACATCGTGGTACAAGTACAACAAGCCCTTGCTGCAAATCCTACTAACCCTCCTCAACAACAGGACCAGAACATCGACAACCCTCCTACCATCAAATGCTCTTACAAACATTTTAAGTCCTTTGATCCTCCAAAATTCGAAGGGACTGAGGGAGTCACTGCTCTCCTACATTGGTTCGAGGAGATGGAAAACGTTTTCTTAAACTGCGATTGTCCTGAGGATCGCAAGGTTCGTTACGCCACCGGGAGACTACTTGGTGTAGCTCTCACTTGGTGGAATACTGAGAAAGGAAAGAGGGGAACTGAAGATGCGATGGCCTTAACTTGGGAGGAGTTAAGGGAAATCATGACTAGGCGTTTCTGCCCTAGGAGTGAAATTAAGAAGTTGGAGGATGAATTTCATGCCTTAAAGCAAAAAGAGGGTGATCACTCTACTTACAACAAGAGGTTCTTGGAGTTGAACCAAATGGTTCCAAACTTATTCACTCCAACCTATCGTCTGATCGAACATTATATTCGAGGACTTCCCTCGAAAATTCAAGATTCGGTTCTCAGCGTTTCACCGGTAACACTCGAAGCTGCCATGGAATTGGCAACTGAACTGACCGAAAACCGAATTCGCAATGGGAAGTTCAAAGAAGAGAAGAAGAAAGCCCCTGTTGAGGGACAAACCTCAAACCACCCCATTTCTTCCTCTAAGTTTGCTAACAAGAGGAAGCGTAACACCAGGAATTTTGCAGTCACCCAAACCAACACCCCTATTCCTGTTGCACCCATCACTCAAGTCACTCCTTCACCCGCACCATACAAAAGACCCTACACAGGCCCATTACCAAAATGTAACCGTTGTCAGTATCACCACTCCCCTGATTATCCTTGCCAATACTGCACCAGCTGCGGTCGCGCAGGACATACTATTCAAAACTGCCGCACGCTTCAATGAACAAACCGCCACCAACCTTTAACTCAAACCCACCAACAGTTAATGGGTCAAGCACAACAACAACTACCATTTCCACCCACCCAACATTTAGCCCAAACATACTATCAACCCAATTACCCTATGGGCCAACCTATGCGGGCTTGTTTCAATTGCGGCGACCCAAGTCATTTCAGAAACACATGTCCAAGGCTGGTTAATATTATTCATGCTCAGGCCCAAGCCAACCCTGTGAATCAAGCAAACCAAGCTCCTCCACCTGCTAGAGGAAGAGCTTTCAATATTAACGCGAAGCAGGCCAGAGCTGACGGCAATGTGGTCAACGGTACGTTTCTTATAAATGGTAGATATGCCTCTATGTTATTTGATACTGGTGCGGATAGAAATTTCGTGTCATTAGAATTTGAACCTATCTTAAGCAAAAATCGGGATAAGCTCGCGGAATCCATAACGGTGGAAGTTGCGGACGGAAAACCAGTTTCATTAGACTCTATTTTACGCAACTGTACACTCACCTTAAACAACCACGATTTCTCAGTCGACCTTATTCCTATGAAGCTGGGAAGTTTCGACATCATAATCGGTATGGATTGGCTCAGTCAACATCATGCGGAAGTTGTATGTCGTGAAAAATTTATTCGTATTCCTCTTTCAAACGGTCAGACTCTTCGAATCATTGGAGAAACCTCGTCGAAAGGGCTCAACTTAATGTCTTGTCTTCAAGCTCAAAAATACCTTCGCAAGAATTATGTCGCGTTTTTAGCCCATATCATCAAGAAGGGGACCACAGAGAAGAAACTTGAAGATATTCCTGTAGTAGAAGATTTTCCACAAGTTTTTCCTGACGACATTTCAGGACTTCCTCCAATCAGAGATGTCGAATTCCGTATCGATCTTATACCTGGTGCTACACCAGTTGCAAAATCTCCCTATAGGTTAGCCCCCTCTGAAATGCAAGAGCTAGCCAGTCAATTGCAAGAATTGACTGACAAGGGATTCATACGTCCCAGCTCATCGCCTTGGGGTGCACCTGTCCTTTTTGTAAAGAAGAAAGATGGATCTTTTCGTATGTGCATCGACTACAGAGAGCTCAACAAGTTAACCATCAAAAATCGCTATCCTTTACCTCGCATAGATGATCTTCTTGACCAACTACAAGGTGCCAGTTGCTTTTCAAAAATCGATCTTCGATCTGGCTATCATCAGCTTAGAGTGCATGAAGAAGACGTCCCTAAGACTGCTTTTCGAACTCGTTATGGCCACTATAAATTCATGGTTATGCCGTTTGGATTAACCAACGCACCAGCTGTCTTCATGGACCTAATGAACAGAGTCTGCAAACCTTACCTTGATCGATTTGTTATAGTCTTTATCGACGATATTCTTATTTATTCAAAATCTAAAGCTGATCATGAGCGTCATCTTCGACTCGTTCTTGCACTTCTAGAAAAGGAAAAGCTTTATGCCAAGTTCTCTAAATGTGAATTCTGGTTAAAAGAGGTGCAATTCCTCGGGCATGTAATCAATGACAAAGGAATACATGTTGACCCTTCAAAGATCAAAGCAGTTCAAGAATGGCAAGCTCCACATACACCAACTGAAGTAAGATCTTTTCTTGGACTAGTTGGCTATTATCGTCGATTCATTTCAAACTTCTCTCACATCGCGGTGCCACTCACGGCTTTAACCCATAAGGGAAAACCATTCGTATGGGGACCCAAGCAAGAGGAAGCTTTTCAAACTCTTAAACAAAAACTTTGTGATGCACCAATCCTCACTCTTCCTGAAGGTTGTGATGATTTTGTAGTCTATTGCGACGCGTCAGGGCAAGGATTAGGTTGCGTTCTCATGCAAAGAGGAAAATTCATAGCTTATGCCTCGAGGCAACTCAAGACACATGAAAAGAACTACACCACTCACGACCTAGAACTTGGAGCCGTTGTATTCGCTCTTAAGATATGGAGGCATTATCTCTATGGTACTAAGTGTGAAATATACACTGACCACAAGAGTCTTCAACATATCTTTAATCAAAAAGAGTTAAATATGAGGCAACGAAGATGGGTCGAACTCCTAAATGATTACGACTGTGAAATTAGATACCACCCTGGTAAAGCAAATGTGGTGGCTGATGCACTTAGTCGAAAGGGTTATGCGAACTCCATTCATCTTCTATGTTCGCAAATTATAACCGATATTAAGGATCAAATTCGAGAAGCTCAACACGTTTCGATAACAGAAGAAGATGTAAGAAAAGAGATGTCCTGTGGAGCTGAGCTAAAATTTGAAACTAAATCAGACGGTATTCTGTACTACCTAGATCGTATCTGGATCCCTAACCACAACAATCTTCGTGAAACTCTTACGAATGAAGCTCACAAAACGCGATATTCTATATACCCAGGAGCCGATAAGATGTATCAAGACTTACGATACACCTATTGATGGCCTGGAATAAAGAAAGACATTGCCGTTTTTGTTTCCAAGTGTCTTACATGTTCTAAGGTGAAGGCTGAACACCAAAGACCCTCAGGACTTCTAGTCCAACCGGAAATACCTGTATGGAAGTGGGAAAATATAACCATGGATTTCATTACCGGGTTACCTCGCACCTCTGGTGGGTATGACACTATATGGATGATTATAGACCGACTTACAAAATCAGCTCACTTTATTCCTATTCGAGAAGATTTCAAGAACGAAAAGCTTGCTCGTATTTATATCAGCGAAATCGTAAGCCGACATGGGGTACCATTAAGTATTATTTCTGATCGTGATGGTCGTTTCACCTCACGAACATGGCAAGCAGTACAATCCGCTATGGGCACTCGATTAGATCTCAGTACCGCCTATCATCCCCAAACTGATGGACAGTCTGAGCGCACCATTCAAACTCTTGAGGATATGCTTAGAGCATGTGTCATAGACTTCAAGGGAAATTGGGACGCCTACCTACCGTTAGTTGAATTTTCGTACAACAACAGCTATCATTCGAGCATCGGCATGGCACCTTTTGAAGCTTTATACGGTCGAAAGTGCCGATCTCCTGTTTGTTGGCACGAAATTGGGGAAGCACAAATTACTGGTCCAGAATTGATCCAAGAAACCACAGACAAGATTCATCAAATCCGAAACAATCTTTTAGCAGCTCAAAGTCGTCAAAAGAGTTATGCAGATAAACGACGGAAACCCTTGGAGTTTAGCATTGGTGATCATGTGCTTTTAAAAGTATCACCGTGGAAGGGAGTAGTTCGTTTTGGTCAAAAGGGAAAACTAGCACCACGTTACGTAGGACCTTTCAAGATACTCGAAAGAGTAGGTCCTGTAGCATACAAGCTTGACCTCTTGGAAGAACTCGACAGGATTCATCCCACATTCCACGTGTCGAACTTGAAGAAGTGCCTCGCTGATGAGAATCTCCATATTCCGCTGGAAGATATTCTGATCGATGAATCCATGCATTTTATTGAAAGACCAGTGGAGATCATGGACTTCGGAGAAAAGCGTCTTCGACGGAGTCTTCCAATTGTTAGGGTACGCTGGGAGTCGAAACGGGGACCTGAGTTTACTTGGGAACGTGAAGACTCAATGCGTGAAAAATACCCGCATCTTTTTCCTACTACTTCAACTATTTAAATTTCGGGACGAAATTCCTAAAAGTAGGGGATACTGTAACATTTGTAAAAATCGGGTCTCCAAAACCCGCTCCGTTTTGTAATCTTATACCAAGTTATAAAAGTTGCGTTAATTATTTATGATTATTTTGAGTTAAAACGTTACATAATTAATAAATAAACTAAACTATAAAAATTATATTTGATAAAAAGTTAAAATAAAAAAAAATAAAAATATGTGAAGCTGCCGGGACTCGAACCCGGGTCAGCCAAGCCTTTAAAACAACTTAACCTTCTTTCCCTAAACCACTCCGCCACAATGTGTTTTCTGTTAACACTAGGAAAACAATTGGATCTTATACACAAACTCAACTTAACCGATGATGCCATCTGAATAACGGTAATCGGCAAACCAATCTCCAAATCGTTGTGAATTCATTTGGTTCAGCTTATAACCGATGTATTACGGTTTCTAATCAAGTTAAAATTGATTGAAACTTTAAGACTTATCATTTCGGCTTTTGAAACCGAAAATTCATCAAAGCTCTGATTTAACTCAAGCTTCAGATCAATCTCGCAATTCAGAACCATCACAACAATACTCCACTTCTTTTTCGTCGCATTTTCAAATCATCTGAGCACCTAAAACAGTTCCCCGGAATTCTCTGCAAAAGTCACCGGAAAACCGTATTCAACACAAACCGGTAAAATACTCCCCCTTTACGATTTCAATCTATTGTTAGAACTTTACTAACATTAACCCATCATTCAAAATCAACCACAGACGACTTTGCTGGATTTTCTGTGTTCACCGGAAAATTTCTGGAATTGCCGGAAACTCGTTAGTTATCGGTATGCACCTTCCAACGTACTGATAATCAATACTCACTAGTTCAATTTCATATCTAATCTCTTAAATCTGTTGATAGATCCTCTCAGCCGAAGGTTCAAAAACAGAGCCGACAAGTTCTCGCCGGACTCTCTGAAGAAGACAACCTGTTCGGTATCTTCTTTCCCCAAACTGTTCGGTTTAGTACATTCAAGCTAGACATCATGTTTATTAACTAGATTAATCACGAATCGGATGTTGATTAAGGTCTGTGTTCGTAATGAAGAAGATGAATTCAGTAATGTCATAAGAGTAATTAAAATCTGGATTATAAACGGGTTAGACACACAGTCCAGCGGTGGACTGTGTGCAAATTTCACACACACGTCCCGAGTTCGATCCTTGCTACGCGCACGCCTTGTGTAATAACATGCCTTTTTGATCATGAACTAAACCGGGTTAAAACGGATAGATGTTAAGTATAATAAAAACCAAGAATATAACCGGGTTAGACACACAGTCCAGCGGTGGACTATGTGCATCATGAACTTCACGTCGCGCGTTCGAATCTCGTCACGAGCACCGGTCAAATTGAATTAAAACATTTTTGCAAATAAAGGAATATTCGGTTAATTCAAATAAGTATATAAATATAATTAGAAACGAGTTTATAACGGGTTAGACACGTAGTTCAGTTGGTAGAGCTACGTGCACGCGAACGGAAGGTCGCCGGTTCGAATCCCACCCGGCGCAGGATTATCCGCTGACCGAACCGGTCAACGGTCAACGGTCAACGGTCAACACTAAAAAAAATAATATTTTTTTATATATTTATTTATTTAATTTAATTTAAAAATCAATTAAAAATACTTAAAAATAACATTTTTAAAGATAGAAAATAGCCATAAACTCACAAAAATATACCTAAAAATTTCATTAAAATCCTTAATAACATCCACCCATTTAATATATTTTTCCATTATTATTTAGGTTAGTATTCCTCGTCGACTCGCTCATCTAAATCGTGCGCATCTCACCATCTCCAATTCAACGCACTCAAGGTGAGTGAACCTTTCAAATTCCCCGTTTTAATCACGTTTTTGGGGTGTATCATGTGTCTTTGTTTATATACATATTATAACTAAACCATTGTGCATACATCATATCATGACATGTGTATCTAGTTTGTTGCTGTTAAGTAGTTATTATTGGATACAAATTATTACTTCAGTACATGCAATTGCCGAGGCCGCCGCTCCCCATTTTATTATGAGGTTTGAGCCTGTTCCCCATTTTATTATGCGGTTGAACCTGGCGTGCCCGCAACGATCGGCTCCGTTTGATTGAGCCTTGCCTTGATCGCACAGTTCAATTTACATTTCCAGTTCATGCAATACGATCGGCTCCGTTTGATTGAGCCTTGATCGCACAGTTCATTTATGTTAGTTATCGTATGATATTGGTAATGTTCATGTATGCTGTCAAGTGTTATATATGCTATAATTGTAACTGCTATTTGCCAATGCTTGATTACTTACATTTGCTCTTTTATGATTATGCACGATATTTCATTGATAAACTAACCATAAAATTGTTATCAAATGTTTATCTAATAAGGTTCACTCGCCAACTTATGTTGACCCAAAAACTCCCATTTTACACATGATACAGGTGAACCAGCAGCAGCTAGGAACACATAGGACCTGGATTAGAAGAATAAAACGATTTAGTATTGGGATTGCTATGTTTGGTTATTTTCCTTTGTATTGAATGAACATGTTTGGATGTTTGAAAATGTAACTTTGACTTCATTACTTATGAAACATAATAGTAAATGTCATGTGCTTTGGTGATAACCCAATTATGCCTCGACTCTTATTTGGGTGTGACACTTGACGTGTTCGCAAGTTAAAGCTAAACATCAGAAACCGTCAGGACTTCTACAACAACTTGAAATTCCCACTTGGAAATGGAAAATAGTAACTATGGATTTGATCACCAAGTTACTAAAGACCAAACGCGGTAATGACACGATTTGGGTCATTGTTGATAGGCTGACTAAGTCAGCACATTTCTTACCAATCAAAGAGACGTTTAGTTCGGACAAGTTGGCTAAAATGTATGTGGACGAGATTGTGTCCTTACATGGAGTGTCGGTGTCTATTGTATCCGATAGAGATACTAGATACACCTCTCATTTCTGGAAGAGCTTCCAGCAATCTTTAGGCACTCGATTGAACTTTAGTACGGTTTATCATCCGCAGACCGACGGACAGAGTGAGCGTACCATTCAAACTTTGGAAGACATGCTACGTGCATGCGTGATCGACCTAGGCGGTAGCTGGGATGACCACCTACCCTTAATTGAATTTTCCTACAACAATAGTTATCATACAAGCATCAAGACTGCACCTTTTGAGGCCTTGTATGGGAGAAAGTGTCGAACGCCCGCTTGTTGGGCAGATTTGGGGAGGCCCAACTATCAGGACCAGAGATTGTCCTAGAGACAACGGATAAGATTATACAAATTCGCGACCGTCTCAAAGCTGCCCGAGATAGGCAGAAAAGCTACGCAGATAAGAGGGGCAAACCACTTCAGTTCGAAATTGGGGACAAAGTGTTACTGAAGGTGTCACCTTGGAAAGGCGTCATGCAATTCGGTAAAAAGGGCAAGTTGAGCCCAAGATATATAGGGCCGTTCAAGATAATCGAACGAGTTAGGTCCGTAGCTCAAGTTACCCAAAAAGCTAAACGGAATTCATGATGCATTTCACATCTCTAATTTGAAGAAATGCTTAGCAGATGAATCATTAGCAATGCCGCACGAAGATGTGCAAATCGACAAAAACCTGCGTTTCATTGAGAAACCAGTAGCGATTGAAGATCAACAGGTTAAGAAGCTTTGAAGAAAGCATGTGCCTATTGTAAAGGTCAAATGGGATGCCCATCGAGGCCTCGAGTATACATGGGAAGTCGAGTCCACTATGCGATGAAAGTATCCCTATCTATTTGAATAAATTTCGAGGTCGAGATTTCTTTTAAGGGGTGAGGATGTAACACCTCGCAAAAACCTGTCCTATAAAATTTTGACACGTGTCCTGCTGATCCTCGAATGTCGTGTGCTAAAACGAGAGGGGCTAAAGTTGTCAAGGTATTAAATTATAACCTTCGGATGATGGCTAAGGAAGTCAAGGGACAAAACATGGAAAAATGTCAAACTTTTGTTTTCTGGAAGGCGGTTGCGGACCGCAAGACTCAACACTTACGGTTCGCAATCATTTAAAGTTACCGCGCGCCAGGAGGCCTTGCGGACTGCAAGGCTTTTGCCATACGGTCCGCAAGGGGTCGCCAGCAGCAGCAACTTGGCAGTTTCCCTGCCCTGCCACTTAGCTCGCGTTTTGACACCTTCAAGCTGCTCAAGACACATCATTTAACACTTTTCTACACCTTATAACACTAGCCAACACCTGTAAGAAATTCAAGCCTCTCCCTCAAGTATATAAACCCCCACATTCCAACCTTTAGAGTTGCTCATTTGCTTCAATTCTTCTCTCTTCACTCTCTGGAAGTTCCTAATCCTTGGGAGCATCCTACTAAGTTCATTTTCGTTCTAAGGACCTTGTGTAAGTGTTCTTAGCCCCCCTCTTTCAGTTTTATTAGGCTTTAAGCCAAAGTCAAAGCGTTGACGTAAAAATGCTTTGACTTTCGGCTAAGACCATTACGGTCCAGCCAATGTTCGTAATGAACGTGGCTACGTGATCGTAATTAGGTAGGTGTTAATCCCTTAAAAGGACACCTCCTGATTACCACGTTTGCTTGGTCAGTTGACGGGTCAAAGTTCTGATCAAGAAAAGTCAACGGGTCAGATTCTAAATAAATTCATATTTAGCAATGTAGGTGCTATAAAATCAGTTTCAACACTTTAATAACTTGGTAATAAGTATTATAACATGTATAAACGTGTTCGGCCCGTCAAGTCCAAGTTTAAGGTCGGTTCGCAACCGAAAGTCGCAAATGTTGACTTCTTCTTTGACTTTCGATTCTGACCCGATTTAGCAACCTTAGCTACTGATTCTAAGTTGCATTGTGACCATGTTAGGTTGTAGTATAACCCTCTGGAATTGTATTACATGGTCACATAGTAATCCGAGTTCATATCCAAGTATCCGTTAATTATGCCAAACTTTGCTAAAATGTCCTTCATGCTTAAATGAGGTTTTAAATACAAATGAGCATACATGTGACTTGTAAACTGATATGTTAAATTATTTTAAGATTAACATTCTGGTCATAAACTGAGTTTTGATTAAATAAGCGTAATTTACGCTTTAAAGTGACCAAATCGCCCTTTTGGCGTATAAAATGATTTAAACATAATTTCGACATCAAATCTCTTTACTTACTGATGTAATATCATAATTAGGATTATTTGGGATATCTATTCAGATTACATGAGTTTATACACACGTCCATGTATTAAGTCCTTGATTGACGATATTGCCCTTACGTCACCTAAAATGGATTTTAAATATTATTAAGGGACAAAACCTATTGTTTACTGATGTATTATATTATATAACATATTTTCTTCATACGAACCTGTTCATAACATCAGTTTCTCTCAAATACCATTTAATTCGTCATTTAGTGACTTTATCGCCATTTCGGCGTATAGTATAGTTTAAAACCATATTAGATCATCAAGACTTGGTACCTACTAATTTCAAAACTTATTTTATACATATTTATAGTAGGTACATGATCTAAACTCAGATTCCCAAATAAGTTTGTCAAGTGATGTGTAAAATGACCAAAATGCCTTTTCGGGGCATAGTTTGGTCCTAAACTATAAACCACACATATACTTGATATCCTACTGGCATAACATCATAAATAAATCATTTTTAAAGAATGTTATGACCACGACATCAATTTACTTGCAAGCTCCTTCTATAAGTCATAAAATGACCAAAACGCCCTTTTGAGGTGTAAATTGATTTTAAAACCATAACGGGCATACATATTTATATCCTACTGATATTATAACATGTTTTAATTATAATGGCATATGGAACTTGTATATCACTCATCCGGTTACCCGGTTTTGCTTATACACGTACGGTTAAGCCTACGTGACTGGTTTACGTAGTTAACCGAAACGGGTTTAACCTTATCATTTTTATATCAAAATCCAGAATGTAATATGTTTACCCATATTAAACAAGTCTTAGTACTTCTCGGGTTTAAACTACATTCTATTCCGGGCACCGCTTAATCTAGCGCTTAGTACCGTAAATATCTTTTAAGCTAGCCGGTCCGAGTCTATGATGTAGATAGGACCCGTTAGCATTCTAATTGGTTAAATAATACCATCATTCCAGAATAAAGCCTTCCGGTAGATTGTCATCTAAGCTTACTTTTGATTGTCAGCTGAGTTATTAACTTTATTGAAGAATTAGCTCAGGTAAATACTTTTAGCCTACTTTCCCTATACAGGCTTGGGATACGGTATAATAATACCGCCTGGTCAGGTATGGGATCATGTTTTCGGATTGTGATTTACTAAATCTTCATAACCCGTTTTATTCTGTTATGTTTGATAACTTAAACATTGGGGGTTAACTCGACCGTGTCCGGGATATCCTTGGCTCATTTAAATTACTAATGGCCACGACCTTAAGCGGGGGGTGTAGGCATACACCTGACAGATGCTAATGCTAATAAAATATTGAATCCCATTGGTGGATTATTTAAGTGGCGTGTCGGTTAATCATGTTGTTCGGTTTCTGCATTCGACCCCATATGTATTGACAAACATGTAAAACTGTAAACAAGGTCATTTTGAACTATCCCAAGTTATTTATAAAATGTGCCAAGTGCACCTAAAAACCATTTTTGGAAACATTTTCAAAATGTGTCTGTTATTAGTGTTTACCAGTGAAAACTGATGTATTTTCAAAAGATCAAGTTACAGGTGACAACGCGAAACAGGCCGGGAGCTGCTTGGTAGTGACATAAGAGGATTTTGCAAGTCCTTAGTTTCCTAAAGTCTGTTGAATAAATACTTTGTATATTTATTTCGACCCGCCTGTGGATCTTTCATTTACAAGCCTTGTAATTTTTTCTTTCGAACTTTGAACACTCGGTTTGTAATAATATTTAAATCCAAGACTTCCGCTGTGCTGTGTTTGATTAGTTATGATGTTATCAACTACGTCACGATATTCCCCAACCGGGCCCACCAGGTTACACGTGGAAATCGGGGTGTGACAGGTTGGTATTAGAGCCAACGTTCAAGTGAATTAAACACTAGCCTTTTGTGTTTAATCTCGAAAATACACAATAGCACATTCCTTAGACTCTCGAGTCTAGGCTTTGACCTAGGATTACCCATTTACATTGTTTTATTTATTATCGTTATTGTTTTAAGTGGCGTGTCGGTTAATGTTTGAATCAAAGTTCACATATTTTGATGGCAAGTGTGGTTCCTCACGCCACACTACCAGGAGTGTCAATATTACTTGAATATTAACATAGAATGATGTCTTAAAATGGTTCAATAGGTTAGCCTTAATCATATTGACCATAGAGGCTTGGAGATTTTAACATAGTTACTACCTCTAGATAGAAGGGATGATCTTTCCTTAACTATCATGGTAGAAGATTATTCCATCTTAACTACCATCTATTTTGCCAATTAATGTGACTTAATCACTTGGCATGTGTAAACCATCAAGAAGATCCTTTGGAGTTTATAGCGGAGCGATAAAATCAAATAAAAAATTCGAGACGCTCGAAAGAACAAAGGAAGCAACAAGAATGCATTTTAAAGCAAAATTTCATTAAGTGATAAGGATTACATATTTTTGCCTTAAACAGGTCTTTTAATTACTAAATTTGTCCACGCAGGGACTACATAAGAAAACATACCCACACAGGGGCTAAAAAAGGAAAATACGATGTCCCACAGGGACTTTTGGAAAATAAAACATAACTAAAACATACTAGTCATCCTTCTTCCCTTTAACAGCTTTACAGAGTTTTTTGAAAAAAAATGGTTGTTTTCTTTTCTGACTTCTTAACTTGCTGCTGCATTTCCTTGACTCGCTCTAAGGCCTCATTGAGAGCCTCGAGTGGTACTTGTGGTTGGGATTGAGGCTGAGGTGGAGGTTGCGGTTGAGGCATAGCCGAGTGCGAATATCTATAAGGTGGATATCTGGTAGCCGCATAAGATGAGTAAGGAGGCGGGTAACTAGGGAAAGGGGAAGGATAAAGGGCATTATACATGGCTGCTTCAAGGTATGGGTCATACGCAGGAGCAGTAAAATCAGCACCATAGCCAGATAAATCTGGATAGGTGGGTATCGGGTTACCTAAACCCGATGATGATGGCTGAACTGCCGGTTGGGGCATCAGATCAGCAACAGGTTGTGGGGTTGGAACTGCCACGGGTGAAGTGTTTGAGGGTCCACTCATTTGTGGATCCTCAGGGATAATAAGGGTAAGATGGTAGCAAAGGTGGTAGCGAACCCGACCTTTGACCAGCACGCACCGACATGCATGCACCACGCCTCTGACGTGATTGTGATGATTCAGGTGGTGGCTGAGGTTGTTCCACCGGTTGCATAGGTTCATCCTCGATGTGAGGCTGTGGTGAAGGTTCATGATGGGGAGGGGTGTTGTGGTAGGAAGGAGTATGATAGAATTTATAATTTCCCCACCATTGCTGGTACTCGTCAGGACCTCGGTAAGGCGATCCCGCTACGGAATTTGATCCGCTGGACAACTCGATTGGATGTCCATATGATCCTGTCGGAAGTTCCTCAGGATCTGAATCTTCCTCCATATGCGTGGGCGAGTCAACGGCAGGAGTCTTGGGCGAGGGTTGAACATGATCAATGGGGTTAAAGTTTAAGAACTCGTAGTGTGATTGGGAATGGGAATGGTGTGAGTGATGTGAATGGTGTGAATGATGGGAATTTTGAGAGTGGGATTAGGGTGGCGAATATTCATGGGATATGGAATGTCGATAGGGTTCCCATGGTGATGAAGAAGAATCACCCGATCCTTCGTAAGGGTTGAAATTATGTATATTAGATGCTCCAGGTAAGGATGGTCTAAAAGATGGTCCTGTCATGGAAGGTCCGCCCCGCATGGGACCTTTGCCTAAAATCTGTTGAATAAATACTTTGTATATATTATTTCGATTCGCCTGTGGATCTTTCATTTACAAGCCTTGTAATTTATTCTTTCGAACTTTGAACACTCGGTTTGTAATAGTAATTTAAATCCAAGACTTCCGCTGTGCTGTGTTTGATTGGTTATGATGTTATCAACTACGTCACGATATTCCCCAACCGGGCCCACCGGGTTACACGTAGAAATCGGGGTGTGAAACTGCCATATTATATCATGGCAGAGGAGGCTGCCATATACGAAGAACACAATAGACAAAAGAGAGAAGATTCAAGGCAAGCAGAGCTTCACGGTTCAAGATTAGAGTTCGGGTTCACAACGACTTAGTGTTTGGTTTCGATATACTTTGTGTTTATTGAGTTTATGACCATGATTTATCATATATTTGCGACATGTTTCTTGTTCTTGACTATGGCTCTTGGCTAAACGCTTTATACTACCTAGGTTAGGATGATAACTTGATAAAGTTTGGATTTTTATTCGGTTATTATCGTGTGTATGGATTTTCTTAAAAAGTAAACGACTTTGGAATTTTATATTGGTGTATATGCGTATCTTGTTTCGATTATTAGTTATTTACTCGTTTCACATGAATCTTGATGAATGTCTTTCATAGAATAGATTTATGTTAATTATCTAATCTTAGCGGGTTTGGGTAATTGTTGGGTGAATTGGCCAATAACCTTAGAAACAGTAATTAAAAGATAATTAGAACTTGGTACTCTGCTAATCTTGCTAATCTTGTCGCTGAGAGACTCGAGGTTACTAATAGGTCTAGGTTTGGTATATAGCTAGGATTAGGTTTTGAGATAAACCAGTTTTAGTTCCCTAACCATATTCTTGTCTATTAAACCAAGTTAAAATCCTTTGTTGCCTTAGACCTACGCGCTGAGAGGTAGTTAGCCACTTTAAGGCACTTTTCGAGAAGTTAGATAACTGAGAGGAAGTCTTTCAAACCGGTAATCGTAACGGCCTTGTAGAGTCTCACAGGTTTCTTCTGAGAACGGTCGGGAGGTCTTAGTCGGGATTTCTTAGGGTTTAGCACACAAAGATCCCGGTTCCATACCACGATAGTTTCGATAGAAATCTATTCCAAGTTAAATAGGATTCCAGCCTAGGTAGTCGTTCCCATCATCTGAATTCGTCCTCAGTCTTAGTTCGTGTCTCCGTTAGTTTTAATTAAATCGCAACCCTTTAGGATATTTAGAAAAAACCCCCTAAACAACAAAACAGTTAAGTCGAGTCAGTCTTAGATAAGTTAGTCAAGTCTAGTAAACGTAATTAGAGAGTCTCGTGGGTTCGATACTCGGACTTACTTTAATTGTTCTGCATTGACCGGTACACTTGTTGGTTGTGTGGTTTAGGTTTAGGTAGAGTCTAGGTTTATAAATTTAAAACTTAATGTCTAGATTAGAGTAATTTAGTTAGTTTTAATTAAATCACATTAGCACATCACTAACTCCTGATCTTATTAGATAATTCTAATAATGATGGAATTATGTCTCTCATTCAATTTTTTTTTAAATCTTAAAAGAAGCCTATTTTTCAATTTATCAAAACCTAGTTAAAAAACATTGTGTGATTTCAACCACTTTTAGTTATACCCTTATAACCTCATAATTATATAAATAAATAAATAATATACTATAAATACAATACGAGGGAATAGTACCAGACAGTTGCGTGACACTCTCTCATTGGTCCAAAAAAAATACGATTTTGCCCCTGTTAAAAATTGTGATTTTGTCCCTGTTCAAAATTACAGTCTTGCCATCGTTTTAGCTTTTGACAACTTACGATTTTGCCGTCGCCTGGCACTCCGCCATTGGTTCATAAAAATACTATTTTACCACCTGTTAAACACTACGATTTTGCCCATGTTCAAAATTACGATTTTGCGCATGTTGCCTGGCACTTCCTCATTCGTCCAACCAAATTACGATTTTCCCCGTTAAAATTTACAGTTTTGCCATTGGTTTTGTTTTTTTTCCTCCCAGTCAAATTGCGATTTTGCCTTCAGTTCAAATTTACAGATTTGCCATCGTTTTTTCGTACAATGGTAGTGTTTGTTTTAATTGGTTGATTCGATGTAATTTTTTTAGATCATGTTATGAGTAGTATGTACAAGTAACCGAAACACATAGTACATGTTATGAGAGAGAAATACTCAGCTTAGTGCCCCGCAACGCCCAGCGAGATAAAAACTGTAGCATATAAGAACTTTAGTTGATATGACTTTATAAGAAAACAACATAAAAATTCATTTTCAAAAAAACAACATAAAAATTCATTTTCAAAATATTATACGTGTTTTTTTTCTTCTCTACAACCTATTAATTTTGTTGAATTTTTTTTTTCAAGTCACCACATTACAAATATCCACATCCATACTAGTGAGAGTTAACACACCGACTTGATAAAAAAAATATTAATTAAATGTTTCATTGTAAAAGAAAGAAAAAACATTTTTATTTACCTTAAACTGTAAATTGTATTTATCTTGTTTTAAAAGAGGGAACAAATAATCGTGTAACTCAGACCTAAAACTTGATTAAAAATAGTGACTGAAAAATTGAGCTTGATTTATAAAAAATAGGCCTTTTAAGATTATTAAAGAAGATAAGTTAGGTGAGAGACATAATAGCAATGATTAAATTAATAGTTTTTTCAAAGAATTTGAATCATCCAACGAGGCAGCTAGTAGTGATAAACAAACAAATTTAAAAAAAAATACTATATTGATAAATAGTTTTCTAATAAAACCATTTTGGTATATATTTTATTCGCCAACATATTTTTTACGAAAAAACTCTGGGGCATCTTTCTCAATGAAAATGTATTAAACCACACAAAAGGTAACATTAAAGATAGTTACCAAATTCAAATCATGAATCACCAGAGGTGAGTCTGCCCTTACATTATTGTACAAACTTATGGAATCCAAAATAAACGTGATTAATTATTACAATTCGGTACTCTTAAGTCACTCTTTATGTTGGATGAGATGACACGCAGTGGCGGGCTCAGGATTTTTCTTCTGCGGGTGTGAAAATTTTTAAAAGATTTTAGGCCCCTAGCAAAAAAAAAAAAAAAGAATTCGGTTTATAGCGGTCGGATCGGGTCGGGTCATGTAAAACAAGTAAACAAAAACAAACAAAGTTTCAGAGTGGGTCGGATCAGATCAGGCCGGGTTGGGTCAATTTCAATTTTCAAACAATCAAACCCTATTTCCTAACTTTCTATAACATAAAAACTCATCATAAGTAAGTAAAGTAACAACAAAAAACCATCAAAGTTCAAACTCTCCTTACTTTTATTTCTCCTAATCATTAAGTGGTTCAACCATGTTCCTTTTAAGAAATCTTGTCATAATTTACCTACTCATAGTTCTTATCACATATAAAGTGCTCCATAAGTTCATAAAACAATATTAAACATTTAAACAAAATAAACAATCATGTTCAACCAATACCATAGTCCATAATTTTCAAACATTTAAGCCCCAATTTTAAATGTTGATAAGTAATCATTTAAACAAACAAAGCTTAAAATAAAACAACAAAATCATTAACTACAAGTCTAGAACAACTAAAAAAACATACAAATATAAAACCCTTATACGTTTATATTTTCTCCTAATCACCACATAAAAGAGCAAAAAACAATCAATAAAGAAAGGATACCCGTTATAAGTCGGATTTTACGACGTAGTCATGTTCGGAACGGCCGGATTTTTGGATTTTCCGGCCAAAAAACTCGTCCGGTAGTGAGTCGCTGTAGATTATAGTCGTTGGGCGTCTTTTTTCGAGCTGGATTTGGAATTTGAATGAGTCATGTGTCGATTATTTGGTTATTTTATTTAGTTTAAAATCTTTTGGCTTGAGTAGTTGGGTTAATAAAATTAGATTATAGATTGGGTTAAGTAAAGTAAATAATTGGTTGAAGAACAATTATATAAATTGTGTTATATATTTATATATTCATAATAATTAGTGTTTATTTATTTATAAATTCATAATATTATTTTCTAAAAGGGCGGTTCAAAATTTTTAAAGGGTGCGGTTGAAGAAAATCCAAAGGATGCAATTGGGATTTTAGATGAAAATTAACACCAAAATTTTCTTTTCAATGAGTGCGTCACCCATCCACCATTGTGGGTAGGTCCACCCCTAATGGCACAACTGAATAGATGGAACAATGGCTGGAAAGTTCTCAGCCAAATAGACCTAAAAACCATAAAGCATTACATGACGAAGACATTAAATAGCTAGAGCATTACAACTTTAATAATCATCAAAAGCTCAAAACTAAACTAACCTAAAAAAACTAATTCACAAAATAAGATTCCGACCTAATTGACCAAGCCAACTAAAAACCAAAAAACTAATTGATAAAATAAGAATCTCACCTAATTGACCAAGCCAACTTTGTTTAAAACCCTGCAACCAAACATATGCACCTAAAACGATGACGTAAACACTTGAGTTATATGTTCTAATACTTTGGGGGCATTTATGAACTCGTCATCACGTTCTAGATCCAATATTTTAAATAAGCAAATTTCTACATACATGCTCCTTCCTGACCTGGATACAATCCCGCTTTCCTGTCGGCCTCCTTCCCGAGCAAGCCAACTTTGTTTAAAACTCTGCAACCAAACATATGCACTTAAACGATGACCCAAAGACTTGGGTTATATCGTCTATTACTTTATGGCATTTATGAACTTGTCATCACGTTCTAGATCCATCATATGCTCAGACAATAAGCAAATTTCTACATCCATGCCAACCCAAATTCGCACACGTACATGTCAAACTTTGGTGAGCTCCCAATGTGTACAATGCTCGGGTGGAACAACTCGTTCTTTGTGTATATTATTGGGTTTCTGTACCATGACGTAACCCATTTTTTCACTGCTGTATCGTCATAGTTTGTCACCACTTCTTGCAACCTCAATGCGGCCCATCTAAGCCCGCGAGACACTAGATCTTAAACCTTTGTTGTTCCCTCAATTATACCAATCGGACTACTAAAATAGTAATTCAATAAAGGTGAGTTCAACCTACGCCGGTTATTGGCAGAAAACGAGCAAAGGGTTTCATTGTAGCCCGGTTGGCGTTGAACTCGAGTTATGCATCTCCACAAAAGTGCGGATACTGCCTTTGAACTTGAGATCTTTTTAGGATTGCATTTGTCATTGGCTTTTTCTTTGAGTTTTGACACCATAACTGAGGAGAAATGGAAAAATCTCTCTTTAACTTTGTCAGTTTCGGTCCTTTGGATGAATTGATCTTGATTGGTAAATGGTAGACTTGTAATAGGATCAGCTCCTTCAAGGACCCATCCTTTAAATACCGGAGGACGGGAGATTAAATAAACATTTCCCTCTTTATATCGAAATGCTGCACTCCAAGCAGCTATGAATTTCCAAAAAACATGTTCCATCGACGAGAAGGTGGTTTTTTTACCAACCGATGAATATTCTATCGATAAGCTCCGTCACCTGAATGGATAATAATGGTAGCCTAAGACCATCTTGACAAATAGCGCCAATGAATGAATGAAGTGATCAGACACAAGGATGTCGGAGATAGTTACGTTCACTGTTACGTGAACAAACTTGGCTCCAAGACTGTTTTGTGGGTCAACGTAGATGACATATGAAAGTGGGTTATCCTTTTTTTCGGGTTACTAAACGAGCTGCCAGAGGGTTGTAATGAGTGAGGGTGGCGGTGAGAGAGTGGCGGAGTTCATCTAAGAAAGCGGTTTTGAAGAAATCATGGTTCTCTAGAGGTGGCTTTGCAAAAAGGAGACCCATTTGGAAGTAGTTGAGGTGAGAAGGGCTAGCTCAAAGGGGCTCAAGTATATGGGTTGCTTTGATCCTATTGAGAGGTCGTGTTGTAGCCTGACGAAACATTCCGACACACGCCTCACTATCCTTGGAGTCATCGTGGATACTACCCACCTCAAAATCTGCGAAGGCAGTGGGGAATACTGCATGGCTTTGATTCTATTGAGAGGTCGTGTTGTAGCCTGGGAAATATTAGGAAGAGATTTGCGAGATTAAAGAAGAGACTAGATGGATATATAGAGAGAGAGACACCTCCATTTTTTTCGGCTAGGCTATTTGGCTAAATCAAAAGACTCAATTATTGGTCATGGAAATATTGCTTTGGAAACATGAATAAGATGAAAACTTTCTGTTGGCTCATGGAAAGTTTCTTTTTAAACCTCCTTAAAATATAAACTCCATTATCCTTATTAAAAAAGAAAACTATTTCTTACTTTCAGTTTAAAGACTTTGGTATATATCATCTAATTTGTATTTCTGTTGCATACGTTTTTCATCTGTTTTTTATTTATTTATTTAGACCGTACGGTGTGGGCATGGAAAAGGAGCGTGGAAGTCCCTCCACGCCGGGAACACCACCCCGCGTATGGCGTTGGGGGTGGCGTTGTGGGTGGAGGTTGATTTCCACCGGCATGAAGGCAAATGGGTGGGTGAGATGGAGTCTTTTGATTATTGGGTGTAGTTTAGGTTTGTTTTGATTGGTTGATTTTTAAATTTTTTTTTATTTTATTTTCTTACACGCCACTTTCCCACCCCGTGTTTTTTCTTCACACATTATGTTGATGTAGTTGCTACGTGTCGCTCCACACCCTCCCTACACTGGCTGAAAGTAAAGTCTTAACTCATGCAATAGTCAACCTAAATCGACAGAGTTAAAACGATAAAACTATAACCTCTATTCGGACCCAATCCAGGATTCACAAATCCAGATCAGATTACAATAACCAATGGACAAAATCTCTAAGGCATACTTTCTAGATACAGATTTAGGAACGCAAGACCGACCGACGAGACATAAGGATGTTAGCGATAGTTACGTTCACGGTTGCGTGAACAAACAAAATGGTAACATACTTTCATTTTTTATTGATTATAATGATATATTTTTTTTTTCTTTACAAATTACAGCAACATTATTCATTTGATCACTCGTATCTATACTACTATAAAATATCGTAGACTTGTAACATACTCTTGATTTAAAAAAAAAACAATGGGATAATGGTCTATTGGTAAAGGTAAAGTCTTTAAATATCTTGGGAGAGGGAGGTCTTAGGTTCAAATCCCACACACGACAGGAGTAAAAAATCTGCCATTCAAAAAAAAATGAATAAAACAATTTTTGGTGCATATGGTATAAGTGTTCTATGCAATAGTTTCTAATTTGCACTCACTTCTACTAATTTAATACACTATAATACATTAGTTAAACACCACTTTAATTTAATACACTATAGTACATTAGTTAAACTCCACCTAATTAATACATTATTTATGTGTATAATAATTTTTAGCACATGTGATTTATATTATGGTGTCTGTGTGTATGAAAGTGTGTGCGTGAGATGTCAAGGTGGGTGATGCAACCGTGAGTTGGAGGAGTTCCTGAGGTGCTTTGCACTCTGTCACATTGTGCGGGCTCTAACCTAGTGTTGATAAACGAATGAGTTAAATGCTTGGTTGGTCCCTGTGGTTTGCAAAAATTGCAGACTTGGTCCTAAATGGTTTACTAATTACACGCGTGGTACCAAAATTTGTCTAAATAAACTCGCTTGGTCCCCTACACTAACATTAGTTAGATTTTTTAGTTAACACACCTCATGTGCATGTCATATGAAGGTAAGCTTGTGTAAATTTACATATTTACCCTTTAAGATAAAAAATATATAAATTATTATATTATAAAAGCCTTTTGGAACCACCGCTCATCATCCTCCCCAACCCTTCTCCGGTGATCTCTGAACCAATCAGCCAAGAATTCAGGTCACCACCACCTCCACCTTCAACCCACCACCACCACCACCACTAATTCCACCAATCCCCTACCGTGTTATCCTCCACTTCCCGTTGAGTAACAATTTCCCCAAGATCTCCTTTATCAATGACACCAGTAGACACCGGCTGGACAGTCTTGCATATACTGGCCGTTTTTTTGATAAATTCCTTAACATGACCGAACAATAAAACTTTGTGGGTCCTACGCCACCTCCTCCTTCTTCTGCCCCAAACCACCACAACCGAACACCAACCACTACTGAACTCCCACTCACCACCACCATTACAACCGGAAAAACAAAACCACTACCAAACCGCCGCCTTCACCGAAAAAAAACGAACCCACTACCTGTCACCAGCAACAAGTGTCTTCTTCCAATTATCTCTCACACACACTTTCTCCAGCAACAACTCATTCAAATACACAGAAACAATCAATACTAATAATGATAACAAATTAATGATAATAATACTCCATCCCTTGAGAATATCAGAACAAAGTTTCCACAACATTTTGTATCTTTCCACAGCTAATAATAATATTCTTTCAGCAGCAAATCACATACTCCATTTTCAACAGCAATATGGCCGACGTTGATTCCATCACAGTCCGTGCTGCCGTGCAGTTGCTCCTCCGCCGGAGACTTTTTCAAAACATTTTGTTGCTGCCGGAAGTTTCTATTGGAATGTTTCTCCTGTGAGTGTTTGTTTTTAATGGAACCGGTTCGAAAGTTAGTGTACGTTTGGTGGTGACCTGAGTTCTTGGTTGGTCGGTTCAGAGATCGCCAAAGAAGGGTTGGGGAGGATGATGGGTGGTGGTTGATGGCCTGGAGAAGAAGAAGGGAGGATGATGGGTGGTGGTTTATATTCTTTTTTATCTTCAAGGGTAAATAAGTAAATTTACACAAGATTACCCTCACGTGACATGCACATGGGGTGTGTTAACTGAGAAATCTAACTGATGTTAGTGCAAGGGACCAAGCGAATTTATTTTAGACAAGTTTTGGTACCACGCGTGTAATTAGTAAACCATTAGGACCAAGTCTGCAATTTTTACAAACCACAGGGACCAACCAAGCATTTAACTCTAAACGAATTTATGTTATCTTTCTTATAGACAATTATTTATTTTTGAATTATAATTATTTTGTTGTCATTTTCATTATAACATTGCAATTTAATTTATTTTGTTATAGTTCATCACAAACAAAGTGATAAAATTAAAACATAATAAGCTTGAACTATGATGCTACTTTATTTATGGATATCAATGAAGCCTAGAGCGAACATACATACTTTCAACTAAACTTACGAGATGCTTTATTTTAATTTTGCAACACCAGTAATAATAGCATTCTTATACTTCAACACTTCAATGGCGTCTGAAGCAATTGATTCTATAATCAACTTCTGTCCATCCGTGTGCTCGATGACATATGAAGGTGGTTTATCTTTTTCTCGGGTTACTAAACGAGCCGGCAGAGGGTTGCAATGAGTGAGGGTGGCGGAGAGAGAGCGACGAAGTTCTTATAAGAAAGCAGTTTTGGAGAAATCTTGCTTCTCTAGAGGTGGCTTTGCAAAAATGAGACCCTTTGGAAGTAGTTGAGGTTAAGAAGGGCTTGCTCAAAGGGGCTAAAGTATATGGGTTGCTTCATTTCTGCTGAGAGGTCGTGTTTTGGCCTGACGAAACATTCCGACACACGCCTCACTATCTATGGAGTCATCGTGGATAATGACAATCTGCGAAGTCTGATTAAAGTTGTTTTTAACAAGGGGAATGCAATTTATGTTTTATCCTCGATTATTTTGGCTCACGGAAAGATTGTTTGGAAACCTCTCTAAAACGTAAATTGCATTCCTCTTATTAAAACAACTTTAATCAGAAAACTCTTTATTATTTTCTTTCATTGTTTTGGTTTATTTTTGAATTTAAAGAGTTTGGTATTTATCATCAAATTTCTAATTCTGTTGCATACGTTTTTCAACCAGAGTTAAAACGTTAAAACTATAACCTCTATTCCAGATCCAATCCAGGATTCACAAATCCAGATCGAATTACAACAACCAATGCACAAAGTTCAACGCATTCTTTTTCGATACAGATTTACGCAATACTGGCGAGGAGTAGCACTATAACCATGACATTTTCACTCACGGATTATCGACGAAATAGCTACAAATATCATTTTCCGTCAATAGTTAAATTTATTCTGAAGATATATTTTTTCGTTCTTTATATGTATAAAAAAGTAACATAAATAATAGAATACGATAAAAATATAAAGAGAATAGTGTCCGGATACTTCCTGTGATTTGTTCTGATTTCACCTTTAGTCCCTACATTTTCAAAATTACAGCTATAATCCACAACTTTTGGAAATTCCTTCTCGGATAGTACCTAGCGTGGATGAGGGTTAGTTTGGGTGTTAAATTACTAAAATACTCTTCATTAAAAAATAACAAATAAATAAAACATACATCTCTCTGCTCCTATCTCTATCTCTGTATTTCTGCTCTCTCCAGGTAAAAACCACCACCGTCACCTCCACTCCACAGCCGCCATCATCACTCCCCACCACCGCCGCAAATTAAACTTTGAATCATGAACCTCAACCCAAAATTTTAACATCAGATGTAATCAATCAAACACTTATTCTTTGCAACCTCTCTCTCAAAATCTTCAAACCCATATGCCTGTAACAACATTTCCAAACCATCAATCATCTGTCAATATTCATAATCAGTTAATCACCAACACTACATGAATCAAACACAAAGGTACTTACCTGCCAAGCATCAAAACAGTAGCCTGTGGATTGGTCCCAGGTGAAATCGCGAACGTAGAACCATCGATCATTCGAAGAGAACCAACACCCATCACCTTCAAATCTGCATCCACCAAACACCCCCCATGATAATGCCATATCGTGTTCACTGTCGGCGAGATGACGTGACAATTGGGAGTCCATTAATGAGTTGATGAAATTGATACAAGTCTGCAACTCGTCGTAGTGGCTGAGGAATGCTGATAAGGCGGTGGAGAAGCTGTGGAGTTGGTTGATGGAGGTCGAGAATGGGATATCGGCGGTGAGAGTGGTTGGTGGCTGTTGTGTGGTGGCGGTTTTTGATGTTGAAGGAGGAGGTGTTGTTGCTGATGTTGGTAGGGTTTGTTGTTTTTGTGAGTTGATGTGTTTGATGAGACCGGAGATGGTGTCCATCGACGGTGGGGCTCCGGTGGGTGATAAAGTTAAAGGCTCCGGTGGGTAATAAGTTATATTTTAATAAGTAATAAATAAATGTAGAAAAGATGGGCCCACATGTCTTTTTTTAATAATTTAATGTTTTAATTGTTATATTTTAATGAAGGGCATTTAGGTAATTTCACAGTCACGTAACTAAGAAAACTAACCCTCATCCATATCAGGGACTATCCGAGAACGAATTTGCCAAAGTTGGGGGCTATAACTGTAATTTTGAAAATGTAAGGACTAAAGGTGAAATCGAAGCAAACCACAGGGACTATTCGGGCACTTTTCTCAAATATAAATCTAGAGGTTTTGAGTATTGCCGTGCAAATGTTCATCGATCGTCCATCGGAGGTCGTCTATATTCTTTTGTAATGACTACACATATGCATCCCGTGCATGCCAAGTTATGGGCTTCAACTTTCCGGGTTTTCTTTCAAGCTGACAACCTATAAGCGTTAAGCAGTTGATTAATGTTTTGAAAATAAAAGGTTGCATGAAATAAAATTAAGTGCAGACTCTAGATAAGGAAAAGGGAAGTATGAGATCTGGCGTACTAAATAACAGGGCTCAGACTGAAGGGTGTGGCTTAGCGCAACCCGCCACATCCATAGCGCCTCGGGGGCGCCATTACCATCTCGCTAACCCAGTAAGAGCCAAAATTGAATGGATCGAGATTGTTTGCTTAAATATGACCGTTGGCAACGGTCATTTTAAAAAAAATCCTTTAATTCATATATATATATAAACCTATCACAAACTAAAAAACACACCAATCACAATCTAAAACACCCACCAATCACAAAAAAAATACAATCATTTTTAAAAACATCATCCAATTCGTCCAACTCTTCATCTGACGGTGAGCTTGACGATATGCTTATCGCAGTGACGCAGGAGGCGATTAATTATTTGCGAGAAGAAGCTCAATCGTCTACATCGCGTACAAGACAAGCGCCTCTTGAACGAGATCGGTTAGGTGCTCATGAACATTTAATGCACGATTATTTTTGTGAAGACCCGATGTACGATGATGCACATTTTAGGCGTCGGTTTCGTATGAGCCGTCGTCTTTTCTTAAGAATTTCAAATGTTCTTGCGGCCGAATTCCCTTTTTTTCACACAAAGAGAAAGTGCTAGTCACAAAATTGGTTTCTCTAGAATACAAAAGTGTACAGCCGAAATTAGACAACTAGCGTACGGCACAACGAGTGATGCGTGGGATGAATATTTAAGGATGTCGGACAGAACTTGTCGTGATTGTCTTGAAAATTTCTGTGAAGGTATTATTATTATTATTATTATTATTATTATTATTATTATTATTATTATTATTATTATTCTTGTTATTATTATTTATAGTATAATATAATAACACTACTATATTAGGTGTTATCATTCTTTACGGGAGGCGATATTTAAGGATGCCAACCGCTTCTGATGTTCTACTTTTATACGACGCCCATCAGCGGATTCACGGGTTTCCTGGGATGTTGGATAGTCTTGATTGATACACTGGGAGTGGGCGACATGTCCAACCGCTTGGAAAGGGCAGCACCATCGTGGTGACCACGCTGGCCCTACCATAATATTACAAGCGGTCGCGTCTCAGGATTTATGGATCTGGCATGCGTACTTTGGCATGGCCAGTGCGAACAATGACATCGCAGTTTTACAAGCTTCGAATCTTTTTGACGATCTCATAGATGGTGTTGCACCAAATACTTTATTCTATGCAAACGACGTGGAGTATAAGTATGGGTACTATCTCACAGACGGTATTTATCCGGAGTGGGCGACGTTTGTGAAAACTCTTTCGTGTCCAGATGACGAGAAAAGAATGTATTACAAGAAGAAACAAGAGTCAGCAAGAAAAGATATCGAGCGGGCTTTCGGTGTGTTACAAAAGAGATTGTCTATCATTGCCCAGCCGTCGAGGATACTTGAAAAAAGTAAAATGAGAATCATGTATACGTGCATCATTTTGCATAACATGATATTGGAGGACTCGGGTAGAGCGTTTTGTGGAGAAAGTTATGATGAAAGTAACCAACCGACGAACCCACTACTAGCACACACTGAAAAACAAGTTATCTGAGCGAGGATACGTGACAGGGAAACACACCATTACCTTCGAGCTGATCTGACCGAGCACCTATGGTTTTATCATCAACAAGGAGGAGACGACGAAGACGACGGGTGATTTTTTTAGTGACATAGTATTTTTTATTAAATTATGACGTATTTTTTATTTAAATTAAGGCATTATTTTTTTATTTAATTTTAATGTGTCAAAATTAAATAATGTTTAAATTTAAATAAAAATAATAATTAGGTAATGATGATAGAGTCTTTAAACCATTGCATACAAGTTATAAAAAGAGACTTTAAAGCCCCAGTATGATATGACGCATAGATAGCGTGATAAAGCCATTGGACTTCAAACCACACCTAGTACCCTTACTAGTAATGCCACGTCTTCAGCATGTCCGACAAACAAATTTAATGGTCGCACCTCGTATATAAATTATGCGTTTAAAGAATTCTAGGCATGTAAATTTCGTATAGTCGTTATCTAGTGAAATAGTTATTACAAAATTCTCAAAATATTAGTTGTTATTATTTAGAGAAATAATAATAATTGGATATGAAAATATATAAACATTTATAACATTTTTATTAATAAACGATTATCATTTTTTTTGAACGGCAAATTTGAATCACTGACGGACCATTGGAGTATCATCTTGTCACCAGTGGAACCACCCGATCATATCCATCTCCACTAGGCATAATGCCTATACACCAATTCAGGAGGAAGCCCAATAAATATGGAAAAACCCCCCTTGTGAGAATCGAACCCAGACCTGTTGATTCCAAAACCTTATCTCACCTCCAGAATGCCATTAGACTATAAAGCCATGGACAATAAAGGATTATCATGTTTTAAAGATAACTTACTTCAAAAATTGTGAATTATATAAAGGTGTGTATTATATATATTGTGAAAATCAAGGGAAATTTAATTTTGGAAAGACAACCCAAACCCTAAAGTATTGAATCAAAATATATGGCCACCATGGAAACGAAAGATCATCTTCATCCTTCACCAAGTTCTCCTTCTCAAAAGCTCAAAAGAAATCAAACGTGAACCTTATTTTACTTTCCCATGTGGTAACTTTTTACCTTTACCCCAAAATGTTACTCTATATCTCTTTATAAGTTTTCAATGTCAAGGACCACTAACACCCCATTGATAGATGAATATGGCAGCCGTTGCAACAAAACAAGATAATTGTTTACATTTTTAGCCCCCAATTAAATGATCAACAAGACAGTACAAGCAAAATTGAATATATAGGGTCAATAAATCATAACAAAGACAAGATATTCGGTTAGGATTGACATCTTTATTGTTGGAGAAAATAACAAAAAGTTAAAAGCTACGTCATCTTGGTTGCCTACCATCAATGTTTTAAAAACCGATTTTTAAGTCATATCGGATTGGGCTCTAAAATGGTTCAACCGGTTGAACCAGATTGTATCGGACGGTTGAACCGGGTTACTAAATAACCCTATAAATTCCATAAAATATAACTTCATCTAAAAAACAATCTAATCTCATCTAGGATTTATGTAACTGTTCATAGTTTTATCTAAAAACAACTATTTTTATTGTAAACTATAAAGCATTTTAAAAATATTTTTATTAGTTATAAACAATATTGCATTGTAAGAGGTGAGTAACAGTTTCAATAACGATGAAATATTGGAATAGAAGACACTAGGTTAATTACTGGAAATATGGAAGATCAATATTACCTTAATATCGTATTTTATTAAAATTAAGAAATCAAATCCTAAGATAATGCAAACCGGTTCAACGATTTGAACCGGTAGAACCGGATTTACCGTCGGTACATAAGACATACCGTATTCGGGTTTTACCGGCCTTTATCGTACCGGACTCATGTCTGATATCCGGTTTAACCGGTATAACCAACCATTTCATACCGGTATTTAAAATATTGCCTACCATCCCCGGTTTAACTCCCCTCACTTTATGCTATAAAAATATAAATATTTTTTTATAAACTATTTTTCAAGAAAATCAAAGCAACCACCGTTTGGGTTTTGTAAAACCTATTTTTTAATTCCATTTGCAAAAGTTAATTTAAAAAAAACTAGTTGGTTTTCCCATCCGTGAGTTGCGTCCTGGATCCAACATGTGCAAAACGTGTGGCAACAAATCAACAAGCAGACACTGAATATCAAAACGTAGATAAAAATGATGTAGTAATGGTAGTCACTCCGTACTAAAAAATAAGCAGGTTTAAATAAAGTTTGAATTATGATAAACCAAAAAGTCTTAATGTTAGGTTTAGAATAGGATCGCTTTGTTACTTAGACTTGCTCGTGTTTGACATTAATGATTGAATTATTTGATTACATAGAGAAAAATAAAATGCATATAGATATAAGGAATTTTTAAGAGAGTGATTGATTTTGGTCTTAGATTCATAACTTATGGGCATGTAAACTATGACACCTTGCTGAGCATGAGTGTCAAAGAAACTGTTGAAGGGTTGCGAGTAATAAACAAGAGCGAAGAAATATGTGATGGGTGTGCTTTAGGAAACCATACAAGAAAAGTATTTCTTAGGAAAGCAAAGTGGGGTGCTGAAAAACCTCTAAACTTGACATATTCCCACATATGTGAACCTATGAGAACTCCAACGATTAGTGGTTGCAAATATTTTATCACTTGCATAGATGATTATTCTAGATAGTGTTGGGTATATTTCAATAAATAAAAATCACAAGCCTTATGTTATTTTCAACTCTTTAAAGCTCGAGTTGAAAAACAAAGTGAGAGGTATATCAAGTGTCAAGGATCGATAGAGGCGGAGAATATTGCAGCAATCAATTTCAATCCTTCTTCAATGAGCATGGCATACACCATCAATTAACAACTAGCTACACTCCACAACAAAATAGAGTAGCAGAACGTAAGAAGAGAACGGTCATCGAGATGGCAAGATGTATGCTTAAAGAAAAACGACTATCTAGTCGTTTTTATGGGAGAAGTAGTGACGTGTTCAATATACATACTAAACAGAACCCCCTCCAAAAATGTTGCACTTGTAACACCACAGGAAGCATGGTATGGTACAAAGCCTAGTGTTAGTCATTTAAGATTATTCGGAAGCCTAGCTTATGTTCATGTACCATCACAGAACAAAAATGGAAAACTTGTTGATAAGACTGTAAAGACTATTTATTGGATATAGTGAAATCAACAAGGGTTACAGGTTGTACAATCCTATGACTAAAGAAATCTATATCAAGACTCCTCATAACTCACACATGACCAAGTTACAGGTCTATATCGAGAAGCTATCGTCATACCGAATCATAGTCAATAAATTTCATATTTTACACAGACCTGGATCCTCAGACGTTTGAAGAAGCAAATCAAAAGGAAAACTGAAGGAAATATATGGATTCTGAAATAGAGTCCATCTTGAAGAATGAAACCTCGTAATTAGTTGATTTGCCTAAAGGACAAAAACCTACTAGAGTCAAATTTATAAAACAAAATATGATGAAAACAATAAGATTGTTAAATACACACTGAGTTTTTTTTATTTGTTGTGAAAGGGTAAAAACAAAAACATGGAATCAACTACCAAGAAGTATTTGCGCCTGTCATACGTTTTGAGACTGTTTGCTTAGTTATTGCCTTAGCTGCTCAATTTAGTTGGCATTTGCATCGAATGGACATCAAATCTGCTTTCCCGAATAGCACGCTAAATGAAAAAAGTGTATATAGATCAACCAGAAGGGTACATCAAACCTGGTCAAGAACATAAAGTAGGTATTCTCAAGAAAGCGTTATACGGGTTGAAACAAGTACAACAGGATAGATGATTACTTCAACAATCAGGGTGGTTTTACGAAATGCACATTTGAACATACTTTCTTTTTAAGTCAAACTAATTTCTTTTTAAGTCAAATTAACAATACACGATTGTTAGTGTGTTTATATGTAGATGATCTTATCATAGCCGAAGATTCATTGAAGGTTATAAATAGTTTCAAAGAGTCTATGAAGTCTAAGTTTGATATGACCGACATGGCTAATCTTCTTTACTTCTTGAGAATAGAAATTACTTATAAGGAAAGTACTATTAGAATCTCTCAACACAAATTGAAAAGAATCTTCACGAAAGATTTGGAATGAGCAATTGTAAATCTGCCATCACACCAATGGAATATGACTTGAAACTATAACGTGATCCCGAAGATCTTGTAGATCCAAGCTTATAGATAGAAGCTTAAGGATGTTTTGTGCTCCAATAGACATACATAGAAGATATTGTACCCGGTTTTTTCCTATCTCAATAAACAAAGAGATAGTATAATTTGGATTTTGAAGATATGATATAGAAATCAGTATGTTAGATGAGAAAGTTTATATGACAACTCTAAAGAGTGTACACATACACCTATATAGTTAAAGATGGAAATAAGTTTGTGATGAATTGCAAATATCTAAGCATTGATGAACACCACAAGGAATGTTCTACAGAGTTTACAAGATATGTATGGACTAAAATTGTTGAGTCAATTGTGATATACCAACTTATAGGTGAGCTCAGAAACGAGAAATGCATATGGGGTTGTTGGTCCAATTGTTTTTTCGTTAGAAAACAATATTAGGTTCACAAGTATTATTATATATGTTGATGATGTCATTGACTCTCCTGACGAGATCCAAATGAGCTCAAATATTAAAGCAAGAATTTGCAAACTAAAGATGGTATATCAAATTTATGACTCGAAATGTAAAAGAAGCAATTGTATCATTATCTATCAATCATAATACATGTAAAAGATGATCGACATTTTCACACGAACAAAGTTTATGGTGTAAGTACATTTAATGATGTCCAAATAGTTAATATAGAAAATGACTCTTATCATCCCTATCAAAGAAGAAAAGATCCTCGTCTAGAGGTGCCACAGTTAAATACGAATTGTATTAATATATCTTGCTAGTTATACACGAACATATATCATGAAATTCATTGACAAAATATATCTGGTATACGGTGAGAAGATAATGTAATGGGTAAAACATATATTTTCTATACCCTTAAGGTACAAAGGATATGGGTTCATATTTTACAAACTCATTAACAAGTGGTTAGTTTTTGTAAATGTTGGGAATTAATAAAACAAATTCATGGATCTTATGGTATCTACTTATAAGAGGAGGCAATTATGGTTTCACATGAAGATCATACATCAATGTTCATTAAAAGATTGCACATCAAGGGATTAAGAGGAAAATCCTTTACTACAAAAGTTTTCAACAACTTTTATAGAAGACTGGCACCTGTTACTTAAATGATACATAAGGTGAAGTTTTACACATGTTGCAGTTTTTCCTCTTCACTAAGTTTTATCCAGTTGGGTTTTCTTAGTAAGGTTTTTAATTAGGCAACATACATTATCCAAAAGTATCAGGAGTAATGAAGTTAAGCAAGCGGCCCTTTCGCGAATAAAACTGCCGGTACGTTTTCCGGCTCGCAACCGATCAAACGGGCGGAGGCTCTCTATTTGCTTGCAATGCCGGCTCTTCGCCTTTAGTTAGAAGTAGAAGTAGAGGGCGCGTTTGCCCCACACTTCATAAAAAATAAAAAAGTATGGATGAAGTAAGAAAAAGTACATAAGGAATGAGAAAGGTGGATGTTCTTTAACTGTATACAGTTGTCCAACTACTTTCTTCCTCTGACTTCTTTAGCCACTTCCCCACTTCCGCATCTGGGCACATGAGAAAGGTGGATGTTCTTTAACTGTATACAGTTGTCCAACTACTTTCTTCCTCCGACTTCTTTAGCCACTTCCCCACTTCCGCATCTGGGCACACACTGCATTTTTTTCCATTAGTTGAAGTTTTGTCCCAATAGGTTTCGTTTACTAGAAAGGTTTTTAACGAACCAACATCTCCAAGTGTTTTTAAAAAATAATATACCACTTTTATCACATGATAGTGGAGTGGGGTGGGGTGGTGTGGGGGGTGTTATTAATATATAATTATTAGTGACTATTCACGAGTTTTTTCCTAAAAATGTGTTGGTGGAAAAAATAATTACCAAAATGGGTGATTTGAAAAATAATTACCAAAATGGGTGTTTTTCTATATTTCTTTATTTTTAACTAATCGATTATAATTCTTCTATTTTTATTTAATCAACCTATCACATTTATATTCATTTCTTTGATCTAATTCATTACATAGATCTTTAACTAACTTATTAATTATTATATATTTTTTCTTTTTTTTATATAATGAATCTCATGTTAAAACAAACTGAAATCGTTGAACTCATTTTATTTTTAAAAGCTAATACCTCTCATTTACTGTTCTAATTTAATATTTTTAGGGTAATTTTTCATATATACTTTTGTCTGTGTAGTTTATTACCAATTCAAATGAAAACCCATATATAGTCTTTCCTATAGTTACATAAATTTTATTAACAATCAGTGGGAAAAATATTTAAGTGGATTGATTGGTTTGTAATTCCATTGGCCAACTTGATACTTATTATTATTTTTTATTATCAACTTATTTTTAATGGTCACAAACAACATTTATTTCATTTAGTTATTGTAAACATGAACAAATGTCTTGTTTACGAAAAAGAAAACAATTTTTATGTTCGATTATTTATTCGGTTAAAATTAAATAAATAAACATGAAGTTGCTACTTTAGTGATTGTTTACATCTCCAAAACTCTAGGATTAAACTTTATATTAGAATTATTTAGCTTATATAAATGTAAAATGAAATAAAAGAAAAAGCGTTAAGAAAAAAAATTATATTTTGGCTCATTAAAAAAGTAAATAAAATATAAAGAGTACTTTGTTTTTGAGAGAAATAAATTAAAAACATATTAGGTTGATTGAAAAATATATATATATATATATATATATATATATATATATATATATATAACAGTTTAGTTAATTATAAAGAAATAGAAAAAAACACTCATTTTAATAGATATTTTTTAAATCACCCATTTTGGTAAATATTTTTGTCACCCTAACCAATTTGAGAAAAAAGTCATTGCCAAACACCTATTTTGGTAATTATTTTTCAAATCACTCATTTTGATAAATAACTTTTTCACCAACACCCTTTTAGGAAAAAAAACTCGACTATTCACATTACCAACTCTCATATAACATTCATAGTTGTATAAATGCTATAGTGCCTTTTGTATATGATGTTAATATCGCTGATCATGTTGTCTTTCTCTACATAATCTTTATAGTCTTGTTTTCATGTTTAATAATGTTGTAAATATATTGGTTGCTAATCGAACTTTTATTTTATAATAAGAGTGTTTTAATTATTTTTTTTAATAAGGGGAATGCATTTATATTTTAAGGATGTTTCCAAACAAACTTTCCATGAGCTAGCATAAAAGTTCCACATTATTCACTTTTCCAAAACAATTTTTCCATGAGCAAAAATTATGGAGCCTTTTTGATTTAGCCTCTATATATATATTAATCTACTCCCTTCTTTATCTCGCCATGTTTTGCCAAACAGTTAGCCAAGAAAAACATGGAGGTGTCTTTATACATATTTATCTACTCCGTTCTTTTATCTCGTAAATCTCTTTCTTACATTTTTTCCATTACTCTTATAAGTAGACACGCGTAACGTAACTCTTGTAGTTTCTCATGGTTTTCGAGATGGTTAGGCGTGCAGTATCCCCACTGCCTTCGCAGATTTTGAGGTTGGTAGTATCCACGATGACTCCAAGGATAGTGAGGTGTGTGTCTGAATGTTTCGTCAGGCTACAACACAACCTCTCAACAGAATCAAAGCAACCCATATACACAGCCCTTTGAGCTAGCCTTTTCAACCTTAACTACTTCCAAATCCCAAGGGGTCTCCTTTTTGCAAAGCCACCTTTGGAGAACCAAGATTTCTCCCATACTGCTTTCTTCTATGAACTCTGGCATGAACTCTGGCGCTCTCTCTCTACAACCCTCACTCATTACAACCCTGTTGCGGCTTGTTTAATAACCCGAAATAAAGGTAACACTCCTTCATATGTCATCTACGTTGACCCAAAAACAGTCCTGGAACCCGGAACGTAGATGACATATGAAGGTGGGTTTTCTTTTTATCAGGTTACTATACGAGCCGCGACATGATTGTAATGAGTGAGGGTTGGAGAGAGAGAGAGAGAGAGTGGCGGAGTTCATCAGGATTTTTTTTTGGGTCAACGTAGATGACATATGAAAGTGGGTTATCTTTTTTTTCAGGTTACTAAACGAGTCGCCACAGGGTTGTAATGAGTGGGGGTTGCGGAGAGAGAACGGTAGAGTTCATATAAGAAAGTAGTGAGGTGGCTTTGCAATGAGTGGGGGTTGCGGAGAGAGAACGGTAGACCCCTTTAGAAGAAGTTAAGGTTGAGAAGGGCTAGCTGAAAGAGGCTCAAGTATATGGGTTGCTTTGATTTTGCTGACAGGTCGTGCTGTGGCCTGACGAAACATTCTGACACATGCCTCATTATCTATGGATTCATCGTGGATACTGCACACCTCACAATCTGCGAACTCAAAGGGGATACCGCACGCCTAACCATCTAGGAAGCCATGGGAAAACTACAAGAGTGACGTTACGTGTCTCTACTTATAAGAGTGTTTTGAGAATGGAGATATTAGAAAGAGATTTGCGAGATAAAAGAAGGGAGTAGATGAAAATAAATCAAAAGACTGATTGTTTTTGCTCATGGAAAGATTATTTTGGAAACGTGAATATGGAAACTTTCTGTTAGCTCATGGAAAGTTTGTTTGGGAACCTCCTTTGTATATAAAATGCATCCCCCTTATTAAAACAAACTTTAACTAGAAAACCCTTTCTTATTTTCTTTCGTTCTTTTGGTTTATCATTGAGTTTAAAGAGTTTGGTATTTATTATATAATTTGTAATTCAGTTGCACACGTTTATTATTTAGGAAGAAAGGGAATAGTAACTACACTGTCTGAAAGTCTTAACTCATGCAATAGTCAACCTAACTCGACCAGAGTTAAAACGTAACCTCTATTCCAGACCCATTCCAGGATTCACAAATCCAGATCAGATTCAATAAGCAATGCACAAAGTTCAACTCTCTTAATCATACTTTTTCGATACAACATGTCCATCAAATTCTATGAGACTCCTCCATATTATAGATAATGGTTATGAAGAGTTGTGAGTGGAAGAAAGAGTAAATTTTATTGTTCATGTGTAAACATGAAAACACTAATCGCCCCTATAAATTTTTCATACTTTTAGAAAGTGGTTAGGACTAAAGAAGAGAGAAATACCTGTATAACTATATAAAGCAAATCTGATGATTGTAATTTTACCACGCGTATAATTTTTGAAGCATGATGTAGAAGCCATCTTGGAAGGGTACATTAGGAAAATGCACAATTTTTTTAAGATGCCACAAGGGCAATCTTGATATTTCATTTCAAGGAATTCTAGAACCGTATCACATTTATATTTGTGACTTGAACCGTCCATTCGCATATTCAGAGAAGAGAGAGAGAGAGAACCAAAGAAGACACACAGAGCAGCAGGGGCTAGAGAGAGAAAAAGCGATGGGAGAGAGAACACGAAAGAGAGAGAGAGGGAGCGAGACAATGGAGAAGATGAGACCGCCACCTTAAACCGGCAATAACGACGACATCACTTGGTCAGAGAACGAAGATGGGAACAGTAGTTTAAAACCCCAGGCAACGATGGGGGTTCCGATGATGAGGTTGCAGGTGTATTCTTCAGACATTTAGGTCCTATGGTTCAAATGACTGAAGCAAACACAACAAGCTTGCAAGCACGTTGGAGCTTGGAAGAATGTTAAAGATTTCGCAAAATAGTTCTAGAATACATTGAAGTATAATTTTTTTTTGAATGGCAAAGGTTACATTATACCTACTTCTGAATTACATCAATAAACACTAAATTTCACTCTATGCTAGAATTTGAACCTGATCTTTTCTCCAAGAGACAAGAGCCTTTACCACCCAGCTATAGCTGAAATGACCATTGAAATATAATTGACATGGCACCACAGGATTGCTCGGAGCTAGATTATGTGTTATCATGGCGCCATCTTCTCCACAGCAGCAAACAACACCATCTACTTATCATTACACATCAGCACAGGTTGGGGCATTGGGCACCGCCCAAGAACCAGTAACAACGTGGTGGAAGAATAGTAAAAAATTGCATGTGGGGATCTTTATGCAGAAGATGGTTTCAAGAAACCTCTCGGTTTAGAAAAAAAATTAAAAAAATTAGTAGAAATCTTGTATGATTTAAAAAAAAATAGTGAAAACCAGTAAGAATTTATAAAAAAGAATCTATCCTAAATCTGCTAATGTCACCGACGATGGTTGACTAATAGACTAAATGGACGATTCTTGTTTTTGGAAGGCAGATAAATTTATTTCAATCACACCCAAACATCAAACTACATATTAATTGGATAATTTGTTTGGAGATGCAATTAATTTGGAGATTGGGTTATGATTTAGTTATAATATAACCGTTAAATAGGTTTGGAAATATTTTTGTTTCACATATAAATTAAACTAACTTTTACGTTTATTTTCTTCTCTTCTCAAACTTGTTTTTATGAATAAAAGAGGTGATTACCAACCCTCATTCCAAATATTCTTCTCTTCTCAAACTTTTTATATTCGTGAGCTTTTAATTTTAAAAATTATGAATAAAAGAGGTGATTACCAACTCTCATGCGACTTCGACTCATACGAACAATACGGGCCTGGTGGTTAGGACTTACCTGATTCGAAAGCAGTATTTGTGATGTTTTTTGTTTTGAAATTATGATTTTTACTTTTTTTTCTATTGTAGTTGTATTTTTTATTTAAATTTAATGAAACTTTAACTCTTTAAATTTTATGTGTATTTAATAAATTAAATTACATCTGTTAATATATAATAATAATAATTATTAAATAATGATTAGTTAATCACCAACCAAGTCATACCATTAAACCTTTTTCTTAATGGCCAACAAATCATCCACATGGGCTAGTGATGAAATTCACCACATCAGGATACACTCGCTTCCGATCCGGGGAAAACCCTCACCTAGGGTCGAAGCCCGTGAACACTTGCCCGAAGGTATGACAGTGGGGGGAGGTAAAACCCGCTCAGTTCAAGGATCGAACTAGCGATCTCCGCCTACTCGCCTAGTTTCCCATCATCACCAGATATCGCTCAAACTAAATGGTGGCTGGGGCAGGAATCGAACCTAGGTCGCTTGAATCACCATGCCCTCTCCCTTACCACTTCTCTACAAACTCATTGGCACCATTACACCCTTTTGAACATTTCTGAATAAGAAAAAAACGTGTCTACGTGTCGTCTTCGTGACAACACTTTTTTTCACTCAGGCCCCCAACCAAGCTCCCATAAGACATAGCCATTAAATCTCTCTTTAACATATAATCCACAAAAAATTTGTAATCGCTGATACAAGTTACTTTTTAATCAACCACATAGGTCTACTGAATATGATTGATAAACCATAAAGTCTTTTACCTGAATATGATTGATATACCATAAAGTCTTTTACATGTATTCAGTTATTCCTATATTATTTTGTAAAGACAACCACGAAAACGAAACATCATCTTCATCCTTCACCAAGTTCTCCTTCTCAAAGCTCCAAAGAAATCAAAAGTGAACCCTTTTTTACTTTCCCATGTGGTAACTTTTAACCATTACCCCAAAATGTTACTCTAAATCACTTTATAAGTTTTCAATGCTAATAACCACTAACACCCCATTGGTAGATGAATATGGCTGCCGTTGCAACAAACCAAGAAAATTGTTTACATTTACCCAATTAAATTATCAATAAGATAGTACAAGCAATTGAATTTAATACATAGAGTCAATAAATCATAACAAACACAAGATATTCAGTTAGGATTGACATCTTTGTTGCTGGAGAAAATAACAAAAATTAAAAGCTAAGGGATTGTTTGTTTACCTCTTAATGAGGCTCTTAATTGTTCAGACCTCTTATTGGTTCAGCACTTAATGGTTCAGACTGTTTGTTTCGTGAGCAGATGTCTGAATGGTTAAGTATTATACAGAGTCTGAATGGTTAAGACCTCTAATCTGAATTGGTCAGACATTTGCCTCTGAACGGTTAAGCATTATACTGGCTCTTAATGGTTCAGACCTCTTAATGGTTCAGACCTCTTACTGGTTCAGCACTTAACCATTCAGAAGTTGCCAAAGAGCCCCTAAGTCATCTTGGTTACCCATTATCCCCGGTTTAACTCCCCTTACTTTATGTAAAATATAAATTGTTATAAAACTAGCCTAATAGCAAAAGAACATGAGAGAATAATAGAGAGAAAGAGATTGAGATTATTGATTGGATGTCTATAATACAAGGGATACAATGGTATATATAGGAGACGAAACTTGGAGAATAAGCCCGATCTATTTTAGGCGTTGATAACCATAATAATAATAAATATATTCATAACACTCCCCCTTGGTTATCAACTTAATACGTTTTGAGATGCTGCCCCATTAAAAACCTTGCTAGGAAAACCCAGTGGGACAAAACCTCAGCTAAGGGAAAAAAAGTGCAGCGCGTATTTTCTTATTCTGATACTTTGGGGCAGATACGAAAAACCGTTGTCAAATGGCCAACAGTCACACACAAATCCCAAGGTCTCTCATAACACCATAGGCTTTAGGCTAGTTGTTGTTGGATGACATCCCATGTCACCTCATACAATACCGGCGCCAAACATCAAAACATGTTGGTTAAAAGGGGCGCCAACTGGGAGGTGTTACCCCTTTTAATGTTGTTAACACAAAGGGTGGGTGGGATCCACTACCCTCCACCAATCACATGCACACACACATTCACTTTTCTTAGTTAAACCACAACGTGCTTGTTCAGAATAGGTTTACTAAGCCCGCTGCTTGCATGACAATGACGTAGGAGGTCGTTATTACACTTTTAGTTAGTTAAACCACAACATATATTCTTATAACAACCATACACCTCCCATTCGTTAACAACATAAATCCTAATCCAAGTTTAAAAAAAATATAACGAATCCTCAAAATATGCGTAAGTTTGAGGGGCAGTTTCTGGATGATATGAACCTAAAGCTTCGAAAAACAGGTTTCGACTTCAAAGATAAAGACGTCTAAAACCATGAACTTAATTTAAAGATGAAAAAACGAGGCTAAGGAGGAAAGGTAAGAAGGGAAGAAGAGTAAAATATACTTTAATACAAATCGAGCTAAGTGAGGCCAAACAAGAAAAAAAGCTCAGCGACCGCACTATGTTCCTTTGTAAGATAAAACCTTTAGTGTTGGCATCCAACGACCGCTGGCGGTCACCGATATCAGAAAAGACAATTTATCAAAAAAAAGAAAATGATTTATATTTTAAAGACAAACTATTAGACCTATTAGTATTGGCATCCATACAAACTCGATGAGGAACAACGGCCGGTAAGATAAAACCTTTAATAACAAAACAAATTAAAAATATATAGACCGCGGAGACACTGGTAGAGTGCTGGCACACTCATCGAGACATCTAGTGCCACGTGGAAGGCTATTCTTCACCACAGGCGGATTCCTTCATTGGGGAAAGGACCCTCAATGATTGCTCCAACCAATCAAATATGTCATGTCAAAAATCTTAAAAACAACCCTTAAACTATAAAACATCCTTACCCTTGTCCTAGTTTTTTTTAACTGTAATAAAGTCAAACTCCACCAATCAAAGCCCACTGGTCAACAAGTGCATCGAACAACAACATTGTACACGGTTGTTATCCTGATCCAACCAGCCGGTAAGGGTGGTGGCGGTGTTGTGGCGCATTTTCAAACCTGGGTAGGCTACCCGCATGGGTACCCCGTCCCCCCTTAGTGGACCCGTAGTGTCTATTCGGTGGCTTCATGACGCCGGCGGACAACTACAAACTTCGCCACATGGCAACATTCATGCAATGGATGCAGTGGCGGATCTTGGAATATTTTTCACCGGGTTCCTTTTGATAGATTCTCAAATCCATTTGGGGATTTCCCCTTGATTAAATGGTTTAAGTCAAAAACAATTGATTTATAGCTTGTTTTGCTCATCGCTAGCCTATTACCAAAATGGGGAAAAGGTCTTTCATGTTGAAGACCATATGAGATGTATTCTTCGCAAAATTGCATCTATCAACCGAACAAAGTATCATCTATGTTTAATACGTTTGATTTCACGTGTTTACCAGAACTTGATTATTAAAAACCATATCAACGTAGTAGCGTATGTATAGTGCTAATGACGTGATGGTTAACAACCTTATCAAACAATGCGCATGTTGATGTATAGTACCAAGAACATGAAAAGATCATGTTGTGTCAAAAAAGGGGAAAATAACTAACGTTTGGTGGCATTAAATTGTGTGGTCCATCTATGGTTATATTCAAAGTCTCTACATAAAAGATAAAAGCTCTTTATCGTCTTCACCGTAGCACAATCTTTTTTCTGTAAACTTTTAAAACCCTTCTCGTTAACAATTAAGTAGGAGTGAGCAAAGAGAGTGCACCATGTGGCTTTCCTCGAAAATGCTTAATAAATCCAAAGCATGGCGCTAAATAATTCTACAATCTGTGAGGTTTGTAAAAGGTACCGCCATCTACTCTTTAAGTAAAAAACATGAGCCAACCCTAACTTTCTTCTTAACTAATGTGTACTGTGGAAGAGTATATAGGACCAAAATCAAACATAGCGCCCCATAGCGTCCCGGCACACCGCCCCCAGGGCGTTATGGCTTCAAAATTTTGTTCCCCGCGAAGGTTATCATAGCGCCAAACAAGAAAACAATCCCACACACATATATATACATACATATATAACCCCAGATCTACATAACCGTTCACTGCACACTCAAGTTATATAACCCTCTTTCTTACACAATTGCCAATGTCGTATAACCCCTCATTTACATAACCCCCACTACACATGGCCTTATTGTATATGGCTTGCATATATTGAGTTAGTTATAATAGTTCCTGTGACCTCCGCTTCTTTCTGTATTTCAGCTTTACCTGTTTTTCTCAATTTCTCAATCAATTTCCTAAACAATCATGGCAGAAACATCAACTAAGAGTGAAAACAAATTATATATCCAGGGACAAAATATGTCTCTTTATTAATATTAAATATTTTTGTTACCATAAATATGAAAAATTGAATTTAAATGTTTATAATTGATCAAGTCAGAAACATGTAACAAAATTGTGGGTGATAACTGGAGGACTAATCGGGCTTGTTCACGGGTCATGGGTTCACCAGAAACATATGTAACAAAATTGTGGGTGATAACTGTAGGACTAATTGGGCTTGTTCACGGGTCACGGGTTCACCAGTTAGCGGGTCTTGGGTCACAGGTCAGCTGTGGATAGTTTGGAATGGTCAGCAGAAAAGTATAAATAATCACATGTTTTATATGTTTAATTAGAACATAGGTTGGTGTTTGTTTTTGAGTCAAAAGTAATGGGTCAGTGGGTTTTTTTTACAAAAGGCTATGTTTCCGAGGCTCGAACGTTGAACCCTTGTCCTTTAAGGGACCTCCACTCTAACTTCGTTGGACCCAACATGACACAAGTATGTTTGTTTATGTGTCTTGGGGTCTATTTAATGTTTTGTATGTTTTAATGAAATTGATAGGTTTTTAAGCCGTAAACACAAGTCTCAGTTCATAAGTTTATCTGAGTTTTCATGTTTTGTTCTCTTTGTGATTGAAGCTTAAACAGTTAAACCCCAACTATAGCGTCAACTACCAATGGTAGTTTGTTACTTTGTTACAGTAATTAGGCGAGCACCCTTTTTCGATTTATTTATTTTTTTCATCAAACCTTGCCCTATATAAACTCTTCACTCGGACCTTTGCTATGAATATAGATTTACCACATGAAGATGGCCGTACGTTGGCTGACAACCGAAGTGCTTTGACCCAAGTTTGATTGCCACCATAGCAAACCACAAAGAGATTAAATTGTTACAACTTGAGTGATCTTGAGAACATTAAAAGATTCATGTCTCCTTTCTTTTAAATCTCTTCTAAGCAAAACTGTGAACTGTTGCAACCGAGTTGTACTCATCGTTCTCACTTCTGGAGGTCTAAACCAACATCAACTTGTACATCAAGTTCTAGTGTTTCACTTTTTTAATTATTAGCTAGGTTGAACTTATAAGCTGAAATTAGGTTTTGTTTGATTCTAGTTTGATCTTCTTAATTGGCATCATCAGGTGATATGCCTAAGTTTCCATTTGTGCAAAGTTCAAAAATCAGTTATTATGCAAAAGAAAGAAAGCGAAATGGATCACATTTTTTCAATAGGTACCATCTGCAATATCAAGCAGAAAGTCTGAAGGGTTCATGGCGACTAATGGTGAAAATCAAATACTAGCAAAGTAAGATATGACATCCGAGCGCTTCCCAAAAAACATCGATTTGTCTTCTGATAGCAATAAAAACTTATGAAACATGTAAAAAAGATGAGTTGAAGGTTGATGAATTGCCATCATAAGTGTTCGCCCTCCTATTGCTGATTCCCATAAGTTAAATCAATTAGTTGAGCAGTCATTGAATCGAGCCCAGATGTTGGTCCATCAAAAAACAACAAACTAGGGTTTATGAACATCTCTTGTGCAATGCATACCCTTTTTCTCTCCCCATCTGTTACCCCTCTTAATGACAGGCCACCACTACTCAGCCTAAACCATCAAAATTCCTCCAGTTTTCCAAAGAGAGTAACGGGTCATTCGAACGGTTTTTAACCCACAGGAAGCACATAGTTTTAATCTCTTCAATTGCTTTTGTAATGGCCGGGTATGAACCATTAAAAATCGCTTCATTGCACATACTCCAAATACTCCAAAGTGCAAATTTAGGATATCCCTCAAATAAAATGCGAAGAAAGGCGGGATTTTGCACCATTGAGTAATAATGCCCAAATAGTTTAATCAAAATGGGAAGACACAAACAAATGTTCGCTAGTCTCCGAACAATCCCCAAACATAACACATCTATCCGAGCTCACCTGTATGTTTCTCGCAGCCAAGGCAGCCCTGGTTGGAAGTCGCTCCATATTCGCACGCCAGACAACTATACCAACCTTTTTTGGGACCCCTCTTAATGATCGGCCACCAATCTCTTCATGAATGGCCGCCAATAATACATTGTACAAAAAAAAGTAGGTGGTGGCCGGTCATTAAGTGGGGTATCAAGTAGGGAGCGAAAAAGGGTTTGCATTGGACAAGAGATGCTCATAAACCCTAGTTTGTTGTTTTTAGGTGGACCAATATCTGGGCTAGATTCAACTACTGCTCAACTAATTGTTTAAACTTTATGATAATTAACAATAGGAGGGCGAGCACTTATGATGGTAATTCATCAACCTTCAAGTCATCATTTTTACACGTTTCATAAGTTTTTATTGCTATCAGAAGAGAAATCGGCGTTTTTTTGGGAAGGGCTCGGAAGTTATGTCTTACTTTGTTAGTATTGGATTTTCACCATTAGTCGCCATGAAGCCTTCTGATTTTTTACTTGATCTTGCAGATGGTATTTATTGAAAAATGTGATTCATTCTACTTATTTTTTCATAATAACTAATTTTTGAACTTTGTAGAAATGGAAACTCGGGTGTGTATCACCTGATGATGCCAATCAAGAAGATCAAACTACAATCAAACAGAAGTTAATTTCAGCTTATATATTGAATCTAGCTAATAATTTAAAAGGGTGAAACACTAGAATGTGATGGACAAGTTGATTTCCTTTAGACCTCAAGAAGTCAGTACGACGGAGTAGAACTTTGGTTGCAACAGTTCCGGTTTTGCTTAGAAGAGACTTGAAAGAAAGGAGACATGAATCTTTTGATGTTCTCAAGATCGCTCGAGTTGTAATCGTTTCTTTGTGGTTTTCTATGGTTGTAATCAGATACAACTTACATAGATGATCAAGGATGGAATCAACTTGCTTCAAACTACCTATATCTAGATCATATGCAAGATGAGCGTTTAAATGTTGTTAGTAGAGTTCATTACATCCTCTCACAAATTTATATGAACTTGGATCACACCTATTATAAGAAGATGCATTGACAAGAAGACTTCTCCAGTTGGTAAACAAACATATATTCATTTTATATAATTATTATATATTTATATAGGTGCTAAATCATCTACATGACAAAAAATTCATACGAAGTGTATATGACTAGGAGTTGAGGACAAGTTGCATTGGCTTAAAGGGTAATTTAGTCCTTTCTCACTTGAAACAACTTCCTTCATTGATTTTCAAACGGCTAATATTTTGTATATAATTTTTCCTTAATACGTGATTAGAACTGAAATATTATGTATTCCATATGAAATATTATTTATTACATGTTTTTGTTTTTACATAATTAAGTAATCACTTAGTGTAGTTTCACATAAAATACTATAATGATATCACGTAATCACGAAATGTGTATCAAAATCACGTAGTCACGTAATAATACATAGTCAACTATTGTTACGTAATCACATAGTAGGGTTTCACATAAAATACTATAATGAAATCAGGTAACGGGTATTTATAATCCTGTATCAAAAATCACGTAGTCATGTGTTATGTATTCAACGTAATCACGTAATGGGCATTCAAAATCCTGTAATTTTTTAAGAAAACTATAGCAATAAGCTGCTCAAATTAAAGAGAATGGAATGCTTGTTAATACAGTGTAATTTTAAAAAAAAATATTAACGTATGAAAAATTATTGCCGTTTGAAGATCAAGTGGGGAACTAGTTAAATGGGAAAAGACTAACTTACCCTTTCTCTATTGTAATTTCAATTGTTTGAAACTAAAATTCATATCATTCTCACGCGCTTATCTAGTCCGTAGATCTTCCAATTTGATGGCTGTCATTGTCGCATAGACTTCGTACAAGGATACTGTCTCGTACGGTATCTGGACTCTATTTATCAAGTTTTTAACCATAATATATTTTTCTAAGGCAGGTGGTACTTACTACGAATCTAGATAAGTTGTAGTTGGTAAGGGACATCAGCACGAGGTGTACCTGTTTGGTTTCCAATGTGATTGATGCTACAGTTTTCTTGCTTTCTAGAATGAAAAATGGAGAAGATGAAGTGGGTAAAAAGAAAGATTGTAAAGGTAGAGATATCAACAAATGATATAAACGCCACACAGAGAGACCAAGATCAAATTATTGCAATGGCTAAAGCGAGGCCGGGTATTCGTGGTTCTACTTATGCATCCGGTAGATCGTTGCAAGATATTGAGGTAATATATATAAGAGTAAGTTACAAGTTTTGTCCTTTATTTTTACACCCTTTTACTGGCGGTGTCCTTTAATACAACAATTGACAAGTTCTGTACTTAAAGTTCCAAAATCTTGCACGTTATATCCTTTAGGCCAAACCCAGTTAGTTTTTTTTAGTATGATCATGTATCTTGCACATGAGGGTATTCTTGTCATTTCACCTTTCTAGAGCTACACCATACCACCAACACCACCCGATTACACCCACCTGCCACCGAATTCCACCATAATCGTTCACCCTCCACCACCAAAAATCCTAACCCGGTTACCCATATGTGAAACCCTAACTTCCATAATCTATCGCCACACCATCACCACCTACTTCCCATGAACCAAACCTTAACCAAACCTTCACTGTAACCCTATTTAACCATCACTCCACCTTCGCACCATCGATTACCCATCATCTCTAGTGTGAAGTTTTGGAGAGAGGAGGATGAATTTTAGAAAGAGAGGAGAGACATATGGGTGGTTTCAGTTACCTTCACTAAACAACCCAACTGTCCGCAGGAGCCACCTGTCGCTGGCGAAACGGAGATGCCAAAGCCATTGTCAGGATCGAACCTCCTGTTCATGAAGAAAAACCCACTGATGACTCCAAAGCTCTTACCATGGTCGAAAGTAATTAATTCATTGAAATTTGGGAATATTATTTTCTTTTGATAAACTGATAGAAGTTTTGACGAAATTACGAAACTTTGACGAGATTGAAAAATCAAGGAATGGAACCAATCGTCAAGGTGTGGATATCAATCCTAGCTTGACAATTTCGTCCCCAAAACGTGGTTTATTGAACAAAACAAGTTAAAATCTCGAGTCATCAATAAGGATCCATTAGAATATGAAATGTAAATTCCCATCAAGATATGGATACCACTCCTGGCTTGATGGTGAAATTTGTGCAAAAGTATCATGTAAGATGGATTGAAATTCGTCACCAAAGGCGGGAATCACCCATGTTTTGATGAGTCATTTCGATTGTGGAACAAGAGTATTTTCAAGAGTGTGTATTGTGTTTTGTTTGTAACATCCGTCAAAAACCGGGTTAACCAAACCCGCTTCGTTTATTAACCGAACATCCAGTTAAAAATTTCGTTGCGTATTTAATGCTTAAATTAATTTTATACGATACATAATTAATAAATATATTAGAATATAAAATTTATAATTGAAAATTTATTAAAAAAATGAAATAAAAATAATATGCTGATGCCGGGTTTTGAACCCGGGTCAGCCGGGAACCTCAATTCTTAACTCACATCCACCAAACCACTCCGCCACTTGTGTTCTTTAGTGATATATCAAGACAATTAATTCAAATAACAAAAACTCGATTTCAAATCAGTCAACCGACGCGCCCAATTCGCAGTCGCCGGAAATCCCGACGATTTCGCCAATTATTGTCGGTTTCTTGTGACTTAACGTGCGTATTAACACTTACATCGGTTATAACCGATGTCCAGTTCCGCGACATCAGTCATAACCGCTGGAGAATAATTGACCAACGAATCAAGACAGAAATCGGACCCAATTCATCGATATTCTTTCCTATAAATACACACCCTAGCCTCTGGTAATCTTTTCGCTCAAAATCGCACCAATTCTCGACGAAATTTCACTCGCCGGAACTTTTCTGCCATCACCGGACTTTCGCCGGAAAACCGAGACTCACATCAACACGGTAAATACCTCGACTCTTTCTGTTCCATTCCATTGTTAGACCATTACTAACATCAATCCATCACCCAGAATCGATCCCAGACGACGTTGCCGGATTTCTGTACTCGCCGGAAAAATCGCTGGAATTTCTGAACTCACGCTGTTAATCGGTATGATCAACTTTTAGTAACTCAATTTCACATCTAATCAATCAAAACTGTTAATTGATCCTAACAGCCGAAGTTCACAAAACAGAGCCCACGAATCCTTGCCGGAGTTCTGTGAAAGACACCTGTTCAGTACATCCTTTCCCCAAACCCTCTCCGTTCATTACCTTTCAATTTCTTATAATGTTCGTTAATCGAGTTAAACAAGAAACAGTTTGGTTAACCGTTGTCTGTGTTTTGAGCGAAGAAGATGAAGTCGTTTATGTTTATAAGATTAATTAAAATCAATATTATGAACGGGTTAGACACACAGTCCAGCGGTGGACTGTGTGCAAATAATACACACACGTCTCGAGTTCGATTCCTATCACGACCCTATCCTCAGAAATAAAAATGTTTTTTTTTAAACCGAACCGGGTTAACTCACAGTAAGATGTTAAGTATAATAAAACCCGGAATATTTACCAGGTTAGACACACAGTCCAGCGGTGGACTGTGTGCCAAACTAAACCACAGGTCCCGGGTTCGAGACCTGTGGAGATCACCGGTTTGATACAATTAAATCCTTTTTAAATAAATGATTTTCGGATTAACTTAAATAGTGTATAAATATAATGAAAAACATAAATATTTCGGGTTAGACACGTAGCTCAGTTGGTAGAGCTGCGTGCACGCGTACGAGAGGTCACCGGTTCGAATCTCACTCAGTGCAACAATATAACCGACCGAACCGGTCAACGGTCAATGGTCAACGGTCAACGGTCAAAGTCAACATTTTTTTTGTATATTTTTATTTATTTATTTAATTTAAAAATCAATTAAAAATACTTAAAAATAAACGTTTTTAAAGTTAGAAAATAGCCTTAAACTCACAAAAATATATCCAAAAATCCTATTAAAATTGGTTAATAAAATCCGCTTACTTACCGAACCGTTATGTTATTATCTAGGTTAGTTTCTCTCGTGGTTAAATCCAAATTCGTGCGCATTCATCATCAATCTAAGAAACGCAACCACTGTGAGTGAATTCTTACAAATTCCCCTTTTTATTCATGTTTGGGGTGTATCATGTGTCACTTAAACTAATTCGCTTATCCAAACTCGTGCTATACCATATTATGATCTAAATTTAGAATGTAAATATTGTTTGTTATTATGTATTACATTGTCAAGTTGTGTGCAAATTAATTGTTAGGCCCATCAGTTACTCGTGGGAGACGAGTTGAACAACGCGTGCCTTAAAACTCATTCATTAGGTCCATCAGTTCGTAGAACACGCGTGCCTCAAAACTCATTCATTAGGCCCATCAGTTCCTCGTGGGAGACGAGTTGAACAACGCGTGCCTCAAAACTATCTATTATTGTATGTGTGTGCAATACTTCATATTAAGTGTTTTGTGAATAAATTTACATTTACATTTACTCATATGTGGTTATGCACTTTATTTTATAATCAATTCAATAAACACGTTTAAATGTTTTAAATAGGATTCACTCGCCAACTTTTTGTTGATCCAAAAACCATTTTTACACATGATACAGGTGGACAGGATGAAGCAAGGAACACATAGGAAAATGCCTTAGAAGAAATTAATGAAGCCTAGAAAGATGTATAGAACAAGTTGTATGATATGATTGTATGATTTACTTTAAATTGTAATAATAAATATGAAACATTATAATAAATGTCATGAGCTTTGATGAAAACCCAATCATGCCCCGATCACCTTTTCCGCTGCAGGTCGGGGTGTGACAGATTGGTATCAGAGCTTTTGACTATAGGGATATAGGATAGGTTATTAGACCCTTAGAGCCTATACTATAGTTGATTAGATTTTAATTGTTTATGTGGTTATATGCAAACTCATGATGTTTATTTCTTTCATATTTATTACATACACAAATGCATGCAAACACTTCCGATACTACATTTTGTGATACATAGTGAATTATACTTACAGTCAAACATACATAATTACATACACATTCATCATACATATTTCAATGTTCACATATTCAAATCATCTTCATACTTCCGTTATTCAAGATTTCGTCGCATTTTTCATTTTTCAAATCTCATCAGAGTGAGTTCTGCGACGGGCATGTAGTAACTGTAAGGGTACAAGTACCGGTAGTCGGAACGTCCTGTCTAGGTTGGCATTCGTATAAATCCAATATAACGGACCAGTTTGCCTACCTGGGGACTAACGATGAGAGTACGAAGGACCTATTAGTCCAAAGCATGCCACACCAAACGTCGTTCGAACTAACCCCACTTTGAGGTGTCACCGTGTCCACACCTGGATACATTCCGATTATCATACGTTACATACATATTTCTCGACTTTCTCCGGGTTTTTGTGTACGTAACCAGGCTAACACATGCGAACCATATGAAAAACCCGGTAATCATGGGGGCCCACATGATTACGAAGGTGAAGTATGGCGGCATGCAAGGCCCAATTACGAGCAAAGCCCAAGACATCCTATGGATGTAGTAGATTTATTATTCTATATTTATTTTATGAATGTTCATTCCTAAATACGACACATGATCCCTAAAACATCCAACTCATACTCTTGATATGTATTCCTTGTAGATGTCTTTTAGTCTCGCTCGTAGGAAGATGAGATCAGGAAAAGCCCGCGAGCGCATGGCTGCCCAAATCGCTCAACAAATGGCTGCCGTAATACCCAACATTGTAGTTCAAGTTCAACAAGCCCTTACCGCTAATCCCGTCAATCAAGAAGATCAGAATGTTGTCAACCCTCCCCCAATTACCACTAAATGCACCTTCAAGCATTTCAAATCCTGCGACCCTCCAAAATACGAAGGGACTGAAGGTGTTACCGCTCTCCTCCATTGGTTTGAAGAAATGGAAAACACATTTCTAAATTGCGATTGCCCCGATGATCGCAAAGTGCGATATGCTACCGGTCGTTTACTTGGAATAGCACTTACCTGGTGGAATACAGAGAAGGCCAAACGAGGTGTTGAAGATGCTATGACTTTGACTTGGGAAGAGTTGAAGGAAATCATGACAAGACGGTTTTGCCCAAGAAGCGAAATCAAGAAATTGGAGGATGAGTTCTATTCTTTGAAACAAAAGGAAGGCGACCACACTACGTACAACAAGAGATTCCTTGAGTTAAATCAAATGGTCCCCAACTTGTTCACTCCCCTCTACCGTTTGATCGAGCACTACATTCGAGGTCTTCCTTCAAAAATTCAAGACTATGTAATAAGTACCACACCTGCAACTTTGGAAGCAGCAATGGAGTTAGCTACAGAGCTCACCGAGAACCGCATACGAAATAAGGACTTCAAGGAGGAGAAGAAGAAGGATAAAGCATCAATGGAAACCTCAAACTCCACCCAAACCGAATCCCCTTCTCAACCCATTTCTAAGAGAAAACGAGATGGGCAACTTTTCGCTGTCACCCAACGCAATCAACTAGCCACACAAGCCGTACCCCTCCAAGTTATCCCAATCACTCAAGTAGCACCCAACTCAACTTACCCAAATAAGAAACCTTACTTTGGACCTCACCCTCAATGCAACACCTGTTTTTATCACCATCCATCTACCTTACCTTGTCGACTATGTGCGAATTGTGGGCGCTATGGTCATTTGAGCAAGGTTTGCCGCACCCCTCAAAACCAAACCTCACACCCTACACAAAACATGATCCAAACATATCAACAACCCCAATACCCCATGTTCCCATATGTTCGAGCTTGTTTTAATTGTGGTGACCCTACCCATTTTAGAAACACGTGCCCTCGATTGGTTAACATCATACACGCCCAAGCTCAAGCAAACCCAGTTAACCAAGCAAATCAAGAAAACCTAACCACTAGGCCACCAGCAAGAGGAAGAGTTTTCAACATCAACGCCAATCCTGTTGAAGATAATGACGGCCCAAATGAACCACCCAACTAGTCTTCTTCACCAAAAAAATTCAAGATTCAACTCCAACCGCTTAGTTTTTATGTTTTTCCTTTATGTTATCTCAATTTTCACGTATATCAGTTATAAATTGGAAATTTTATCCAAGAATTTTAATGCAAATTACTATTTCAGTTTGTTTTATACTCGTTGATTTAACATTCATATCATCATACTTCACGACATATCTCAGTCTCATCATTTAAAGAAGTTGAGTTGTGTCTCACTTCTACATAGACTAACCTCTCCATCATAACAAACGAGAGAGGTACTGTCATCATTCAAACATGTATACTATCAGAATTAAGACTCAAGCTTTGGTTGAATTGTGTTTGTTTATGTTTTAGAGTCACATAGAACTAATCATAACTTACGGATAAAGCCAATGAAAATTTGACAAGAATATGGTGGATACGCCGCTGGTACTTCCTATATATAAGTATTCCTGTCAAAGGATCAGAGGCATTGTCAGCCGGTTATGGGAAGTTCCATGTAGGATTAGTAATGTCTTGGTTGAAGTTTGTTTTATACTCACTGATTTAGCATTCATATCATCTCATCATTTAAATAAATTGGATTGTGTTCCATTTCAACATAGACTAACCTCTCCATCATAACAAACGAGAGAGGTACTGTCACCACTCAAGCATGTATACTATCAGAATTAGGACTCAGGCTTTGGTTGTTGTGTTTGTTTATGTTCTAGAGTCACATCATAGAACCAATCATAACTTACTGATAAAGCCAATGAAAATTTGACATGAATATGGTGGATACGCCGCTGGTACTTCCTATATATAAGTATTCTTGCCAAAGGATCAGAGGCATTGTCAGGCGGTTATGAGAAGTTCCATGTAGGTTTTAGTAGTAGAAGTTTTTAGGATATAACCTTATCTTTCCAAACGAATTAAAACTCTTGTGCATAAAATCATACTTAGTCAATCAACGCTGTTTCTAAATATTCTTACCGTAGGCAACAAAAAGCGATTCCTGTAGCAGGGTATTCAACCCTTACAAGGAACGTTACCGCCTCAAACAAAAATTTAAACTCTTACCCCCCTTCTAAGTATGCAATTGTCAAATTAAAACACCATCCTTTTGAGTCAAACATGCCACTACTTAAATTTCGGGACGAAATTTCTAAAAGTAGGGGATACTGTAACATCCGTCAAAAACCGGGTTAACCAAACCCGCTTCGTTTATTAACCGAACATCCAGTTAAAAATTTCGTTGCGTATTTAATGCTTAAATTAATTTTATACGATACATAATTAATAAATATATTAGAATATAAAATTTATAATTGAAAATTTATTAAAAATAATGAAATAAAAATAATATGCTGATGTCGGGTTTCGAACCCGGGTCAGCCAGGAACCTCAAGTCTTAACTCACATCCACCAAACCACTCCGCCACTTGTGTTCTTTAGTGATATATCAAGACAATTAATTCAAATAACAAAAACTCGATTTCAAATCAGTCAACCGACGCGCCCAATTCGCAGTCGCCGGAAATCCCGACGATTTCGCCAATTACTGTCGGTTTCTTGTGACTTAACGTGCGTATTAACATTTACATCGGTTATAACCGATGTCCAGTTCCGCGACATCAGTCATAACCGCCGGAGAATAATTGACCAACGAATCAAGACAGAAATCGGACCCAATTCATCGATATTCTTTCCTATAAATACACACCCTAGCCTCTGGTAATCTTTTCGCTCAAAATCGCACCAATTCTCGACGAAATTTCACTCGCCGGAACTTTTCTGCCATCACCGGACTTTCGCCGGAAAACCGAGACTCACATCAACACGGTAAATACCTCGACTCTTTCTGTTCCATTCCATTGTTAGACCATTACTAACATCAATCCATCACCCAGAATCGATCCCAGACGACGTTGCCGGATTTCTGTACTCACCGGAAAAATCGCTGGAATTTCCGAACTCACTCTGTTAATCGGTATGATCAACTAAACCTCCTGTTAATCATTGTTTAGTAACTCAATTTCACATCTAATCAATCAAAACTGTTAATTGATCCTAACAGCCGAAGTTCACAAAACAGAGCCGACGAATCCTTGCCGGAGTTCTGTGAAAGACACCTGTTCGGTACATCCTTTCCCCAAACCCTCTCCGTTCATTACCTTTCAATTTCTTATAATGTTCGTTAATCAAGTTAAACAAGAAACAGTTTGGTTAACCGTTGTCTGTGTTTTGAGCGAAGAAGACGAAGTCGTTTATGTTTATAAGATTAATTAAAATCAATATTATGAACGGGTTAGACACACAGTCCAGCGGTGGACTGTGTGCAAATAATACACACACGTCTCGAGTTCGATTCCTATACTATCCTCAGAAATAAAAATGTTTTTTTTTAAACCGAACCGGGTTAACTCACAGTAAGATGTTAAGTATAATAAAACCCGAAATATTTACCAGGTTAGACACACAGTCCAGCGGTGGATTGTGTGCCAAACTAAACCACAGGTCCCGGGTTCGAGACCTGTGGAGATCACCGGTTTGATACAATTAAATCCTTTTTAAATAAATGATTTTCGGATTAACTTAAATAGTGTATAAATATAATGAAAAACATAAATATTTCGGGTTAGACACGTAGCTCAGTTGGTAGAGCTGCGTGCACACGTACGAGAGGTCACCGGTTCGAATCTCACTCAGTGCAACAATATAACCGACCGAACCGGTCAACGGTCAACAGTCATGGTCAACGGTCAACGGTCAACGGTCAAAGTCAACAATTTTTTTGTATATTTTTATTTATTTATTTAATTTAAAAATCAATTAAAAATACTTAAAAATAAACGTTTTTAAAGTTAGAAAATAGCCTTAAACTCATAAAAATATATCCAAAAATCCTATTAAAATTGGTTAATAAAATCCGCTTACTTACCGAACCGTTATGTTATTATCTAGGTTAGTTGGTTAAATCCAAATTCGTGCGCATTCATCATCAATCCAAGAAACGCAACCACTGTGAGTGAATTCTTACAAATTCCCCTTTTTATTCATGTTTGGGGTGTATCATGTGTCACTTAAACTAATTCGCTTATTCAAACTCGTGCTATACCATATTATGATCTAAATTTAGAATGTAAATATTGTTTGTTATTATGTATTACATATTGTCAAGTTGTATGCAAATTAATTGTTAGGCCCATCAGTTACACGTGGGAGACGAGTTGAACAACGCGTGCCTTAAAACTCATTCATTAGGTCCATCAGTTCGTAGAACAACGCGTGCCTCAAAACTCATTCATTAGGCCCATCAGTTCCTCGTGGGAGACGAGTTGAACAACGCGTGCCTCAAAACTATCTATTATTGTATGTGTGTGCAATACTTCATATTAAGTGTTTTGTGAATAAATTTACATTTACATTTACTCATATGTGGTTATGCACTTTATTTTATAATCAATTCAATAAACACGTTTAAATGTTTTAAATAGGATTCACTCGCCAACTTTTTGTTGATCCAAAAACCATTTTTACACATGATACAGGTGGACAGGATGAAGCAAGGAACACATAGGAAAATGCCTTAGAAGAAATTAATGAAGCCTAGAAAGATGTATAGAACAAGTTGTATGATATGATTGTATGATTTACTTTAAATTGTAATAATAAATATGAAACATTATAATAAATATCATGAGCTTTGATGAAAATCCAATCATGCCCCGATCACCTTTTCCGCTGCAGGTCGGGGTGTGACATTGTGTCTTAGGAAAGACATATTGTATGTTTTAAAACCAAAGGGGAGAGAGAAACAAGGTAGGAAGTATAACAGTTTTTTACAAGTATCAAGAATGGTCAAAAGTATGGTACTTAAACTATAGACTAGGTCGAACATGACAATTCTACCTAATTCCCTATAGTTATGGCTCTTATACCAATCTGTCACACCCAAACCGATGGCGGAAACATCGGGATGAGACGAAAACGAGATTGCAAGAGACTTCATAACACTAATTGTGACAAGTATTTAATAATTACTTATTACGTTGCTTGAACTAGGAACATCATAAGTTTAAAATGAATAATGTACAATAAGTATTCAAATAAATAAATTTCATTTCATTACAATGGTTTTGTACAAGTATTGGAATCGAGATACAACAGGATTGGAAATAAATTACAATACAACGAACATTAAAATTTAAATGCTTTTCTAGGCAATCCTACTAGATTCATCTGTCACAATCCTGGAACATGTAATAAAAACATGGATCAGTACAAAAGCACTGGCGAGCATACAAGTTTGAATATAAGTTTATGTATAAAAGTTTGTCTTAAATCCACATGGCATTTTATATTCAAGATGAACGGGCATACATAACCAACTTACGCATAGCAAATAGTATATAATTAAAATCCTTAACTAGCATGCATAACAATCTAAGCATAACAATATTATGAGATTACAAGTTGAAACTAACAAGCATAAACAACCTAGGCATACTAATGAACGTATTACATGGTTTGAGTATTTAATTATAATTGATTGCGTAAAATGGATTTTGTATCCATGTTGCACCCAAAAATGTGTTAAAGCGTAAAAAGGGTCGAGTATGCTCACAGTTTTACAAAGTTTCCTTTGGTAATTCCGTGAAGAGTTGGAGGTTGGAGCTTCAAAGCTTCCTTTAAAACACTTAGTGTTTTCATTTAGAACTCTTAGAGTTCTCTTCCTTGCTTTGAATAGTAGAGAGGTTGAGAGAAGAATGGTTGGAACACTTAGTGTCCTTGTAAAATTCTTAGAATTCTTGATTTAGAGAGATTGAGATAATTAGAGAGATGGAGAGAAGAATGGTGTGAAGAAAATGGTAGAAGGAGGTTAGTATTTATAGGTAGAGAAGGCGGAAAAATGTGAAATATGATTGGTTAAAGAAGGTGAAAGAGGATTGAAAAGATGATTGGTGGAGAAATGAGGTGGAAATGGTGAAATATGATTGGTTAAAAAAGGTGGAAGAGGATTAAATAGATGATTGGTGGAGAAAGAATGTGGAAAAGAGTGAAATATGATTGGTTAAAAAAGGCGGAAGAGGATTGATGAGGTGGAAAGATGATTGGTATATTTCTTAAGTATATATTATGTAATTGAGTATAAAAAAGGTATAAAAGTATAATTCAAGTATTGAGAATATGTGTATAAGTATTTATATGTATAATTGTGTCGGCATGCGTATAAATACGTTTTAAATGATCGTTTGTGTGAATAAAAAAATATGTATAAAATATGAATTTTATTATGATTAACGCCTCGAATTGTGAGATTGAAATTAAAATACGAATGTAAGGTTTATAAAATTAGAATACGAATACGAACATTTTTAAAATAGAAATACAAAGATACGAGGCGTTACAATATGTAAGCACATGACCAAACTTAACAAAAAAAAAACTAAATGGGTTTAGCCTAAAGGATAGAACGTGCAAGATTTTGGAACTTTAAGTACAAAACTTTTCAACTTTTACTCTAAAGGACACCACCTACAAAAAGGTCTAAATATAAAAGACAAAACTTGTAATTTACTTTTTATATACTATTCAATTTTTTTAAAAGCATGTTTACTAAATTATGTTTACATCTTTGTAGTCAATCAGTGGATGTGAACTTATATGGCCTTTCGAAGAAATTATCCAAATTTGGTTTTGGGTAGGGATGGTTTTATCTTATTTTTTATAGGATTTTACATGTACATCAGATAGATAACCGATGGTTTCTTGAAAGTTCGGGTGGATTTTTTCGGTGAATGTTAGGGGAAAGGGCGGTCGTGGGGAGGTGAGTGGGGAAGGCATTTGCCGTACGGTGAAGGTGCCGCCAACACTCCAAGTGTCGCGCGGTGAAGGTGAATGGGGGAGTTGTTGCCGCATGCGGGGAAAAGGAGGGAGATGAGGTAACGTTGGGTCTCACTCTCTTTTAACAAATCATGCATTTTTCTTTTCTTTTTTTTTTAAATGGTTTGGGTGAAACCACTCCTTATATTTTTTGGACAAGAGTGGTGTATGAAAGGGGAATTGGCATGGCATATAATGATTAGATTGATGAAATTTCCCTCCATCTAATGAGGGGTGCACCCCTTTCACCCTTATAAAAGATTTCCTAGTCCTACATGAGACAAGTAAGTTACATGGGAAATACACTAAGTCAAGTTATTTAATGGCCTAGAAAATCTATAAACGTATATTTTAAAACACCTTAGTCTAGTTACTTGTTACACCATCAAATTATTAATCTTAAGACTATGTGTTGTCGTTTAACTAAGTTTTTCATTAATTAACTAAGAAAAGGCGATGCCACATCAGCGCCAACTCAACATACCTCCATTAACTAAATTTCTTGTTTATTAATGGGGTGGTGGTCCATTGACAAAGACAGAGCCTTTAAACATCCTGTGAGAGAAATATTTTAAGTTCAAGTCATATAGACTACATGAATTAAAAAGATATTTTCGTTCAGAAAAAACTAGGAGTTGTCAATTAACTAAACCTCTATCATTTAACAACCATTATTCAATAATTTTTTATTTAATTAAATATTAAAATAACGTAAAAACTACAACTCAAATAAATTATTCGTATTCGTCTTCATTGTCTACATACGGACAATTAACCATAAATGATTAGTCAGATCCGCACACAGAACGTCATGTGTTTCGTGACGGCGTAACTTCGTAAAGATAGCTAAGCGTTATTCCCGGTTCAAAGTAGGGTGTTCAAAAAATCCTAAATCTGAAAAAACCGAAATCAGAACCCAAAAAAACTAATCTGAATTCTTATTCGTATATTCGGATGGATCCGATCCGAGTCGATTTGCATATTCGGATATTCAGATCTTAAAATATAAATAATTCGGATTATTCGAGTTATTTGGATATCCGACTAAACCGAATAACATTTAATATGTTTTTAATAAAATAATGTTCCAATACATAATTAATATTAGTCCAGCCCACATGAGCCCAATACTAAACCGAAATACATTTAATAAGTTTTGCAGACTATGTTTTGAACTTTGTTTTAAAGACTATGTTTTGAATTTGAACTTTGTATTTGTGTTTTATGACTTAAAACTAGTTTCTATTTTTCGGTTTTGTATGCTTATTTTGAATTTAAACTAGTAAAATGCTAAAACCAAAAATTAGGGAAAATTAATATTTTGGAAAAAACTTTATTCGGTTTAATTTGGATATTCGGATATCCGTTTGGATTATTCGAATTTATCCGAATCCGATCTGAATTGAATTCGGATAGATATGGATCAGATAGGTTCCTAAAAATTGCAAATCTGAATAATCCAATTCGAATAAATTGAGTAACCCGTTATCCGATCCAATGAACACCCTTAGTTCAAAGTGGACTCCGGTAGCTCCATGTCATCTGTCACACCCCGACCACGTAAAACAACAAACCGTGACGGAAATGTCGTGGAGTGTTGTAACATAATTAGTTTCAATAACCATGGCACATAAGTTAAGTTTCATTAGTTAATATTGTTTACATCGACTTGGATAAAAACGGAAATACAACAAAAGTTAAGCTATTAATCTGATTTTTATAGTTACTAAGGCCCAGTCCGCCCTAAGTGTAGCTAGCTTGACATCAAACATTTGCACCTGAAACATATGTGAAATAAAGTCAGCAAAATAATGCCGGCGAGTACATAGGTTTTGTGTTGATGCTTCATGGCTTTGATTATTTTAAGAAAAGTTTAAAGTAGTACAAAAGTCCCCATGAACCATAAAAATTTTTTTTATAAGAACCATATGAAAATCAATACGATATAAAAGAAATGATGCATGGTTAAATAGATAATCAAAAGTAAGTTTTGTCTCGTATAAAAATGTCATGTTATGTATAAGATATGTCATGTCTTGTATTTTGTTTAAAATGATTTAGATAACGCCACAATATGTAAGATAATAAAAGCACTTATATATAGGAAGTACCATCGGCGTATCCACCATGCTTTTATCATATTACACACGTCACGCTATTTAAGTCATTTACCATAAACCAATGTCGAGTAACAAATGTCATGTAAACCAATGTCGAGTAAACAATGTCATGTAAACCAATGTGGAGTAAACCAATGTCGAGTAAACAATGTCATGTAAACCAATGTCATGTGAACCAATGTCGAGTAAACCAATGTCGAGTGAACAATGTCGAGTTTAATAAACCATTTGCCTTTATTGTTAAAACATATATTATGGATTGTTGGCGAACACATTCAAGCCGTGTTGACTGTCGGATAAACCCCTATCCGGTCAAGGGTTTATCAATGTTCATCGGATTCTGTCATTCCCTAAGGTCGCTTCCAAACATACCTAGGAAGTGGGAACGGGATTGTCAAACCTATGGAACCATTACATACTACCGGTCGGCGTGATCAATGTTAATGAATGTATCATTTTCGAGTTCAACGTACCAAAATGTCAATAACAATGTAAGCATGTCTTGAAAATGTCTTTGAAAATGTCCAAAAAATGTCTTTTGAAAACCATGTACTAGTATGCTAGGTCAACATACATAGCAAAAATGTCTTTGAAAACCTATGTGCTAAATATGCCAGGTCAACATATGAAGCAAAATTTAATGAAAATCATGTACTATATATATACATTATAATCAAGCATGTATAATGTCATGAAAACATGAAAGTAGATAAAGGCACAATATGTTTCACCCCAAAACATTTAAAAACGTAAAAGAGGGGACTATGTACTCACATGTGATTGCAAAAGTATCCTTGTTCAAGAAGATAAACCAAGATCAAGAGTCCGTGAAATCAAGCGTGTCCTATAAACGGTTAACTATGTAAATATCGGAACTTGAAATCGGAAGATTTGGATAGAATGAGACTTTATAAACCAAATGAGTGTTGGAACTCATATGATATGGTTTAATAGGTTAACATTCTGAGTTGGAAAAGATTTTTAAGTGCTTTTGACCGTTATGCCCCGTCAAGGTAGTTTAAGCCACTTTAACGCGTCATTTGCGTAATTATGCATTCGGAGAGTTAGATATGTGTCATGATGTGTCTTAATTACCAAAATATGTTTAAAAAATGTTTTTGATCAGAATATATGTCAAATCTTGTGTTACATATGTTTATAATGGATTTCTTGCAAAAAGGGTATTTTGGTCATTTTTTAAGATTACTACAATTAATTATCATAACACAATCCAAACAACATGACCATAAGGTATAACTCAAAGGGTTATTCCCTATATATTTATAGTCACATGTATGTATTTGATCGGATCTAGAAATCGACCAAACGGTCAGATTCGAAAGTCAAAGCGGTGGTCAAACCGCTAGACTTTTGGCTCGAGACAAGCACTATAACGAAAGTGATGAATTTGACATGTCTTGACATGTCTTAATAAGTTTATAAAAGTATTTTGGTAACCCAAAACAGATCCATTGCAAAATGCGCAAAAATCGCATTTTGATCGAAACTTTGACTTGTCAAAATAACTAGAAAATGTGGGAATCAGTAGGCATGATTTTTAGGGATCATAACCACCATGATTACCATCATATTGCAAGATTCAATTGAGCTTTATCTTGATCAATTCATGATCAAAACTAAAAGTCAAACATAAAGTCAAACTGTTTGATTTTTAGTCCATTTAAGCTATAATAATTGAACAACACAAGATTGGAACACTTACAAACACAAGGGAATGATCAAGAACACCAGAGAAAGCTCCAAGGATGTTGCATATTCGGATTTGTAGCAGAAAGGATCAAAGAAGATGGTTGCAAAAGTTAGAAAAATGAAGAACAATGGGATATTAGAGATTTCTTGGAGTTCTAGGAGCAAGACAAGTGTCCATGACTCACCATAGAGTTGGATTAGTATCCCTTTACATGTCAAATATAGAAACAAGGGTGGCATAATCGTTTGGTGAGTCAAAATTGGAGTTATTCAGCTGCTGCCACGTTTCTAGTGAGCTGGGGGTCCCTTACGGACCGTAAGGACTTTGGGCTTACGGTCCGTAGCCCTTTAGCTGGCAGAAACTTTCAAAAATTGGCAAAACAGGCCCCTGAACTTGTTTTTGACGCGTTTTGGCACTTTTAACACCCATTAACCTCTTTTCAAAGCTTTATAAGGACAATAAAGTATAGGGAACTTGAAAGTGCTCAAAAATATTCCGGATGTCGGTTCGTTTGGTCGTACGGTCGCGGTTTTCGGTTAATTACGACGAAAATCGTAACGAACGCGTGTATGACCGTAAATGCGTAACGAACGACATTTTTGCATTACAATCACTAAAATATGATATTTTAATGTTTAGAAAAAATTTTGGATGTTCGTACATGTTCTGGATAGAGATAAACGCAAAAAGGCATAGTTTCGCAAAATTTGTAAAATAGCCCCTGAAGTTACAAAAGTGTGTTTTTGCCATACCGAAGCCCTCAAAACTTATTTCTAAGTTATATAAAGGTTATTTAAGGTCTTTTAAGCTTGTGAACTTGTTCCGGAGTGTGCGTCGCTACGAGAATCGGTAGACTTTCATAGTTTGTCGAAAAATAGTCTCTGTGATCGAATAAGCTTATTTTTGACATACCAAACTCTTCAAAACTTATTTCTAAGTTATATAAAGGAAATTTAGGGTATTTTTAGCTTATGTCACTATCCCGGACTATACGTTGCGTTTAACTGATTTCGTTTTGCGATTACACTTCCAGAAAAGGTTTAAAATATCGGATTTGAACAAGGATTAAAAATACACAAATGTCATAAGTAAATATACAAAACTCATAAATGTAACACAAAATTTTTATTGAATATACATTGTCGGATAAAATACAAATGTCGGAAAGCACAGTTGTCACATCATCCGGATCATAATCTTAACAAATCGCCTTTCCCGAATCTTCTAAAATCAAGTTATGTAGAATAATGCAAATGTACATAACATTCTTTAACTTATTTGTGTCCCATATTCTGACAAGTTGAGTAATTATACCTCATCTTTTCTTCAAAACACCGAAGGTACGTTCAATATCTTTTCTTGCAGATCCCTATTTTTCGTGAAGTATACTTATTTGTCGTCTAGTTGACTAGAGTATGCTTTCACAAACACATACCACTTACGGTAAATACCATCTGTAAGATAATACACATACTCATATTCCACTTCACCCGCATAGAATGAAGTCCCAGGTGTAACACCGTTTACAACGTCGTAAAATAAAGGTGATTGTTCAATCACATTGATATCTTTAAGTGGCCGGCCATACCAAAATATGCTTGCTAAACCAATAGATCCTATGACGCCAATGCCTCTAAGATTAAAGTCGGCCCATCATGACCACCACACCAACCGGTTGGGCATGTGACCAAACTCCAATTTGTACACTCAAGGCTACCAAGCATTACAGGAAAAAGAAAAACCATAAACTTCGTCATACACTTGGAATATCCTTTGTATGTCACTAAAGGTTGGTCATCTCAAGTACCGCTTGCCATATAACGCCACAACACCTACAATTATAGTCGTCTACTCGTTCATACATAAGGAATAATAAACAATGCTATAGTTATAGGTAAAAAATAATATGGAAAGTGTACCTTCACAAAAAAATGTAGACTATCGCGGCACACCTTATCCGGCATTTTCAAATGGTCGTCCCATGAGTCACTCGCATTATCGTATGCCATTTGTCGTATTATGGAGGTGATTTTTTGTAAGGGAGAAAAACCTAGCTTCCGATATGCATCTTCCCTTGGTTGGAAACTAGTAAGATTACCTGTGCTCTGCTGCGGGGTTTTGGTCAATATCTGTTTTGGTTCAATATAGCAACCAAAAGAAATTTGGGGAAAAGAATATTGACGCATGTTTTACATCGAACATTTCTTATGGTTTTTGTTCCTCTTGATCGTAGTCTCCATACCCTCCAATGTGATGTTGTTTTTGATATTTTTGCTTGTAACCAAAAAACTTGTCAAATGACAAACCGATCAAGAATTTTCGAGTTGTAGAACACATTAATTAACTTAATAGGCTCTTACGCTTATATTTCAATCCGAATTTGTTATCTTGACCCATGATTATTTTTTGTAGGAAATAGAGTTTTCAATAATGGGTTACAGAGAGAGATGGAAAAATGCGAGACTGTAGGGGCGTAGGTTATTTATGATTATTATTTGATTGATTTAAAACATGTTAAATAACCAGACTATCACTATCCTATCATAACAATTAATTAATGGCATACAAATGTTACAAAAATGCCACAAACTTAATCTCAACCATTAAACACACGTATCGGATGACCCAGATCGTTTCCTACACTTTGTAGGAAAAACACACTTTACGCAGGAACCTTTTTATATATTTCACTATTTTTTTAAATAATTAAACATTTAGTTATTTTTATCATTTAATACGAGAACAATACTAGTTATGTTTTTCTTTTAAAAAACGTTCTTCTAAGATTGTTATTGAACTGTTTACGACAACATTGCATTGATAACAAATTATATGATACATCTAACTCAACATGTCGTCCAGTACACAGTGCATCTAACCTATACAACAGTGTATCAACCATATGTCTCTCAATGCCAGAAATTTATGTTTAAATGGGACTTAATTACCAGTTCTTGTATGGTTAGTATTGCATCCTGGTGGCATCAGCAACAAGATGTTAGTGATCTTGTTGTCGGGGTATGTCAAACGCCCTCCATGGAAGTGCATTTATCCTTGATGCTTCGGACTATAAAGGATGCTGAAGCGGAATTCCATGGCTACAGACTTAGATCTGGATTGGTTCTTTTATTTTTCTCTTATGTAGCGTATATCCATGATGGACTACATTGCAGATGACCTTAGGATGCTGGATACCAATATGTAGTGTAAGAGCATTCACAATCAATTCATCTTTCTTATTCATATAATCACACTTAAAATCACTAATTTTTCTCTCTCCTGTTCAATTATATAATATTTTTTATACTTTTATCATTACATTTTCTCTCTCCTCAACTCACAACTACTTTAAATTTTTATTTAAATTATAAGGGATGAACAGTGTTCCCGTATATCTACAGATGAACAGTAACATTTTCTCTCTCAACCACTCACAACCATGCGTAATGGTAAGGGTGAATAATGCCCCCACCCTTGGTCGTTTTCCGCCATGTGGCAGTACAGTCAGCAAGGGGCATTATTGGGCGTTTTTCTAAAATGGGTGTAGTGGGGTTGTAGACATTATGTTAAAAGGGTGTAAATAGTTAAATAAAATAAAGACATTAACCAAAAAAAGTTATTGGTCAAACCAAAAGAAAGACACATGTGATTGATGGGTTTCAAATTGTTCCAGCGTGATTTCAAATACGTCAAAACGAAAAAAGTGACGAAAAACGCCTAGGGGCAGGTGCCGGGCGTTATTAGGCGTGGTTGGCGAAAAAAACCGCCACATATTCGACCACTACGGGTAGTCTAACATAAATAACTCACACAAATATAAGAAATCCATTGTGAATGCTCTAATCTCACCAATTACTTGCTGAATTTTTCTTGAAATTCTTTTTACACTTGAAGGGTAAGTAAAAATAATAGTAATTATTAAGTTTTAGCTTAAGATAAGGATAATTTTAGCCCCTTTAATTAGGGGTAAGATCAAATAAAAAATTTATCTTCCTAAGTAGGATAAGAAGTAATCTTAACCATTTATTTTTCAAATCAATCGTTAAGATGAAAATGTATTAAAATGAAAGAGTGTAAGAATATTTTGGGAAAATCTTATTTATTGAATTTTTCTTCTACATGCAAGCCACAGGAGTATTCCACCACCATTTTTTAAGCGTTCATAACTTTTTATACGACAGTATTTTTTTATAAAAATTTCACCATAAAATCGAGCGTCATTTTATCTTTAGTTTAAGTACCATATATAGCATATTTTTGCTGGATTTTTGTACTATATTTTTATGTTAAATTTGTCTTAATTTTTTTTTTCTAATTGTTTTGTGCTGGATTTTTTATACTATATTTTTGGGCTATATTTTTTTATACTAGATTTTTTTGTATAATATTTTTTGTTGTATTTTTTAGAAAACAAAAGAGGTGACACATGTTATTTTCACACTCCTACCTATAAGGACCAAAATATCATTCTTTTATCACAATTTTTCTTAGGCTATTTAGGCAAAAACCACTTTTTAATACAAAAGTATCTGTTAAATATATTTTTGTTAGTCTTGTTTTGCATGTGGGCCTGATTCTATTTCATGGGCTGTTTTGTTAGTTTTTTCCTGGATAAAGTCATCAACCCAACCCAAGTCTACCATCAAGACTCTCCAACTGGGTGTGAACCAGAAAATTATTTATTTCTAACATATATAACAAAACAAATAAGATTACATAATTTATTTATTATAAATATAAATAATTTATTTATTAGAAAACAAACAACTTGAGTATTTCTACCTGCCAACAAGTTCATAACACAACAGTTCCATCTTTGATCGTTGCGTTTTTGATGATGACTGTTATCCCTGATCTTATATAAAACCCTTCATCCGATCTGTCCGACGTTATCTTTGTTTTTAATGATCACATCTTTCCCAATCTTCGCATTCTTATCGATTATGCAGTTCCTGAACGACATGTTATTACACAACAGTTCCATCTTTGATCGTTGCGTTTTTGATGATGACTGTTATCCCTGATCTTATATAAAACCCTTCATCCGATCTGTCCGCTTCTTCGACGTTATCTTTGTTTTTAATGATCACATCTTTCCCAATCTTCGCATTCTTATCGATTATGCAGTTCCTGAACGACACGAAAAGATATGATTATGATGGTAAATGTGTCCCGACGCAGGCGAGGGAAGGAATGCGTACGTTATTTTGGTGTTCGGTCCGACACCGATCGGGACTCGACCGGTTGCCACTAGAGCCACGATTTCTGAATCAGTTTGGTAGTAGTCTGCACCCATCATCATGGTATCCTGACATGGGTAAATATGTCATTTAACAATGTCGAAAAGGGTAAATATGTAATTTATCATGAGGGTAGAAATGTCATTTAACAATGTCGAAAAGGGCATATATATGTAATATTGTCATGAGGGTTAATTTGTCATCAAACAATGTCAAATAGGGGTAAATATGTCATTTAACAATGTTGAAAAACATAAATATGTAACTTATCATGAGGATAAATATGGCATTTAACAATGTCAAAAAGGGTAAATACGTCATTAAACAATGTCAAATAGGGTAAACATGTAATTTATCATGTGGGTAAATGTGTCATTTAACAATGTTGAAAAAGAGTAAATATGTAATTAACAACGTAAATAAGTAATTTATCATGAGAGTAAAAATGTCACCTTTAGCTCCACGCCTTGATCCAAACGAGAACGTATACCGACCACAGAGTGTTCGACGCTACACTCTCGCAAGAAGCATCCGTGGGAGATTATTGCATCGACAATCTGAAGAAGTTTAGTTATTAAAGGTGAAATGGAAAGATAATTAAAACCCTTAACAGATTAAAGGTGTTACTAGTTGAGGCAACAATTTCGACCCGTTTACTTATATGGGTTGATTTGGGTTATGCTATTATCTCTAGCGGGTCAAGAAGTTAAAAAGTTAATCTAGCTTTAAAGGAAATGGGTCAAAGAGTTTGAAAAACGCTTGATTATATTCAGAAAATGATAACTACTCAAATGATATATTTTTGTAATCATATTTAATGTTTTTGGTCAACAAGTAGCATACCCTGCATCTTTCGACTTTTGTAGGAGGCAAGAATCGTGGAGATGTGAAGAACGGGGTCTTTGGATCGTTGAAGTCAAACTTTGGAGGCTGTTCATGTGACAAGGGTAAATATGTCATTTCCAATTCAATGATTTCAAAAAACCGTGGTTGGATATGGTTCGACTGACCTGTTCAGTAAGGGCTAAGTTGGCATCGAAGAAAGACTTTATCGTACCGATGTCCTCCCAGTAATCTTTGAACAGATACGCCTGATAATGAAAAAAAGATCCCAAATAACATCATGGTAACTTTGACCAAAATAAGTCAAAAGTAGAAGGTTAAAGTCTCACTTGGACATTGTGTTCTGCAACAGCATAAGGAATGATTTCAGACCCGAAGTCGTTGCATGAAGGGTACTTCCATTTTAAAAGTTCTAGCAAAACGTCGGTTTTGAATACATAAACGCCCATCGATGCAATGTACGGGTTTTGTAAGGCTTCATAGTCAGATAATCCGAGAAGAGTGGTGTCAACTTGCTGAAAATGATACATTAAAAAGTTAGTGTATCACAAAAAAACAATGGTGGCGTGACCAATTTCAGCATTGAGAAGTAGTTTAGTCAACCATGAAAAAGTCAAAAGGTGCCGCCTTTTTCATGATCAAAGTCAAACCTCGTGGCGGGTTTGACTTTAGCAGATTACCAAATGGGTCTCTTTGAATTTTTAAGAATTTTGAGAGATCTGTTTTATGAGTATTCACCATCGATTTTAGCAAGTTGCCCTTTGGTTTCTCAGCAAAATGGACAATTCGTCCGGTTTCATCAATCTTCATTAGCCCATAGTCCGATGCTCGGCTACAAAGCAAAAAATGAGTGAAATTAGCCAATGAGTGGGTCGGCTGGTTGGATAACGGGTCAAAACAGGTTAAGCCAAGTTGACCAGAGTCCAGAAAACACTTTTTGTCTAAACTTAGATTGTATTTTATAGATAATCAATGCGTTAAATAAGATTACAAAAACATTTTAGGAAGTTGTATGCATTAAAAAATAAACTTATAATAATTTTAAACTTGTTTAAACTTTTTTGAGGTATAATACAACCTAAATCGAACCATTTATATACCTATCATCCATGGGAATGCAAGAAACCGTTATATCAGCATTTGTGTCAACATGTTTCTGAACAAAGTCCATATAGTCCATCCGGTATAAATGGTCTCCCGATAGAATTAGAATGTTTTCAACATTCTTGTTCTTGGCATCCTGCATTAAATGTATACCACATCAACGCAAAAGATTACTATAAACGTAGAATGAAATACGTTCGACAAACATATGACAAGTTATTACCTCGAACAACCATATAAACTGGCGAACCGCATCTGCTGTCCCTTGAAACCACTTCTTTCCTGCTTCTCCCGGTGTTTGAGTGGCAGCCAAAACCTGAATGTCACATGATTATCGAAATCAACAAAATGTGGCTCAAGATTATTAGCAAATTTTCAATAAAGCAAGGTCCAAGTGGTTGATAATTAAATAATTATAAAGACGTATATAAATATTTTAATATATGTAATACCTCCACAAATCCATCCCCAAAACTCATGCCGTTTCCGAAGTTATAAGTTTTAGCCAAGTGACGATTGAGCGAAAAAGAATTAAACTGTGTTAAGATAAAGATCTTCCTTATCCCACTGTTAATGCAATTACTCATTGGAACATCAATGAGTCTGTAGCATCCACCGATTGGAACCTGCATAATAGAGTATAAATCACCACAAAACTCGTGTAAATCATTTCAAATTAAAACTAATTATTGTGACTTGAAGAATCATAAAAAGTTAATTTCGTAAATAGCTGATTATAGCTAGAAATAGGTAAGTAATTTGTCACTAATTAGTTCTCATTAGTCTTCTTTCTACCACTTTCTTCAAATCCGATTATTTTGTCTGTAAATGATAAAAATTGTTATCAATTTAAGGTGTCAACCGGATTCACGAGTTCTCAATCGACTTGTAAACAGGATAAACAGGTTAGTAGCCTGTAACAAATGGGTTAAACGGGTCGCAAACAAGTTGAAATTATAAAATATATATAACTTCACTTTTTTAATCAACTTTTTGTCTCATCATCATCATCATACTCAGTAAATCCACCAATAGCAAAGCTAAGGTAGGGTCTGAGGAGGGTAAGATGTAGACAGTCTTACTTCTATCCCGTAGGAATAGAGAGGTTGCTTCCAATGAGACCCTCGACTCGATAGTAGTTTTGGATCAAGCCTTGGACATAAGGCACATAACACTGGCAATTGGGACAAAAGCCTATTAGTGCATGTACCCCTTTGTCTTTCGGCTATCAACGTCACCACATGATGCATGATTAACCGTCTCTCACTTTTTAATGTCATTTTCACGAAATTAGTAAAATAACATTAAAATTAGTGCACTTTCACTTTTGCACCCGAGGGCCCACACATATATACTTTATATGCGCATACCGCAAGCGGGGCGTTAAATTAAACACATTAAATAGGTCAACCCGAACGCAACATGTTTACAAAATGGTTAGAAATGACAATCTATAACTGATTATTTCCGTGTCATTAATTGTCAGTACTAGTTATATTCAATGTTCTTAAAACCAGACTGGGCCCGCCCAGCCGGACCAGGAACCACCACAGGTCCGGTTGAGTACTCTTGAACAACCTTCACTCATGGGGGCTGGTTATGACACCAACCGATAAACTAGATCGATGGTTTGACAAGATTTTGAAGATTTAATTTTTTTTTTTATTCCAAAATTTCATTTACTTATTTTTTTATTCATTTATACTATTGGACTCCATATATTTTCTCTTTTAGAGTCAATATTTTATTATCATTGCAAATTCACACCACAAAGATAAAAACCAGTTACATATGTTTAAAACCATAATTTATTTAAAACCAAAATCCTGTTTTGATACCGATTTATCACGTGATCATACCACCAAAGGGCTTGTAGCCTGTTGGTATCAAGGTGTTCGGCAAGTGTCCCTCCCCTACCCATTCTAAATAAATAAGAATTGAAATTTTCAAAATTCAAAAAATCTATAAAAAAAAAATTAAACTACCAAGTGATCATGGCTGGTAAAACATAAATGCCAAAATGTTAATAAATAATAATGGGTTTGAAGATGATCCAAACACCTAAATTAGGAAACATTTGACTTACAGCTGGTTTAGCTCTTTTGTTAGTAAGAGGAAACAGTCGGGTCCCTGCACCTCCACCCAATATAATGGACGCCACTGTTTTAGGGTCTACTTTTCTCTCATCAAAAAATTGACTCTCAAATGTCTGCACACAAAAAAAAAAAAAAAAATTCAACAAAATAACATCAACCACAAAATCTTTAATCTTGTCAACATGCTTACCAAAATCTCCTCATCAACTGGTGCTTTAACAACAGACCTAACCACTGCAACCTTCTTCAACCTCTTGCTTTCAGTTCTTGAAGCTTTACAAAACCTCTTGATTTTCTTTCCCCAGAACCCATTTTCAACAAAATCGGGTCTTTTTTGCACATGCATGTTTGGATTGAAACTAACACAACAAGAATCCATCTTTTTGTCAAAAAGATTAAAACCCAGTATTCAAAAAGGTCAGTAAAGATGTAAGAAATCGCATTTGACCCAGATCATAAGCAAAGGGTGCACATTTATCAAGAACTTTATATATATGTGCTCATATGATCATTGCGTGAAAACCCAGATGAGAAACGTGTTTTGGACGATGGTTAATTGGAATTGTGATCATTTTTTGAAGAATTTTTTGGGGTTTACGAGGAGGAAGAAGATAGAGCAAAATCTTGAGAAAGATTATGTAATAAAAAAGGGTTTGGATCTGATTAAAAGAGTGAATGTTATGGAATGAGTGGAGGGTTTGAATGAGCAAGAGTGAGAGCAAGAAACACTCCGGTGAAATGAGTCAGATTTTTAACTCTTCCACGTGAATTAATCTTCTGATTTATGTTCATATTAATTAGTGAGTTACGAATATGGTCCTTTTAGCCATGTGGCTCACATTCGTTCGGTCCCTACCTTTCAACTTGCACTTATGGTTTTTAAGTTTTTACTTCAAAGTTTACACCATAATGTATACATGTGCGGTTGCTCGCGGTAAAAGTGAAAGTGTACTAATTTTAACGATATTTTATTAATTTCGTAAAAACAACGTTAAAAGAGGGGATGGTTAATCATGCATCATGTGGTGGTGTTGATAGCCGAAAAACAAAGGAGTGCATGCACTTATCGGTCTTTGTCTTAATTGTTGAGTGTTATGTGTCTTATGTTCAAGGTTTGATGCAAAACTACTATCGAGCCGAGGTTCTCACTGGAAGCAACCTCTCTATTCCTACGGGGTAGAGGTAAGGTTGTTTATATCTTACCCTCCTGGCCTCCTCAAACCGTACCTTAGCTTTGCTATTAGTGAGATTTACTGAGTATGATGATAATGATAATATCACTTCAAAGTTTAAACCTATCAACGAGATTTAAAGATTTAGAAATCAAGGGTGTGTTTCATGTAATGGCTAAATTTAAGTATAGAACTGTAATAGTAATGATAAGCATCCTGATATTACACCTTTATCGTCTTGATCGAATACTATTTGTAACGACACTGGTTTTAACTTAAGGCCAAATTGGGTTAAAGTACTAACCGGTATCAATAGGAATAATACTGATTGAATACAGGATACGGATTAAGGATTAAAGATGGAATCCCGTAAATTTGATAACATAGTCCCCATCTATAACTAACAAGCCATTTATGAGAATATCATACCATCTCTAATAGACCACTCGATGTGAAAGGACATGAAGAAAGGGCGTTAAGCGTCATGTGGCAGCCAGTAAGCAAGAAGACGTGGTAAAAAAACACGGGGTGGTTTTGGGCGTGTAAAGGCCCCCACCTAGTGATTAAAATAGAAAAACTAACAAATCACAAAACTCCTACCACCAATCAACTCGCACCACATCACCAACCAAATTGCCCCACACGCCGGTAAAGAATCCCCCGCCCCAACACAATGCCATGGAAAACGCCAAGCACGGGTTGGTTCTTTGAGCGTGGATTGGCCTTCACGCCAGATTTCCACGCCCACATCGTATGGTCTTATACTGATTCTAATTAAACTGAAGTGTGAGATACCAATTCTATAACACTGAATTGAATTTGAAGAAGAAAAGACTCTTTCTTCAAACAGAACTAAAAGATAAAAACTTATTAAGTTGGTTAAACTAAAAAATTCTAAAGACAGCTTGGGTATGACCTACAAACAGAGGCTAAATTCAAACAAACTGAAAACCCTCATAAGAAAGTCCAAAGCTTCACTAGCAACTCAACACTAGAAAACAACAGATTAAACAGCTAAATGATTATTTTCAATAATGGATATTATGTATAAAATGTAAACACAAAAGTTTAATACTTGAACATCATTTATTGATTTTTTAAGGAAAAAATTGGATGTGGTACTAAACCGGGACTACTGATATACCGATACCAATATCGTTCTCAAATATGCTTACACAGTACGATATTTGGTATTAAGGGGCTGTTTGGCAACTTCTGAATGATTTAGTGCTGAACCAGTAAGAGATCTGAACCATTAAGTGCGAATTAGTAAGAGGAGTAAACCATTAAGAGACAGTAGAATGCTTAACCGTTCAGAGGCAAATGTTTGACCAACTCAGATTAGAGGTCTTAACCATTCAGACTCAGTATAATGCTTAACCATTCAGAGGCAAATGTCTGAACCATTCAGAACATCTGCTCACGAAACAAACAGTCTGAACCATCCTCCCACATGTTCAATCTTTTTTTAGCGGTTTCCCCAGAGATCTTTCTCATTAATGCAACCTTCATTTTGCTCATTCATAGAGTTGTCTTTAGTACGTCTAAGAAATTTGATTATCCAGCGTTAGTCAGTAATGTGGGTTGGCTTGGATTACTTAGTGTTGCGCGCCTAGGAGGGCAGCGCGCTTTGGGATGCGAAGGAGCTATTATCGCCTAGTTCCCTAACCTAATGCGGCACCGGGTTCTGACCGCAGGGAACCGTAGCATGGGGGGGCTTAGAATCCTTTTGCCGCCGCAAGATAAGTGCTGAACCAGTAAGAGGTCTGAACCATTAAGAGGTAAACAAAAAACGCCTAAGATTTATACAAATTCGGTTACGTACTACATGGTACGGTACAACTCAGGTATGGTACCAGTACCGATACCATCCTTACGTAGCGGTGTTGGGTATAGCGGAAAGAGGAATGTGTTTATATAGATAAGTAACAATCTTATGCATCATGTTTAAAATAATCCATACACATTAATTTATATGGTTTCATAATTCTTTACTTAAAATTTGTTTTGTATCGAACTTCCCTTTAGAAACAAATGAGGTCGAGTTATAACCATGGTTGATCTTTGTTCTAACATGTTACAATGAACATGAATGTGCTTGCTTCAGCTAGTTGTAGGTTTTAAAAGCGTGGATGGTTGTACCTTTGTGTGTTTAGATATGTAACATGATTTTATTATTGCGTGATTATTGTAATATACAAAGGAGGGATAATCGTAATATAGTCTTACTTTATTTTATCTAGTAACAATAATGCAAAGTCAAAAGATAAGGGTGTAAAAACATAACTTTAATCAACGGTGAAAGGTAATTTGGTTATAGAGCCGAGGACTATGGTGACACATGGGTTCCCTGCGAGTATTGGGAAGGCAAGAGGAGAATACTCCCACTTAGGGTGATTTTAATACTTTAATACTAACTTGGTGATGCTAACATACTAATTACTAACCCGTAGTGATAAAATGTTCTCCTGCATGTCCTGATGGTTAATAAGATGTTTGTTTAACGTTCAAAAAAAATAAAACAAAATACAATTTAGGGTTATAACTTTCAACAAGATTAATAAAGAGTCGAAAAGAATAGTGGAGATCAAGGCAAACTCTTTTGTAAGGATAAAAAAATAGGGCGAAATTTAATTTGCTTGATTGGAATGTTTTGTGTAACTTTTATGTAATTTGGTGCCCTCATTTCTTAGCATCTTGCTTTCTTTTAATAGCAAACTGATTTACCCCTACATAGTTTTATACCCGTGCCTTTCAGGATTTGAATCCTCAACAAATGAAGACACCTTATCATCACATCATTTCTCTTGAATCACTTAACATCTTGCTAGAGTGGGTAGTTTATTTTATGATACTATGCTTTTAAACTTATAATTTATTCAAATAAAAAATATAAAAACTAAAGAATAAACTACTCTCTCTTTTTAATTAGAAACTCACACAACCCTAAACCTACTTTCAAATCTACATCATTTGTCTATGGTGAGATATATAGTTATATATTCTCACAATTTCAACTCCTTCGCACCATGAGGCTCTTTGGTTAAAAGCTAAACTACATAACATCTCATATGGTGCAATCAATTTTGGATTCCCTCTATTAAGAAAACTATGGATTAAAGATTAATAGGTTGTAACATTATCACTAAGTTGATGTTAAATTTTATTTTATAAGTTATCATGAAATGATTATTTTAGTTTTTTTTAACATATAACTAAAACATTCCACCTCCACTTTTGTATTTCATTCCTCCTCAACTCTTATGTCACCCTCCCTCCGCCATTGACGCATTCTAAAGTCAAAAGAGCATGTGCTTTTGATAAGGTGGCCGTTGTTACAACAGATATGAGACCAAGGATAGTGAGAGATCCGGTTAGGCTACAAGGCTTCAAGGGTTCAGATTAGCCTAACGCAGGTCGTGGGGTCCCCCTACGTTTGCAAGACGTAAAGAGAGTTTCAATGATTTTATTGTTGTTCACTAAGAATCCGAGACCGAAAGGATTTCAGTCCGGGATGTAGGTACTTAGTGAAACAGTGTATTTTGAAGTGTAAAGAAAGAACATGCATAGAACAAGTTCTCAAGGGAGAAGAGAAGATCAGAGAGTATCTCAGCTCAGCTGATCGGTGTCCCTTGTATGGATGCTGGTTGCTTTCTTATATAGGAAAAGGATTTTCACAAAAGGGAAACCTTTGACCCATGAACCGAAGCTGCAGTAGGGGACTTGCCCATTTTGAGGGTTGAAGGCTTTTGACCTGTGGATAAAAGGATGCTCTCTGTGCACATGTTCTCTTTTCGGCTGTGAGAGACTTTGACAAGCAATCAGTGAGTTGATGCTAGACTGTTCACGTGCTTTTTGCTGCTCACACGTTGTTCACCTAAGTTGGCGGGTTACGAACCCTTTAACCCTTTAACCTTTTTAGCATTAAATGTTTAAATCATTTTATTTGGTCTTGGGCTACCCCCGTCATCAGCCCCCCAAGTCAGAGGTATTTGGGATGTAAGCTCAAAGGCATTTGACTTTTACACATTTGTTTTATTGCTTAAAGGCTTCAATGCTTGAAGGGTTCGGTACAGTTGAGGTTTTTGAAATTGGAAAAGACAGTTGATGTGACTATAGACGGTTTTTGCAGAGGGCAGTTTTAATAACTTTCAGGTAATTATAGCACTTATTCTTCTTTTAGTTTTCTTTTTTATTTGGAGATAAACATTAAACTCCTCCATTTCCTTTCAAGTTTCCTCCATATCTTTCCTTCCTCCTACCAGGTTAGTTTTCTTTTCTGCTTGCTTCTTTTGATTATTTCACATGGGTGCCAAAAAGGATTTGTCGAGTACATATTCCTGTTTGACCCAAGAAGAAGTAGATGCTTTTTGTATCGAGTGGGGTATCAGTTTAGATTTTAAACCAGTTGCACCAGGTTATGATGTTTCGATTGATCGATGTCCTCCTGGGTCGATTGTTTTGTATTGTCGCCACTTCGAGTTTTCTAACCTTCGTCATTCATTTTCGGTGTTTGTCTTGAATATTCTGGAGTATTATCGCGTTTCATTCGGTCAGATTCATCCACAGGGGATGTCTAGGGTTTTGCATTTTGAACTTTTGTGTCGTGCTAATGGGTTTGACCCAACTCTTTTGGCCTTTCGGCGGTTTTTTCGTCTTGCAAAGAATGGTGACTGGTATACGTTTGAAACCGCTAAGGTATAGTTTGGTTTCATCTATGGTTACCAGTCTTGGTGTTTGGAAAAACCGTTTCTTTTGGGTGTCTGAGACTATAGTTCCTTTTAGAATGGTGTGGAGGCATAATCTGAGGTTAACAGTTGTTTCCTTGATGCCCTTAGGGTTTGTCCTTCGAGGGTTCGTCCGTTCCCTAAACATTTATTAGTTTTGTTGGGTGTTAGCAAACTGTTGGATAAAAAGGATCGCCAACTAAGTACCCGTTTCCTTTGTTCCTTGATATCCACGGCTTCCTCTCCTCGTATATGTGCTTCGGCCCTTTCAAGGGCTTCTTCAAGAGTCTTGGGTAGGCTCTTGTTGAAGTCCCTTGTGAGATATTTGGAGGTGATAGCTTTCATAAAACCAGCTACCCTCATTTTTTCGTCTGCACCCACGTAGGTGAGACCTTCTTTTTTGTATCTCTCAATAAATTCTCGAAGACTTTCATCGTCTCTCTGTTTGATTTGGAAAATCACAGTGGCGTCTTTGACATACCTCCTTTGTTGTGAAAAATTGGCCAGGAACCCTTTGCTCAGATCATCGAAGCTTCGAACGCTTTTGGCGGGTAGGTCGTTGAACCATATCCTGGCGGATCCAACGAGAGTTTGCATGAACATGAGGCCGTTGGACCATTTTTCAATTCTAGCTGCACCGGTGAAGATCTGTAGGTGATCTTCTGGATCCTCGGTTCCATCATATGTTTTTATGTGAGACGACATTTTGATCTTTGTTTGGAAGTCGTAGTCGGCGATTTGCTGGGAAAAGCACGACAAGTTGCTGGGCATGTAAGGTTTTGCAAGGTCTTCTTCTGCCCTTGTAGTAGGATTCTGACTTGTCGCTCCTTGGTGAGTACTCAACACTTGGTTGATGAGCTGAGACCAAGGAAAATATGCCATCATTTGAGCCATCATCTGGGGCATGAGGTTAAAGCCTTGAAGGCTTTCTGGCTGTACAACACAAGGCATTCCATGGAGGCATTCATAACAGCGCCTCGTGCTAGAGGCAAAGTAGCCAATGCTTGTTCCCATGTGGTGGCAAACGGAGGGGGAACACTTGTTACTGAAGACTGCCATAGCTGCTCAAAGGTGGTCTCATGCCCGACTGGTGCACTAGTCATGACTGTAACATCCGTCAAAAAACGGATTTACCAAACCCGCTCCGTTTATCAACCGAACAGTCAGTCAAAATTTTCGTTGCGAATTAAATGCCCAAAATATTTTTAAACGATCCGTAATCAATTATTATACGGGAATATATATTTAGTTTTTGAAAAACTGTCAAAAATCGCAAAATAAAAATGATTTGCATCTGCCGGGTTTCGAACCCGGGTCTGTACCGAGTCACTCAGCGACTTATCACCTCACACACAAACCACTGCGCCACTTGTTCCGTTTGTTAAATAATAGAATCATTAAATTCATAAAATGACTTTACGAATTCAAAACCGGCGCCCAATCAGTTCAGTCGTCGGAATCCCGGAAATCTCGCGAGTTTTAACACCAATTTACGTTATAACGTAAACCATTAACCAGACATCGGTTATAACCGATGTTTGAAGTCCGCGACACTTTTCAAAACCGCCGGAAATTTTAAATAAACGAATACAGTCGGAATTCAGACCAGATTCTTCAACGATTTGCACTATAAGTTCACCCACAACCCACGACAAACACTTTCGCTCAAAATCACAGCTTTTCTCGGCGTAATTCCACTCGCCGGAAATTTCCCTGCTCATCGCCGGAAAACCGACTTTCTTATTTCTGAACCTCACTGAGCCCCTGAAGCTTATCCCGGAGATACCCATACTCTTTCCAAGCTTTCCGGAGACTCGCTGCTGCAAGACACCTGACGCCGGAGTTGATTGCTGTCGCCGGAGTTCTGCCGGAAAACAGAGGGTCCAGTCGGTATACCTTTTTCGCTCAATTCCTTTTTCTTTTCTCATTTATCTCACCTTAATGGACTGTAAAACATTATTAAACCGATAAAAACTTTGAACCAGTCGATTTCTGAATTCTGGTTCAACCTTGACGAAGAAGACGATGCACTTCCGTATCTTATAAGTTTAATTAAAATCAGGATATTAATCGGGTTAGACACACAGTCCAGCGGTGGACTGTGTGCACATAAAACGCTAACGTCTCAAGTTCGAATCCCGGTTCACACACGCTGCCTTAATAAAAATCAAATTTTTGTTTAACTGAACCGGAGTCGATACAGTTATATGTTAAGTATATTAATAACCGGAATAATAACCAAGTTAGACACACAGTCCAGCGGTGGACTGTGTGTTTGTTTATATCGCTGGTCACGAGTTCGAGTCCGGTCTTCAGCACCGACTCGGACAATTATCTATTCTTTTTAAATAAGGCAGAAAAAGGAAATAACTAAATTGTCTTTAAGTATAATAAAAATCAAGTTATATAACATGTTGAACACACAGTCCAGCGGTGGACTGTGTGTTAGATTAAACCACAGGTCCCGGGTTCGAGACCTGTGGAGTGCATGACCGTTTCGCTCAAAACTATTTTTAAAATAAAATGATTTTCAGTTTAACTAATTAGTATATATATATAATTAAAATCAGATATATAACGGGTTAGACACGTAGCTCAGTTGGTAGAGCTGCGTGCACGCGTACGAGAGGTCTCGGGTTCGAGCCTCACTCAGCGCACAATAATCGGCCATCGAACCGGTCAACGGTCAGGTCAACGGTCAACGGGTCAGTCAACGGTCAGAAAAAAATAAAATATTTTTATTATTTTTATTTAATTATTTTAATTAAAAAAATCAATTATAAATACTTAAAAATAACATTTTTAAGATTAGAAAATAGCCTCAAACTCACAAAAATGCACCCAACAATCCTACTAAAATAGTTTAATAAAATCCGTTTACTTACCAAACCATAATGCAATTTATCTAGGTTAAATCTCACTCGTGGTTAAAACCACTTCGCGTGCATTCAACGTCATCAACCGAACGCACACACTGTGAGTGAATCTTACAATTCCCCCTTTTAAATTACACGTTTTGGGGTGTGTCATGTGTTATGAAATTAATTAATTTTTTTATTTAAACTTGTGCCATACCACATCATGACTTAAACTTAGATTGTTTTTATTGTTGTGATTTACTTATTGCCATTTGTCAAGTCATATGAAACTCATACATTAAGCCCATCAGTTCCTCGTGGGAGACGAGTAGAACATCGCGTGCTTCATATCAATTTCATTATTGTTCATGTGTGTATCATTGAGTTTATATTGTTTGTAGTTGTGTTATTCATATTATCATGTTTATGCAATTCATTCATCAGGCCCCTCAGTTCCTCGTGAGAGACGAGTTGAGCATCGCGTGCCTTTAATTGTTCCATTATTGTTCATGAGTGTTTCATTTAACATCTTATGATTATTGATCAAGTTACATCTAATTTTACTCATGTTTGGTTGTGCACATATTTCATAATCAATTTAAATAAATTGTTAAAATGTTTTCCATAGGATTCACTCGCCAACATTATGTTGATCCAAAAACCTTTTTACACATGATACAGGTGAACAGGTTGAAGCAAGGATAACATAGGATATGCCTTAGAAGAGAACAAAGAAGTTAGATTGTTAGTTAGATCATGTTGTAGCAATCATTGTAAATTTCCATTTAATTTGTATTAATGAATATGAAACGCTTAATAAATGTCATGAGCTTTGATGATAACCCAATCATGCCCCGATCACCTTTTCCGCTGCGGGTCGGGGTGTGACAATGACCGGTTGAGAGGTGAATATGGGGAAGGCTGTTGGGTTAGGCCTTCCATAAGAATAAGGGGTAGGGTTGAAAGGTTGGTATACTGTGCTTGGACCAGCTTCATGGCCAGAGGCCAAGGATTATGAATTGCTAAAGGGTGGAGGTGGTGGTCCCGGCGATAAAGACGGTTCTGGCTCGTCATAATCCAACCTTATTCTGACCCCTTTTTCTTGTTCTTGACTCACGTGTTGGTTGCGGAGAGTCCTCAACCGCAAGAAAGTTGTGGCAACTCTTCAGGGGTCAAATCGACGCGTTCTAGGGCACTTGAGGTGCCGATCTGTGGGGAAGGAACCCCAGAACGGGAAGGAGTTGGCGTTTGGAAGAACTCAGGGAAAGAGATTCCGGCAGAAGTATCTCTAGGGGTGGAGAGTGGGGTTGTCACAACCGGTGAGGCTGGACTAACGGTGGACGTTGAAGTACGTGGTACTTGATTAACTTCTCCCGGAGATCCGTTTTCTGACATGCTGATATTGAAGAAAAATAGAGCTACACTACTGGTCTTTAAGATAAAGTAAGCGCCCACGGTGGGCGCCAACTTGTTGTTACAACAGACATGCGACCAAGGATAGTGGGAGATCTGGTTAGGCTAAAAGGCTTCAAGGGTTCAGATTAGTCTAACGCAGGTCGTGGGGTCCCCCTACGTTTGCAAGACGTAGAGAGAGGTTCAATGATTTTATTGTTGTTCACTAAGAATCCGAGACCGAAAGGATTTCAGTCCGGGATGTAGGTACTTAGTGAAACAGTGTATTTTGAAGTGTAAAGAAAGAACATGCATAGAACAAGTTCTCAAGGGAGAAGAGAAGATCAGAGAGTATCTCAGCTCAGCTGATCTGGTGTCCCTTGTATGGATGCTGGTTGCTTTCTTATATAGGAAAAGGATTTTCACAAAAGGGAAACCTTTGACCCATGAACCTAAGCTGCAGTAGGGGACTTGCCCATTTTGAGGGTTGAAGGCTTTTGACCTGCGGATAAAAGGATGCTCTCTGTGCACATGTTCTCTTTTCGGCTGTGAGAGACTTTGACAAGCAATCAGTGAGTTGATGCTTTACTGTTCACGTGCTTTTTGCTGTTCACACGCTGTTCACCTAAGTTGGCGAGTTACGAACCCTTTTGACCCTTTAACCTTTTTAGCATTAAATGTTTAAATCATTTTATTTGGTCTTGGGCTACCCCCGTCATCAGTGGCCTAATTTATTCCAAGACATTAGACGAAACTCCAATTTTAGACTTTTTTTCTTTTTCATACAAATATAGATAAAATTTATTTTCTATCTTATAGTTTGTGATACAAATGTTCTAAAAACACTTTATGATCAATTTAATCTAATTAACCTATAGTAGTTAAGAAGAAAGTGCAAATGTTATAAGACTGCATGGTAAGGTCAGAGCCCCTAGAAGTTCTATTGCACCACCTCATCGTTACATCACCGATAGAGCGTCCTCTTTAACAACCAAGTTATGGGATAAAACCCCTTTTTCTTCAATTAACCCCTCTCCCCCCGGGCGGACCTAGAGTGATAGAAGGGGTAACCTCCGTTGCCCCTTGACGCTCTGGGGACGCTCGGATTTTCTAGATCCGCCACTGCCCCCCCCCCCCCCACACACACGCCCCTTTTCATCAATACCCTCCAACCGCACATACACACACAACCTCCTTATTGTTAGCTATTCCAATCACACACCATCAATACCCTCAACCCCCCTCTCATGGGGGCGAAGTGACATGAGAGTGACGCCACATACCACTCAACCTAAACATCTTTAATCATATATTGAGGAGAAAAAAAATGATCCTAAAAGTAACGTCCATAAAACATGTTCTGCTTTCTACATTGCTAACAAAAGAAAGTGGTATTAAAGAAAATGTTTTTAAAATAGTCTCCGGTCAAACTTTACGACTAATTTGGTTTAAGTGTTCACTTAAATTTAATACGCATATAGTTGCTAATTTTGAAAGAGGTATAATATTATTATAAACTTTAGGATCAACCCGAAATCTAAAGTTAGATGTTCTAACAAAGTTGGGTGCCTATGAGATTGAGTAAACGGATTATTATTTTTTTTTTAAAGTGGAATGGTATCTAGGCTATAGATTGGGGATACTATTCAAAAAAAAAAAAGAAAATCCAAAATGGAATTTATCAACACTAGCTTAAGATAGTCTGGTTGGTGTGAGTCCAAGGCCAGACCGATAGGCTTAGCATTCTAGGCGAAGGCCTAGAGCCACAAAAAAATAGAGGCCTTATAATTTTTTTTCTTCATATATTACATGTGTATGTGTATTTAATATGGCACAAATGAACAAACACATATGACCAAAACAGATAAATGGTCTACACCAAAAACATTTTAAGGATTATTGGCCAAATCCCTTTTTTCTTGAATCCATAAGTTACCTGGTTTTTTGAACGCAATTATGCATCCTTTGTCGATGGTGGCGATGGGGGAGAAACAATGGGTAATCGATTTCAGCCGATGGTGCGATTGATCAATAACCAACAAAAACAATTTTATGATTTGATGTTCTCGATTTTACGACTTAATACTGCGATTTGCTATTGCCATTTGATATCTTGCTTAGGTTCAAGGCTCACAAAGGGCCCCGACTTTGTACTTCGCTTAGGGCCTCCAAAAACCTTGGACCGGCCCTGGGTGTGAGTAATGTCAAATTCAACATGAGATCGCGGGGTATGGGCGGGGATTTGAGGCGTGGCTAGCCAAGCAATGTCATTGCAGACACACCGAACCAGCGTGGCCAACAGCGTTGCCCCGCTGGCATGGGTTCGCGGCCTGGCGTGAGGCGGTCTTGACTGATGATGTGGCTGGCTAGCATTGGCTGGCTCGATAGATCCATTGGGGGTAGTCGTTACCTCAACAGCTAGTTCCAAAAACCAAATATAAAAATAAAAAATTCACCCTATAAATACTAACCATCTTTTTTAAAATTTTACCACATCTCTACCTTTCACCTTCTTTAATCTCCATATTTTTATAAATTCTTTCAACTTTTAATCCTCTACAACGAACCCATACAACCGACACCTCCACCCGACAAACCCATACGCTTTCCAAGAGAGCCCGTCCCCTAGCCGGATCCAAATACCCAACCGCGGGCAACCACAAGGTTTCATATACTCACATTATCCCAACCTAGCCGGCATCGCGTCGTTTATGGGGGGGGAAGTTTTAACGAACTTTCCATATTACGATTCATCTATTCCACCAAAACTTTCCCAACTCGATTCCGTACCCGAAACACAACCGCAAAACATTGGTGGTTCGTCATCCAAACCGGTAAAAAACGAAGTCACAAAAAAATGGATGAAGAAAAAGCAATAATGGCCCTCAACGAGTCCAAAAAAGTGGACGGCTCAAGAGGAGGTTACGTTAACAAGGTGTTAAATCGATGAATCCCAAAATTCGATTAAAGGTATTTTACATTTAACAATATTATTATGTTATGTGTTTTATTATTATTTTTTGTTAGTGACTAATGTTTTTTTTAATAGGAAATTCAAGACACCGTACAAATTTTTCGGTATCTATCAAAAAAACCTTCCATCAACAAATGCAAAGCAACGAGTGGTATCGTGAAAACGATAGCCTCTCGTCGAGATGGGGTGACATTAATACACATGTCACCCACTTCAATGGATGTTTTCATAAGGCGAAGAACTCGATAAGGAGCGGTGAAACCGAAGCCGACTTCATAACGAATGCCATGGCTTCGTAAAAGATACGAAGAAGACGGAGTTCAAGTACATTCATTGCTGGAACATTTGTAGGTACAGTTCTAAATGGGCGATAGTCCCTACCGGTAGCGAATCTACGTCATCCAAAAGAGCAAGAACACCATCGTCCCAAGCTCAATCTGATGCTCGTGATCAAGAGGTTGATCTTACCTTGAATGAGTTTGATGATTCTCCTTCCCGCCCTCTCGGTAGAGATACTTCAAAAAGGCGCGCTCAAAGAGGTAGGTCGGTTTCGACACCTACCTCGGCTTCCCCCTCGGGTTCGACCCCCATCTCGACTTCGGGTATAGGGGTGTACACCAATCAGTTGGACAAAATCACCTAGAAAATTGACACGTTCAACATACTCCAACAACAAAGGATGGAGGAGAAGAGAAAAATTCAAGCCTCTCGTGAAAAAATTGCAAGTGAAGCAAAAAAAGGCATATGAAAAACTTGCGGATTTAGTTTATTACAATTATTAAATGAAATTTTATTTCGTTAAAAAAATACACATGGCTTGCCATGCCAACCCAAGCCACGCCACCCCACACCCTAAATAACCCACGCCAGCTAATCTCCCCCGGGTGGAGCCCACTTAAGCCACATGTCAACCCAAGCCCCACCACACCCCATAGTCTGAATGAAGGAACGATCATATTCAAGGGTTTTCATAGCCATAATGGATTTTTAAAAGATATTAGGTTGGGTGTAATGGCTTGTCGCACTATGCCAATTCACCCTCAAAGGGCGTTAATCACCGTTATGGAGCCTCAAGGGCTTGGGCATGAGTAGGATAACGAGTGTGAAAGATAGAAGCATGGGAGATTGTGTGGATTAATTTTGCAGCCAATGAAAACTCTCCATTGGAGAGGACAACAAATGAGTACACATAGTCTAATTTACAAGCTAATTAGGTTAGAACTAGGCTAACCCTATTAGCATAGAGACAAAGCTAGGGCTATAGGCCTCCAAATATAAATTGCCCTCTTTTACTAAAGAGTAAACCGTTAAAATCATCCTTGATGTTTGAATACAGTTGCCAGATCTATCCAAAAAGCTTTTCTTTCTCAACTGGACCACTAAGGTTTCAAAAATGTTGCCAGATCCATCCACTTTTGTAACTCTGTTAAAAAAACTTTTTAGATAGATCTGGCAATTGTATCCAAACCTCAAGGACGATTTTAGCAGTTAACTCTTTTTAATATCTTTTACTGCTATCAAAGCATGTATAAGAGACCCGTCGATAATCACTTTTACAGGTTAAATTTATTTTAATTTGTATCTTTGAGGACATTAGAGTTTATTAATCATTCTTAAGCTCTAATAATGATGTGCCTGCGTAGATGGTTGCATGTCACTGAATTACTTCATTATTCATTTTATGCATTGATAAAATCATGAAAGATCGCTATACTTTTTATTTACGTTTTGAAATTTTTGATATGATTCATCTGGTTTCCTTATCACATAGTACAAAAGAATAAATCTAATAGTAATGCAAATTAACATATGATATTAATTAATTCATGTCATCCATTATTAACATTATCAGTGTGTAATTGAACTACACAGTACAGAACCGGCTATTGGGCCGGCCAAGCCGTGCGACGGCCCGAGGCCCAAATTTCTAGAGGGCCCGAAAAGTTTTTACAAAGTGTTATATATTATACATATTATAAATATTTTATATACAAAGAATCGATTAAAATACCCTTCATTTAACATTAGGTTTTAATGGAGTTAAAAAAGTGGATGGATCTGGCAACATTTTTGAAACCTTAATGGTCTAGTTGAGTAAAAAAACTTTTTTGGATGGATAGACAATTATATCCAAACCTCGGGGACGATTTTGGTAGTTTACTCTTTACTAAAACAGGCTCAATTTAAAAAATTAAAAAAAAAATATGTTCCAGTGTTGTTTCAATAGATAAAATTCTAGGGCTTAGTTGTTTCCCGCTACATTAATCGCAATGTTTCCCAAAAAAAAGTTTGAGTAAAAATGAATCCATAAATTCAAGGGTCTTACGAATTTGACGATGAGTTCCTCCTCATGGAAAAATACTAAATTATACAGTTCATAATAACCAAATAAAATACTTGTATTTGATATATATTTTAGGAAGCACCTCTTCATTAGCCATAATTCTAGTGATTATTCTTATTGCAACTCTTTTCCAAATCAATCTTTATTATGGTGATTATTCTTATTCCAACTCTTTTCCAAACCAATCTTTATTATTTCGGAAAACCCACCGATCACATTTATCTCCACTAGGCATAATGTCTATACACCGATTCAGGAGGAAACCCAATAAATATGAGAAAACCTCCCTTGTAGAATCGAACACAGGACCTATTGGTCTCAAAGCCTTAATTCACATCCAGAATGCCATTAGGCTATAAAGCCATGGGCTATTTTCATCATTATTTTATAGATTATTGAAGGGTGGAATTTTCATGATTCAAAAAACGGAAAGTGTGGGCTGCGATCTTTTTTCTTCCTTGTGTTTCAACAACGGCCCAAGACCAGCCCACTTACTTTTACAATTAGTTCCAATTAGAGTAAATTTGAAGTGCAGTTTCAATATTTTTGATCCACCCCTCTAGTGGTGCATATATGGGGTTTTTTTGAATACCTGGTTTCGGGTATGGAATTGGGTTCGGGCACGTCGGGTTCTACAAAATCGGGTATTGATAATACACTGGTTGGGTTTGGGTCCGGGTTTTATACAAAAAATGTATACTCTATATACCCGGGTTCGGGTAGGGTCCGGGTTGGGTTTTCTAATACCTGGGTATTATAATACCCTATTTTCGGGTTCAGGTAGGGTCGGGTTGGGTTCAGGTATGCCTCGGGTATGGATCGGGTTTGGTTCGGATATACCTCGGGTATTCATTTTTTTTGCATCAAACATAGAGATATAAAATGCAAAACCTTTTTATTTCATAAAACATAGAAATACATGACACCTAAATAATCATAGAACCGGGTCGAATAAGATGATGAACATAGATAGCTTTGAATAACTTGATCGTCTTCATTTATTGTTCGTCTCGAGGATAACACTTGCGGTTAAACCAAACATCAAAGACCATTTTTATAGGGTATAGAGATACAATGTAAACAAAAAAATGGTCAAAATACACTTTCTAACGGCTATATAGCCGTTACGAAGGTACAAAACTCGAAAAAAACAAAAAAAAACTAAACATGGTATTGGAAAACCCGGACCAGGTATTGAAAAAACCTGGTTCCGGGTTCGGGTTGAAACCGGGTACTCGTAAAACCCGGGTTGAAAACGGGTATAAAAAACTCCCGGTTCCGGTTCGGGTTTTATAACAAAAATGCATACCCGACTCCTACCCTATGAGTAGGGTAAGGTCGGGTTCGGGTATAAAAAACTCGGATTTTAGAATAACTGATTCCAGGTTTTTTTTTGGGTCCGGGATTTTTGTGCACCACTGCACCCCTCTCCTACTCTACTCCTAGTGTAAGATTAATTATCTTCGTAACTTAAGTGCTTATAGTTATTTTGTCGTTTTTGTTTCCCTGCTCTTTATGCTATTCTTAAGCTCAGTTTCGGTTATTTAATATATTTGAATTGGTTTATTTGAATTTCAAAATTCTAATACTGAATTCAAATACGAAAACGGTTCGAATAAGACTATGGGGTATGGGGTGTGGGTTGGGGGAAACGCCCAAGTCACCACCCTGGGTGGGCTTGGGTTTCGGCGTGACCCTTCGGGCGGGGGTTTCAGCCAGGGCGTTGGGCGAGGCTACCAATCTGAGCTGGCGGGTGGGATATTGGGTGCACCCTACCCTATGGTTTATCCATTAATTTAAAAAAAAGAAAAAATAAAAGGAATTTGGCCAAGCCACGGCTCAAACCCAAGCCCCACCATACCCCCAATTTTTTGGATCTTGCCACCCACCCAGCCCACATGTCAATCCATGCTCCAAACCCCCACCCCACCATACCCCACGGTCTAAGCTTATTAATCCTAGTATTAGTTATCTTCGTAATTTAAATGCTCTTTATGCTATTCGTTAGCTCGGTTTCAGTTATTCATTTTATTTGAATCTGTTTATAAGAACTTTCGAATTCCAATACTAAATACAAATACAAAATGGTTCGAATAAGCTTATCCAAATTCCGATCTATTAGAATAAACAAAACCTAAAAGAATGTAAATAAAAATTTAAAAAATTCATATTAATTGTCCGGATGGTCCCTGTAGTTTCACTTTTTTCATGTTTAGTCCCCACCTTTTGGAAATAGCAGGTATAGTCCCTATGGTTTGTTATTTTGGTACTCGGATAGTCCCCTGATAATATCAGGGGACTATCCGAGTACCAAAATAACAAACCATATGGACCTTACCTGCTATTTCCAAACTAACTGATATTAATCAGGGGACTATCCGAGTAACAAAATAACAAACCATAGGGAGCATGCCTGCTATTTCCAAAAGGTGGGGATTAAACGTGAAAAAACATGAAACCACAGAGATCATCCGGGCAATTAACTCTAAAATTTAAAAAATAAAAATACTCAAAAATAAAAATCCAGATTATTTGAGCCGGTTATTCGAATTCGATTCAAATTCGTTTGTATAAGGACCGGTCTCGAATGTTCGAAATTTGAGCTCCTTATTCGAATTCGCTTTAATTCCTATTTCACGTTTTCAACTCCAAATAATAATATTATTAACTAATTGAATTAATCTAATTCCAACACAAAATTTGATTTATGTCATAATTCTTTGAGTAAATTACAAGTTTTATTTTTTTTGTTTATATCAAATTATAGGCGCGGTCCTTTTTTCCAAAAGTGTATAGGCAATGTCCTTAACTTTCCAAAATCTTACACGTTATGTCCTTTAGGCCAAAGTCAGTTAGATTTTTTGGTTAAATCTGATCATGTGCATCACATATTTATATATTCACATTCCCAAGGGCTATTTTATATAGAACTTTTATTCAGGTAGAAAGCTTAGAAATAAAAAAAAAATATATATATATAAACCCTCTCTATATCTGAAATTCAAGAACTCCCACCCACCATCATCACCACTCGGTTTATTCGTTTACATGTTTTCAAATCCAACATTTCAAATATCAAGTAAACAATCTCTATTTCTAAAACACATCAAATTATAAAAAAAATCAAATCACAAATTCACAAGTTCAGTACTCGACTCACATCATATAGTTTACCTTCATCATCATCTTCATCCTCCGGTTACGGAAACTCCAGCCAAGTTTCAGATGCAATATCACTAACAAACACCATCACATCATCCGTAACACCAACCGCACCACCACTTTCACCGCCATCCGAATCTACCTGAAGAAACTCCGAAGCAACTTTCGAAATTCCACTTCGAAACCGTTCTCCGATCTCCGCAAAATCTCTGCGTATTCCGACAATCAGCTCCAGTGAGCTCCGATAAGTCTTCTTCGAGGTTTTCGTCATCGAGTTTGAGGCTGTTGGCGATGGGTCTGGTGAGCCATGACATTGTACGGTGGCTGGTGGTGGTTGAGATGGCCGGTGGCGGTGTTGATCGGAAAATGCAGATATTTTTAGAAAATGTATTCTGTATAATGGGCTGGCCATCTCTTCTACACAGAAGCGACAACAAAATCAAGGGGAACAACTAGGGCAGATCAACATAATTAGCGGAATGGAAGATCAAATCGTTGAAGAAGTGCAAATGTAATCATCCAATGGAATAGCAGCTCTGCTTCTTGCAGATTTTTGCGGCCGATTTCTTCGCTTCTTTTATTTCTAATTCTGGCTTTGGATTACATCATTACCATCTTACATTAGTGTTCATCTTTGATTCTTCTTTTGGCCTATTTTTGAGCTTTTTTTTTAATTAAAGATTGTTATCCATTATTCAGTTGTTAAATAGGAGTGCCAAATCATAATAGAAGCTTTAATAGGTTTTGTCAAAGTTGACTATAATTGTTGACTTATAAAAAACATTTAACATGGACTTTATTTAGAGAACTTTAGCTTAAGTTGATTTGAAAAATTGGAGTTAAAATTAGGCCTGTAAATGAACCGAACGTTCATGAACTGTTCGTGAACTTGTTTGGCGGGAAGTTCGTTTATGTTTGTTTATTTAATAAATGAATGAACACGAACAAAAAATTGTGTTCGTTTAATTAAATGAACGAACATGAACACACCTTGTGTTCGTTCATTTATGTTCGTGAACGTTCGTTATGTTCGTTCATTTATGTTCGTGAACGTTCGTTATGTTCGTTCATTTATGTTCGTGAACTTTCGTTCATTTATGTTCATGAACGTTCGTTTATGTTTTAGTAAATACATAAATAGTTGTAATTATATAAATATTAGGTTTTCTAACTACTTATATAAATATAACTAATTAGTAATTGATTTTTCCAATAATAAAAAATGAAATTTTATTTTTTTTCTTCACTTACTTAATATTTATACAAAAAAAAACTTTTAATTTTAGTATCTATAAACCCTAATTTATATGTATTTTCGGATGAAATGTAACATATTAGACACTTTTGTTTGTGTTCACTAATGTTAAATTGTATTTGTTTATATTTGTTACTTACGTTCATTTGTGTTCGTTTATATTCATTCAATCATGTTAATTTATGTTTATTCAACTATGCCCATTTAAACTTTTTTTGTTTATGTTCGATTGTGTTCGTTTATGTTCGTGAACTGTTCGTTTAGGCTTTAAACAAACGAACATAAACGAACATGAACATGGCCGATTTCTTAATGAACGAACACGAACAAAAAATTGTGTTCGATTATATGTTCGTGTTCGTGTTCGGTTAAAGTTAAATGAACGAACACAAACATGCCAATGTTCATGTTCGTTCGGTTCGTTTACAGGCCTAGTTAGAATGTGATTTAGATTATAATCAAGATTGCTTTAGATAATTATAAAAATTTTAGCCTAAAATCTCAAAACTGTCTCGTTGTGACCCGTAACAACTCGTGATCTAAAAACACTGGAATGTCTTGAGAAATCAAGATGTCGTAATAGATGCCAATACCGAAAACGAGCATTATAAGCTGATTTGTATATAAGAAATTGATTAATAAAGAACTAAAAAAATCATTATTTGCCTAGAGAGGACCCCAAGAAAATTCTCGTTTAGGGCCTCGGAATATGTTGGAACGGCCCTGGGAAAATGAAGTCCGACGGAGTTGCTTGGAGAAGAGATATATACAGAGATAGTACTTTATATATTTTTTTTTATTTCTAAGTTTTCTACAAATTAGTCCCTGAATAAAAGTTCTTTACAAAATAGCCTCTAGGAATGTGAATACATGACCAGATTTAACCAAAAAATTTAACTAAGTTTGGCCTAAAGGACATAACGTGCAAGATTTTGAAAGGTTAAAGACACCGCCTATAAACTTTTGGAAAAAGGAACAACGCCTGCAATTTGATGATGTAAAACAAAACTTGTAATTTACTCTAATTCTTTGGTTCAATTTGCACAGTATAAATCTGTTGTTGCATGCATTTTCTCGTCGATACTTGAAAAAAAAATTGAGAAATCATGTGAAATAATATTTGGTAATAATATCAATGCAGTTAATAAATAATGGAAAATGCATAACACTTCTAAGATAAATAATGAAATCACAATCAAATCACCATTCTATAATAAATAATGAAATCACAATCGTGAATTGCAAATTTTGTCCTTATCTTTATACTCAATTTTAGCTGGTGTCCTTTATTTTTAAAATTTGATGAGTTTTGTACTTAATGTTTTGAAATCCAACATATTATGTCCTTTAAACCTAACATAGTTAAACTTTTCGGTTAACTCAAATCACATAAGGGCATTTTAGTCTTTTTACATTTTTATTTAAAAATAATTTAACAAATAAACAAAAATAAACAAAGATTAATATAGTATATACGTATATTCGTATGTATATAACAAATCCCTATGTCTCTCAACCGCCGCCACCATCACCACCACGAACCATCAAACGCCGCCGCCACCTGCACTACCTGCCACCATCTTGAAAAATCACAGAATCCACTATTGTTGCTAGCATTTCCTACCCAGAACAATGGGTTTGTAAAGAAGATCTCTGCAACATGAAAGCAGCAAACTAGTTCAAAAACATCTTGATAGTACCAGAGCAAATTCAGGCTAATTTCAACAGAATACGAACCTTGAAGGCCCTAATTGATTGTCCACGCTAAGACTTTTTTGAAAAACTCAAAATAAAGATCATTTCAATTACAAAATAATGAACTTCTTATGCACATAATTGAATTAGGCTAAATCTAATAGAAATCAACAGAGTCTTCGGCCATCACAATTATTGGTCGTTCCGAGAGATAGTTAATCGAAGATTGGTTCAAGTCCGGCAGTCGTAGTGGTTCTTTTATGTCACACCCCAACCGATGGCGGAAACATCGGGGCGTGGCACTAGGCGAACCAGATTGTCTCACGAGAAATTCCATAACACTATTTAAGCGACAATATTCAAACGTCAATATCCCATACTATCAACATACAATCCTTAAACAAGTTACAAAATACAAGCATTCTCATAAAACAAAACAAGTTCGATCTTCCCTATATTTATTACAGTGCGTTTCTAAAAGTAAACCTAAGTCCATTTGCATCCAAATGAAATCCTCAACTTGCAACATATGTTAAAATAAAGCGTCAGTACAATTAAGTAAAGGTGAGCATACAGGTTTTGTGTACATAATAGATATAAAACCGTTTAGCACCCACCGCATGTCATATGTAAGAGTTGTGAATTATGTAATTACTTAGATTCAAGTAAATCAACAAACCGCGATTGATCGAGGCATGCGAAAAAGTGTCCACATCCTAAAGAGAAAAGAAATGAGAAATAAAAATACGAGCCTTAACAACCCCGGGCCTCCGGGTGGCGGGTCAACCTCTAGTATACTATCATGTTAAAGGTGGCGTACAAGCAATCAAGCAATACATACAATTCAGCAGATTTCACGTATAGTCATATAATTCAGCAGGTTGCGAATAAACGTTTGAGAGTTGTGTGATGTGATTTGATATACAAACATATGTGATACCCAAAAGTGCGTTTAAGCGTAAAAGGGTTCAAGTATACTCACAGTTGGTGCGATTAAAGAGGGAGACGGGATCTGAGATGAGTTGAGGAGAGTGCCGGATCAGCCTGTAAACGAACAGAAGTGCATCAGTCTTTCGAATTGCTGAAACGGTTAATGGGTGAGAGAACAGTAGACAAGTTCCGACGAACTTGTACTTTAAGGTAGAAGTTCAGGCGAACTTGTATGTCTGGACTTACTGAGAGTACAAGTTCGGTCGAACTTGTCTGGTTTCCTAGGAAACAGACAAGTTCGCCCGAACTTGTCCCATTTGTTGAGGTGGGATACAAGTTCGGGTGAACTTGTGTAATTTGGTGGAGATTTGATCAAGTTCGGGCGAACTTGGTCACCATTCTGGTGACAAGTTCGAGCGAACTTGATGTAATCCGAGTGAACTTGACTGTTTTAGCATCCAAATCGTGCGTTTTCGCGTCGTTTGCTTAGGAAATTGAGTGTCCATCCCTCTAACCTTAAGCCACTGAGTAAAACTTAGGCTGGAGAGGTCTTTTTGGAGCGAGTTTAGCCATTTTACAGAAACTCGGGCTAATCCGGGCGAACTTGAAGATTCGTACGGGTTAGTCCAGCTTGTGTAAAGTGACGATTCCATCCTTGTGCTTCCGGATCTGAGATTTTGCTTGACAACGCCTCGTTCCACTTCAAAGTGAACGAAACATACGTCATTTAGTCCGAATTTTGTGTAAAAATCGATGTTTAAAAGATTTTACTTAGATCTAGACATAGATCTAAGTGAAAAACAGAAGTTTTGTATAAAAAGATGAAGATTTTCGTAAACAGAAGAGATTTGATGAAAACGAAGGCAAAGCCTTGTGCAAAATCATTGTAAATCGTTGTAGAACGTTGTTGTAGTTGAAAACGGGTTGAATCTTACTTAGAAAACAAAGGGTTTCGGTCTTGGGGAGCTCCGGGCGAACTTGCAGCAAGTTCAAATGAGAAGAGGAGCTGGGTATTTATAGGTGAGGTGAGAAGGGAGTGGGCAGACATCAAGTTCGGGCGAACTTGTATAAAGTTCGGGCGAACTTGTATAAAGTTCGGGCGAACTTGCTACAAGTTTGAGCGAACTTGTTTGTTTCTTGTGGTTTATAAGACAAGTCCGGGCGGACTTGTTGAGTTTGAAGTTTACTGGTGTCTGGAACAAGTTCGGGCGAACTTGTGAGACACAAGTTCGGCCGAACTTGACCTATTGGCCAAGTTTTGTTCGATTTTTTCGCGTTAAGAGTTCGTTCGGCGATTCGGTTCGTATTAAACAGTTATACTAAGCGTTATAATTGATATAATAGTGCGATTTAGCGATTCGTGCGTGTGAGAGCGCTGTGATAGCCCTGTAACCATAACATAAACAAATATAACACACATAAAACATAATTCCACATAATTAACTGCGTTTTGCGATACGATGAGATAAGCGATGTGATGGCACAAGTGGTTATTATACAACGACACACTCGGTTATTAAAGTAACATAGTTACTTGTGATTGCGTTTGATTTAGCGATGCGTTTAATAGGTGATTAAATATGATATAATTGTAAATAAACATAATTAATTAACATAACTTTCTTATAATCGAGATCTCGATTTACAATGAGAAATACAACGGAAATAAAAAGGAAAAAGATAACAACGAATTTACGAGTTGTTACAGTCTCCCCTACTTTAGAAAATTTCATCTGAAATTTATGTAATGGCCGTAACAAAGAGATGCGGATATTTAGCCCTCATGTCAAATTCCAATTCCCAAGTGAACTCGGCGCCGCGTTTGCTTTCCCATCGGACCTTAACGATAGGGATGCGAGAGCGTCGGAGTTTCTTGGTCTCTCGGTCCATGATTTCTACTGGCTTTTCAAAGAAATGGAGAGTCTCGTTTATTTGCAGATCTTCGAGGGGTACATGGAGATTCTCTTCGGCTAGGCATTTCTTGAGGTTTGAGACATGGAAAGTCGGAATTTATGGGCTTCGGTTATTAGCAAATCTCGAATATTATCATGGCTGGGAATCCAAATACGATCGAGATAGTAATAAATACCATTAGGCTTTGCTACGAGCTGGGTTTTGGTTCCACATTTCATTTCTTCTTGCAGGGTATTCTCGTTAAAACAAGCAAATTGAGCGGAGCGAATAAAAATTTCAAAATCATTCAAAGCATGAGAGTCACGAATACTATACACATAGCTTCGTCGATTGAGAGCATCGGCTACGACGTTTGCTTTACCGGGATGGTAGCGTATCTCACAACCATAGTCGTTGAGAAGTTCAACCCATCTTCGTTGGCGCATGTTCAGTTCCTTTTGATTAAAGATATGTTGCAAGCTCTTATGGTCGATGAAGACCGTACACTTGGTATCGTAAAGGTAGTGTCGCCATATCTTTAATGCAAAAACAACTGCACAGAGTTCGAGATCGTGGGTAGTGTAGTTCTTCTCGTGGATTTTGAGTTGTCGAGACGCAAACGCGATAACCTTGCCTCATTGCATAAGAACACAACCAAGACCAAGATTAGAGGCATCACAATAAACAACGAAATCGTCGTTTCTGTCGGGTAGGGCGAGTACAGGAGCGTTGCATAGCATACGCTTGAGAGTTTTGAAAGGCTTCCTCTTGTTTGGAATCCCAAACGAAGGGCTTGTCCTTATGAGTTAAAGCGGTAAGCGGAACGGCGATTTTAGAGAATTAGGCGATGAATTGACAGTAACCCGCCAATCCAAGAAAAGAACGGATTTCAGATGCATTCTTCGGCGTAATGCAACTCTTGACAGCTTCAATCTTTGCAGGGTCGACGTGAATTCCTTGACTATTAACGATATGGCCAAGAAATTGGACTTCTTCGAGTCAGAATTCACATTTAGAGAACTTGGCATAAAGGCGATTTCCTTGAAGGAGCTCGAGAACTAAACAAAGATGACGCGCGTGTTCGGCTCTCGACTTCGAGTAGATAAGGATGTCATCGATAAACACAATGACGAAATGATACAAGAAAGCTTTACACACACGGTTCATCAAATCCATGAAGACCGCGGGTGCATTTGTGAGTCCGAAAGGCATGACCACGAATTCGAAATGGCCATAACGGGTACGAAAGGTGGTTTTCGGTATGTCTTCTTCCAACACGCGTAGCTGATGATAACTGGAATGTAAATCGATCTTAGAGAAAAAAGTAGCACCTTGAAGCTGATCAAACAAATCGTCGATACGAGGAAGAGGGTAGCGGTTCTTTATCGTAAGTTTGTTAAGTTCACGATAATCGAAGCACATTCGGAACGTCCCATCTTTCTTTTTCACAAAAAAACGGGTGAGCCCCAAAGCGAAGTGCTCGCGCGTATAAAGACTTTATGAAGAAGCTCTTGAAGTTGGCTAGATAGCTCGCCCATTTCGAATGGTGCGAGGCGGTAAGGAGCTTTAGCAACGGGAGTAGCACCGAGAATTAAATCGATACGGAATTCAACATCACGGGTAGAGGGTAAGCCAGGTAAATCGTCGGGGAAGACCTTAGGAAATTCAAAAACAACGGTGACGTCTTTAAAGGTTTTCTTTTCTTTCGCTGGTTTCACGATGTGGGCTAGGAATGCGACGCATTGCTTTCGCAAGCACTTGCTCGCTTGAGTACATGACAGAAGCATCAACTTCTTTGAGGGAGTCTCACCGTAAACATGGAGTTGATCACCGTTAGGAAGAGGAATACGAATCATTTTATCAAAACAAACGACTTCAGCATGATTTTCACGAAGAAAATCCATGCCTACTACGATATCGAAGCTACCTAACTGCATAGATATGAGATTGATCGAGAAGATGTGGTTATTGAGATCGAGAGAACAACCACGTAAGACGGAGTTGACGGTAACAGTTCTTCCGGTGGCGACTTCAACATCGAAAGTCTTTGGGAGTTTAGCACGCTTACATTTTAAAACCTTTTCGAATTCTAACGATACAAAATAACTATCGGCACCAGTATCAAATAAACATGAAGCATAAATACCATTAACAAGGAACGTACCGTTGACAACATTGTTGTCGTTCTGAGCATGGCGATGATTGAGATTGAATGCACGCCCACGCACAGCCTGTGGTCGCTGCTGCTACGGCTGTGGTGGTTGTGGCTGCTGCTGCTGTTCCTGCTTCACGGCTTTGTTTGGGCAGACATTACTGAAATGATTCGGTTTGCCGCACGTGTAACAAGCGCGTGCCTTTGGGATTGGTGCTTGCTGCTGGTTAGTCTGAGGAGGAGTTGGTAGAGCTGCTCGTGCTGCTGGTGCTTGAGGAGCTGGCTGACGCGGACCAGTACGGCAGCTGACAGTGAAATGGCCGTAAATGTTGCAGTTGGTATAGAAACGGCAATTGCCTCCAACCGCATGGTGATAAGTGCATTTCGAGCACAGAGGATGAGGACCAGTGTACGCACGCTTCGCAGGAGGTGCGTTTGGTGCGGCAGACTACAGTGGCTGAGGGTTCTGAGGTGCGGTAAGGGCACAGTTCTTGCTCGGGTTTCTCTCTTGCTACCACGGCGACTAGACTTTGACTCTCGAGGCTGATCGGTAGTAGGCTCGGTGATTGCTTGGTTGGCGACTTTGCTGTTCTTGAAGTAACCAACCTGAACCCTTTTGTTATTGATTTCGGCGACTAGCTGATAGGTTTCCTCGATGGTGACAGGGCATGCTGCTTGAATAAAGTCAGCGACGCAATCGGGTAAAGCACGCAGATATTTCTTGATTGCTTTCTCGGTAGTGTCCACCTGACCGGGACAGATAATGCTCAACTGCTTGAAACAAGCTGTTAGACCAGCGTTGTCTGGACCGTCTTGTTTGATATCCCCGAACTCATTCTCCAGCTTTTGAATCTCATGTGGAGGACAGAACTCTTTCACCATGATTTCCTTGAGTTCCTCCCAAGTGAGCCCGTAAGCTTCGTCGTTCCCGCGCTTGTCCACCAATCGAGAGCCCTCGATTGGAACACGCCGGTGGCGTTGATGGTGCGCTGGGCTTCGGTGTCACACCCCGACCCGCAGCAGAAAAGGTGATCGGGGCATGATTGGGTTATCATCAAAGCTCATGACATTTATTATAATGTTTCATATTCATTAATACATTTAATGGGAAATATACAATCATAATTACATCATGTCCTAAACATCAATCTAGGCTTCATTGTTTTCTTCTAAGGCATTTCCTATGTTTTCCTTGCTTCATCCTGTTCACCTGTATCATGTGTAAAAATGGTTTTTGGATCAACAAAAAGTTGGCGAGTGAATCCTATGAAAAACATTTGAACAAGTTTATTTAATTGATTATAAAATAAAGTGCACAACCACACATGAGTAAAAATAGATGTAAACTTATTCACCAATCATTTAATATTAAATAATGCACACATGAACAATAATGGATCGTTTTGAGGCACGCGTTGCTCAACTCGTCTCCCACGAGGAACTGATGGGCCTAATGAATAATTTGCATAAACTTGACATTATGAAATACATAACTACAAACAATATAAACTAAATAATACACACACGAACAATAATGGATTTGTTTTGAGGCACGCGTTGCTCAACTCGTCTCCCACGAGGAACTGATAGGCCTAATGAATGAATTGCATATAACTTGACAATATGAAGTACATAACTACAAACAATATATACAATCTAAGTTTAGATCACAATATGGTATGGCACAAGTTTAAATAAACGAGTTAATTTTAGTAACACATGACACACCCCAAAACGTGTAATTAAAAAGGGGAGTTGTAAGATTCACTCACATTGGGTGCGTTCGGTTGATGATGTTGAATACGCACGAAGTTGGATTTAACCACGAGTGAAACTAACCTAGATAATAACATAATGGTTTGGTAAATAAGCGGATTTTATTAATCAATTTTAGTAGGATGATTGGATATATTTTTGTGAGTTTAAGGCTATTTTCTAACCTTAAAAACGTTATTTTTAAGTATTTTTAATTGATTTTTAAATAAAATAAATAAATAAAAATAATAATAAAAATGTTGACTTTTTGCGACCGTTGACCGTTGACATGTTGACCGGTCAGACTGTGTAATTGTGTGCGCCGGGTGAGGCTCGAACCCGAGACCTCCCGTTCGCGTGCACGCAGCTCTACCAACTGAGCTACGTGTCTCACCTGAAATATTTCTGTTTTTAATTATATTTATATACTAATTGAATTAAACCGAAAATCATTTATTTTTAAAAACGATTTTAATGCATCGAACCGGTGTTCTCCACAGGTCTCGAACCCGGGACCTATGGTTTAAGTTAACACACAGTCCACCGCTGGACTGTGTGTCTAACTTGGTAAATACTCTGATTTTTATTATACTTATATACAAACTAAATAATTTCGTTTCTGTTTTAAATAAAAAGTTTGATAATTGTCTGGACCGGTGCGGTAGTCCGGACTCGAACTCGTGACGTGTGATTAAACGTTCACACAGTCCACCACTGGACTGTGTGTCTATCTTGGTTATTATTCCGGTTTTTATTAAACTTAACATATATAAGCAGTGAATCCGGTTCGGTAAAAAAAGAACATTTTTATTAAAGCGAGTGTGCGTGGGACAAGAATCGAACTCGAGACATAAGCGTGTTTTATTTGCACATAGTCCACCGCTGGACTGTGTGTCTAACCCGAGATATATCTTGATTTTAATTATACTTATATAATATTGAACTTCGTCTTCTTCGTCAGACTTAACCAGAAAACATATTCCGACTGTTTCATCGATTTTAATCAACTTCGTTAGTGTCTGGTGGTTAATTACATGTGAGATTAATAAAAAGAATAAGAGATTAAGTGTAAGGTATACCGAACTGGACTCCTCTGTTTCGCCGGCGAAACTCCGGTGACAGCAAGCTATTCCGGCGACGTGTGTCTTGCGGCAGAGGGTCTTCAGCGAGCTTGAGGTGAGTGTGGGTGGCTTCGGTATGAGTTCTGGGTGTTCAGCAAGGCTCAGAGGTGAAAGGCTCGGTTTTCCGGCGAGTTGCAGAAGTTCTCCGGCGAGGGAAATTAATTCGGGAAAAAGTGTGATTGTGAGCGAAAAAGCTAGCAGAGGTTTGAGGGGGTATTTATAGGGCAGAACATCGACGAATTTGGTCCGATTTCCGTCTTGATTCGTCGGTCAATAAGTTTTCCGGCGGTTATGACTTGCGTCGCGGGTTCAGACGTCGGTTATAACCGATGTAGTAGTTAAAGCTTCGGTTAAAACCGAAGAAACCGTCCAATCTCGGCGAAATCGTCGGGATTTCCGACGACTGCGATTGGGCGCGTCGGTTTTGAATTCGAGAATTATAATATGTATTAATTGTTTCCATTAATTAACAAGAAACACAAGTGGCGCAGTGGTTGAGTGTGTGTGTGTTAAGTCATTGCTGAAACCGGTTGACTGACCCGGGTTCGAAACCCGGCAGCAACCTTTTATTTTTAAACCACTATTTTTAATACTTTTTCAAATATAACTTATATATTCCAATATACTTATTAATTATGTATCGTTTAAAATTAATTTGGGCATTAAATACGCAACGAAATTTTTAACTGATTGTTCGGTTAATAAACAGAGCGGGTTTGGGTAAATCCGGTTTTTGACGGATGTTACATTCGGGGCATCCACTCTGGCGAAAGGTAACCTCGATAGAATCGAACCAGTGGAACATAGCCCTCGGTCCTTCAGTGCCAGAGAAAGTGAGGGGTCCACATGCTTTAAATTGCTTAAAGTTGAAGGAAGACTTGGGCGCGTCGGTTTTTGAGTCAACCGATGAGTTGCTGCTGACGGCATGGATCTCGCTGACAATTTGAGGAATAACTTTAGCCATTTGCTTGGCTATCAGTGAAGCGATGCGCTTATCAGCGTTGTTGCGCTGGATGTTCCTCCGCGTGTGAGATCCCATGGAAGACATATACACGAAGGAATTAGATTAGACGAGATTCGATTATAATGGTTTATGTTTAAAATATTTATTATTATTATTCATACAAGACAAATAACACACAAGCACGTATCCACGTAAGCACATAAACACGTAAGCACGTAAGCACATAATCACGTAAGCACGTAAGCACATATTTGCACGTATTCACCTTAAATTAAAATCATGCGTAGCGCGAATGAGATGCGAGTAGTATAAGCGTAATAAGCGATATATATAAGCGAGATAAGCGAGTAATACCGCGTATGAGACCATACACGTATGAGAGATGAGCGTTTTAGTTTGGTTGGTGATTATTTAGCGTTTTAGATTACAAGAGCTGTACGACTTTTAAAGCGAAGAGCGTTAGAGCGAGAAATCGATAACACGAGAAATCAATAAAGCGAGAAATCGAATAAGCGAAAATTCTCAAAATCTAAACCCATAATCAATAATAAACTCGATGATGCGTAAAATCGACGATTGCGGCTTAAATCAATTGGGAGTGTCCTGGGTTTTGGGACAGCGACTACCCAAAGTGGTTCGAAAATTCTCTGAGTTCGGACACACGATTTGGCCTAATAGAAAAATGCTCTCGCCGTACCACGGTTAACGGCATTTATCCTTCCAGTTACGTCGTGCTCCAAGTCATCGAATTACTCGAGACTTTGGAGAGATTGAAAATCGAGGAGCGGAACTAGTTATTAAGATGCGGGTTTCACCCCTAACTTAACAACTTCATTCCTAATTGTGGATGTGCTCACCAATCAAATCGGGAGTCTCACTAGATACAAATGGAGACTTTCATCGAGGTTTGTATATGACTCCTAACTCAACGAAGATATCTCGTGCGAGAGAATATGCGCGGAGTGAATGAACTTATTGAGAGTTCTTGGTTTTCACACCTAATCTCGACTTGATCACTCATTTTGTGTGATAGGAGCGTTCTTCACGTGTATTGTGGTTGCTTTAGGAAAAGCAATGTTTAAAAGTTCAATTCAAAGGTTTCTGGTCAAGTTCGGGCGAACTTGGCATCAGCCTAATGTCAAGTTCGAGCGAACTTGCTTGATCCTAGTTGAACTTGTTTGATGTGGTAGGGGACTGACAAGTTCGAGCGGTCTTGGTCAAGTTCGGGGGAACTTGATCAAGTTCGGGCGAACTTGATCAATTTCGAGCGAACTTGTCTGTTCGTATCAGTTCCGGCGTTTAATCGATACGTAACAGTCAGATTTGGTATCCTAACTATAGACTAGGTCAAACATGGCAGTTCTACCTAATTTTCCCTATAGTTATGGCTCTGATACCAATCTGTCACACCCCAACCGATAGCGGAAACATCGGGGCGTGGCACTAGGCGAACCAGATTTTCTCACGAGAAATTCCATAACACTATTTAAGCGACAATATTCAAACGTCAATATCTCATACTATCAACATACAATCCTTAAACAAGTTACGAAATACAAGCATTCTCATAAAACAAAACAAGTTCGATCTTCCCTATATTTATTACAATGTGTTTCTAAAATTAAACCTAAGTCCATTTGCATTCAAACGAAATCCTCAACCTGCCACATATGTTAAAATAAAACGTCAATACAATTAAGTAAAGGTGTGCATACAGTTTCGCGTACATAATAGATATAAAAGCGTTTAGCACACACCGCATGTCATGTAACTACTTAGATTCAAGTAAACCAACAAACCGCGATTGATCGATGTCAGGATCTAAGTTTGAATTGATTGTTGTTTTTGTTTCAAATAATGGAAAATGATTGAAAACAGAGACTAAGTGCAGCGGATTAATGGAAAACTTTTACAACAATCAATTGGTCATTTGTTTTCATCACCATCTTGCTTTAAAGTAATTAAACTATTGCAAGTGATTCACAAACTCCCCCTTAGCCCAATAACGATCGTTTGATAGTAAGAAATGAAGAAGATATGCGAAACTGATCTTTTTAAGAAGACAAGTAAAACTGTTACAATGAGCGCCTATTTATACTAACTATCTAACCACTGATCATCTTACAATGACGTCATGGTTGATAGTGACAGCTAACAAACGTAACTAACTATAAACAATGCTAGACTAAAGCTATTAGTGCATAGCACTGTTACATTGATTTAACTAGGACTAGACTAAACACTGTTGGCCAACCTCTGATCTTGTATTCTTCTATAAGCGGTTAGGAGTTTCTTCTGTCAGAGGATAGGTAACAATGTTCTTTATTGAAAGCAGTAAAAGCCTATCAGTGGATAGAAACCTCTGATAGCTGGACCAAAGCTCAGATGGTGTGTTTTGACTTTGTATCATTTTTTTCTTTCCAAAGGTTCAATCCCAACAAGGCATGCGAACAAGTGTCCACATCCTAAAGAGAAAATAAATGAGAAATAAAAATGCGAGCCTTAACAACCCCGGGCCTCCGGGTGGCGGGTCAACCTATAGTATACTATCATGTTAAGGGTGGCGCACAAGCAATGAAGCAATACATACAATTTAGCAGATTTCACATATAGTCATGTAATTCAGCGGGTTGCGAATAAGCGTTTGAGAGTTGCGTGATATGATTTGATATACGAACATATTTGACACCCAAAAGTGCGTTTAAGCGTAAAATGGTTCAAGTATACTCACAGTTGGTGCGATTAAAGAGGGAGACGGGATCTGAGATGAGTCGAGGAGAGCGCCGGATCAGCCTGTAAGCGAACAGAATTGCATCAGTCTTCCGAATTGCTGAAACGGTTAATGGGTGAGAGAACAGTAGACAAGTTCCGGCGAACTTGTACTTTAAGGTAGAAGTTCAGGCGAACTTGTATGTCTGGACTTACTGAGAGTACAAGTTCGGGCGAACTTGTCTGGTTTCCTAGGAAACAGACAAGTTCGGGCGAACTTGTCCCATTTGTTGAGGTGGGATTCAAGTTTGAGCAAACTTGTGTAATTTGGTGGAGATTTGATCAAGTTCGGGCGAACTTGGTCACCATTCTGGTGACAAGTTCGAGCGAACTTGATGTAATTCGAGCGAACTTGATTGTTTTGGCATCCAAATCGTGCGTTTTCGCGTCGTTTGATGAGGAAATCGAGTGTCCATCCCTCCAACCTTAAGCCACTGAGTAAAACTTAGGCTGGAGAGGTCTTTTTGGAGCGAGTTTAGCCATTTTACAGAAACTCGGGCTAATCCATGCGAACTTGAAGGTTCGTACGGGTTAGTCCAGCTTATGTAAAGTGACGATTCCGTCCTTGTGCTTCCGGATCTGAGTCTTGCTTGACAATGCCTAGTTCCACTTCAAAGTGAACGAAACATACGTCATTTTGTCCGAATTTTGTGTAAAAATCGATGTTTAAAAGGTTTTACTTAGATCTAGACATAGATCTAAGTGAAAAAAAGAAGTTTTTTATAAAAAGATGAAGATTTTCGTAAACAGAAGAGATTTGATGAAAACGAAGGCAAAGCCTTGTGCAAAATCGTTGTAGAACGTTGTTGTAGTTGAAAACAGGTTGAATCTTACTTAGAAAACAAAGGGTTTCGGTCTTGGGGAGATCCGGGCGAACTTGCAGCAAGTTCAAATGAGAAGAGGAGCTGGGTATTTATAGGTGAGGTGAGAATGAAGTGGGCAGACATCAAGTTCGGGCGAACTTGTATCAAGTTCGGGCGAACTTGTATCAAGTTCGGGCGAACTTGTATCAAGTTCGGGCGAACTTGTATCAAGTTCGGGCGAACTTGTATCAAGTTCGGGCGAACTTGTATCAAGTTCGGGCGAACTTGTTTGTTTCTTGTGGTTTATAAGACAAGTCCTGGCGGACTTGTTGTGTTTGAAGTTTACTGGTGGCTGGAACAAGTTCGGGTGAACTTGTGAGGCACAAGTTCGGCCGAACTTGACCTATTGGCCAAGTTTTGGTCGATTATTTCGCGTTAAGAGTTCGTTCGGCGACTCGGTTCATATTAGACAATTATACTAAGCGTTATAATTGATATAATAGTGTGATTTAGCGAATCGTGCGTGTGAGAGCGTTGCGATAGCGATTGTAACCATAAAACATAATTCCACATAATTAACTGCGTTTTGCAATGCGATGAGATAAGCGATTTGATGGCACAAGTGGTTATTGTACAACAACACACTCGGCTATTAAAAACCTAGTTACTTGTGATTGCGTTTGATTTAGCGATGCGTTTAATAGGTGATTAGATGCGATATAATTGAAAATAAACATAATTAATTAACATAACTTTCTTATAATCGAGATCTCAGATTTACAATGAGAAATACAACGGAAATAAAAAGGAAAAAGATAACGACGAATTTACGAGTTGTTACATTTTAGGTCGTTGCGAGAGAGAGAGAGAGAGAGAAATAGAGATCTGTGATTTCCAATCATTCTGAACATCTTCGACCTGTGATTTCAGATCTGAGAGAGAGAGACGGGACCGAATGAAAGTGGTGGTTACCGTTTTCAGATCTGCGAACTGGTGTGTGGTTCTTTTTCGCTGGATTTGGTTGTTATGGTGGTGAAAGGAGGTTGCGGTGGTGGAAGAAGGTGATGGAATTGTTACAGGGAGAGAGAGAGAGATTGTAGAGAGGAAAAGAGGGGTTTTTTAGGTCGAACGTAGTGTGTCGTTTTGTGGTGGGGGAGGAGGCCGAAGGCGCCCCATAGCGCCGCCCACACCATTATAGGGGCGCTATGGGGGTTGAAATTTGAATCCCCTATCGGGGCGCTATGGGGGTGATTTTCAAAATTCTGATTGTTGCAACGGTCATAAATTAAAGAAAAAAATATTTCTAAAATCAATTAATACCTATAAATACTCCCCCATTTCTCCTTTTTTTTATAAAAATTCAACACACTCAACACACTTTCAATCTCTTCTCTCCCTTTTTTTTATAAAAATCTAGAATTTATATAATGAATCCCTTTAACCGCGGTTTTATTCCTCCGCGTAGAGTGCCGACATGAACCAAGGTAGCCATTCTACCCGTCCCGTTTCTCCAGTACCTACTCGACCCACCCCATATGGATCCGGTTTCATCGATTTTAATCAAAATCAAACTGGGTTCTTGAACCTTTTGAACCAACCACTTTTATGGGACCCAAATCTCTACGGTTGGAACCCGAATCAAAACATGGGCGAAATGGGGTTATCTCAAGCATTCGGTTCCGCACAAGCATTCGGGTCGCCCCTACGCGAGCCCGAAGTTGTTCCGGAAACACAACCGGAACCAGAGGAGATGAAAAAAGGAAAAGCAAGACGCTCGCATAAAAAGAAAGCCGAGAAAACCGAGAAAACCGAGCAAAAAAAAAACGTGCAATCGTGGGATGAAGATGACTTATACGCGTTAACCCGATCTTGGCTCAACGTGTCGGAGGACCCGTAATAGGTATTTTTTTTTGTATAGATTTTTTTGTGTTGTTTTTTGTTAATTATTTGTTTATTTTGTAGCAAACAACCAAAGTAAAACCGTCTTTTGCAACAGAGTCCGAACGCTTAGGGGAGACGAATACCGGCCGACGGACTCAATCTCGGGCAAATGGACCGATATCAACAAGAAGTGTACAAATTTTCATACCGTTTACCAACGGATGAAAAAGTGGGCACAACGACGAGGACATTACACAAGTCGCCTTAATCGGGTATAAAGCGAAAAGTGGTAATTTCTCGTACATGAAGTGTTGGCAACTTCTTCGGAATAGCCCCAAGTGGGCCGATCTCCCTACGGTAGGAGCGAGTTCGGGACGGTCGACGAATCAAAGGCCGTTAAAGAGATCAAAAACCAATGAATCGGGTGAACCCGAAACGCCGAATTCCGACGCTCGAAACGTCGACGTAAACGATGATATTCCGGAGGAATAGCCTGTGCAAGAGCTTCCACGACTCGTCGGAAGAGCCGTTAAAAGAAGCAGTGCGAGATCGAAAAGGCCCGAGTCATCGTCGATGTCATCCAATATGACTAATGCATTTTTGGAGGTAAATCGACGCCTTCAAGACATATACGAACTCAGGAATAAACGTCTAGAGGAGAACCGGGAAGTGATCGAGATTATGCGGGATAAACAATGGGCTTATGATTTTGAATTTTACTCGAAACCACATGGCCACCTAACGGTAAAGCGTTGAAGATGGCGTTGGCACAAACTGAACGAATCAAGAAAAAAATATAATCTTTGAGTTTTTTTTTAGTGTGATGTTTTTTTTAATTTTTAGTGTAATGTTTTTTTTAGTGTAATGTTTTTATTTTAATGAATTTTTTTTTAATCTTATAAGTTGTAAATTAATTATAAAATATTTAGAAATTAATAATTGAGTAATGATGAGGTAGGGGATTTACGACTACGTCATCAAGTGCTATAACGCCCCCAGCTGACGTGACACCACATGTCGCATAACGCCCCCTTAGAATGAGAAAGATATGCAGTAATATATATATCTTTAAGGTTTATTTTAATAATAGAGGTAAAAAAGACATATGTGTCCTCGTGTGCAATTCACATGATTAGATTTAACAGAAAACTTTAACTAGGTTAGGGTTAAATGACATAACATGCACGCTTTTAAAGCATTAAGTACAAAACTCATCATCCCCCACCCTAGCTCAGTTGGTCAGTTGGGCCAGTGTTCTCCTTGGAGACGCCGGTTCGACTCATGGTTGTAGCAAAAAGTGCGGGACGTCCCAACGATGGATCGTTTCCTACCGAGGCATGGTTCGATCCGGAGGGTAACCCGGTCTTACCTAGTTGTTACCCCAGCGAGGCTCTCGTGTGGGGGCAGTATGGTTTCCGGGCGAAGGTCAGTTTGCGCGGCGGCCGAGGCCCGATAGAACATCGCGTCTGCAAGCGGGGCTGACGGGGGATTTTCTTTGACAAGATCCCGGTGACCACTAGGTCCTGTACATAGAAAGTCACCTTTCAAAATAAAAAAGTACAAAACTCATCAATTTTAAAGATAAAGGTCACCGCCTGGTATTGGGTACAATTGCGATCATTAAAATTTAAAAACACAAGATCCACCGTTAATGAAATCGTATAAACGTTTAGGTTTCAGGATTGTAATCTTTATCTTGATCTCTAACGTTTGTAATTTTTGTCTTGATCTCTATTATAGATACTTGCCATAATTTTTTTTTTCCTTTTTATTTAATAGAGTGTTCCTTCAAATACAAGATATATTTCTTGCCAAAATTAATAAATCAAATTTTGAAAAATATATATATCAGTAAAAAAAAACAGGGGAATTAAATCCACCAACACTACAACACAAAAGCCAAATACAATTCTTTTCATGTTAAATTAAGTATTATGCGTTTTCTACAATAACATAATCTCCTATCATTTTTCATTTAATTTCATCACTATCCAAAAACGACAAAGAGTTGCTACAGGATCATTCAACCGATATATTTAATTAAAAACAACATGCAAAAAGATAAAACACAAATTTTCTAATAAATACAAAAGAGGGGTTAAGTAGTTGTGCCAAGATCTCCAAACGTGGTAATAATCTTCAAAGACAATCTTGACAATCTGTAAAAGATAACAAAGGCCCTGTAAAAGAAAACATCTCATGTTGCGTTCAACTTAATTTTTTTTGCAATCTTTCATTAAGCTTGATTAAGACTTTTAAATGACAATTTCTAAAACAAAGTGTGGTAACCCCCCGTTTAAAGCATTGTATTGTATCTTATTAAACCCTTTAAGCTAGATTCATATTTAAATTAATTAATGAACATGAAATTCTTAAATCAAAATTCCGTATCACGTATGGATCATGATTGCGTTATGCGAATGCAACAATCCTTTTAAATCTATCGCTACGTCTGAGTGGACAAGCGAAGTTATGTTAGTTTCAAGTAATCACATCTACAAATATCTTGTATTGTCTCCCTTCAGCGATACATATTAGATCATACATGATACCTGATTTGTTTTTCATGACTGTCAAAGTGAACGTTTACCTAAACAAGGTTCAAAGTTGGGTAACTGATATGTCGTATCCACACTCGCCTTTTTGTGATAGGAGGTGGGTGTGGTGCCGTGTTGGTGGTGTGAATGACGGCTGTGAGGGAAAAAATATGAATATCTTTTCTTTGGTTGAATTTATTTAGTATGAGAAATGAATGGTGAATTTCGTTGCAATTTATTTAGCAATGACTCGTAAACTTTATTAAAATTCACTAAACAATATTATGATTTTAATTAAATTGACAAAATTCAAACTCATGGCCAGTCATTCATCTTTTAACACTTACGAACACAACAAATCATACAATTCAAAATCTTTATAGAAAAAAAAAGAAGAAGAAGAATATTCATAAAACTTCTTGATTCCATTTTTTTTTGGAAGGCAAAATCAAATATTTTAAAGAATCACAATCTTCAAACCCTTAAACAACCAATCATCCCCTTTATTAACATACAACAAATCACCTTTAATTGTCACACAACTCTACACTATAACTAACCAAAATCAAATAATCATTTTTAAAGCCAATGACCTCTAGCTCAACTGATAGGAGAGCTTGAGTTTTTTATGAAGACTTAAGTTTAATTCCCACTTTGTGCAAAAAGGAGTAAGGCACTGGTGAACAATGATGGGAGACCCAGAGAAACTTGGGTTCGATCCTTGAGCCAAACGGGTTTTACCGGTAATTTCACCATCGTGCCTACGGGTGGGTGGGTTACCGGGTTTTTCCCGAAAGTGGTGGTGGACGACTCGGGTTACTCTCGGAGTACTCCGTTTGTCCAGTGGGTACCCCGAGAGTACTCGGGATTGATTTGTTAGCCGTTCAAAAAAAATTAATCATTTTTAAATCTAAAATAAAATAATATACTTCATGCAAAATTTGCAATTATACGGGTTAGTTTTGAAATATTCAAAACTATTTGTTGCTGTGACAGACAATATTATCATGGAATCTACAGTCTACACACCTTCATATAATCGTACACACCTGTAGAAACTTTCCACACCACCACTAACACACACACTCAACGGTGTTACTGCGTGCAGTCGTGCCCTAACCAGTATCATCTACGTTCGTACATCATCCGCTTCCATGATTCCGCCGGTTAATCGCGGATTACACATCATCGTTTCTTCGAAATCGCTGTAAAGCGATCGATTTTCGTGATTTTGATGAAAATATGGTTTCGTCTGATCCAAACGACGTCGTTGAAGACGAGAAGATGAGGATGAAGATGAATTTGCTTCACAGGTACAAACTGTTTCTCAACTTTTCTAATCTGTTTCAGTTAATCGAAGTTTTAATCGCCGTCACGATGATTCGAATATATCCGAATAATAATTTGTTGAAGTTTTCGTCAAATTTGTTCAATAAACACATCGTTTTTTTCATTTTTCTCGTCGGAAATGTGATTATTATTGTGTGTTACGTGTTTTCACAGGTTCAAACTGTATCTAAACATTGCTAATCTGTTACAACTGGTCGAACTTTTCATCGCCGTAGCGTTGATTTTCTGGTCATCGTCTCGAATAATTTCCGTATTGAACGATTTGAATCTCTCCGGAGATAACTGGTTGACGTTTTCGTCAAATTTGTTCAATCAACACATTGTTTTTCTCGTCGGAAACGTGATTATCGTTGCGTGTTACGTGCTTTCACGTCGTACTGAACAAGTTAACAGATCGGAAAAGTTCGACGAGGAATACAGTCTGTTGAGTCACCGGGAAACAACCATAGACAGTTCAATCGGAGATTCTGTTACGGATACGGTTACGCCGCCGTCGAAAGTAACGGAGGAGATGTGCGGAGAAGAAAAGCCTAACGGAGAAGTTAGTTACGAGAACGACGTCGTTATAACGGAATCAGAAACGGAAACGGCGATTGAAGTGGCGGTTAAGCAGGCGGAGAAGCAGATAGAGAGGTTCCGGTGGACACAATCGGAGAAGTTGAAGCGTGAAATGTCAGTGAAGGCTCATCGGCGGTCGGCGACGGCGGAGAGGCTGCCGGAGATGGTGGAGAAGATGAGTAATGAAGAGTTCCGGCTTGCTGTGGAGACGTTTATTTTGAAGCAGCAGAGGTTGCTTAAGCTAGAGGGTACGGATGAGACTGGAATTGAATTGTAAATGAAAATGTAGCTGCTGCTTATTTCTGTAAGAGGAAGAAGAAGAAGAAGAATATTCCACTATATCTATGGTGTTTCATTTTACGTTATTCAATTTTGTGTGGAAAACTAATAATATTTGTTTTGGACCGGTCTGACTAAAAAGTAAAAACACACAAGTTGAGTTATTCAAATGCACGTAATGGAGATAATTGTATTAATCAAGATAGGAAGCAAATTTAACCGATAAAACATACCGAACTTTTTTAACTAAACAATAAGGTTCGGGATATTTTTCCTTCTGAAAAGGAATGTTACACTTCCGTTTTGGGTTCGGTTAGGGGGACGGGGCACTTGCGAGTAAGCCCCTCCCGGCTTTGAACCCATACCAGAACACCGCCCCACTTATGTGGGTTAGGGTGGCGGGTTTAACTGGCCACAACCACAACCCGTGTAAAAGTTATGTGTTCAACATAAATATAACTGTTTGAGAGTGTTGGCCGTTGCTTTTAAAAAAAATTCTCTATTGGAACATTGGATTTTAATAATGTCAACTATTAGCCGTTGGCCGTCAACAGTCCCAACTTCAAAAATTACCACTGGCAATTCCAACTATTGACATATTGGTCACTAATGGACCCTGACTAACAGATCCCTAACGCCGTTAGTCTCTGGTCGCCGGAAAACCAATTTTAGCCAGAAAAATGTTTCTAAATATCCAATCTAAGGTTACAAAGAGTTTTGGGACGAGAATGTTAAGTTTTCCGGTCAAAAAGTTGAGTTTTTCAGCCAAAAAAAGTTTTCCCCGCGAAAAATTAAGTTTTCCGGCGACTTAAATAATTGTGGGGGGGGGGGGGTAAATTACACTTTTCGTCATTTATGTTTGTACCGGATTACAACGGATAGCCTTTAACTTCAATAATTACAGTCACAATCATTTATTTGGAAAATTCGTTACATCTTTCATCCTTTAGCACTAACAAGGTTAAAATTCTAAGTTAAGTTAGAACATGTGTCTTGCACATGAGGGTATATTGGTAATTTCACTTCCGTCTATATAAACCCTATTTTTTCTCTCAACCATTTCTCTCTCCCTCTTTCTCTTCAACCAACCTCCACAATCACTGCCACCATATCCCAGCCGCCACCACTACCGTATCTAACAAACACCACTTCTCCCACTTTATAACAAATCCCCCACTTCCTTCCCCCATCTCTCTCACCGTCAGCAAACACCACCACCAGACCCTCCCAACATCATAAGCGACGGCGATCCTAGCGTTGTGCAACTTCTCCACAATTAACAGTAGCTCAAGCTGAAATATAGATAATCTACATCTAAATAAATTAAAAGAAAACCTCATTTATCAAACTAAAGGTTTAGCAATTAACATCATATAAATAATCAACACATAAAAAACTATACATAATTATCACCTCTGGTTCTTATCTCATTCTCTCCTCATAATCACACATCCATTTAACAATGGACAAACTCCATAAATCCTTTTTCTTTTTCACATATCTTTCAACTTGTTAAAGTAAAAAAAATTACTCAACCGGTAGAATATGTCAAAACCGCCTTTAAGCCATCTCTCTCTAAAATCAAAACACTACCACCGCCACATGGATCTGCAACCACTGTCTGGATCTGGGTTACGACCTTGAACTGCTCGCAACCGGTATCCAATGGTGAATATGGGTTACAACCTTGAAACGCTCGAAACTGGTATTCAATTGTGAATATGGGTTTTGATCTAGGAACTTGGGGTTCATAGCTGACTTCGAGGAACTTAGGTTTTGATCTACGAATTTGTTAAGAACTCACGTACCTGGGTTTTGATCTAGGAATTTAGGTGGGTCTCATTCAAGAGAGAGAGAAAGCTGGAAATATACATTAATGATTTTATTTTTTAATTTTTATAATTTAAATAGATTGGGGTAAAAAGACATAAATTCCCTCATATGTAATGTATGTCAAATTTAACTGAAAATATTAACCTGGTTAGTGTTAAAGGACTTAAAGTGTAAAGGTTTTTCTAAATAAAAGATTGTGACTGTAATTATTGAAGTTAAAGGCTATACGTTGCAATCCAGTACAAACATAAAGGACGAAAAGTGTAATTTACCATAATTGGGGCTTTTACTACAAAAACCCTAAGGTCTGTAATAAGGTTAGAAAGATGTTTAGGACGAAAATGTTGAGTTTTCCGGCCAAAAAACGTTTTTTCCGGTGACCGTAGACTAACGGCGTTAGGGTTCTGTTAGTCAGGGTCTATTGGAGGCCAATATGTTAATAATTGTGACTGCCAGTGGTTATTTTTTAAGTTAGGATTGTTGACGGCTAACGACGAATAGTTAAGATTATTAAAATCCAACATTCCTTCTCTATTTAACCAACCTATTCTAATATTTTAAAATTCCTCTCTAATGGCGAGGAATTCGTGGACCAAAGAAGAAGATATTGTGTTGGCTACGTCTTGGATCGCAACCCATCATGAACGAGCGTCTAATAGTGCAAGGGTTTCGTTTAGAAACCGGGTTTTCTAACTGTAACAACCCGTCTCCTCGCAAACTCGTCACTCTCGTTACGCCTAACACCAGATATTCGGATCATAATGTAACCTAAATCGCTTATTACGCAATATCGCATATTTTCGCATCACATCACACATCACAACGCTTACACTCATATCGCACTCGCTAAACACTACAAACTTTGCGTGAAGTTTCCAGGGCTACCTGCTCGCTTAAACTGCAACGCGACTCTCGCAAGACTTGGGAACAAAGCCGCATGCTACCTCGATTATCTTATCGAATATTAACTCCATTTAATCGATTAATACGCTTAACGCTTTGCTAATACGCTTAATACAACTATATAATACGAACCGAATCGCCAAACGAACTCATAACGCGAAATAATCGAACAAAACTTGGCCCATAGGTCAAGTTCGGCCGAACTTGTATGTCACAAGTTCGCCCGAACTTGTTTAAGCCTCATAACCCTTCTCAAACCACAAGTCCGCTCGGACTTGTCTTAACTCAGCAAGAACACACAAGTTCGCTCGAACTTCTAGCAAGTTCACCCGAACTTGATACAAGTTCACCCGAACTTTATGTCTGCTCACCCATTCTCACTTCACCTATAAATACTCAGCTCCATTCTTCATTTATACTTCCTGCAAGTTCGCCCGGAGCTCCCCAAAACCGAAACCCTTTGTTTTCTAAGTAAGAATCATCTCGTTTTTAAGTTACAATAACGTTTACAACGATTTTGCACAAGGTTTCTACCTTCGATTCATCAAAACTCTTCTGTTTACGAAAATCTTCATCTTTTTATACAAAACTTCTGTTTTCCACTCAGATCTATGTCTAGATCTGAGTAAAACCTTTCAAACATCGATTTTTACACAATATTCGGACTAAATGACATATGTTTCGTTCATTTTGAAGTTGAACGAGGCGTTGTCAAGCTAGATTTTAGATCCGGAAGCACAAGGACGAAATCGTCACTTTGCACAAACTAGACTAAACCGTTCGAACCTTCAAGTTCGCCCGGATTAGTCTAAGTTTCTGAAAATGGCTAAAACTCGCTCCAAAAGACCCTTCAGCCTAGGTTTTTCTTAGTAGCCTAAGGTTGAAGGGATGGACCCTCGATTTCCTCAGCAAATGACACGAAAAAGCACGGTTTGGATGCCAAAACAGTCAAGTTCGCTCGGAAAACCACAAGTTCGCTCGAACTTGTCACCAGCATGGTGACCAAGTTCGCCCGAACTTGTCTAAAAACCACAGTAATTCTGGCAAGTTCGCCCGAACTTGTATCCCTCTTATTCAAAAAGGGCAAGTTCGCCCGAACTTGCCTCGTTTCTTAGGAAACCAGACAAGTTCGCTCGAACTTGTACCTTCAGTAAACCTAGACAGACAAGTTCGCCCAAACTTGTCTACTGTTCTCTCAACCGTTAACCGTTTCAACAATTCGGAAGACTGATGCAATTCTGTTCGCTTACAGGCTGATCCGCCGCTCTCCTCAACTCATCTCAGATCTCATCTCTCCTTTAATCGCACCAACTGTGAGTATACTTGACCCATTTTCGCTTTCATGCACTTTTTGGGTATAACATACGTTCTTATAAAAAATACACAACGCACGCTAAACTGATTTATCACATGCGGATATCTCTTATACATATTTATACGTGATTGCTAGAACATATAAGCTAGGGCACTTTTCGTTATCTCCACCTCGGCTAATATGGTACTGTAGATGGGCTCTCACCCGACGGGGTTTAGCTAAAATGTACGTGCGAGCTCACTGAGAGGGTAGCATGAGAAATTGTCTTGTGAGTTTATGTGTTTGTATGAATCATGTTTGTGTATGAAGAACTTCGCTATACTTTTATCTATTATGACATATATCAAAACCTGTATGCTCGCCAATACATTTTTGTATTGACAATGATTTTAACGTATGTTGCAGGTTATTGAGTTCTACTTGCTGCAAATGGACGTAGGATTTCACCTTTAGAAACGCATGTAATAGAATCTAGGAAAGATCAAATTATTTTTGCTTGAGAGATGTTTGGATATTTATAATAATTGTTTATAGATTATATGTTTGTTAGTATGGGATAACGAATGTTTAGATATTGTCGCGTAAATAGTTGTTATGGATTCTCTCGAGCAAGCTGATTCGCCTAGTGCCGCGCCCTGATGATTCCACCATCGGTTGGGGTGTGACAGATTGGTGTCATAGCCATAACTGTATGGAATTAGATAGAATTTCCATGTTTGACCTAGTCTATAGTTGGGACACCAAATAAGACCGTTACGCATCGATTAAACGCCGAAACCAAAACGAACAGACAAGTTCGCCCGAACTTGGGGGCAAGTTCGCTCGAATTGATCAAGTTCGCCCGAACTTGATCAAGTTCTCCCGGACTTGACCATGTTCGCCCGAACTTGTCAGTCCCCTACAACATCAAGCAAGTTCATTCAGGACTTAGCAAGTTCGCTGGAACTTGACATCAGGTTGATGCCAAGTTCGCCCGAACTTGACCAAAACCCTTCGAAACGAACTTTTAAACACACGCTTTTCCCAAAGCTGCCACAATACACGTGAAGTACGCTCGTATCACATTAACGAGTCGATTTGTTGGGATTAGGTGTGAAAACCACGAACCCTTGACGAATCACTCACTCCGCGTATTCTCATCTGCACGAAATTGTCTGTTAAGTTATGAGTTATATCCACATCTTAAACGAAATTTTCCATTCTATCCGGTGGAAGCCTCCTGATGGGTCCGGGAGGTGAAACCACAATCAGGATTCGAAGTTATCAAGTCAGGGGTGAAATCCGAACCTTGAAAACTCATCCCACACCACGATTTTCAATCTCACCAAAGTCTTGATTGTTTCCAACGCTTTGGGACGTGTAGTAACCGGAAGGGTGATGTCGTTAGCCGCGGGGCGGTGAGAGCATTTACCTATTAGGCCAAAGCGTGTGCCCGAACTCGGCGGAATGATCGAACCACTTTGGGTAGTCGGTGTCTCAAAACCCAGGACGCTCCATTGATTTTAAGCAGTAATCGTCGATTTTACGCATCATCGATTTACACGTGCTTCGCGCACGTCTTATCAAATTTTAAACTTTTACGTTTTCGATTTATCGCTTTTTGCATACCGCTTATTCGTTTCATCTTGCTATGTTAATGCACAACTCGCCCAGCCATCGCAATCCAAAACAAGGGCTAATACTCGTAACATAACTAAATCTTAACAATCCTTTTAACTGCGTCCTCGCGTTATACCGCAATTATATATACGTATCTAAATATCTATATATATCTATAGTATGTGATTACACGCGCTTATGTGAATACGTGAGAATTTAGGAAATATGTGTTTTTCCTATGTGGCTCCTATGTGGCTCCTATGTGAATATTAGAAATACGTATTAATATAACAGGTTTTTAACGCGCGAAATCGCATCGCAATTACTAAACATTATGATCGAATCTCATTCCAAATCTCTTTGATCAGATGTCTTCGAACGCTTCCAACTCTCGACGTCAATCCCGAAGGAACTCCGACAAGGGGATTGCTTCGCTCGTGGCTAAGTAAATGGCTAAGGTCATTCCTCAAATCATCTCCCAGGTTCAATCCCTCAGCAACTCTCAAACCTCTGAAGAGTCCAAGTCCAGCGCACCAAAGTCCACTTTCTCCTACAAGCAATTCAAGGCCTGTGACCCGATGGTCTTCACAGGTGAAGGAAGTGTATCTCAAATGCTCCAGTGGTTTGATGCCATCGAGGTTACCCTTCGTCAGAGTGGGTGCCCTGAGCATTTTCAAACCACCTGTGCCACCGGAGTATTTCAATCCCGAGCCCTCTACTGGTGGACAGCCGAGCGCATCAAGCGTGGGAACCACGCAGCTTATGCACTATCGTGGGAGGAACGGAAGGAACTTATGAAGATAGAATACTGCCCTCCCCACGAAGTCCAAAAGCTCGAGAACGAATTCTGGAAAATCAACCAAATCGAAGGAGACAACGCCGGCCTCACAGCAAGGTTCAAACAGCTTAGCATTATTTGCCCTAGCCAAGTCGACACTCCTGAAAAGAGCAATCAAAACGTACATACGTGCTTTGCCGGAGTGTGTGGGTGATTTTGTCGAAGCTGCAAGACCGGCTACCATTGAAGAAACTTATCAACTGGCCGCAGAAATCAACGACAAACGGGTATTGGAAGTGTTCTTCTCCAAAAATCCCGCCAAGAATCTGAATCAAGCTACTGTCAAATTGTCCGACGATTCCGACAACGAATTCGAGAACAATTCCGACGACGATGACGACGACACACCACCGCAAGTTGCCGCCGAGCCCAATCGCAAAAGAAAAAGCTCGAGCCTCAACTACACCGCGACTGAGCCGCCCAATCCTGAACCTCTTCGAGCAGTCCATTCTACCCAAGGCGTAACTACACCGGACCTCATCCCCAGTGTCAGATGTGTACTTATCACCATCGGGTCGAAGCCAGCTGCCGTCTTTGCACCAACTGCGACGGTTACGACAACTTCACCAGCAAATGTAGCACAGGACCACAACAGAAATATGAGTCGGCACCCCCGGAGTCAGCGACCCAAGCCGCAGCCCCGGCAGAAGAAGACGTCGACATCAACATCGACCAGGCGCAGGACAACGTCCTCAACGGTATGAATTTCGGCGCTATTACTTATGCTTTATAATCATTCTATTATTTGATGTCGCTTCAAGAATACGACGACGTCCTTCTATCTCGAGTCCTCGCACTTAGTCTAAGCGCACACACTAATTATTGTTACTAATGTTATATAGTATATCACGATATAATACATTTTTCTACCCCTACTACGCGCCTTTAAAACAAGTTATGATAAACATGCAAACACCAAACTAATCACAGGTGCACACAGGAATATTTTGGGGCCTGCACGGGGATCGTAATGAGTTCTAACGGTACCCTAACGTTAAAAGAGTGGTTAAAACATGGTGGATACGCCGATGGTACTTCCTATACATACCATGTCGACAAAGCGCGACACCTATCCACGGGATGGAGGAGGTGTGGTTAAAGCATGGTGGATATGCCGCTGGTACTTCCTATATATAAGTGCTTTGCCATACTAACAAACTTCCGTGGAGACGTGCCATGTGTAGTTGAACGTTATTAGACCTTCTATATTATGATGATTATTTTCACACGCAAAACTTCTCCGCAAGGGCGTAACATCTCATCGCTTTCTCGATCGCGCAAACGCTAGATATCCCGCGAGCCTACAGCAACGCAATCGCACTATCGCAGGGATCTACCTCGCATCGCTTATCGCTTATTGCTATTCGCTTATTTCTAATCACTTGTCGCTTATCGCTTGTCGCTTATCACTCCTCTCTCCCTCGACGCTCGAACGCTGTCGCTTCGCGTATCGTCTACGAATCATGTTGTTTTAACGCTTATCGCATCTCTCGTTCTTACCGCTTCGCCATTCCAATCGTCAATCTATCCATGTCATGTCGGTACACATGACATCACTCCACGGGACGGAGGCAATATGGCTAAAACATGGTGGATACGCTGCTGGTACTTTCTATATGTAAGTGTTTTAGCCGTATTTACGAACTTTCGTGAAAGGATGCCATGTGGGGTTCGACGTTATTCAAGCCTCATAATTTCTTGTCCCCCCCTTCACCGCGTGGATTAAGGATACCAAAATCTATCCATATCGTGTCAACACGCCTGATATCGCTCCACGAAACGGAGGCGATATGGCTAAACATGGTGGATACGCCGCTGGTACTTCCTATATATAAGTGTTTTAGCCATATTACAAACCTTCTTGGAAAGATGCCATACGGGGTTTGACACTAATTAAACTTTTGATACCATTAAAAATTAGTTTTACGGTTATGTTTTTGTAACTAAATGGAAAAAAAAATTCTAAGTATTTTGAATTTTAACAAAAATCTTTTAGGCAAGCAAAACCCTTCTCACAATGGGAATCGACCGCCTAGCGCCACGTTGTGAGAAGATTTTCATAAATCGAATTTCTTTAAAACGCTTTTTGTGGTGGTTAACAATTTTTTCAAAACTTAAAAGCATTTTCTTGATTGCCAGCTAGTGAATTATCAACCACGAGTCAATTAGTCCGTTATACTCATCAACTCTTTACACTTTCGAGACGCTTTCACTCGCCAGTCCTCGATCGACCGCTCATTCATCCTCGGCTTACGCAAAACGCCTTACCGCTATCTACCGCTATCTATTCGTGTCAATTCTCAAGTCTTCCTTTCGAATAAATTTCAGGACGAAATTTCCTAAAGTAGGGGAGACTGTAACAACCTGCTTCCTCGCAAACTCGTCACTCTCGTTACGCCTAGCACCAGAGATTCGGATCATAATGTAACCTAAATCGCTTATTACTCTATATCGCATATTTTCGCATCACATCACACATGACAACGCTTACACTCATATCGCACTCGCTAAACACTACAAACTTTTCGTGAAGTTTCCAGGGCTACCTACTCGCTTAAACTGCAACGCGACTCTCGCAAGACTTGGGAACAAAGCCGCATGCTACCTCGCTAATCTTATCGAATCTTAACTCAATTTAATCGATTAATACGCTTAACGCTTTGCTAATACGCTTAATATAACTATATAATACGAACCGAATCGCCAAATGAACTCATAACGCGAAATAATCAAACAAAACTTGTCCTGTCACACCCCGACCCGCAGCGGAAAAGGGTGATCGGGGCATGATTGGGTTTTCATCAAAGCTCATGACATTTATTATAATGTTTCATATTTATTATTACAATTTAAAGGGAATCTTACAATCAAATCATACAAGTACAACATGTTCTATACATCTTTCTAGACTTCATTATTTTTCTTCTAAGGCAATTTCCTATGTGTTCCTTGCTTCATCCTGTCCACCTGTATCATGTGTAAAAATGGTTTTTGGGTCAACAAAAAGTTGGCGAGTGAATCCTATGAAAACATTTAAACGTGTTTATTGTATTGATTATAAAATAAAGTGCATAACCACATATGAGTAAATGTAGATATAAATTTATTCACACAACACATAATATTAAATATTGCACACACATACAACAAATGATTGTTTTGAGGCACGCGTTGTTCAACTCGTCTCCCACGAGGAACTGATGGGCCTAATGAATGAGTTTTGAGGCACGCGTTGTTCTACGAACTGATGGGCCTAATGAATGAGTTTTAAGGCACGCGTTGTTCAACTCGTCTCCCACGAGGAACTGATGGGCCTAACAAATAATTTGCATACAACTTGACAATATGTAATACATCACAACAAACAATATTTACATTCTAAGTTTAGATCATAATATGGTATAGCACGAGTTTGAATAAGCGAATTAATTTAAGCGACACATGATACACCCCAAAACATGAATAAAAAGGGGAATTTGTAAGAATTCACTCACAGTGGTTGCGTTTTCTTGGATTGATGATGAATGCGCACGAATTTGGATTTAACCACGTGAGAAACTAACCTAAATAATAACATAATGGTTCGGTAAATAAATGGATTTTATTTGAGATTAATAATTTTAATTCATAACCTTAATAAGATTTCTAGATTTATTTTTGTGAGTTTAAGGACATTTTCTAATATTATTTTTAAGTATTTTTAAATAATTTTCTGATTAAATAAATAAATAAAAAAAAAAAGTTGACCGTTAACTTTGACTGTTGACCGGTCTGATTGTGTTTATTATGTGCGCTGAGTGAGGTTCGAACTCGGCACCTCCCGTACGCGTGCACGCAGCTCTACCAACTGAGCTACGTGTCTAACCCAAAATATTTCTGTTTTTAACTATATTTATACACTATTTAATTTTATTCAGAAATCATTTATTTTAAAAAGGGTTTTAATTATGTCGGACCGGTGCACACAACAGGTCTCGAACCCGGGACCCGTTGTTTAGCGTTGCACACAGTCCACCGCTGGACTGTGTGTCTAACCTGGTTAATATACTGATTTTTATTAAACTTAACATCTTACAGCGAGTTGATCCGGTTCGGTTTAAAAAGAACATTTTTATTTCAGAGAGTGAGGTTGTGTCAGGGATCGAACTCGAGACGTGTGCTAATTGTTTGCACACAGTCCACCGCTGGACTGTGTGCCTAACCCGGTTTAATAACTTGTTTTAATTAATCTTATAAACATCGTCAACTTCGTCTTCTTCGTTTAAAGACTCAGACGACCGATATTCTTCTGTTCTTGATTAAATCGTTCATCGAACATATTACTGGTTGAAATGTAAAGGATAAGAAGAGTTAAGGAATCGAATGTACCGATCAGACTGTATTTCTCAGAATTCCGGCAATGGTCGTCGGCTCTGATTTGTATATTCCGTCTGATTGAATCAATTAACAGTTTTGATCGATTATTTGTGAAATTGGGTTACTAAACAAGGATTAACAGAAGGTTTAAATGATTATACCGATTCACAGCGTGATTTTGGAAATTCCAGAGGTTTTCCGGCGAGTGCAGAATATTCCGGCTACGTCGTCCGGGATTTATTCTGGTTGATGGATTGAAGTTAGTAATAGTCTAACAATGGATTGAAACCGAAAGAGTCGAGGTATTTACCGTTTTGATGTAAGTCTCTGTTTTCCGGCGAAAGTCCGGCGATTGCAGAAAATCTCCGGCGAGTGAAATTGATTCGAGAAATGGTGCGATTTTAAGCGAAATGATTTCCGGAGACTTGGGTGAGTATTTATAGGGAAGAGTCACGATGAATTGGGTCTGATTTTAGTCTTGATTTGTGGTTAGCTTTTCTCCGGCGGTTATGACTGATTTTGCGGGATTAGACATCGGTTATAACCGATGTTGATGTTAATACATTCGTTAAGTCAAAGGAAACCGTCGATAATTGGCGAAATCGTCGGAATTTCCAGCGAGAGCGATTTGGGCGCACTGATGACCGAATTTGATTTCGAGTTTCATTATATGTTTTAATTGTTTTGATATAACAACAAACAACTCAAGTGGCGGAGCGGTTAAGTCTTTGTTGGTTGAGTCTTCCGGCTGACCCGGGTTCGAAACCCGGCAGCCGGTTTTATTTTATTTATTTTATTTTCACTTCTTATCAATTATATGTAACATTCGTCAAAAACCGGATTTACCAAACCCGCTCCGTTTATTAACCGAACAATCAGTTAAAAATTTCGTGGCGTATTTAATGCCCAAATTAATTTTTAAACGATACATAATTAATAAGTATATTGGATTATAAAAGTTTTATTTGAAAAAGTATTAAAGTTAATGAAATAAAAATAAATTAATGCTGCTGGGTTTCGAACCCGGGTCAGCTGGTAAACAACAAAGCATTAACACACACGCGCTCAACCACTCCGCCACTTTGGGTTTTTGTTAAGATACCGAAACAATTAATTCAAATAATGAAAACAGAAATCAAATCCAGTCAACTGACGCGCCCAAATCCGTTGACGCCGAAAAATCCGACGATTTCGTCAAACGGCGTCGGTTATCAATGACTTAACGTAAACATTAACTACTACATCGGTTATAACCGATGTCCAGTCCGCGACACAAGTTATAACCGCCGGAAAATCTTTAACCGACGAATCAAGACGGAAATCGGACTAAATTCGTCAATGTTTTGCCCTATAAATACCCCCTCTAACCTCTGCTAGCTTTTTCGCTCACAATCACACTTTTTCCCGACATAATTTCCCTCGCCGGAGAACTTCTGCAACTCGCCGGAAAACCGAGCCTTTCACCTCTGAGCCTTACTGAACACCCAGAACTCATACCGAAGCCACCCACACTCATCTCAAGCTCCCTGAAGACCCTCTGCCGCAGGACACACGTCGCCGGAATAATCTGCTGTCGTCGGAGTTTCGCCGGCGAAACAGAGGAGTCTAGTTCGGTATACCTTACACTTAATCTCTTATTCTTTTTATTAATCTCACATACAATTAATCGCAACACACTAAAAGAACTTGATTAAAATCGATGAACCAGTCAGACTCCGATTCTGGTTAAGTCTGACGAAGAAGACGAAGTTCAGTATTGTATATGTTTAATTAAAATCAAGATATATCTCAGGTTAGACACACAGTCCAGTGGTGGACTGTGTGCAAATAAAACACGCATACGTCCCGAGTTCGATTCTTGTCCCACGCACACTCGCCTTAATAAAAATGTTCTTTTTTTTAACCGAACCGGATTCACTGCAATAGATGTTAAGTTTAATAAAAACCGGAATAATAACCAAGATAGACACACAGTTCAGTGGTGGACTGTGTGAACGTTTAATCACACGTCACGAGTTCGAGTCCGGACTACCGCACCGGTTCGGGCAATTATCAAACTTTTTATATAAAACAGAAATGAAATTATTTAGTTTGTATATAAGTATAATAAAAATCAGGGTATTTACCAAGTTAGACACACAGTCCAGCGGTTGACTGTGTGTTAACCTAAACCACAGGTCCCGGGTTCGAGACCTGTGGAGAACACCGGTTCGATGCATTAAAATCGTTTTTAAAAAATAAATGATTTTCGGTTTAATTCAATTAGTATATAAATATAATTAAAAACAGAAATATTTCAGGTTAGACACGTAGCTCAGTTTGTAGAGCTGCGTGCACGCGAACGGGAGGTCTCGGGTTCGAGCCTCACCCGGCGCACACAATTACACAGTCTGACCGGTCAACAAGTCAACGGTCAACGGTCAACGGTCGCAAAAAGTCAACATTTTTTATTATTTTTATTTATTTATTTTATTTAAAAATCAATTAAAAATACTTACAAATAACATTTTTAAGGTTAGAAAATAGCCTTAAACTCACAAAAATACATCCAACAATCCTACTAAAATTGATTAATAAAATCCGCATACTTACCGAACCATTATGCCATCATCTAGGTTAGTTTCACTCGTGGTTAAAACCAACTTCGTGCGCATTCAACATCATCAACCGAAGCACCCAATGTGAGTGAATCTTACAACTCCCCTTTTTAATTACACGTTTTGGGGTGTGTCATGTGTCACTAAAATTAACTCGTTTATTTAAACTTGTGCCATACCATATTGTGATCTAAACTTAGATTGTATATTTTGTTTGTAGTTATGTATTTCATATTGTCAAGTATATGCAAATCATTCATTAGGCCCATCAGTTCCTCGTGGGAGACGAGTTGAGCAACGCATGCCTCAAAACGATCCATTATTGTTCATGTGTGCATTATTTAACATTAAATGATTGGTGAATAAGTTTACATCTATTTTTACTCATGTGTGGTTGTGCACTTTATTTTATAATCAATTAAGTAAACTTGTTCAAATGTTTTTCATAGGATTCACTCGCCAACTTTTTTGTTGATCCAAAAACCATTTTTACACATGATACAGGTGAACAGCATGAAGCAAGGAAAACATAGGAAATGCCTTAGAAGAAAACAATGAAGTCTAGAATGTTGTTTAGGACATGATGTAATTATGATTGTAAATTTCCCATTAAATTGTATTAATGAATATGAAACGTTATAATAAATGTCATGAGCTTTGATGATAACCCAATCATGCCCCGATCACCTTTTCCGCTGCGGGTCGGGGTGTGACATTATAGTTTTTAAATTCTAAATTGTTTAGTAATTATGTATTGTTTAAAATTAAAATAAATCATAAATACGCAACGAAATTTTATAACTGATTATTCGGTTTAATAAACGAAGCGGGTTTGGATAACCCGGTTTTTTACGGATGTTACAGTATCCCCTACTTTTAGAAATTTCGTCCCGAAATTTAAGTAGTGGTATGGTTGACTCGAAAGGAGGGTGGTTTTGACAATTATATACTTTGAAGGGGGTAAGAGTTTAAATTTTATTTGAGGCGGTAACGTTCCTAGTAAGGGTTGAATACCCTGTTACAGGAATCGCTTTTTGATGCCTAAGATAAAGAATATTGATAAACAAAGTTGATTGACTAGGTATGATCTCATGCACAAGAGTTCTGAGAGAGTCGATACATTTGGGAAGATAAGGTTATATCCTAAAACAAAACTTCTACCACTAATACCTACATGGAACCTCTCATAAGTGCATGACAATGCCTCTGATCCTTTGGCAAGAATACTTATATATAGGAAGTACCAGCGGCGTATCCACCATATTCTTGTCAAATTTTCATTGGCTTTATCAGTAAATTATAATTAGTTCTATGTGACTCTAAACACAACAACCAAAACTTGAGTCTTAATTCTGAAAGTATACATGTTTGAATGATGACAGTACCTCTCTCATTTGTTATGATGGAGAGGTTAGTCTATGTAGAAGTGAGACACAGCCCAACTTCTTTAAATGATGAGATTGAAATACGTTGCGATGTATGATGATATGAATGCTAAATCAGTGAGTATAAAACAAACTTCAACCATGACATTACTAAATCCTACATGGAACTTCTCATAACCGCCTGACAATGCCTCTGATCCTTTGGCAAGAATACTTATATATAGGAAGTACCAGCGGCGTATCCACCATATTCTTGTCAAATTTTCATTGGTTTTATCAGTAAGTTATGATTAGTTCTATGTGACTCTAAAACATAAACAAACACAACAACCAAAGCTTGAGTCTAAATTCTGAAAGTATACATGTTTGAATGGTGACAGTACCTCTCTTGTTTGTTATGATGAAGAGGTTAGTCTATGTAGAAGTGATACACAACCCAACTTCTTTGAATGATGAGATTAAAATACGTCGAGATGTATGATGATATGAATGTTAAATCAATGAGTATAAAACAAAACTGAAATAGTAATTCGCATTAAGATTCTTGGATAATTTCCAATTTATAATTGAGATACGTGAAGATTGAGATAACATAAAGAAAACATAAAAAAACTAAGCAGTTGGAGTTGAATCTTGATTTTTGGTGACGAAAACTAGTTGGGTGGTTCGTTTGGGTCGTTAATATCTTCAACAGAATTGGCGTTGATGTTGTAAACTCTTCCTCTTGCTGGCGGCGGAGCTGGGTTTGCTTGATTTGCTTGGTTAACTGGGTTTGCTTGAGCTTGGGCGTTTATGATGTTAACCAATCGAAGGCACGTGTTTCTAAAATGGGTAGGGTCGCCACAATTGAAACAAGCTCGAACATATGGAAACATGGGGTATTGGGGTTGTTGATATGTTTGGATCATGTTTTGAGTAGGGGGTGAGGTTTGGTTTTGAGGGGTGCGGCAAACCTTGCTCAAATGACCATAGCGTCCACAATTCGCACATAGTCGACAAGGTAAGGTAGATGGATGGTGATAAAAACAGGTGTTGCATTGAGGGTGAGGTCCAAAGTAAGGTTTCTTATTTGGGTAAGTTGAGTTGGGTGCTACTTGAGTGATTGGGATAGCTTGGAGGGGTATGGCTTGTGAAGTTGGTTGATTGTGTTGGGTGACAGCGAAAATTTGCCCATCTCATTTTCTCTTAGAAATGGGTTGTGAAGAGGATTCGGTTCGGGTGGAGTTTGAGGTTTCGGTTGAGGTTTTATCCTTCTTCTTCTCCTCCGTGAAGTCTTTATTACGTATGCGGTTTTCGGTGAGCTCTGTAGCTAACTCCATTGATGCTTCCAAAGTTGCAGGTGTGGTACTTATTACGGAGTCTTGAATTTTTGAAGGAAGACCTCGAATGTAGTGCTCGATCAAACGGTAGAGGGGAGTGAACAAGTTGGGGACCATTTGAATTAATTCAAGGAATCTCTTGTTGTATGTGGTGTGGTCACCTTCCTTTTGTTTCAAAGAATAGAACTCATCCTCCAATTTCTTGATTTCGCTTCTTGGGGAAAACCGTCTTGTCATGATTTCCTTCAACTCTTCCCAGTCAAAGTCATAGCATCTTCAACACCTCGCTTAGCCTTCTCTGTATTCCACCATGTTAGTGCTATTCCAAGTAAACGACCGGTAGCATATCGCACCTTGCGATCATCGGGGCAATCGCAATTTAGAAAAGTGTTTTCCGTTTCCTCAAACCAATGGAGGAGAGCGGTGACACCTTCAGTCCCTTCGTATTTTGGAGGGTCGCAGGATTTGAAATGCTTGAAGGTGCATTTAGTGGTATTTGGGGGAGGGTTGACAACATTTTGATCTTCTTGATTGACGGGATTAGCGGTAAGGGCTTGTTGAACTTGAACTACGATGTTGGGTATCACGGTAGCCATTTGTTAAGCGATTTGGGCAGCCATGCGCTCGCGGGCTTTTCCTGATCTCATCTTCCTACGAGCGAGATTAGAAGACATCTACAAGGAATACATATCAAGAGTATGAGTTGGACGTTTTAGGGGTCATGTGTCGTATTTAGGAATGAACATTCATAAAATAAATATAGAATAATAAATCTACTACATCCATAGGATGTCTTGGGCTTTGCTCGTAATTGGGCCTTGCATGCCGCCATACTTCACCTTCGTAATCATGTGGGCCCCCATGATTACCGGGTCTTTCATATGGTTCGCATGTGTTAGCCTGGTAACGTACACTAAAACCCGGAGAAAATCGAGAAATATGTATGTAACGTATGAGATTCGGAGTGCATCCAGGTGTGGACACGGTGACAACTCAAAGTGGGGTTAGTTCGAACGACGTTTGGTGTGGCATGCTTTGGCCTAATAGGTCATTCGTACTCTCATCGTTAGTCCCCAGGTAGGCAAACTGGTCCGTTATATTGGATTTATACGAATGCCAACCTAGACAGGACGTTCCGACTACCGGTACTTGTACCCTTACAGTTACTACATGCCCGTCGTAGAACTCACTTTGATGAGATTTGAAAAATGAAAAATGCGACAAAATCTTGAATAACGGAAGTATGAAGATGATTTGAATATGTGAACATTGAAATATGTATGATGAATATGTATGTAAGTATGTATGTTTGACTGTAAGTATAATTCAATATGTATAACAAAATGTAATATTGGAAGTGTTTGCATGCATTTGTGTATGTAATAAATATGAAAGAAATAAATATCATGAGTTTGCATGTAACCACATAAACAATTAAAATCTAATCAACTATAGTATAGGCTCTAAGGGTCTAATAACCTATCCTATATCCCTATAGTCAAAAGCTCGGATACCAATCGTCACACCCCGACCCGCAGCGGAAAAGGGTGATCGGGGCATGATTGGGTTTTCATCAAAGCTCATGACATTTATTATAATGTTTCATATTTATTATTACAATTTAAAGGGAATCTTACAATCACATCATACAATCAAATCATACAAGTACAACATGTTCTATACATCTTTCTAGACTTCATTATTTTTCTTCTAAGGCAATTTCCTATGTGTTCCTTGCTTCATCCTGTCCACCTGTATCATGTGTAAAAATGGTTTTTGGGTCAACAAAAAGTTGGCGAGTGAATCCTATGAAAACATTTAAACGTGTTTACTGTATTGATTATAAAATAAAGTGCATAACCACATATGAGTAAATGTAGATGTAAATTTATTCACACAACACATAATATTAAATATTGCACACACATACAACAAATGATTGTTTTAAGGCACGCGTTGTTCAACTCGTCTCCCACGAGGAACTGATGGGCCTAATGAATGAGTTTTGAGGCACGCGTTGTTCTACGAACTGATGGGCCTAATGAATGAGTTTTAAGTCACGCGTTGTTCAACTCGTCTCCCACGAGGAACTGATGGGCCTAACAAATAATTTGCATATAACTTGACAATATGTAATACATCACAACAAACAATATTTACATTCTAAGTTTAGATCATAATATGGTATAGCACGAGTTTGAATAAGCGAATTAATTTAAGCGACACATGATACACCCCAAAACATGAATAAAAAGGGGAATTTGTAAGAATTCACTCACAGTGGTTGCATTTTCTTGGATTGATGATGAATGCGCACGAATTTGGATTCAACCACGAGAGAAACTAACCTAAATAATAACATAATGGTTCGGTAAATAAATGGATTTTATTTGAGATTAATAATTTTAATTCATAACCTTAATAAGATTTCTAGATTTATTTTTGTGAGTTTAAGGACATTTTCTAATATTATTTTTAAGTATTTTTAAATAATTTTCTGATTAAATAAATAAATAAATAAAAAATGTTGACCGTTGACTTTGACTGTTGACCGGTCTGATTGTGTTTATTATGTGCGCTGAGTGAGGTTCGAACTCGGCACCTCCCGTACGCGTGCACGCAGCTCTACCAACTGAGCTACGTGTCTAACCCGAAATATTTCTGTTTTTAACTATATTTATACACTATTTAATTTTATTCAGAAATCATTTATTTTAAAAAGGGTTTTAATTATGTCGGACCGGTGCACACAACAGGTCTCGAACCCGGGACCCGTTGTTTAGCGTTGCACACAGTCCACCGCTGGACTGTGTGTCTAACCTGGTTAATATACTGATTTTTATTAAACTTAACATCTTACAGCGAGTTGATCCGGTTCGGTTTAAAAAGAACATTTTTATTTCAGAGAGTGAGGTTGTGTCAGGGATCGAACTCGAGACGTGTGCTAATTGTTTGCACACAGTCCACCGCTGGACTGTGTGCCTAACCCGGTTTAATAACTTGTTTTAATTAATCTTATAAACATCGTCAACTTCGTCTTCTTCGTTTAAAGACTCAGACGACCGATATTCTTCTGTTCTTGATTAAATCGTTCATCGAACATATTACTGGTTGAAATGTAAAGGATAAGAAGAGTTAAGGAATCGAATGTACCGATCAGACTGTATTTCTCAGAATTCCGGCAATGGTCGTCGACTCTGATTTGTATATTCCGTCTGATTGAATCAATTAACAGTTTTGATCGATTATTTGTGAAATTGGGTTACTAAACAAGGATTAACAGAAGGTTTAAATGATTATACCGATTCACAGCGTGATTTTGGAAATTCCAGAGGTTTTCCGGCGAGTGCAGAATATTCCGGCTACGTCGTCCGGGATTGATTCTGGTAGATGGATTGAAGTTAGTAATAGTCTAACAATGGATTGAAACCGAAAGAGTCGAGGTATTTACCGTTTTGATGTAAGTCTCTGTTTTCCGGCGAAAGTCCGGCGATTGCAGAAAATCTCCGGCGAGTGAAATTGATTCGAGAAATGGTGCGATTTTAAGCGAAATGATTTCCGGAGACTTGGGTGAGTATTTATAGGGAAGAGTCACGATGAATTGGGTCTGATTTTAGTCTTGATTCGTGGTTAGCTTTTCTCCGGCGGTTATGACTGATTTTGCGGGATTAGACATCGGTTATAACCGATGTTGATGTTAATACATTCGTTAAGTCAAAGGAAACCGTCGATAATTGGCGAAATCGTCGGAATTTCCGGCGAGAGCGATTTGGGCGCACTGATGACCGAATTTGATTTCGAGTTTCATTATATGTTTTAATTGTTTCGATATAACAACAAACAACTCAAGTGGCGGAGCGGTTAAGTCTTTGTTGGTTGAGTCTTCCGGCTGACCCGGGTTCGAAACCCGGCAGCCGGTTTTTTATTTTTTTTTATTTTCACTTTTTATCAATTATAGTTTTTAAATTCTAAATTGTTTAGTAATTATGTATTGTTTAAAATTTAAATAAATCATAAATACGCAACGAAATTTTATAACTGATTATTCGGTTTAATAAACGAAGCGGGTTTGGATAACCCGGTTTTTTACGGATGTTACATGGCCCATAGGTCAAGTTCGGCCGAACTTGTATGACACAAGTTTGCCCGAACTTGTCTAAGCCTCATAACCCTTCTCAAACCACAAGTCCGCTCGGACTTGTTTTAACTCAGCAAGAACAAACAAGTTCGCTCGAACTTGTAGCAAGTTTGCCCGAACTTGATGTCTACTCACCCATTCTCACTTCACCTATAAATACTCAGCTCATTCTTCATTTGCACTTGCTGCAAGTTTGCCTGGAGCTCCCCAAAACCGAAACCCTTTGTTTTCTAAGTAAGAATCATCTCGTTTTCAAGCTACAACAACGTTTACAACGATTTTGCACAAGGTTTCTACCTTCGATTTCATCAAAACTCTTCTGTTTAAGAAAATCCTCATCTTTTTATACAAAACTTTTGTTTTCCACGCAGATCTATGTCTAGATCTGAGTAAAACCTTTCAAACATCGATTTTTACACAATATTCGGACTAAATGACGTATGTTTCGTTCATTTTGAAGTGGAACGAGGCGTTGTCAAGCTAGATTTCAGATCCGGAAGCACAAGGACGAAATCGTCACTTTGCACAAACTAGTCTAGACCGTTCGAACCTTCAAGTTTGCCCGGATCAGTCCGAGTTTCTGTAAATGGATAAAACTCGCTCCAAAAGACCTCTTCAGCCTAGATTTTGCTCAGTAGCCTAAGGTTGAAGGGATAGACACTCGATTTCCTCAGCAAACGACGCGAAAACGCATGATTTGGATGCCAAAACAGTCAAGTACGCTCGGAAAACCACAAGTTCGCTCGAACTTGTCACCAGCATGGTGACCAAGTTCGCCTGAACTTGTCTAAAAACCACAGTAATTCAGGCAAGTTCGCCCGAACTTGTCCAATTCTCAAGAGAATTAGACAAGTTCGCCCGAACTTGTATCCCTCTTCTTCAAAAAGGGCAAGTTCGCCCGAACTTGCCTCGTTTCTTAGGTAACCAGACAAGTTCGCCCGAACTTGTACCTTCAGTAAACCTAGACAGACAAGTTTGCCCGAACTTGTCTACTGTTCTCTCAACCGTTAACCGTTTCAGCAATTCGTAAGACTGATGCACTTCTGTTCGCTTACAGGCTGATCCGGCTCTCTCCTCAACTCATCTCAGATCTCATCTCTCCTTTAATCGCACTAACTGTGAGTATACTTGACCCATTTTCGCTTTCATGCACTTTTGGGTGTAACATACATTCTTATAAAAAATACACAATGCACTCTAAACTGATTTATCACATGCGAATATCTGTTATACATATTTATACGTGATTGCTAGAACATATAAGCTAGGGCAATTTTCATTATCTCCACTTTGGCTAGTATGATACTGTAGATGGGCTCTCACCCGACGGGGTTTAGCTAAGATGTACGTGTGAGCTCTCTGAGAGGGTAGCATGAGAAATTGTCTTGTGAGTTTATGTGTTGTATAAATCATGTTTATGTATGAAGAACTTCGCTATACTTTTATCTATTATGCCATATATCAAAACCTGTATGCTCGCCAATACATTTTTGTATTGACAATTATTTTAACGTATGTTGCAGGTTATTGAGTTCTACTTGCTGCAAATGGACGTAGGATTTCACCTTTAGAAACACATGTAATAGAATCAAGGGAAGATCGAATTATGTTTGCTTGAGAGATGTTTGGATATTTGTAATAATTGTTTATGGATTATATGTTTGTTAGTATGGGATAACGAATGCTTAAATATTGTCGCGTAAATAGTTGTTATGGATTCTCTCGAGCAATCTGATTCGCCAAGTGCCGCGCCCCGATGATTCCACCATCGGTTGGGGTGTGACATATTGGTATCAGAGCCATAACTGTAGGGAATTAGATAGAATTTCCATGTTCGACCAAGTCTATAGTTAGGACACCAAATCAGACCGTTACGCATCGATTAAACGCCGAAACCAAAACGAACAGACAGGTTCGCCGAACTTGGGGTAAGTTCGCTCGAATTGATCAAGTTCGCCCGGACTTGACCAAGTTCGCCCGAACATGTCAGTCCCCTACAACATCAAGCAAGTTCATTCAGGACTTAGCAAGTTCGCTCGAACTTGACATCAGGTTGATGCCAAGTTCGCCCGAACTTGACCAAACCCTTCGAAACGAACTTTTAAACACACGCTTTTCCCAAAGCTGCCACAATACACGTGAAGAACGCTCATATCACACAAACGAGTTGATTTGTCGGGATTAGGTGTGAAAACCGCGAACTCTCGACGAATCACTCACTCCGCGTATTCTCATCTGCACAAAATTGTCTGTTAAGTGAGGAGTGATATCCACATTTTAACGGAAATTTCCCATTCTATCCGGTGGAAGCCTCCTGATGGGCCCGGAAGGTGAAACCACAATCAGGGGTTCGAAGTTATCAAGTCAGGGGTGAAATCCGAACCTTGAAAACTCGTCCCACTGCACAATTTTCAATCTCACCAAAGTCTCGATTGTTTCCAACGCTTTGGGACGTGTAGTAAACGGAAGGGTGATGTCGTTAGCCGCAGGGCGGTGAGAGCATTTACCTATTAGGCCAAAGCGTGTGCCCGAACTTGGCGGAATGATCAAACCACTTTAGGTAGTCGCTGTCTCAAAACCCAGGACGCTCCATTGATTTTAAGCCGCAATCGTCGATTTTACGCATCATCGATTTACTCGTGCTTCGCGCGCGTCTTAACAAATTTTAAACTTTTACGTTTTCGATTTATCGCTTTTCGCTTACCGCTTATTCATTTCATCTTGCTATGTTAATGCACAACTCGCACAGCCATCGCAATCCAAAACAATGGCTAATACTCGCAACATAACTAAACCATAAAATCCTCTTAACCACGTCCTTGCGTTATACCGCAATTATATATACGTACTAAATATCTATATATATCTATAATATGTGATTACATGTGCTTATGTGAATACGTGAGAATTTAGGAAATATGTGTTTTTCCTATTGGCTCCTATGTGAATATTAGAAATACGTATCGATATAACAAGTTTTTAACGCGCTAAATCGCATCGCAATTACTAAACATTATGATCTAATCTCATTCCAAATCTCTTTGTTCAGATGTCTTCGAACGCTTCCAACTCTTGACGTCAAGCCCGAAGGAACTCCGACATGAGGAATGCTTCGCTCGTGGCTAAGGAAATGGCTAAGGTCATTCCTCAAATCATCTCCCAGGTTCAATCCCTCAGCAACTCTCAAAGCTCTTAAGACTCCAAGTCCAGCGCACCAAAGTCCACTTTCTCTTACAAGCAATTCAAGGCATGTGACCCGATGGTCTTCACAGGTGAAGGAAGTGTATCTCAAATGCTCCAGTGGTTTGATACCATCAAGGTTTCCCTTCATCAGAGTGGGTGCCCTGAGCATTTTCAAACCACCTGTGCCACCAGAGTATTTCAATCCCGAGCCCTCGACTGGTGGACAGCCGAGCGCATCAAGCGTGGGAACAACGTAGCTTATGCACTATCGTGGGAGGAACTGAAGGAACTTATGAAGAGAGAATACCGCCCTCCCCACGAAGTCCAAAAGCTCAAGAACGAATTCTGGAAAATCAATCAAATTGAAGGAGACAACGCCGGCCTCACAGCAATGTTCAAACAGCTTAGCATTATTTGCCCTAGCCAAGTCGACACTCCTGAAAAGGGCAATCAAAAAGTAAAACGTGCTTTTCCGGAGTGTGTGGGCGATTTTGTCGAAGCTGCAAGACCGGCTACCATTGAAGAAACTTATCAACTGGCCGCAGAAATCAACGACAAACGGGCATTGGAAGGGTTCTTCTCCAAAAATCCCGCCAAGAATCTGAATCAAGCTACTGTTAAATTGTCCGACGATTCCGGCAACGAATCCGAGAACGATTCCGACGACGACTCCAACGACGATGACGACACACCACCGCAAGCTGCCGCCGAGCCCAGCCGCAAGAGAAAAAGCTCGAGCCTCAACTACACCGCGACTGAGCCGCCCAATCCTGAACCTCTTCCAGCAGTTCCATTCTACCCAAGGCGTAACTACATCGGACCTCATCCCCAGTGTCAGATGTGTACTTATCACCATCGGGTCGGAGCCAGCTGCCGTTATTGCACCAACTGCGACCGTTACGACCACTTCACCAGCAAATGTCGCACAGGACCACAACAGCAAGATGAGTCGGCACCCCCGGAGTCACCGACCCAAGCCATAGCCCCGGCAGAAGAAGACGTCGACATCAACTTCGACCAGGCGCAGGACGATGTCCTCAACGATATGAATTTCGACGCTATTACTTATGCTTTATAATCATTCTATTATTTGATGTCGCTTCAAGAATACGACGACGTCCTTCTATCTCGAGTCCTCACACTTAGTCTAAGCGCACACACTAATTATTGTTACTAATGTTATATAGTATATCATGATATAATACATTTTTCTACCCCACTACGCGCCTTTAAAATAAGTTATGATAAACATGCAAACACCAAACTAATCACGGGTGCACAAGGGATTATTTTGGGGTCTGCGCGGGGATCGTAATGAGCTCTAAAGGTATCCTAATGTTAAAAGCGTGGTTAAAACATGGTGGATACGCCGATGGTACTTCCCATACATAAGCGTTTTAACCATGTCGACAAAGCGCGACACCTATCCATGGGATGGAGGAGGTGTGGTTAAAGCATTGTGGACACGCCGCTGGTACTTCCTATATATAAGTGCTTTGCCATGCTAACAAACTTCCGTGGAGACGTGCCATGTGTAGTTGAACGTTATCAGACCTTCTATATTATGATGATTATTTTCACACGCCAAACTCCTGCGCAAGGGCGTAACATCTCATCGCTTTCTCGATTGTGCAAACGCTAGATACCCCGCAAGCCTACAGCAACGCAATCGCACTATCGCAGGGATCTACCTCGCATTGCTTATCGCTTGTCGTTTATCGCATCGCTTATCGCTTGTCGCTTATCGCTCCTCTCTCTGGACGCTCGAACGTTATCGCTTCGCGTATCGTCTTTGATTCATGTCGTTTTAACGCTTATCGCATCTCTCGTTCTTACCGCTTCGCCATTCCAATCGTCAATCTATCCATGTCATGTCGACACACATGACATCACTCCATGGGACGGAGGCAATATGGCTAAACCATGGTGGATACGCCGCTGGTACTTCCTATATATAAGTGTTTTAGCCGTATTTACGAACTTCCGTGAAAGGATGCCATGTGGGGTTTGACGTTATTCAAGCCTCATAATTTCTTGGTTCCCCCTTCACCGCGTGGACTAAGGATACCGAAATCTATCTATATCGTGTCAACACGCCTGACATCAATCGGAGGCGATATGGCTAAAACATAGTGGATACGCCGCTGGTACTTCCTATATATAAGTGTTATAGCCATATTACAAACCTTCGTGGAAAGATGCCATACGGGGTTTGACACTAATTAAACTTTTGATACCTTTAAAAATTAGTTTTATGGTTATGTTTTTGTAATTAAATGGAAAAAAAATTTCTAAGTATTTTGAATTTTTACAAAAAGCTTTTAGGCAAGCAAAAGCCTTCTCACAATGGGAATCGACCGCCTAGCGCCACGTTGTGAGAAGATTTTCATAAATCGAATTTCTTTAAAACGCTTTTTGTGGTGGTTAACAAATTTTTCAAAACTTAAAAGCATTTTCTTCAAAACTCTTATGTTTATGAAAATCTTCATCTTTTTATACAAAATTTCTGTTTTCCACTCAGATCTATGTCTAGATCTGTGTAAAACCTTTCAAACATCGATTTTTACACAATATTCGAACTAAATGACGTATGTTTCGTTCATTTTGAAATGGAACATGGCGTTGTCAAGCTAGATTTCAGATCCGGAAGCACAAGGACGACATCGTCACTTTACACAAACTGGACTAAACTGTTCGAACCTTCAAGTTCGCCCGGATTAGTCCGAGTTTCTGTAAAATGGCTAAAACTCGCTCCAAAAGACCTCTTCAGCCTAGGTTTTGCTCAGTAGCATAAGGTTGAAGGGATGGACACTCGATTTCCTCAGCAAACGACGCGAAAACGCAAGATTTGGATGCCAAAACAGTCAAGTTCGCTCGGAAAACCACAAGTTCGCTCGAACGTGTCACCAGCATGGTGACCAAGTTTGCCCGAACTTGTCTAAAAACCACAGTAATTCAGGCAAGTTCGCCCGAACTTGTATCCCTCTTCTTCAAAAAGGGCAAGTTCGCCCAAACTTGCATGGTTTCTTAGGAAACCAGACAAGTTCCCCCGAACTTGTACCTTCAGTAAACCTAGACAGACAAGTTCGCCCGAACTTGTCTACTCTTCTCTCAACCGTTAACCGTTTCAGTAATTCGGAAGACTGATGCACTTCTGTTCGCTTACAGGCTGATCCGGCGCTCTCCTCAACTCATCTCAGATCTCATCTCTCCTTTAATCGCACCAACTGTGAGTATACTTGACCCATTTTCGCTTTCATGCACCTTTTGGGTGTAACATACGTTCTTATCAAAAATACACAACGCACGCTTAACTGATTTATCACATGTGAATATCTGTTATACATATTTATACGTGATTGCTAGAACATATAAGCTAGGGCACTTTTCGTTATCTCCACCTTGACTAGTATGGTACTGTAGATGGGCTCTCACCTGACGGGGTTTAGCTAAGATGTACGCGCGAGCTCTCTGAGAGGGTAGCATGAGAAATTGTCCTGTGAGTTATGTGTTTTATGAATCATGTTTATGTATGAAGAACTTCGCTATACTTTTATCTATTATGCCATATATCAAAACCTGCATGCTCGCCAAGACATTTTTGTTTGACAATTATTTTAGCGTATGTTGCAGATTATCGAGTTCTACTTGCTGCAAATGGACGTAGGATTTCACCTTTAGAAACGCATGTAATAGAATCTAGGGAAGATTGAATTATGTTTGCTTTAGAGATGTTTGGATATTTGTAATAATTGTTTATGGATTATATGTTTGTTAGTATCGGATAACGAATGTTTAAATATTGTCGCGTAAATAGTTGTTATGAATTCTCTCGAGCAATCTGATTCGCCTAGTGTCGTGTCCAGATAATTCCGCCATCGGTTGGGGTGTGACACTAACAATTTTGTCTCCATGTTGGTGAGACCAACCGAAACTGTGATGAACTTAATTCACATTTTGCGATTATCCGTTTGGAATGTTCAAGATTTCATGGGATGTTCAACAATGTGGAAAATCTTGACAGTTACCTCTCAGAATTTGAATTCATTCAAGTGGCTCTTGACGACTACAAACATACGTACGGTGATGACTTTGAACACGTTTCCGTGTGGCAAAATTATTAAGATGTGTGTTTAATTTATTTGTAATTTTAAGTTCTATGTTTAATTTTTATGTTATATTTAAGTTTTATGTAATGTTTAAGTTTTATATTTAATTTTTATGTAGCGTTTAAGTTTTATGTTTAATTATTTAATGTTAAATTAAATCCATAAAAAATAGTTTATGGCAAGGTTAGGCGATGCAAGTGTTTTATGGCTGATGGATACTTTGAAAGAAAACTGACTTTGCAGGATTTGGTTGGTTGGGGCAAGGGTAAAGATTTTAGCCTAAGTTTAAATGGTGAAACTGTTATTGAAGTTTAATTTGGTTGGTTGGTTGGCGAAAACCCTTGAGTGCCCCTCCTCCCTTATAGGTGAAACTTGTTTGAATGTTTGTTATTGAGTTTATGACTCAAATTCATTGTCTTGGGGTAAAGATTTTAGCTTAAGTTTAAACGGTAATAAAAATTTCGTAGGGGTATTGAATTGAATCGAATTTTGGTTATTGGAATTCAAATATAATTCACATAACCCTATTCGAGTACCGCTTCGAAAAAAGCTTATTCGAATTTGAATCGAATCCAAGTATATTTAAATAAAACAATTTAGAAGAAAAATAGAAATAAATTTCAAACTATTCATGAACTATGAAGGCATTGGATGTTGACGATGACATGTTGTGGAATATTGAATGTCGATGAAGCCCAACCCCGTAGTGTCAAATGTCAATTACAATCAACAAAGGCAACAAATGAGTGATGAAAAGAAGAACCGATAAAGTAGTGGCTAAGTTAAAGTGTCGATGATGATGAATAACCTGGAAAGTCAATGTCGCATGTCGATGTCTCATATTAGTGGTTAGGTTAGACTGTTAAACTTATCGATTAGAAATTTGGAATTGAATCTTCTTTTAGTTGAATTATTTTTTAGCCAGTAATTTTAAAGCCCACATATATTGAAGTCCAATAAGTGTTAAACTGACTAAGTTTGGCATAACGCTAAATGAGCATCAATGATGCTTTAGACATAAGTGTAAAAAAAGTGAAGTCGGGTTTAGTAGACTTAATTTTGTTTTTAAGCCCATAAAAACTTAAGTCGACTCCATATTTAAGAAGTCCAACCCAACTGATTTGATAAGTTAATAAGTATGTTATATAAATATATATATATATATATACACAGACACATATATTTTGCCTAACACGTAGATCTCTGACATTCTTATGACCCGTTTTGTTTTTTTGAAGAAACCCTAATTGGCATTTCAACCGCCCTCACATTTATCTCCTATGCATATACTTTGATCACCTCTTTTGTTCAAATACTAAAATTGATGGAGTTTTGTTGAAGATTGAAGATATGTGCTTTGTTTTTCAATTAATTTCAATAGGTGCATTTCCTAATTTGTATGTTGTTGGTTCAATTTTTTTTAAAGCTTCAGCATCCCTAATTTTTCGATTTGTAAGAATTTGGATCAGTTTTTAAAAGCTTCAGCAGCACCAGGAGTTTCTGATTTTGTAAGTTTCTGATTTTGTAAGCTTCGATTTTATAAACTTCTAGTATGTTCATCTTCTTCATTGGTCTTCGGTTTCAAGGGATGTTCATTTCTTAGAACTCGATTTCCGCTATTTGTTCATATACCATTCAGATGAATGATACATTATTATTTTTGGACGTTTATTTTAGCGATGTCATAAGTCACCAAAATGGTCCAAAACATTGCCAAACTAAAATCATTGTCCAAAAACAAAAGTTTATTAATACATAGGTCCCAAACTAAACACGACATGGTTTGTTTTGCTCCATTAAAGATCTTAATACATAGGTCCCAAACTAAAATCATTGTCCAAAAACAAAAGTTTATTAATAATGCATCCACTAAACGCATACGTTGCCAAAATCCCGAAGCCGGATTTAAATACCTAGAAAACACGCTAACAAGTGTCTACACAATGGTTGGTGAGTTCACATATAATTCTTAAAAGTATAATATTGTCCAGATTACTTTCAAATACATTCAGGTAATTTTTTCTTAACCAAATTTCCTTTCCAAAAATCCATGAGTCCATTCTCTTGTCGCAAGCAACTTCTCAAAAATTTTGAGTCGCCTTCTCTTGACTCAAATCATCTTCCTAATGGTTTAGATATATTATTTTTTTATGGTCAACATTTCGGGTTCATAAACTTGCTAAGACTATGACATATATTTAAACTCCACAAGGTTATAATCAATGCTAGATATTACAAGAGTGAAATTCGTCACCACGATAACCCTTGTGACCGGTCAGTGATGGGGTTGTCAACCCGATAGATCTATCAATACATTCATGCCACCTTAGGTTAATGATTACACGACTATGTTCACGAATTGTACCATACAGAGACACATGATGGTGCCTTCCTTATGAGAAATATAAAACCTACTTTATTGAAAATTTAATCTATCCATTTATGAAATCTACGAGTCTTCCTCAAAAAGGTTTATAAAAACTTTATTTCCATGAGATCATGAAGACTCGTAGAAACAACGATTATAACACATCAAAACATTTTCAATATGTTTTTCCCTCAAAACAGTTACAAAAGCAGTAAAAAGTGAGGCAGTGAACTCACCTTTAGAGCGTTTAATTCTAACAATTTATTCCACAATTAATTTTGATCAACACGTCATGATTCAAACAAGAATGTTTTATTGACCAAATAACCAACAAATCCTAAGTTGTTCACAAGCTTATGATTTTTCACACCACATTTTGGTTTCTGAAAAATGCATATATTTATAGTTATGTTAGTATATTTCTTTAAGATTATGCTAACTCTAGCGATTTTTGTTGGTGACCCTCGTTAGATTGAACCCGTTATCAAATCCATGTGTGTGTGCGTGTGTATGTATAGGATTCAGATCAAGAGAAAACTCATACGAGTTGTGAGAACTTGGTCTTTCCGTGTGAGTTTTGCCCCGACTTTTTGCACACCCCTTGATTAAAACGTTACAAAGACGACCGTAGAAAAATTAAAAAAAATTGAAGTGGTGTTTTCGGCCCCTAACAGTTGTTGTAAAAAACTGATAACGTCACCTTTTACAACATTTACAGCTGCTGTAAATAAAAAAACTAGGTTTTTTTTTTTGAAAAGCTGATTTTTTAGTATTTTGGGTGAAAATTTGGTTTGAAAGAATATTTCGTAAAGACGAGTTCTCTAAGTTCTCACAACTCGTAAGAGTTTTCATTCTACCTTAACCTCTTGAGAACGCTAAATGTTGCAAGAACAGTGACAACGAACGAAAAAACTTTTTTAATACAAACCTCGTTGTAATTAAAATAGATTAAAAAAAGAATTTACAACATCAAATAATTCATTTCCACTATCAAAATCACTCTTATTAGATTTTTTACACATGTGTAAATATAAAAAATTTACACATGTGTAAATGGCAAACTTACACATGCGTAAATTTTCTTTATTTACGAATTCACGTAAATTTAAATGTGTAAAAAAAATTTCAAACATTGTATTCGAATAATAATGATAAGTGTAAAAATTGAAGTTAGGTTGTTTTTTACTAAGTTTTCGCGGTTTTTACATTCGTTCTCACGGTTCTCACAATATTTAGTGTTCTCATTTAAACTTTCCCCATACATATATATAAACTAAAAAAAGGAATAAATTAAATAAAAAAATCAAAGGATTCCATAATAAAATGAGAGAATTAGTTAAAATTACAAAACTAAAACTTGTAAGCTTTGTGGCTACAGTTGAAATTACAAAAGTTATAAGTTTTCTGGCTAAAGCAAAAAGTAACAAATTCAATCGTAGGTTATTTAATCTAATTCTAATAAAGCATTTCAAAGAATGTCATATGGAAATATCTCATTCACTCTCAAAAATAATATATATAGATATATAGAGGAGAATGATCTGTTATGAACCACCCTGTATTGCGAGAACCAGTGTGAACACAAAAAAAATACCTTAAAAAAACTAAAAACACACACATTTTTTAATATAAAAAACGCTAATTTCACGACTAAAAAAAATTCGAGTAACAATTATCCATGCACATGTGCATATGTATCATTTCTTTGACAAATTCGGTAGTACATTACCAATATTAGATAATTGCACTTTCATTTACACTACCACACATAATACACTACTTTTTACATTACCAATATTAGAAATGCACATGTGCATGTATATGTATGAACAAATATAACGTGTTTTGGTACACTACTTTGAATACACTCTCCCTTTCATCTATCATACCATCCATAATACACTACCATTACCTCTTACCATCCATAACACAATATCATTACCTCCTATCATCCTTAATACAATACCATTACCAATATATTACCAATATGTATACTTTTTTCACCTTTATACACATGTACATCAACACCTTCTTACCACTCAAACAACATATTACATCATAAAATGGTAAATAAACCAAACCATCAACCACTAGATATAACTAACCAAAAAACATGTATATGGGCCTACTTCATCATTCAAAATCACAAACTTTTTGTACCAAAATACGTTATAACATGGTTATACATGATGATGCACATGTGCATTTCTAATATTGATGATGTAAAAAGTAGTGTTTTACGGATGGTAGTATAAATGAAAATGCAATTGTCTATTACTAGTAATGTATTGCGATATTTATTAAAGAAATGATGTATATGCACATGTGCATCTATAATTGTTGCTCGAAAAAAATAGTTTTTTTTTTCTTTTTTTTACAGACAAAATATAGCGATTTAAAAAAACACATTTTAAATTTTTTTTTTTGTGTTTTTTATATTCTTTAGGTATTTTTTTGTGTTCACATTGGTTCTCGTGGTTCTCGTATAAACCTTACCCTATATATATATATATATAGGGTTAGGGTAAAATGAAAACTCATACGAGTTGTGAGAACTTAGAGAAATCAGCCTTACGAAAGGTTTTCTCAAAACAAAATTTACCAAAAATTCTAAAAAAATCAACTTTTCCAAAAAAAAAAAAAAAAAAAAAACTTGTTTTTTTTTCATTTACGGCAGCCGATGTCATGCTGATGTCATCACCTTTTTACAACCACTGTAAGGGCCCGAAAAACCCCACTTTGAAATCTTTTTTTAAATTTTTTACGGCAGTATTTTCTAACGTTTTAATCTAGGGGTGTGAAAAAAATGGGGTCGAAAATCGCACGGGAAGGCCGAGTTCTCTAAGTTCTCACAACTCAAAGGGGTTTTCTCTTGATCCTGATCCTATATATATTAAAATAATCTTATAAATATGATTATTATATCTCTTTAATACTCTTAATTCTTTAAATAATATTAGTTATCCACTTTTTAAATATCTCTACTTTAATAAATAAAAACATACTTTTCAAAAGAAGATGAGATAACCAAAAATTTATACACTCGTCATTATTAGACGTAACCAAATATTTTAAAACCTCATCATCGTATAATTTTAAAACCTCATCATCGTTATTGTTGTTTTCACAAATGGTAAACATATAAAAATATGTATATATATGTTTAAAATATTGTAACACCCCAAAATGCGCATATGTGATTATTTTAATTTTCATAGTATGTCCTAGTAAGAAATTATAAAACATAACCAAAAACAAATAACATAACCATGGAGATGTTTAATGAAATTTAAATATGGGTCAAACATGAAGGGCCAATTGTGGTAAAGTCGAAAGTTGAAGTTTATAGATGAATAAAGTGCAGAATTTTAGTGTGCGTGTGTGTGTGTGTTCTGTACTTGTTCTAGAGATAGAAAGGGAAGAACACCTTCAAGAACAAAAACTCAAAATTCAGTAAATTAGAAAGGAAATTGATGGTTAATCTCTTGGATGAGCCCTAATACATGATCATATAAGCTCGATTAACAAGTGGTAAGTTGTAATTTCTTGATTTGGATGATTTTGATGTAAAGAGTTTGGATGAAATTGACAAATTGCTTAAGTGTTTTAGTGGAATAGTATTGATTGATGAAGAAACCATGATTAGAAATATTTTTTAATGCTAATTTAAATGAAATTCATATGTTCATATGTTTTGAGATAGCTCTCATAAATCATGAAGTGGGTTTTTGAGAATTGATCATGAAATAGAAGTTTTTAGTCAAAATTATGATGTTAACTTGTCAATTAGAAGGTAGGATGAATATTTGTGTTAATGTTCATTCGTTATGATGATTTGAGTGATTGAGGATTTATGTATTTATTAAAATATGGTGTGTAAGAACATGAAAAATAACAATTTCTAAACAACAATGATTGGCGCACATCAAGTGCTCGATGAAATGCATACATGATAATTATGTGAATAAGTTACAATTATTAGTACAATTCATGTTTATAATGTGAGTATGTGTTGCATATGGTGAAATGGATTCATGAGCACTAAAAAGAAAATGAATGCGTTAAATGTAGGTGTGAAGGAAGAAGGTTCAAGCAACAAGAAACCTCAAGGCTCGCAAGATCGAGGTGCGTTACTTATACGATTAAAGTTTACTTGTAGTAATGTTTATTGATATATATTGTGGTATTCGTTATGCGTTAAAGAATGGTCATGTAATAGACCCATTACGAATGGGTCAAACAAACTAGAATTTTATGTTTAAGAATGATCATGTAATCGACCCATTACGAATGGGTCAATGAACTAGAACGGAATATTTAATATGGTCAAGTAGTTGATCCGGTACGAAGGGGTCAGCGAACTAGAATGAAATATTTAATATTGTTATACAGTTGATCCGGTACGAACGGGTCAACGGACTAGAATGAAATGTTGAATATGGTCATACAATTGATCCGGTACGAATGGGTCAACGAACTAGAATGAAATGTTTAATATGGTCATACAGTTGATCCATGGTCATACAATTGATCCGGTACGAACGGGTCAACGAACTAGAATGAAATGTTCAATATGGTCATACAGTTGATCCGGTACAAACGGGTCAACGAACTAGAACAAAATATTTAATATGGTCAAGTAGTATATCCGGTACGAACGGGTCAACCGACTAAAATGAAATGTTTAATGTGGTCATACAGTTGATCCGGTACGAACTAGTCAACGGACTAGAATGAAATGTTTAATATGGTCATATGGTTGATCCGGTACGAACGGGTCAATGGACTAGAATGAAATGTTTAATATGGTCATACAGTTGATCTGGTACGAACGGGTCAAAGAACAAGATGTTATGTTTAGAATGAATATGTAGGCGATTCGGTGCGAACGGGTCAAATAATAAGAATTTTATGTTTAGAATGAATATGTAGACGATCCGGTACGAACGGGTCAAAGAATAAGAATGTTATGTTTGGAATGATCATGTATACGAATCTGGTACAAGCGGGTTAACGAGCTAGAACATAGTGTTTTAAATAGTCATGTATTTAGTTTGTCGTGAGCGGGTCAAATGTTTATAAATTGATTATTATTCGAACAAGATTAAAGTGATGAAATCGAGTAGATAAGTAAGCAAAATCTAATGTAATGGAAGAATTATAAAATGAAGTTTATGGGAATAATGAAAATGGTGGAATGTCATGTTCAATGAAAGTTATGACTTTACTCTTCTCTTACTTGAATAAATCTTTGTTTATGTTGTAGGTAAACTGCACTATAAGCGGACTCGCGAGCTTGCACCGAACACACGCACAACTCTTTTTTTGCCCTCAACACGCTTCCGAACAAGTTTATGCAATGGGTCAAAACTTTTCGTTGTATATATAGTTAAAGTCTAGTTGTTAGACATGCTCCAAAAACATGTGATTATAACTTTTGTTAAATGGTAGTTGGTTGTATCTAGTTTTTAAAAGGTTAACTTTTTACAATTTGGCCGAATTATAAGTAATATATAAAAGTTTAAATTTGGTCGTAAAAATTCGATGTTTAATATTTGGTTTTGACCGTGTGAAATAATGGGCATTAAAAGTTGGTATCAAAGCGAAGGTTTGAGAGATTCAAGTATAAGTCGAAGTGCTTGAACTCATGCCGAAAGCCCGTGCATAGCGTGTGTGTGTGTGTGTTCGCTCCGAGGCGCAATGCAAGTAAGTGTTTTTAAGATTTTATTGATTACGCATATGGGAAACGGAACGGGATGGCATTTTAAGAGTGTGGCTAGAATTATTAGACTAAGGGTGTTACTAGGTGTTATGGGATGTTATGGAATTATAAATGCATAAGTTAATACTTACAATTTAAAAAACTTGATTTATGAATAATTTGAAATGGAACACTAACATGAATAATACGCTAGTACTTCTAATTGTTAAACACCAGCTTGAGCATAGATTTCATTAACGGTTTTCACTTTAATATAATGTTTCTTTTCTTTTTCTTTTCTTTTGTGTTTTTTCACAAGAATATTAAAATTTAAACATTTCTTAAAATGACCACAAAATTTTTATACTCTAAAGTTTAACGATTTTATTTCTTTTATTTTTTCTTTTGGTTGTTATACAGAGTGTCATTCCCGTAACAAACTAAACCGATATCGATCGGATTTGAATTCCCACCGAATCGCACAAGGGGTTTCAATAATTACTACTTCAAATTATATAATTGTTATTGTTAATAACTAGAGTAAATCAAATTTGCCCCGTTTATCTCACTAATCAAATAACTCAAGATTCTATATAAATATCATCTACAGTAATTTGAAATCACGTTATTATTACTGATCATCAGTTAAAATATAAGTTAAGGATTATACAAAATTTAATTTAAATACTCATTTAATTGTTTATTAGTTTATACTTTAAATATTTTAATGAAAAAAAAACAAAGACGAAATCCATGTAATCTTAAAAAAAATTAAGAAGTTAACCCAAATATAACAATTATATATATTTATATATATTATTAGATATATCAATAATTCTAATACTTAATTATTATTGATCATCAATTAAAATATAAGCTAAGAGTTATATAAAATTTTATTTAGATACTCATTTAATTATTTATCAATTTAATTTAAATACTCACTTAATTATTTATCCATTTATAATTTAAATATTTTAATGAAAAAAAGAAAACAAAGACAAAATCCATGTAATCTCTAATAAATAAAGTTTAAGAAATTAACGCAAAGATAAATTGGATAATGTATAACAATTATTTATATTTATAGAGTGAATTTCAAATTTTGTCCTTTATCTATATATCAAGTTTCAGACGATATCCTTTGTCTTTAAAGTTGACGAGTTTTGTACTTTATGTTTCAAAATGATACACGTTTTGTCCTTTGACCCTAACCCAGTTAAATTTTTTAGTTAAATCAGATGACTAAAGGGTACTTTAGTTTTTTTGCCCATTTATATAAAAATGTTTTAATAAATAAAACAAAAATAAATTTTAAAAATTAATCTATATTAATAATGTCTACCCCTTGCTCTCTCCGTCTCTCTCTACCTCTCTCTCTAATCTCTCTCCACTACCACCAACACCATCAAACATCAACAGACACCACCATGAACTATCACAATCCACCACCAACTACCACCCCCCCCCCCACTCTCAACATCACCACTCTGTCTACACCAACCTCCACCACCCCACCTGCCACCATAAAACCACCACACCACCATTGTCTCCACCAACCACCCCGCCCCACCTGCTACCATAAACCCATCCCAGATAAATAAAACATTAAATTCAAGAAAGAGTGCAAATTCGTGATGCGTATATGCTCAAAAATTTTAAAACAACCAAACTCGACTTCCGAATTAATGCAATAGGGATGACGATAAGCTTCCATTATGCCAATTCTTGGTAAATATCGTCTTGAACTACCACTATACAACACATTAGAGCCGTCACCATAACACCATCACCATCCACCCACCACCGCTGCAATCCCACCATCGCTGCAATCCCACCATCACCACCAACCCACCACTGATGCAACCCCATCGTTTCTTAGATCTGTAACTTACGTTTTTCTCATGATTGAGAAAGTAAAGATGTGTCATAGTAAAACCGACACCGTCTTTGTCTCATTCAATATCAGAATTCAATATCATATGGCACCTCTAGTACTTTTATTAAGGCTTAAAAAGGTTAAAAAAAAAAAAAGGGGGAAAGAAAAATGCATGTCAAAAAAAAAAGGAAAGAAAGCATATGACTTCATAAGTCAAAGGCAATAAAAGGAGGTTCAAACTTCAAATGGTGCACAAACAATCCTTAGTCCCTCACACACAATTTAAAAGTCATGTAGGTTTAGTAGACAAAAGATATCAATCAGATAAACAAGAATGTGGTTGGCTAAACGTATCTCACCTCCTTTAATTTTTATCTTAACCCGTAAGAATATTAAAGTAACGGTTTTTTATTTTTGTTTTTAGCTTATGAATGTATTATTATTGATGTCACAAATTGAAAGGGGTGCAACAAGTAAGAAGTGTAGAAGTTTAGCCCAACTCAAGAACCACAAATTATGCCAATATCATCGGGAATAAATAGATGACCGAGATGTTTGTTCCATGCTGTCAATAAAAATTATTCCACTTAAGTAAAAACAACTAGTTTCTTATAAAGATTAAATGGGAATATATGCACAAACGATTAAATGCACATATGATATTCATATCCTTTAGATTAATACGACATTTTTAGGTATTTATATCTTATCTTTATTTATGTCTATAAAATAAATATTGCTTGTGTCATATCCTTTGTTTAAAACGAATTTTTTATATATATTTTTATATATTATCTATATTTATTATGTCTCTATAAAATAAATATATAATGCTATGTATTGATTACATCTCAAAGATGTAAACGTATACGTATCAAGAATTCAAGATAAAACATCATTTACCGTAAGTTACATTGATTTTTTATTTTTTTTTTACGTTAATTTATCTTACACTATTTCGTATGTTGTTATTATTTGAGTTAGTTTATGCATCACCTTTTTAAATTCACATACGCAACTTGCCCTAGATTAAATATATTTGAAACAATCTCATAGCAAAAATATTTTCTTCGGTAAGAGAGATCTTTGTCTTTAAAGGTTTGTACACTCTGATTGTGGTAAATGTTTATCCAACAGAAGATCAATTACTGGTTTTTGCGTTTTTGAAAAAAAAAATGTTTCATTCTTTTAAAAATAAAAAAACAATTTACAGTGGTATTTAGATCTTTCGCAAAAGTATTTTTTGAAAAAGAAGTTTTATTCTTTAAAAAAAAAACAATTTACAGTGGTATTAGATCTTTCGCAAAAGTATGAATACATAGTTGCCAAAGTATGAATACATATATTTAAGATTATTTGGATTTTTAATATTTTTAAGGAATTGAATGTACAAAGTTATGTCTATTGCTACATATTTTGTTTTTCATTTCAAGATTGAACAAAATATTTTTGAAATTGATTTACATTATATAAAGAAAAGTTTATTTATAACACCATTATAATTGTTAAGACTCAAAAAAACAGATTGCTGGTATTTTCACAAAGTTTGTGTATTATTCTACAGAATATTTTGTGACCAGGTGGAATTGGTAGATGTATTTGAGATTTTGAGCCTTGGTTTGAGAAATAAGATGTTGAAAATATTCACCAAAATTATTGACCAAAATTTGGGCTCTTTATTTCTGCACCATTTCACATGTTGGGCCGTAGGTTCTTGAATTCTTGTATGTGTGAAGTTTGTGGAGGCTAATTTTAAAATGTAGGCCCATCGATTAGTTAAAAGTTAGGTTTTAGTAATAAACATAGTTTTTTTATTTTTTTTTAACGGCAAAGGTTACATAATTCATACTTTTAAGTTACAACAAATTTACCCCATACCAGGATTTAAACTCTGGTTTCTCCCCAAAACACACAAAGCCTCTACCACCCCACCAAAGTGATGATGGCAATAAACATAGTTTTTAAAAGAGTTAATTACACGGATGGTCCTCCCATTCACATTAATGGTTCCTAACATTGAATTTTCATAATTATGATAGCCCTTACCGGCTAACGTTGTTAAGTTTTCCGATATAACCAAACTACCCTCTGTATTTAAAACAAAACAATAAGGGAAGACTACTCATGTTCACTCTTCATCCATGGTTAAATGTGCATACATAGAAACCTGCAGACAAATGAATATATTGATTAGTTCTTTTGTTCGTAGTAATCAATACTCAACCTGTTTTTAAAGTGTTTAACAACACTCGTAGCAAACAAACATTTAGGTGTAAGTGGTATTTATATAAGATAATCATGGTTTGAATTTCAATAAATTTTCACTATTAAAGGCTTAATATTATATTATGTTTGAAATAAGAACCCTTTTCAGGTGACGTAATTCAAAAATATCATGACCGTTGTAAATCTAATACATAAAAATATGTTATTCTTAGGGTTCAATTTAAAATTATCTTTATAATTATATTTTATAAATTAAAGATATATTTGAAGTAAAGTAAGATTTTGTGGTAGTGTTTAGCGAAGATAATCTAACCAGATAATTTTGTGGTAATGTTTAACGAATATAATTTAATCAAATATATTGGTCAACTTAAAGATATATTTGAATTAAAATATGGTATTAAAGAAATGATTATACAATAAGTAATGTGGTTATTCTAAGTAATGTTGTTATTTATGATATTCTATTCTATTGATAACAAAGTGAATTGTGAATATTAGTAATTATTTATTGGTCCAATTTTATTAGTAACATTATTATACAAGTTCGTTTAATATATTTTTTTTTCAAACTTTCTCTCTTTTTCTTTCATTTCCTTTTTGTTATTTTTTTCTTTTCCACATATATTTAGATTTTTTTCCTTTTTTTCTTCCTTTATGTTTTAACTCCCATTGTATTAATATTAAACTTGAATTACGACAGCGCCGTAAAGTACGGGTTAAATATTAGTTAACCCATTTTAAAAATAATAAAAAATCAAATTAAATATGATTTGTTTGAGGGATCATATGGTGTTGGTACGTGCATTTATTATAATCGTTTATTAGAATGAACATATTAAACAACAAATCACTGCTACAGTTAACTTTGTTTTATTTTTGTTTGAGTAAATTACAAAACTTGCCCTTTACGTTGACACCGTATTGCAAAGTGTGTCCTTTGTCTTTAATATTTACAAAAAACGTACTCGATATTTACAAACCCTTGTATGTTATGTCCTTTAGATCTAACTCAGTTATTTTTCATAGTTAAATCTGGTCAAATAGACCTACATAAAATAAATGTATTTTAGTTATTTTACCCCACTCTCTCTGATCCAAAACCCATCTCTTTCCCTTAATTCTATCCCTCTCTACAATAAGAGTAAATTAAAAAAATCCATGATCCACAACTTCACTAGTCACCTTCAAAATTTAAAACTAAAAATCAAAAGGTTTGGTTAAAGAGAAAATCAATAATAAACCAATTTCCATTTCCATTGTAATACATACAGTAACAACTGGAACTTGTAGATAGCTCTCTGTATAGACCGCCATAGCTCTCTCTCTCTCTACAAACTCTCTCTCTCTCTTTATCTCTCTCTATACATACAGATTAACCATCAAACCCTCAAATTCCAGAAACAATAACCTAACTAATTGAATTATGAATATTCCAAAACCTCTCTCTCTTTGTATACACACAAATCCAACTGTTTCAACAACGGCGAAGCTGTAGCGGTGATGAACGCAAAGCTATGGCGGAGTTGTAGCGGTGATGAACGGATAGCTATGGCGGTGGTGAACGAAGCTATGGCGGTGATGCCGGCGGCAGATTTGTGGACAGTTGGATCTGTGTGTATATATATAGAAAGAGAGAGTTGGTGGTGAACGGAGCTATGGAGGTAATGATGGCAGCGGATTTGTAGACGGCGGCAGATTTGTGGACGGGTGGATCTGTGTGTGTATATATAGAGAGAAAGTTGGTAGAGAAGAGAGTTAAAGGGGAAGAGATGGGTTTTGGATAAGAGAGAGGGGGTAAAATGACTAAAATATCTTTATGTACGGTTCATTTGTTCAGATTTAACCATGAAAAATAACTGAGTAAGAGTTAAAGAACATAACGTGTAAGGGTTTGCAAACATTGAGTACGTTTTTTTGTAAACGTCGAAGACAAAGTACACGTTTTGCAATATGGTGTGAACATAGCGTACGAGTTTTGTAATTTACTTTTTTGTTTCCATCAAAGGCTGCATAACAACAAATCAGTGCTACAGTTGACTTTGTTTTATTTTTGTTTCCATTAAAGGCTGCATTCATGGATGTCGTTGCAGCTTTTGCATCAAATCCATATAAAATATCTCGTGTAAAAACAATGATGTTTGGTTTCTCAGCTTGGCTTCGATCATATGGTTGATAAAATCATTTGTATTGAGATGTGGGTGAAACAAAGAGGGTGATTGTTTTTTCGACCAGTGGTGACCTATTATGGGTTTGGATTAGATGAGGAAGATGGGTATGGGGTGGGGTAGTACCATATCATGCTATTTAATTGAATCAATCTTAGGTCTTTTGATTTAACTTTGTATTTCTGTTCTTAAATACTAAGGTTAGCTTGGTTATTTTATATTTAACAGAGAAAATTAACGATCATCCAGGTCAAGGAACTTCATATTTGTAAAATATATAAAATAAAACCATCTGTGTAATTTTGAAAAATTGTGACACAAATTGCAGTTTATGCAAAGCACAAGCACCGTCTGAGTAATAAACTCCTTTTAAAGTTAGTAAAAGACTACACAGTCTGTAAAACTGCGCGCGCACACACACACATATATATATAAGGTTAGGATCATGTGAGAAACACTTGGCTAATTGAGAAACTTGAGAAACATTCTGGACCACACATTTTTTCAAAGCTTTTCGTAATATACACATATGTATAGTTTAAAATTGACTATATACATATGTGTATAATTCAATATGCATATATGTATATAGTCAATTTTAAACTATCCATATGTGTATATTACGGAAAGCTTAGGGAAATGTGTGGTCCAGAATGCTTTTTAAGTTTCTCAAATAGGGTAGACTTCTCTTAGGATCCTTACCCTATATATATATATATATATGTGTATATATATAGGTTAAAATGAGAACCACCACGAGTTGCGAGAACCGTGAGAACTTTTTGATCCAGGACGAGTTGGGCCAATTTTTTTTTGCACAAACGTAGATGGAAATATTATAAACACACCTGAAAAAAATTGTCGCGGTTGTAGTTTTGTATGATACAAGATTTTTTTACGCCTGTGCGTAAATTAAATTTTACAATTTAGGCCCAGACGTAAAAAAACCTGCATCAGTCAAAACTACTGTCTCGACAATTTTTTTTACTTTTTTTACAGATGTGTTTTTAATGTTTTCATCTACGTTTGTGCAAAAAGAATTGCCCAACTCGCACCGGATCAAAAAGTTCTCGGGTTCTCGCAACTCGTGGTGGTTCTCATTTGAACCGAATCGTGTATATATATATATATGTATATATATATATATATAGAGAGAGAGAGAGAGAGAGAAAGAAAGAGAGAGAGAGTATTGGGTTCTGTAACAGTCAAAAGTGTGAAAATCGTGAGAACGATTCTCAGCTACAAGATCTTTGTGACTTGTGGTAGTGAGCAGACTTTGGTGCATCAGATGACTTTGTAGTTAAGGAATCGAAAGACGTCGTCATAATTGAGGAATCGAAAGATGACGGTTCAGATCTAGAAAATGTGCTAGTTATTTTCGATCTAAACATTTTCTTAAGGTTGATCTTTGCGGCGAATTCCATGATCCTAACATCTAAAATAATTTCTTCATTTTTTTTCGTTTTTATATGTAACTACGACATGATGATATCTGAAACTTTTCAAAAAAAAAAATCAATCTAACACATAACATTAAAAATATTTAACATGTCAAATTAGAATTGTTTGTTGTTTGGATTTGAACATGATTTCTTTTATTTTATATTGAGTTTAACATGTTAAATTGAAATTATTTTATAATTAAATAGCTTTGCTATTAAAATATTTTTTGGAATACGAGTCTACTTAATATATTTTAGCTAAAAGATTCACAACAAAATAAGTTAGAAACTATTTTTATAGTATAAAATTATGAAAAACACATAAACTAATATATTAAATACATGTTAGAGTTGTTATTTATTGTAGGGTTTTTCGTATTGTTTGTTGTTTGGATTTGCACTTGATTTCTTTTATTTTATATTATATTTAGTTTCATACAGATTTAACATATTATTTTTAAATTGTTTACATGAAAAGGGCACTGTCATCTACATATTAAGTTATGACTCATAGTTTATAAAATACATCGAGTTGCTATTTATTTATAGGGTTTTTCATATTGTTTGTTATTTGGATTTAAACTCGATTTATTTTATTTTATATATAGTTTCATACAGATTTAACATATTGAAATTGTTTTACATGAAACATATGATAAAGCCGAAGCAGTGGCTAACAAAGCAATTTATATAGTGGATCTTTTTCTAAGGGCTTTAATGAAGGACAAAGTAGAACTTAAAGAGTTTATAGAATCTGAGAACAAATATAGAAACTAAATAGCTAAATGGAGAAAAATTATCTAAAGAAGCTCGGTATTAATCAATGCTTGGAGAATGTATTCCGGAAAATAATGAAATTGAAAATCCAAAAGGAATTAGAAACAAAGAATCTGGAACTGAGAATAGTTTAAATGTGACATTTGTGGATTATCCATACTTTTTAACCTGATCCGTTTTCATTTTTGATGTAATCCAATCTATTATCTATGCAATAAAAACTTTGGAAATTCAATGTTATTTTGTTTTTTGATACATATACTATTACACATGCTAATTCACAATCTATACATGCTATAAACATGATATTATATTAACGGTATACGTTGAAATTGGCTAAACGGGACATTTTAGTGATTAAACAAACTTAGGGAGTAAACCTGCCAAATAATCAAACTTTTTGGATCTTCGGTCCACCCGGAGGCGCACCACATGACAACCAAGACTACTCCCCCTACGACACGTGTGGGACTTTCTGGTTCAGCCAGCTTTGTCGCGAACAAGGTGTAACGCCCGACTCCGTAACTTGCCAAATTAATCATTTTGACTCCCAAATCAGTTTCTTATCCAATTCTATGAACCTAGTCTTGATTCTAACCCAATTCCAAGTCTTAATCCAACTTGTAACTCTCATATTCAAACTCATTCAAGACCTATTAACTCCTATTATGAACATAATCAATTAGTGTCTTTAACATGAAATTTAGATGTAATTCTTATTCTTAGACCCATTTCGAACCCAGTAAACCAGAAACCCACAACCAATTACACGAGTTTCTCTACAATTTCAAGGATCAAGAAGCTAGGGCTTTGAACTTCCTTCTCCAAATCCAAACTCAATTCTTGTCCGACTTAGGTAATTCTTAAGCCTAAACGGCTTATCTCCATGTCCTCTAAGCCCTCTATCAATTTATGTTGATAAATGGTAATTGCATCTCGATTTGAGAACCATATTTTGGGGTTCATAACCATTTGGGGATTTTTTTTATATTTTTGTATTATAATTTACTTAACCAATCACGTGTTATTCAAATCCATGCGTATTAATGTTTTACACTTGTTATGATGATTAGCCATATTTGTATAAATTCTATGATTTTTATTCATTATATTCTAGATAAATCATTATATATTATTTATTTGAAATAATATATATCAAAATCATGAAACATAGACATTGTTAAGTTCCAGAGATAATATTGGTAATCCAAAAAGTATAATTTTACCACTTATTATTATACATACTACACTATTATATATATATATATATATATATATATATATATATATATAATATATGAAACGCTTAATTTGCTTTTTACTAATCCATATAATTTTCCTTGGACTTTATGGCACACCCCGATATATCGATATCATCAAAGGGCGTGATCTGACTGGTATCTTCATTGCATAGCGGAAGTATTTAAAGCTAAGACTTCTAGAGAGTGAACGCCCGCTAAGTACTCGAATTCCCATGGGTTCTCCTATTCCAACCCTGCCATAGTTCAAAAATATAACCTGAGAAAGAAACATGCATAAAAAATCAACATAATGTTGGCGAGTTCATAGTTTGTTTGAGAAAGATTTAAAATAAATCTTTTTGGTAACCGGTTTAAATATTGTTGAGAAAATGTAATAAAACCATTTTTCTCGGCATGTTAATTAAAACTTTGTATTTGTATAAAATTCGGTATGCAAAAGCGTCTATGAAATCGTTGATCATTAATGTTTTGCAAGGACATTAATATGTGTGACGACGTAAGAAGCAATCCAAACCTAGATGATTTTACGCCGATTACCCTCGACTGGGACACAAATGCACTCTTTCGTGTGCGTCCATGACCAAGAGTGGGGCTCGCCAAAACCCGATAGATCTAACCTTTTGTACCGTGGTCTATACAAGATTAATGGTGCTTAACTACCAACCTATTCGCACGTGATCTAAGGTGTTTCATTTCCTAGCTTATCATACCATTGTACATGTATCCCCCCCCCCCCCGATAGTTGTAAAGCTGTAAAACGTTTAAGATGAAAAGGGGGACATGAACTCACTGAGTCCTTGTGCCTCACACAAATGAAAATGGGCCTTGCCCGTTTGAGTCTGTAAGCAGGAGCAACCGGTCCCCTTGTTTATATGTAGGACAACTCAGTCCCGTTGTAACTAGGACAATCCCGTCCTTAAGATGTATGTAACTCATGCACGTTTCGAAAATACGCGTGTGTTTTAAACCGGTATGTTTAGCATAAACCTTTTGTAAACCATTTGAGTTTGTTGGAATTCGTTCGTATCATGGTTTAGAAACATATAGTTTTCGTTCATCGAAATTTTGTATACTTTTGCAAAACCTGCATGTCTTTCCACCCCCGAAAACATTTATAAAAATGTTAATTGTAAAATGTGGGGGTTATGAACTCACCTCGATGTCCAATGCAAAGCTAGCATAATATGATTTCAGGATGTTGTTCCAATAACGTAAACTCGCTAGCATGGAACTATCTCATTCCTATCAAGGAATAACTTATAAGTTTCTAAATACGACGTAGCTAAACTACGTGTCACCGAGCTCTACTGAATCGCTAACTGAACGATACGATGGTAAGTTGTTTACTTAATGGAAAAGAATAAGTTATACTTGTTAGGTTCCATTTAATGTCGGTTATGATTACTAAGTCTTGGAAACACTTAGTTTCCAAGGGGTTTAGCGTGTGTGTGTATGTGTGTGTATATATATATGGTATGGTATTAGTCGTCCCGATTGGTCGTGCGTGTACGTAACAAATATTTATATGAAAGTAATATGTTGTAACTCGTATAATGTAGATGTAAATTCATATAGGTATATATATGTAAAGGTCGTGTAGCCGAATTAGAAATCCCGCGTCTTGTGGATAATTATCAAAATACTTATATAGTTATATGCTCGTTAGGTGTCACACCCTGACCCGCAGCGGAATAGGTGATCGGGGCATGATTAGGTTGATCCAAAGAGCTTATGACTTGCTATTACGAGTTTTAATTAATCGTTAATCCAAACTATATGTTTCACATAACAAATAATTCTCATAAATGATTACAAATGAGACATTGATCATAACCACTGGCTACATTATCCATTCTTGTTAACTAAGGCTTATCATATGCCCAATCTCCTCTTCATACCTGTTCACCTGTATCATGTGTAAAAAATGGTTTTTGGGTCAACAAAAGTTGGTGAGTGAACCTTATTGTTATTTGAAAATTTAAAATAAGGGTTTAAATTTGATTTATTTAGAAAACGTGCGTTAACCAATGTAAGTAATCATGTTGTATGTTATATGTCAAACTCATAACACAACCTCAAACATAAACAAGCCAACTGAAATGATTCAATAAATGTATACATGTTGCACGGTACTATGGTGTGCCAATGAATGAATGTATATTGCACGGTATTGTGGTGTGCCAATGAATGAATGTATGTTGCACGGTATTATGGTGTGCTGCAAGGTCTAAGCTCAATCAAACGGAGTTGTCTTTGTATGGTTGGCAACGTCAAGTTCTACTCATAGGTAACGGGGAACAGACGAGCCTATGATGATATGATGTCCAAAATGTATGAAAATGCACCAAATGATAAACAACCAAACAACACATAACATAGATACTTCACATAATGGTAATTGCACATATTTAATCTTGTAAAATGTGAAAAAAATATGCGACACATGATACACCCCACAACGTATATAAAAAATAAAAAGGGGAGTTGTAAGATTCACTCACAGTGGTTACATTTGCGATTCCTTGTGAAAATAAGGCACAAGTAAAAGGAGAAATCCCAAGCGTGATTTAACCTAGACAAACGAATGCAACAAGGAAAGAGTAAACGTTATGCTAGGCATAGCTAAATGAACGAACATGATATGTTGGACTCGTTGGGCCTAACGAGCCTCTACAAGGCTACACCAAGCCTGTCACACCCCGACCCGCAGCGGAATAAGAGTCGGGGCATAATTGGGTTATCACCGAATGCCAGCCTAGACAGGACGTTCCGACTACCGGTACTGGTACCCTTCCAGTTACTACATGCCCGTCATGAGAACTCACTTTGATGAGATTTGAAAACACGAAAATCATTGTAAAAGCAATCATGAAGTGGTGTGTGCTTTCATGGATGTGATATGTTATGAGTATACGATTCATGATAGGCATTATATGATAATACATACTTATGAACATGCTTGCACAATATTAAATGTAACATTTAACATATAACATCATGAAATTTGGCATGTAACACACAAAAATCTTATAAGTTTCTATTCGACTATAGTATAGGCTCTAAGGGTCTAATAACCTATCCTATATCCCTATAGTCATGGCTCTGATACCAATCTGTCACACCCCGACCCGCAACGGAATAAGAGTCGGGGCATAATTGGGTTATCACCAAAGCTCATGACATTTACTATTATGTTTCATATTTAATAAAGTCAAAGTTACATTTTCAAATATCCAAACATGTTCATTCAATACAAAGGAAATAAACCAAACATAACAATCCCCACTCTAAAATGTTTTATTCTTCTAGTCCAAGTCCTATGTGTTCCAAGCTGCTGCTGGTTCACCTGTATCATGTGTAAAATGGGAGTTTTTGGGTCAACATAAGTTGGCGAGTGAACCTTATTAGATAAACATTTATTAATAAATTAATTGTTAGTTTATCAATGAAAATTAGTGCATAATCATAGATGAGCAAATGTAAATAATCAAACAATGGCAAATAGCAGTCACAACTATAATATACAATAACACATGCCAGCATACATGAACATACCAACATCATACTGTAAATAACATAAATGAAACTGTGCGATCAAGGCTCAATCAAACGGAGCCGATCGTATTGCATGTACTGAGAATGAAAATGTCTGTGCGATCAAGGCTCAATCAAACGGAGCCGATCGTATGTGGGCACGCCAGGTTCAACCGCATAATAAAATGGGGAACATGCTCAACGCTCATAATGTAATGGGGAGCGGCGGCCTATGAAATTGCATGTACTGAATAATAAATTGCATCCAATAATAACTACTTAACAACAACAAACTGAATACACATGTTCATGATATGATGTATGCACAATGGTTTAGTTATAATATATATGTACAAAGACACATGATACACCCCAAAACGTGATTAAAACGGGGAATTTGTAAGATTCACTCACCTTGGGTGCGTTGGATTGGAGATGGTGTTACGCGCACGAATTAGATGAGCGGAACAACGGGGATTACTAACCTAAGTAATAACGGAAAAATATATTAAATGGGTGGATTTTCTTAAGGATTTTAATGAAATCTTTAGATATATTTTTGTGAGTTTATGGCTATTTTCTATCTTTAAAAATGTTATTTTTAAGTATTTTTAATTGATTTTTAAATTAAATTAAATAAATAAAAATATAAAAAAATTGTTTATTTAGCGTTGACCGTTGACCGTGGACCGTTGACCGGTTCGGTCAGCGTATTAGTTTGCGCCGGGTGAGGCTCGAACCGGCGACCTCCCGTACGAGTGCACGCAGCTCTACCAACTGAGCTACGTGTCTAACCCGAAATAATCTTGTTTTTATTTATACTTATACACTTATTCAGTTAATCCGAAATTCTCTTTAATTTCAAAAACATTTTAATTCAACGGACCGGTGCAAGTGACGGGTTTCGAACGCGCGACGTGTGGTTCATGTTGCACACAGTCCACCGCTGGACTGTGTGTCTAACCTGGTTATTATCTTAGTTTTTATTATACTTAACAACTAACTGGGTTATCCCGATTTAGTTTAAACAAAAAGGCCTTTTATTATACAAGGAGTGCCTATAGCAGGAATCGAACTCGGGACGTGCGTGTGTATTTTGCACACAGTCCACCGCTGGACTGTGTGTCTAACCCGTTTAAAATACCGATTTTAATTAGTCTTAACTTGTATTGCGTCTTCATCTTCTTCGTTGATTTTACACGGATAAACATATTCCGACTGTTATGACTTATACGCTTTTCAGACATTACAAGTAATTTAAAAGTAAAGAATGGAGAGAGTTTGGGGAAAAAGATGTACCGATTGAGGTTGTTCACAGAATTTCCGGCAGAGGTTCGTCGGTACTGAAGGTGAACTCCGGCTGTTGAAACCAATTAACAGCTTTGTTCAATTATTTAAGAAGTTGAGTCACTTAAACAAGGTTTAACAGAAGTTTGGGAGATCATACCCGTTCACGGTGTGTTTCCGGCAATTTCAGAAGTTTTCCGGTGAAGGTAAGATTTTCGACAAATGTTGACTAGGATCGATTCTGATGGTGGAGTTGTGTTAGTGACTGATTAATCACATGATTGAAACAGAAAGAGTCGGAGGAAATACCGTGTGGATGTGAGTCCCGGTGTTCCGGCGACTTGCAGAATTTTTCTGGCGGTCTGATTCAAGCTTCTCCGGTGGACTGTAAGGTTGCGGAAATGCAATTGGGAGTCTTGCAAAGTGTTTTGAGTCGCAGGAAGGGTCTAGGATTGTAGTAAACCGAGAATTGAAAACTTTCGGTTATTAAACCGATCTACTTCCGAATTCAAGTTACACTCATTGCAGCATTGATTGGAATCGTCCGTTTATCGGTTATACTCGCTGAATCGCGAGTATCCAAATCGACTTTGGGTGTTTGATAACCGATTTCAGTTACAATTTGTAAAATCGGTTGATTTACCTTAGTCCATAAAACTTATTTGTTTCCTAAAGATAACAGAAAACAAACAAGTGGCAGAGTGGTCTTGTGATTGGGTGATAAATCGCTGAAGTGCCTTGGCTGACCCGGGATCGAGTCCCGGCAGCTTCATAATTTTTTTATTTATTTTATTTTATCTTTTTATCAAATATAATTTTTATAGTTTAGTTTATTTATTAATTATGTATTGTTTTAACTCAAAATAATCATAAATATTTAATGTAACCTTTATAACTTGATACTTGATTACAAAACGGAGCGGGTTTTGAAAACCCGATTTTTTACAAATCTTACAGTATCCCCTACTTTTAGGAATTTCGTCCCGAAATTTAAGTAGTTGAAGTAGTAGGAAAAAGATGCGGGTATTTTTCACGCATTGAGTCTTCACGTTCCCAAGTAAACTCAGGTCCTCGTTTCAACTCCCAGCGTACCCTAACAATTGGAATGCGACTTCGTCGAAGACGTTTCTCCCCGTAGTCCATGATCTCCACTGGTCTTTCAATAAAATGCATAGATTCATCAATCTGGATATCTTCCAGCGGAATATGGAGATTCTCATCAGCGAGGCACTTCTTCAAGTTCGACACGTGGAATGTGGGATGAATCCTGTTGAGTTCTTCTGGTAGGTTAAGCTTGTATGCTACAGGACCTACTCTTTCGAGTATCTTGAAAGGTCCTACGTAACGAGGTGCTAGCTTCCCCTTTTGACCAAAACGAACTACTCCCTTCCACGGTGATACTTTTAAAAGCACATGATCACCAATGTTAAACTCTAAGGGCTTCCGTCGTTTATCTGCATAACTCTTTTGACGACTTTGAGCCGCTAGAAGATTGTTTCGAATTTGATGGATCTTGTCTGTGGTTTCTTGGATCAATTCTGGACCAGTAATTTGTGCTTCCCCAATTTCGTGCCAACATACAGGAGATCGGCACTTACGTCCATATAAGGCTTCAAAAGGTGCCATGCCGATGCTCGAATGATAGCTGTTGTTGTACGAAAATTCAACTAATGGTAGGTGGGCGTCCCAATTTCCCTTGAAGTCTATAACACATGCTCTAAGCATATCTTCAAGAGTTTGAATGGTGCGCTCAGACTGTCCATCAGTTTGAGGATGATAGGCGGTACTGAGATCTAATCGTGTGCCCATAGCGGATTGAACTGCTTGCCATGTTCGTGAGGTGAAACGACCATCACGATCAGAAATAATACTCAACGGTACCCCATGTCGACTTACGATTTCGTTGATATAAATACGTGCAAGCTTTTCGTTCTTGAAATCTTCACGGATAGGAATAAAGTGAGCTGATTTTGTAAGTCGGTCTATAATTACTCATATTGTGTCATACCCACCAGAAGTGCGAGGTAACCCGGTAATGAAATCCATGGTTATATTTTCCCACTTCCATACAGGTATTTCCGGTTGGACTAGAAGTCCTGAGGGTCTTTGGTGTTCAGCCTTCACCTTGGAACATGTGAGACACTTGGAAACAAAAATGGCAATATCCTTCTTCATTCCAGGCCACCAATAGGTGTATCGTAGGTCTTGATACATCTTATCGGCTCCTGGGTGTATAGAATATCGCGTTTTGTGAGCTTCATTCATAAGAGTTTCACGAAGATTGTTGTGGTTAGGAATCCCGATACGATCTAGGTAATACAGAATACCGTCTGATTTAGTTTCAAGTTTTAGCTCGGCTCAACAGGACATCTCCTTTCGTACATCTTCTTCTGTTATTGAAACGTGTTGGGCTTCTCGAATTTGATCTTTAATGTCGGTTATAATTTGCGAACATAGAAGATGAATGGAGTTCGCATAACCCTTTCGACTAAGTGCATCAGCCACCACAATTGCTTTACCAGGGTGGTATCTAATTTCACAGTCGTAATCATTCAGAAGTTCGACCCATCTTCGTTGCCTCATGTTTAACTCTTTTTGATTGAAGATATGTTGAAGACTCTTGTGGTCAGTGTATATTTCACACTTAGTACTAGAGATAATGTCTCCATATCTTAAGAGCGAATACAACGGCTCCGAGCTCTAGGTCATGAGTGGTGTAGTTCTTTTCATGTGTCTTGAGTTGTCTTGAGGCATAAGCTATGACTTTTCCTCTTTGCATGAGAACGCAGCCTAATCCTTGCCCTGACGCGTCGCAATAGACTACAAAATCATCACAACCTTCAGGAAGAGTGAGGATTGGTGCATCACAAAGTTTTTGTTTAAGAGTTTGAAAAGCTTCTTCTTGCTTGGATCCCCATACGAAAGGCTTTCCCTTATGAGTTAAAGCCGTGAGTGGCACAGCAATGCGAGAAAAATTTGAAATGAACCGACGATAATAGCCAGCTAGTCCAAGAAAAGATCTTACTTCAGTTGGTGTACGTGGAGCTTGCCATTCTTGAACTGCTTTGATCTTTGAAGGGTCAACATGTATTCCCTTGTCATTGACTACATGCCCGAGGAATTGCACCTCTTTTAACCAGAATTTACATTTGGAGAACTTGGCATAAAGCTTTTCCTTTTCTAGAAGTGCAAGAACTAGTCGAAGATGACGCTCATGATCAGCTTTAGATTTTGAATAGATAAGAATATCGTCGATGAAAACTATAACAAATCGATCAAGGTAAGGTTTGCAGACTCTGTTCATTAGGTCCATGAAGACAGCTGGTGCGTTGGTTAATCCAAACGGCATAACCATGAATTCATAGTGGCCATAACGAGTTCGAAAAGCAGTCTTAGGGACGTCTTCTTCATGCACTCTAAGTTGATGATAGCCAGATCGAAGATCGATTTTTGAAAAGCAGCTGGCACCTTGTAGTTGGTCAAGAAGATCATCAATGCGAGGTAAAGGATAGCGATTCTTGATGGTTAACTTGTTGAGCTCCCTGTAGTCGATGCACATACGAAAAGATCCATCTTTCTTCTTTACAAAAAGGACAGGTGCACCCCAAGGCGACGAGCTAGGACGTATGAATCCCTTGTCAGTCAACTCTTGCAATTGACTGGCTAGCTCTTGCATTTCAGAGGGGGCTAACCTATATGGAGACTTTGCAACTGGTGTAGCACCAGGTATAAGATCAATACGGAATTCGACGTCTCTAACTGGAGGAAGTCCTGAAATGTCGTCAGGAAAAACTTGTGGGAAGTCTTTTACTACAGGAATGTCTTCAAGTTTCTTCTCCATGGTTCCCTTTTTGATGATATGAGCTAAAAACGTGACATAATTCTTGCGAAGATATTTTTGAGCTTGAAGACAAGACATTAAGCTGAGCCCTTTCGACGAGGTTTCTCCAATGATTCGAAGAGTCTGACCGTTTGAAAGAGGAATACGAATAAATTTTTCATGACATACAACTTCCGCCTGATGTTGACTGCGCCAATCCATACCGATTATGATGTCAAAACTTCCCAGCTTCATAGGAATAAGGTCGACTGAGAAATTGTGGTCGTTTAATGTGAGTGTACAGTTGCGTAAAATAGAGTCTAATGAAACTGGTTTCCCGTCCGCAACTTCTACCGTTATGGATTCCGTGAGCTTATCCTGATTTTTGCTTAATATAGGTTCAAACTCTAAAGACACAAAACTTCTATCTGCACCAGTATCAAATAATATAGATGCATATCTACCATTTATAAGGAACGTACCGTTGACCACATTGCCGTCAGCTCTGGCCTGGTTAGCGTTGATATTGAAAGCTCTCCCTCTTGCAGGTGGGGGAGCTTGGTTTGCTTGGTTCACTGGGTTGGCTTGGGCCTGAGCATGAATAATATTAACCAGCCTTGGACATGTGTTTCTGAAATGACTCGGGTCGCCGCAATTGAAGCAAGCCCGCATAGGTTGGCCCATAGGATAATTGGGTTGGTAGTATGTTTGGGCTAAATGTTGGGTGGGTGGAAATGGTAGGGGTTGTTGGGCTTGACCCATTAACTGTTGGTGGGTTTGGGTTAAAGGTTGGTGTCGGTTTGTTCGTTGAGGCATGCGGCAGTTTTGAACAGTATGTCCTGCGCGACCGCAGCCGGTGCAGTATTGGCAAGGATGATCAGGGGAATGGTGATATTGGCAACGGTTACATTTTGGTAACGGGCCTGTGTAGGGTCTTCTGTATGGTGCGGGTGAAGGAGTGACTTGAGTAATGGGTGCAGCAGGAATAGGGGTGTTGGTTTGGGTAACTGCAAAATTTCTGGTGTTACGCTTCCTCTTGTTAGCAAACTTAGAGGAAGGAATGGGGTGGTTTGAAGTTTGTCCCTCAACAGGGGCTTTCTTCTTCTCTTCTTTGAACTTCCCGTTGTGAATTTGGTTTTCGGTCAGTTCAGTTGCTAACTCCATAGCAGCTTCAAGTGTTACTGGTGAAACGCTGAGAACTGAATCTTGGATTTTCGAGGGAAGTCCTCGAATATAATGCTCGATCAGACGATAGGTTGGAGTGAATAAATTTGGAACCATTTGGTTCAACTCCAAGAACCTCTTGTTGTAGGTAGAGTGATCACTCTCCTTTTGCTTTAGAGCATGAAATTCATCCTCCAACTTCTTAATTTCACTTCTAGGACAGAAACGCCTAGTCATGATTTCCCTTAACTCCTCCCAAGTTAAGGCCATCGCATCTTCAGTTCCCCTCTTCCCTTTCTCAGTATTCCACCAAGTGAGAGCTACTCCAAGTAGTCTTCCGGTGGCGTATCGAACCTTGCGATCCTCAGGACAATCGCAGTTTAGGAAGGTGTTTTCCATCTCCTCGAACCAATGTAGGAGAGCAGTGACACCCTCGGTCCCTTCAAATTTAGGAGGATCACAGGACTTAAAATGTTTGTAAGAGCACTTGTTGATAGGAGGGTTGTCGATGTTCTGGTCCTGTTGTCGTGGAGGGTTAGTAGGATTTGTAGCAAGGGCTTGTTGTCCTTGGACCACAATGTCAGGAAGTATCATGGCCATTTGTTTCGCGATCTGAGTGGCCAAACGTTCCTGAGACCTTCCCGATCTTTTACCTCTTCGTTGCTGTCTAGACGACATCTACAGGATCATAAAATGAGAAGATTGTGAGTTTATGGTGTCCTTTTAGGTGTCATGTGTCTTTAAGAAAATGAAAATAACATAAATATCAATAATGCAACTACATCCATAGGATGTCTTGGGTTCGCTCATGTTGGGCCTCAAATGTCCCCCATACCTTCACCTACATAGTCATGTGGGCCCCCATGGCTATTGGCTTGGTAGGATTCACATTAGTATTGGCAATTTAACACTCGCATCCCCCGAATGCAAACCACAAAATATGTTCATGAGATGTTTGGTCGGAACGTGTCCAGGTGTAGACACAATGACAACTCAAAGTGGGGTTAGCTCACACGACGTTTGGTATAGCATGCTTTGGCCTAATAGGTACTTCGTACTCTCATCGTTAGTCTCCAGGTAGGCAAACTGGTCCTTTATTTTGGATTTATACGAATGCCAGCCTAGACAGGACATTCCGACTACCAGTACTGGTACCCTTCCAGTTACTACATGCCCGTCATGAGAACTCACTTTGATGAGATTTGAAAACACGAAAATCATTGTAAAAGCAATCATGAAGTGGTGTGTGCTTTCATGGATGTGATATGTTATGAGTATACGATTCATGATAGGCATTATATGATAATACATACTTATGAACATGCTTGCACAATATTAAATGTAACATTTAACATATAACATCATGAAATTTGGCATGTAACACACAAAAATCTTATAAGTTTCTATTCGACTATAGTATAGGCTCTAAGGGTCTAATAACCTATCCTATATCCCTATAGTCATGGCTCTGATACCAATCTGTCACACCCCGACCCGCAGCGGAATAAGAGTCGGGGCATAATTGGGTTATCACCAAAGCTCATGACATTTACTATTATGTTTCATATTTAATAAAGTCAAAGTTACATTTTCAAATATCCAAACATGTTCATTCAATACAAAGGAAATAAACCAAACATAACAATCCCAACTCTGAAATGTTTTATTCTTCTAGTCCAAGTCCTATGTGTTCCAAGCTGCTGCTGGTTCACCTGTATCATGTGTAAAATGGGAGTTTTTGGGTCAACATAAGTTGGCGAGTGAACCTTATTAGATAAACATTTATTAATAAATTAATTGTTAGTTTATCAATGAAAATTAGTGCATAATCATAGATGAGCAAATGTAAATAATCAAACAATGGCAAATAGCAGTCACAACTATAATATACAATAACACATGCCAGCATACATGAACATACCAACATCATACTGTAAATAACATAAATGAAACTGTGCGATCAAGGCTCAATCAAACGGAGCCGATCGTATTGCATGTACTGAGAATGAAAATGTCTGTGCGATCAAGGCTCAATCAAACGGAGCCGATCGTATGTGGGCACGCCAGGTTCAACCGCATAATAAAATGGGGAACATGCTCAACGCTCATAATGTAATGGGGAGCGGCGGCCTATGAAATTGCATGTACTGAATAATAAATTGCATCCAATAATAACTACTTAACAACAACAAACTGAATACACATGTTCATGATATGATGTATGCACAATGGTTTAGTTATAATATATATGTACAAAGACACATGATACACCCCAAAACGTGATTAAAACGGGGAATTTGTAAGATTCACTCACCTTGGGTGCGTTGGATTGGAGATGGTGTTACGCGCACGAATTAGATGAGCGGAACAACGGGGATTACTAACCTAAGTAATAACGGAAAAATATATTAAATGGGTGGATTTTCTTAAGGATTTTAATGAAATCTTTAGATATATTTTTGTGAGTTTATGGCTATTTTCTATCTTTAAAAATGTTATTTTTAAGTATTTTTAATTGATTTTTAAATTAAATTAAATAAATAAAAATATAAAAAAATTGTTTATTTAGCGTTGACCGTTGACCGTGGACCGTTGACCGGTTCGGTCAGCGTATTAGTTTGCGCCGGGTGAGGCTCGAACCGGCGACCTCCCGTACGAGTGCACGCAGCTCTACCAACTGAGCTACGTGTCTAACCCGAAATAATCTTGTTTTTATTTATACTTATACACTTATTCAGTTAATCCGAAATTCTCTTTAATTTCAAAAACATTTTAATTCAACGGACCGGTGCAAGTGACGGGTTTCGAACGCGCGACGTGTGGTTCATGTTGCACACAGTCCACCGCTGGACTGTGTGTCTAACCTGGTTATTATCTCAGTTTTTATTATACTTAACAACTAACTGGGTTATCCCGATTTAGTTTAAACAAAAAGGCCTTTTATTATACAAGGAGTGCGTATAGCAGGAATCGAACTCGGGACGTGCGTGTGTATTTTGCACACAGTTCACCGCTGGACTGTGTGTCTAACCCGTTTAAAATACCGATTTTAATTAGTCTTAAGTTGTATTGCGTCTTCATCTTCTTCGTTGATTTTACACGGATAAACATATTCCGACTATTATGACTTATACGCTTTTCAGACATTACAAGTAATTTAAAAGTAAAGAATGGAGAGAGTTTGGGGAAAAAGATGTACCGATTGAGGTTGTTCACAGAATTTCTGGCAGAGGTTCGTCGGTACTGAAGGTGAACTCCGGCTGTTGAAACCAATTAACAGCTTTGTTCAATTATTTAAGAAGTTGAGTCACTTAAACAAGGTTTATACTCAAACTAGGTGTTGCAAGCTATAAGAACCAAGCAAGGGTATATATAGGTGTGAAAGGGAGCACAATATGGTATTTGGGGTGATGTCGGACGGATTTAAAACATGGTTTTCGCGTCTTGCAAATCACCAACAAACCCCAAACTTGTTTTCACGATTCCCGCTTCGTTATAACTCCGTTTCGCGCATGGTTTTCGCCTACGTTCATTATTTTCATAGTACTATCATATGGAGGAGAGTAATCCAACATCCATGGTGTTGAGAATTGGGCTTAAACCTTGGATCTTGATGCGGGTCGAGGGTTAAGTTCTAAAACTTGTGTTTGTGATTCCCATTACATTTGAGCTCTGTTTTATGCACCATTTAAACCTAATTGATCCCTAGTATACCAAGTATATCTTGGGGCTTTGAATGGACTAGAATGATAGCTCAAGGATGGAGAAAAGTTGGCAAGAAAGTCACCTGAAAGTCATCTTTATAACAAAACTAAGAATATAACATGTAGAGCTTCTTGCTTGCTAACATTTACATCTAAACCCTCCAAAACACAATATCCTATCTTAAGACATGTATATAATGAAGTTTTGATGATAAGAAGGTTAGGATATGATGTGTTAGGTATGTTCACGAAGTATCCAAAGTTTTTGATTAACCGAAGGAAAACCTTAGTCTTAGACCTTGAGAGATGGATGATTGTTTCAAAATACATGGACATGAATTTACAAACTTGTCTATAACATGTATAAGACTATAAATCATCAGATATGATAACATGGATGATCAAAACATAGAATTCAAGACATTTTATTGCTTAAACATTAAACAAAATTACGTGGAATATGAAAACGGATCGGGTTAAAAAAACGGTCGGGTTCCAGGATCTATTTTTGACGGATGTTACATTAGGAATCGACCTCATTGGTTTATTATCAAATAACCCGAGTAATGTTATATGTTGAGATTGTATGGTAAAATATCGTATGCCCTTTAGGCGTTTGAAATGAATATAAATGTTATATTTATTTTTATAAAGTTTTCGAGTTGTTAACGTTGGAAATAAATATAAATAATTATATTTATTTTAGAAAAGATTTCTGAATTTTTGACGTTTGAAATAAATATAAATAATTATATTTATTTTATAACAGGTTACCGAATTTTGTTATCTTGTAATCACGCTCGTTGAAACGTTATCGACTCAATTTTGTAAGTTATAAAGTGTCGTCAAATAAATATTCATTCATAGTTATTTTTATAAAATTACTCGGATCGGATAGGTTTTGGTTTTTATAATAAAACACGTTTCGCTTTACGAATCTTTACGAAAAACGGGCAGAGTTTCCTTTGTTTTTGGACGATCCCGACAATGCAAGTTGTCATTGTAATCGTCAAAACACAACAATATTTCAACAACAATGTAGGAATCATATGTACAATCCTTTCGTAAATTTTAAAAATATGCCGAATATTTGTCGCGAATAAGTCTAGTATATATATGTATTGATTAAGTTTATTATATTGCGATGTCGATTTGGTTTTATCTAATCTATACACGATTTAAATATGCGCAACTCATAGCACAAGATCAAGTACTATTTTATGGTTTGCTTCAAAATTATTTATCATTTATTTGCCGTGCAGTTCGAGCTTTGTTCTCGTAAATGAAATAAACATATAAACAATATAACAGAGTTCGTGACGTTTAATCTTTTACCAATCCTCGTGCCGTTCTGTTGACCGGGTTGACCGAGTTAACTCGGTTTGACCGAGTCGACCGCGTTGACCGGGGTTTGACCCGAGCGAATCTGACCCTTTGACCCGAGTTTTGACCAGCTTTGACCCGCACCCAAAACTTGACCTGAAACAGATGCTGACCAGCTTTGACCGGCTTTGACCCGAGCACCGAAACTGAACCTAAACCCGAAACCTGAACTAAACCGGGACCCAAAACCCGAGACTGACTACTGAACTCAATCCAAACAAAACTCAAACCAGATTTGAACCGCAACTGAATTAAGACTCATGACTTGACTGTTTACCCGTTGAGCCGAACCGATGCACCCGAACCAACCAAAACTGGAACCGAATATGTACCGAACGTATTGATATAGATTCTTATGACTTAGGGTTTTTTTCTAGATTGAGTTCAAGATTGAACTATGAACATAGCGACTTACGAGCAAATCAAGATCAATCATATAGAAAACTTTAACTAGTTTTCAAATCCTTTTATTCAGATCCTTCCCCTAGGTAGCATGTATGTTTTACCAATTATGATGCCAAATTATCTAATACTGATTAAAGTTTCAAGCCCTAAGTTAATGGATGTCAATATAACCTAAAGATAGAATATACCGAATCTAACATGCATAACCTAATAGAAAGATCGATACAACCACATAATCAATACTCAATACTTAACATATACTCAGGGTTGGAAGTTGTAGACACGCCTCAAGACCTAGTTGGGTAAAGTAAGTATTGATATAGATTCTTATGACTTAGGGTTTTTCTAGATTGGGTTCAAGATTGAACTATGAACATAGCGACTTACGAACAAATCAAGATCAATCATATAGAAAACTCTAACTAGTTTTCATATCCTTTTATTCAGATCCTTCCCCTAGGTTGCCTATATGTTTTACCAATTATGATGCTAAATTATTTATTACTGATTAAGGTTTCAAGCCCTAAGTTAATGGACGTCAATATAACCTAGAGATAGAATATACCGAAACTAACTGCATAACCTAATAAAAAGATTGATACAACCACATAATCAGTACTCAATACTTAACATATGCTCATACATATCATAGATTAATCCATAGCAAACTACTAAAATCATACTAAATAAACAAACCAATCATTCAACGAATCATCTCCTTCGGACAGTTGTAAAGATGTTTAGCCCGACATGATGAACAAAAACGAAACACAAACTAAATTATCACTAATTACAAGTTCCAAGATTAGAAAACATTAACATGTAACCTGAAAAGTCAAATCTTGCTTACCATGATATTAGATCTTGATTCTCTCACCTTTTCGCTTTTGTTTCCTTCAAAGAACGTTCCTATAGCCTTTCCTGTCGTTCAAGTCGTTAAAAGCTCTTTTTCAGGGTTTCCCATCATTACATATTTATAAACGGCACAAATTCGGGGTTCAAATACGGTACATGCCATACTAGGCTTAATAAGGTATGGGTCATACTTCCTCTCTATTGGGCCCACTAAGGTCCAACTTCTCCTTCTGTTGTCACTTTATGCCGAATGCATGTATGGGTCGCACTTCCTTTAACCAGGTACGGATCGTACTCTTGAATTTCTTCATATCCTCCACGTCTTCTATCTAGAAAGTGTCTATTAAGTTCATTTTATCTCCTTTTCACCATATATCTGCAAATCATCATCAAATCATTAATAATTATATATTCTTATCAGATTTGAGGTAATTCATCCCAAATGCGGGTCTTTTTATACAAGTATACTATGTATCATTCGGCTACATCACAAATACCAAGAGCGTGTGAGCAATTTGATATCCATCTACATAATTAATAAGTATAAGGTCTAAGGTGTAACACCCAACCGACGGCCAAATACGTTGGGTCGTATAGATGGCTTATAATTAAATTGAAGTATTTAATCATACCAAAATTTAAATGAAAATACAAGAAGAGAATAGTTTTCGAACATAATATAACAAGAAATAAAGTTTGATTAATTAAGTCTAAGTCTAATGCGTCCTATGTGAATCATCAAGCCTGTAAAGTCTCTAACTACATCTCCTCAGTCGGACAAGAAATGAGTTCGAATTAGATGACTGAAGTACCGAGCCCTAGTTCTTGAATCTTCAAAATTAGTAGAGGATTTCGTGAATTGGAAGAGGGTTTTTGCTCAGAGATTTTCCAAATGTGTTGGTGCATATTGTGACAACAACTTAATAACTTAGGTCTTTGGATATCTTGTAAATTAGTAAAACATTCAATGGTTAGCGAGTTTCTCTTTGTGTGGTTAGTTAGCATTGTATGGGCAAAACGAAACCCACATATGGGTAGCGAGTTTAGTGAATGGGCAAGGCCCGGTTCACGGCCCATTTCTCAAATCCATCTGTAAGCATGACTTGTGTATTATATAAAGAACGTCTTGCACTAGGGTTTAGGTTAGAGACTTTGCAAAGATAGAGAGATTTTGTAAAGAGAGAGAGAGGGGGAGAGTGTGTGGACGTTTTAGATAGAGAGAGTTCTTGGAGGTCTTTTATTGGTTGTAAACTTCATGTTAGATAATCAATAAAATACCGTTTGTGTAATCATGATTTTGTTTCTACTGGTTTTGTGTTGCTGTTTGATCAAAAGCATTCCACACCCTTGGTTGGATAATCAGTCTTGTTAAATCGAAGGCGTATGGGACGTACAAAATGGTTAGAGGAGAAATGTTTAACTCTTAATTTCTATAAAACTCACGAATCGATGATGAGTTTGAATGTGTGATAAAGGGTTTTGATTAGGTTCTTAATTGTAAGAACTAAAGTGTAATAAATGATTGGAATTGACTCAGAATCAAGTCTAGGTTCATTACCAATGACTTGAAACTGAAAATCAAGCTTAAAAACGAGTTTAAATGCGAAACTGGTGAGTTAAAGACCTACAAATTGTGAAACTGTTTGGGCTGACCAGACACGTTGTCACGTGACGCGATAAGATAGTGTTAGTCCTCTACATGGCGCAGGCCAGCATTGACCAGGTCAACATGCGGTAGCTTCTATGAAAAACTATACGAATCAATGCCAACTCTAACATGTAATTATATATTACGATATGTGGTTTCCATAATTTTATAGTATAAAGTAGTTTTTAAATTATTTTGTTGTGAATCCTTTAACTGAAATATAATAAGTAGACTAATAATCCAAATAATATTATTATAGCAAAGTTGTTTTAAATAAAAAAATTTCAATTTAACATTTTAACTTCAATATAGAATAAATGAAATCATGTTCAAATCAAAACAACAAACAATTTCAGTTTAATATGTTAAATCTTTCTAATATTATGTTTTACAAATATGTATGAAACTTGAATTGAAATAAAAAAAAATTAACATGTTAAATCGAATTTATTTTTGGAAAAAAGTTCACGTAAAATGAATAAAAATATAAAAATTATCAGCACAATAATAAACAAACTTTAGGCGGACAAAAAAGGCGTTGGGTCGCGCGACGCTCTAGCCCTTAGGGCTACGCGTAACACCAAGCCCCCTGATCCGCAGAAAATTGTTTTCTTTCAGCAGATTGGCCATCTTCCTCACCTTCCAAACTCACCAATCAACTTCAAACCTTCATTAAAAACAAAACCCTACTCAACCACTATAAAACCAAGCCTCCATACACTCAATTTCACTTTCCAAACTCATCTACACTCTCAAAATACTCTTAAAATCTATGGAAAATCGGATTCAAGGTAGAAACATTCAAGTTGCAAAAGTGAGTTCATACTCACTTTTCTTCCATTTTCTTCATCTCTTCTTTCTCTACAAAGCTTGGATTGCCTCTAGGATTGTTTCCACAGGTTTTTCATGGAAAACCAAGGTGGAACATCACCATTTTGAGGTCCAAACCTTTTTTTTTGAAAGAAATCTTACGAACTTTTAGAAAACTTATGTTTTCTCATGCAAGCTTGTGCATCTTATGCAACTAATCAAGTCTATGGTTAGTGAGCTTGGCCAAGGTTGATTCATACAAATCGGAGGTGTTATTCACCCTCCAAACTTTTTGTTTTTGAAAGGGTTATCAACCCACAAGTGTTGAAACCATCCAAGCTTGTCATGCTTCTTGTGACAAGACTTGTGTTTTGGTATAGGTGTGAATAATAGAAGACTTGGCTATCCTACCTTCATTCCACCACCTCAATTTGTGAATTGCAATTGCTATCCGAATTAGTTTGCTAGCTTAAAAGTGACATAGCCCCGCCTAGCCTCCGACACTTAGTTAACTCTTTCTATGTCGGTGTCGGCTCACCGGGTTAAAGATCACTTTGCTACTTGGTATAGTGATTATTGTACATTTCATTTCATTCATCACCATCCGAATTATCCTTGTGATGATTTGTGTATTGGTGAATCTTACGAAAGAGGTTAAAGGACGGTAATCCTCCTACCTCCATGCATGACTTCTATCAAAATCTATGATATATATGTTGGACCTATTATATACTATATAATATATATGAACTTATACATAACCGAACCCTTGATAATAATCGACATGGTTACTTGTCATCACAATAGGTTATATCATCTAAGCCTTAAACACATCGTTACGATTCTAATGGGTAGCTTAACCCATGAAATCACATTCACCCATACGGGTTCTTATAGTGTCAAAAATCGGTGTTTTGAGACTAGATGATTACTTTTGTGTATACATACTTTTGTACTTTAAATTTTAAATCCGAATCTTCCTTTATAATCCCAATTACTCACACACCTACGTTTCCTCGTGTAGGATAACTCGGTGTTCCATCCTCCAACCTTCCAACTTTTCATGGAATTTACAAAGAAAGCTTTGCAAAACCGTGAGTATACTCGAACGACCTTTTTACGCTTTACACTTTTTGGTGCAATATGTCTAACTTATCAAATTACACGCAATCACGCTTATACTTTATGCACACACAAACAATCCATTATACATGCTAAAATACGTGATACACGATTTGTATTCTTGGAATATTCTTATGTGATTCGCTTGTCATTAACTTCGTACGAGCCTCCCCTTAACATGTATAGCAACTATAGGAGTAACACACCGCCCGTATTCTTGAGGTCATGTTAAGTCTTTAATTCTTGCGGTAATCTTTGGGTTGACTTGTAGAATCACATGCCATGATATATTAATCTAGTTAACTATTTTTGCCATGTGGATTCGTCTAATCCTTTTACATACTTATGCTATATCAAACTTGTGTACTCGCCAATGTTTTTGTGTTGAACTATACGTTTAAACATGTTGCAGGTTGATAATGTTGATTATGACGAAATCTAGAAGGGACGACCTTAGAAATGCATTTAGAAATACTAGATTTTGTTATTTAATTATGTTAAACCTTGTTGTACTTTGACTTTGCAATGTTGTACCTTGTTTCCTTGTATTGTATTTGACAATTATTATCAATGAAATGAAATCGGTTTTAAATTAAATATTGTCACAAATAGTGTTATGATGTCTCGAGCAATCTATTCGTCTCACTTTGATGTTTACGTCATCGGTTGGGGTGTGACACGCGAGAGCGAGTAAAAATCAAAAACTTTTTTTTGACGCTCTTAGTCCTTAAGTTTGTTTAACCTGAAAAACACATTGTTTAACCAAATTTAACAAACGTAACTAGTATAATATCGTGTGCATAGCATATATATACTAAGAATTAACATGTGTAATGGTATAAGTCTGAAAACAAGTAACATAACATAGGATTTCCAAAATTTTCTGTATAAATAGTAGTTCAGGTAACATCGGATACAGAAACAAATCGGGTTACATGTATGGATAGTTGACGGATGTCATATAGGGCATGGGGCATGTGAACAAGTTGCAAATGATTAGTTTATTGCGTATGTGTATTTTTTTTGTACTTTGTCGTGCTTGAGCTCGGATCAAGAAGTTAAGTTTATACTTTTAACAATATATTCGGAAATGTACAACAAATTTTATTTTGTTTCATGCCTCCAAAAAGGTTAAGTCGCCCATGTTTTATCAATTTATGAGATCTCCTTAATATCTTTTAGGTTGTGTGTTATACATGCAGTATGATGTCGGCGTACCAATGGTGCCGATGTGGAGGTGGGGGATTAAGAAAGACACCAGGGCCCTGGTAGGAGAGAGGGTAAGCGATGTGGAGGGGATGCCCATCCCGCTTATCACATGGAAGAAAGAAGAGTATAGCGTGATGCGAAGAATAAATCTAATGTAGAGGTGGGGGATGGCGGTAGGGGTATGAAAATCTGACACGGCCCAAAAATACGATATGAACCTAACACGGAATATGTGGTTTGGGTTTAGTTTAGATGGGTCCGGGTCAATTTCAGGTTGAACCCACAGACCCATTTAGAAAAACGGGTCGGGTTCACGTCCAACTTAACAGGTTGACTGGTTGACCCATTTATATTATAGTTGTAAATTTTCAAAAGTGTTTTTATTTCCTAAGTTAAATTGGTTGGGTATTTTATACAATAACATTTTTCAAAGAGAAATTGACATATGATTTTATAATCATAATATAATTGTCTTATTTTTGTTGTAAAATTTTATTTTATAGATATTAATATCTGAAAAAATCGGGTTAAACAGGTCGTGTTCGGGTCTCCTCGAATATTCGTGTCGCGTTTGGGTTCATGTGTCTGACACGATTTTCAGGTTAAGGTCATGTTTGGGTTCCTGTAAAATTTTCAGGTTTAAGTCGGGTTAGACCCCCAATATACAAACACGATCCCGTTTAGCACCTCTACGTAACGAGGGAACACCACGTCCCTAATGCGGGAGAGAGAGAAAACCGTGAGGCCACACATGTACAACACACAACCTTAGTAGTGTAAAAGAGTAATTTTTGAATCAAAATGTAAAATATTTTTCTTCTGATGTTTAACCATCCTAAATTTGTTGTGTGTATAATTATTAATCATTTACTTTGATGGAGACTTGATTTAGAAACAAGAAATCAGAATGATAATCTAATTAATAAAGCTAATGGCTTTCTAGTCTAGTGTTATTGATGATGCTTCATATGAATGTAGTGAAGGTTCAAATTTTGCGGATACAGTTTATTAGATAGTATTTATGAGTAAAAAAGTTTGTGTTAAACATAAAATTTAAGTTGTCCAGTTGATGGCAAAGCTTACTCAACCTACATTACACTAATTATACCAAATAATTAAATAACTCTGTTTGTCCAGGTTTGAACCTAGAACCTCCTTTTAAAAGGTATGAGCCTCTGTTAAGTGAGCTACCCCACATTATCTTTTAATTCTTCATTTCTAAAGTGATATAAGGATTTATAATCTGCTATCTCAACCTATTTGTTGAAGACAAAAAGCAATACAAAGTGGAGATTCCTTAGATATTTTTTGTGAACATAAGCAAATAAAGGTGATATTTAAGATATCTTTCCTCGTGTGTCATTGTTACATTTTACAAAGTTCAGGGGCTAGCTTTGTAATCAACTAGTTTTGTAAAGGACCCTTTTTGTAATTGAGTAATTTCCAAGGTGTTGAATTGTGACAGTCGTTCGACTTTGTTAATCAATTGAGCACTATCAATGTAACCAATTAGGATGATGAATGAATGAAAGGTAGCTAAGAATTGAAGAATTTCACACTCTCTTTTCTCTTTCTAAAATTGTTAACTATCAGTGATATCAGAGCTCACAACGGTGATTTCAATTGAACGGCGTCGATTATAGTTGAATCCAATTCCGGAGAACACACGAAACCAAGAGATCGATCAGGATAGGCACTTAAAGAACACAATGTGTCACTATTTCATCTCAAATTAGTGGCTGGGAAGAATTCAAACGAGTTGACTGCATTGAAGACATAATTAGGCAAAATACTCAAAAAGGATAGTTATGTAGAGTGGAGCATTTCTTTGATGTGAATGAGACTCTAGAGAGATTGAAGGTTCGATTTTGTAACCATTCAATAAGACGGTATTACTTTACAATGGCATCAATTGTTTCTTAGAGTTCGAGGGGGTTTAATGCTACAAACAAACCGAACGATCACGTACAAGACCTAATTCATGTTTGTTAATTAAGGAAATATATGTGTTCACGAACTGTTCATGAACGCTAACCGAACGAGATTTTGTGTTCGTGTTTGTTCATTAAAGAAATGAACGTGTTCATTTGTTAAATTTAGGCAATGTACGCAAACAAACGTCCATGAACACAAACCAATGTTCATGAACACACATGGAAACAAACAAACACAAACAAGAGTTTATGAACAAAATTACTTATTAAATATTTTATTTGTCAAAGTTTTGAAGTATTTAAATAAAAACTAAAAATACCAAGGAACTATTGAACATAAATGATCATGTTACCGAACATTCACGAATACAGATGAACAAACACGGACTCTGTTCATGTTCGTTCATTTAACTAAATGAACGAAATTTCTTGTTCGTATTCATTTATTTATTAAACAAACAAACACAAACAAAATTACCATTGAACAGTTCACGAAATATTCACTGAACTTCTTGTAATTAAGTTGAATGATACATTAACGCATGATGCTTTGGGTTTCTTGGCCTCTTTTAAACAAACTGGAACACTCAAAGGAATTATGTCAACAATTTGACACGTGGTTGAACTAGGTGTCTATAATGAGTATGCTATACTTCTTAAACCTAAATTTTTACCTGAAGCCTATTTGTTACCAAGATTACAAGATGAAGCTAATAAGATGATGCATGATACTAAGAACACTAAGTCATTCTAATCTTCATTTAGTAATAAGTTGGGAGAAACTAATTCCAAAAGTTCCCCATCAACGAATGTTAATAAGCTAGCGTTATTTCCCATACCAAGTAGGGGTGTTCATCGGTTCGGTTTATGGTTTATTTGGTTTATTCGGTTTTCAAAATTTTGTACCCCAAACTAAAAATCGATCCAAACCAAATACAATTCGGTTTGGTTTCGGTTAGAAACCAGATAAACCAAATAAACCAAATCTAACCAAATTTTACATAATTACTTTTTTCCTAATTTATATTTATGTTTGTGTTCCAACTTCCGAACATTGTAACTAATTTACACCTAACAATATATGAATACAAGAAAGTTTCATTGCGAAATAAATCAACCACATCCATAAAGTAGTCGTAGACACAACCACAAAGTTAAAGCTTCAAAAAACTAGATATATACTGAAGGTCTGAAGTTCAATTATTTTAGAAATGAGTGAGTTTGAGTTGGGCTTTTAGATTTACATTTGGTATTTTGGGTTGTATAAAAAAATAACTATTTTGGGCTAATAAATTGTATATGATTTATAAAATATTATTATTTTTATTTAATAATTAATTAAGTTAAACGGTTTATTCGGTTATCCAAATAAACCAAGTAAACCAAATAAAATAGAATGTGGATCCATAAACCGAACCAAAAACCATATTCATAATTCGGTTTTGGTTAGAAACCAAACCAAAAACCGAATTCGTTATTCGGATCAGTTTATTTGGTTACGGTTACTGTTCAGTTTACGGTTTTTATTTGGTTACGGTTTTTTATGAACACCCCTAACACCAAGTGCTAATCAAAAGGGTGTCAGGAGATTAACCCCTAAAGAGTTTGATGATAAAAGATCCAAGGTGAATGTTTGTGTTGCAATTAAAATTTTACCCTAAGTCATGTTTGCAAGTCTAAACATTTTTTTGTAATTAATGTTATTGAATTTGGGGAAGAATTCGAGGGAGGGTCGAAAGAAATTGCGTATAAACCTACTTACACCCCCACAAGTCCCGCGTATCTCTTTGAATGCAATAATGGGGGCACTTTCTTATTCCACCATGAGGGTAGAAGGGTCACCTGGTACTAGATTCGTACATGTTCTTATTGGATTTTGTTCTACACACAATTTTCTTGACTTGAAGTTAACTATCAAGCTTAAACGGCCAAAAGTTTATGTACCTTCTATGCAGGGGTGTAGCTTTGTGGAGGGCAGGGGGGCACCTGACCCTCCAAACTTTTTGCTCAGTGGTGTTCGGTATGTAGTTTTCGTATGGAAATTTTTAGGTATATACGTATTCAACCCCTCAGGTTTATTTTTTTAGGTATATTTGCTAAAAAGCCTACTTGATTCTTGTGAAGATATATTTGCTACTCCCGCAACATTGCCTCCCAAAAGAGCTTTTGATCACAAGATTACCTTGAAAGATGAGAAAACCACAATCAATCTGAAAGCATACAGGTATCCAACCATACAAAAAGATGCCATTGAAACTCTTACTCAGAAGTTATTAGATTCTGGTGTGATAAGACATAGTAAAAGTACTTTTGCATATCCTATGGTCTTTGTGAAGAAAAAAGGTGGTAGTTGATGATTTTTGGTAAATTACAGACAGTGAACGTGAACGATGCAACTGTAAAAACAGATTTCCAATTCATGTGATAGATCGTTGCTTGATGAAATGGGTCAAGCAACTGTCTTCGCAAAGTTAGATTTGAGAGCCAAGTGCCATTAGATCAAAATGGTTGAACAAGACATACATAAGAGTATTTTGAGAACTCATCAAATGTTATTTGAGCTTATGGTAATGTTATTTGGTTTCTAATGTGCCATCATTTATACATATTTTTAGTGCATATTTACCCCCATTTTAAGGTACTTTTTATGGCTTTATAGTTGAAAATACTACATAAATCGTTCCTATTTGGTAGTTGTAGGTTTTTACAAGCTTTGGATAAAAAGAAGTGAAAACAAGCAAAAATTTAAGATTCCAAGAAAATCAGCAAAGTGCCAGATAGGCACGGCCTATGGGCATGGCTGTGCATAACACCCAGTAGTACAAAGTCAACAAGTCAACCCAATAATGGTCAACAAAAGTCCACGATATGCGAAGGCACGACCGTACACAACTAGGCACGCCTGTGCATGAGTAAAGACAAAAGATGGAAGCTTCACGATCCGACAAGACTCACACCTGGTGAAGCCTTGTCTGGGCACCTGTCCATGCACGGTCGTGCATACCTAGGCACAAACATGCCTATAACAGAATTTTCAACAGAAAGGGTCGGGAAAGGACAAGAATGACAACCAATTATCGGGTAAAAGTACTAGGCATGGTCATGCCTTACTAATGCACGGTCATGCACACCTACATTCCTCCAGCCTATAAATAGAGGCCTTGGCTACCCATTTTTCTCATCCCAAACCACTCATACATCTCTCACTTTTCACACACATACTCTTTGGTCTTGAAAGGTCACTATTAGTTTGGGATCACTCCAAGAAAACACTTGTAATAGCTTAGTTTGAGTGAGGGAGACTTATATTGAACAACCTTCATTTAGGTGTTGATTCTTACACCTGATTTACCATGATCCTTCCCATGATCATTGTTTATGGATAAGTTACTATGGCCATTTCTGGCTAAAATCTTTGTGTTGCTTAGGTTGTAGATGAAACTTGGTATGGATTAAATGTTTAAACTTTGGCAAAGTGGTGTGTTATTTCTTTTAACAATTTGTTAATAAGGCATGTGATTCAGTTTTGGTCTTTAATCTTGTAGGTGTTAACCTTAGTGGTGTGAAGCCTATTAGTCACTCATGGTGTGTAACAACCCATATACTAGTAAGAAGATCTCATTTGGGTAGAGGTTGATCCATTTATGGAAAACATCTTGTGATCAACCCTCACTTATCTAGGATATCATTGTTTTCTTGCACGGTCTATATGCTAGGCTTCAATAATAAGCCAAAACTTGGTTATGAGCCTTGTCTAACACGGTATATATGTTAGATTTGGCTTGGACCAAGAGTTGGTGAACCCATGTTAAAATGTATACGTCTTTATATATATTTTCTTATTATAACGCCACCTGTTAAATAAAGATCAATCACCTTAATCAATCACAAGTGTCATTAGCAACCTATATGGAGCACCATAACATATCCGCGGAGGATGGAACCCATAAGTAGGGATCATATTCAAGGATCGCAAAGTATAGGTCGTCAAAGAAGATGTAACATCCGTCAAAAACGGATTTACCAAACCCGCTCCGTTTATCAAACCGAACAGTCAGTTAAAATTTTCGTTGCGAATTAAATGCCCAAAATAATTTTAAACGATACATAATCAATTATTATGCGGGGATATATATTTAGTTTTTGAAAAACTGATAAAAATCGCAAAATAAAAATGATTTGCTTCTGCCGGGTTTCGAACTCGGGTCTATACCGACTCAACAATGACTTTCACCCAGCCAATCATCCGCTCCGCCACTTCGATTTTCTGTTATTAAAAGGAATCAATTAATTCAAGTATTAATGTTCGGAAGTCAAAATTCAATCAATTTTCCGCCCAAATAGCAGTCGTCGGAAATCCCGACGACTTCGCCGTTTAATTACGTTTCCGCTCAAAGTAACCGAAGACTTAACTCCCACAACGGTTATAACCGACGTCTGAACCCGCGACATCAGCCATAACCGCCGGAGAACGGCTGGCTTCGAATTGAGACCGAATTCAGACCCCATACATCTCGATGCTACCCTATAAATTCACCCACAACTCACCAGAAATCTTTCACACTCAAACCGCACCCTTTCTCGGCGAAAACTCACTCGCCGGAAATATTTTATACGTCGCCGGAAAACCGTATCATTAATCTCTGAGCTTTACTGAACCCCCTAAACTTTTACCGAAGTCACCCACACCCTTTGTAAGCTTTCGGAAGACTCTCTGCTGCAAGACACTCGTCGCCGAAAAGAGATTGCTGTCGCCGGAGTTCTGCCGGAAAACAGAGGAAAACCAGTCGGTACTTTTCACGCCTAAATTCTTTTCTTTTTACTTTTATCTCGTCTGTAATTGATCATTAAACGCTAAAGAAACCTGAATCAACACTTCGAATCAGTCAGTCGTCACTTCCGGTGAAAACCAGTGAAGAAGACGAAGTTTCGGTAATGGTTAAGTATAATTAAAATCAAGTTATTTACCGGGTTAGACACACAGTCCAGCGGTGGACTGTGTGCACTTTGAACGCTAAGGTCTCGAGTTCGAGTATTGTCCCTCACACGCTGCCTTAATAAAAATTCCTTTTTCCGCAAAACTGAACCGGATTGTTTTAGATATATGTTAAGTATATTGATAACCGAGTTTATAACCAAGTGAGACACACAGTCCAGCGGTGGACTGTGTGTACGCTAACCCACAGGTCCCGGGTTCGAGACCTGTGGAGCGCACCGGTTTTCGGGATTTAATTCGTTTTTAAAATAAAGGATTTCTGTTTAAAATCTAATTAATATATATATATAATTAAAATCGGATATATGACGGGTTAGACACGTAGCTCAGTTGGTAGAGCTGCGTGCACGCGTACGGGAGGTCTCGGGTTCGAGCCTCACCCAGCGCACAACAATATGCCTTCTAACCGGTCAACAGTCAGTCAAAGTCAACGGTCAAAGTCAACTGTAGCAAAAATCAAATTTTTTTTTATTATTTTTATTTAATTATTTTAATTAAAAATCAATTAAAAATACTTAAAAATAACATTTTTAAGGTTAGAAAATAGCCTCAAACTCACAAAAATATACCCAACAATCCTACTAAAATAGATTAATAAAATTCGTTTGCTTACCGAACCAAAATGCTATTTATCTAGGTTAATTTCACTCGTGGTTAAAACCATTTCGCGTGCAATCAACCTCATCAACCGAACGCACCCAATGTGAGTGAATTCTTACAAACTCCCCTTTTTATTCATGTTTTGGGGTGTATCATGTGTCGCTTAAACTAATTCTCTTATGCAAATTCGTGCTATACCATTATATGAACTAAATTAGAATGTAACTATTGTTGGTTGTGATGTATTACATATTGTCAAAGTTGTATACAAATTATTTAGGCCCATCAGTTCCTCGTGGGAGACGAGTTGAACAACGCGTGCCTTAAAACTCATTCATTAGGCCCATCAGTTCGTAGAACAACGCGTGCCTCAAAACTCATTCATTAGGCCCATCAGTTCGTAAGAACAACGCGTGCCTCAAAACTCATACATTAGGCCCATCAGTTCGTAAGAACAACGCGTGCCTCAAAACTCATTCATTAGGCCCATCAGTTCGTGGAACAACGCGTGCCTCAAAACTCATTCATTAGGCCCATCAGTTCCTCGTTGGAGACGAGTCGAACAACGGGTGCCTCAAAACAATCATTTGGTGTATGTGTGTTCAATATTCAATATTATGTGTTGTGTGAATAAATTTACATCTACTTTTGCTCATATGTGGTTATGCACATTATTTATAATCAATTGGATAAACTTGTTCAAATGTTTTCCCATAGGATTCACTCGCCAACTTTATGTTGATCCAAAAAAAACCTTTTTACAGATGATACAGGTGAACAGGTTGAAGCAAGGAAAACATAGGAAATGCCTTAGAAGAGAACAAAGAAGCTTAGATTGATAGTTAGAACATGTTGAAACATTTATTGTAAATTTCCATTAAATTGTATTAATGAATATGAAACGTATAATAAATGTCATGAGCTTTGATGATAACCCAATCATGCCCCGATCACCTTTTCCGCTGCGGGTCGGGGTGTGACAGAAGAAAAGTAGATGGATGTCTTAAACCCGATCTTAGTTGATTTCTCTTTAAAAGGAGTCTACTTCTAAGCAAGGGCAATGAATTAACTCTAAACTAGCTCTAATTTTATTTTAACCTCAAAGTCATAATTTGTAAAATCTAATAGAAAAACCATAATAGGTACATTTTCTAAACACCACACCACTTGCCAATAACCTAACTATAATTCATCCCAAGTGGAGTCGAAAACCTAAAGCAGCAGTCTCCATGTTCTCGATATTCTCTACTAATTCTCTATTACTTGTTTTAAATATAAATTAACAAACAAGCAAAAGATAACTAATTAACTAGTTGGTAACTTAATAGTTGAGTAGTAAAAGTCGTGTCCTTTGGGTTCGATACTTGGTCATTACATAAACTTTACTACACACAATACTTACACTTGCCATTTATGTGTGTTTAGTCTAAGTAAAAATCATTTCTTATAAATTTAAAACTAACGTGCTTAAAAGTTATTAAGTTAACTCACCTGATCGTGCTAAAAGTTACTAAAACTAACTAGTAAACAAACGCACATCAGTCTCAATGCACCTACCATATTTCAAGCTCTTATGAATTCTACATTTAAACTAAGGGTGTTCAAAAAAATCCGTATCCGAAACCGAATCCAAAATATCGGAAAATCCGTATCCAAAATATCGGAAATTCCGGATATCCGAAAACCAGATAATCCGAATTTTCGGATTCGGATATCAATTTCAAAAATTTCGGATAATCCGATTATCCGATATCCGAAAACTAATTCTTTTTATAAATATATATAGTATATGAACATTATATTTAGTATGAAATATAGTAAAAAAATAGTAAATAATCGGATTCGGATGTGGATTTATGAATGTTTTTATTTTCCAATGTTAGATATTTGGAAAATCGAATATAAGTTAGTTTTAATCTATGTAAGAAACGGATTTTTTTGATTTTTTCATAAATTTGGATATCCGATTGGATATCCGAATCCGTATCCGAAATTTCGGATATCCGGATATCCGAAATTTCGGATACGGATTCGGATATCAATATTTACTATCCGAAATTTTCGGATATCCAAAAATCGGATAATCCGATCTTGAACACCCCTAATTTAAACCTTTAATGAGGAGACCTAGTCCAATTTTCGTTGATGATATCTTAGTTTATAATATAATGAGCAACAAAATTTGAAATGTTTGAAATAAGAATTATCTCTATTGAGGGTAACTCTTTGTATGCATATGATGTGTACAAAATGCAACATATAAATACATCAATCGAGGCATAAAACCAACCCTTTTTTTAGTACTAATGTTGGAAAAAACACGTTTCTTTGTTCCTTTCAATTTATAGGATCAAAAGAGCTTAAACGAACAAAAGGAGCAAATCAGCGGCTAAAACCAACACAAAATACAAGAGGAAGGAATAACGTGACATGCCCGGCCCCTCGGTAGCATCCAAAGAACAAAAACAAGAGAAACAGAAGACCACCACGGCGCCATGTCCAGCCAGACATGGGCCATGGTCAGTTAACAATTCCTGCAGAAAAGACAAAATGCAGAAATCAAGCCACCACGGGGCCGTGTCCAGTGAGCATAGGGCGTGGTCAACGCTAAGATTCGTAGAATCTTCATAGTACAACAAAGAGTTGACCACGGGGTCGTGCCCAGAAGACACGGGGTCGTGTTGGAGCCAAGTGATTCTATCTTGTCTATTTGTATTTCATTTTTATGTCTATTTTTATCTTTTAAAAGTTTTATCAAAAAAATTGTATCGATTAAACGTTGATGCTAAACCGATATTAAAAGCTCTTGTGTCCTTGGACGACCTCGGTATCTTACCAACACTATGTTACGCTCACGATGGGTGCACTTGCCCTAGTTGTGTTTTAGTGTTAGTACAATATCGTGTTTTATAAATTTAAAACTTGACTAATGCGTAACACGGACTTAAAATATCAATAAAATCATAACACACTTGACACGCATCAGCAAACAAATACAAATGTTCAATTGAAGGGTCACTAGTGGAGTATTTGGGCCATATTATCCGAGGTCAAGGGGTGGCAATTCAACCTGGAAAGATTATAACAGTGCAACAATGGCTAATTCCTCATAATTTAAAGCAACTTTGATATTTTCTAGGGCTTGAAAGTTACTATTGAAGGTTCTTCAGATCATTTGGCATTGTGGCTAAACCTCTGACTAACCATTTAAAAAAGATGTTTTTTTTTGGAGTGCAGAAGCTCAATTATTCTTTTAACTATTATAACAAGCAATAACATCTACTCTTGTTTTAGCACTGCAAGATTTTGATAAGACGTTCATTATGGAGACAAATGCTTCATCTAGGGGATTAGGAGTTGTTCTGATGCAGGATAACCATCCTATAACCTTTACAAGTAAATTTTTGTCAACTAAACAACAAAGTCTATCTGTTTATGAGAAAGAATTGATAGCAATCTTCATGGCTGACAAAACAATGGCATTGTTACTTACTTACAAAGAAGTTCATTATTAAGACATGCTAGAAAAGTTTGAAGTACCTTTTTATCTCAAAAAGTCACTACTCCTTTACAACAAACATGTTTAGCTAAACTCATGAGGTACCCTTATGATTTTTTTGATACAAAGAGTGTTGAAAATATAGTGGTTGATGGTCTGTGGATTAGCACTCTTTACTATGGGAATGAGTTTACTTGATCCTTTGTTGTTGAATAGGATAAAGACTTTTTGGCTCTATGATCCAAAGATATAGTTGATCATTTCTCAATTACAGCAAGGAACACAAGTGTCTTATTACACCTGGAATGAAGATTTTTTACAAGGAAGGGAAAACTATATGGTGATGATGCAAGTCTAAAGACTGAAATTATTCAACTGTTTCATTTTTCTTCAGTTGGCAGGTACTCAGGCTATGTACCTACTCTTAGTATATTTAAGAATATTTGTTATTGGAAGGGTAGTTAAAAAGCAATGCATAAGTTTGTGAAAATGTATGCAGTGTGTCAGATAAGCAATTATGAGCCAGTAGCTTATAATCATGTATTACTACAATCACTACCTACTTTAACTCATGTGTTTACTGACATCTCCATGGATTTTGTTAGTGGCTTACCTAAAGTGCAGGGTAAGGATGCCATTTTTGTAGTAGTGGATACACTCACAAAGTATGCTCATTTCATTCCCTTGAGTTACCCATTTATAGTTGCTTCTTTTTCTCATACATTCATTAAAAATACCTTCAAATTGCATGGGAATCCTACTACTATGACGGTGTCTAACATATATCCTTCATTCCTGAGTAAATTTTGGCCGGAGTTTCCAAGGTTATACAATTAGCCTTATCTATTGCTTATCACCTCTAAATTGATGGTGTCTTTAACTATTGATTAGAATCCTATTTATGATGCATGAATTTAGGTTCTTCTACAACGTGGGTGTAATGGGTTCTGTTTGCAGAATGGTGGTGTAACATCACCTTTCATTCCATTATAAAAATGACCCCCTTCAAGTCTTTTTATGATTACACACCACCAATTCATATTCCTTTCAATTCTAATGACACTCAAGTGGCAGCAGTGGAAGACTTGCATAAGGATATGGAAGGTATGATACAATATTGAAGCAATCTCTACCGGTAGCCTTCAACGAAATGAAACAATATGTAAATGACAAGAGAACTGAAATATGGTTTAAGGTGGGTGATATGTATATTGGAATCTGCAACCACATGTTTAAACCGATATAAGAACACACGGGTATCCAAATTTGGGTCCTCATTAATTTAACTATGGTTGTTGAAAGAGTTGGGAAAGTGGCATGTCGCTTAGACTTGTCGTCTAATTCCAAAATTCACCTAGTTTTTCATGAATAACTATTAAAAGCAGCTCATAGTCAATAATTGTCAATGGTCCCATTGCTTACTAATCCCAGATTACTTTATCAACCACGTGCCGTCATTGATCGCAGACTAGTTCGAAGAATAGATGGAGTTGCAACTCAGGTTCTTGTCCATTGGCATGACTTACCAATTTCAGATGCAACTTGGGAAGATTTAACATAATTCCAGCTTTGTTTACCACACTTTGACTTGAGGACAAGAGTTTTTTTAAGGAGGGATATTATGTTGCATTTGAATATGAATGAGCTAGAATTAGACAAGTTTACAAAGTTCGCGGCCTAGTTGTATAAATTGGTCAATTAGTTTTGTAACGAGTTTTGTAATTGAATCATTTGAATTGTAATAGGTTAGTTAGTTGTTCGAATTAGTTGATTAGTTGAGTTATATGTAACAAATTGCGATGATGAATGAAGGCTAGCTAAGAGTTGAAGAATTTCTCTTTCAAAAATTGTTAGCGCTCAATGATTATACACGTTTAAATTAAAACAATGGCATATAAAGTCTAGTTACCAAAGGGCTTTTGGCTTAGTGGGGTAGTACTGCACAAGAAACTCGGCTAGTAACCCAAACACATGTGTTTCAACCCGAACAAAAACGGGTTCCAAACCGATTGACACACGAACCAATTCCAACCCGATTGAACTTGTAGGTTTGGAACCGGTTTGTAATCCACTCATTTGAAACCTGATTTGTGCACATCTGTTGGAAAGAGGTCCCTCCCCAAGTGATGTGGTTCAAGTCCTGTGATGGACAATATATGTAATTGTTCTATAAAATTTCAATTCCAGTTAGGGGTGAACAAGTTTCGCGCTAGACTAAGAGATTCAAAGGTCTGAACCGAGACCAATCATAATGACATGAATCATATTTCATGGACTATCAAAAACGACTTCTGTTGTTACTTTTTTTTAATTGAAAAAGGCAATGGAAGTTGTTTTAAATGACTCACTTTTGCATATTTTGATGTCCTTCAAAAAACTAGCACAAGTATCATGATTAATCTGCAATCAAATGATTGTTTGAATAGTTACTCACCCTTTGAAAAACTACATAAGCATAAAAGGAATGAAATATTGTGAATTAGCTTTCTTTCCTTACTATATGTAGAAGCCACATAATATAAGTTTTTGAGAAAATCACGGGAGTGATAATTGTACATTTAGTTCAAATGGCTATATAAATAAAATGACGACCTAATATGATTTTCCCCTAAATTTTCATGTGCCTAGAGTAAATAAAGGTTGTTATTTTCAATTAAGAATAGATACATATCGTTATCATAAATCCAAATAACATGTTCAATCATGTTGGGTATATGAGGTTTACATGGTTAACTCATCTACTAAGCTCGTTTTCTTGATAAGAAACTTATTTACAAATTAATTGTCATACAACTTATTTATGTACAATAAACGTCGTGAAAATGATTACGATTTAATGATATAAAAGTTGGCATTAACGAGACATATTTATAATGTTGCTGAATATATATAGACCCGAGTACATATGAATCGAGAATAAAGAAAAGTAATAGATTGTGTAACATATAACAATAAACAAAGTAACAGGTAAAACAATGAGTTTGTTTTGTTATTATCATGATTTGGGTACATATATTTTGAAAAAAATCAAAGAATGTGTTAATTTCCTTGCTTATTTTGGGTATTTGAGATTTATGTAGTTCATTCATAACTATAAATTCCTTTCTCTTTTAACAAAATGTGTAAGTCTATAACTTGATTGTGTACATCGGTCTAGTGATCTTGTATATCCATAAAGAACTCAAAATGTTGTGAAAATATTGCGTATACATATCAACTATACATCTTTTGACAATACGTTGTGATAATTGACCCGCTATACATCGGATAATATGTTTTGGTACCTGATGTAAATTGAGAACTAATGAAACAAATTTATGTACCATAGTAATTTTGAACATGTATAGACTTGAGTATAATACGTCAATTACAAACGAAATTTTCAAATCAATTGAGAAACAATAAAGTTAAGAGATCGTGTAACATGTGATATCAACAAAATAACATATGTAATGATGATTTTGTTTTGTTTCCAATCATGACTAATACATACTATTTTAATAACATGAAAAAACCATGTTAAGTCTACCTTTGTATGTTGGGTATTTGTAATTTACATGGTTAACTCATAGATGTAAACTCATTTTCTTGATAAGAAAGGTAATTTTATAATATGAGTGTCACCCAATAGGCTCATGATCTTGATATATTCATAAGGCAAAATATGTTGTGAATATGATTCACTAGACTTATTAATCATACACTTTTAACAACACATTTTGATAAAAACGTAAGACAATAATTATTAACATACATTAGGGAATCATTATAGTGTAAAAAAATTTATAATTTGTGGTAAACATGGAAAATATTAATACTCATTAACTTACTATAACACAAGAGAAATACTTGTTCATCTTGAGCGACATTCAAACGAATATTACTATACTCAAAACTCATCGGGTTTCGACTATTCTTGTTTCTACCGATTCATCCGTTAACCTAGAATCACCCCCTATATCAAAATCACACATTAGACCAAAGCATTTTCCTAACAAGACTCAAAACCATCAACAACTCCAAATAAAACCCCTTTTTGACCATCCTACATTCCAACTCAAATATCTCTCAAGCCACTTAACCTCAACATCCAAAACAACAATATATGAAAAGCTAACTTAATTTCCTACAATCCCAAAAAAATTTCACAAAATTTCACTTACTAAAACTAAAGTTATAACCAAATCAATTAGGCATAGAAACACACCAAAATGAACATTATTCATCCAAACCTCATTACTACATCCACCACAAGATATTATAAACCGTTGATTAAAAACGATCTAACCGCTCATGTTTAAATTCCAGTTAGGTGTCCGATCCGTGTGAGTTAATAATCCACCAATCAAATTTCACCTTTCAGACATGTCTTCTCACTCTGAATATTATTTAAATCACCACAAAATTTCATGTTCGTCACTCAGACGCTAAATCCAATAACAGCAATCAATCGCATTTCGATCAGCATTCGCAGATCTAAAATTCATTTCAGATTTCATCGTTTCAAGCTTCGTTAATGGCGACTGAAGAGCCTATTGTGCCGACGGAGGTTACTGAGCCGGTTGTCGCTCCTGCTGATGTCACGCCGGAGGAAAAACCTGAAGTTAAAGTTGATGAGAAGCCGAAGAAGGTGAAGAAAGCGGCCAAAGGAAAGCCTAGAAATCCGTCGTTGCATCCTCCTTACTTTGAGGTATTGATTCGTTCGTTTCTGTTCGTTGTTTCATTATGTTACTCAATTTAACGATAATCGATTGTTTTACGTGATTAGTTGATTGTGATTACATAGTTTTGTTTCTGTTTGTTGTTTCGTTACTTGAATTTGTGATAATCGATTGAATTACGTGATTTAGCGCTTGTAACTGATTGATTGATTGTGATTACAGTAGATTCGTTTGTGCTCGTTTTTTCCTTACTTGAATTAGCGATAATCGATGTGATTATCTTTGTTTCTGTTCGTTATTTCGTAACTCGAATTATTGATTGATTTACGTAACTGATTGTAATTACAGTAGATTCGTTATTTTGTTACTCGAATTTGCGATAATCGATGTACGTGATTGACTGATTGTGATTACATTAGATTCCTTTCTGTTTAACGTTTCGTTATCAGCGATAATTGATTTACGTGATTGATTGATTGTGAATACAGATGGTTAAGGAGGCGATTGTTACATTGAAGGAGAGAACCGGATCTAGCCAGTACGCAATCACAAAGTTCATCGAAGAGAAGCAGAAGAATCTTCCGGCGAATTTCAAGAAGGTTTTGTTTACTCAATTGAAGAAATTCGTTGCCGCCGGTAAGCTAATCAAAGTCAAAGCCTCTTACAAGCTTCCGGCATCACCTGCTCCGGCGAAGAAGCCAGCTGCTAAGGCGAAAACTGTTGCCAAGCCAAAGCCGGCTAAGAAGAAAGCGCCTGCAAAGAAGGCAGCGGTTGCCAAGCCTAAACCGGCTCCCAAAGCGAAAGCCGCAGCTAAGCCGAAGCCGAAGACTGTTGCCAAGGCTAAACCTGCTGCGAAAGCCAAACCTGCAGCCAAGCCTGCTGCTAAAGCTAAGTCTGTAACAAAGCCGGCTGCTAAGCCCAAGGCTGTGTCAGCTAAAGCTAAGCCGAAGGCTAAGGCTGCTGCTAAGCCGTCGAAAGTTGCTAGGACTTCCACGAGATCTACTCCGAGTAAAAAAGCAGCTGCGGCTCCGAAGCCGGCTGCTAAGAAGGCGGCTGTGAAGAAGACTGTTAAAAGCTTGAAGCCGAAAGCGGTTATAGCAAAGAAAGCCGCTGTGAAGACGGGGAAGAAATGAGAAGTATATTTGTTTGTTCGTAGGGTATCTTTGTGTAAAATGTTGTGGTTTGGAAGCATGGTTAGATTTATGATAACTTTATAGAGTTATGTAGGTAATCAGTTAATGAATCTATCAAATCTTTCTTTTACTTGTTCATCGTTTTTTCATATATGCTTTGGTTTGATACAATTATACGAATGTCTTGGTTGTTTTGGATTTTTAGTTTTCATGTGGATTGTAATCGTTATCTATATCTCGTAGGTGGGTGATTGCAAAGAAATTGGATCTCAATAAATGACTGCAAGGTAATTCTGACCCCTTTCGACAATAGAATTGTAATGTGTTGATAGATTAGCACATGCCTTTGATAGATTGCATTATTGATTTGCACCTGGAATTCTAGCTATCTTAGCTTCTGCTAATATTAGGTTTTTTAGATTTAGGGTTGATAATTTGTCAAGTAGACGATGACAACTCAATTCCTGTGGTTAGTGTAGGTTTTGGATTTAGGGCTAAACCATTTATGTCAGGTAGATGATGACAAGTTAATTCCTGTAGTTAGTGTGGGTTTTAGATATAGGGCTAGTCAATTATCTGTCTGGTAGACGATGACAGCTTTATTCCTTTAATTACTGTGTGCTTCCATTGTAGTTGGACACATTATTGCTGTATCCTTTAATTTGAAAGCTTTTCATTCCACACATAAGATACCATCTCCTACCCTCGAGGCTCAAGCCCGTGAACACCTTTGAGCACATGAGGTGGTGAGAGAGACAAGGCAAAGTCGATCGTGGATTGTGAGAAGAGCCATGTCCTTGTGGAGGAGGGAGTGAAGCAGTCGAGTAATCTACAAGTTATGGTGGCTCGTGGTACCCGTCCCATTCGCGTTGAGGAATAGAACTGTTATAAATGAAGAGAAAATAAACAAAAACAGGTTAATAACTCTTAGAAAATTCATTATTTGATTTTTAATAATTTTACTTTTTGTTTTAGATTATTGGTATTTAGAGTAAAGCACATGGATGGTCCCACTAGTTTATTAAATTTTTGGTTTGGTCCGTTGCTTTCCAAAAGTATATGGATAGTCTTGTGGTTTGCATTTTTTAACACATTTAGTCCACAACCAACAAATATAAAGGTTTTAGGCTTTTAACATGTCCAAGTTAACGACAAAATACGTTACAAAGTGCAAACAATATGGACCATTCTTGTGATTTTTGGCAAAGTCGAGGACTAACTGGGTTAAAAGTACAAACAAACGGGACCATTCGTGTATTTTTTAAAAGCTAGAGACCAAATTTAAAATTTTGTTAAACCATGGGGACTGTCAATCTTTTTACTCTAGTATTTATTATTTATCTTTAACTAATTCTTGAATGCTAGCTATAATATTTCAGTTACATTTCCTTTTCCTTTTCATATTCAGTTACTTTAATGAATTTAATGTATGGGTTATTTGAATCGTTAATCACAAATAAAGATTTTTGTAACTTTTATAGTTTTATGGACAACTTTAATCATATGGGTTATATGAATCGTTCACAAATAAAGATTTTTGTAACTTTTGTGGACAACTTTAGTCATATGATAACCTTTTATTCCATTTAAGGTTCTATCTAAACTTTTATTAGCATGTGGACATCTAACCATATTTTTGCCTTTGTCTTGTGTATTACGTGACAATTTATATATGGGTGAATGTGAGAGAAGAGAGAGCACCATGCCGTGAGATGTTACCTTATTCATAAAATATTAATTAATGTAATAATTAGGATTAGGCTAAAACAAAGTTTACATGTTGATTTATGGCAATCAAGGTGTAAGTTTGATGCAGGTAATAATCGTAACATACATACTTAAATACTTCCATGTCATATTAAAGACATACTTTATTATTCTTCTTGGCATGGGTTTTGTGTATATGAAATAGCATGTTATTATGTCTAATACTTTTTGCATACTTGGGTGATGAATTGGGGTTTTAGTGTAGTGGAGACATGCTTGAACAAGCTCTCTCCTTTCTTGTCCTCCATTATATTGGTTAAATTATTGTTGTTACTTATTCGAATGAATGTGTGCTGTTCCTATGCATGCCTGGTAAAATAATTGGTAGCTTAATGATAGCAATAATAATGTCTTTCAACTTTCTAGTAATCATAAAGAATGGGTGATGGTTCATTAGTAAAGACAAAGCTTTTAAATATTTTAAGAGGGGGAGATTTTGAATTCAAGTTCCATTAGACAACAGGGAATAAATAAATTTGCTGTTAAAAAAAATCTTATATTTCTTGATATATATTATTTTTTTGTCATATACTCTTTTGATTAGTGGTAAAGAAAAAACTCTGTAAGTGTTTAGATTGGAGGAGGTTATAGGTTTAATACACAGAGAGTGTAACATTAACATTTATCTGTTGGAAAAAAATATAATATTCTAAATTAAACTAAAAAATTTACAAATTTAGTTATTTTACTTGGTGTGTTATGCCATCTATAGTCACAATTACGTGAAACTAGGGCTGTAAACAAGCCGAACATTCAGCGAACAGTTCGTGAACCGTTCGGTGGGAAGTTTGTTTAGTTAATGAATGAACACGAACAAGATATCCCGTTTGATTAACTAAATGAACGAACAGGAACAAAGGTCTCGTTTGTTCGATTGCGTTCGTGAACGTTCGATTGCATTCGTGAACGTTCGGTTGCGTTCGTGAACGTTCGGTAATATGTTCGTTTACGTTCATTTGTTTATGTTAGTTTGTTAAAAGGTTTTAATGTTTTTTAATATTTCACGTTCCCTCTTAAGTTTTACTTTCCCCCCGAAACACTAGTTAATAATTCTATTAAAAAATTAGTAAAATGTACACCCTTATCTAAACATATGAACTAGTTGGACACTGAAGACATTTTTGGGATATGTCTAAGTAACCTTAGATAACTATGTCTTAAGTTAGCTAAACTTGATTTATCGTATGGTGCTTATAGTAGACTTCTTGTGTGTTGAATTTCTTGATTTATCAATTGATGGTTGTATTTGACTGCTTGTGCATGATGTTTACGGTTAATGTTCTTTTGCATTTGTTTGTGTTTGTGACTAGTGTTCACGAACTGTTCATGAACAACTGAAATTCCTTTACAAACGAACACAAACATAAACTTTTGTTCGACATGTGTTCGTGAACAGTTCACGAACATCTACATTTCCTTAATGAACGAAAATGAACATGGTCTCATTCATGTTCTTTCAATTTGTTTACAGCCCTACGGGAAACCCTTAGTTGGGTATTTACTGAGTAAAGTACAATTTATGTCCCTAGGGTTTATACCCACTTACACGTTCAGTCCCTATGGTTGTCGATTGCTCGCAATCAGGTCCCTCCCACTAACGACCGTTAGTTGACTGTTCATTTAGTTCACGACGTGGAGGGCAAAAGTGTCATTTCCCCAAATCTGAAAAAGGTGCCTACATATTTGAAGAAACACCAAACTAATCTGACGATTAGTATGTAGTCTGTGCCTCGACAAATAAAGGTTAATCTTCTTTCGTCTCGCCTAATCGATGACCAAGATCCTGCAAAACTAACAACACACCGTAAGCTCGTCACAGGGAGGAGAATAAGGGGGGGGGGGGTCTCCCTGTAACCACCATCCGACGTGAGAATAAGTGTTCGTTTTGAGGATAAAAGTATGTGTATTAAGTGAGGGAGCAAGAGAGCGATCCTTAAACCTGGAGATGAAGTCCTCTATTTATAGCCAGAGAAATTCACAAAGGAGATGGGCTGATAGGCCTTGGGCCGGAGCTCGACAACAAGGAATATCCATTCTGTCCCTTCTGTCCTGACCGTTGGTGATCGCTGGCGAGAAGGGTGCTTGGCGCATGGTGAATGGATCCACGTGTCCTGACAGTCGTCTTTGTTGTCTGGCCTGTCATCAACGGTTAACGGAGATCGTGGGACAATGGTCAACGCAAGTTGATTGGTGCCACGTATACGTCCTTGTGTACTTCTTGTCACCTACACGATCGTTCATCGTGCAACATGACCCAATACAACCTGTTGGGCATTTATTGGCTCACTGTCCAGCCATCTGTACCTTTCGTATGTTACTGAAGTTACCTTGCGCTTTGTACCTACTCTTGGCGTAGGTGTGGTTCCTGTAGTCGGCGCAAGGTAGTGGAACTTGGTCCTCTGTCTTCACGAGTACAAGTGTCTAAGAAAGGTTGATTTTACTTTCTGATCCCGCGCGCGACCTTCTAGGCAGCTGTTTAGTCGGCGCTAGGTCTGTGGTGTTGTCACTCAGCCATGTTTAGGGCGTGGTCTTGCGCGCGATCATGGAGACGTTCATCCAATCGCGCGACTTTTGGGACCATACCCCTTCAAAAAATTTAATCCTTTAACTCATGATGTAAGCCACAATCATTCCTCATCCCTAAAACACCCTCGAAGTGAAAACCCCACCGGCGATTGCACATTTCCGTCCATTGGAGCTCTCATCATCATCAATCAGGTCGACGATGAGACAATACATTGTTCTTTTGATCACATTCCACGTTATAGGTAACACATTGTCTTAATTTTGTATTCGAAGTCTCATTTGGTCATTCGATTCGTGTCTTGTTCGTGATTAATACCTGAGATGTGCTTTCTTTTTCTTGCAATTTTGGTGGGATTTTGGGTCCAGGTGACAGGGCGTCACATTAGGATCAAGTACATGGTCCTGATGAGGACCGGGAGGGGGTTTCGAGTGGAGCTCTATTTCGCCTGTCGCATGTGAAGGCTTCCGGCTGCTTTTCTTGTACATATATGGTGCATATCTAATAGCCTAACTATAACTATTGATGTTTCTAAGTTTGGTCCTTGTCATTTTTGGGTTTTTTTGTCGTTGACGATCAGTTTAGCCTAATAGTTAGAGTGGGTTACTTGGGTTGATCAACTCTTAGGAATGTTGGCTTAGTGATTAGCGGGTAACCCATGTTTGGTACAAGACAACGTAGTACGTAATAATGTAGTAGAACTAATGATCTTTAACAATGATCCTTATTTAACTATGCTTAGTGTTGAATGTCTATTGAGTGGTATGCTTGTTTTGAATGTCTATTGTTTTTTACCAGGGATTTATTTGGAGATTGGAATGAAAATGTATAGGACGGTAGATAAACCTGTTCGTTTACCTGTAAGGGATTATACAATTTGGTTATAAGACCTTAACTTGATCAGGAACTTATAGTATTTAGGAGAGTTATTCATAATGTGAGTTAGTTATATATAGAACATGGTTTATACAATTTGGTTACAAGACTTAAAGGGTTGTGTGGTAGGCATTGCTTATAACTTCAACATGGATTTGACCAGGGAATAAGTCAAGGCTGTGACTATCAAAGCCTTTTCTTGACGAGGGATTTGTAGGATTTAGGTGAATTTTAAACAGGGATGATACACTTTGGTTACAAGACTTATACCAAGGGTTGTGTGGTAGGCATTGGTTATAACTTAATAATGAATTTGACCCGGGAATAAGTCAAGGCTGATACAATGCTTAGAGATTTGTAGGATTTAGGAGAGTTATAAATAGGGATGATACAATGCTCATACCTGTTTGTAATTAAAGCTAGTTCAAGTTGACAGCCATGGCTTATAACTTAACTTCGGTAGCCATGACCTGTTTGACCAGAATAAATGGTCAAACTCGTGAGTAATTGAAGCCAATTTAAGTTTTGCAACTACAAGTCAGTTTGCAATTGCGAATGTCAATCCCAATTCAACTTGTAAAATTAAAACCCAAATCAAGTGTTAATAGCCCAACCCATTTCAAATTATACAGGTCAAACATTTCGAGTTCTAAAGGTAAAACAGAGTACAATTCTACTAGATGTCTTAATACGGGCTTTACTAACTCTTATTAACTTCATATTGCTTATTAATTAATGATAAACAATGGTTAGTTACTAGATTAGGAAAGATTTTTGAATATGTAAGGAATATATAACTTATACGTTCAGGGACGTAAATGGTAACTAAAGATATGGGGGTATTTTGGTTTTTCACTGATTTACAAACGGTCAATTAGTGGGAGGGACCTAATTGCAAGCAATCAACAACTACAGGGACTGGATTGTTGAAATTTTCAAAATAGGGACTAAACGTGTAAGTGAGTGTAAACCCCTGGGACGCAAATTGTATGTTTCTCATAAAAATTAACTTTTAGTAATATATAATGAATGCTTATGTCTATGTGAACACATTTCCTAAGTCGCGCACAAATCTACTATCATGTATAAGTTCTTTTTTGGTGATATGTTTTTATGTGCTAAATGCATGTCTTCTACGTGGTTAATATTTGTTAGGATCCAATGTAGGTTTCTTCTACACATTGGTCACACAGCTAGTTTTTATAACTTGTTTAACTATAAATGAATGACTTAACTATAAATAAATTAATTGAACCAAAACCGTGTAAGAAAATTTATTGTAGACGTGATATATGAACTCGATATAGCTTATTTCTATTTGATTTACACTACCGAATACATAGATATGCAAATAATGTCTCTTAATTTGTATTATTTTTGTTAATTCTATGTAATATATTGTTAGAAGATAAGACAACTATCAAGTAAAACAAATTTTCATTATAATGTAAGAGCATTTACATCTCGTCCATCAAATTCTGTTAGAGAGTCCTTCATATTATAGATATTAGTTACAAGGGGTTGTGAGTAGATTATAGAGAAAATGTTATTGTTCATCTGTATGTAAATTTGAAAAAGAAACATTGTTTACCCCTATAATTTTTTAGAATGTGGTTGTGAGTAGAGAAGAGAAAAGGTAATGATAAATGTATAAAAAGTATTATTTAATTGAAAAGAGAGAGGGGTGTAGTAATTTTTAGTGTAATTATAGTGATGAAAATTGTAGATGGGATGTGAATGCTCTAACTATGTCGTAGTTGCACGTCCAAGTTAACAACCTTTTTGAGAATGCTAACATTTTTGTGTTGAACAACTTGTTAAGAGTGAAACATTCCCGTCTTTTGTTTAGTTGGGAGTACCTATAAGTTAATATGCTCTTAGACGTTAATGATCAAATGTGTTGCCTGTTTTATGGAATGAAAGAGGTGTTGGAAGAGAAAACTCGATAAAAGCACTTCTGATATAGAGTAGCCTATAATGGAAACCTCCGATATGAATTTGAGAAATAACGTGTGTGCAACTACTTTGGGATACAAAATTCACCACTCGACTCAATTGACGGGTTGCCCTATTGAACCCGATACAAAATTCACCAAGAAAGTCAAGTAGGGTTCCAAAGACATCATTCAACCTGCCACAATTGAACTAGCAATGGGAATAAACTCAATTTTCTGGACATTCACTTTGCCACATTCCATTCATATCATCGAGATTTACAAGTAGGTGAAATGGAAGAACAACCCATATTGTTAGAACTTAGGATAGTAGAGAAAGGAACTTTGAAAGTCAAATGAAATAAAATAATTAAGAAATAAATGAGCTGCATGAGATGCTATACTAATGTTGGGCTTCATGGGTTGTATGGGCCTCTGTTTGGTTACCTGAATTCAGTTGAATAAAACATCAATCGTGTCTTCGAATTCGATAACTTCAACGGTTCCCTCAATGGCTAGCATATTTGAATTAGTGGGGGTTTATCTATTATCCTTTCCTTCTTTAGTGAAGTTTGTCCTTAAACTTGAGAGGTTCTCATCCGGATCAAGATATGGTGGTAAGTCAGCCACATTAAACGTTCCTGCCACCCATATTCTCCCGATAGATCTATACGATAAGTATTGTCATTCAACCGTGAGACAACTCGAAACGTACCATCAGATCTAGGGCTCAACTTGTTACGACGCTTCATAGGGAATCGTTCCTTCCTAAAATGAACATACACTAAGTCACCCCACTAGAAAACCACATGTTTTTGACCATTATCAACACGATTCTTAGTTGTCTCGTTCATTTTTATAATCCTTTGTTGGACCTGTTAGTGTAGCCTCTTGAGATTGTTAGCCGTGTTACTTGCTTCTTAACTGAACTTGGTAGAGATGTCGAGGACAGTGAAGTCAATTGGGGGGGGGGGGGTGGATTAGTGCCATACATCACTTGAAAAGGTTGAAACCAGTAGTCTTGATAGGAGCTCGATTGAAGGTAAATTCCTCTTCGGGTAACAACTAATCCCATTGTTTAGACTGTTCATGACTAAAGCTCGTAGAAGAGTGCTCAAGGTTCGACTGCTAACCTCGGTTTGACTATTCGCTTGGGGGTGGATGGAAGTACTATATTTTAATTTGGTACCTATCTTTTTCCAAAGCGTCACCAAAAAGTGGCTACGGAATTTAATGTCTCGATCGTTAACCATAATTATCGGAATGCCATGCAAGCTGACAATCTCCTTGAAACATAGATTAACAATGAGAACTGCATAATAAGTAGTATGACAAGACAAGAAATGCATCATCTTAGAGAACCGGTCAACTGCCACTATAAATGACTCCTTCTTCTTTATAGTACGAGCGGAGTATAAACTGTGAGGAAGTCAATGGCTTTTGGCCCAATTACAAACCGTACAATGGTTAATATGAGGTAATGCTGCCAATGTTCGAGAGCCTGGATAACCGCATAAAGTAGGGCAGTAAGGCAATACACCAATCCCACTTTAAAGGCATCACACACCACTTCAAATACATCATCAAAACAGGGAACTGAGCCAATGCTAGACTGGTGTGGACAATAACCGCCTTTTGAGCTTGTTGAAGGCTGCTTGGGCCTGAGATGTCCACCTGACCCGTGATAAAGGGATGCAAACCCATGAAAACTTCTCATTTGCTAGAATGATTGAGGTGTAGTGATCGGAGTGTCGCGGTCCAGTAAAAAAAAAATTTATAATGTCCTAATTACCTCTAACAAATAGTAAGTGGTAGTCAGGGTGTCGAACTACGAAGAGTTTACGGATCGTGTCAAAAATCGATTGATTATTGGTTAAGAAATTATGAAGCTTGTTATTAAATTATTTGTTAGGTTGAAAAGATATCGGATTGAACTGACAATTTGCTATTAACTACAAAACGGTTCGTTGACTATGATTGCAAAAGCTTAAACAATTGATTAAAAACAATAATTTGTGAAAAAGTTTCACACCCGGTTCGAAATTGCAATACCTAAGGTTCCTATACGTTTTAGTAGTATTAATTTAATCACAAGTTGGTTGTTAACGGGTTTAGTGTTACGAGGTTTAGGTGCCGATTGCTATCAATGTCACAATAGACGAACAAAGATACACTTCGTTACACAAGAATATGTAAACCCTAGTCTATACCAAAGCACAATTGTATGAAATCATATTATGAAGTCAAAGTTGCAAGTATGTTCGACAATTCGTGAATACAAAAACAGATACAACACAATTAGTATAAACTTCAAACATTCAAATGCAATTAGTTACATTGGTCGAACAAAACGATGCACATTCCATTCTTACAACTTCAAGTTAAGGTCTAATGTCATACCCGGTTCATGATTTTCACAATCAATGGTATTTGAACGATTAAATGGATATTGCAATTTAAACACAAGATGGTTACCTAAGATTAACCCATCTCAAAGTTAGCAACACTATACACATCCATCACCATGTTCTCTATACCCGGTTCAACATTTAACTAGCAAATATGTAGTAGTATTTTTGAAGTGATCAATCAAACCGCTTATAACACATATATGCATAATCTTGCAACTTAATTATTCTCCACCAATTTTTACACAAAAACGAGACACAAGTTAAAAGGTCTTTAAATGGTTGTAGTCTAGCCGAAGGGTATGGAATGCGATATTATAAAAGTGGCTAAGGTGGTGAGACTCGATTTTCAAGACATCAATTATCAAAAGAAACTAACTAAAACATCAAATTACAAGGCGTAATTTTTCCTTTTATTCAATAAACAACTAACACTTCTTTTTGGATTTTTTCACAACGATTTTCGACTATTTTCATGTCACGGCCCCTGACACCACCCTGGGAGCGGGAGCCGTGAACCAGTCAGGTGGTACCGGTGATTATTTTGAAAATATTGCAGCGGAAATTTCATCAGGACCGTAGTTAGGAAAAAATATAAGACTTTAGAAATACCGGATTTTATTTATTAAACATATGGGAATAAAGCCCATGTTTTATAAAGGTAGATTTTAATAATGGATACACCCGAATTCATAAACAACGTTTCTTTATTTAATTGATAAAATAAGCCACTCCTTTAAGCCTTTTGGTGCTGTATCACAACTCTTAATCCGATCTACTGAAATCACCTGAAACATGTTTTAAAAATATTTTTGTCAGCAGGAAATACTGGTGAGTTCATTCAATTTGTACAAAATGACACATTCTTATATTCACATCATTAAGAGTTTTTACATTTGTTTATCTTACCAAACTACTCTTGGCTAGCTCATTGTCCAATAGCAAAGAAACTTATTTTAAATAGTATTTGTCACTCGATGGCAGTTTTGGTGACTGTGGTCATATCACTGGCTAACCCATTGTCCGATAGTGAATATTATCAACTATTGTATACAAACCCCACATACTGACAGTAGTTTCCCAGTAAGAATACAAAGACTTAATCACTGTATTATAACTTGGAAAACATTTAGGGTTTGCAAAGCATTTGAGAATAGGAGAATGACTCACTTTGTAGTTTTAGGTTGTTATCTTAGAGCTTCCCGGTGTTATTTCTGAGTTCCTAATGACATTATAATGCAACACGTGTTAGTGAAACAATCCAACTTAAACTTTAACGATACATTACGAGACAAAACCCCAACGTAGTTTACAAAGTATAGCCTTATATAGAGGCATCACTTTGGCACCCGTTGTTGGGTTTTAGATCAATCGGACAGAGTATCGAATTAGTGATTAGGGTTAAAACACTTACAACGCGGAAGAGTTTATCAGGTTTAGGGGTTTAGGGGTGTTTGCAAGAGAACAGGGCTAGAGGGAGTATACGAACGAGTTTCTCGATCGATTTTGTGCAGAAACTTCAGTCCCACGCTGCGGGTTATATAGCCCATCCGGGCATCCCCCGCGTGTCGCCCGGGATACCCTGGATTCTTGCATGATGCGCGGGGGCGGTCGGCCTGGCATAGGTCTGCCACGTGTCCACGTAGGTCTGACACGTGGTGCGATGTCGTGACACGTGTCCCTGGCCACCTTTTTCGTCCAATCGGGTGTTTTTCTCGATTTTTGGTTCTTGTCGCGTACGCTCGGGTCTTGATTCCACTTGGTTCGGTTTTTAATTGTGAATCTAAGATGGGTTCTTTTGTGCCGGTTGGTTCGTCAATCACCAAGTTTCTTAACCACTAAGTTTTCTGATCAAGTATCCAACTTTCATTGCGCATACCAGGGGTTTTAATTACGGGTTATTGCTGGAAATATTTTTGAGGGTTGTTACATCCTCCCCACCTTGTTTTAAATCTCGTCCTCAAGATTTAGGTTATGATGTTATTTCTGATTTATCTCACGTGTTAATCAATACTAATAGGATTAAGGTAAATGAATCAGGACATCTTCGAATTTTGTGAATACAAGGTTTACAACGAATAACACTCAATGGTTTAATTGAATCATTTCCAGAAATCGATATCAAATGAATGAAGTGAAATGACATAATCATCAGAGTGACTAGGTTTTCATGGTCTAAACCAAAAGAGAGATTTGTGACCAATAGGTGAATCATTTTAGAAACAATAGAATTCACTGTCAAAGGAAAACTTACCTTGGTTGTCAATCAAGGAAGACTTAGAATTAACAAGCTTAACTGAAACTGAAATATGAAGATGATGTGTCAACTATCGAACCATGTTATGAGGAAAAATCAATGTGTTGACATTATTTGAATGACAGGGATACACTTGAAACACAACACAATTTAGTGTATCATTATCTTAATACATAGTTGTATTAAGACTATGTTCAAAAATGAGTCAAACGAAAAGCATACGTAGTTTTGTAAGATCATGATTAGCTCAGGCTACAAATTTATATCGACGCCACAAGGTGTCGTAATTATCGAAATAGTTTATAATTACGGTGACCGAACAAGTTCACCGTTGTTCGTAATCAATTGAAAGGTTTTAGTGAAGTAAATTCGAATATTCATAAATAAATCTCATAGGATTTTAAATTGATGATGAAAGAATAAGTGAATATCATAGAACTTTTGATAAATGATGAAAACAGATGTGCACCGAAAAATAACATGAAGTTGTGTACTCTTATCTTAACACATAATTGTATTAAGATTGTTTTATGACAATGAATCAATAAAATGGGTTTTAAGAATAAATAAACCCGTACATCGGGTGTGCAAACGGGATTAGCTCAAGCTTCAAGTTTCCACCACAAGGTGTCATGAAAGTTAATGATTCAAAGAAGGTGAACACCAAACAAGTTTGTTATGGTTCTGAACAGATGAAGTAGTTAACAGAAAAGCATTATTCATTAACTTCAAGGGTAAAGTGATAATTTAACTTAGATATTACATATTAGCGATCACGTCTGGAATAATTCTGCTTCCTACGTAGTAAGTACGAATGCTCGCGCGCTCTTCTTAACTCCGTATGTTGTCTTTGCCTTGTTGTCGGGTGCCTTCGTCAGTTTTGGGCAATATGGGCGGATATGGCCTGTTTCTCCACAGTTAAAACAGACTGGGTTTTTCCTCTTACATTGTTCTTCCTTATGGCCAGGTGTTTTGTAGAAGTTACAGTAGGGATTCCTCTTAAAGTAGCATTTTCCCGAATGCTTTTTATTACAGTATTTGCAGCTACATTTCTCAAATGACGGTTCGATCCCTTCTTCTTATAGGACTCATCGGGGTAAAATTCTTGAGTAATTTTCCGGGCTAATTCCTTCTTCTTGTTTTCTTCTCTTGTGCGGATTAGTCCGACTGTTAATGTATTGGCTAGTTCGACTGTTTCCTCGATAGTCTGAGGTCTAGCTGCCTTGACGATATCGCGAATTTCACTAATCAATCCCCAAATATAATGAGAAATTAGTACAGGTTCTGGCGAAGCCAGAGTTGGTACCATTCTTGCATATTCAAAGAATGTTGTCGTATATTCACGACACTTTACATCGACCATTCTATGATTTAGGAACTTGTTTGCCATTTGTTCCTTTTTATAAGGAGGACAAAATTTTCTTTCTGCCATTTCCTTGAATTCTCCCCAGTTCATGGCATAGGCCAGTCACTTCCTTTTGCTTGAAGAATAGTATTCCACCATTCTAAGGCTTCATCTTTAAAGAGATTGGAAGCATACATGACTTTGTCTTCTTCGGCACATTTGCTGATCTTAAGAACAGCTTCCGTCTTTTCCAACCATCGTAGTGCAGCTGTGGCTCCTTCACTGCCGGCAAACTCAGTTGGCTTACAGGTTAGAAATTCTTTATAGGAACATCCAGCAGTCATTGTTTTCATCTTCTTAGGTAATGGGGTTTCGATAGTATCATCATTATCTCCATTGACGCTGTGGCTAAAGCTATTACTATGAGTATGCTTGCTACTCACAGCTTTGGTAGGTTCTATGGGGTTTTTAATAGCCTCAATAATTAACGGGATAGCATTAGCAATGCCTTGGGCGATTATGTTTTCTATGGTCTCTTTGTTTAAGGGATTTTCATTATTCGCATGAACTTCTTGATTATGTGATACTTCATTCGACATCTGAATTGCAATTATTAATATCATAGAAAAATTAAAACAAAACAATCATATATATTTAAATTTATATTCACAAAAATAACACATTGGTTATTTTGTATTAACCTCTTAACTTTATTGTTTAAGGTTAAAATAACACCTAAATGGCTTTTTGGATTCCCTTATAGATATACATATCTATATGATCATATGTTTCATATATTGTGATATATATACCATTTAGAAGGTTAATGTATTTAACAAGTTCATATTTCCAACAACATGTCAGACATCAGGTCATAGTATTATTTAGAGAATTTTGTAACTTTTTAACATAACATTACCCCATCTTACCCGGCCTTTCCGGAGAGGCTACCCCATCTTACCCGAACAAGTTGGGGAGTCTATCACACCATACCCAATCTTGCCGGAGAGGTAATTGTATTTCCCGTAAAAATAGTTTTCTCAAACCATGATTTTAAAAGTGCATTTTTTTTAAGTTCAAGCCTAAACACTATCCTGGTGCTACCAGTTAATATCAGTTTCCTAACTCTTTTGTTTAAGCTTAGGTATTATCACAACACTTAATTGCTTAAACCAGTGGCTGTGGCTCTGATACCACCTTCTGTCACGGCCCTCGACCCCACCCTGGGAGCGGGAGCCGTGAACCAGTCAGTTGGTACCGGTGATTATTTTGAAAACATTGCAGCGGAAATTTCATCAGGACCGTAGTTAGGAAAAAATATAAGAGTTTAGAAATACCGGATTTTATTTATTAAACATATGGGAATAAAGCCCATGTTTTATAAAGGTAACTTTTAATAAGGGATACACCCGAATTCATAAAACAACGTTTCTTTATTTAATTGATAAAATAAGCCACTCCTTTAAGCCTTTTGGTGCTGTATCCCAACTCTTAATCCGATCTACTGAAATCACCTGAAACATGTTTTAAAAATATTTTTGTCAACAGGAAATACTGGTGAGTTCATTCAGTTTGTACAAAATGATACATTCTTATATTCACAACATTAAGAGTTTTTACATTTGTTTATCTTAACAAACTACTATTGGCTAGCTCATTGTCCAATAGCAAAGAAACTTATTTTAAATAGTATTTGTCACTCGGTGGCAGTTCCTGTGACTGTGGTCATATCACTCATTGGCTAACCCATTGTCCAATAGTGAAGATTATCAACTATTGTATACAAACCCCACATACTGACAGTAGTTTCCCAGTAAGAATACAAAGACTTAATCATTGTAATATAACTTGGAAAACATTTAGGGTTGCAAAGTATTTGAGAAAAGGAGAATGACTCACTTTGTAGTTTTAAGGTTGTTATCTTAGAGCTTCCCGGTGTTATTTCTGAGTTCCTAATGACATTATAATGCAACACGTGTTAGTGAAACAACCCAACTTAAACTTTAACGATACATTACGAGACAAAACCCCAACGTAGTTTACAAAGTATAGCCTTATATACAGGCAGCACTTTGGCATCCGTTGCTGGGTTTTAGATCAATCGGACAGAGTATCGAATCAGTGATTAGGATTAAAACACTTACAACGCGGCAGAGTTTATCAGGTTTAGGGGTTTAGGGGGGTGTTTGCAAGAGAACAGGGCTAGAGGGAGTATACGAACGAGTTTCTCAATCTATTTTGTGCAGAAACTTCAGTCCCACGCTGCTGGTTATATAGCCCATCTGGGCATCACCCGCGCATCGCGCGGGATACCCTGGATTCTTGCATGACGCGCGGGGGCGGTGTCGTGACACGTGTCCTTGGCCACCTTTTTCGTCCAATCGGGTGTTTTTCTCGATTTTCGTGCTGGTTCTTGTCGCGTATGCTCGGGTCTTGATTCCACTTGGTTCGGTTTTTAATTGTGAATCTAATATGGGTTCTTCTGTGCCAGTTGGTTCGTCAATCACCAAGTTTCTTAACCGCTAAGTTTTCTGATCAAGTATCCAACTTTCATCGCGCATACCAGTGGTTTTAATTACGGGTTATTGTTGGGAATATTTTTCAAGGGTTGTTACATTTCATCACCCTTTTCGGTTTTTTATTAATAGAGTTGACATGACCAAATCAACTAAGCCAAGAAATACTTAGAAAAAAATAAATAACCTTTAATCAAATTTTTATCACTCGGGTTAAAATAAAAAGGTTAAATGGGCTAATGGATAAATGAGTTGGTTAAACGAAAGGTTTAGGCTCTAAATAGGTGACCACGGGATTAATTTCGGATAAGGTTGATGATATAAAATCGTATAAAAACAAAAAAAGGTTTATCTTAAGGCCTTAATCAATCTTGTGCTCGTAATTGGTCCATGGTCGTAAACGTATTAAAAGTTGTAAGTTCTACAATATGTATCGTAAAGGCACAGACAAAAGAAAAAAAACATATATATGTGATATGTGTAAGTGGCTCAATATCTCACATGGAAATGGTATGATATGTGATGTGCACAAAGTACTAACTTCGTAAACGGACTACTCCCAAGTAACCACCCATATTTTCTTATAAATTCTCTCGTTAAACACCCATCATGCTACTATTTGAAACTTGACCATGAGTCCATGGCAAAAAACCAAATTGTTTATATAATCAGTTGTTGACTTTGTTGATTGTGCTTCTTTTTAGAATGTTTTAAAAGATGGCATTTTGAACTTTTTTTGAAAATTTTCCCTTATCCTCACAGTTAAGGTCAACATTGTCCTCAACTTATAGTATTTAAATAAAGGGTTCAAATATCTAAACTTATCTCCCCATCCTCACATTTGAGGTCAACATTGTCCTCAATGTGTAATGTTTTGGATGGTGGTTTTCAAAGCAAAAGGGATGCAACATAACTTTTCTCCCAAATTTTCACCACGGTCCAAACTATACAATTACATTCCACTTATTTTACTAACTAAATAATTAAAGTTAAGTACAAGAAACATATGCACCCCATTTTGCTCATTCTTCATACTATCCTCGTTCTTCATTGCAAATGGTCGTCCTCAACGAACATGAAAATACCTACAAGTCTCAACACTTATGTGGAAGCAAACTTCTCACAATAATCAAAATCCGTAGTTAATCCATTTTTACCATCTTTGTGAAAAATTTACCAAGTAATTTGTTATTTAACTTAGGTTTTTGTGGAAAGAAGAATATATAACAATAATAAACCTAACTCACTTTCGTAGGAATCATTGCACCATTTAGCATTTGTACGCAAGCCCTTTAAACCTCCTGATAGCTCAGGAGGACGAGGAAGGATATGGTGAGGGTTATATAGGGAACATACCCACAAATTTCATTTATCTTAGAAAATAAAAGTAGTCAAAAGAAAACACACCAAAAGAACAAAGATAAAATAAAATAAAATAAAATAAAGAAGAATGAAAATACGAAAGCAAAATATACAACAACAATTTTTCATACCTCAACGCCTATCTTTGGTAACGTTCTTTTGGGTCTCGTGGTGGGTATGGTTGGTATGGATATCACATGAGAGCCGACATCATCTTGTTGAAATTGTCACGTGGGCCCCCTCGGGGTGCGGCGGAATGGTCGAATAATCCGTCCATGGAACAAATTGTTGGAATATTATTTATGGCTATTTGTTGTGCGGTTGCTAGTGTCATCCACCGCCTATTATCTAAGGCTTCCCACTCTAACCATTGCGCCTCTTGCTTGGCTTCCCATTATCTTTCATGCTCAAGTCAAGCCTCTTCCGTAAACCAGTTCTCATCCAGTACCGCGAACACATTGTCATAAATATGTCGATCTCCCATAGTAAACGACTCCCAACCCTGCGGACGCCTATCGAGTATAAAAATAGCCATATCATTGGAAATTTCTCTATTCCGACGAGGAACATGTCTCCGGGGCCTCCTCGGAATCAGGGCTTCTTCCTCTTTTTCTATTATCTCATGCTCCTCTTGAGGATGAGCACTTGGAACTCTAACTTTTATAAATTCCCCTGTTTCTAGATCCATCACAATGTGCAAATACCTCATCTACTCATAGTGTATTCTTGAAGCCTTCATTTTGTTGAAATCTAACTCTTCTATAGGCTTGTTAATCCAAAGTAAGTCTGGTGGCAAACAATTTTGTTGAATAATCATTGCTCAGACTAACCAGACATACTGGAACATTTTCTTTCTATACTCCTCCCTAGTCTCCTAGATATTCATCATAACAATATGCCACCATGAGAGCTTGGGACTTCGAAAAAGTAGAATCTTTCCTTCCAAAGATATGTGATTCCTTTCAAGATCTCTTCTTTCCCGGCCAGGAATGGTTAATTCCACCAAATTCACCAGGTCCGCCCCTAACACACTCTGTAACCAAAAGTGATTTATGTCCGTATACTGATAAGCTTTGGTTCCCAACGAAACGAACTCTGCAATTTGATTCATCATTTCAAACGACATGACCATATGACCCCCACCTATTTGACCGGTCAACTTTCAAAAGTTTGGTTAACTACTTTTGTTCTCAAACTTCAGTTAGGCTAACCATTCTGTCACCGTTGTTGTGACACCCCAACCGATGGCGGAAACATCGGAGTGTGACGAAAACGAGATTGCAAGAGACTTCATAACGGCTAATTGTGACAAGTATTTAGAACAAGGATTTTTCATTTCATGCTAAAGGTAATACATAGTTTCAAAGGAAAATAAAACATTTAAAACATCAATTTAAACAACAAAAATAAATTTAAACTAAGTGTGTTTCTCGTCCTTCCTACTAGATTTCTTTTTAACGCATCAACATCAAGTTCCTGCAATACATATTAAAGTAACATATCAACACAAAAGCATTGGTGAACATACAAATTTAGTATACTAGCATATCTACAAAAGAATTTTAAGCGTGTCCGTGTGAGTTTTAATGTGGTATATGTATTGCACCCAAAAGTGTGAAAACGGAAAGAGGGTCATGTATACTCACGGTTTGCATAGAGATTCCATGAAAATGAGTTGGAAGAGTCTTGGGTTCTGGAACACCGAAGTGACCCTAAGAAGGAAACGAAGGTGTGTGAGTTGCATTTTTTGTTTAACGGATTGGATTCGGAATCTAAAAGTTAACATATACGAATGTTAGTTAAGGTACCATGAGAATGGTCATGCAACGAGGGTAGGATGAATTCCATCCATTTAACCTCATTATATGAGTCACCAAAGCATAAATCATCAATTTTGTTGTTGATTTCGGTTGGTCATGAATACAAAAATAATAAGACTAAAATGTACGAAATTTGCAAACAACCAAGTGAGCTAGCTAGATGCGTGCATCCCAAACATGGAAAGTGTTTGGGGACGTGATATAGCCTTGTCCCTTTGTTGGAAATTATTTGAGATTTATTGGTATGAAGATAACACATCAACAAGTGAGGTAGTGGAACAAAGTTGGAGAGCCAAAGCTTCCATGGTTCATACATTCACGAAAACATAAGTCTTAGCATATTGAAGATGGTGAGCTTGGATGGTCTAAACACTTGTAGGTCGTTTGAAACCTTGTCAAACCAGAAAGTATAGAAGGTGTTTGAACCTCTAAACTTATAATAATCAACCATACTCAAGCTCCATAACCATATGTTGGTTAGAATTAAGGTTGGTGCAAGATTGTACAAGTTAAACATGCTTAAAGAAAGTGTAAGTAACAATATTATCAAAACATAATTTTAATACCACTTTGGACCTCAATTGTGGTGAGGTTCCACTTTAGTTTTTCCTGGCAAACTTGTGGAAACCTTTCTAGAGGTTGTCCAGGTAGTTTGGAAGAATATGTGAAGAAGAAAGGTGAAGAAAAGTGAGTGAAAACTCACTTAGAACACTTGTATGTTCTTGCCCAAAATGTAGAATTTCTTGAGAGATTTAGAGAGTTTGAGAGTGGATTATGTGTTTGGAAAATGTTTAGGAGTGTATGGAGGTTCCTATTTTTAATGAAGTTGATTAGGGTTAGTGTTATGATCGAAGCCTCAGATTACAAGATTAGAAACGAAATACGAATATGACACGATTACAAGTTTCTAAAAATAGAAATACGAATACAACTTTCTAAATAAGGAAAGTACAGAAATGCAAAGCGTTATAGTTGTCAAATATATTGTCGGAGTGTTTTCCTAGTACAGAATTCCAAAGCTCTTTGCCACCTAAGTGCCTCAAACTTTTGAGTAATCTTGATCTTTCATAATTCTTCCACATTAACTGCCTGTTCCACAACGCAAATACTTAGAATCCCTTTTTGTACCTTGGCCATTTTCCACTTCCATAGATAGGTCTCAATTGCTCGATTCCTAATATGAGACAACTTTTTTTTTGTCACTTTCCCACCCTTCACCAGTTGAATCATTAACATGTGTTGATCAAGTCCAATATTGTCGATAAGTGAGTCCAATTTGGTGAAAATAGCCATAAATAATGTTCACATATGACGAGGTATGACCCGGTGCGGCTAACCCGACTCGGTCATTACCTATCATTTTATTATAAATAGGCAATTACACACGTTTATTCTAGAATCTTCTATTTGGCATGGATAAACCACGTAACCAAATCCCCAATATTTTGGGAAGATCATGCAAATCCCTGACTTATCGGAGCCCATCCTATAAGTTAGAGGAAACCCTAATGGTAAATTATAAAAAGAGGTAAACATCAAAGGTATGATTCATTCTACTCTCTCTCTCTCAACATATATTATTACTCCCAAAACCGAGACTTATTCTCATGCCGGAGGGTGGTTACAGGAATAACCCCATTCCTGTAACGAGTCCTAACGGTGTTTCTGTTTGCAGCCAGCTGTTCGGATTGTTTTGGGTCGAAGTTCTAGTTGGGGCCTTACCGTCAGGTCAGTGTTTCTTCATTGGCGCCATCCGTGGGACCGTCGATAACACAAATGAACTTAGACCCGATGGCAAACGTTCGCCGATTTGGGCTCCCGCTGTACCTGGTTAGCGACAACGATACGCAATTCACAGATCGGGTTTTACAAGATTGGTGTGCGGAGCTAGAAATTCAGCAGGTTTTCACATCGGTGTCACATTCTCAAGGCAATGGCCAAGTGGAAAAGGCAAACAAAAGCATGTTGGATGGGATCAAGAGAAGATTAGGCCATGAGGGAAGCTCTTGGGTGGAAGAACTGCCAAATGTCCTCTGGGCACACCGAACCATGCCTAAGACAAGCAACAATGAAACCCCATTCAGCCTAACCTATGGCACAGAAGCAATGATACCAGCAAAAGTGGGGCTACCTTCCCTGAGGCGCCTGACGACCATTGATGACAATGACAGGCTTTTGCGAGAAAGCCTAGACATATGGAAGAACGACGGGAAGCAGCCGCCATTAGCGAAGCCAAATACAAAAAGATTTTGGAAAATACTATAATCGACGCGTGGCAAGGCAAATTTTCAAAGAAGGCGATTACGTCATGCGAGACAATGAAGTTAGTAGGGCCGAAGCCACAGGCAAACTGGGACCCAATTGGGAAAGCCCTTACATAGTCCAAGAAGTCCTAGGCAAGGGAGCATACCGCCTCTCCAGGATGGATGGCACAGCAATTCTGCGCAGCTGGAACGCAGCACAGCTAAAGAAATGTTATATGTAGACGCCCGCCCCTAACGGCGAAGTCAGTTTTCCTTGTCGAAATAAAGTGTAATCCATCATTCACGATGTATCTTCCTTTTCATCATTTATTAATAAACGTTTATGGTTAGTTCTTTACGACACACACAACTTTATTGAAATACAATTTCATAAACATCAAAGTTATATTTATACAATGCTAAAGTGGGTATCTTGGTAATAGATACGTCAACCACTACAAAAGATAGGTATTTTGGTAATAAATACATACAACTATCAGACAAAACCAAGTACTTGTCCGTCTAACGCATACTACTGCCTGCGGGAGCATAAAAAATCGAACATATTCTAGATAATTACAAATCGGCAAACATTGCCAACACCTCTGCAGGGGTGTGCAATGCCTCGCCATACCATTCAAGCGGGTGAGGATCCACGATTAGATCTTCTGCATCCCCAGCATTATCAGGAGCGATAACAGCCTCTTGAGCAACAACCAGGTGAACCCTCCTTACACGACGTTGGTACACCATGATGTATCGACGAGCATGATTAAAGGGAAACCATGGCATCAAAGCATCGCCAGTCAGAGTACCGACACCGGCCGGCCTAATCGCTCCAATGGCAGGAAAAATGTCGCCTGCAACACCCTCGTGGACAGGGGTTACAGCGTTGGAAGGGCCGGGCAAGTCAAGCTTCCCAGACTCCGACTCCCTGTTTGGCTCTTGGCACGTAAGCTAAGTAAAGCATCGGCGGCGTCAAGCTCCCGTGATACATCGGAAATTTTCCGTAAATGGTGTTTATCACCCATTGCACATTTACCAAATTTGGTAAAATGTAGTAAATATATAAGGTTACAAGAATAAATTAATGGAGGAAAAAAAAGGAAATAATTAATCATGATGATTACATGTCAAATCGCCGAAACGACGGCGCTATAGTCATCATGCATTTTTCATTAATTGCTCCTGGCATCGCTTAGTACCAATGTTCAGAATATAATATAGTTTCAAAAAATATCTAAGAAACAACACCAACTGGACAACCAACAGCATTAGTCCGACTCCTCCGCTACCTCCAGCATCTTGGCGCAATGATTCCACACACTCTTCAGCCACCTTGCTAGTCAATTAGGTATATGCTGGCAAGGGATCATTGCAGACGGCTTCCAGGGCATCCGACATCTGAGCCGTCAATTTGCCTCCTTCTTCCTGGAATTTTTGGGTAACTTTATCCATCCGCTGGCAACTGACATAACTTTCGTAAATGCCATCATGTTGTTCTGACTTATATGCAGCAGTAGATAGACGATCCAATAGCGCAACAAATGGCTCTGACTGGCGTAAATACTCAAACGCACCAACCAAACCCTGTGATATTAACCAGTTCCTATCGCCCATGACACTCGCCAATTGGTTTGTCAGAGCATCCACCTCAGCGTGGGATTGAGCCAAGGCTCCGCCTCATTGAGACGAGATAGTTGAAGGGCAGAGGTTTGAGAAAGTTGGTTCTTTTCGGCAAGAAGAGCATCACAAACTTGTTGAAGACCTCTAAGCTTCTCTTCACGCTCTTCAAGTTTAACCTGTCTAGCCCGGGATTTGGCTTCAGAGGCTTGCAACTCAAGGGTTAAATGTTGGTATCTTTCATGTACCTGATAAACAAAATCGGCGTCAATATGATACTTTTCTATTTCGGCGGATAACTCAGACCTAACCTTTTGGGCCTCCACGATTGCTTTCCGCTCTAATTCTTGCTGAATGTTTTGTGCACGAGAAATCACGCGCTCCTTTTCCGCTATATTGCGGGTCCAGACCAGCCTCTCCTCAACCAAGATAGCGGTTACACGCTTCAGATCATCCTCCGCTTTGTTTTTCTCAGATAAGAAGCGTTCCTCCCTTACGCGAGCCGCTTGGAGTTGGCTCTCAAGTCGATTCCTTTCATCTAAAAGTTCTTGAATGGACACACGCGCTTGGCGCAACTTATGGTTATCGTGCATCCAATGGCGGTGGATCTCTGCAAGTTTTTTTGGACCACTAACAGCTTCCACCATGGTTGAGTTCATCAAGTATTCGTTGTCCAGTCCTTCCACGTATGAAGACTGGCCGGCGGGTAAGACCTCTCCACCCAATGGTGCACGACTGGGGAAATACAAGCCGGGTTGATTCAGCTATTTTCCATTTAGGTTGGTACCGTTTGTCTTGGGCGTGTGGATCCCAACACACGGTAGGAAGGTAAAGGTCATCAAACAAGGATGCCTCATCCTCAGCAAAGTTATCACTAGACCTCCCGGTATCATGGGTGACATCTATTCTTCCACTACTAGACTCCGCTTTATTAGACGAAGTGGGCCTGTATCCGCCTGACCCGGGAACATCTATCCCGGGGGAATTAAACATCAGGGGAAGGGCCGCACTGGCATTTAGTGGGGTTGAGGCAGGGATGGTAGTGGTGACAACGGATGCAGTAAACACGGGGGTAGAGTCGAGGGAGCTGGTGGAACCCGCGCTAGCCTGGATATGAGTTCAGCAAGTGAAATGCCCTGTGTGCCTGTAACCGGGGCATTAATGTCCGCAAAAGGTAGTGATAGGGAGACGGCTCCTTCCGAAGGGGCTCCGGACATAGCACCTGTAAACAATTACTATTCATTAGACGATGAAATGCCAGACATTACACATGTACAGGATAGAGAAATACCCGCGCGTAGTTGTTGGGCCGCTTTCGTTGCTTGAATGGTCGCTAATGGCGGGACTGTCCTACGCTTTTTTGAGGCCGGACTTGAGCTACTCCCAATAGAGGTGGGAGTCACATCCAAACCCTGGACAACGCAGGCCCATTGGTTCCCACAGGCGTAACACTCACATTGGGAGTAGGTTTTTTTCACAACTACTTTCAAGCTGGATATTTTCCTTTTTCCTTCGAGGGGCACTCCGTGTTCACCACTGGGGGGGAGCAGATACCTCAGCGAACGACGTCACCATGCCGGGGGAAATAAGAAATCATTCAATATGCACGGACAGCACGTTAGCCTCTTGCTCTCCTACCACGCGGCCAGTGGACCGTAAAGCGGCATTCCGGGGAGGATCCACAAGTCAAATAGAGACCATTCACCTATGCCAATTCTCCTGGTTAGTTCAGGCAGTTACAGAATACGGTACGAATACAGTAAGGGGGAAACATCACTAACCATTGTCAAATCTTTGAAATGCTGGCTAGAATCGGCTGTCACGCCATAGCAAACTCATCCCCACAAGTACCAGTGCCCCCTCAGGTATTACTTGACATTCAGAGGGGTGCAGGCATAGCTTCTTGTACAGGGCATTCTCCGCGTACGTCTCGACGGCAGGGCATTCATCTTTGTATTTTTCTTTGGCACCCATGTCCCTTTAGTGCATCTCGCATGGGATTACGTTAGCGTCTATGTAAAAGAATTTCTTTTTCCAATCTTTATCCCGCGAGCTGGCGGGGACATTTCTCAAACAAGAGATATCTGTGTCTCGGCGATCAAATGTAAAGAACGGGGATTTCCAAACAAGAACGAAGAAAGCCCTAAACACCAGAATCACAGGTTCGTGACCTAAAGCCAGACAGGCAAACTCGAAGTGACGAAGCTTCGCCAACCCTAGAGGATGCATCTGAGAAATGTGAATCTGGTATTCATCTAGAACGGACTTACAAAATTTGGTGGTTGGCAACCGGAAGTTGCAGAACTTGAAGAAATCACTTAACAGAGTGATTTTACCCTGTTTCAGTGGGAACGCCGTATCTTTCTTTGACGGTAACACCGGATTCCACTCCGGTCTAATATCATACTCTTGCAAAAGATTGTTGAATGATACCGTTCCCCACTTGCAATACAAGGCATCGGAAATCGCTTGGGCTGATGAAGACTTGCCGATTTTGGAAGCCATAGGGTGCAGTCAAGAATTCGAAGGAGATGAAGAAACAGTTTAAAATGACCAAAGCCCTAAGAGGCAACCTATTTATAGAAAAAGGGAAAATGATTTTTCGAATTAAAAAAGGCAAACAGGATGGGAACACGTGTTAAAATAGGGCAAGTACAACTGTCATCCTAATGATGACCTCACTGTCACCCCCTTTCACATCACCGCCATAATTCAAATCAGCAACGATACTTCCATTCGAGACATATGCACTCACAGGGGGCATTTTGACTGAATCCTTTTTAAGTCCGATTTCAGAATTTCATTTCATAACTTCGAACTGGGGGGACATGACGAGGTATGACCCGGAGCGGCTAACCCGACCCGGTCACTACCTATTATTTTATTATAAATAGGCAATTACACACGTTTATTCTAGAATCTTCTATTTGGCATGGATAAACCACGTAACCAAATCCCCAATATTTTGGGAAGATCATGCAAATCCCTGACTTATCGGAGTCCATCCTAAGTTAGAGGAAACCCTAATGGTAAATTATAAATAGAGGTAAACATCAAAGGTATGATTCATTCTACTCTCTCTCTCTCTCTCAACATATATTATTACTCCCAAAACCGAGACTTATTCTCACACCGGAGGGTGGTTACAGGAATAACCCCATTCCTGTAAGAGTCCTAACGGTGTTTTTGTTTTGCAGCCAGCTGTTCGGATTATTTATAATAAAATAATAGGTAATGATCGGGTCGGGTTAGCCGCTCCGGGTCATACCTTGTCAACATACTTCATGTTCAATAGCAACACCATCAAGACCTCATTGCGGGCCACGACTTCCAACAATTCATTCCATGGACGGATTATTCGACTATTCGGGCTCAACCCAAAATGGTCCACTGATCGCAAGGTGTGGCCTCTAGTTTTGTTCCGATCCCCATTCCACCACATCCCAAGGGTGGGCCACTTGACAATTTCAACGAGATAATGTCGGATCTCACGGGATATCCCTACCAACCATACCCACCACGAGACCCAAACGAACGCTACCAAAGATAGGCGGTTAGATATGAAAATTGTTGTTGTATATTTTGCTTTAGTATTTTTATTCTCCTTTATTTTTGTTCTTTTGGTGTGTTTTCTTTTGAGTACTTTGATTTTCATAGATAATTGAACTTTGTGGGCGTGTTCCCTGTATAAACCTCACGAGATCCTACCTAGCTATCGGGGGGTTTAAAGGGCTTGCGTGCATATGCCAAATGCCACTATGATTCCTATGAAAATGAATTAGATTTGTTATTGTTGTAAAATTTTCTTTCCACAAAAATCAAAGTTAAATAACAAATTATTTGTAATTTTTTCATAAAAATGGTAAAAATGGATTAATAACGTTTTTTTTTTAATGTGAGAAGCTTGCTTCTATACAAGTGTTGAGACTTGTACATATTTTCATGTTCGTTGAGGATGACCATTTGCAATGAAGAACGAGGATAGTATGAAGAATATGCAAATCCAGGTGCATATGTTTCTTGTACTAAAATTTGATTATTTAGTTAGTAAAATTCGTTGAATGAAATTGTATCGCTTTGACTGGGGTAAAATTTTGGAAGAAAAGGCATGTCACATCCCTTTTGCTTTGAAAACTACCACACAAAACACTACACATTGAGGACAATGTTAATCTCAAGTGTAGGGATGTGGAAAATTTCAATTTTTCTTTTTCAAATGTCATATGTTAAAGCGTTCTAAAATAGAAATTGAGGACAAAGTTGACGAGATTTTTTATAAGAAATTTTGGGTGGTTACTTGGGAATAGTCCGTTTCAGAAGTTAGTACGTTGTGTACATCACATATCTTACCCTTTCCATGTGAGATATTAAGCCACTTGCACATATCAAATATATATTTCTTTGTTTGAGTGTTCAATTATAATACATATTGTAGAGCTTGCAACTTTGATACGTTTAAGACCATAGACCAATTACGAGCATAAGAATGATTAAGACATTAGGATAAACCTTTTGTTTTTACACCATTCCGTATCATCAACCTTACATGAAATTAATCTTGTAGCCGTCAATTTTGAGCCTAAACCTTACATTTGACCAACCCATTTAGCTATTGACCCATTAAACTTTTTTATTTAACTCGGGTGATGAAAATTTAATTATAGGTCATTTATTTTGATAGGGTATGTATTTTGATCTCCATACCTGGAACCGGAACCGATCATACTCGATTAATACCCGAAACAAGACAAGAACCGGAACAGGAACCGATTATACCCGATACATGATTCTAATATCTTTCTTTTAAATTTATGTCAGTGCATTTATTTTAATTTTCTTACATTATACAATGCATATTTAAATAATAATAAACTAAAATACGAGAAAATATGGTAAAAAACGCAATAGAGTATTAAAAAATACGAAAATATAGAACTAAAAGCTCGGAAATAGGGTATAAAAACCAGGAAATAGGGTATAAAAAACCTGGAAATAGGGTATTTTAATACCCGGTTTTTAAGAACCGGAACCGAACCATCAGTGGCGGACCCATAAATTATTTGTTGGAGGTGCAGATGAGATGTTCAACCATAATTTCAAGGGGTGCAGTCGGGTTTTTTTGCCTAAAAGATACACTAAATTTATATTTTCAAGGGGTGCGACCGCCCACCTTGGCTAAAGGGTGGTTCCGCCCCTGTGAACCATACACAGAACCGGCCACATAGGGTATGGTTTTTTTTGTAAAACAACCGGAATCGAAACCGAACCGGTTACAACAATAACCAGTTCCAATCCTTAAATGAGAAACCGAAATCGGTTCCATAACCAAAACCAGTTATTAAAAATACCCGGATTGTGCATCTCTAGGCTAACACCCTCTTTATTCAAACTATTAAAAAAAATGATTAATGGTGTATCAACTTCCAGCACATCTCTAATCCATGTATGGTAACAAATAACAACTTATATTAATTATTCAATCAATCAAAACAAGAAATGATGATTTTTATTCAATTAGCTCTCATCTTTCAATTGAAGCCATCGAATGAGGTTTTGAAGCACGATATCCGCATTCTCACCCTTCATCAACTCCCCTGCGATATCCGCAGGTGTCACTTTGACTTTCTTCAACGCCTCTTTCACCGCTTGAAACTCTTCTCATCCTCCTTAACTTGTAAATAAGTAGATGCAAGTATCTTGAACCCATCATATGTCCAATAAGGCATCTCCTACATGTACATCCATGCGGCCCGGTCTCAACAATGCTGCGTCTAAACGCTCCTTGTGATTTGTCGTGAACACTATTATTCGTTCGTCTCCACAACTCGACCACAGCCCGTCAATGAAGTTGAGGAGCCCTGATAAAGTTATCTACAATCCAAACGTAAATATACATTAATCAATGTTGAAAACATCTGACTCATATTCTAGGGTTTTTGGATATGTGTTTTTAAACACAAGTTACCATAAGTTCTTTGGTGGGGGGGGGGGGGGGGGGGGGGGGGTTTGTAAACAAGTTGGTCCGCTCATGAACTGTATAACACCGTCTAGCTAAAAGCTTGAAACAAACTTAGCATAAATCAACTTGAGCTTAACCCTTTTTAATAAACAAGATTGAGCCCTAGCTCAAAACACGAGTCAAACTCGAGCTTTCCATATAGTTCATGCTAAGCCGAGCTCAAACTCTACTAACTTAAATAAGCCAAGCTCTAGCTTAGAACCTTGCTTACTATCCGAGCTGGATCTTTAAACAAATTGCCCGAAACAAACCGAGCTCAACATTATTAAATTAAATGAGCCAAGCTTGAGCTTAAAACAATTCATGTCTTGATTCGGCTTGACTTGTTTACACGCCTCCTTCAATTGTGGTCCTATCAGTTTGGATAAATATAGATATTTTAGTTTTGACTAATCATAGTAATGAGCACATGCTTGTAAACGCCTTTCTGAATGGTACATACATCTTTACCTATACTTTTAACTGAATTTACCTACAATTTTAACTGTCATACAACATGCGGCTTAAATAACACGCAAGTAGGCTTTTAAACGAATCGAACGAACACGAATAAAGGCATGTTCATGTTCGTTCATTAAACTTTAACCGAACACGAACATATAATCGAACAAATTTTGGTGTTCGTGTTTGTTCATTAAGAAAATGAGCATGTTCGTGTTCGTTTACTGTTTACAAACATAAACAAACAAACTTAAATGGACATAATTTAACAAATATAAAACAATACAAACGAACACAAATGACCAAACATAAACGGAATAAAGTGGCTTTTTATATAAATTATTGATTAATTACGATAGATTATATTGGAAAGCACATTTTTATTACTGAAGAACTCAATTATCAATTAGATAGTTAGGAAACCTCTTTTATGCTTATATATACATAAATGCAACTCCATATGTATTTGTTAAAATATAAACGAACATAAATGAACGAACATAAACGAATTTTCCTGCCGAACAAGTTAACAAACAATTCATGAACATTCGGTCCGTCGCAAGAGTAATTTGGTAACGAAAAAGTACCTTATCATCCTTATCTAGTCCCTCATTCTCACCCTCTCGACTCTGCACCCCAACATTACGATCAATATCCTCAATCACAATAATCGACCTATTCTTAGTCCCAATCAACAACCTCCTCAAATCTGAATTACACTGCACCTCCCTCAAATACAAATCATACACATCAAACTTCAAATAATTCGCCATAGCCGCAACCAAACTCGACTTCCCCGTCCCAGGCGGCCCATAAAACAAATATCCCGCTTCCATGCCTTCCCGACCCGCCTATAATAATCCTTCCTCCCCACAAACAATTTTACATCCTCCAATATCCAAGCCTTCATCTCATTATCCATCGCAATTGTTTCGAATGTAGCCGGATGGTTTAAAACCACCGAGCTCCAGTAATCGGTTCCGCTATAATCGACCGTTTCACAGCTTTTAGTTGGGCTTTGATGTCTTCAGCCGTTTTTAATACTTGTGGTAAGTATTGTTTTATAAACTGTTTCTTTGTGTGTGTTTCGGAAGCTTAACTCGAAGTACTTTTGTTCCGACCGAACAGTGTTCGAGTTTGTGTTAACAAACTCGAGCTGTTCGGTTTTTAAAACCCATTTACATTTGATGTGTTGGAATGTGTCGGTTATGTGTTGGTTGCGGTTGACGGTGATGGTTAGGTCTTGTTCGTTTTCGGGTTTGTTGATTTTGATTCTGTGGATGGAGGGGGATAGCTTGTTGCCCAAGTAAAGGTTGGCGGCTTGGAAGAGGTGGTTGGGGGTGAGGTCTTCGGAGTCGGGGATGACGACGGTGAGGTGGGCGGAGAGGCGGTGGAAGAGGGTGTAGAAAGAGGAGGAGAGGTAGTTGGTTAGGTCGGCTGGGAGGAGGATGGTGGGATGGTTTTGAAGAGGAGGGCGGAGGCGGTGAGGGAGGCGGCGGCGGAGAGGATGGTTTTGGGTGGTGGGAGGGATTGGTAGGAATACATGGCGGTGATGGTGGCTGCAGTTTCGGGAAGGTGGTAGAAGAGTTAGTTTGGTTTAGAAGTAGGTTTTACGATATCTGTTCTACCAAGAGCTAACTTGTTGTGCAAGTTACAAGTTTTACTTATTTTTTTTAACAAAAAATTCATATTATTAACTTATTATGAATTCAAATTGTTATTTTTATCTTTTATTTTATTGTCATATGAGACTTCAATCTAATATTTTTTTTATAAAAATTTAGGTGTTTAAATACTTTGTCTTTTGCCAATTGAGCACCATCCCAGCATCCCACTGGTTCAAAGTATTATGTTTATACTTTAAATTTACTGATTAACACAAGATCCAAGTCTACCATAAATATCAAGGTCGTCTTTGAGAATCTTAAAAAAAATTTGAGCTTGGGACGATTAAAATAATAGCCCTTAATTTATGAACTCGATAAGTCATGTATGTCCCCTACTTGAGACTTTTTTAACTTTTCCATTATCTATATCTATATTCTATACTATATAATAAAAAAAACTATTTATGAGACACTTAGCATCATATTAGGCCATGTCTTATAGATAATTATTATTTTAGTTTAATTTCTTCTAATTAATTATAGATAACACTCGTATTAAATATTATTTAGTTTAATATCTCATGAATAATTATTATTTAGTTAATCTCTTTTAATTAATTATAGATAACTCTCATACTAAATCTTCTCTATAACAAAAATCATTTTTCGACATGTGTCAATCTCTAGTGCCTTCTTATTTTATTTTTCAATTTCTTTTTTCTATTAAATAATAATATATAAATTAGATAACGATAACAATTCGTTTAATAAACTTTGAATTAATATATAAAATTTGTATTATATAGGTTAAGTTTCAAACTTTGAATTAATAATAATATATAATTTTTAGAGATATGACAGAGAAATAAGAAAATAATATTAAATCACAAACTCCATGGATCTCTCTTACTTATTTATAATTCTTTTTTATTTTTCCGCTTATTTATAATCATCTAAATTTCATTGATTTTACCACGTATAATATACATGTTTCTAACCTAAAAATAGATAAAAAAACAAATTAATTTTTTAATAAGTAAATAATAAATCAAATTCATCATTTAAATATATATCTTGATGATTGTATTGTTGATCGATTACATTATTTAATTAATTCGTCCAATACACTAAGTATTTTAAAGATATAACTATATTACTTACTGTGTAACATTTAATTTATGCAACCCGTGTAAAACACGGGGTTATAAACTAGTATTATTTTGTTTAATCTCTTCTACTTAACTATAGATAATTATTATTTATTTTAAATTTAATGTATACTTATCATTTATGACTCTAATAAACTTTAAATTTTACCATAGTATATATAATACTAGACATAAAATCGAAAAAACATTTTGCATAGCATCAATAACTTAAGACATAATATTATTATTATATATATAATATGCACTTCATAATAAAATAATACCAAACAAAATTACAAATATAAATTCATTGATTTTACTAATAATAACAAAGTCTTAGTTTTTTAAATTAGATTTATTACGAGTTTTTAAAAATAATTTATATTTTATCACTCAAATGACTGCTTATTTGTTTCTTGAATAACATGTTAGACCATTGTATCTTATTTTCAATAATCATCTCCGCAATCACCACATCTATCGCGTACCGAGTATATCCATTATTTTTTTAAATGTAATTTTCTTATTATTTGGTACATAAAATCAATTTTATTCAAGTCATACACGAGGGTTTTTAAAAATATAATTTTTTATTATTTGGTAAACAATACTACATTTATTCACCCCGTGTAATACACGTGGTTTTAAAGATATAACTTTTTTTATTATTTGGTATATAAAATTGCGTTTATTGAACCCGTACAATATGGTCCTATATAAATTTTTTAATATATAAAATTACATTTATACAACTTGTACAATAGATGAGGTTTTTAAAGAAATATTGTTTTATTATTTAGTATATATAATTTATTTATTTAACCCGTATAATACACGAGGTTATAACCTACTTTTTCTATATTCACGTTTTCGACTACCGGATAAGCATCTAGGAGGCATAATTTTTATAATTTGTTATAGACATCTAAAAGGTAGGAGGACTAAAGTTATGGATTTCACATATTCAAAATATCAAACCTTTCATATCCTATTTAAAAGCAAAACAAAAAGACGTGTTCGAAAATAAAACACAGGTTTCAATTTAACATACTTCATTGGCTATTTGGCTGATTCAAAGGTTAATCAAAACATATCAAACCCTCAACTTCAAAAATCAGTATAACGAAATTCATTATTCAATCAAACCCTCAAGTTCGAAAATCAAACCTCAATCCTTGAGCAATAAAAACCATCGCATACCTGCTTTCAAAGTTTGACCTCAAATTCTTGATTCCTTGCTCCCCTTACTTTAAACTCTTGCGCAATGCTAATCGCAATCTCAAACACTTGTCTCTCACTTTGAGGTTTCGACTTTTTGTTTATCGCCCCTCTAAATGGGTTTAATTAAAAGATGATTCAGATGTTTTTTTTTGGGTGAAAAGTAAATCAAATGTTAATGAGAGTGTAGGCCTAAACTAAAACATTTTGTTTTTAAAATTAGTTATTATAGGCTTTATCTAAAAAAAATATATATGTAAAATACATATATCAAAAAATTAAAAAAAAATCGCCATATAATTAACGGCCCATTATCAGCGTCGGTGGTAGATGCATCCTTCGCACGCTTCTTCACGACTCTAGATTTCTTCCCCATCGCCGGTTTCTTCTCCGCTGGATTTTGGGCGGTCATCCCCTGGGCCATGCCTAGCCCAACTCTTATTGATATAACCTTTTAAATTATAATTTTAAATCTACTGATTTGATTTAATAGAACACATTTAATTAAATATGTTATTATCATTCAATATCAATGTATAACAACCAACAATTTTGACGTCTTTGACGACCACCAATATTCAGTCGTAACCGCCCTCAACCAACACTATGACCACCTTCACCTTAGCCGCCGCAGCCACCTCCTTCATCTTGGTCATCAAATGTACAACTCGCTACAGATTTGAAAACAATAAGAAACGTACCGATTTGTCTAGGAACAATCATATAAATCATTTTTAGTAGATAGATACATCGTACCAGTGGCGAAGCTTGCATAGTCATACACTAGCCGGAGAACCATTTATAATTTATAAAGTTTAATCATGAAAATATTGTGCACCGTATTAAACGAGTTGCATGATTTTCATCAGTCGTCACATTAAACATATCTTTATCAATCAAACACATCATGTGAACCGTTTGATTTTGTTCCCTTATGACCCATGTGACCATTCTCACTCTATCATACGACTCGTATTACACAACATCAATATCTCGCTAGCGTGTCAGTTTTGTGTTTCAGGACTAACCTTAGTTGTTACATCTTAATCGATTTGTCAAACAAGTAATATTCAAATTTCTCATACTACGAAACAAAAGATAACTAGCCTACTGTAACTATAACGAAGAATACCAAGAATTCAACATTTGATGAAACTAAACATACTGAAAACATCCAACAAAATTACAAATTTTAAAGCTTAGTTAACACCTCCAAACCAAGGGTACACTTATTAAAGCATTGTTTAAAAAAAGAAATCTGACATGGCAAATATCTGACAGCTTGACAGCTTCCTAGTACTTGCGGGGTGGGCACGACAAACAGTATACGGTGCTACAACACGTTAATCACGTTTCCAAGATGACAACGGAGGAGTCTCTGAATTTATCCATGTAATTTGCATGTATGCATGCCTTTCCCCCTTCACTACATCACTTGAAGCAAAAGATTCAAGTTCCACAATTTCCTCTCGGGTTAACTTAATAGACAAAGCTTCAACGTTTTGGTTAAAGTTTTCAAGTTTTGTGGTCCCTGGTATTGGAACCACATCGGTTCCTTGGTGGTGCACCCATGCTAGAGCTAGTTGAGCCGTGCTGCACCCTTTCCTTGTAGCCATCTCACTCACTCGCTCGAATACAATCTTATTGTGGTCCACATTCTGAAACCTTGGCATGAGCTGCAATAAGTTTCAGTTAAACTTAAGTTCCATTAATAATGTAGATACAATAAACATGATCAAAGATTAAATAACACATTTTTCTTCTTTTAGATAAGATCATAGAAACACTCATACCTTCCTCATGTCGCTCTCTATTAAGCTTTCGACCAAATTAGGACCCGAAGCCAAGAACCCCCTGCCAATCGGACTGTAAGGAACAATCCCAATGCCAAGTTCTCTGCAAAACAGACGGCAACAACAATCATTATCAAACACAAAAGTAAATCAGTCTCGCTGATGTTAACGTCAAGAACTCAAGACCTACCTGCAAGTAGGAATGATTTCATCCTCCAAATCTCTTGACCATAAAGACCACTCATTCTGTACCGCTGTTATTGGATGAACAGCATGAGCCCTTCGGATCGTAGAGGCAGATGCTGCTGATAATCCTACGTACTTCACTTTCTCTTCTTCAACCAGTTTCTTCAGTTCTCCCATCTTTTTTATCACATATACAAGATTCAAATTGCGAAAAGAACAACAAAACTAACAAACTAAAACAAATGGTTTTGATGTTTCGTGCAGTAGGCCGTCGATTTTACATGTACCTGATTAACCCGATCCAAACAAACTCATTACCCAAATACCGATTAAACCGATTGTTCCAGGGTCGGGTCTTCCAAAAAGACCCAAATTACCCGAACTGTTCAACCCGAGACTCAAACAACCATTCGGGCCACAAGTATAACATGTTTTAAAAACTAACAATAGTAAATAACTTTTAGAGTCCCAGTGTTTTAGTGGTTTTAACCACTTGAGTCCAAAATTAAAAAGTTTAACGCTCTGAGTCCCTAATCGCTCATTTTATAACGTTTTGAGTTCAGTTTTTTAACACTTATACTTCTGATTTTGGACTCAAGTGGTTAAAACCACTAAAACACAGGGCTCAAAACGTTATAAAATGAGCGATTGTAATACTGATCCGTTATAGGATACAATATCACACACATCAACACCCTGCAGTATGACACAAAAAAAAAAAAGCAATAGAGACTGCCTCACGGTGACTTCAATTGGGACTCGAATATCAATCCGATGAGCATAGTAGAGATCGATACAATCAACACCAGTCCCTGTGCTGAAACAACTAGGCCTTGTGAACCTAATTTCACTTTTGGCACCATTGTTGACGTTTATCTGAATTTTGTGGTTCGATTGTTGATCCGACTGTGAGAGTTTAAGGGAAGGTGATGAAGTCAGGGTCATGTGAGAGAGGCAGTCCGGCAAATAACTACAAACCCGGATCACGATATTATTTTACGGCCAATATAACTTATTATTCAACTACAAATGATATCCACGTCGATTGAAATATACAAAGATAGTGATTTCGATTAAACCAATACGACTGACTGACTACCTATGTTATGTTGTTTAATCATAGTACCAATAATGTAAAACTTTAAACATTTATTAATAACAACATTTTAGAGTTTTAAAATTGATTTGCCTAGAAAATTATTTCACTAATATATAAGTTCACAATAATTTAAAATTTTAAACGTCAATATAGAATAATTTTTTCAATTAGATGATCAGAAATTAAGAAAATAATATTTGATTAAATATATTCATTCAAATACCATAATTTCACATTTACCAAAACCCTATAATTTTACACTTTATACACACCAACTCAACCCTTTCTTTCTCTATGCAGTTCACCCCTCCCCAAACTACCGACCCATCGCTACCTTCATCTACGTAACAACCTCCGATGTGAAAGGGAGCGTGGGTTGGAATCGCATCTCCGACAAGCTAAGGGAAACCGCCTCAGGCGGATGTAGTGGTGGTTTTGAAGTCCGACATCAGAGTTCAAGCTATGTGGATGAGGAGATGGTGTCGTATGCAGCTCAGGGTCCGAATCGGCTTTCCGGCGACCCGATATAGTGTTCCGGCATGTGTCAACAGCCGATACCCATCTGCATGCCTCGGGTCTAGTTAGATCGGAAGGGTTATGGCTCATATGGTGGTGAAACTACCGCTGAAATGTTAGGGGTGGCAGCGGTAGCAGAAGATTTTGATGCTGCAAGTGAACGATGGTGACGTTAGAGAATACGACATCGTTTCTAAACTCTCAAACGACTTGCTTATAGGTTTGCAAAAAGAATAAAATAGAAACGTTGCGTTGCGTTGCGGCACCATACACCATCGCATTTCTCTCTCTTAGTAATGTCAAGTGAGAAGGAAGAAGACGTCAGGTTGAGCTTCTACTTTAGGCCTGAAGAGCAAATGAAGCACCTTTCTAACAAAAGTAAGGGAGTCAAATTGTAAAATAAGAAAATAATCAGACGCCAGTCACTGTTATTCGGTTATGTTTCAAATTAATATATAGGTATATAATTTTTTTTAGCTAATAAGACTATTCGGTATGAAGAGGTATTGTATCAAAATGGGCATGAAGCAAGTCAGTAGCGGGACGTTGTGAAAAAATAAAATAAAATAAAATGGGAGTGGCTTGAAAGTGGGCGTTTAAAAAAACTAACCAATAAAAAATTAAGGGTTATTAGATTTTAATAATTCAAAGTTTCACCACTTAGCCGATAATAATCGCAACTTTAAAAATTCCGTTTGACAATCCCAACTTGTAAGATTTTGGTTCTCATCGATCATTTTCTAACTAGGTTAGCTTTTGATGACGTGGATGCTGACATGGACGCTGATGTGTAAAAAAAGAGCTGGTTCATTATGTGGATGATAACGTGGATATTGATATGAAAAAAAATATTTTTTTAATTATATATATACATACACACACTCACCACCACTCCACCACCTCACTACCACCACAACCACCCAACTCCCACATCACAACCACCATCTTCAACCCCCTCCGACCACCCAGCTCCCCCCACACACCCACCGTCTTCAACCCCCTTCGAACACCACCTACCATCCTTCCCACAATCCTTCAATCTCCAATGAAATCAAAACCTCTACAACAATAATGGAACTAACCCTATTTCCGCTCCACCAAATCGACCTCTGCTCCAACAACAACAATGGAATTAACCTTATTCCCACAGTTCTGGATCCTTCATCACTGATGGTTAGGTCAAGTTTGAGAACCGATGATACAATGGTGGTTGTCGGTCAGGTGACGATGGTGGGGATGAATCTGAGATGGTGATGGTAGGTGGTGGAGATGATGATCTTTGGTGGTGGTGGAGATGGCAGTGGTGGTGGGTGGAGATGATGGCGGTGTTGGTTGAGATAACAGTGGTGGTGGCGGTGTAGATGGTGGTGGTGATGAGAGGGCAAAATCATTGTCCACGTCAACAAATAACAAAGTTGTGTGCCACGTCAACATCCAAGTCAGGAAAAACTAACTGGGTTATAACACAGTTAGAAAAGGATCGATGAAGGTCAAAATCTTACAAGTTGGGATTGTCATTGGAAATTTTTGAAGTTGGAATTATTATCGGCCAACTGGTGAAACTTTGGATTATTAAAATCCAATAACCCAAAAATTAAACCCTAACTCCACGGGGCTTGGTCCTTAATTTCAAAATTTCCAACACTATCTTGCATAATGTATGATACGCTTTTGTGATTCCAACATATGTGATGTAGGTCTAAATATGATAATGTTAATTAGATTCGTTGGTGTGATTTCAACATAGGTGATGTAATCTTGTAATTTGGTTATTTAGGGTTTTTTAGTTTTGCATGTTTTCTATATATATATATATTTCATCATTAAAAAACATAGTCGATGCTTTAACTTATATTATTTTAAATACTTTTAATATATATTAGTATTATGATTATGATAAGTGAGTCCATATATTGTATTTTACTTTTATATTTTTCTTTCTTCTAACTTCGGGTATATTTGGGTCTCATGATTCATGAGAACTAACAAAAAAAACTTTAAGAGTTTGCAAAAAGGGCGCAAAAGGTTAAACATTTGGAAGAAACACGATATGTTAAGATTTTTAACTTTAAACTCAACTACTCAGGTAATTAAATACAAGAAAACCAAAATTAACTCATCAATTAATATGACCAGCACGTACATTTTGCTAAAAATGGAGAGTGCATCAGTTTTTGTATTTACCTAGTGAGCTCAAATCTTTAAACTCAACTTGTATTCACAAACAACATGCATCCAATATCTAAGACTGTTATGTACAACCCCTAATTTTTTTTAGATAAAGTACTTCATATATCTCACCAAAAAAATTGCCAAGTTACATAAAAACAGAAGGCAGACAGGCAACAAGCTGCGGCATCACTCTTATGAATTGCAAACCAAATGTTGTGCAAGTAAATAGAGAAAAAAGGAGAGGGTATACAGTAAATTTAAAAAAGTAGCAGTTTTGGGTTTCTGCACAACCAAATGTTGTGCATGACAAATATAGGAAATTCCAGCTGCATGCTTCCTTTGGTTTTGTTAGCCATTAGTTCATATCAATTATGAATCTTGATCTTTTTTTTTTTTGAACAGTGAGAATCTTTAACTTGTTGTGAGAGAGATCTCACACCCTCCGGTACCCATAAAAAAGTTGTGAAATCTGTTTTACTCTTCTTTTCAGCTCTAACTAAGAGGAATATAAAGGGTGAAGATCAAAGAGGTTTGTCTAAATTATCATCTTTCATGCTCATTGTTTTCTGAAAAAATTTTATTGCTATCTTGTCATATCTTTAGTTCCCAGATCTTTGATGCAAAATCATCTGCATAAAAAAAACCCAATGAAAATTTTCTAAATTTATTTATATTCACCAAATGTCAAAATTTCCTTTCAAGATAGCTGAGTGTGAACATCAAGAGAAGTGCTTGTTTTTTTTTTTTTTTGGCAACTTCTGCACATTTTTATTATTTATTTGGTTAAACCCTAAAGCAATTACATCTTTGCATATATGATAAACTGTCAAAAAGTAGCTAGTGCCTGTGATGAACTACATGTGACTACTGAACTTCAAATATTCTTGCACCAGATATTATTTATACATTCATAAATAATAATCAGCTTAATTTATACATTCGCATATACGGGGTTAAAACACACACACACTTAGTTAACTCCTGCTCTCCAAACAAAATTCCCCTAGTGTTTATCAGCTAAACTCAAATTTGATTTGAGACTATATATCGACTCAAAGAAAACGTAAGCCAGATGAATGTTGTATATTGAATCTGGTTTTCTTGAAGCTGAATCTTGCTTTGGGAATGATCTGAATACGCAAGATCGACCCGTGTTTTATATGATCAAATTATACAATCTGTATATGAGTATTGACAGGATATATAGGTTATATAGCATAACTTTTTGACCCATTAAATATTCTTAGACTAAACAAAATTTAGGATGTGATAATAACACTAATAACTAGTATGAGAAACAAGAGTTATAATTATTCAACATATATAATTTCCTAATTTCATTCAAAGGTACTACTTTAATACCTGTTCATATATCTTCTACTTAAAATCTTGTTATTATTTTGATTGGAAATTACTAATAGTTTCCATCTCCCTGCAAGTTCTAAAGTATTCATCCCTTCAAATGGCTCCTTCATTTTTCGTGATCTTGCTCCACCCATCCGACCGTCACCTGGTAAGTATTCATCTTCTTAACATGATACTTCTAGTTAGTCTGTAACTGTTTATATTACGTGTGACAAATTATATGTAATATTAAGTTAGTATGTGCATTGTATATAATAGGTAGTAACTATGTGTCAAACGGTAGTTATAGATGACGGCTGCGGTTATGGAAGTTGGTAATTATATTTACAGTTAGTTGGTGTGTGTATACAGGTCTGTAAAGTGTGTAAAACAATGGGTAGTAATAAGCTCCTGTATTTGGTTCTATATAATCGTTTTCTCTTATTACTATTCGATCATTCAAACATACAAAACCTATGAATTGATTCGATAATCTCTCATCACAACAATTTCCGTTCACAAGAATACCGTTACATAATTTTACAGCCATTGCCACCTGATTATGTCAGCATGCATTTGAAGAACAAAATCCCAGAAAGCCCAGTAATCCAATCCGCAAACGGAGGGTATTCGTGGAGTTTGAAGATAAAGAAAATCGGTGATGATTACTGTTTCACCAATGGATGGAACAATGTGGTTCAAGATATCCAGTTGGGTTTTGGGGATTTTCTTTGCTTTCGGCCCGTTGATCAATCCATATTTAAAATGTCAATCTATAGTCCAAGTGGTTGTGAAAAAACTCTGCCACCAAAAGGGGATCATGATGGTACTGGTGGAGTTGAAGATGTTGTTATTGAAGATGACGAGAACGATGAAGTGAATGGTGAGAACGAAGGCAAAGATGATCCTTTCTTTACGCCGATAATCACTAAAACCCACACAAAAGTTTTGGTAAGATTTATGAAGATTATATATATTTTCAACTTTAGACAAACTTAAATTTTTATTACTTGTTAAAAATTAAAAAAACTTGGTTACAGTTAACTGATTTTGTGAATTTAACATGCGGTTTCCGGTGAAGTTTGCTGAGTTGGCGGGGATAGATGGTGAAGGAACCATGGTAATGAAGAATCTTGATGGAAAAGAATGGCATTTGGGTTTGAAGATGGAAAAAACACCTGGCGCGAATAGGTACTATTTGACGACCGGATGGAGTGGTTTCCTGCTTTATCTGAAGGAGACGAATGCGTGATCAAGTTTGTCAGAAGTGAAGTGAAGGGAAGCTATTACTAGCAAAAATCCCCAAGCAAGAACGGGCAGCAAGGCAGCCGCAGCCTTTGGGCAAAAATCAGGTGATTGAGGGGGCGGCCACCAAAGCAACAACCATCGGACAAAAATATGGTGGCTGAGGTTGTTATAAGGAAGAGGGGGCGGCCGCCAAAGCAACCACATATATCCGGTGAGCGGGTGAGGGAAGTTATGAAAATGAAGAGGGGTGAGGAGATCATGTACCTCAGCAAAACTTATTTGGTGTTATGTATTATGAAACTTATTTTGGTGTTATGTATGCTTGTTTCATACCCTCTGTTTGGTATTTGTTACATGCAAAACTTAACATATAAGTTATTGTTATATAAGTCTTTGTTCTCATTTACCACATTTTAGTTCAAGAAGTGATCGTTTATAGCTACAGTGTTTTAGTCGACTGCATTGAATGGGCACGACTGCATTTAGGAGAACGGATATGGTTTTATTGGTTTCTAAGAAAAATAAAGTGTTTCATTGTAGAGATGGGCATAAAAACCGGTTCCGAACCCGAACCGGTAGAGCCGAACTAGACCCGGTTCCAGTTCCTACCCGACATTAAGCAGAACCGGTTCCGGGTTCAAAATACCCGTTGGTTCCAACCCGGTTCCACAATTTTACCATTTGAATCGGGTCGTACCCGGTTTCACTAGTACCCGGTTCCACCAGTACCCGGTAATGCAGTTCCAGTTGGAACCGATTATAGCCGTTATAATGTTACCATTGGAACCGGTTCCCAGAAGCATTTAATGACAAATCTGACCGTTGGAACCGATTCTATATATAGTGTTTAGAAATCTAATGTTTAGCACACAATTTCTCATATCTATTTTTCTTATTACATTTCTTTCTTGTTCTTTTTCACATACTAATCAACAAATGGCCTCAAGAGTTCCAAAAACGCAAATTCCCAATCCGTTAACAATGTTCCTCAAGATCAATCGATTTCATATGTGGTTGGAACATTGTCTCATAATCGCAATAAGTAAGTTTGGAGTAATTGGGAGTTGGTCGAGATGAGTGACGGCTCGCAAAAAGCTCAATGTAAACATTGTGGATCTTTATTAGCCAAGGAATCAAACTCAACGTTAACGAAGCATATTAATAAGTATTGCAAAGCTTTAAAGGAAATGACATCCGGTCAAGTTCCACTATCCAAAGATGGTACCATTTTTCGTTATGAACAAAAATTAGCTCGCGATCGGATGGCGAAGTTGGTGATACAAAAAGTGTTGCCGTTTGGACACTTCGACGACCCCGATCTTACTAAGCTTATTCAGGAGACGCTACAACCTCGCTATAAACATGTAAGTCGTCGCACTTTAAAACGTCATTGTTTAAGTTTATGGGAAAATGCAAAAAAAGATTTAATTGTTTTTTTAAGAATTTAAAAACTAGTGTAAACCTAACTAGTGATGTGTGGTCGGCTCCACATGGTTTACCGGAATCGTACATATGTGTCACCGCTCATTGGGTTGATCCTGATACATGGCAAATGATGAAGCGTACGATTGCGTTTGACGAGTTTCCTTCTCCTCATACGGGAGAAAATATTTATAAAATTATAAATGGCACAATAATTAAATATGGTTTAGAAGATAAAAGTTTTTCAATATCCTTTGATAACGCTTCAAACAACACAACGGCGATTGAAAAATTAAAGTTGAAGTACAAACTAATAGTTGATGGTGTTTTTTTCCACACACGATGTGTTGCACATATTATTAACTTAGTAGTGCAAACCGGTTTAAAAGATCAATTTGTATCGGATTTTATTATAGCATTTAGAGCTATGCTCTAAGATGTTTTCAAAAGTGGAAAAGAAAGATATCAAGAATAAAAAAACTTTGTAAAGATGTCAACCAAAAAATTATTGGACCGAATTGGGATAGACCGACTCGTTGGAATTCAACTTTGTCATATGTTTGAAATGGCTATAAAGCAAATGGGCACTTTAAAATCTTTTCATACAACTTTAAGTGATGAGTACCTAGTCGTCCCCTTTCCCGACACGGCTTGGGAAAATATTCATAACCTAAGTACTTTTTTATAAGTTTTTAAAACTACAACGACTTTGAGTTCCGGTGTTTATTATTCTACTAGTTCTAAAGTTATGGATCAATTGTATTTGATAATAACTAATTTTAAAAAGTTTGAAAATTCTAGTGACATGTTAAGGAATATGTTAAGACCAATGATTCAAAATTTTTAAAAATATTGTTTAGAATTACCACCCGTTTTTCTATGTGCCGCCGCTTTAAATCCAGCTTTAAACGTACCGGGTGTTGAAGCTTTAATTGATGAAATTTATGACAAGTTGGATATGCATGAGGAGGATCCAACTTTAAAAGCAAAAACAAAAAAAATATTCAATGAGTGTATGGCCAAACTTTATGACCATTATTTAAAAAAATATGGTGAAAAAAAGCATACAAATTTGTTTGAGTCTCGGTCCACGGCCTCTAACGATGAAACAAGCGGGGATCCACTTATAACCATGTTGAATGTCGTTAGAGACGAGACGGCTAGACAACAAAGGGGTAGTGAACCAACAAGTGAACTTGAGAGATATAAAAAAAATCAGTATTCGCTTACTATGACCACCGAGGAGTATAGGAAATTTGATGTTTTGGCATGGTGGAAATCGAAAGAATCTGAATACCCGATTCTAGCCACCATGGCTCGTGATAAACTAACGGTCCAAGCTTCCACGGTAGCTTTGTCAATTAGAAGAACAAGACTAACTCCAGAATCGCTAGAGATGGCAATATGCTTAAAGGACCATTTGGATGCCGTTGATCGTGTTCAACATAAAACTAGTCTAGAAGATAAAGTTGAGTTAGCGCATAAAATTGTTGACGAAGAGGAGGACGAAGAAGTGGAGACTAACGACTCGGACGACGATTGTACCGAGGTACCCGCACCTAGGAGAAACTCATCGGAAAGTGTTGCACCTGCCGCTAGTAGACGATCAAAGAAATAAAATCTTACTGGAACTGGTTCTTAGTAATTTTTATTTTTTTTTGTAACCGGTTAATTTTTTTTATATATTGTAACCGATTAATTTTCTTTTTAATTTTAACCGATTATTGTTACTATTTTTATTTATCAATGTAACTAATAATAAAAATCGAACATAACAAACACAATAGAAAGAAACATTACACAAACTTTATTAAAAACACCAAACCAAACGGGTTACATCAAACATTTAAAGAACCGGTGCCGGAACCTTCTCCCGTCTCATGTTTCTTTGCCTTCGTCAATGGGCTGTGTTTCTTAAGGGTTGAGTTGGCGGCGGCCTTCATAAATTTTCCACAATCTTTGCATCTAGCCATCTCGTGGCTGTCGGACATTAAACAGAGATTAAAATTCTTCCATATAGCAGGGTTTCTTTTCGTCTCTAACACCGTAACAACTTCATCGTTGCATGCCATAGGCATTTGCAAGAACTTAGAAGTTGATTGATTTTGTAAGTTGATGATGGTGAGTGTTAAGTATAGAAATGGTAAGTATGAAGGGGTTTATATACAATAAAAAGCCGATTTTTTTAATAAGGAACCGGTTTCCAACGGTAACATTTATGTGGAACCGGTTCTGAATAGTAAAATGGCAGGTTTGACTGTCAAGAACCGGTTCTGAATAGTTCCCTTGCAGATTTTAAATGACAAATCACATGTTTGGTTCCCAATACTGTCAGAAACCGGTTCCGCATCATACCCGGTTCCATAATACCCGTACCCGGTTCTATACGGTTCCATATTCTTAGGTGTGAACCTGGGTAGGAACTGGACCCGGTTTCACACAATACCCGGTTCCAATGACATCCAAGCAGAACCGGGTCCGGGTTAGAACCGATTCCGGGTAATAATAAAACCCGATTATGCCCATCTCTATTTCATTGTATAGATATGGAAAAAAAAGAAGCAAAAAACAGGGGAGTTAATGGTTAGGAGGAGGAGAGTGTTGAATAACATTTTATTTTATTTTTTCGTGTAGGACACTAAACAACACAGATATTTATTTACTACATACCCCACACATAACTAGGGGCTGACATTAATGATATAAACAAGTTTTTAAGTTGCTATTTCTAATCTGTTTCGTTCTCTATAAACCCGTTCAATCAAACATGTCTACCTAAGTTGCTATTTCTAATTTGTTTAAAGATGTGCAAGTTCATAACTTGTTTAATCAAGCATGTCTAGTTGTCTACCTAAGTACTAATATGCCATTGCAAGTTAACCCATTTGTAACTTGATTAAACAAGTTACAACCCATTTACAAAATGCTAAACTGATTGAATCATGATTTAGATAACATGGATCATGTTCGGGTTACACACTTAAGTGTATCCTATTAGGGTTAATGTATTTGATACGATACTTAAATGTGGGAGCTATAGGTGTTAAAAGTAAAAGAAAATGTGATAGGTGGTGAATAATCTAAATAGCTGCAGTAATTTCTACTTATAAAGAGAATTTACAATTCCTTCTACTTTTATTCCATTTATTAATTGATCGGGGCTTTTTGTGTCTTGCTTTTAAACCTTCAACTTCGCTAATATGCGTGTTTAGCCCATCTGTTAAAAAAAAACAAAAAAAAAACTCTTTTTGTTGGTTAACTTTGTTTATATTGTGCTCCGGATCACCAATTTACCCCGAAACAAATTATTCAGAAAAAAAAAACATAGATACAGACATTAAGTAGGTTTTAATGTAAGACAACCACCTTAAGTTTTCCTCTCAAAAGAATTGGCAAGTCAGAATATCAGAATATGCCTTGAGAAATTTGAGTACACATCCATCACTTTTAAACTCGGTGAATATGTCAAACATGTCAAAATAGACTCAGGACAATCAGTTGGAAGAGTCAATTTCCCATGCAAAATGCAAGCAGAGTTCAATCATACTACAAATATAACCCCTTTGCACCATTCCAGGTTCACAGGTGGCAAAATGGTCAGCCCCCATCATATGTCAAAACAGGCATATTTTGTATGCAACAGGTCGGGTGGGATTGACCAAAACACTTTAGGTGATTTTAGACCCGTTTCCCTTTTAGCCTAGGGTTTTTTTTTTTAACAGTCAAACGAAACGAACTTTATTACCAATACGAAAAAAAATGACCAACCTAGCAAGGAACTAAGGAGGACCAGCATCCAGCAGTGACAACACAGATACATAATAGGATTACAACAGAAAATTGAACTTTGTTCTGTGCTGCAGCCAATCGTATGAAGCCTCCTTTATTTCTTCCACCATTTCGAGAGACGAGCTAGTGACGCCTTTGAAAACTTTGTTGTTCCGGCACTGCCACAGTCTCCAACATGTCATAAAAAATAGCACTAACGATTTGCGTTCTATGCGTCGACAATCTAGCCCCATTAATACTTGGTAGCAACTCCTTTAGCAAATCAAAATTCGAGGAAATAAGTACCTTTGCTAGAATCTTCATTTGACCAAAACACTTTTTTTCAATTTGACCTGTTATGAGATAAAAATATAACATAAATCAACCCATCAATGAGTAAAGAGGTCAAAACTGCCATCTGTAGCCTGTTTCTACTTCCCCACTAAATGACCCACATACACGCAGAAAAAAAGGATAAAGAAATACCTTTTTATAAGTGTTGCAGCTTTTTAACCCAGCCTGCAATATTTCTTCAAGCATAATCAGTCACTACGTGATGACGATGACAACGCATGTTATGCAGCAATTCCCACGTGTGTCTTGATCATGTCCCCTTCCTGATATAAACGATCTTGAAAAATATTACCATGGGCTACTTGAGTTAAATTCAACATCAAGAAGTACGAATAAAAACCTTGTGTTGGCACACCAAGTAGTCGACGCATCACACTTCCGTGTAGTGTTGAGACTTGAGAGCTTCCGATCAGTCCCTTTGGTCCATGTCTCCTCTTATGCTCCATTAACTATAGCAAAAGATACCAAATGCGTTTCAGAATATTAGCCTTTATGAATCCATATGCAACTTTAATAACAAACGTGTGCTTAAAAAAATTACAGAAATGTGGTATGTATCTGACAAACGAACAATAGTACAGAAGATTTTGGAAGTTACCATCTTCAACAATGGACTTCTCTTGATATGGAGTTTTTTCTTCATGTTTTACAGAGTTTTCAGGCGGCTTTATCGTTTCCATCATCTTTGTGTAGCAACGGAGTATTTTTTGGTCTAGCTCGTAATAATATATCATCTTTTCCAAAGGTTTCATATCAAGGTCGATAAAAGATACCTGGAGAAAAGTGAACATAATTCAACACTAGGTACAATTTACTGAAAAGTCTTTTTTAAATATGAGTAAAATGACATTTTCGTCCCCGAGGTTTGGCCAGTTTTGCGACTTTCGTCTAAAGGTTTGTTTTTCCGCATCTGGATCCAAAAGGTTTGAAATCTTGGCAATTTCATCCGGCTCGTTAACTCCATCCATTTTTCTCTGTTAAGACAGAGGTACTTTTGTCTTCTTTGTTAACTTAGGGGTATTTTGTCTTTTTTGAATACTTGTACATTATGCTAAATGCTTGTACATTAAGTAAAAAAGACCAAATTGCCCTTTAAGTTAACAAAAAAGATGAAAATGCCCCGGCCTTAACGGAGAAAAATGGATGGGGTTAACGTGCCGGATGAAAATGGCAAGATTATAAACCTTTTGGATCCAGATGCGGAGAAACAAACCTTGGGACGAAAGTCGTAAAACTGATCAAACCTCAGGGACGAAAATGGCATTTTACTCTAAATAAAAGATAACACTGCTTACCTTATAATCAAACCTTTGGCCAGTATATTCATGATAAATAACGTTATATGGAGATTTCGGATCGCCCTTTTCCCTTGTTCGAAAACTAATCATGAGACTCAAATCTTTCGCAGTCGCAGAAATCAAATACTCTCTCACAATCTTCAAACTTCCATCCAACGGTAACGAGTGCACAGAACTGTATCTACCTGATAACTTATCTTCACCTAACTTTTTACAAATCACACACGGCTGAGAAACAACATCATAATACGCATGTATCGCCCCTTCTATGTCGAAAACATCAAGTTTTTGAACTTCAAGAAGCCGATTTAACAATCCTGATCTAGAAACGGCCTCGGAAACAAGTTCCAAAAAGCAAGTTGTACGTGTGCCATCGTCAGCTTCGATAACGGACTTCAGTTCGTCTTCAAAAGCTTTATCATGGTGAACGTTAGTTATGTATTTCCCACCACCTAAGCTCCCAAACACAAGCGAACCATTCAAAAACACACGAAAATTGTTTTGGGGGGTGGAGAAGAGGTCTTTAATTGATTTTAATATTCTCTCCTTGGATCCGGAGAACATATCTAACGGGTCATATTGACTTAACTGTGGTATCTGAGGTAAAAGCCACAAATAAGAGAACAAGCCTTATTTAAAGATAAAATAATATAGGATATTAAAGAAAACCTTCTTTCGTTGCAATTTGAGGCTCTGGTGTAGCTTGAAACGGGTCATACTCCTTTTGATTGCATGTTCTTCTGGAATATATCGTGAACATGGAAGAAATCCACACTTAGGCTGCTTTAAAGAAAAAACAACAAAGTAAGATAATATACCAAAAGTCCAAAAGAAATATTATAACTTTTTTTGAGTAAAATGCCACTTTTGTCTCGGAGGTTTGGCCACTTTTGCGACTTTCGTCTAGAGGTTGGTTTTTCTGCATCTGGATCCAAAAGGTTTGAAATCTTGCCATTTTCATCCAACTCGTTAACTCCATCCATTTTTTTAACGTCAAGTCAGGGGTATTTTCATCTTTTTAGACATTTTTTGTGATGATTAAAGGGTTTGGTGGGGAGAAAGACAACAGAGGTGGATCGTTATTTCTTATAGTGTTTTTATTTTAATAAAATGTCTAAAAAGACAGAAAACACGCCCCGGTTGCGGTATGCGCATATAATGTATATATGTGTGGGCCCTCGTGGGGCAAAAGTGAAAGTGCACTGATTTTAATGTTATTTTACTAATTTCGTAAAAATAACGTTAAAAAGCGAGGGATGGTTAATCATGCATCATGTGGTGGAGTTGATAGCCTAAAGACAAGGGGGTACATGCACTAATCGGCTTTTGTTCCAATTGCTGAATGTTATGTGCATTATGTCCAAGGCGTGATGTAAAACTACTATGGAGCCGGGGGTCTCACTGGAAGCAGCCTCTCTATTCTTACGGGGTAGAGGTAAGGCTGTCTACATCTTACCCTCCTCAGACCCTACCTTAGCTTTGCTATTGGTGGGATTTACTGAGTATGATGATGATGATGATGATCTAAAAAGACAGAAAGGTCCCTCATTAACGAAAAAAATGGATGGGAGTTAACGAGTTGGATGAAAATGGCAAGATTTCAAACCTTTTGGATCCAGATGTGGAAAAACTAACCTTTGGATGAAAGTCGCAAAAGTGGCCAAACTTCAGGGACGAAAATGGCATTGCCAAGTTCCCTTTAGGTCAACAAGATGTTGACCAAATATACCCTTAGTACCTTTTTTTATAAAGTGTGTCAAACCCACAAAGTAAAGTAAAGCAAAAGCAACATTGCTCATCATCTCATGTGCCAGATTTTGGTATTTGCACATCGTTTTCTTTGACACTCGTTCACAAAAAAAACTTTTAAGATACATTGCATATGCTTGAAAATGATCATGGCTTGATCTTTTTCAGCCTTTAATTTACAAGAAAAGAAAATCCATGCAGTACAAAATAATAACTTTAAATCGTTTAAAGCTGTAGCTTGTTGATCATTTGTACCCCTGACTTTGTTAAAGATATAACATTTTTAACCCGTGGCCGCAATGGAAACATGCTCTAGAAATTTTGGTCCATTAATTCTGTGGATGTTGAATGATATCATTTCCTATACGTATGTATGTAACAATATTCTCAAGAATGGCACATTTGAAGGTGCACCAATGAACAAAAAACGGAATGAAAAGAGAATAACATAGGGAATAAAGCACATACCTTTATCTCTACGGATATAGAAAGCTCCCCGTCATGAAGAGCTGCCATGCAAAGGGAAAATAGTAGTTATTATATCAATCTTTAAATTTTCCGTGCACATAGACATAAAAAACAAAGAAAGAAACATTGTTCTAGTAATTACCCTGAGGAAAAACTGAATGATCAGATATAAGTAGCGCATAATCACACTGTGTATTGACATCTGCGTCATTAACTCTCCATGAAGGACGGTGAGAAAGAATATTCTTCCCCAATGCTTCAAGGAAGTCCCTCGATACAAGAACACGAACCTACCAAATTCGTTAAACTTAATGTAAAGAATCTTGAGCTAAAATCCATGTTGCGGTAGCAACAAAGCAAACACGCATAAATTCAAGGGTAATTTCATATTTACCCCTACAAACTTGCAAAATATCATTTATACCCCTGCAAAATTATAAATATCATATATACCCAATTCATTAAAAACAATTTAATAAAAGACAATTTTACCCTTATTTTTCTAAAACTTTGAAAACTCATATACATGACCCTAAACTTCAAATATTATATTTACTCATTTCTAGCTTACTTTATTTGGTTTAAATATTATATATGGAAGTACTATTGTTTATGGGGAAAAAATGAGTAAATATAAATGTAAGCTTAAAATGTGTTATGTAAAAATATGAAGTTAAAAGATGACCATATATGAAAACTTAAAAGTTATAAAATAAGGCTAAAATGATTATTTCTTATATTATTTTTAATAAATTGAATATATTTGATATTTTAAGCATTTTGTAAGGGCATATATGATATTTTTAGTTTTGGTTGGGTATATATGAAGTTTATCAAGTTTGTAAGGGTATATATGAATTAATCCTAAATTCAATCCATCAACAAACATTAAACTCAGCAATAGCAACAGTAACAGATTTAACTGCAATTGTTCGATTTAGTGATACTGTAGATACATACCCCAGCATCTACATGATCGGAACCTAATAGTGGACGCATTACATGCTGCACGTAAACATGTTCTGCAATTTCCCTTGTTGGAGCCAATAAGAGGTCACAATCTTCTTTCCATAGGAGGCATTCATGTACATATAAAACTGAAGAAAGTTCCTCACAGCTGATACCATTTTTCTTAACTTTTTGTACCCTTAACACTTTTCCAACCTGCATAGATTAATAAGAATTAATTGTAATTGTTCAGTTTACAAGTTAAGAACCATACAAAGTTGAAAGTATCTTCCTAAACTTTTATTAGAAAACAAAAAACATGTCCAGTACAATCCCATCCATAGCCAGGCTATTGGTGAGGTCTGCAGAGGGTGTGATGTAGGCAAGCCTTATCCCTATCCCAAGGGATAGAATTAGAGCTAAGCTCATACATAGAAAACATATTCAGACATAAAAGTCGAATAAAAACATACATAGCTACTCAGAAGATCGACACAATAGACGTAACAAGATATTAGCGAAAACGTACAACAAGGCTAGATAACACATCGTGTAGAGTATAGACACAGAGTCAAGCCACCGTACCCAGTAAATCCCACCAATAGCGATGCTATTGGTAGGGTCTGGGGAGGGTGGGATGCAGGCAAACCTTACCCCTATCCCTATGGATAAAGAGGCTGCTTCCAAAGAGACCCTCGACTCCACGACAAATACGCTATAAATATAAAAATAAACAGGTACCAAATAGGGCATGAAGTAATGAAAGAGTAACATAGAAAGAATAGACATATATGACCTCATGGAACAACATATAGACATAAAACCAGGAAGACAGTCACAAGCAACGACCCCTAAAAGTGTAGAAAAAAATAAAATAAATATAAAAAAAACCCTACACCCTAATAACAAAGCTAAGACTCAAAAGTACCCTAACCTAGACATCGTTAACCTAAACCCTACGCCTCCACAAACTCCTATCCTGGACAACATCCTTAGACTTCTAGCAACAGCAACAACCATACCTAAAAGTCTTTAACCTTAATTCTACGTCTCCACAAACTTCAATCAACCATCGAGAGGGGCAACTCCAGCAACAAAAAAAAGTTCTCCACAGACTTCTATCCATGATAAAAATGTCCTCAACCAGAGAGTAAAAAAAAAACGTCGTCGTTTTGGAAAATTAGGTATAACACAATATGAAGATTGAAATAAGTAATTAAAGGAAGTTGATGAACAAGATAGTAAAAGATAATTAGAGCGTACGTACAAAAGAAAAAGATGATCCAGTATAGGAGAGAATGAGATTAGCAGCTCCTTCTCCTCTGTAAATCCAGTCGCCTGCATCTTTTGCCTCAAGAATGAGTTCCGCCATTGGACTGCACAAATGTATAATCACAGTTACAGGTGCATGAAGAAGGTTCCGATTACGAAAGAGATATGATGACGTACAGGTACAGGAGGAGGAGGAGGAGGAGGAGGAGTTGTTTATATTCGAGGAAGGAATTTGAATGTCGCGCAATGGGGGAAAAGGTCGAGTGTACAGAGCTTAAAACCCTAGTTCCCACTCGACTGCCAGATTTTGAGTCATCCTTTTAAATTTGATTTTAACTAATGATTTTCTTTTTTCCTATTTATTTAATTAAATAATAATAATAATAATAATAATAGATAACAAGTAGGTCACCCCGCGCTACGCAGCGAGCGGCCCAATTTTTAACAAATTTTAAATAGAAACGTAGACACAGGGGTAAAAATAATATTAATAGTATAATATGTTCGATATTAGTTTGGTTCATTACGTTATCGTTATGAGATGGGTAGTCGATGTATCAATTGGATGTCGACACGTGTTTTAAAAAACTAAAGCTTTGAATATATGTAAATCTACGTAGCGGGAATTCGTATGGGATCGGTTCTGTTCGTTAAGGTGCCGACACTCGGCATAAAAACCGAAAGAGATACAAAAAAATAAAAGACGTGATATGGCTAAAAAGATATCAAAACGTGTTTTACATCAATAAAAAATAATAAAAACAAATATCGATACTGATTTCGACGATGTTTAGTCGATATCGGTCTTGTTCGTTTCGTTACCTGTATAATACCGAGTGCGATCGAACCTAAAAAAAGAACAAAAAAGACCAGAAAAACCAAAACACTATAGTTTTGCTTTGTGAAACGTGAACAACAATCAAAATTTTAGTGTTAAACTCAAAAGTCACATAACTATTCCTTCATGTGTGTTGAATTAATAGTATATAACAATGTGGGCTAGCCCATTTGCGGGCATGAAAAAGAGTGACGTTATTTGACATGGGAGCACGCGTCAGAAAGTGTAGTGCAAAAAACGGAGGAGTAGGAATGGCGTGATTAGTGACGTTTATATATAAAATATAAATAAATAAACATCAACTAGTTAAAACACATCAAAAATCCACCCAGAAATCAAGAGCTCCCACCTTACAATCCAAATGCCCCCCACGCCAGTGAAAAACTCCCCACCACCACGCCAGTTTTCAACGCCCACACCGTATGGTCTTAGAGGCACTTGCCTCGTAAAGTGAGGTCCCTAGGTCAAACCTTGACAAGAGAATTACTAACATTTGTCGTTAAAAAAAATTAATGATAACTAGAATTACCACCCGCTGCAATGCGACAGGGATTTGATAGCAAGTTATATATCATATTAGATGAAAGGCAAACCTTCTTACATGACCGCAAGCCGGTGTAAAACATAGAAAAGAATAACTAAGTCGATCTCTGATCTGCGCGTTTCGACGGACCTGCCAAATGGGGAAAAATAGACGCGCTGCAACGGGTGTGTCAAACGGGAAAATTACGGCGTGTTAACTCGGAAAATTTAAAACGAAACGTTAAACGAAAACTTGAGAAAGATGAAAAGTACAAGGAATAAAAGTTGAAAGTAAAAAAGTGTTGGAGTTAAATTGCAAAAGATGAAAACTTTTGAATTAGAAGTGAAAAATCAAATTAATCAAAGGGACCAAGATTGAAACTTTAGACTTATTGAAACTTTACAGTTAGAAAGGAATTTAAAAAAAAACTCCCGAAACTAAGGGTAAAATATATTGCTTATTTATAGTTTTTAATTTTAATAATAAAAAATAATAACTTTATATAGTTATCATGACATACACTTATCAAGGGGTGTTCGAAAATGAACTACAACAAAAAAACAAATCATTAATCAGAAAAAATGTTCAGAATTAACCGAAAACAAATCAAACTGATCGATTCTGTTTAGGTGTACCTCCATAACTGAGTCATCAGTTATAGTTATGGTTAAGCAATTTTCCATAACCGAATTAACCAAAACTGAGGTGAACTTCTAAAATATATAATTCAAATTGGTAAACATTTTTTAATAGCTTGAGATGTTTGTTGTTACTTGGTAATCATGTTATGAAGTGTTAACTATTATGGTTATTTGTTCTTTTATAAATCATAGTTTATGTTTCCAGAAAATAATAGAGATCGTTCGTGTAACATCCGGCCCCTTTCACCACCAATATTGTCCGCTTTGCCCCCGATGGGTTGCCCATCCAGGAACTCATAACTTTGTTTTTGGTTGCCCCAGTGGAGACTTCCCAGGAGGTCACCCATCCTGATACTACTCCCACCTGAGCACACTTAACTGTGGAGTTCTCCTCTCATCCACTAGCATTAAGCCCAAAACGCGATGGTAATGTAAGAGGGCTGGACATTCTTTATGAACCAAGATCTCTTCTGGCCACAGCCGATATGGGATTTGCCTAGGGTGTCACAATGGTCCATGTTAATCATTCGGTAGTCGGTATCTGTTTCGTTACAATCACCCCCCCCCTTAGGGACTCATCGGTCCTCGATGAGGTTTGCCCCACCATCCCAACGGCTCAGGAGTGACTCTGATACCATTTGTAACATCCGGACCCTTTCACCACAAATATTGTCCGCTTTGCCCCCGATGGGTTGCCCATCCAGGAACTCACAGCTTTGTTTTTTGTTGCCCCGGTGGAGACTTCCCAGGAGATCACCCATCCTGATACTACTCCCACCTGAGCACGCTTAACTGTGGAGTTCTCCTCTCATCCACTAGCATTAAGCCCAAAACGCGTTGGTAATGTAAGAGGACTGGACATTCCTTATGAACCAAGATCTCTTCTGGCCAATGTGGGATTTGCCTAGGGTGTCACAATGGTCCATGTTAATCATTCGGTAGTCGGTATCTGTATCGTTACAATCACCCCCCCCCCCTTAGGGACTCATCTGTCCTCGATGAGGTTTGCCCCACCATCCCGAACGGCTCAGGAGTGACTCTGATACCAGTTGTAACATCCGGCCCCTTTCACCACTAATATTGTTCGCTTTGCCCCGATGGGTTGCCCATCCAGAAACTCACAGCTTTGTTTTTTGTTGCCCCGATGGAGACTTCCCAGGAGGTCACCCATCCTGATACTACTCTCACCTGAGCACGCTTAACTGTGGAGTTATCCTCTCATCCACTAGCATTAAGCCCAAAACGCGTTGGTGATGTAAGAGGGTTGGACATTCCTTATGAACCAAGATCTCTTCTGCCCACGGCCGATGTGGGATTTGACTAGGGTGTCACAATGGTTCATGTTAATCATTCGGTAATCGGTATCGGTATCGGTATCGTTACAGTTCAGGTTTTGTAGTTCATTTCATATTTTGTAAACTTATAGATTTGTTCTTCATCCTTAGATAAAATGTTTTCTATTATATTTTTAACATGAACCATCAATATTTACATGTATAATCAAACATAGAACACGATAAGCGAATTATTTTTAGTCTGAACAAAGAAAAAAAAAAAAGAAGACATTGCCGATCTACAACCGACAATTAATTGAATCATGCTTAACTGACCAGATGGTTGTAGTTATAATTAAGCCTTTAGAAATCGAATTGAACAACAAAACCCACTTTACATACCCCTAATTATGATTATATGTAGGATAATGCTTATTATACTAATATATGATTGTTATAGTTATATTAACTAAAAAACTATTATACTTTGTATAAATAACAGCGAAGCACTATTATACTTTGTATAAATAACAGCTAAGCAACAACACCACCATGCATGCGCATGGTTGACTTTTCGTAACGCACTCAGAATATACTGTTTAGGCGTGGATACCTGGCGTGGAGGTCAGTTCACGCCCACAAACCACCCAGTGTTTGGCGTTTCCCACGGTGTACTGTGTAGGGCGGGGGATTCTTCACCGGCATTGGGGCAATTTGGTTGGTGATGTTGTGCGAGGTGATTGGTAGTTTGTTGTTGGAGGTTTGTGATTGGTTAGTTTTTTTCAAACACTAGGTGGGGACCTTTCTACGCCCAACACCACCCTATTTTTTTTATCATGCCATCTTGCTTACGTGGCTGCCACATGGCCCTTAACGCTCTCTGTTCATACCCTCCACACCGAATGGTCTTAGTAGATCGTTTATTCTATGCTTTAGTGGGTTGTTAATTTAATGTATTAGTGAGTAGTTTAATTCCAGTTAATTTCATATTTGTCATTTCTGCTTTTGTTGGGTGGTAAAGGCTTTTGTCTTTTAGGGAAAAGATCCGAGATTAAATCTTGGCATTGGGTAAATTAGAATTAATATAGTTTAATTTAGAAAAGGTTTATTGTAACATTCGTCGTTAAAAAAAAGTTAATTTCATTTCCCATATAAGCTCTCCTTTTTGTTTTTTTCCGATAATTCAAGAAATACACATAATTCGTCATGAAAAGGCTATGTGTTGTTGGTTGGCGCCTCATGCCAACTCACCATGGAGGGGCAACAAACACCACGCCACATAGTTAATGGGGTGCCATTCACTTCTTAGTTATTGGGTTAACGGGCGCCATTCACCATCATTCCACATTTCCACCAATCACAACCATACAAATTTATTATTTAATGTATTATCTTTTATTTAATTTATTAGTTAACCCATAACGCCTACCTATCAGATGGTTTAGTGATTGCTTCTCTAACGGGCGCCATTCACCGTCATTCCACATTTCCACCAATCACAACCATACAAATTTATTATTTAATTTATTATCTTTTATTTAAGGGAATATGCCACAAAATAGTAATGAAGTTTTAGGTGTGTTCCAATTAGGTCACTCATTAAATTTATTGTTCCAATTAGATCATTCAACTTTATTTTGATGTTCTAATGCTAGATATTTTACCTGAGTAGCAAGTCATAATCCTACATGGCATTTATTTAACTTTTTTTTTAAATTGATGACATGGAATCAAATAATAAAAGAAATATAATAAATCAAATCCCAAAATAATCAAATATTACAAATCGTAAATCAAACAAATCAAAACCCAAAACAATCAACTATAACAATTGTAAACCCTACCATCCATACGTATCAGTATTCTTCCATTATAATCTCAGTCGGCCGTCGTCACGGAGCCATCGCCGGCCAGTTTCACGCGCTGCCAGTTTGTGTTTCGAACGAGATTCAGATCTCGTTAGGGTTGAGTTTCGGCGACTTGCGTGGAGAGGAAAAGCTTCAACGATGGCGAATCAAGAAAAATCGCTCAGCAACCAACGTCGATCAAGCCTTCGACCAAACGAACAACGATGATGACTTTTCTTCGGTACCAATCGAACAAGAGGTCATTGTTTTTGATGTAGTATATGCATTACCCTCTTGTTCTTAGAACTTAGAATGATGAGAACAAGTAGTTCGACCATGCAAGACGCTTTATTTCCTTTGCTGTATTCATTTATTTATGGGAAAAACATATAACTACATGACATATTGCCCCTTGAAGCAAAAATCAACAGACTAGTTTGTTTGCAAACCTGCAATTGCATTGTTGGCGTTGGGTGTATATAGGCAATGGTTATAGGTGCATGGTTGGTTTGCTAGTGGATGGAAAAGCCATATCTTATAACTTTTTCATGCTATTGTATGCTTTTGTTTTTAAAGCCACTGCATGCATAGACAAATCATTATTACTTGGTCAAGAGCTTTTTTTGAAGTTGGTAGGACATGTGACGCGTTCGAGAATGGAGTGAGTGAAAGCTTTAATTCACGTATACGAATCACACGAAGGAAGCCTATTATCAGTATGTTAGAAGATATTATAATATTTGTGATGCGTAGAACGTTCTTAATGGCGAAAAGATCTGAAAGCTTTAAACATGAAGTATGCCCTGCAATCAGAGAAAAACTGGAAAAGATTAAAGAGAATCAAAGGTAATGATTATATTAAAATTTTTTGTTATTTTTTATAAATTTTAATAGACTTTTGCTTTGATGGTGTAGGCATTATCACGTTATTCCACATGGTAACAACATATTTGAAGTAAGGAGTGAAAAAAATGCAAATGTAGTGAAGATTCAAGAACAAATTTGCACTTGTGGATCATGGCAATTGTCTGGCATACTTTGTGTTCATACGATAGCGGCTTTAGTGTTCATCAACAAAGACCTGGAAACTTATGTTAGTAACTGGTTTAAAAAAGTGATGTTTAAGGAAGCATATAAACATTGTATCAAACCGTTAAATGGAAGTATGCATTGGCCTAAAACAGATGATATCAAACCCTACCTCCAAAAGTAAGACGAATGCCCGGTAGACCGGCAGTAAAAAGGAAAAAAGATCATTTAGAGAAAGAGAAGAAAAACAAAAAAGTTGGAATCGGAAGAAAAGTGACATGTCAAAACTGCCAAGGAACCAGACATAATATCAGGTCTTGCAATAACGAGAAAAAAAAACCCACAACCAAAGAAGGCGAGAATAAAGGGTAGAAATAAAAAGTTTGGCTCAAGAAGTGTGACCTGCGAGAAGGTAGACTAGGTGATTTTGGCCCGTTTGGGCGTATTTTGATATTTTTGGACGTATGTGGTTTAGTTTGACTCGTTTGGACGTATTTTGGTGTATTTTGACCCGTTTGGACATATTTGGTTTATTTTGACTCGTTTGGACGTATTTGGTGTATTTAGACCCGTTTTGGCATTCTATTTGTAATGGGAGAATGGCTAAAGTTGAAATTTATCGTTAGTTGTTTATCTTTTATTTTTTTATGACTATAATTTAAATGCTTTTGGTGTAGAAGCAATTAGTACTTTCTTTCATTAAAAATTTTACTGACATCTAACTATTTTTTACGGTTTTACAAAAATTTTGATAACTTTTTGGAGATTTTTTGAAAAAAAAAATCACAATTTTTATTTTTTTATTTTTTCGTATTTTTTTAAATTTTCTACAATTTTTTTAATTTTTTTTAAACCTATTTTGCATTTTTTTCTAATCCATTTGACATTTATGTGCCATGTCAACAAATTTTTTAAATAAAATACCTAAATAAATGCCATGTACGATGGATGACCTTCTATTTAGGTAAAATATCTAGGATTGAAGCATCAAATGAAAGTTGAATGATCTAATTGAAACAAAAAAAATTATGAGTGACCTAATTAGAACACTCTTGAAACTTGGTTACTATTGTACAAAGTTAACACTTTATTTAATTTGTTAGTTAACCCATAATGCCTAGCTATCAGATGGTTTAGTGATTGCCCCTCTACATACTTGACGTTAAAAATTATAACACTTTTCGCTAGTTATTAAGTGGGTTGTTGTTTCACAAAACACATTTCAAGGTTTTGCCACCTCTCCAACTATCTCACCATTAAGCATGATTGTTCTGAACCAAGTATTAATTTGTTGAGAAGAAACTAATTCAATTCAGAGTTGTTGAGTGGTGTGTTCATCCCAGTAAATCCTTGTGTACAATGTTCATTCTTCCATCCATCTTAACAAAATAAAAAGTTATTTTTGTAAGATAAAATATTTATTTATATGTATTTAATCTAGTAGCTATCATTATCATTTATATAATATCAAAATATATTAGAACTTATAATATAATTAGTTGGTAATTGTTGATGGACCGATTTACCTTCATTAACTAATTGGGTTTTCTCTTGGGTGTATATAAAGAGATTACTAGAGAGGGATTAGGGTTATACAATCATAACATCACATCAAATTCGCCCATCCTCTCTCTCCATTACTACGAGTTCTTTAACCCTAAAGAACTCGGTACTACCATCAATCCTGACAATCATGTTGATTAGGGATTAGGGTTAGATGATCTAATGGGGAACCAGATCATCCTGACAATCATGTTGAACCTCATAACAGCATATGTATCTGGATTCTCTATTGGTCAGTCAGTCTAGTGTAATAGGTATTATTTACATGTTTTTCATTATGTTCAAACAAAATTGATCAACAATTTTGCCTTGTGAGTAAGGCCAAACTTGATACACAAAATTAAGGCTTGAGCTGGTTTATTAAATAGGGGAAATTTCATAAATTCCACTCCAAACCTGCAAACTACACTTTTACCAAAAATACAAGTTTTCGTTACATAATGTATAGTGCTCTTTTAAGCATGAGTTGAAAAAATATGTAATTTTACAAGTTTATAAGGGACTATATGAAATTAATATGTAATTTTACAAGTTTATAAGGGACTATATGAAATTGCACATGTTAAATAAGCATTAATTTAGACTCGAAGTTCCCTATAGCTCATATAAACCCAGTTCGTGTTTGAGTTTTTAGCGAGCTAATAAAGAACGGACTAGATAAGTATTTGACTATTGAGATGTTTGAAAAAGTTAAGACTAACCGGTTTCATATCATTCTGTTAGAGATGCAAAGACTGCAATATAGGAACAATGTACGGATGAATTCAAGGAGACACAAATTTTGGGATGTCCATGAACAACAAAATAGTGATTAGTCCGATTTTGGGATGTCCATTCACTCGGTTTTGGTTTCATCTGGATCAATCCGATTTCAGAACAAACTGAAGACCAAAAAGTCCACTAAAGATAAACTCAGGAGCGCACCAAATGATGGTAATCGGTCTGTTAATGACCGATCCTGGATAAGGCCACCAATCCAGATCGATTTTTATACGTCCCTAAGCTCACAAACGACTGGGCTTGCTTACATCCTAAAATTGTTAAAAGACGGTGCATGTAAAATAATCCTCACGTACTTTATAGTCGATCATGGTTGGTACTTGGTTTCATTATATTCAAACCTATTTCCGGTTTGGTTTGGTACCCCACACATTAGGCAAATTGCAAAATCATGCAACGTAAAATATGCAGGAAAGCAAATGTCATAAGAGCATACATCCATCATCCTTTCAACTATTCACATATTCACAACACTTTAGACATAATACATAACTACATAGACACCATTATTTACTTAAGGACCCAACTTCGCAGACCAATTATTTACAGATTGGATAGTCCTGCAGTATATACAAAAATATACATATATTAACATTGCTACTCATAATGGGTTTCGATTTGGATAATGGGTCGGGTACCTGTTACGCCCAGTTTCTCTTAGATCTGAACTGAGTGAGTTTATCTCTCCACTGAGCTGTGAAATATACACAACAAAACAATCAGACAATTAAACCGAATGGCAAATTTGGTTTCAGCAGAGAAACAGAAGCAAGAAAAACAGCATGAAGAGTAACAGACCTGCGTCTCTATAGCGTTCCTCAACAGCAGCAATAAGCATGTTCCGTACAAGATTAAACTCCTTGGTTTCGACACACGGCTGTCCACTTGGTCTGACAAATGTTGCAACATTGTCAATAGTTATGCTTCCATAGTACGATATCACATATATCTCACACAAAACTAGCAAAAACAAAATGAAAAGTGAATGTATTTATACCGATCGAGTTCCTTATAGGTTAAACCATCTGGAGAACTCTGCAACGCAAGCTTTGCAGATTCAACAACCTTCATCCCATCGCTGTGTGCCAAAAACTTGTTAACTTGTATTGGTACCTAAAAAGATATATAATAATGTTAATAGAAAATGAAAATAAGCCTTTTAGCATTTAGATAATATTTATATGAAGTAATAAGATATTGTGACAGCATACCTTGCACCTCACAGCAATATTGATGGCATCAGAGGGACGAAGGTCAAAACTAACACAGTCATTTTCATCGTCCACCTGAAATTAAAATCATCACGATTCCAGTTAAACAGAATCACTAATGCTTCTAACATGTTAATATGTTGTAAATCAACTTGTTAGTTATTATTCATGCCTTTGTTAGATATAGCCGAGCAAAATATGCCTCGTGTATTCTCTTGGTCACTCGAACAAGTTTGACCTATAAAATTTAGACAAAACATGTAATCCAGCATAATTAATCACTTCTCCTACATCCTAATCCCTATTTATGGAGTTTCTATATTAACAAAATAATACTAACTAGTATTAAAACCCCCCGCGTTGCTGTAGGGGTGCGTAAAACCAGTGGCTGATTCAGGAAATTTCTTCCGGGGGTTCCTTTTGCTAGATTCTCACTAATTTTTCCAAATCATACAAGGTTTACACTAAAACTTTTCATTTTTTTCGAAACCAAGGGGTTCCTGGGAACCCAGGAACCCCTCTTGATCCGCCACTACGTAAAACCGTGCTAAGTAGCACCAATGCCACACCACTACTAACGACCACCAACAAAAAACTCGTAAAAACAAAATAATAAAAAAGGAAAAAAATTAACACCGAACGCAAAGCAGACGTAAAATTGTTGAACCACGCCCGCCCGTTGCGGCGTGTTAATGTGAAGAAATTAGACCGAAACGTAAACCATAGAAAAATAACTAAATCGATCTAGGACCCGCGCGTTGCTACGAACCTATCAAACTAGGAAAAATATACACGTTGTGACGGGTTTGTCAAATGGGAAAATATAGACGAAAAAACGTTGAACCCCATACGCACGTTGCGGCGTGTTAACTCGCAAAATTTAGAACAAAACGTAAAAGGAAAAACTTGCAAAAGATGAAAAGTATGGGGGGACCAAAGTTAATAATAAAAAAGCATTGAGGTTAAATTGCAAAAAATGAAAAGCTTTGGGTTAAAAGTAAAAAAATCAAAAGGGTTAAAATGCAAAAGATGAAAACTTTTGGGTTAGAAGTGGAAAATCAAATTAAAAAAAAAACCCATGCATATGGTACAACACCATGAGGCGCCAAAAAGTTGCTAATTAATAGTATGGAAATGCTTAATTTCGGAAATACTATTTTAATGCCTATTTTAACCATAATTATACCATCATTGCTAATTTTACTTATTAACATTTAACACTAAATAATGCAAAATCTTAACATATCTAACTAAATGTTCCTACTTCATATAAGTATAAGAACCCAAATATAGACTTACTTTATACCCCATTTTATCAATCATCTCCTTCACCACATTATACATAGTTGGCCTAGCCTGTAACAGAAACACAATAATTTCAACCGACAGAAAACAACTACATGATAAAAAGCAACACGTTTAGAATCTTAATTATGGAACATACGATCTGGACATTGCGCATAGCTGCCAAAAGCAATACACTAGGCGTCTCCACTGTGAAGAATAAAACGTGAACACAGAACGTTGTGCATGATAAAAAACTGCTCTTTATACATTAAAGTAAGTAAAATATATGATATATAATGAACGTACAAACGATTATAGGAAGTAAAAGGCCCGTCCCGTCTTCCATTTTCAGTACAATTGCTGGATGCGGAGCGTAATCGGGCAGATGGCTACCTTGAGGATTGTTATGAGCACACTTTAAATGCTTTCCGTCCCTCATTTTGATTATAAAACCATCGGGGCCACTCTTCACCTCAACTAATATACAAACGAAAAGATAAGATATAAAACAGAATCATATTAAACCAATAAAAAAGATTGAGTAAGTTAAAAAAACTATTTGTCGTTACTAATAATCTTACCAGCTTCAACGACACTGGAATTGACATAATCCGAATCATTGAAGCTTTCTGCCATGCTACCATTTCCATTTGAAGATGAACTGAAACTACATGTGACGGTTTTTGATCCACGTTGCTTGCGCACATGAACCTTTGGGCGGTTAACGCCTTTAAATCCCCAAATTCCACTTTTTTGAATCTTGGTCTTCATTAAAGACCCCTCGATTGCAGGAACTGCATGAACCGCACTTTGTTTCCCGTATACGGAAGGGCAAACAACTCGACCTTGCAAAGTACTCATTTCCCTGTTATGGTAAGCGATAGACGCACACATAATCGCGCAGTCATGCATATAAACAAAAAAAACAATGCTAAATTCTTGAAATCTAGACTTCAACATTCACCTCAGAGTACATCATATGATCACTTGCCAACAAATCACATCATTAAATCAAGAAATTATATGAGCCAACAGGAAACAAATTAGGGGCCTTAAGATCTGCATTTTCACATTTAATTAACGCAAAAAAAACAGTTTATTTATTATAATAAATCTGTCATTAACTTCTGAAATTACTTTTGCCCTAGAAAATAAAAAACAAATCCCATTTTGTGCCAAAAATTAGGGTTACACAAACCAGAGTTCCATAAAAGCAGATCAAATTAAATTCACGATCAAAACACAATCCTCATATTCAGATTTCATATAATCTTTCTATCTTAAATCAAATTAAAATAATTCTGATCTTAAATATCGCTAAAACGTAACACATGATGGAACCATATCATTCTCAACAAAAATGTTAAAATCACGAAACAATTTCAACTCAGGATCAACAAAATCATATATGCAGATACATCTATTAAAAGATCAAGCGATTTGAAATTTCAATTACTCACCAGTGGATAAGTTGAAGTAAAGGTCTAGATGGTAAAATCACCGACAAATTGAAAAGATTTTCGATCAATAATACGAATATGGATCACGAAAATGGAAGATGAATGGAGCTATTGATCGATGTGATGAAAGTGAATATTATTATTATTTTTTATTTTTTATTATTTGGATAAAAGGGAAGGAGATAAGAGATTCTTTTCTGACGATAGAGAAGCGGCAGCAGTGCGACTTTTAAGGGTGTTTCTGTTTAGATATATTGTTTTTTGTTTTATGGGATGTTTTTCAACATGTCGTCTTCAATGGAAAGCGATTTTGAGAAATGACCCTTAAGTCCCTCAACTAAGACGGTGTAATGGGTTTCACACCACTACACTCTTTGCACTCGGATCAGGCGACCGTGTATCGTGAAAGCTTCTTCACGTCAGACACTGGAAGGAAGCCTCATAGACAAACCCTCTCTCTTCTTACCATGTTTATAATGTCCGTTAATGTTGTAAAAATCGGTATTAATTGGCGCCTAGGCACTAGTCGGGCGTTGGCTGATTAATTTTGAGCTAATCGGACCATTAGTCGGTAGTCGGTGCAAGGCGGCTCAAATTAGCCCAACTTGGCCAAACCGTTTTTAGTCGGCCCATTCTTTTTTAGTTTAAATCTGTCCCAATCTGGCCAAAAAACATGTTTCTAACCCATTAAAACATATTCCATGAGGTCATGACTAATATGCTAATGTTTGAATGTTTAAATTCTTAAATTGCTATGTTTTAAACTTTGTTGTTTGAATTTTGAACTATTTTTTAAGTATTATATTGATATTAATGCGTGTATTGAATGTTTAAGTACTTGATTTGCTATGTTTTAAACTTAGTTTTTTGAATTTTGAACTATTTTTAAGTATTATATTGATATTAATGTATGTATATATGTATAAATTTAAAAATTTTATATAAAAATTCTGATCCGATTACTAATCAGTACTTCACCGCCCGACTAGCGCCTAGCAATCTCTCCAACACTGTCGTTGATACACATCTCTCTTTCACTTAAGTGTTCGTCGATTAACAAACACTTGCGTTACACTGGGGCTCTAAGTTTAAATGATTGGTTTTTGGCTAAAATTGAAGTTGATAAAAGAAAATTAGTTACTTTTCTTAGTCCCTTAACTTTATTAACATCTAATCACAAACTCTTTTTGTTAAAAATGGGAAAGATGGATGTAGGTGAGAGATATTAAGGCTTACAAAGCTCTTATACCTTTGTAACCAGTCAAAAGGATCTTATAACTATAATCCATACAAAAGAGGTTGTATACATTTTCTACTTGTTAGTGGTTACACATCTATCAAAAATACAATATTTTATCTATTATTATAATAGTAAGAAGTAACGACAATAAATTCCTTAATAATTTTGTATCAAACGAGTTTATTTAAAGAAATTCCTTCATCTTCTCCATCAAATTCCTTTTTGGTAATTTCAAGTTTTACTTATCATTTGTGAATTATTCTTTAAGAACCATATCATTTACTACAAAGACAAAAATACCTATATTCTATATTTGAGATACCTTTTAAGTTATATTCGTTTTAACTATTATCAACAAGGCTGATGAAAGTTTCCTAGTATAATAGATAGTTTATATAAAAAGAATAAAGTAATTTGTTTTTTCAATTGACAAGCGTTTTTGGTATTAAATACAAATTGATTAATATAAATAGTGTTTATAATTAAAGGGTTTAGTTTTGTAATTAACAACCCATACGATCATAAATTAGAATTGTGCATGTTGGGTAATAATATGGAGTTCAATTGAAAGGTTACAAATCAAAAGGTCAGTATTAAATAAGTCTTTTTCTTTTGAAGTAGGGAGGGTTCAAGTTCAACCATCATATTGGACATTAAAGAAAGAAGTAGTTGTCCTAAAAAATAGTAAAAGGTCACAAAGAACAATACAATAAGGGGGCCTCTATGCAATATTATAATACTTGGAGGGGTCTAAAATTTCTTTTACAATTCTATCAATCTAGATGTTGCCGTGGTTGTTAAGAGGGCATTTTCAAACAACTAATAAACCAGGATAGGTGTTCATGAATTGCAGAATTGGTCTAGCCTTGATTTAAGATATAATTTTACATTTTTAATGATGAAATCTGATCAGTTTTAGATTTTTTATCTCATATACTTATAATTAGTAAGCATGTCTGTATAAAGTTACTATTAAAATTAAAATTTAAGATTCTTTGAAGACATTTCATATGTCCTAACAAAATTTCACTTACTTGATAAATATATATAGGGTAATTATAGAGAAAAAACTCATATAAGTTTAAAAAACTCAATAAACTCAATTTGTGGTCAAGATGATGTCATGTACTTTTTGTTATAGGTTTCTCAAGGGGTAATATTGTAACTTCCACCTAGACGTATTTTTTTTTTACTAAAACACCTCACATTTTCTTTTGTACAAAATCACATTTTCAACACTTATTTACTACCATTGACTTTAGATCTAAACTTCATCTTCATCTCTTTGGAGGGAGAAACACAAAAATTCATCAATTTCTTCTTAGTCTCCATCTTCATCTTCAACAATTTGAAGAGAGAAACACACAAATGTTCAGATATACGCAAATGTTCAGATCTACGCCTCTCGAAGATTTAAAAAGAAGAAATCTTTTAAATATGAAGAAATATTTTGTTTTGGAATGAATTGTGTATGTGGATTTGATGGTTCGTAGATTTTCTTTATGCCGGTGTTTAAGGTGTTTTAGTAGATCCGTTGGTGTTTCCAAGATCTGACGATTGTAAAAACAAATATGGTAGCATAATCATTTGTGTTATTCATATTTTTATACATAGTTATAAAAATGTCTCTTTATGTTTTTGTGTTTTGTAGATCTACAATTTTTTAGTCATGGATCTTGAATTAAAGTGTGGATGTGGAAGTTCTTTTGAAGGATCAAATTGAATAGATGTCGGGTGTCATTTTGGTTCAATGCCATTTATGTGTTCTTTGGGCATTGTAATATTGAAGTTTTTTCTTGAACAGTGACACTCTTTTTAACTGACCTAATGTCACACGCCTAAACGACGGCCCTAGCCAATATTTTCCCATATTACGTTGTCTTAACCGGGTCCGCGCTGGGTTGGTCAGACTTGGTTACGGTGTTCCCTCGGAAACCGTACTGCCTCCACACGAGTTGCCTCGCTGAAGTAACAGTCGGATACTGGGATGCAGCTCAGGATCGAACACCCTTGGTGGGTTTGTCACCATCATTGCTCAACCACTGAGCTATCGAACACCCCTTGGTGGGTTTGTCACCATCATTGCCCAACCACTGAGCTATAAGCCCAGGGTTATATCCATCCCAGTATGACACAAGTGGGAATCGAACTTGAGTCTTCATTGAAAAACCCAAGTCTTCTACCACCAGGCCACAAGTGGAGGATATTGTAATATTCAAGTTGGTGTTTATAGTTTCGTTTCGTTTTTGAAATGTTCAATACCTAGTTTGCCTAGTTTAAAGTTTCGATTTTATGATCTCAAATACTATGAAGTTAGCAGTAACAATAATGGATTTATTATGTAAGTTACAATCTTTTGTTAGTTATACATGCAACATAATAATTATATTCTTTTTAGCTATATCATTGCTCGTTTACAAAAGTCAAGTGGGTACATATGAATATGAATGTAACAACTCGGTCTTAACAATATAACAATATTGTTTCTATGTAATTCAACATAATTGCGTCTTAGCAATGTAACAATTCTATATATGTTATGTTAGTTACGTATTTAACATTTCTAACATCTTTTCCTGCAGTGCACGTAAAAAATATATAACATTTTTTTTGTACAAAGATAACTTTTGTATCAATGTGATATAATGTAACACTTTTTGTGAGATGAGAGAGGAGAAAAAACATTCAACACTTTTTGACAGAAAAAAGAGAATGTGTTGCAGTTGTGTCAAGAGAAAGAATTTTGTTACATTTTTCAAACTACCCTTTTTGTACTTCTTTACCTTATTTTATTTAAAAGTAAAAGTGGATGAATGATAATCATAGATGAAAGGATGATCAATGGTGGAGATAAGGTTTCCTATGTTTTTTCAACTTGAGTGGGTTTTCGTTTTATCCTTCTGATGGAGAGGGTGAAACCCGAGCGTTAATGTTCTTATCTTATATGTTTTTGTGCGTTTTAAGTGATTATATGCCTTGAATGTGATAACTACGAGAGATTGTGGTTTTGCAGGTTAAATGCTTAAAATAGGGAAGTTAAGATGTTAGAGATGGAATGGAACACCAATGGATGATAAACAAGGCAAACGAGAGTGTTCGGGATTTGTTTCGAGATGAAAGATAGCTTGGAGGTACAAGAAACGAGAAATAATGAAGTCCGGGGGCCATTGGGTTATTTGATGAAAGTTGAATTACGAAGGAAAAGGAGTTTGATGAAGCCCCCCGTAGGCTACGGTGTGGATACTTTAACCTACGGCTAGGTCTAACAAACAACAACATCAACAATAGCTCTAGACCGTAGCTTACGGTAATGAAGCGTAGTTTATGGTCAGGATACAACAAAGAAACAACATGTTGCTACCGCAACCTACGGTCAGGAAGCCATAGGATACGGCGTGATTCCGAAAAAATGCGTGAACTTTGATTTTGGATGTATAAAAAGGTTTTTAAACCCTAAACGATATTATTGACTGAGGGGACGAATTTGGGAAACAAGGCAGCAACTTTGGGTACTTTTCATCTATAATCATCATCATTCTTACCGAATCGAAGATCGAGAAGATGATTTCAACCATTGTTCAAGCGTTTGAAGATCAATACACCGAGATGAGCGGCTAATTCCCTTGTGGTTTCCTCCGAGTGGAGGATTCTTCTAAGTGGATGATTGTTTTTGGTTATGCTTTATAATTGAGACTAGCAATCTAAGCATTCGATGCTTTTTGCATACTAATTTATTAGTTTGAATGTAAACGATTGATTCTACTTAAAACCTAGTTGTGATTCTTTCAATTCCGGAGAGTTTTAGAAATTGGGATATATTAAATAGGGATTGGGTTTGGTAATCTCCAATTGGTAATCGTGTGATAACCTTTCGTTGTTCTGCAATCAAAGTACTTAGTCCTCATTTATCACAATCAACTAATTGATTATCATAATCATGTCCAAGTGATTTTTCCCAATTAAAACTAATCACCTGAATCCACTTTGAATCTGAAACATGGAGGAATGACCTTTTTCCTAACTCTTTACAAATTCGTTTTAGTAATTCGTAGTTTAATCAAACAACCAAACAACAGATTTAGATTTTTCGCAATTAGTTTTTGATACTTAATTCATAGCGCTTTCCACCATACTCCTCGGATTCGATACCTTACTTACCCTAGCTATCTAGGTTATTTAAGTTTTTGCATGACACTTACGACATTCATCACCTTCCGCTATATATATAGGTTAGATATTATATTTTGTGGAAAAAATGTTAAAAGAGAAGTAAACAAGTGATTTATATATTTTATTTTATATATATAGAACTTTTACAAACATAGCAAGCTTTAGTTTACAAAAATCTATGTAAGAGAATGGGTTCCTTCCTTTTTATTCCATCTAGCGATGATGACATATGAATCCACACTTAACCACAAAATCTAAAATATAAAACAGCGGTTAGATATTGTATTTGGAAGGATTTTCACACGACTTGTGGCGAGTTTTCAGTCAATTTTGGTTTAGTTTTTTATAGTACATTGTGATATCGGCACTTGGTATAGCAATTGGCTCATGTATTATGTAACACGCCAAAAACGGGTTCGGTAATCAAACCACGTTAATATTAAAGAGCGGGTAAAGTACCGTTAGTGGTAAAACTTAACCCGTAAACAAAATAACTAGGAACAAATTAACCTAGTTAGTAACATGTAAATAGATAATAAAACAACGAGTTGTAGCCTTATCTAATCAAAACTAAACTTGAGGGACCAAAGCTATCAAAAAGGAAACTTGTGTTTTAAAAACACAAGAATTAAGACATAGTACACACATAGTGTGTGTGTGTGTGTGTCGATCATCAGGAGGAGAAACAAGGGCAAACCCTTGTTCACCCAAAATCATCAAATTGAAGGAGAAATTGGAACTCAAATTCGTGCATGAACATGAATTATTGATCACCTAAACTAGGGGTTTATAAGGTATGTTTAAAAACCTAGATTGGTGAAAGTCATAAATTGAGACAAGTAAAATACTTGCAATTAGGTTGTTGGAGTATGATCAAAGATGAAATTGAGTGTATATGTATGCTTAATTTTGTTAGACATAATAAAATTATGAAATATTTGATGTAAGTTACTTGTAAGCGATTAACAAGTAGATTATGAAGTGGGTTTTGATTATATGATGAATTTGATGATATACTTGTGTTTAGAATCATCATGCATGGTAGTAACAGAAAGAAACTTGAACAAATTATGAGTTTGATTACATGTTCATACTTACCATGAAATGGGTTTTGTATGATATGATGAATTAATGTTATATTTATGTTAATAGATGCTTGAAATTATCATGTGTATATGAATGTTTAAAGTCTTTGGCTAAGTTTGACGTTTGTGTAGGTTTCAAACATATGATGCAACAGGTTATTTCATGGTGATGAAACAATCCCAAGTTTGTCTATAATGATTGATAGATTAGCATACAACGATTAAAACTATGTTAACTTGATGTTAGCAATTGCATGAACTTGGTCAGTGGCGGATCTAAAAAATCTTCGTAGGGGTAACATTGTATAAAAAAGGTAACGAAATTGAATAAACGTAAAAAAAGGTCTTTTTTTTCTTCAAAATTTACACTACTGCCGGAGTGCTAAGGGGTAGCGGAGGCTACCCCTTCTCCTAAGGTAGGTCCGCCCCTGAACTTGTTTGAGGAATATAGTTAAAATGGTGGCCTAAAAATATCGCCTTTCCGGTAATTGATGAAATGCCTAAATGAGTTCATTGAACTTCATTGTGCATTTGCATATTTTAATAAGCAGTTGACTTTTAAACGTCAAATTGACCTATAATAGGATCAAATGGTAATTTTGATATAGAGTTCGTAAGGTGGGATAGTTTTAAATGATGACTGATCTAACCATCTGCGAATAATAAATGGTAGTTTGATGCTTGACAAGCTAGGTGGAAGCTTGGGAAGAAGCAGGTCAAAAAGATCGAATACGCGTGGAAAACATAATCGGATTTCAAGGTAAGTAAAGCTTACACCTTTCAAGTAGAACAACTACTTATGTATTGGTTAACAACAAGGTGAACTAGTATTTGAAAGAGTCTTGAAATACGACGTTCCGACACGAATCGGAATGGGTTGGAACAAGTAAAATGGTAGTAAACCATATTTAATGGTAAAAAGGGTAAAATGGTAACTAAGTCATGTGTTGATGAATAAACAATGAGTTTTGAAAAGTTACCTTATGTTGTAAGCCATAATGGATAAAAAGGGGTAAAATCGTAAATTGGTCACGTGTTGACGGATAAACAATGAGTTTTGAAAAGACACCCTATGGCGTAAGCCATATGGGTCAAACGAATAAAAAGACGACTATTACGTAATTAATCACACAGTGTAAACCGATATGGGCCAAATGGGTGAGATGGTACATAAATACTATCTCACAATATATAATGTTTGGTCATCCTAATGCAATAGGAATAAGTCAAGAGGTGGGAAAAATGGTCATTTAGGCCAAACGGTTCAAATGGTGATGTTATTACTGGTGTGCGTTGAGCGTACTATATTTTTTTGTTCTTATTTTAAGTCCATATTACGCATTAGTCAAGTTTTAAATTTATAAAACACGATATTATACTAACACTAACACACACTTGGGCAAGTGCACCCAACATGAGCGTAGTATAGCGTTGGTAAGATACCGAGATCGTCCAAGGACACAAGAGCTTTTAATACCGGTTTATCGTCGACGTCTAATCAATCTAATTTTTTGATAAAAAATTCAAAGTTAAAATAAAACAAAAAGATAAATAAAATAAAAAGAAAAGATAGACAAGATAGAATCACTTGGATCCAACTTATCTTTAATGTATCCTTTGATGATTTTTGCACTTTCGGACTTTTTAAGAGATTATCTTAGTTATAGTAGTAGACCCCTCTTTCAAAGGTGACGTTACCCTCAACCCAGTGGTTTTAGTCAGCAGGGATAAAATCCCAAAAGGTCGGAATATTGGAAGACAATTAAATAAGTTATTAATGCGAAAAGTGGCATGCCCCTCTTTTGAAGGTGACGTTACCCTCGGCTAAGTGGTTTGAGTCAGCAAGGATACAATCCCAAGTAGCCTATTAATAGTAGTTTACATATGAGGGGTTCAACCCGTTCGCACCCCCGCCATCCAATACCTTTAGGGTATTGAAGGAGGTTCTAATATGCTCGAACCAAGTCCTCGTAGGATCTATACACTGAACGAGACAAGAATTTTACCAAACCACCCTTCTAACCCCCTACCAGGTTAGTTAACGCGCTTTATATAGACCGTAAAGACACGAATGAGCAAATCAATGACATCATGAAGAAATGGTAGGAAAATTCACTTTCAACATAAGAAACTAGTTATTAAAGTCATTAATACAAACCCAAATAAAAAGTGCCGAAAGATTAAAAATCAAAAGTAATACATTTAAAGACTTGTCTTCACCAAGTGATGTAAGAGATTAGCCAAGCATGGCCTTTAATTGACAAAAATCTTACAATCAATCTTGGATCCCGAGACTACTACACACTCTAAAGATGAAAGATGGGTGATGGTGGTGGGTGTTGGTGTTGTAGTGGTGGTGGAATGCTGGCAAGGTGAGAGAGAAGTGGTTTGCCAAGGGATGCCTTTGAAGGGAACCAAGCACCCCTATTTATAGTAAAAATAGAGGCCTGGCCACGGCCCCGTGTCCAGTGGGCACGGCCCGTGTTCATCATCCTTCTCTTTCTTCATTAATTGCATCTGACAGCAGAGGGCCCCACACGACCCCGTGGCCTTTCGGCACGGCCCCGTGGTCAACTGTTCGCTGTACTATCTGGATCCTGCAAATCTTATAGTTAACCACGCCCCATGTTGGCCTAGGCACGGCCCCGTGGTGGGCGTAGAAGCTTCTGTAGGTTTTGTCTTGAAGTGTAGGGTCTGACCACGCCCTGTGTTGGATAGACACTGCCCGTGGTCGTCTTCTGTAACTTTGTTTTTGTCTTTTGGGGTGTTGCTGAGGGGTCGGGCATGGTTCGTTATTGCTTCTTTTCGTATTTATGTTGGTTTTGGCTGCCTATTTGCTTCTTTCGTTCTTTTATGCTCTTTTTATCATGAAAATACAAAAGAAACAAAGAAACGTCCCTTTTCCAACATTATTACTAAAAAAAGGTTAGTTTTATGCCTCAATTGATGTAATTTATATGTTGCATTTTGTACACATCAAATATCCTCACACTTGAATCTTTGCTTGTCCTCAAGCAAAACTCTTTAAATATTGCTTACACACCCAAATGGAATAGGTAGAGAAGAAGTTTTGTGGTTTGTCTTTGAGTGTCGGAAATCCAAGATCTTTATTTAAATTTTGTTTTTAGTTTATTTACAATCCTTTTCGTCATGCTTTATTTAGAGCAGTTTTTTTAAGAAAATTATTTATTTGGGCATAACATGCCTCCTTAAAATTCTATTTATATACAAGTTCACGTACCTCACAAGAGATCACTCAACACTCGGCCGAGGATGTATTTTTGTGATATCGCTCGATTTCGGTTTGGAACTTATTTCTACCATATGCTTGCCAAGCGATCAAACCTCTTCCTTTTTAACTATAAACCTTTGCGAGTATCAAGAGGACTTTGAAAGGGTTGGGCTTGGGCTAAGGGTAGGTGATCTTTGGGTTAGCGGTTAGCAAAATGGCGAAATGCGTAAAAAGCGTCGGTTATCGTAAAAATTGTTTATTTCTTTAAACCAATCATTTCAAACAAGTTTTTTGAAAGAACTTGTTTGGTTAAAGAGATATGGTGTTTTTTTTCATATATATATAACCGGAGCTTTTACTAAAATAAATGAGTTTGAAATGAAAAAGGGTTTTGGTGGATAATGGATGTTTTTGTTTTGCGGGTTTGAAATGAAAAAAGGTTTAGGTTCAAAAGGAGTTAACTAGGGAGATTCTGGTAATGGGTAAAAAGAAAGGAAAATAATGGTTTTGAATGAAAAACATGTTAGTCCTAGTGCCTCCATCATTTACTTACTTGGGTTTATGTTGGTAAGGATTTGGAATGTATCTTCTTGGCAAGTTCTAGAGTCGTAAGAACCAAGCGGCTATTCACACAAGAAACAAAGATGAGCATTTAGTTTAAAGATGAATGTATGCTCGACAAAGTCTCAACGCTCACTTATTGTGGGAATGGGTTTGTAATGTGACCAAGTATATATAATCAAATTTTAAAAAGATTTATCATGTCCCTTTTTTATATAATTTTTCTTATTTGGTTCTTTTTATCACAACGCTATCGATTGTAAATTTGTAAAAACATAACTTATTAGAACTTGTTATTCCCAAATTAAACCAAGACAAGTAAGAAAATGAAAAACTTTTGAAAAAGATTTGAAGTGATTAGCGGTTTCAACAGAGTTTTGTGTAAGCTTGTTATTAGGACTTGCTAGATTCAAAGTGTTAGCCCCCCCACTTAAATTACACATTGTCCTCAATGTGTCCAAAAATAATTTTTTTGGTTGATTCGAATGCGTAAAAGCGTGTTAAAAAACAGATTTTTATGTTACTGGGCATCTGGGCATGGGCCCGTGTGGTCCGGGCATGGCCCCGTGTCCAGAGTGCCAGTGACAAAACTTACAGAAGCTTGACCATGGGGCGTGGCCAGTCAACACGGCCCGTGGTCAATAACCTGTTTCAGAATTTTTTTTCTGCAGAATCTGGGCACGGGGCTTGTTGAACTGAGCACGACCCCATGCTGCACATGCAGTAAAGATGCGAAAGTTGTCGGAAGGCACAATTTTCATGAACGGGGTGTGGTTTTGTCGTCCCTTGGGCATTTTTCATCTTTTCTCGTGTGTTAAGCCATTATTTAAGATCCAAACACCACACAATAACTTAAACCATCATATATTAGAGTGAGAGATACAAAAGGTCCTAAAAATCAATCATAAAAATTAAAATTACAAAGTTCCTAAATTTAGATAGACGCAGGAGAACTAATCCATAATGAAGTTCCACCCAAGATGGTTACATGTTTTAAGAACGACAAAAACCCGAAATCGATTTTTCGGTAGATAGGGGCTTCTAGGAACTTCAACCCGGAGGGTGCACCTCCTTAAAAGTCATTGAACATTTCCTCAATCTCCCGAGGGAGGAAGAGGGAAGGTTCTTCTTCCGTATTTTCATACGGGGGAGGAGTGGGAGGTGCGACCATTGTTGGAACCTCATACAATGCGTCTAGTGGAGGTTTCGGAGGGAGGTCATCCCATCCGGTTGGGTTAACGATCTCTTGAGCAAGGTTCCAATCTTCTTGGGGGAAGATTGGTTCTATGGGAGGTAGTGCAAGAATGTTCAACCTTTGGTGCAAAAGGTTGATTTCTTGCAAGCAATTCTCCAACCCTACTTTCAAATAGTTAACACGATCGACAAGGGCCTCTTCCACTGATTCCATTTCATCGATGCCTTCCCTTAAAGCATACATGCCGCGAACTAGGGTAACTTCAATTGATGGTCTTCTTCTTCCTTGGTTGTTTCTTGATGTTGACGACGTTCCACTAATCTGGGTCGACATACTAAGAAAACAAGGGTGAATTTTTAAAGAAACGAGAGTTTAAAAGCTCACCACGGCCCCGTGTCTAGCGGACACGGGCCCGTGCTCGTCCTCATGCAATGTTTTGAACTCAAAAATCTCGTTGTTTTAATTTATTTTTCTCATGTTTTAAAAATTGTGACAACACACTGACCATGGCTGACTTTATAGAAAGTGACAACACACTGACCACGGCCATGTGCCCCCTGAGCACGACCCCGTGGTCAGACAATGTTCTGACACGTTTGTTTGTATTAGAAACACGGGGCGTGTTGGCAAGGACACGACCCCGTGGTGAATTTTTCGATGGGCACGGGGCGTGTGTGGAGTGAGCACGGCCCCGTGGTTGGAGTTTTTATGATGTGTCGTCTTTATTTTAAGGATTTCCAGTAATCGGGAGGTTCTTTACTGGAGGGAACAACACCGAAGTGTCTAAGGTACCGGAGCTGCTCTTGGTTTATGCATGAACGCAAGAGGTTATCGGAAAGGGTAAAAACTAATCTACTTACTGGTGGGCGAAACCAACCTTTATTCTCCTTATCAGGGCTCTCGTTAAAGAAGGTGTATGTCGAATCGCTCAGGGCTATGAGCGCATCGGTGGGGGCCGATGGAGAGTCCTTCATGGCACAATAGACACATGGATGACTATCGTTAATGTTAATGCAAGAGACAAAGGTACTATTTACGGCTTCGACGTTGCTAGATTCCAAATGCAAACTCATCGATTCTTCTTGGCTTTAGGCTTGTGATGAGTACCTCTCTCTCATCATAAGTTCTATTTCTTTTATTTTTCGGAGAATCCTTTCTTCCAGTTGACATAATTCGGAAGAGGTAATGTTGTATGGAGAAGTTTGAGTGCATTCGGTTGGGTGATATGGATCTTTTTTACTTTTGCCAATCTTAAGGTGATTTCCAAGGGAAAGCGATGGGTCTACTAAATAGTGGGGTTCAAAATTTAGAATGTAGCATTCTAAATCTTGATGGAATCCTCCACATAGTTGACACCACTTGCCGTAAGATTGGCGAAATAAAAAATAATCAATATCATCCATGTGCGTGTCAGAGGTTATTAACTGTCAGGATCAAACAGTCATGTTTTCAGTAGCTGGATGTTGGACACGTCTCCGTGTTGGATTGACACGGCCCGTGTTCAGCTACTGTTGACTTAAAACAGATGGTGTTGCTGCTGTTATTGGGCACAGGGGGCGTGTTGGTTTGTCACGGCCCTGTGCTGTAGCCTGCAGAAACTGCAGATTTTTCTAAAAATCGAAAAAAATTCCTAAAAATGAAAAGAAAAATTGTTAAAAATAATTAGGCCGTTGATTTTAAACTTTCTCAAAATCCTTGTGTCTCCGGCAACGACGCCAAAAACTTGGTGTGCGTTGAGCCCTATATTTTTTTTATTATTTTAAGTCCATTTTACGCATTAGTCAAGTTTTAAATTTATAAAACACGACATTATACTAACACTAAACACACACTTGGGCAAGTGCACCCATCGTGAGCGTAGTATAGCGTTGGTAAGATACCGAGATCATCCAAGGACACAAGAGCTTTTAATACCGGTTTATCGTCAACGTATAATCAATTTAAATTTTTGATAAAAGTTCAAAATTAAAAATAAAAATAAAAAGATAAATAAAATAAAAAGAAAAGATAGACAAGATAGAATCACTTGGATCCAACTTATCTTTAATGTATCCTTTGATGATTTTCGCACTTTCGGACTTTTTAAGAGATTATCTTAGTTATAGTAGTAGGCTCCTCTTTTGAAGGTGACGTTACCCTCAGCCCAGTGGTTTGAGTCAGCAGGGATACAATCCCAAAGGTTCGGAATATTGGAAGACAATTAAGTAAGCTATCAATGCGAAAAGTGGTAGGCCCCTCTTTTGTAGGTGACGTACCCTCGGCTAAGTGGTTTGAGTCAGCAAGGATCCAATCCCAAGTAGCCGGTTTAAAATATTAATAGTAGTTTACATATGAGGGGTTCAACCCGTTCGCACCCCCGCCATCCAATACCTTTAGGGTATTGAAGGAGGTCCTAATAAGCTCGAACCAAGTCCTCGCAGGATCTATACACTGAACGAGACAAGAATTTTACCAAACCACCCTTCTAACCCCCTACCAGGTTAGTTAACGCGCTTTATATAGACCGTAAAGACACGGATGAGCAAATCAATGACATCATGAAGAAATGGTAGGAAAATTCACTTTCAACATAAGAAACTAGTTATTAAAGTCATTAATACAAATCCAAATAAAAAGTGCTGAAAGATTAAAAATCAAAAGTAATACATTAAAGACTTGTCTTCACCAAGTGGTGTAAGAGATTAGCCAAGCATGGCCTTTGATTGACAAAACCCTTAAATTCAATCTTGTATCCCGAGACTACTACACACTCTAAAGATGAAAGATGGGTGATGGTGGTGGGTGTTGGTGTTGTAGTGGTGGTGGAATGGTGACAAGGTGAAAGAGAAGTGGTTTGCCAAGGGATGTCTTTAAAGAGAACCAAACACCCCTATTTATAGTCAAAACAGAGGCCAGGCCACGGCCCCGTGTGTGACAACCCGTAACTTTGTGGTAAAAAAACCATTTGTTTTGCTTGTGTAAATCAAATCATATATTTATTTTGTTTGATTATATGTCTATCAAAATTTTATTATATAAACGAGTATTCAAACCAAATCCATATCATGAGTGAACCGACCCGAACCGTTTGAACCATGACATAATTTGCGTAACTCGAATTTATTACGGCCCGAACCACCATCTTAGATCTTTAACTGTTCGGCCCAAGTCACCTCTTTATCCTCAAACCGCCCCCAAATATTGGCCCCTTTTATTATGTTACGTATTGTATGCATGGCCCTGGTTAATATCCTAAGCAAACCTAACTACTCAACTATTCCCCTCAATGGCGAACTCCCTCCCTCTCATCTCGACGTGCAACAGCAACAGACCCCAAGTCGCGATCTCCCCTATAGCTTGAGTTCGCTCTCTCCCTCACTTGCATCACTTGCATCTCTCTCGCTCTATTCCTCTTTTGCATCTTTTACGGTATGTAATTATGTTTGTATTGGATTGAAATATCATTTATACATGGCTGCGTTTTACCCTCCACTATGATTCTTGATGTTAAAGTGATAGCTAGTAGGTTAGGATGTTGCTAGAACTCATGTTTGGATGGTGTTTTGACCATATAAGTGTTCAATGGTGAACTAGGGATATTATGGATTAAAACTTGTGGATTTGGGATTGTGTAAACTGATTTTATACATCGTATTGTGAGTCATCTAGTCTGAGATTATGTGTAACTTATGGTATTGGGGTGTTGTGGTGTTTAGGTGTAGGCTAGGATTTGCGAAAAATCAGTTTGGATGCGTAAGATTGTCGGATGTGTCATATAGGCACATGATTACGATTAGGGTTGTATCTTTGATGTTTGAGCATTGTATACGTGATACAAATAACCTAAAATCCCGATGTGATTAATATTAATGTGTCGCGCCTTCACTAGATAGTCGTTTGCGGGATCGGGTAACGAAATAGTTTTCTGTCCAACAGTTATAGCCGACTTTAATCGGCTGTAACCAGGTCATAACTTAACGAAAATGTGATTTTCTTGAGTCTAAAACGTGTTATTTCGAAATACATTCAAATGGCGCTAGAATCATGATTTTTTGACGTCGTTTACTATTTTAAATAATTAATTTCTTTCAGCAACTAAAGCTACGTTTTTCTAAAGAATTTACGTGTTATGTTTTGAGTAATAACTTGATGTATAATCATATTTAGACCATGAAATTTATACTGTAGATAGCCTTAGGTGGTTTTTTGAACCTCCAATTGGAATTACATCAATCGGATAACCGAGGATTTTTAAATGAATTTTTCCGTGAGCTGTAGTAAAAAAGTGACGAATCTGATTGCTGCTTAGTAAAAATTTTTTTTTATAAAATTTTGGTAAAGGGTTAGACTCTAAAAGTTTAACACAATGGTCCCTAGTTCGATTGAAACGTTCTGTAACTCTTCGGGAACTATCCGATGCCCGAACGGTCTCGATTAACGTACCGTAAATTGTCCGAAAGTGCACTTAAAAGCTGAATTTTTGTGACAAGAGTTATTATGTGATTTGTGACGAAAATGTGGTCGTATTTCAAATAGCGACACTTTGCATGCATGTATATATATATATATTATAATATTTTACGTGCTACGTGTTAGATACATGTAGAATCCTCGTCTCCGTGTGAGTTCACACACTAACATTTAACCGGTAATCATGTTAGGACGTGATTGACCCATTCCACTCCGCATTTAATTTCCGTGTTGTAACCGAGCAAACTAGGTGAGTTCACTACTCTTTCAAAGGCATGCGTCCCGGGGGGACAAACTACTATTCCTTGAAGGAATAATTTTTTATAAACGTTATAATTTAATTTCGATGTTGGTTAATACACTCACTCTATCATTAAAGTCCCTACTTACTACCGAACTAGTTGCCTGGAGGGCAACGGGGTATTAGTTGATAGCGCTATTAGGCTTGACAACCTCACACCGTACCTGGGAGGACGGGCGTGAACTAAGGACCTTAAACACATGTCCAATGTTGATAGGCATTGATGAGGGCAAAAAACATACGTCACTCCGGTATCAAGTTATTAACGACATGTCTTTAAACTAAACACAAACCCGTTTTTGTTAAACTAAAATGTGAACTCGCTGGCTTAATCGCTGATACACTTTTTCTGCATGCTTGCAGGTCGTTAGATATATCTTGCATGAGAACTTTCAGTCTGGGGAGCTTGAAGTGTCATGGGGCGTGTTATTTGATTGCAAACAAATAAAACTTTATGTTTTAAAACATTTTGGTTTTTAATTGTTTAAGATAATTACCTTTGCTTCCGCTGAACATAGACTTTGTTAAATGTTTAATTCGAAATTCACTATCATGATGGACATGATGACTTGTTTTATACTATTTTACTATTAGTTCGACATGATTATTGGCTAGATCCTGGTACGTCACACGCCTCGAGGTAAAACTCCGCAAGTGGAAATTTGGGGGTGTGACAGTTTGGTATCAGAGCCACTGGTTATAGTGAACTAGGTTTTAAAAACTTTTTGCAAAACCAGACTATAACCGAATAAGTTCCGAAAATGACCATGACATTGCGCTCCAGATTGCAAGGTTCGTCTTTTAATGTCGCATACACTATACATTTAGCATATACATACGCATTGCATTGAATATAGACGCATACACGTTATTATAGCGCGATTTTATATGTTACTTATTTATGCTATGACGAATCTTTGGTATGACATTACCTCTAGGCTTTTATGTTCTTTGTCTCTCTGAAAATAAAAATTCACTTTTCACATTCGATCTGAGAATCTTTTGACACAAGTAGGAGGAATTGGGGTGAACATTCAAATCAAATTATCATTACAGGTGCACACATAATCATAATTTGGGGTGCATGTGAATCCCAGTGAGAACAAGCGTGTGTAAAGGGATTCTGACCCATTATCCGACATAATTGGGGATTCATATTTCCATAGGAGCCATAACGATGATGGACCCCTACCAAATCTTGAACTATACTCTTATCTTTTCTTGTTTACTTGTACTAAATATGGAAATAATATGCGTTACATATATTTCTTAAATTAGTATCTTGTGGATGTAGAATCATGAGTGGACGTGGTGGAGGTAATATGACTCAGGCCCAGATCCAAGCCCTAATCAATGCACGGGTTGCCGAAGCTTTGGCAGCACAACAACAGCAACCTGCTCAACCTCGAGCTTGTACCTTCAAGACGTTCATGGATTGCAAGCCTCACTCTTTTAGCGGCACAGAAGGAGCGGTGGGTCTTCTTCATTGGATCGAGAAAGTAGAGTCTGTCTTTGAGATGTGTGATTATCCAGTTAATAATCGGGTCAAGTAAGCAACTGGTACTTTGGGAGGCAACGCGCTCTCGTGGTGGAACGCACAGACTCAGATGCTTGGGTTGGCGACTGCCAATGCTACCCCATGGAACGATTTCAAAAATCTGATAAGGGAGGAATACTATCATAGGGACGACATTCAAAAATTGGAAGTGGAGTATTAGCACCTAAAGATGACCGGGTCCGAGATTGAAGCTTACACGAAGAGGTCCAATGATTTAGCTGGTCTCTGTCCTAACATGTCCGAGCCTGCCTACAAACGTATCAAGCTTTACCTCAAAGGTTTAGCTCCTGAGATTCAAAGCTTGGTAACTTCAGCTAACCTTCCCACAATTCAGCAAATCATCCGTTTAGCACATCGCCTTATAGATCAAGCAGTCGAGCAGGGCAAGCTGCCCAAGCGAAACACTACCATTTCTGACACCTCAAACGGAAACCAACGCAAGTGGAATGACTCAGACAAAGCCGCTAACTCCAGCCAGCAACAGAAGAGGACCGATAACAACAACGAACGCAACTTCAACCAGTCTTCTTCTACTAACCAGAATCAGGGCTCCAACCAGAATCAAAGTTCGTACGCTGGCAAAGAGCCAAAGTGCAACAAGTGTAACTATCATCACTATGGGCAGTGTACCAAAGTGTGTCAGAGATGCGGCAAAGTAGGTCACATGGCTAAGGATTGCAGGGCTCCGTTCCCAAAGCAACATCAGCAACAAGGGGATCGAAAGAGCTGCTTTCAGTGTGGACGTGAGGATCACTTCAAGAAGGATTGCCCGCAGCTCAACTCGAACGCCAAAAATGCAGGAAACAACAACAAAGACATCGGGAATAACAACAAAAACGATAACAACGACAGAAATAGTGCTTGCGGAGAGCATATACGATTGGCGCGGGTGACGCCAGGAATGGCAACACTTTATGATCGGTACGTTTTCTGTAAGAAATCTTTTCACTTCTGTTTTATTCGAGTCGAGCGCCGATGGAGTTATGTGTTCTTGAAATTCAGTAGACTGTTAGGATCCACTCCAACCCTTCTTTAAACCAAACACATTAAGGAATTGACTGACGATCAGCCGAGTGAAACATCCCATATTTTTATGATGGGTGCAAACTCGATCTAAGGTCAGGTATTTGACATTGACCTCTTTCCTGTTACTCTTAGTAGTTTTGATGCAGTCATCTTAACGCATTCATTTCACCCTTCCATGACTGTTTAGCAAAATTTCGGGATGAAATTCCCTTTCAACTTGGGGATGTTGTGGTACCCGAGGAAAAATCCACAGTCATCTTAACTCGTCTTTCACTCTCCTGTGTCTACTTATCAAATTTCGGAACGACATTTTCTTCAACTTGGGGATGATGTGACAACCCATAACTTTGTGGTAAAAAAAACCATTTGTTTTGCTTGTGTAAATCAAATCATATATTTATTTTGTTTTGATTAAATTAATTATATGTCTATCAAAATTTTATTATATAAACGAGTATTCGAACCAAATCCATATCGTGAGTGAACCGACCCAAACCGTTTGAACCATGACATAATTCGCGTAACTCGAAATTTATGAGGTCCGAACTATAAGATGATTTTTACACATTATAATAGTTGATTGATTATTTATTCTTTTATAGTTATTTGACTATATGTAAAAAAAATAGTGATAGTATGAATGAAAACAACAACCACCCCTACTCCTATTCTTTATATTTTTTTACGTATTGAATTATTGGTGCATGAGTAATAAGGAGATCTTTTATTATTTCTTTTCCCCCTATACCCTTATTAGATTTGCAGTTCATTAAGTCTTATGTGCAGCCGTTTTATTATGGCCCGAACCACCATCTTAGGTCTTTAACTGTTCGGCCCAAGTCACCTCTTTATCCCCAAACCGCCCCCAAATATTGGCCCCTTTTATTATGTTACGTATTGTATGCATGGCCCTTGTTAATATCCTAAGCAAACCTAACTACTCAATTATTCCCCTCAATGGCGACCTCCCTCCCTCTCATCTCGACGTGCAACAGCAACAGACCCCAAGTCGCGATCTCCCCTATAGCTTGAGTTCGCTCTCTCCCTCACTTGCATCACTTGCATCTCTCTCGCTCTATTCCTCTTTTGCATCTTTTACGGTATGTAATTATGTTTGTATTGGATTGAAATATCATTTATACGTGGCTGCGTTTTACCCTCCACTATGATTCTTGATGTTAAAGTGATAGCTAGTAGGTTAGGATGTTGCTAGAACTCATGTTTGGATGGTGTTTTGACCATATAAGTGTTCAATAGTGAACTAGGGATATTACAGATTAAAACTTGTGGATTTGGGATTGTGTAAACTGATTTTGTACATCGTATTGTGAGTCATCTCGTCTGAGATTATGTGTAACTTATGGTATTGGGGTGTTGTGGTGTTTAGGTGTAGGCTTGGATTTGCGAAAATCAGGTTGGATGCGTAAGATTGTCGGATTTGTCGTATAGGCTCATGATTACGATTAGGGTTGTATCTTTGATGTTCGAGCATGGTATACATGATATAAATGACCTAAAATCCTGATGTGGTTAATATTAGTGTGTCGCGCCTTTGCTAGATAGTCGTTTGCGGGATCGTGTAACGTAAATTGTTTTCTGTCCAACAGTTACAGCCGAATTTAATCGGCTATAACCAGGTCATAACTTAACGAAAATTTAATTTTCTTGAGTCTAAAACGTGTTATTTCGAAATACAATTCAAATGACGCTGGAATCATGATTTTTGGACGTCGTTTACTATTTGAAATATTTTATTTCGTTTCAGCAACTAAAGCTACGTTTTTCTGCAAATTTTACGTGTTAAGTTTTGAGTCATAACATGGTGTATAATCATATTTAGACCATGAAATTTATACTGTAGATAGCCTTAGGTGTTGTTTTGAACCTCCAACTGGAATTACGTCAATCGGATAATCGAGGATTTTTAAATGAATTTTTCCATGAGCTGCAGTCAGAAAGTGACGAATCTGATTGCTGCTTAGTAAAAGTTTTTTTTTATAAATTTAATACAATGGTCCCTATTCCGATTGAAACGTTCTGTAATTCTTCGGGAACTATCGATGCCCAAACGGTCCCGATTAACGTACCGTAAATTGTCCGAAAGTGCACTTAAAAGCTGAATTTTTGTGACAAGAGTTATTATGTGATTTGGGACGAAAATGTGGTCGTTATTTCGAATAGCGACACTTTGCATGCATGTATATATATATATATTATAATATTTTACATGCTACGTGTTAGATACATGTAGAATCTTCGTCTCAGTGTGAGTTCACACACTAACTTTTAACCGGTAATCATGTTAGGACATGATTGACCCGTTCCACTCCGCATTTAATTTCCGTCTTGTCACTGAGCAAACTAAGGTGAGTTTACTACTCTAACACATGCATGCGTCCCAGGGGACTAACTACTATTCATTGAAGGAATAATTTTTTATAGACATTATAGTTTAATTTCAATGTTGGTTATACACTCACTCTATCATTAAAGTCCCAACATACTACCAGACTAGTTGCCTGGAGGGCAACAGTGTATTAGTTGATAGCACTATTAGGCTTGACAACCTCACACTGTACCAGGGAGGACGGGCGTGAACTAAGGACCTTAAACACATGGCCAATGTTGATAGGCATTGATGAGGGCAAACAAACATACGTCACTTCGGTATCGAGTTATTAACGACACGTCTTTGAACTAAACACAAACCCGTTTTTGTTAAACTAAACTGTGAACTCGCCGGCTTAATCGCTGATACACTTTTTCTGCATGCTTGCAGGTCTTTAGATATATCTTGCATGGGAACTTGCAGTCTGTGGAGCTTGAAGTGTCATGGGGCGTGTTACTTGATTGCAAACAAATAAAACTTTACGTTTTAAAACATTTTGGTTTTTAATTGTTTAAGACAATTACCTTTGCTTCCGCTGAACATAGACTTTGTTAAATGTTTAATTCGAAATTCACTATCATGATGGACATGATTACTTGTTTTATACTATTTTACTATTAGTTCGACATGATTAGTGGGTAGATCCTGGTACGTCACACGCCTCGAGGTAAAACTCCGCAAGTGGAAATTTGGGGGTGTGACACTGTGTCCAGTGGGCACGGCCCGTGGCCATCATCCTTCTATTTCTTCATTAATTGCATCTGACAGCAGAGGGCCCCACACGACCCCGTGGCCTCTGGGCACAACCCCGTGGTCAACTGTTCGCTGTACTATCTGGATTCTGTAAATCTTATAGTTGACCATGCCCCATGTTGGCCTGGGCACGACCCCGTGGTGGGTGTTGAAGCTTCTACAGGTTTTGTCTTGAAGTGTAGGGCCTGACCACGCCCCGTGTTGGATGGACACGGCCCCTGGTCGTCTTCTATAACTTTGTTTTTTGTCTTTTGGGGTGTTGATGAGGGGTCGGGCATGGTTCGTTATTCCTTCTTTTTGTATTTATGTTGGTTTTGGCTGCTTATTTGCTTCTTTCGTTCTTTTATGCTCATTTTATCCTGAAAATACAAAAGGAACAAAGAAACGTGCTGTTTCCAACATTAGTACTAAAAAGGGTTAGTTTTATGCCTCAATTGATGTAATTTATATGTTGTATTTTGCCCACATCAATCACCATTTGACAATAATGACTAATGGTTTTTTGTCGGGTTTTGTACTCACTGGAAGAATAGCGCATGGCTTGCATCTCTTTAATTAGCTACTAATAATCAAGGTATTAAAACGGGTCAATGCTATGACCCGAGCCAGGTATGTGTAATGGGTCAAACTCTCAATGAGGACGTAAGGTCTAATGAGAGTTAATTGAGTCACGGGTGGACATTGGATTACCTAAAGCGAGGTATATCTAAAAATTTAAACTAGAGATATCATGTTCTTAGGAACACAATGATTTAAGTAGAATACAGATTAAAAGTGCCCACTTGGTCAAAACAAGCTTTTGAATGTCATTCGTAGTTAAGAGGACTAAAGTTGACCAAAATGCCCTCGAATGACAACCCGGACAAACAACCCTTAAGGGTAGTTTAAATATGAGTTTTAAAATTCGATCAATCCTTCCGGTAGTATAAAGTGGAAGGCTTAAACCAATTTGGTCTAATGTTACATAATGGGTCATTTTCGTAAAAATGCCAAACTCGAGTAGAATGAGAATATAATGATTTTTCCTATCATAAACCTTCACATTTGAAGCTGTGATGAAATATAAATGAAGATCATAAAGTGGGAATAGGAGTTATGAAGAGAAGCGGATAATTTAAGCTTAAGTGCATAAATCTATAACGGGTCAAAAAAAATGCGCATAAACTGAGTAACTGTTGCGTAATTCATAAAAATCATGAATCCGGGTTAAGGATTTTGGTTAATAATGTAGGAAAATGTTCTACGATCATTTAGTAACAAGTTTGAAGCGAAACAAATGAGTATTCGCGAAGTTACGGGGCTTTTCGTCGAAAATGGCAAAGCTAGGATTTGAAACTCCAGCCTGCCGTAAGCTACGGCTGTCTGCCATAGGTTACGATAGGGAGCTGTTGTTAAAAACATATGATATCTGTCGTAAGCTACGGCAGGGTGCCGTAACTTACGGCGGCTTTTATTGCCGAATTGTGTTTTTGTTGTTTAGGCCTTCGGGTTTTAATAGATTAGTTATAACTCCGTATAACTAACTTTATCGATGATTTTGTGACTCAGGTTGCTTACCAAGGAAAAACGGATGATGATCAAGTCATGTAGTGAACCAAACATAAACCAAGACCCAACGCTTCCGCATTTTAATATTTGGAATATAAATTCAAAAGTAAATTGTTGTTTTTACGAATACACTTCGGTACGAACGAAGTTTTAATAAATTTGCTTTTGGGAATGAATATGCATTTATGTATATATATATATATATATACGCCAAAATTTATAATCTTGTCGTCATATGTGAGACGAGTCTTACATATTAGATTGATGGAAAACCATAAAAGCTAATATCTATGTTTTTTTTCGGTCGGTATCTGTTTTGTTTGTTACGGTACTAGTATGGTACTAGCATTCGATATAGCTGACAATACAAAAAAACGTATTGAGAATACAACTCTGTGTTCAATGAAATTTACACCGTCGCGTCAAGAAAACCTTAAAAACGAATACGGTACCGGTGTTGTGTACAATTTAATTTTTAAATAAAATGTTATTTAATCAATTAATATGACATATTAATTAGCAAGCGGAAGCGTATACATATTTTAAACCGATTACAATCTCGTTTAGTGATCCAATTTCATTTCGTTAAAGTAATTAAACAACCATAGGGTGTTCGTGAACACATATCTTTTGACGAAAACTCAGCCTCACATGATGAATCGACAAACCATCAAGCTAGTTGACACTTGTTCCCGAGATCCTGAATGAACACCCTGATGCGAATCTCGAAAATCTAAAACCTGAACACGAGACCCTAGAACTCTTTCAATGTCAAAAAGTCAAACTAGGTTAAAAGCTGATCAAACATAACAAATCCGATCATACCATAAGATTCTGGTTGCTCATCGGAATCTGCGACGACACTAAGGAGGGCCGACGTCGCTGCCTGTGTTGCGTCTAGAAGCTGGGAGGTCCGGTGGGGGCAACCAGAGCTAGGCAACGTCGGGCGGACAACGGTGGCATCTGGAGTGGTGGTCTGGCATGGTGCGTCGGCCGAAGATGGCTTGACGGCGGCGGGTGGTTCGGGCGGAGGTGGAACCAGCCGAAAGTGGTGGCCGATTGGTGTTTTGGTGTTTGTTTCACAAGACTTGGTGTACTATGGTGTGTAACCTTTAAGGGTAATTAGCCCTTTTATTTATAGTGCAACAACTAGTTGTATTTATTTATCCTATAAATATTTAATATATTATAAATATTTAATATATTGTTTATCTAATAAATAATATATATATCACCTACCTTTTATTTAGCTTATAAATAAAATACATATTATTTATCTCATAAATAATATCCATCAATTTATATTTAATTATTATTGATCAATTATCTTTTAACTAAGTAACTAACTAAATATAATTAATCATTTTGCAAACAATTAATTCCATAAATATTTATTTCGCATTAGTTTTAAATACCGCATATTTGTGAAATATAATATTTAACTATTAATATTATTACTTGTTCGCCATCTAAAGTGTAACTCTTTGAATCGTACCTTGTTATCAACATTAATTAATTGTGATTTGGATATCTCATATCCAACAATCTTCCATTTGGACTATTCATAGACAATGGTGGACGTCTAGCTACATCTCATTGCCCCTAGTAAGGCATATCATATCATATCATATCATATCATATTTGTCAACTAGTTCCTTATGTTCATGTAACTCCTTACCTAACCAAGTATTATAGCCATGGTAACCTTATCCGTTATCCTTTCTGTAAAAAAAACATCCGTGTTAAACATGAGACATGGGTCTACATTCATTCTCATATTTTGTTTAACCATTCTTGTTCTAGTTCTCTGATTTAAAGTGGTCTAACAAACTACTCCTAGTTTGAGTGTGGCCACACGTTTTACACCGGCTCGCATTAATGAGGGCAACATAATGTTTAACTCCTTTTTGTTCAAGGAGAACATAATTCCTTTAGCAACATACAACTCCCACTTAACTTCAGATTTATTCCCAATCAAATATCCCTATTACTGCCTGTTACATACACTTGAGCTTGATCATCACACAAGATTGGTAGTCCCAATGGGTAAAAGTGTTAAGATCTCCATATGGTTGTAATCTCTTTGTTTCCTCTTACTATTAGATTAATTAAACTTATTTAATCTAGTATTGTATTTTATCAATGGTATTTTTCTTTTACTAATTCTTGATTTGTTATCTTTGGTGAAAAAAATCAATTGGCTCCAAAAACAAACTAAACTAATAAGTTAATTTGAACTAATTAATCTAACTTAATTCAATAAAAATGGGTGTGCGTATGCCTTTTAGTACCGTTGATCATATTCGGTGTAAGTTACTAGTATTGAAGCAGATTTTGTAACATCCGTCAAAAACGGATTTACCAAACCCGCTCCGTTTATCAACCGAACAGTCAGTCAAATTTTTCGTTGCGAATTAAATACCCAAAATAATTTTAAACGATCCGTAATCAATTATTATGCGGGGATATGTATTTAGTTTTTGAAAATCTATCAAAAATAACAAAATAAAAATGTTTTACTCATGCCGGGTTTCGAACTCGGGTCCCTACCGGTTCAAACCAACACTTATCTCTCAGCCGACAAACCACTCCGCCACTTTGATTTTCTGATAAAGAAAGGAATCAATTAATTCAAATATTAAGTTTCGGAAATCAAATTCAGTTATTGCGCCCAAAATAACAGTCGTCGGAAATCCCGACGACTTCGCCGATTATTTACGTTTTCGCTCAAAGTAACCGATAACTTAACTATTACGACGGTTATAACCGACGTCTGAACCGCGACATCAGCCATAACCGCCGGAGTACGGTTGACTTCGAATTAAGACCGAATTCAGACCCCATTCATCCCAATACTACCCTATAAATACAACCTCAACTCGCCAGAAGTCTTTCACACTCAAATCGCACCCTTTCTCGGCGAAAAATCACTCGCCGGAAATATTTGATACATCGCCGGAAAACCGTATCATTAACCTTCGAGCTTACTGAACCCCCTAAACTTTCACCGAAGTCACCCACAACCTTTGCAAGCCTTCGGAAGACTCTCTGCTGCAAGATACTTGTCGCCGGAAAAAGATTTCTTCCGCCGGAGTTCTGCCGGAAAACAGAGTAAAACCAGTCGGTACTTTTCACGCCTAATTCCTTTCCTTTTTACTTTTATCTCGTCTGTAATTGATCGTTAAACGCTATAAGAGCATGAATCAACCTTTCGAACCAGTCAGTCGTCACTTCCGGTTAAAAACAGTGAAGAAGACGACATTTCGGTAATGGTTAAGTATAATTAAAATCAAGTTATTTACCGGGTTAGACACACAGTCCAGCGGTGGACTGTGTGCACTTTTAACGCTAAGGTCACGAGTTCGATTCCGGTTTCACACACGCCGCCTTGATAAAAATTCTTTTTTTAGCAAACTGAACCGGAGTCGCCTTGAGTATATGTTAAGTATATTGATAACCGAGTTTATAACCAAGTGCGACACACAGTCCAGCGGTGGAGTGTGTGTCCGCTAACCCACAGGTCCCGGGTTCGAGACCTGTGGAGCGCACCGGTCTTGTGATTTATTTCATTTTTAAAATAAAGGATTTCTGTTTAACTCTAATTAATATATATATATATAATTAAAATCGGATGTATGACGGGTTAGACACGTAGCTCAGTTGGTAGAGCTGCGTGCACGCGTACGAGAGGTCTCGGGTTCGAGCCTCACCCAGCGCACAATAATACGCCTTCCGAACCGGTCAACGATAGTCAAAGTCAACGGTCAAAGTTACTGTAGCAAAAATAAAATATTTTTTTTTATTTTTTTATTTAATTATTTTTATTTAAAATCAATTAAAAATACTTAAAAATAACATTTTTAAGGTTAGAAAATAGCCTCAAACTCACAAAAATACACCCAACAATCCTACTAAATAGATTAATAAAATCCGTTTACTTACCAAACCATAATGCGATTTATCTAGGTAAATTTCACTCGTGGTTAAAACCATTTCGCGTGCATTCAACCTCATCAATCGAACGCACCCAATGTGAGTGAATTCTTACAAACTCCCCTTTTTATTCATGTTTTGGGGTGTATCATGTGTCGTTTAAACTAATTCTCTTATGCAAATTTGTGTTATACCATTATATGAACTAAACTAGAATGTAACTATTATTGGTTGTGATGTATTCATATTGTCAATGTTGTACATTAGGCCCATCAGTTCGTAAGAACAACGCGTGCCTCAAAACTCATTCATTAGGCCCATCAGTTCCTCGTGGGAGACGAGAACAACGCGTGCCTCAAAACTCATACATTAGGCCCATCAGTTCGTAAGAACAACGCGTGCCTCAAAACTCATACATTAGGCCCATCAGTTCGTAAGAACAACGCGTGCCTCAAAACTCATTCATTAGGCCCATCAGTTCCTCGTGAGAGACGAGTCGAACAACGCGTGCCTCAAAACAATTATTTGGTGATGTGTGTTCAATATTCGATATTATGTGTTGTGTGAATAAACTTACATCTACATTTACTCATATATGGTATGCACCTTATTTATAATCAATTGGATAAACTTGTTCAAATGTTTTCCATAGGATTCACTCGCCAACATTATGTTGATCCAAAAACCTTTTTACACATGATACAGGTGAACAGGTTGAAGCAAGGAAAACATAGGATATGCCTTAGAAGAGAACCAAGAAGCTTAGATTGATAGTTAGAACACGTTGTATCATTTATTGTAAATTTCCATTAAATTGTATTAATGAATATGAAACATATAATAAATGTCATGAGCTTTGATGATAACCCAATCATGCCCCGATCACCTTTTCCGCTGCGGGTCGGGGTGTGACAGATTGGTATCAGAGCCATGACTATAGGGATATAGGATAGGTTATTAGACCCTTAGAGCCTATACTATAGTCTGCCAAAATTTTAATTGATTAGGTGGTTACATACAAACTTGTGATATTTATTTGTTTCATATTTGCTTACATTTCAGTCAAACATACATGCTTATATACATATTCATTATACATATATACATATTCATTATACATATATCGATGTTCATGTGTTCAGTTTATTTTCATACTCTCAGTATCCAAAGATTTTGTGCTATTTTCAAATCCCATCAAAGTAAGTTCTGCGACGGGCATGTAGTAACCGGAAGGGTACAAGTACCGGTAGTCGGGACGTCCTGTCTAGGTTGGCAATCGTATAAATCCAAAATAACGGACCAGTTTGCCTACCTGGGGACTAACGATGAGAGTACAACGGACCTATTAGGCCAAAGCATGCCACACCAAACGTCGTTCGAACTAACCTCACTTTGAGATGTCACCGTGTCCATGCCTGGACACCTTCCGAACATCACACGTTGTATACATATTTCTCGATTTTCTCCGGGTTTTGTGTACGCAACCAGGCAGAAACCGTGCGAACCATATGAAAAACCGGTATTCATGGGGGCCCACATGATTACACAGGTAAAGTATGGCGGCATGAAGGGCCTAACAGCAAGCAAAACCCAAGACATCCTATGGATGTAGTAGATTTATTTATCTATATTTATTTTATGAACGTTCATTCCCAAACTCGACCCACGATCCCAAAGGCATCCAACTCATACTCTTGACATGTATTCCTTGTAGATGTCTTCTAGCCTCGCTCGTAGGAAAATGAGAGCAGGAAAAGCCCGTGAATGCATGGCTACCCAAATCGCTCAGCAAATGGCGACCGTAATACCAAACATCGTAGTACAAGTTCAACAAGCCCTTACCGCTAATTCCGTTAACCCAACCCAACAAGAAGATCAAAACACTATCAATCCTTCAGTCACTAAATGCACCTACAAACATTTTAAATCCTGCGATCCTCCAAAATACGAAGGTACTGAAGGTGTCACCGCTCTCCTCCATTGGTTCGAAGAAATGGAGAACACTTTTCTAAATTGCGATTGCCCCGATGATCGCAAGGTGCGTTATGCTACCGGTCGTTTACTTGGAACGGCACTCACATGGTGGAATACAGAGAAGACAAAACGTGGTGTTGAAGAAACTATGACCTTGACTTGGGAAGAGTTGAAGGGAATCATGACAAGACGGTTTTGCCCAAGAAGTGAAATCAAGAAATTGGAGGATGAGTTTCACACTTTAAAACAAAAGGAAGGCGACCACACCACATACAACAAGAGATTCCTTGAGTTAAATCAAATGGTTCCCAATTTGTTTACTCCCCTCTATCGTTTGATCGAGCACTACATTCGTGGTCTTCCATCAAAGATTCAAGACTCTGTAATAAGTACCTCGCCTGCAACTTTGGAAGCAGCAATGGAGCTAGCAACCGCGCTCACTGAAAATCGAATCCGAAACAAAGAGCTCAAAGAAGAGAAGAAGAAGGATAAAGCATCAACCGAAACCTCAAACCCCACCCGAACCGAATCCTTTACACCATCTACTTCTAAGAGAAAACGTGATGGGCAAATCTTCGCCGTCACCCAACGCAACCAACCCGCTTCACAAGTTGTACCTCCTCAAACTATCCCAAACGCCCAAATAGCACCCAACTCAACTTACCCAAACAAGAAGCCTTACATTGGACCTCACCCTCAATGCAACACCTGTTTCTATCACCATCCATCTACTTTACCCTGTCGGCTATGTGCGAATTGTGGACGCTACGGTCATTTGAGTAACGTTTGCCGCACCGCTCAAAACCAAACCTCAACCCCTACTCAACCCATGATCCAAACATATCAACAACCTCAATACCCCATGTACCCATATGTTCGAGCTTGTTTCAATTGTGGCGACCCTACCCATTTTAGAAAACACATGCCCTCGTTTGGTTAACATCATAAACGCCCAAGCTCAAGCAAACCCAGTTAACCAAGCAAACCAAGCAAATCCAGCTCCACCGCCAGCAAGAGGAAGAGTTTATAACATCAACGCCAATCCTATTGAAGATGTTAACGGTCCAAACCAACCACTTAACTAGCCTTCTCTCATCAAGAATCTAGATTCAACTCCAATCACTTAGTTTTTATGTTTTCTTTATGTTATCTCAATTTTCACGTATCTCAATTGGAATTTTATCCAAGAATTTTAAATTAATAGTTCAGTTTGTTTTATACTCATTGATTTAATATTCATATCATCATACTTCACGACATATCTCAGTTTCATCATTTAAAGAAGTTGAGTTGTGCCTCATTTCTACATAGACTAACCTCTCCATCATATTAAACGAGAGAGGTTTTGTCAAACACGGATACTATCAGAATTAAGACTCAAGCGCTGGTTGTTGTGTTTGTTTATGTTGTAGAGTCGCATAGAACTAATCATAACTTGCGGATAAAGTCAATGAGAATTTGACAAGAATATGGTGGATACGCCGCTGGTACTTCCTATATATAAGTATTCTTGTCAAAAGATCGGAGGCATTATCAGGCGGTTATGAGAGGTTCCATGCATAGGTTGTTGTGTGATTAAGTTATTCATTTTCAATACATGCAATAAGCTCGGCTCCGTTTGATTGAGCCTTGAGCACATAGACAATTTCATTTTCAATACATGCAATAAGCTCGGCTCCGTTTGATTGAGCCTTGAGCACACAGACAATTTCATTCTCAATACATACAATACGATCGGCTCCGTTTGATTGAGCCTTGATCGCACACAATATATTTCATTTCAGTATTTTTATGTTTGATGTATTGGTTGTAGAGTTATAGGACTAATCATAATTCACTGATAAAACCAATGAAAATTTGACAAGAATATGGTGGATACGCCGCTGGTACTTCCTATATATAAGTATTCTTGCCAAAGGATCAGAGGCATTATCAGGCGGTTATGAGATGTTCCATGTAGGATTTAGTATTGCCTTGATTGAAATTGGTGTTACATATATATATCATCTCACTATTAAAAGAAATTGGAATGCGATCCATTTCTACATAGACTAACCTCTCCATCATAACAAACGAGAGAGGAACTGTCACCATTCAAACATATATACTATCATAATGTGGATTCAATTATTTGTTGTTGTGTTTACTTGTGTAGATTATAGTATTGGAAGTTTTGCCTTAGGATATAACCATACTTTTCCAAACATATCTAAACTCTTATGCATGATATCATTTTAGCAAATCATTCCTGCTTAACAATACTTATACAGTAGGCAACAAAAAGCGATTCCTGTATTAGGATACTTAACCTTTACAAGGAACGTTACCGCCTCAAACCAAAAACTTAAACCCTTATTTCTTCTAAAGCATGTAACTGTCAAAACTAAACACCATCATTCTTTTAGGCAATTATATCCCTATTTAAATTTCGGGACGAAATTTCTAAAAAGCAGGGGATACTGTAACATCCGTCAAAAACGGATTTACCAAACCCGCTCCGTTTATCAACCGAACAGTCAGTCAAATTTTTCGTTGCGAATTAAATACCCAAAATAATTTTAAACGATCCGTAATCAATTATTATGCGGGGATATGTATTTAGTTTTTGAAAATCTGTCAAAAATAACAAAATAAAAATGTTTTACTCATGCCGGGTTTCGAACTCGGGTCCCTACCGGTTCAAACCAACACTTATCTCTCAGCCGACAAACCACTCCGCCACTTTGATTTTCTGATAAAGAAAGGAATCAATTAATTCAAATATTAAGTTTCGGAAATCAAATTCAGTTATTGCGCCCAAAATAACAGTCGTCGGAAATCCCGACGACTTCGCCGATTATTTACGTTTTCGCTCAAAGTAACCGATAACTTAACTATTACGACGGTTATAACCGACGTCTGAACCGCGACATCAGCCATAACCGCCGGAGTACGGTTGACTTCGAATTAAGACCGAATTCAGACCCCATTCATCCCAATACTACCCTATAAATACAACCTCAACTCGCCAGAAGTCTTTCACACTCAAATCGCACCCTTTCTCGGCGAAAAATCACTCGCCGGAAATATTTGATACATCGCCGGAAAACCGTATCATTAACCTTCGAGCTTACTGAACCCCCTAAACTTTCACCGAAGTCACCCACAACCTTTGCAAGCCTTCGGAAGACTCTCTGCTGCAAGATACTTGTCGCCGGAAAAAGATTTCTTCCGCCGGAGTTCTGCCGGAAAACAGAGTAAAACCAGTCGGTACTTTTCACGCCTAATTCCTTTCCTTTTTACTTTTATCTCGTCTGTAATTGATCGTTAAACGCTATAAGAGCATGAATCAACCTTTCGAACCAGTCAGTCGTCACTTCCGGTTAAAAACAGTGAAGAAGACGACATTTCGGTAATGGTTAAGTATAATTAAAATCAAGTTATTTACCGGGTTAGACACACAGTCCAGCGGTGGACTGTGTGCACTTTTAACGCTAAGGTCACGAGTTCGATTCCGGTTTCACACACGCCGCCTTGATAAAAATTCTTTTTTTAGCAAACTGAACCGGAGTCGCCTTGAGTATATGTTAAGTATATTGATAACCGAGTTTATAACCAAGTGCGACACACAGTCCAGCGGTGGAGTGTGTGTCCGCTAACCCACAGGTCCCGGGTTCGAGACCTGTGGAGCGCACCGGTCTTGTGATTTATTTCATTTTTAAAATAAAGGATTTCTGTTTAACTCTAATTAATATATATATATATAATTAAAATCGGATGTATGACGGGTTAGACACGTAGCTCAGTTGGTAGAGCTGCGTGCACGCGTACGAGAGGTCTCGGGTTCGAGCCTCACCCAGCGCACAATAATACGCCTTCCGAACCGGTCAACGATAGTCAAAGTCAACGGTCAAAGTTACTGTAGCAAAAATAAAATATTTTTTTTTATTTTTTTTATTTAATTATTTTTATTTAAAATCAATTAAAAATACTTAAAAATAACATTTTTAAGGTTAGAAAATAGCCTCAAACTCACAAAAATACACCCAACAATCCTACTAAATAGATTAATAAAATCCGTTTACTTACCAAACCATAATGCGATTTATCTAGGTAAATTTCACTCGTGGTTAAAACCATTTCGCGTGCATTCAACCTCATCAACCGAACGCACCCAATGTGAGTGAATTCTTACAAACTCCCCTTTTTATTCATGTTTTGGGGTGTATCATGTGTCGTTTAAACTAATTCTCTTATGCAAATTTGTGTTATACCATTATATGAACTAAACTAGAATGTAACTATTATTGGTTGTGATGTATTCATATTGTCAATGTTGTACATTACGCCCATCAGTTCGTAAGAACAACGCGTGCCTCAAAACTCATTCATTAGGCCCATCAGTTCCTCGTGGGACACGAGAACAACGCGTGCCTCAAAACTCATACATTAGGCCCATCAGTTCGTAAGAACAACGCGTGCCTCAAAACTCATACATTAGGCCCAACAGTTCGTAAGAACAACGCGTGCCTCAAAACTCATTCATTAGGCCCATCAGTTCCTCGTGAGAGACGAGTCGAACAACGCGTGCCTCAAAACAATTATTTGGTGATGCGTGTTCAATATTCGATATTATGTGTTGTGTGAATAAACTTACATCTACATTTACTCATATATGGTATGCACCTTATTTATAATCAATTGGATAAACTTGTTCAAATGTTTTCCATAGGATTCACTCGCCAACATTATGTTGATCCAAAAACCTTTTTACACATGATACAGGTGAACAGGTTGAAGCAAGGAAAACATAGGATATGCCTTAGAAGAGAACCAAGAAGCTTAGATTGATAGTTAGAACACGTTGTATCATTTATTGTAAATTTCCATTAAATTGTATTAATGAATATGAAACATATAATAAATGTCATGAGCTTTGATGATAACCCAATCATGCCCCGATCACCTTTTCCGCTGCGGGTCGGGGTGTGACAGATTTCACTAGTGGTTTTCTTGTATTGAACAAGATTCAGGTGACAAGTTTATGGTATTAACAAGATCTTGGGGTAACAAACAGTTTTTAATATTACATTAAGATCCTTAGGGAGGCTTTTGGTAATGCGTTAGATCCGATGGGGGGTGTACAGTTAAGAAAGGTTAATTAATGGGGGTTGGGTAATTCAACAAAATGATGAAACCAACGAGATTGTTACTAAGTACTTATTATCTGTTGACCCGAAAAGAGATTACAACTATAGAGATGCGTGAAGTAACAAGATCAAAGGAGGATATATTTTGTTTATTCGATAACTGAATTAATTTAGAAGTTATTCACCTCAGTAATTAATAGATCCTAAATCAGAATCTTGAGTATAAGCTCCGAACAACACAAACTAATAAAGTTTCAAAAAGATAATAAATTCAGTATGGCCTTAAAACTTGTCTTTTTGTGACATATTTGTTACTAGTTGAAAGACTAGGATTTTCGAATGAAGAGCCCATAAATTCGACAACTTCAAACAAGTCCATCAATATATTGTGACAAGATTGAGAGAAACACGACAACCTTAACAGGAGCCTATTTCCATTTTTATTAAAAGATAAATAAGAAGAATTAAGCACTCCTCCACACTAATAAAACTAATTATATTAAATAAGCAAGACTTATCCAAGAGAGTCCATTTATCAGTATCAAGTCTACGAATACATCTATAAATAAATATGGTCAAAATGATAATGGAAGGTTGAGTAGGGAAAGCATACCATTAGACGATACTTGGTTCTTATCTAAACCATATTATACGTGATAGGTTTACTACATGGTGTATGCATTTATTCTAAATAAAATCATAAATTTAGAAGCTTGATAAACATGTTCAAAATATTGACTAAAAATAACTAACTAAACACACACACCAGGCTACAGCCAATGAAGTTGGCATGTGAGATTGGCATCCAGAGCAACTTATCATAGTGGTTAGATGGTATCAAATGGGATTTAGCGTAGACTACGCCCATACATGCATAGGCTACGTCATAGTTGTTTTGACTTGCGGAAATATCAAATTAAGCACACGTATTTTAGGATTACTATTAGGGTTTTGAAGATAATCATCTTGGGAGGCTGACGTTGTGTGGTGTATATATAAAAAGTGGTATATTTTGACTGTTTTATACATTGGTTCAAGTTTTTAATATTTATAAAAACATGATAAAATACTATCACACTATAGTTTACGTTGGGCAAATGCACCCATCGTTGACGTAATATGGTGATAGTAAGATACCGAGGTCGTCTAAGGATACAACAACCATTAGTACTGAGTCTTCGTCAACGTCTAGTCAATTCAAAAGCAAAGGGTTAAATTGGCTCATAAAAATAGAATAAAGAAATAAAAAGAAACAAATTTTTAAACAATAATAAGAAAAGTGGTGTTAGGGATATTTGTTACCTCTTGATGCTTTGTTAACTAAAAGTTACCATGGATTCACAAGAGGCCGATTGCCAGACGAAAAAATTGTATTATATTAATGCATTAAATTGTGGAGTTCTCTTTTAGGGACCATCACACACTCTACCATATTAGTTTAAATTAGCAAGGATATGCCCCGCAAGGTCGGATCTAACCACAAAAATATTGCTAAATAAGTAGGGAAACTATATACCATTGTGGTTTAGTATTAAGTAAAAAATATCACAAGGGGTCTATACGATCCATCACTATGGACCCCTTGGTGAGGCGTTAATTCTCCAACAAAACTGACAATAATAACCTATAACCTCATTTCGAGCCATCAATATGTTTGACTCTACATAGACATAGAAAAGATGAATGTTTCGCACTAACGACAACACAAGATAGTTGGTTAGTTTTTAAAACTTAAGAAGAAAAATTACATGCCCCGCGCTAGCGGCGAAACAAATGTTTCACTAACTTTCAATAAGTATATCTTACTTAAAGTCATTAACACACACAGACACACACACACACATTTTGTTAATCCATAGCTTGTCATAGTTAACTCCCAAACAAGGGGCTTGTTTAACCTAAATATCCACAAGAACCTTAGCAAAAAAATGACCACCAAAATAATTTTCATCAAATTTGAAATGGTTTCATTAATCATCGAAAGATTATTACACTTAATAATTGTTCTTACTAATCTTAATGGTTACAATGATTAGAGAATACGGGTAGAAGAAAAGTGGGTTGTGGAGAAGAGGAAAGAATTGAGGAAGTGAAAATGGAAGCTAAGGCCCTCTATTTATAGCTGTTGAAGGTCGAGGCACAGGCCGTGCCTGTTGAAATTGACCGAATCAATGCTGGGAGCTAGGCACGGGGCGTGCCTTCATGGCACGACCCGAGGTCAAATCTGTGGGACCTACTGGATATTTGAAATCTTCCAAGGATTTGATTTTTGTTATTAGTGGTTGAGGCACGACCCGTGCCTTCAGGGCATAGGGCGTGTCTGGTTCTTTCCTTGGCTGGATTTCAAAGACAATCTTTAGAAGATGTTGATGTCAATTGGCTTGAGGCACGAGGCGTGTCCAGGGGACACAGTGAGTGCTTGGATAAATTTTCAGCATATCTTCAGATTTTCGCATTGCTTCATTTGTTCAATTTAGGTTCGTTTTTCTGAAAATAAATAATAAACCAAATTAAGTCTATTTTATATATATATTAATAACAAAACCAATAAAAAGTGGGTTTAATTTGATACTAAAAACATGTATATTTTTGCGCATATCAGAGGCAAAGGCACGAACTTGGAGCGATTTTGACACAAAGAATCATCATTACATCTTCACTTCCATCCCGAGTCAATTGGTAATTTTAACCAAGTTAAAGAATCAATGGTCCATATTAATGGCTAATCTCCTTGTGATCAACTCGAGTGTAGAGTTAGTGACTATAAAAATTCTTTGGATTTCTGATTAATGGTTGTATGAATATGATTTGATTGTGTTTGTGGACATGAATTTATGATTAATAATGTCTATAACGATTATTTGGATTTCTAGTGATTTTTTATATTTGAAGAAGTGATTTGTCCTTGTTGAATTTATTGACAATATTAGTTTTTGGTTATTAATAAATCTGTTACCGATGGTTGTTTTCTGAATCTCATATTGTTAGTTCCTATTCAATTACGGATCGTTAGTTCAACACGATTGTATTCCTTTGGCTTATAATTATCTATTTTACAAGTTTTATCAAAATTATGTTTATATAATTTTCTAACTAGTAAATCAAAGTCATGTTTTGCATTGTTTCACGAAACCTAAAATCTGAGTGACCATTTATCTCATTATTATTTACAAAATCAATTTCAATCTTCGTTCTAAAAGTCAAAGTTAATTCTTGGTTTGCTTCAAATCAATCTAAATCGAATTTGGTATTCCAAATCTATCTAAACGCAAAGAAAATAAGAGTATTTTAATTAAATAATCAGTTACGCTTTAACACTAACCACAAACTATTTATAGTTCAACATCACACGTGTCCTAACTAGTTAAGGTGAACAAGTCACATTTCTCTTTATCTTAGACCCGTGCTTCCACACCAATCAATTTTTTTTCATAACTCATTGTAGTCTTCATCATATTAAGGGTTTGTCTTTTCTTAAAGTGGTTTTCATAATTTATTAAATTCACAGTCAAAATTGATGTCTAAGCCTTCTAAAATGAACCACCAACATTCACAAAAACAAATATTTCACCCACAAAACTACTATAAATATGCACATTCTTAAAAAAAACATACCATGTGAATATAAGTCTCAATATTCCAAAGAAAATCTATATGACAACATGGATCAAATGAATATGCACCTCTTGTGCTAATACAAAAACAAATTTAACCACTTAAACGATGTATATATAATCGAACGTCCAAAATACTTTATTGGGAAATGGGAGGACACAGACTTAGTATTATGTGAGATGCCATAATAATTTTATTTAGATACAAGTTATGGTACTGCTACTTTCTCTTCCGTAATGTAACGGACGTCATTATGATCTTTTTAACTTTTTTATAATTATAATGAAGTTGTTCTCTTGAATGGTGCTTTTGGTTTGGATAAACATTCTAGCAACCACTGACATATTTTGAGATTTGCAAACGAACAAGTAACACCTAGGAATATTGATAACATCTGTCTCCACTCTTATCAATTACTAATTAATGAGATATCCCTTTTGACCGACCAAATTGCAAGGAGTTTATTCCCCCAAATCCGAACACAGGGATAAAGGTTCGACAAAATAAAGCCAGGGTTAAATCATTGGATGATAATGCATGGTTATATCTCTAGCATCCGGAACTTCAAGGTTTTGGATGTACTGAGGATATGAATATAATGGAGTAGTATAAACGGGTAAGAGAATAACTAAAAGAAAAGAAATTTGTTCGTTATTCGTTAAAGTTTCATTTATTCAATGACCATATTTAGATAATATAATGGAGTAGTATAAACGGATAAAAGAATAACTAAAAGAAAAGAAATTTGTTAGTTATTCGTTAAAGTTTCATTTAATTAATATCGATATTTAGATGGGGATATGCCACTTGGATACATCGTACAAAAATTCATTTATTTGGATCAAGATTTCGTAGGCTCCTTCAAGACATACTCAAACTATTAGGCTAACAAAAAATAAAAGCTTTGGTTGTGGCTCATCGGGACAGGAATAGACAAAAAGTAGATTTTCGTCGTTTGTGGACCACTTCAATAAATGCAACAATTCACAAAAGAGAAATACGTACATCACCGAGAATATGAATATATTGAGTAGCATAAAGGAAAAATCACCAATTCACTAAAATAAACTTTGATAATCCCCCAAATATAAGAATGCGAGCTTTACATGTAGATCCATTATATTATATATAGTTATATTATATATAATACAATTTACAAGAGGGTGTACAGAACTTTGACTTAATTGGCCAAGATAGACGGGCGACAAATCATTGTGTGCCACGTGGCATCCACTTTATTTCTGTTTACCTAGACGCTATATATTAATATTAGATTAATAGATAAACAAATAGCCTTCCTAGCCCACATGGTTGAAGTGTTATCAAGTAAACCTAGAGGCAAGGTTCGAGTCCTTCTTTGAATGTTATTTATTTAATACAAAAATATAATTATAAGCTTACTACCATTAGGTGTGTAGTTTATTTATTTTTTGGTAAAATATAGTAGTTCAAAGATTATTGTTAAAAGCTTACTTCCAATGGATCTAGAAATTTTTAATCTTTTCTAATAATCAAAGCTTTTGTAATAGCTTTTTTTTTGGTTTTGAAAATGTTAGAAACTTTTTCACGGTTTATCGCCGAACAATGATATCGTCAAATGTAAATTCTTTTTAATGTTTTCTGCTCGAGGTATAACATGTGTTGATATCCTCTGACATATATCTTTCGGTTGTTATATCTAGTGCCGGTTTCTTAACAAATCGAACCTATATGAAGGAAACCCTGCTGCATAGCGCTAATACATTTACTAGTTTGACATAGAGTGAACATTTGAGCCGACCTCACACCTCCACAATACGACACGTTTTCCTAAAATTTGAAGCGGCTCGGCCTGCTCTTGACTTAATACACAGATCAACCAATTTCATCAAATAACGTTGCCCCACTTGTCGACAAGAGTAAACATTTGAGCCGACTCCACCTGCCCTGCTTAAAAGTGTCAGTTGAGCCATCTCACCGATGAGGATCCGCCGCATATCCAGTTGAGTGAAACGTTGGCTCACCTATGAGGAGTTTATTTTTATAGGAAAGGGGCATCAGGTATCTAACTCGAGACTAGGTAGGTCGTGCCACCATTGGGGCAAATGCTCGATTGTAGACAAGTTACCGTTTAATTTTCTTTTAACAATGATCAATTATACAATTTTTCTACATAATTTATCTTGTTAGCATGAATGAGAAGATGGTTTGCAGTTTTTATGTATGATTGTGTGTTTAATTTTAGTAATTTCATATCTGTACATAATTAATGCTGGTTAATTGGTTTGCATGATTATCACAAGTCTTTAGTTCGTGTATGATTAAATTGTTTTGCAAGATTTTTTTTTTTAACTCTAAATTTCATTAGAACAGGCTAGCCCAAACCGGCAGCCAAATACAACCAAAACCTTACATATTTACAAAACAGTTCCACATTTCCCAGGTAACATCCTTACAAATAGATCTATTAGCAAACCATAGAAAACTAAGATCCTTCACTTCGCTGCAAATTGCGTCAATCTTCAGACTTTTATTAGAGAACACAATCTCGTTACGGGTCTTCCATAACACCCAACAGCCCACCACGATGATACCGTGAATCGCCTCCTTAGCTCTGGTCGAAATCCTTAAGAACTTTGGTAGCTTTAATAGGTCCCGAAACAAGAAAGCGAAAAAGTTTGGCACCTTGCACCACACACTTGTTAAAATCAGAGTTTCAGAGTGGATTATCGAAAAGGGATTATTCTTTCATAATTGTATGTTCTTGTTAAGGTACAATGCAGGATTTTATAATGTTTACAAAGAAACGTAAAAGGAAATAGTGCATAAGATCCGGCTGTTGATTTGCTAGGATCCGGCTGTTGATTTGCTGTGATCCGGCTGTTGATCAGCTGTCAATTTGCAGCTGTCAACGCCTTGTTTTTGCTAAGGATTTTCTCCGAGGTTTGACTTCCCTTTCTGACACTCCCCCTCAAGTTGAGTATTGGGGTTTCCAATACACAACTTGTCTAAGCATTCGCCTAAGACTCTCCCACTGACAGCCTTTGTTAGTATGTCTGCTAATTGATCTTTTGATCGAACAAACGGTAGTTCAATTGTACCATCTTCCAATTTTTCTTTGATGAAGTTCCTATCAACTTCTACGTGTTTAGTTCGATCATGTTGTACTGGAATTTCTGAAATCTGAATTGCAGCTTTATTATCACACATAATCTTACTCGTTTCTCTTGAAGGAAAGCCAATCTCAGCTAAGAGTCTTCGCATCCACATGGCTTCTGTTAGACCTCGAGCTATACCTCTAAATTCAGCCTCTGCACTTGAGAGAGCAACCACCTTTTGTTTTTTACTTCTCCAAGTGACAAGATTCCCACCAACTAGAGCGAAGTAGCCTGCTGTTGACCTCCGACTTCCCTTATCTCCTGCCCAGTCTGCATCAGTATAGATTTGAATATTTAGGTGTCCATGTGATTGAAACAGGACTCCATGACCCACTGTTCCTTTGAGGTATCTAATAATTCTCCAAACTGCTTCCATATGGGATTCTTGAGGTTGGTGTATGAACTGACTTACCACCCCTACAGCATATGCAATGTCTGGGCGAGTATGTGAGAGATATATTAGTTTTCCCACCAGCCGTTGATATCTCTCTTTGTTTGCTAACTTTGCTCCTTCCTCCATATAGAGCTTTTGGTTTACACTCATAGGAGTGTCTGCTGGTTTGCAATCTATCATTCCAATCTCTGCCAATAAGTCTAAGATATACTTCTTCTGACTAATGAAAATTCCTTGTTTTGACCTTAGTACTTCAATTCCGAGAAATACTTCAGCCTGCCCAAGTCTTTCATTTCAAATTCGGCAAACAAGTTTTCTTTTAGTTTTCCCATTTCTTCTTTATCATTCCCTGTAATGATCATATCATCTACATAGATAATTAGACAGGTTACGAATTTTCCTCTTTTTTTGAGAAACAAAGTATGATCGGCGTTACTTTGTTTATATCCAAACTTTTTCATAGCTACGGTAAATCTGCCAAACCAAGCCCGGGGAGATTGCTTCAAACCATAAAGAGATTTCTTCAGACGGCAAACTTCTCCGGATTTGAAATCTTTTGTGAATCCTGGAGGAGCATCCATAAATACCTCTTCATCTAGATCCCCGTGTAGAAATGCATTTTTTACATCAAACTGTTGAAGTGGCCACCCTTCATTTGCGGCTATCGAAAAAAGAACCCTAATTGTGTTCATTTTTGCAACTGGGGAGAACGTTTCAGCGTAATCAATCCCATGTGTCTGGGTATACCCTTTTGCTACTAGTCGGGCTTTATATCTCTCAATTGTACCGTCTGGTTTATACTTAACCGTATAGACCCAACGACACCCCACGGATTTCTTTCCCAACGGAAGAGTACACTTTTCCCAAGTATTGTTCTTGATTAAGGCTTCCATTTCTGTTTTTATTGCTTCCTTCCAATGTTTAGACTTTAAAGCTTGATCCACGTTTGTAGGAGTTTCTTCAGAATAAACAGATGAGATAAACGCTTTGGCTTCCTTAGTGAGATTTCCATTAGCTACATTAGCTATAGGATAACTAGACCTTCTTGGCTCTTTTCCAGGAGAATACCGTTTCGGAGGAACCCCTCTGTTTGTTCTAGGGGGTAACACATATCTTGATGGTGTTTCTTCTTGTATGGATTCATCTGCCTGTAAATTTTCAGCTTGTTCTGTGGCAGTTGCATGGTTAGAAGTATTGGTATCTTCGGAGTCATTAGAAACTCCAAAAGTATCACCAGACTGAATAGGGTGAGTATTACTTACCTCGTATACCAGGTTAGGAGGAACATTAGGGCCTTCAGTGGCACTGAAATTGAACTCTGGTGACTCTGTAGTTGGTACATAGGGAACATATTTCAACCAACTTAGTGTGTCTGAACATTCCTTCTCCCCCTGACCACTGAGTTGGGAATAGTAATACTCGGTTTCAAGAAAGTCACAGTTTATTGTGGTGAACATATGACGTGTCTTTGGGTTATAACATCTGTATCCTTTTTGATTCATTCCATACCCAACAAAGACACATTTTTCAGCACAAGGGTCAAGTTTGGTTCGATCTGATTTAGGTATGTGAACAAAAGCGGTACATCCAAAGATTCGTGGTTGAAGAGTAAGGACTGAGGGTAGTTTGAAAAATTTTGAAAGGGTGTGTAATGGAGTGTTAAGTTTGAGGATATTTGTTGGGAGTCGGTTGAGAAGATAGGTAGCGGTAGCAAGGGCTTCAGGCCAAAAATGTTTCGGGACCTGGGATTCAAGTAGGAGGGCTCGTGTCATTTCCAGCAAAATGTGATTTTTCCTTTCAGCGACACCGTTTTGTTCTGGGGTGTTTGGGCATGTGGTTTGGTGGATTATTCCCTTGTTTTGAAAAAACAATTTAAAGGAGGTATTAACAAACTCACCGCCATTATCGGATCGGAAGATTTGGATGTTTGTCTGAAATTGGGTTTGGATCATGGCGTAAAACATAGTGAATTTTTCAAAGACTTCGGATTTGTTTTTCAAAAAATAAACCCAGGTCATTCGGGTACAATCATCAACGAACATCACAAAGTAGCGAAGGTTTTGCCCCCCAAGAACGGGGGCAGGACCCCATACATCAGAATGGATTAATGAAAATGGCAAAGCAACCTTAGTGTTATTGGGTTTAAAAGTTTTCCTGTGGCTCTTTGCTAAAACGCATGTTTCACAATGTGACAAAGAATTAACTGGAAATAGTTTTGGAAATAAAATATGTAAATAACTTGTAGAGGGATGACCTAATCTTCGGTGCCACAGCCATGCTTCTCGTTCCGATGTACCATGAGTTAACATCACAGCACCATTTTGAGTTACTTCGTCCACATAATATAACCCTTGACTTTCAGTGCCACGCCCAATGATCGCTCTCGTCCTGATATCCTGTAAAATACAAAACGTAGGGTACATTAGGACAATACAGTTGAGTTCTTTAGTGACGTGGCTAATGGAAAGCAGTTTATGTGACAACGAGGGAACGTAAAGACAATTAGAGATTTTTATTGTGGGTGAAATCTCAATCGTCCCTCCCGATTTTACATCCATTATCCCTCCGTTCGCCGTTTGAATATGTGTTTTTTCTGGTTTAGTTGTTGAGATAATATTCGATGACTCATAAGTCATTGTGTCGGTTGCGTCACAATCGAATATCCATCGTTTTTGTTTTTCATGATGTTTTTGGGCCATATTAGCATTCCCACTATTTCCAGGGACCAAATGTGACATATCCAATTTTGGGTTATAAACCCACGGATTTGAGTTATCCGCCCCAAACCCAAACCCATTACCTTCTCCTTCATTTTCTCCGCCATTACCTAACCCTTCGTCTCCTTCGCCTGTTGCGTCGGCCATTCCGCCGAAACCAACCCTACTCCGGCTTCCATCTCCTGGAACCTCTCGGTTGCCGGTGCTGGGTGATTTTCCTTTCTCGTGAGCAGTAGCCTTCGTGCCCTTCTTATGACTGTCAGACCACCAATCGGGATATCCGACGAGTCTGAAACATTGTTCCTTGGTATGCTTAGTCATGCCACAATGGTCACATTTGAGATGAGCTTTGTCATCTCTGCTTACAGATCCAGTTCTTCTTCCGTCAAACCGTCGGAGCCCTTTCGATGCAAGTCCTGCCCCTTCTATTTCTGCGGCTATTAGACCTGCTGCGATGCCCTGTGCGTCATTGAGAGGTGTTCCGAGAATATTTTGGTGAGCGACCTCCTTGCGAACAGTGGCATATGCGGCTTCTGCAGTCGGAAGTGGTTCCGACCGGAGTATTTCCCTCTTTATAGGGTCATACTTCCTGTCAAGGGCATTTAAGAACTGGAATAGTTTTTGCTCAGTTCGGATTTTGGAGTATGTTTGAATATCCGTTGAACAAGTCATCGGATTCGGATCAATTCGGTCGATTTCTCCCCATACGCCTTGGAGAGTGATCCACAATTCTTCGAGAGAAGTATTGTTCTGTTTGATATCATTCGCTTTGACATGGAGATTAAATGTTTGGAGCTTGTCCCGTCCACTGCTATATGTAACTACCAAGGCATCCCACAACGATTTCGCTGTAGGAAACTCGGTGAGGTTACCTGCAAGAACAGGTTCGATATTCTGAATTAACCATGAAAAAACGATTAGGTCATCTTGTTCCCACTGTTCGTAGGTTTCATGATTTTGGTCTGGGGGATTTGTGGTTAAATGTTGCAGCAAGGTTTTTGATTTTCCGCCTATGGCGACTCGAATCATTCGGGTCCATAGGGGATAATTCTGGCCGTTTAGTTTCAGATTTATCTGTAAACTATCGGACATTTTGGGGCTTTTTGACTGGGAATTTTTGAGAAGGTTGGCTAGTTGTAAGGTGAGATCACTACTCGAGTTACCGTCTCCGGACATGGTGACTCGGTTGTGGCTCGGTTGTGTTTTGGGTAGATGATGAGCAGACTAAATAACCCGCTCTGATACCATGTTAAAATCAGAGTTTCAGAGTGGATTATCGAAAAGGGATTATTCTTTCATAATTGTATGTTCTTGTTAAGGTACAATGCAGGATTTTATAATGTTTACAAAGAAACGTAAAAGGAAATAGTGCATAAGATCCGGCTGTTGATTTGCTAGGATCCGGCTGTTGATTTGCTGTGATCCGGCTGTTGATCAGCTGTCAATTTGCAGCTGTCAACGCCTTGTTTTTGCTAAGGATTTTCTCCGAGGTTTGACTTCCCTTTCTGACAACACTGACCCGTTGCCAAAGAATAGAAGCGACGTAACAGGCGGTGAAGACATGATCAACCGATTCTTCCTCATGATTACAAAGCGGACCATTCGAGACTTCCACATGTATATTCCTTCTTAAAAGCGCCGACCTAGTAGGGATCTTCCCTATCTCTGCACGCCAGGAAAAGACGTTACACTTGATAGGGACCCACCTGCACCAATCCATAATGTATCTATCACTATAATCGGACCCGAAACTGATAAGTTTCTTAACCTCGCTAACCGAGAACCCCTTTGAACCTTGCCCAATCCATCTCCACCTGTCCGGCAAGTTATTTAGCCTGATGTCAACCAGCGATCCAATAAGCTGATGAAGCTCCTGAATTTCCTCAGCCGAAACAGCTTCCCGGCACCAGTTCTAACTCGGGCCACTATCTAACCCAGGGCCCGCCACCCTCTCACTAACCTTACAGTTTTTATTTTTCTCAAGGTTGAATAAAGCTGGAAATTCGAGACTGAATGGTTCGTTTCCTAGCCACGGATCAAGCCAGAAGGCCAAATCTTTCCCATTCCCCACTTCCCCCTTGAAACAATTGCGGATAGGGAACCCATTCACAAGAGTCTTGTTGCTCAGTTTAGCGATATTACCCCACACTCCTCCCAGCGATTTTTTAAAAGGAATACTATCCGATCTGGCCCTATTTTGGTGAAGCGCAACAATAACTTTCTTCCAAAGACTCCCTTCTTCGCTTTTAAAACGCCAAACCCACTTCGTAAGCAAGCCCACATTAGCATTTTTTAGTTTACACACCCCAAGACCCCCATCCTTTTTATGACAAGTCACCCGATCCCACCCGACCCACTGCATCTTTTTTTCAATACTCGATCCTCCCCACAGGAACTTTTTTATTTTTGATTCAAGGTCATGGATTACCTTGACTGGAGCTTTATACAAAGAGAAATAGTAGGTCGGTAAAATTGTTTTGCAAGATGGATGATATTATAGTGAGTCTGCAAAATAGATGATATTATAGTGAGCCAACTGACTACTATACCACTAGTTTATCTTGGTAAGTGATAACCACACATTAAAATTTATGTATAAACTTTTGGCGAATCTGTACCAAAAGTGATTGCTGTCCATCATAGAACTTTCACATAATTCACTAATCTGTGCAGTTGAGGTAAACATTTGCATATGATATTCAATTCTTGTGAACTTCAGTTAGAGAAAGTAATAACAGAAAGAATAAAAATTTTGTCTTTGATGTAACAAACTGGTTAATTAGTAAGTGAGGTTATGTATAAGTTTCCTTCACACTACTTTGTTTACTTGTGATGTATTTTGATGCTTGTCTTTTAGTATAAAACACATCATACCAAGATTATATTTGTTAACATTTTGTAGAATTAAGTATTACATATTAGGGATGATTTTAGCTAGTAAAGCCGATCTAAACCAAATTACGATAATTGGATTTGTAGATTTCATTTGTTTCGTTGTCATCGATATGTACTCGTAGCACAAGATGTAAATCGATTTTCTATTAGGGGGGTAGGGGAGCTCCACTAGTGATAATTCTATCACTCACAACATCCAATCGATTTTCTATTAGGTTATCATGTTTTGTAAGTTGTTATTCTGCCATCAATCTTATCTCAATGAGATGGCTAAGTTAATGACAAAAAAATGTAGATGAGTGGATAGCTCTTCTAGTTCAAGTTTAAACACAAGACAAAAGTAACATGTTCAATTACTAATCAATGGATCAAACATGGTCCATCCTAATATGTTCTTATAAAAGATGACCAGATTTGCTCCATTTTTACATAAAAACATATAATAAACTCTTAACCTTCTCAATTCATCCAATTAATTATGCTTCTTAAGATCTAGCCACATGTATGCTTCATTGCGCCCTAGCTAGTTAATTCCATATCGTTACATTATGCTTCATATCGCTTGAAATTCAAGTGGACGTCATGAGCGACACTAACTTGAAAGTGATCATGGGGCTGTCCAAACGCCCCCACCGCCATCAGTGACATATGACAAACATGACACCGGTATAAGGCACAACCCTCGACTTCTAAGATCTCTTTTTGCGTCTTCATTTCCACCTTCTACTGAAACCTGAATGCACATGCGTGATATTATTTTTGTTAGTATTGAAATACACTTTTTTTTAATCCTAGTAGTTCATAATAGTTTTTATAACTTCCTCATAAGATATAAACATAGATGATGGAACCAAACTTATTTCTTGATGATAAGGATTTTCTGCTAATTATATATCATTGCCGATTTTTAATATTTTGGAGTTTAAGTATTTTACGAGTATACGTACATGATAATCAATCACATAATGAAACTTTTAACTCAAAATATATCAACTAAATCATTTGTGCCATAATTTTACAGAATCATCTAACATGAATCATACGGTTGAGATGTTCTAACTTCCTACCTACTTATTTTGTTGTTACAATTCAGAAAAGATATAATTTCAGTTTGTATCTACATTTCCAAATCTTATTTCTAGTATATCTCTTCTATACATAGCTATTTTGAATACACACACATACATACATGGATAATAGATACTGAAAGAAAACTTTAAACGTTTCTTACCCCTCGTGTCGGGACCATGCTATTCTTGTGTGCTGGCTTCATGTACGGCACGCTTAACGTCATGCTAATTAATAATTAATTAAACTAATTTAATGTATAACAACCACACAAAAATTGCCTTGTGTGCTGTTTGTTTTGGAAGAAAATGTAGGACATGTAGCTAACAGATAATGTATGATAAACTAAAATCAAACTAATTAATTAAGCCTTTAAATAAAGATAATTCGATGACTACTATTTTAATTTTTCTTAATGATTAACTAAAATGGAGAGAGCTAGACATGTAGCTAAAAAATAAACAATAATTGAGAGAACCAAGAAGAATGTTTTTAAGAAATGGAAGTAAAAAATGATACCTCTACTTGGTTTTGTAAGAATTTGATATATCCAATAGCTTCCGTTAGCACTGATGCTGTATCTGTCTGCAAATATTCTCCAACATAACGATCCCTCAGTTTTATACGAATAAAAAACGAGCTAGTATGGGTCAGAAAGCACTTCTGAATTCTGATCAACCTAATTAATTAATAAATATATTATACATGCATTATAAAACTAATAACCGATTATTTTAAACATTGATTAGAGCACTCAGATTCATAGGGCTGCTACCCATGTTTCGAGGTACTCTTTTAAACATTCTTAATATATATATATATATATATATTATATATATATATATATATATAATATATATATATATATATATATATATATATATATATATATATATTATATATATATATATATGAAAATCATAGAAGTTTTAGAGAGTCAGATGGTTAATTTGCGCATTTGTATTTAAATTTGAAGAGTTATGATAAGATATGAATATACCACACGAACATGTAATTTATTTCATATTAAACTCAATAAGTGTGTACAACGAGTCTATTTTTTATATCTTTACTAAACGTTACTTTTTATTATATTCTATGTATATATGTATACACACGTATAGTTTAATTTAAATATGAGTTAACTGAATTGTTATTATTGGTGTAAAAAAGGAATAAATAGTTCTTGTACTCTGATGAATTTAGGCTATGTTATATAACTTATATGTATCCAAACACAACTCACTAATTAACCTTTGTATTAGCGTACCATTTTACTATTCGAAAATATCTTGTTAATAACTAGAAAAGATGTAAATCATTTTTGTCCTGAAAGTGGTAGTACTTAGTTCTAGAATAAAGTTATAGAAATACAGGAAAAAGAAATGAACGTACTATTTAAGTTTCTAACAGTTACCTTTAGTAAATAAATAAATAAATAAATAAATACTTTACTTCAGAAGAAAGTTACCAACTTGTAAGTGATGCGAGAAGACAAAAAACATTACCTTGCCAAAAGGAGCCACCAACTGCTGAAGTGCTGCAATTCTGTCTCCTAATTTCTCCTTTCTAACCTGGTTCAATTCAAAAAAACACTCTTCATTTTTACACTAATGATCAAGAATTCATACATGCATAAAAATTATTATGTACGTAGATATGCGTACAAGCGCGCACATATATATTACTATCATGTCATTACTTATTTCATCTAGAAAAAATGTTGAGTAACATGTTTTGTCCGGGCCGGACCGTAAAGCTTTCCAAACTAGGCACGGGCCTAGAGCGACCAAAAGTCAAGGCCTCCAATTTTTAGTATAATGTATATGTATTAAGTCCAAATAAAAACAAAATTAAACTAGTTTTTTTTATTATAGGAAGCCAAATAAAAACAATTTAGGGAAAAAAGCCCACATTCAAGGCCTAGTTTCGAAATTAAATTACAGACATAACTGCCGCAACTATCGACCATTCAACCCCATCCCAAAGCTAGAAAAATAAATTTAATTTCGCCAACTATAAACTTCTTAGTTTATAACTGTCGGTCGCAATCCCGGGTAAAGGAAGAGGAGTTTGTTACTAAATATGTTAAAAAAAGATAATTTTTCAAAAGGGTCTCTACTTTGTAGTTCGTCTAAGGTCTTCAATAACATAGGAACGACCCTGACTTTTATGACAGAATGAACACATCTGTTGTCAACTTTAGCTAGGGTGGTTATAAAAGAATAGTTATTATTAATCCACGTACGTACAGTCTGAGTATGTGTGGATGGAAGTTATAGAAGAGAGAGATTGAACTTTCTAGTTATAGTAATGTTCTACTCATAACCGAACTTTACTTTCCAGACCAATATAAGGATGGATTTTAGCTTCACTCACCAAAAATGTTGGGTTTATTGTAATTTTCTGTAAATGTATGTAACTACTAAATAAAGGAGATAATTAGTCTCTGGTTAAGAGTGAAGAAGATCTAAATGACACTCAAAAGTGAGTTGTGTTAACAGTTTTTGGATGAGATTATTGACATATAATTAGAGTTTAAGCTTGATTTTCAATCACCTTAAAAGGTGCGCAAGACGAACGGGGCTCCAGTTTGGTTTTCTTTTGTACCGCAGCTTGAGGAGCCTTTGAGTTGTCCATGTAACTTGTGGCGGGTCTTTTCGCTTCCGCACAGTTTGGTCTAGCGGATGATAGCTGAAACAAGTAAGAAAATTGAAGAAGTGAAAAATTGCATTGATCAATAATATATCTATGTTTTAAATAAGACTCAAATTATTGGCACACTTTTGGGTCTATTTGCACGCTTAGGGTTTCTATACGCTGCGTATAAAAGCTATACGCAACGTATAGGTTGCATGAATTTCAGAGCCTGAGCCAACAATCATAGGCACAGATAACCAGGGTGTATATACGCTGCGTATAGCTCTATACGCAGCGTATTTATCTATACGTAGCGTATTTAACCTTTCAGAATTTTGTTTGGTTATTTTGATGTATTTGTGGTATAAATTCTCACCTGGTTCCAACGTTAAATCGAATATCAAACATCTTTATATAGAGATTTTACAATAAAAGTAATGATGATAAAAAGTAACAAACTACTAATAATATAAAACGTTAACAGTTATCCTAATATTCAACTAGAGATAGAGTTGAATAATTACCAAAACTAAAAAGAATTCATATATTAATATAAAAATTGGTGGAGTTCATCAAAGAAAAATGAAGAATTAAACAATAGTAACATGAATAATAGATAGTAAACGTGGCTGAAACCTATAAAGTTGAGTTTGAACATTGAATCATCACACATCTTGTCACTAAAGACTGCATTTTGGGCTGAATTAAAGTGAAGAGATGAATGTAATGTATAAAGCTGACGGTAACATTTTAAGTGGGAAAGAAAGAAAACTGGTAACTTTTACTTGTTTGGGATAAATTCCTTTGCGAAAAAGGTGGAAATGTTACACAAAAGGAAGGAAAAACAAAGCCCAGATGTCTTCCATTTCCAAGAAAAGACATTCTTGTCAATCATAACTAACGTATTTTGATTTGGTCTCGACAAGTTTAAGTTCTTGAAAATCGACTATTTAGTATCTAAATTACTAAAAAATTCATTATACTTCTGTTTTTTTTCTTGGTTGATGCATTTTCTTTGCACTAATGAAACCTAAAGTATGTCATTATTTTGTAATAGAAAATGAGTAAAGTAAAAGTTTTTTTTTTTACATAAAGAGATTAATTGCTTAAAATGAAAAATAACCAAAAAAGCTGTTATATTCGATCGGGTTTCACTTTATGAAACTCAGAGCTTATTGTCACCAAGTAAAAAAAATGTAGAGGGAGAATAAAAAAGAGAGAAAAAAGTTAACCTGGAGATATTTTTTTTAAATGACTCCTAAAAACCATATAAAAATGAATTTTTGTTGTTTATTTATTGACACGTCCATAATAAGTAGTTGAACATGATAAAGATACATATACTTAGTAACCTAAAAAGATATTACTGATAATATACAAGAACTTTAAGCATGTATACAGCATTGTGTATTTGAGGTTATATAGTTTATAGACTATGGTCCTTGGATCCTTTCTCCTTTACTTTCTATATAGAAAAAAAGGACAGATAATATGAATGAGACAAATAAAATAAAGAGAAAGAAACTCACTTTACTATGGCAAATCACTGGTGTGTGATTTGGTTGATGCATCTGATCAAGGCCATATGACAAACAAGTGTCTTTGAAAAAGCTTCCAAGTTGATGATGATGAGGAATGTTAAGTGAAGAAGGATGGCTGAAATTCACATTAAATCTTGGTGAACCAAACAGATCCAAAGCTGGTAAGTTCATATCAAAGGAGTTCGAAGAAATCGCTACAGGAGATTGATTCAAATTTGATATATTTATGGTTGGAAATATCTGGCTAAACGTCCCTCTAGATGATGTTCGACTCGAATTATTTTGGTAGTGATTGTTTGACGTATCATTGGGGAATGGATCGATAAGCTGAGTGCCTTTTATTTGACACCCGTTAGAGAATGTTGTTAGCAACAGTTCTTGATTGTTATTGTATCCGGGAGAAGGGTTTAAGTGCAAATCTTCGATACTCGAAGTTGGGCTACTATTTATCATTTCTGAAAACTTCGGATATGATTCTGAGCTTGAGATTTCATGATCTTTCATTCTTGCAAGACGTTGTAATTCATGTGTCATGAAGTTCTCAGCAGGGTTGCTTGCTACATTGTTGTTGTTGTTGTTATCGTTGTTGTCCTCGTAGGTATTCTGGGTTAATCCCAACATAGGATTGCTAGTGTTCACAAAATCGATATTACTGTCTACATGTTGCTTCGGATCTCTCGAGTTTGTATCGTTGCTCGTATTGTACCTGCGCAAATTAGAAACATAATTAGCGAGAGAGAGAACATAGTTTAAGATACAAAACATACTCCAATTGTTGGAAATAAAAGTGGAAGATCAAAACCCTAATTAGGGATTGATGAAATTACAATAAGTGAATATCATGAACTAGTAAAACAAGACAAAAAGATAGAAACTTTGATATGTATGAGTGATTCTTGGAGCACAATGATTAATCTTGGTGCAAAAGTATACAAATTAGTCCAGATTTGGTCACCATGACTAGAAAATGTTAACCTAAGTTTCCAAATATAAAAACAAAGAGAGAGAGAGAGATGGAGAGAGAGACTTACAAGATGGAATTTTTGGACCATGAGAGTCCATAGCAAGAGGAGTCCAGTACAGGTTGATGATCTTGATGAAATTTTGAGGACTCCATATATATTTTATATGAATGAAGTTATAATATATTTATGGGAATCACTTTTTCTTAAAACTAACATAAAAGAAATTTAAAGAACAAAGGAAAAAGGGAGGATGGGATCTTGAAAATCCCAAGAAAAAAAAAAATTAAACTTTGTGATCATAAACTAAGATGGTGGAGAGAGGAGCTAGGAGCAAGTTACTAAAGAATCTCTACATCACCCAGTTCAAATTCAAAGATTGAGGCAGCACCATAATAGAATACTATACAACACATACTTCTGTGTGTGTGTGATATTTAGTTATGCTTTTTTCATAGTATCTGCTGCACGCTTCACTCTTTTAAAGTCTCTCCTTAAAGCAACCCTTGAAAAAAGGAAAGCAAGAAAAAAGAAATATACCCTTCAGCTTCAGAGACGCCTCTCTTTTCACTGCAACTTTTTTTCACCATCACCAACATTAATTATAAATAAATACTGAATAAACATAGATATAATCTCTTTCATCTCTCTATAGTGCCATTGGGTATGATGGGTAGGGTAGGGGTGGGGTGGGGTGGGGTGGGTACCTAAGGTGCAATTACAGGGAGATGATTATGGTTGCTCTTACAACATAATTATAAATCTGTTCTTTTGCCTTTGATCCCAAGGCTTTCAAAAAAAAAAAAAAGTCTGAACCCCAGCCAAAATCATGATGGTTAAACCCATGCTCAACACACCCACATGTTTGTAGACCTTTATATATGTGATCTACACCCATTAAGCCAAAGGGTACTTTAGGTCAACTCTCTTTCAGCCGTTTAAGTGGTGATATCTAAGGGTTGGATTGCAATCTTTTATCTTAACTTCTTTTGGGATGATAGAAACCTTCTCTGTCTACCTTATATGGACCATTCAAAAGAATTGAAATAAGCCATAGATTAGATCATTTAACGGTTATAAATTAGTTGATTGAAACATACTCTTAATTTGGTAGGGTATCGAATTCATATACTAGAGTTGCATAAAGTAAGCTTCAATATCATGACTATTCTCTTGTGGTCCTTTCTTCCATAGACATTTGAGTTATTTTCAAACTTTTTTAGACTTTAAAGTGATAAAACTTTCATTTAAATTTACTTTAGATATTAAATGAGTTATGATGCAAGCCTAAGATGAACTATTTATCAACATATATATATATATATATATATATATATATATATATATATATATATATAGCCACCTAAATGAATGGGAATAATGTTCTTCGATCGCATTTTCGCTCGATGCCAATATACTACATGTAATGGTTCATCTGTCTGGCTGCATATTTCACCACATAGACCTTTGGTTCCACACTCATTTTGTGTTATCACTTGGTTTGATTTAGCCTTGATTTTGTTAGCTTTGCCTCACATAAGCGCTACCATTTTGGCTTCACATAAAAACATGAACTTACCGGGATATATATAACATGAAGCTTGTTTTTATAAATAACACTCACATCTTCAAGTAGAATTGTTACAATCCTTTTGAAATAACAACAATCTCTTTACAAGTTTTTATTTAATTCTTTTAACAGCAAAGGCTTGGACATCAGGGATCACCCTGGCAAATGGATCACTATTCTGCCAAAAGAACATGACGTGGTGACTCGGCCCACCCTCTCAGGAGGAAACCCAAAACTAGGAATACCTCTATCTCAACTCGTAACAAAAAATGTCCCAGATAAACTCCAACTCTTGACCTCCCACTTGAAAAGTCATGGGGCTAAAAAAGACAAGATCTCTGGTTCCCAACTTCCGGTCAAGTTAGAATGAATTGATTACTAAGTTACATCTTTTAAACAATTGGGGTTTAAAAAAATTACCAATTGGGGGATAAAACCCATATATAGGTAAGTTATGTAGTTTTGCTAGAGAGGACAAATCATAAAAGATAATTGCATGATGCATACAAGATACACTAGAGGAAGCCCATACATCGGCCTGTCCTCACGACATGTTGTTAGCATAACATGTAAAATGGTATGAAGAATCAACACAAACAACAAACAACTTAAAGAAACAATGCAGAACAACAGAGAAGCGACAAAGCAGTGACAAAATCTTTATTGATTGGCTAAACCAGAAAACACCCCTCAAACCCTAGATCTTACTTATGTAAGACCTAAATCAACACATACAAAAAAAAATACATGATCGACTGATAAAAATATCAGTTGATCATAGAAAGAAAACACCAAACGACATGATCCAACACTGGATCAACAATAACCAACCCTATGAGACTGAAGAACAACGAATACAGAGAGAACTACAAGACCACTAACGATACTGGATCCACAACTGGATCAACAACTAAACAAGATCCACAATGGATCTCCATCAGGTCATAACAACTTTGAATGAATCCAGAGAGAGATTGAGAGGTAGGTGTGCGAGTGAATGAGGGAATAAAACTCTAAGCGACTGATGAGCTCTTTTATATGTAGTCATAATAATTTTACACTCTGGTCCACAAGAATCCCACAAACTGATTGCAGCCCTTCTGATTATACCTTTGTACCCCTTATACTTTCACATGTTTAACATTCTTAACACATAATCCGTTACAACCTCTGAGCCCAATAACAGTTTATAACAACATATGTAACAAACCACCCAGCTCGTATAAAGCCCAAACAACTATGACAATTAAACATATCATAACTGCCAATAATATGATATTATAATAAATAATGTAACAATATAGTATATGATTAATATGTTATTCTCAACATTCCTCTATCATTCATATACTATACATGTTAACCATTCCCAATTAATCACACATAAGATCATGTGCTTCACCATCAAGACCTTTAGTCACAATATCAGTAATTTGACACTCAGTTGCAATTTGAATAGGACAAATAACACCACAGGCAACTTTTTCTCTCAAAAATGCAGATCAAGTTAAAAAATGCTTAGCCCTTTCATGAAACACAAGATTCATAGAAATAGATATGGCACTTTTACTATATTTTAACAGGCAAATGGCAGTTAGCACCAAGTATTGACCAAGACTACATCCTAACTAAGACAAGATCCTAACTCAGACAAACAAGTATTTAGACGAACTACAAGATGATACAAGTGAGTTCTTGAAGTAAATACAAATACCAACAAACAAATCAAAAAACTTTCTATAATAGAGAGTAAAGATATCAGATAAACCATTACGATTAAAAACACCAGACAACAATAACAGCCTACACAACTCTGGAAAAATACACAATCACAAAATTTTATAACCAGAAAAAACATCTCTTACACAAGAGAAAATACAAGGCTAACATCACATACATTTAAGAAACAATCTTGAGAACAGACCACACTAGACCTATTTGAACCATGAGATATGACTAATCATACAATATGATATATGAATCACACATAGAAAACATTTTTAACAGTGTTGAAGCCAAAAAGTTATCATATAATGCAGAATAATTCTGTTAAAATAAGAACCACAAGATTCGATAACCAATTTCTCAGATTCATAAAACTGATCAAATAAAGACTCACAAAAGTCTAGAAGCAATCCTAATAAAACAAAGAGTCATAAACTCAAAAAGTCATAACAAAACTAAACAACCTTTGCAATTCACAACAGAACTGATATGAACTAGAACAATATGAATCTACAACAATATCAAAAAACTGATATAACAAAGATTCACATACGACAAGATTTATATTAATTTAAAATTCTAATTGAACAATAGACTTTGAATCTACATTCAAAAAAAAAAAAAAACAAATACTTAAATGACACATAAAGTCATATGATTTTTTTTTAAAACTTCATAACCAAGTCTTTAAGGAAAATTTTGTGAAAAACTTAAAGACTAATTTGACTTGATCAAAAAACTTTTACAACTTTAAAGAGAACTTAAAGATTAATTAGAATCAAGCATAACTTTTACAATTTCACAACAGAAAATGAATCACACAATTCAAAAAACAAGATTGAGAATGATAAGACATTCACAATACTATAAAACACAACCAAACAAATCCTGATTAAAGCACAAAATTACACAATTTGCAACCGGAAAAATATATCTCACGAGAGATAACATACAAGGCTGTCACATCTACAAAATAATCTCGACCATCGTATTGGTTAAACATGAACCACACAGCTCAACTAACCATACAAACAAGATTATAGACAAACAGACATAGAGACTGCAAACAAAAGACATTTTAACAACATTCAAGACAAAGATTCTCAACATATAGATCTCATAGCTAGGCTCACACAGACATCAAGAACAATCTTGAATACCCAAATACAATTGGTTATATTTGAAATCCAAAGAGTCTAATCAATCATCAACAAAATATAAGATTCTATTATCAAGACATATAGACATGAGGTTAAAAGAAACAAGAAAACGTGTACAAGTTTATTGAACATTTTAAAGAGTTAGAAGTTTGAACCACACTTAACATATAACATTGATCCTACTAACAAATAAAACATTATTTAATTTTAAGAAACCTGGTAACAAAGCAGACTTAGCAAGAATAAGAATGGATTATAAGAAGTAACATAACCCCCTTACCAAGCTTATTTAACATACCCACCCGAATGGATTATAATAAGAATGAAATCTAATGTACAAGACGCTATTCACCTATTGATGAACTACATACAAACAATAGACAACCAACACGATAAGGACTAATATCATACCATAAACATGAGCACACGTGAGTATAGGTAAAATAATCAGCCTAACATAAGCAGGATTCTGAAAAAACAACAAGGATACACAAACTTCCAAATTCCAAGAGTATATATTTCATACATAACTTGCCAAATCAAAAAACTTAACTCCACAAAACCATATCAAAACTTGTAAAACAACTCTATTATCTAAACCACAGATTTAACATCTATATTTAGTTGAACAAGCAGTACAAACAAGATGATAGACCAACAATATTAAAAAACTTAAACCATTAGACATTAGTACCATACTTTGTACATGACTAAACAATTAAAACCCAAAAAAAGAACAATCTTATCTCAAAAAAGGAACAAAGAGACCAAACATAAGCAAAATTATTATTTGATTCCTTTTCAACTTGTCATCCAAGTTATTATTCTTGCTCCAACCAACAATTGAATTAATAACTCGATAAATAAGAAATAGGGTTTAGAAAATATTTGTAATCAAACAAAAACTTCAGATGAACAATTCAAGAAAGAAAACCCCAAGTAAAGTGATAGAAATAAGAATAGATACTAAAACTAACAAAAACTTGCTGAGATGGTTAGGCACACATAAAAAATGGAAAAACATAATAGAATTAATCCAAATCAAAACATCTATATAACAACTAGCAAGATGAAAAATATGAACTATGAAGACAAGGGACATACACAAATCAAAACTCACGAACAAACTAGAATTTTCACTATGACAATATTTTAGTGACTGAATATGTATGTATCCGCTTAATGTCAAAATACCCATTGATGTAACAATCTTACAGATTATACAATATGAATCATTAACTACAGATAACACTTCTAGAAGCATTATGAACAACTCCAAAAACCAAACATGATGAACAAAATATATTGCAAGAAACAGTTCAAATTAATGATTTGAAAGCACAAAGATTTTCAAAAAATACATCATACCAGAGACGGATAGTAACAAGTTTAATAACACTGAAAGATGAAAAACAAGAAAACACAGGTTATCAACGGATAACTAACCAGACAGAATCACACACCAATACACAAAATATTCAAGAATGAAAAAAACAACAAACTGCAAGACTGTGTCAGAGGCCAGATTCTAGGGTCATCACTCTATAGGTGCCTGGACAAGCATAATACAGTTGCAAATCCTAATTAACTAAGACCAAGATCAAAAATCAATGAACAATCACAACAACAGATAATACACAGACAAACAGTACCAATGTCACACCCCAACCGATGGCGGAAACATCGGGATGAGACGAACAAATTGCTCAAAACTTCATAACGCTATGTGACAATATAGATTAAATTCAAATTTCATTCAAGACTAAATTGTCATACAAAAATTCCAAATAATAGTCAACAATTGTTTCAAAACGACATAACATCAAAATAGATAAGTTAATCTAGGCGTGTATCTAAGCAATCCTACTAGATTTCTTGCATCATCAGCTTTCCTGCAACATGTATTAAAAGCGTAGATCAATACAAAAGTATTGGCGAGCATACAAGTTTGAAAATAAAATCTAAGTGTAAGAGTTTATTTCAATCATAATGGGAGTATAATAAAGCTGAATCGCATATATATGTAGATGACTCTCACATAATAATAGCATATAATTGAATTCCTTAACTAGCATGCATAGTAACATAATCATAACAATGTTGTGAGAATACAATTTAAAACTAATAAGCATAAACAACTCAAACGTAACAAGTAGCATGTATAAACGAGTTTAATATAACACATATAATTCACATAAGCGTAATTGATAACCCATTTGGTATTGGGAACACATTTAATCTTGTTAAATTTTTTTTTTGTAATTTATACATGTTGCACCCCAAAATGCGTTAAAGTGTAAAAAGGGGTCGAGTATGCTCACATTTAGCGAAAACTTCTTTTGGCAATTTCGAGAAGATCCAACAGTCGAAAGATGGAATACCGAGGTCACCTCGCATGGATAGGAGAAAGATATAGGAGTTATGTCAGAATAAACTATCCGTTTATAGTTATTTTATAAACTTCGTTCGAGTCTCGATACATATTTATTAGCGTTTCGACTAAAAGTGGACATATGTATATATATATATATATATATATATATATATATATATATTAACGAAAATCGGGCAGAGTCTCCTCTATTTTTGGACGATCCCGACAATACGAATTGTCGATATAAATCTCAAAATTCAGCAATACACGAATAAATATGCGAATATATAATTCTATGTATAATTAATTACAAGTTATGCCCTTATAATTTTGCCGCTATATAAATATGAAACGCTATCATTAATTTGTGCCGTTATATTTTCAAAACTCGACGGTTTCGATTAAAAATGTATATAAATCTTAAAATTCCAATGAAACGCCACTTTTTATTTTGTAAATCTATTGTTTATACATTTATAACGCCATCTCGCTTATTAATCGGTTCGTTTTTTTAAGGTCGGCTTCAAATTTAGAATATATATATACCAAACAGTAAGAAAGAATATGTGTAATTATATTACCGAGCTCGCATCACCGTAGCTAACGGCGTTGACCAGTTGACTGGTTTGACCAAATCTGACCACGTTTAACCCGAGCTTTGACAAGGTTCGACCAGGTTTGTCCCAAACCCGCTGAGCCGAAAATGGAACAGACTGAGCCATGACTGAACATGTCGACCAGGTTGACCAGTTGGTTAACGTCGACTGCGTCGAACCGGGCTGCACCGGGACTTGGCTTGAGCCGTGACCCAACTGAGCCGAATTACCATTCGAGCCAGAATCTCTAGGGTACCGAGCCTGCAACAAATCGAACACGTATTTCCTAAAATAAATTTTATTATTGTTATTATTATCTATAAAATAATAACTAAATAAATAATAATAATAATGATAATAAATTAGACGAATAAATAATTCAGTGGTACGACACGTATTTCCTAAAATAAATTTTACGGAAACGCGAGGCGTTACAACCAACCAATGAAAAACCAAGATAACAGATAAGACACAGATGAACAAATAAACAAATGTAACATTTTAAGGCGAAGCTGTATCAGTGTCGAGATTCCAGGTTCGTCACTTATAGTGCCTGGACAGGTCTTTATACAGGAGCCACACACTAAAAGAGGAAATAACAATAAGTAGACAACAACAATCGCCAAAATAATCAATAAGTTGGTCCTCACTACCCCGGCATCAACAACAACTAGATACAATAAATGAAAGAAACATAGAAAATAAAAAACAATCTTACTCAGGCATTAAACTCCTTCCAAGCAGAACTATCTTATAATCTTCTAGGTAATAAAATAGATCGAAGAACAAATACCAATAGCCAATCTGGTTGGTTTGCTCTAAAAACCTTCTAGGGTTTCAGAGACCAACGCAGTCTTCAACTTCAGAAGATAAGAGATCTCCTTCTCAACTCCAACAAACCCTAATTAGGATTTGTGTCACACCAGATTTGAACAGATCTCACCAGATTTGTACCTGCACATACTCCAAAAAAGATCAAAACAGAACAAACAAAAAGAAAGTAAACAAAAACAGATCTAAACACTAGATCACACAGCGGAAACCCCAAAATCAGACTCAAGAGCTATCCCATAGCTCTGATACCATGTAAAATGGTATGAAGAATCTACACGAACAACAAACAACTTAAAGAAACAATGTATAACAACAGAGAAGCAACAAAGCGGTGATAAAATCTTTATTGATTGCCTAAACCAGAAAACACCCCTCAAACCCTAGATCTTACTTATGTAAGACCTAAATCACACATACAAAAAAAATACACGATCGACTAATAAAAATATCAGTTGATCATAGAAAGAAAACACCAAACTACAAGATCCAACACTGGATCAACAATAACCAGCCCTATGAGATTGAAGAACAACGAATACAGAGAGAACTCCAAGACCAATAACAATACTGGATCCACAACTGGATCAACAACTAAACAAGATCCACAATGGATCTCCCTCAGGTCATAACAACTTTGAACGAATCTAGAGAGAGATTGAAAGGTAGGTGTGCGAGTGAATGAGAGAATAAAACCCTAAGCGACTGATGAGCTCTTTTATATGCCGCCAGAACAATTTTACACTCCAATCCACAAGAATCCCACAAACTGATTGCAGCCCTTCTGATTATACCTTTGTACCCCTTATACTTTCACATGTTGAACATTCTTGACACATAATTCGTTACAACCTCTGAGCCCAATAACAATTTATAACAACATATGTAACAAACAGCTCAGCTCGTATAAAGCCCAAACAACTGTGAAAATTAAACATATCATAATAGCCCATAATCTGATATTATAATAAATAATGTAACAATATAGTATATGAATTAATATGTTATTCTCAACATAACCTATCCTGACGACATGTCTCGCAATACCTCCGACCTATCACCTTTGCTTCGATGCTAAAAGTGTTTAATGTCGTTGTAAAAAGGCCGTCAAAATAAATGTAAAATTAAATAAAATTTTCCCGGTCCCTTCACTTGTCTTCGCAACAAATTGAAAAAACATATTTTTTAATTAAAATAATAGACACCCTTTTACGATGACATGTAGTCGCTAAAGGTGATTAAAAATAAAATTAATAGATAAATAATAGAAACAATATATATGTACACTTTAATTAGCCATACTTATAGATACAATACTTATAGGCTCATTATATTCCCACATCCTTAAATTCTTATTTTTACATCCTTTTCATAATCTCTCTCTATATTTATCTATGTACTTATAGAGAGAGATAGATGAGAGGGATGTGAATATTAACACCCTAATTTTAACGCCTACGTGTATGTCACACCCCAACCGATGGCGGAAACATCAGAGTGAGATAGAATAGATTGCTCATCACACATAACGCTAAAATTTACGACAAGTATTTAAATAATGAATTTCATTTCATTGCTAAAGTTTCAATTACATAGATTGAAATCAGATACAACTAAAAAAAGGAATTACATTACAATAAGTATACAAATTTAAAATGTGTTTTTAGGCATCCTACTAAGTTCCATGCATCATCAATATCATCATTAAACCTGCAACATGTTTTAAAAGCATATATCAATACAAACGTATTGGCGAGTACATTAGTTTTAGACACATGGCATAAGTATAAAAAGTATTTCTCAAATCCAACATGGCAATTTGGTATACAAGGTTGAACTAGCATGCATAACTAAAAGTTAAACCCAAGTGTTCACAAGAATTATAAGTGTCACTTGCCACAAAAGTGAACGAAACTGTTTATGTATAAGATTGTTGACTTAACAATACCCCAACGGGCGGCGTGCTACTCATATGGTGCTATAATTGTTAAGGCGAGCTAGCTAAGTTAATGACAAGTAGCATGTATGGATCTAGCATGAACCTAAGCGTAACAAAAGCATGTATAACAGATTGAGATATTAAAGTATGTTTGTGTGAATTATGTATTTGACAAGTTAAACATGTTACAACCCAAAGTGTGTAAAAATGAAAATGTGTCAAGTGTACTCACGGTTTTGCAAAGCTTTCCAAAGTAGCGTGAGTCAACGAGTCGTGGAGGGTGGAACACCAAAGTTACCTTAGAAAACTTGAAAGTATTCTTCTTTACTTGGAATTCTTGATAGGATTAGTGTGTGGAATGTGTTTAGGATGTGGTGGAGGCTTGTATTTATAAGTGGGGATTAGGATTTAAGAGTTAATGAAGGTGGAAGGCGATTGGAGGATAAAGGAGGTGGAAAATGGTGAAATATGATTGGCTAAAGAAGGGTGGAAGGTGATTGGAGGAGAAAGGAGGTGGAAAAATGGTGAAATATGATTGGCTAAAGAAGGGTGGAAGGTGATTGGAAGAGAAAGGAGGTGGAAAAGAGTGAAATCTAATTGGCTAAAAAATGGTGAAAGGTGATTGGAGAAGAAAGGAGATGGAAAAGCTTTTGGTTTTCTCCACTTTTAGTGCATGCATTTTGTAACTAGGTTATTTTATACTATAAAGGTGTATGCAAGTATATTATAAGTATGATACATGTATGAATGTGATTCCGAGAAAATATAATCTCGATGTATGTCTCGGTTTTAAATTAAAATGCGTATTTCGCGACTGATTATATACTATGCATGTATGATTAAACAAGGTTGATATAGAAATACAATTTCAATTATGATCAAAGTCACGAGATTATAAGGATTGAAATGAAGTAAGAATACAAGTTTCTAAAAATAGAAATGCGAACACAACTTTCTAAATATGGAAATTACAGAAAATGTGGAGCGTTACAGTGTACCCCATTCCTCACATCACCTTATTGAATCATCACGGTCTTTATTACAAACTATATCGGTCAGAATGAACATGTCTTGTGGAGTCATCATGGTTTGGACATGCTTGTGAGCCGTGAGCGAGAGAATGTGTTATCTTGTTTTCTGGTAGATCGTTACAGTAAGAGCACACAAACATATGCACTCTATTCCTTTAGCATTTCTATTACATTTTCTTGACAATCTCATTTGAATTACCCACAAAACATAATATTTGCTTTTCGTGGAACACTTATGTTCCATGTAGTTGGTAGCTGGGGTTGTGTAGAAAGTGAGAAGTCGATATTTTCATAAGGATGTCCCCATAAATAAACATATTTACTATTCAAAAATGGGTATCGACGTAACTTGTTGCTTGTTTACCTTCTATTTCGATGTAATTTTCATGTTTATTTGAAAACATAGATATTCTTGTAATTAAAGTTCAATTAGGGGAGTGCCTATATTTTTCGCTTACATCAGAGTACAATGTGTCTATTACACTGTTTACATAGAATTGCTTTGCATCCACTACGTGGCCATCATGAACTTCCCTTCTCCATTTGATAGAGGGGCCAATAACTCGACTGGTTTTACTCTATGTAGATCGCTAGGAAAGTGAAAAGTAACGAGTCTTTAAATCCAAGATAATTCATTTTATTTTCGATTGTTTTAAATAAGTGTAGCATATTAGTTATTTTGACCAAGTTAGTTTTTTGGTTACATTGTTTATTTCATTTAATAGTTATTTTGACTAAGTTTAGTTTTTTGGATACATAGTTTATTTCATTTTATCGGTTACTTCAACTAAATTTAATATTTCCTTATTAAATTATCTATGAATGAAATTTCTTTTGTAATTTTAGAAGACAGTTTTGGTATATGATAATAAACTTTTCACTAAGTTTTACCTAAATGCTTGGTTTTGCTTCTTTCTTCTTCTTTTTTTCAAATCACTTTCGCTTCCATGATAAACCATATGTTACAAATTTGTTTTGCGCCGGGTGGTAACAGAAATGGTTAATATCATGATAAAATGTTGCCTTGGATTAAATCAATCGCGTTCGTACCTCGAATACAGTGGGGTTGATGTTTTGTGATGTGCCTTTTACAATCTTTATACCAGCGCCAATAAAATCAACAGTCTTTAAAGAACTAAATGACATGATTGTATGTGGCGGAAACATCCACATAAATATCATTGATGATTACTATGACCCAATTTTTGCTTGCATCCCCTAATGAATATGGGAGGCTTTGTTAAGTCCTATCTTGCGGCCTTTTCTCAACATGAAGAGGTGATCAATCGACTATAAAGATTTCACATTTTATGAGGAGTATATTTGTTGTGATGATAATTCCTATTTCGAAAACAACAAGTCCTTTAAGGGCTGATGATGTGTCACCTCAAGATACAAGAGTAAGGAAACCTCACCCATAATGTTGAAGGTGATTATTGATGTTAGCATATTGTGCAGAGTCATGAAGTTAAAGTAACATATTATGAAGAAAATGACGACATAGAAAAATAAAGGTGGCGATGGAATGATTTATGGAAACACTTAAGAAACTAAATAATACATCAAGTGGAACTTCATAGTCCAAGCACACTCTTTCAAGCCAGGGAGAATAGTGATCAGGGACTCATAAATTAAATGGTTGACTCACTTGTAGACATGTAGTGATGCAGAAAAATGCCAATGAGCTTGTGGTGGAGTGATAAGGAAGAGATTTGGGTTTCCAAGAGACCCAGGTTCAAACTTGCTTCCCCCCATTAGTTTTTGGCGGCACCTGGTGATGATGGAGACTAGGCGAGTAGGCGGCGATCGCTAGTTCGATCCTTGAACTTAACGGGTTTTATCTCACCACACTGTCGTGCCTTCGGGCGAGTGCTCATGGGCTTCTGCCCTAGACGAGGGTTTTCCTCAGTTCGGAGGCGAGTGTATCCCGATATGGTGAATTTCGCTAGTAGTTCATTTGAATGATTCATTTACCGTTCAAAGAAAAGGGATGCAGGAAAATAGTGAAGAAAGAGATGATAACTCCCATAAAAAATCATAACAAAAGTTTTTATTTTTCAAAAAGTAGTTTTTATTTTACGTAGTTGATTGATTTAATTTATTTTTTTAAGAATATTTAAAATAAATAGTTTTTTTTTTTTGGCCAAACTTTATATTTTAGTTACATTTTCTTGTTTCATTTAAGGTTATCGTCGTGTGTCTATAGGTTTACTAGTTATTTAATTTCGGCCATACTTTCTATTTTAGTTACATTTTCTTGTTTCATTTAAGGTTATCGTCGTGTATCTATAGGTTTAACTAATAATGTTTGATGACAACTTTGATATATTACTAAAACACATCTTGTTCTTTCGGTTTCATCTTACAACACTCGACAAACTATAGTTAGGTTTTTTTTCTTCTAAAAATTAAACTCCATACATATACATACAGATAACCCTGTCAAAAAGGCAGGGCAGCTGAACAGACAAACACAAAACAATTACAAAAACCAATTACATCAAATCAAATTTACGCCAGTTCGACCAACTATTAGAGCAATAGAGTGGTAGTCCACTAACAAAGACAAAGCTTTTAAAAACATGGGTTGGAAATCGGGGGGGTCTTGGGTTCAAGTCACACAGATGACATGTTTAAAAGAATTTAGCCGTTCAAAAAACTAATTGTAACGCTTCGCATTTCTGCACTTTCCGTATTTAGAAAGTTGCATTCGTATTTCTATTTTTTGAAACTTGTAATCATGTCGTATTCATATTTCATTTCAAATCTTGTAATCCGAGACTTTGATCGTAATGGAAAGTTTATTTTATACTCATACTTGTTATACTTGTGTTATACGCATACAATTGTCGAATACGCATTTACCTACAAACCGAGACTTATCATATGCTTGAATTATCAATCTTACGTGCACGATACTTATCACATGCCTACAAACATCTTCTATACCTAAAAATAAGTTGAAATACAAGTTTATGGCATAAATAACCTAAAAACCAAGTGTAGGGGCCAAAACTAGACGAAATAAACATTTTGAAAACCCACTCCTTTATGCCACGCCAGGCACACAGGTTCCCGCCGCGTAGCTTGAGGGAGTCGTATCCGCAAACAGCTTTTTTCAGCTCGCGGGTTGGTCCATGTTTGCCACCTTTTTCACCTCCAATCACCTTCTAACTCATTTAACTCAAACCCTATTCAATCCCATTATAAATAGGAGCCTCCGTACACTCCTAAACACTTTCCAAACACCAAATTCACTCTCAAACACACCAAAATCATCAAGGATTTCTCCACTTTGGGCAGGAAGTTTTAAGTGTTCAGGTGAGCTTTTAACTTATTTCTTCATCTCTTCTTCCACTACAAAGCTTGGAACACCTCTAGGAGTTTTTTCACAGGTTTACTATGGTAAACCAAGGTGGAACATCACTATTTTGAGGTCCAAACTTTCTGTTTTGGAAGATTACTTTGTTAACTTTTATAAAACTACGTTTTCTTGCTTAAATCTTGTGCCTACTTGTTCTTGAACCTATCTAAGGTTATGAGACTTGTTTAGGAGTTGATTCTTATGAGTTTAGAGGTGCAAACACACTCTAAACTTTCTGTTTTGTTAGGGTTAAGACAACCCACAAGCGATGAAACCATCCAAGTTTACCATAGTTCTTATGGCAAGACTTGTGTTTTGGTAAAGGTGTGAAACATGGAAGCCTTGGCTATCCAAACTCATTCCAGCACTTCACTTGATGTTTTCATTCATGTTCACTAAATAGTTTTCTAGTCTTAAATTAACACAACCCCGTCGCATCTCCAACACTTACCATGATGGGTATGAAACACCCGGGTTGTTGCTTACTTGGCTACTTGATGAACATGATAACTAGTTGTACTTTACTTTTCATTCATGACCATCCGAATCGTCCTTGTGGTGATTTGTGCATTGGTGAATCATATAATGAGGTTTTATGAATATTTACCATCCTACCTCTATGCATGACTTATATGAAATCTATGATAATATATGATGGACATATAAAATATACTATATAATATATATACTTAACCGAACCCTTGATGTTAACCAGATTATGGTTACTTGTCATGGAAATAGGTTATCTTATCTAAGTTTTAAACCTCTCGTTACGATCCTAATGGGCAAATTAGACCCATGAAATCAAATGAAACCACACGAAATTAATAGTGTCAAACACGAGTGTTTAATACTAGATAATTATTTTTCGTATACATACTTGAAAATTCCGAATCTGAACTCTCTATCGAATCCGAATACTCACACATCTTCATTTCCCCGTGTAGGGTAACTTCGGTGTTCCATCCTCCAAACTTAACGACTCACGGATTGCTAGGGACGCTTTGCAAAACCGTGAGTATACTCGGTCCCATTTTCCGTTTTATACACTTTGGGTACAACATGTACACTTATACAAAAATCACGAATCACTATTAAACTTGTTATAATCGCAATCTATCCATTTAAAACATGATACTTGTATTATTCTTGTTATCGCATGTTATGTATACTTGTGTCTATATGCTCATTAACTTTGCTAGCCTCCCTTAACAATTATAGCACTATAGGATTAACGCACCGCCCGTGTTCTTGTGGTATTATTAAGTAAACTATTTTACAACCTTGTGATTTCGGTGTCAATGGTATGCACGATTACGTTAGACTTTGGTTTGACCTATAGTTAGCACATGTTAGTATGATAGTAACATAATATGCAAATCACCATGTTGGATATGAGACAACTTTTCACTATTATGATATGTAATAAAACTTGTATACTCGCCAACTTTTTGTTGATCATTATTTTAATACATGTTGCAGGAAACTAGTTGATGACGATGAAGAATGTTACTTAGGGTGGATTTAGATACACAACTAAATTTAAACTTATGTATTTGCTTCTGTATTGTTTCATGTTTTCACTTGTTGTATTTTTCCTTTCGAACAATGTATTACCATTTTAGTATTAATGAAATTTTGGATTATAAAATATTTTCACAAATAATGTTATGAAGTCTCTTACAATCTTGTTTTCGTCCTGCCCCGATGTTTCCGCCATCGGTTGAGGTGTGACACTAATAGAGTTGTATCTCAATCTATTCTTAACCCAAAGAAGTCCCAACGATTTAATGTCTCCGATAATATCTTCAACCTTGATCTCGTTTCTAGAAAACAACTTCTCATTTCTAGCTTTCCAAATCTGCTAACTCCCAACGATTTAATATCTTTGATAATATCTTCAACTTAGATGCTTCTATAGGCTTTGCTTTTCCCATTAGGTCACCGACCCAATGGTGAAACTTAAGTAAATATAATGAAACTAGTGAGTTAGCCCGCGCAATGCGGCGGGTGTCACCAAGTCTCGTTAAGAGAGTGCAATTTAACCCGACCTGCCTTAAACACTTATTATATTTGAGTATTATTATAATAATAATAATAATTATTATTATTATTATATTATTATTATTATTATTATTATTATTATTATTATTATTATTATTATTATTATTATTTAGTAAGTATATACGTAAGTGTTTAAATAAGATACTATGTTGCCCCGCGCGATGCGATGAGTGTCACCGAGTCTCTTTGAAGAGCTTAATCTAACGTGATCAACCTTAAACACTGATTATACATGAGTATTATTATTATAAGTATGTAAATATTTAGTAATATATACTTAAGTATTTAAGTAAGATAATTGTGCGCGACAGGCCGGTGTCACCGAGACTCTTTTAGTGAGTGTAATCTAGGCCGACCTGGTTTAAACACTAATTATATATGCATATTGTTAGTGTTATTGTTGTTATTAGTATTATTATAAATATTTAGTAATTATATTTAAGTGTTATTATTATTATTATAAATGTTTAGTAATTATATACTTAAGTATTTATATATAAATAGAAAAATATATTTAGTAATACTTATTTTAAATAGTTTTTAGTTATAAAAATATATAAAAGAAGGTTAAATGTTAATTTAAAGTATTATAAATAAAACAAGACTTAATGTAATGAATTAAATAATCTTATGTGTGTTAAATAATGTATTAATTAGGAGAAGTTTAATTAGTTATGGGCAAATTAGAAACTACTATATAGAGAGCACTTATACTTTATGCTTCAAAACTTGTAAGAAGTGTCTTAAAAATTTTTTAAATTATATCTTTGCCCGTAGAAGATGCTTTATATAGGATTACTAGTGGGTTGGCCCGCACGATATGACGGGTGTTAGTAAGGCTCTTTTGGAGAGCACAATCTAACCTAATTTGTCCCTTATTACTATATAAATATTTAGTAATTATATACTTAAGTATTTGAATAAGATACTACCTAATTTTAATAGTATTTAGTTATAAAAATATAAATAGTATATAAATTCAAATGTTAATAAATCCTACGAATATAATTTTATCTATTATTGTTTATAACATAATATTTAATATTTAATATTTATTAATTAATTGAATTTAAAGATTTTAAATTTAAATTTTCTTTATATTTTTTCTTTTAATGATAAGTATCGGTGGGGTCAAGTAGCATGTCGCATCAAAACATCTCTTATAAAAAGGGTTATTTGTTCAAGTACAAAAAATTCAAGGTAAAATGGTGTTTATGATATGCTGGGTTAAATTGTGTTCTTTAAAAGAGCTACATTTACTATTTTTACAACTAAATACTATTCAAATTATATCTTTAGGATAGTCTTGTAATTTAACATGACTTTTAAGACACTTACGGAAATTTATAATGCATTTGATACAAGTGTTGATTAGGGATAAGCATTTGGTACTGGTTACTGGTACCGTACCGTCTCAAACCGAATTTCCCGTACCGAATTTTTTGGTACCGGTACCCACTTTTTGGCATTTTCAGTATCGGTACTTTCGGCATCGGTAAAATATCGAATTTTACCTTCAAATACCGGTACCGGTGCACTGTTTTGACGATTTCGGTATCGGTATTTTCGGTACCGGTTCGGTACGATACCGGTACCACGCTCATCCTTAGTGTTGATGCACAAAAAATATGTCATTTACCATTTTGTCTCTCTTTTGATATCAATGAAATATTCAATGAGTATAAAGATAATCCGACCTGCCTTAAACACTTATTATAATTGGATATTATTATTATTATTATATATGTTAAGTATTTAAATAAGATGATGTTTAATTTCAATAGTATTTAGTTATAAAATTATAAGTAATAAATGTAAATTAAAATCTTAATTTAAATTTTTTTAATTATTATTATAATTATGTAAATATTTATTAATTATATACTTAATTCAAATAGTATTTAGTTATAAAAATATTAATTCAAATATTACTTTAGAGTATTATAAATAAGATAATAGTGAATATAATATATATAATAATCTCATGTGTATTATATGATGTACTAATTAAAAGAAGTTTATTAAATAAAAGCAAATTAGGAACTATTTCATATAACACTTATACTTTATGCTTCAAACATGTAATATGTTTTTAAAATAATTGTAAAATTGTAGGAATGAGATGCTTTATATGATAGATAATCATAGAGTGAAGGGTTCAAATTTGAAGAAATTGTTTGTAAAAATAAATGAAAAAGAAGAAGTTTTACCCAATAAAAATATCTGATTTTACTTTATTTAATATTTGTATTTGATTTTATAATATTGGTATATCATTAATTTGTAGTTTTCCCCTTTAATAACTAACTACATTAAACTTGTAACTCATTTTCTGAATATATACTTTTTTCAAAAAGAAAAAAAAAACTTAATTGAGAGTGTAGGATATATTACGAGGTGTGTAGAAACAATGCAAGATAAATCACGAGGTGTGTAGAATAACATGTAAGATAAATTACGAGTTGTGTAGAATAAAATTCGATGATGTGTAGGATAAAATTTGATGTGTGTAGGATAAATGAAATTGATTAATTAATTAGAGAAATAATAGTTATCAGGGGCGAAGGTTAGTTGGTGCCCAGGGGTGCACCCTCCCCCCCCCCCCCCAATGTTTCGGTTAGAAGTGTATAAGTTCCGATTTTTAGTCCGAAAATTTTAAAATTATATAGGATCGTCCACCCAATTTTTTTCCTAAATATTTATACAATATATAAAGTAAAGTTTGTTACCACTTTGTATATAAATGATGGGTAGTTTGGTAAACATATTAGTTGATCTGACCCGAATCGAATAGCTGACCCGAAATATAATGATAGGAAAAAAAATTGGGTTCCATCATTTTATGCCCCCTCGAAACTTTTGGTCACTTGTAGAGTAACTTTGAATGAACTAGTATAGTAATTATGATGCACTTGTGGAGTAATTTTGAATTACTAGTTGTTTGATGCACTTGTAGACTAATTTTGATAATTACTCTACGAATAGATGCATTAGTAGAGTAATTTTGATAATTACAAAAATGACACCGTATTTTTTTTTACCATTCATTATATTTACATGTTTTGTATGATAAGCTAATTTATACAAGATCTTTATTCTTTACCATTATATATCATTTTTATTTTATTTCTTTTTAAATTGATTTTCGTCTCATTTGATTTTCCCCTACTGAAATGAATATTAATCAAAGACATTAAATAATTATTTTTTTAATGGCCAACAGAATAAATCCTGAGCACTCTCGGGGCACTTAGTGAACCCGAGTCCACCACCAATTCTGAGGAAAACCCGGTAACCCATCCGCCCGTAGACACGACAGTGAAATTACCGGTAAAACCCGTTTGGCTTAGGGATCGAACTCAGTTTTCCCCGGGTCTTCTATCATTACCCACCGTGTCTCGCTCTGCACCAAGTAAGAGTTGAATTTTCATCTCTCAAGAAAAATACAAATCTTCCACCACTTGATCTAGAGATATTTGACACGTTAAATAATTATTTAAAGTCGACATGTAAGCCTTTGCATATCCAAATGCTTTTTGGTTGTTTGTAGTCGAGCATAATAATGGCAAGAAGTAGCCAATTATTAGTTAATTAAAAGTATAGTTAAGGTGTCGTATTTGAAATTATTTGAAGGACTGTGGACCCTTAAACTTCACATCATCTTTTTATACAACCGAGTAATAATATTTTTATATTTTTATATTATTAACCAAATAGGGTTTTGCTTAATATCTTAGAAAGTTATACATAAAAGTTGTGTGTTTAATTTATGAAATAACAAATGACTCAATTATGGATAAATGAATTTAAACTCAATGGTGAGACTGTGCGTGTAAGATTAGGGCCAGGGTCATGATGGGCAAGCTTACCTTTTGTGCTTTCTTGTTATTTTATTGTATATTTAAGTTTTTTTTTTTTTTGCAAGACAGTTCTATTAATAAATAATTAACTTTATTTCAGTGAAACAATATACTGTTTTTAGAGAACTAATACAGCTACTAATTTTTAAAGTTTCTTAATTTTATTACATAACTAATAAATGAAAATGATTGTATACATGTAAGATTTTCCTCTTGAGTTTTAGGCAATTAAAGGTTGTCTAAAGAGATTGACATGCCTTGTGTTGTTCCACCAAACAATTTTTTCGAATATATTTTATTTCTAAAATTAGATTGGTAAAACATATAAATACCTAAAATCATGGATATTTAATGTAACAATTTAATTTAAATCGGTTAATGGTAGGAAGGTAATGATAATACGAAGGCTACTTTTTAGTAAGTTTTTTAAGTGTTTTATTATACTATGGATAATAATGTTTTGATATTACTACAAATAGATAGTATTAAATAATCAGACTATATAAAGCAAACATAAAAATTTGACAGTAAGGTTTTAATGTTGTTATTATTAAGCTTATATAAAGCAAACATGAAAATTTGACAGTAAGATTTAAGATTTTAATGTTATTATTATTAAGCTTAATTTCGTAACATTGCTAACACATTAATGTCTTTATGGATACGTAGAGTTTAGATGGATATTCTTGTTAGATAAAATATATTGGGCCTAAATGATGGGCCGAGACTTCCTAAAGATGTGGTATCCAAATAATGTTTAAAAGAGTTTTTAACAACTAATTGTTATAAGATATTAAAGATTAAAGATATTTTGGAAACTAGAAAGGTGCCCGCCTGATGCGGCGGAAAATACAGACAGTGTCAATGTGTGCATTGTTTGGTTGGTTTCAATAGGTTTTTGGTTTATCCGGTTAGATTTATGATTTTTGGTTCGATTGTTTCAATTCCGGTTAATAGTCAAAACCGAACTTGGGCTAAAAATTTTGCTTAAAAATACATGAAATGGAAGTTTAAAAACATAAATGGAGGTATAATGGAAATATTGGTCTAGTGGTCAAATGGTTTGCTCTCACTAGTAGAGATGCAGGTTCGATTCCTGGTTGGTCTATTTTCAAGGGACATTTGATTGAAGGTACGAATCGGGGCATTTATCCCGGGTTTGAACCTGATGAGGGGCGAGGGTTTACAGATTCCATCTGGTTCACACGCATCAGGGGGCACGGTCTCACGACGGTCGAGGAGTCAACCTTGAACATAGCCCCGAGCAGGGTGAGTTTACACATGACATTATTTGCCGTTAAAAAATATGTTTTTTAAATAATAAATTTATTTATTAACATGTAATCACTCTAAAGTAATTATACGAAAAGATTTTTCAAAGTATATGGGAAAATTAAAAAGAAATATCGTTCTTTATTTCTTTATTATTATGTTAAAACCTATTTATATTTAATGTTAAGAACTCATCATGTCCTAAAATTTGTGAATCAAGTTAAATAATAGTTCTAATTTTAAATTTTAAAATTTGTCTAAAGGGGGTTTTATTTATTTAGGTTATAAAATGAAAAGAGACAATACAGCCCAATTGGGTCGGTCAAAACCAAAAGTGCTTGGCCCCTCGCAAAAGTGTTACGCTGATTATCTTTTCTAATTTTGAAATCAATAAAAAAAAAGCGCAGATATTTGTGGTGGGTCATATATTTCGTGTATTATAATGTTTATTGAATAATTAAAGATCATAACAAATATCAAGAGGTCGCTTGATCATTTATTCATGTCATAAATAAAACAGATTAAAAACTAGAAACTTTGTAAGAAGGGTAAGAAGAAATATTTTAGAAATATTTTCTAATGTAAACACAAAAAAAATTACATAAAAAAGCAAAACACAATTTTTTTTCAATATTCTATTAAATAATCGCTACTTTGCCGTCATTAAAAAAAATTTAGTGACGATAAAGTGGCGTTTTTTAGAAATATTCTCTAATGTAAACACAACAAAAAATACATAAAAAAACAAAACACAATTTTTTTTCAATATTCTATTAAATAATCGCTACTTTGCCGTCATTAAAAAAAATTTAGTGACGATAAAGTAGCTTTTTTTATAAAAAATACTAAAAAATTGCTTTTTAGATTTTTTTAGGTTTTTTGAGGGTTTAGTTTTTCGTTTTTAGCATTTAGCTTGGGTTTGGGGGGGTGTTGGGATTGGACCCTACAAAAGAACAGATGATAGAAAGCCAAAACAGGTCTGTACAAAATGATCCAGAACAAACAGTATTTTGATACACTTCTCCTCATAAAGACAAGATAGCTAACATCTGATAGTTCTAACATCTGCCCAAAGCTAAGCTCTCATGAAGTTATAAAGACTGTTGAAGACGAAACCACTGTTAAAGTCAAAAGTCTGCTGGAAGTCAAAGGTCTGATCACCCCTTGAAGAACATCTGATATAACTTCATCAGTGTTGAGCTTATCAGAGGATAGCATCATCAGTGTCTTGTAATCAGTGTTTCTATCATTATAACAGATGATAACATTAGCAGTGTTTAGAGTTTATTAAGGTTGTTAGATGTCACTGTCTTGATGATGTCAGCAAAAATGCCACAGAGGTTAGGGATTTGTAGTATAAATAGACAGTGCATGTACTGTTCTATGCAGCTCAGACACACACTCTTATTGTATGAAAAAATCTTTGTGAGCTCGGTCTGAGAGGGATTTAGTGATTTATAGCTATATTACTTGTAATTTTTCAATCTTTTGAGTAATGAAACAGTGTATGATGAAAGCTAATTGTTCCTTGATTGTGTTATAAAGTTTTAAATCTCATTCCGTTGCAAAGTATTGTATGTTTTACCTTCTTCTTCTATCTATTTGTTTAAAACTATGCAAGCAAGTCAAACTCAGATCCTAACAATTGGTATCAGAGCATTGGTCAGTCAAATTCGATCTAACAATCAATTTGACATAAAAAGATCAGCTCAATTTCTGTGATACTAGGTTGTTCGTTTTTGTTGAAAAACAGAGTAAGAATCTAATCACGTTGATTAATAAATTTCTCTGCAATCAACCAAAAGGTTACTAAACACACTAGTTCCTCATGACACTAATAGTGTATCGTTTCATATGGTTTCAATGCTTGTGTTGAAATTTGTGATGATTCCATGATTAATTGTTGCTAAGGATTCATCTAATATCAGTAAAAGACTGAGATGAACCAAAACCTTAGGAACAAGGTCTATATATGGAACAAAAGTTACGAGAAAAAAGGTAAAAATCAAAATTATGTTGATATTCAGAAAACCAGATCAGAAGTAATGTGAAATTCAGCATAAGCATCTTGCAAAAATGACCAAGTTTCTCAAAACATTACTGTAAATGATTCTGGATTTATAATTCTTTTCTTAGAAACCTTCTAGTTGATGATGCAACATTTACGTATGGAAAGGTTAAAAAGGAATTGAAGAAAAATAACAAAACTCAAAAGTGTGTTTATCTCAAAACTTTTGATGTCGAAAGAAAAGAGTATAAACATAAAACACTTGAGAGGTCGCAGACTGGTACTACAAAAGGAAAACCTAGATAAAACTCCATCTATGCTCAAGCACCTAAGTGCAACCACTGTTTACAGGAAGTTACAGAGAATTGATGTATCACAAGTTAACAATAGTTCAAAGAGGAATTTGGAAATCCATCAGGTCTAATTGGTTCATTTATCAAGAAATTTTTACTAAGTTTTTATTGTAAAGATTTCATGTAAATATCAGGTCATGTATTACTCCTGTAAGTTTTTTTAAGGTAATACATATTGAGCCTTTACTTGTTTTTGATAGTTAAAGCTTAATACCTGTCAGGAAGTTACTTCCACTGATAATGAATCAAGAGGATTCTGTTTGATGGTCAGAGTTAAATCATGAAACAAGTCTAAATAAATTGAAGTAGTTTGATAACCAGATACAGTGTGAATCAATCATCACCTTGTGAAGGATTGCTATGAAAATGTTTGATTTCTCTGTATCATATTCTAACTAAAGATCAACTGGCAGATGTTCAAATGAAAAGCATTAGAAACATCCACCTTCAAAAGTCTGATCTCTAGGCTTGAAATGCTAAACATGGATTAAAACAAGTTTTCTTGTGTTTCATGAGTAAATTGCATCAAAATGTTTTCAGAGAGTCAAAATAAAACCTTAAAAATAGTTAAAATTGAAATTTTCTCAATAAATCTCTAAAGTCTGAGGAAACCACTGTTCTATCTTCAAAACTCTGATTGGCATATTTATCCACTAACAAAGTGAATCCTCTGTCTTCACTATCCTGGTCAAACCTTTGTGTTGACCTTATCTACTGATCACAACCACTGACAGTGTCACAACTTTCAATGTTCACAACCACTGATGATACACATCAGTGGTTTCCAAAACAACTGTTACCCATTTATAGTCAGAGGATACACGTGGACAAATAATAGCCATCAGATCTTGCCACGTGTCAGATGTTAACCGTCCAAGTTTTGAAACTACTGATTATCCAAATAAAACCCTGATAAAACCCTTAAACAAAGTTTTTATCACCAAAATCAAATTCAAAATTTCTCAAAAGCAATCACATACTTCTTCAGTGTTTCTCAAAATCTCGTTATTTTCAAATCCGATCATGGTTCTTATCATCAAACATCCACACAATTACCTTTGTACTTTTGAAAATACGTAGAAAAATGAAGAATTTCACTATATCATCAATATCCTGTCTTCATCAAAGTATAAAACCTTGCTTACCTGCAACGCACCAATTTATCAAGACACCGTACGAGAGTTCTAGGCCAATGCTGAGCTTGAAATACAAAACAAAAAGCCTTGGGCAATCTCATCAAAAGTAGGAGGTATCTTGGTTCCAATAACTCCACAAACTATTTCAGAAGTTTTTCAGATGGACGATCTAGCAGGTAAGATCTCTTTTCCTAAGGATGAGTATCAAGTTGATTTGATCGATAGAGGGTATACAGGAAAATTAACAAAAGCTACTATGAAAAAGAAGGATTTCCACCTCCTATGAAATTCCTGTTTCATACCCTGCTCACCTGTGTTTCAAATAAAACAACTGGTTTTGACGAAATACCTTTGAAAATTCAATACTTGGGGTATGTTATCATGTCTAAAACTGATTATAATTACTCCCAAGCATTGTTTAATGATTTGGTAACAAATTTGGAAAATGTGAAAAACAATAAAGCAAATGCTTTCTTGTTATTTCCAAGATTTTTAAGTTATTATTTACAAAAGAAAAATCCAAAAGAGAATGCTCAAGCTCTTGCTCAAGGTATATCTTTTCAAATAAACCGCTTAACATCTGAAACATTTACTCGCCTTATGGCTAAAGAGTTCCAAAACACAAGCAGGGGAGTCTGAGCAAAATTTGGATGAGTCCACATCTACTTCTCAAACCTCAGCTGCTGAGCCCACTGCTCTTGGTGACCACAGTAGTATAACCACTGCTGTGCAACCCCCACCAAAAATTACCAAAAGAACCAAAAGAAATCCACAAACTATCTCAGAAGTTTTTCAGATGGACAATCTAGCAGGTAAGATCTCTTTTCCTAAGGATGAGTATCAAGTTGATTTGATCAATAGAGGATATACAGGAAAATTAACAAAAGCTACTATGGAAAATAGAGGATTTCCACCTCCTATGAAATTCCTGTTTCATACCCTGCTCACCTGTGTTTCAAATAAAACAACTGGTTTTAACGAAATATCTTTGAAAATTCAATACTTGGGGTATGCTATCATGTCTAAAACTGATTACAATTACTCCCAAGGATTGTTTAATGATTTGGTAACAAATTTGGAAAATGTGAAAAACAATAAAGCAAATGCTTTCTTGTTATTTCCAAGATTTTAAGTTATTATTTACAAAAGAAAAATCCAAAAGAGAATGCTCAAGCTCTTGCTCAAGGTATATCTTTTCAAATAAACCGCTTAACATCTGAAACATTTACTCGCCTTATGGCTAAAGAGTCAAAAGTTTCCAAAACACAAGCAGGGGAGTCTGAGCAAAATTTGGATGAGTCCACATCTACTCCTCAGACCTCAGCTGTTGAGCCCACTGCTCTTGGTGACCACAGTAGTATAACCACTGCTGTGCAACCCCCACCAAAAATTACCAAAAGAACCAAAAAGAAATCCACCAAGCCCACCAAACCTACCAAAAAGGATCTTCTGGAAGATGAGATCTCAGAAGATAATCGGTGACAACACAAATGTCACAAGAAACCACTGTTGTTTCTTCCTCACAACAGTTGGAAGGATCTCCACCAAAAGCCACAACTTCTCATGATTCCTCCCAAAATAAACATGTTGTAAGCATAGGGACACTACAACTTGAAACATTACCCTCATTTAAGAGTATGTTGAACTGTCCTTCTCCCGGGGCAAATTCTTTTTCCACATCACTCCCCACATCTCAAATAACATTAACAAAAGTACCTCTGTTTGAAGTCATGGAAAGTCAGACACAAAACAGCCCCTCTCACCAACACATTACTGAGAGAAAAACTTCCACAATGGCTGTGTCTGATAAAATTCAATTGGCTATCCCACAAATAGTTGAGGAGGATACACCACATGAATTTCATGAAATTCTTGTTGGCAGTTCAAGTGGAGCAGCTACTACAGATGTTGCATCCACTGATCTACATCTGGACAGTAGTTCCATAAATAAGACTCCCTTGAAGGCAATTTCTACTGAGGCTACCTTGGTAACCACTGCTGGTGTTAAAACCACTATTAAGTTTGATAAGGAACCCTCTACTATAGAAAGAAGTCCCCAGTACCAAGAAAAAGGGGCATCAACTGATGAGAATGTGGAGACTTATCCTCGCTAAAGTTGATACAACCACCCCTGGTGGGAAATCAGATGATCCATTAAATTGGGTAATGATTTAAAATATAAAGATTTGACGGAGAGAGTTACAAAAATTGAGACATCTGTGGCAGATATCAAAAATATGCTGTAACAGATGTTAGAATCTTCAAAGTCTCAAAACACTGCTCAACCATCTGTTCCTCAAACCACTGAAGTATTAAAACAGTTATATCCTCTACTTCAACACCAACGCCAGCATGCTGATCACCAACATGAAATACAAGTGCAAATGCTCAGAGACATGGTTGAGGAAAGATATAAAAATACTCAGGTAGAGCTAAAGAGTATTAAAGAAACCCTCACAAAAATGCATGACACTACCCCTGCAATTATCTTCGAAAGAGTTGATGATGCCAAAAAGGGGAGAAAAATGATCTTACGCCCTCGGTAACTTCTGCTGAAACATCTGTCAAAGAAGAAAAACGGAGTTGATGAAACCCTGGAAATTCAAGCAAATGATGAAGGAGAAAAAATGAGGATCATTCAAAATCAAAATAAGACAAAGGAGAGGAGTATGACAAAGGAGTCGAAAGAATTGCATATAAAAGCACATGATACCACTGCAACAGATGTTGAGACTACCAAAGGTACAACAGATGTTAGAACAACAGTGGTTGATACAAAAACTTCTAAATTTCCATCAGAATCAATATTCACTCCTATAACTCAAATTTCTTCAAAGACTCCTTCACCAAAATTAGTCTATACAAGAAAAAGAAAGGTCACGGTGAATGATGATGATATATCAACACATACTCCTTTATCACTTTCACCACTTACTCAAGCAAATCCAGAACCTTTCATTCTTATTTCATCACCAACATTAATCTCACTTACTCAATCACGCACAGGTCACAACCCTTCTAGAAACATACCACTGGAAACAATATATCCTCTGGAGCTGGCTGCAGTTCAAAATGAAATGTTACAATTCTATACAGAGGTTAATCCATCCAAAAGAAACTTTCCATCTCTTCATGGCTACAGAATTCCTAAAAACATTGATGAATATATAAAATTGAAAGCCAGACAAGCTAGAAACATAGCAAAAGAAGAGGGAAACGGAAAGGGTGACATCTACTTGTCAAGACTAGAGCAGCATGAGCTAAGGAAATTCAAGAAATTGGAAGATTATGCAAGAGACTTAAACAAGAAGATGTCAAACTTACCATCTAATGCTGGTCTTCAAAATAAACTAAGGAAAGATCTCATAGAACTCATCATGAGAGAAAAACCATATCAAGCATATGAGCATGACTTCAAAGACGGGCCTATCACAGCTCTCAAACAAGAAGCAAATAGATGTAAAAAGATGAAGAAAGATCCTCAAATGAGGAAAAATGCACCAGACTGGAACAAGTTTAAAACTTACAATGTAGATCTTGCCTTAGAAGCATCCATCCAAGCCTTAAATCAAAGAAAAAGGAAGTTACAGATGGATGGGGAAGATAAACAAAGGGAAGCTGACATCAGTAAACAAGCCAAAAATTTACCCTTGCATGAATTAGATGATGTTTCATTAAAGTCTCAAGCTCAACCTGCATAAACTATCAAAAGGCTATCAAGCAGTTCATCATCTTCGAACTCATCACAAATAAAACTTCTCCCAAGAAACCCATTGAACTCAAAAATACTAAAATGGATGTCTGACCAAAAGACCCATGTATTGACTTTGCTCAAGTCAAATGGGAAAGTTGAATATATGTCAAGAGAGGATGCACTAATCCTGGGTGTAGCTGACCTCCGGAACTTCAACTGTGTAGGGATGAAGATGATGAAAATTCCTAGAAATTTGAACTACAGTTCAAAGGATATATCAGGGAAAAACTGATGAGAGAATAAAGATCATAAATAAGGAAGAGTTTTGGCATCATTTGTTCTAGGGGAGATTGTTGGAATTAAACCCTACAAAAGAACAGATGATAGAAATCCAAAACAGGTCTGTACAAAATGATCCAGAACAAACAGTACTTTCATACACTTCTTCTCACAAAGACAAGATAGCTAACATCTGATAGTTCTAACATCTGCCCAAAGCTAAGCTCTAATGAAGTTATAAAGACTGTTGAAGACCAAACCACTGATAAAGTCAAAAATCTGCTGGAAGTCAAAGGTCTGATCACCCCTTGAAAACATCTAATAAAGCTTCATCAGTGGCTGAGCTCATCAGATGATAGCATCATCAGTGTCTTGTAATCAGTGTTTCTATCATTATAACAGAGGATAGCATTTGCAGTGTTTAGAGTTTGTTAAGGTTGTTAGATGTCATTGTCTTGATGATGTCAGCAAAGATGCCACAGAGGTTAGGGATTTGTAGTATAAATAGACAGTACATGTACTGTTCTATGTAGCTCAGACACACACTCTTATTTTATCCAAAAATCTGTGTGAGCTCGGTCTAAGGGGGAGTTAGTGATACATAACTGTATTTACCTGTAATTTTTCAATCTTTTGAGTAATGAAACCGTGTATGATGAAAGCTAATTTTTCCTTGATTGTGTTATAAGATTTTAAATCTCATTCCGCTGCAAAGTATTGTATGTTTTACCTTCTTCTTCTTCTTCTTCTTCTATCTATTTGTTTAAACAACGCAATCAAGTCAAACTCAGATCCTAACAGGGGTGGGGGGTTAGGTTTTTTTTAGGTTTTTGGGGTTTTTTTTTTTGTTATTAGCATTTTTCTTGGGTTGTGGGGGTGGGGTTAGGTACTTTTAGGTTTTTTGGGGGTTTTTTGGTGAGAATAGTTTTTAGGGTGGGGGGTGGGGGTTTAGGTTTTGGGTTTTTGCATGTACATGTTCTTTTTCTCTTATAGACTAGATTATGGACACTTGTCACTCTATGGTTCCTTCTTACACTTCTTATTTTTATACTCATTTGTAGAATAACTCAACCCTACAACAATAATATGGAACTTCGAGAGATGGATTTGTAAGTGTTTGAGTCCTTCTAATAGGGAGTTTAATTCGAATTTAACTTTTACTCGTATTAATGGAATTCTATAAGCTTTTCAAGTGCGGGTAAGCGGGTTTGAAAACATACATATAGTTCAAGAGCGATTTTGTTTAAGTTGATTTCCTAAATATAATTCTAAGGCTATGGGGTGTGGGGGTCAGCAAGGGTTAGGGAGGGCTGAGTTGGCGTCAACACCGAAGGGGAACACCGCTTCCCTCCATTCGGTTCAGTGACTTTAGGGACTTCTTCCCCCATCTCCCTGACTGCACACATGTCTCTATGTCTCTCTTATTTGTCACACCCCAACCGATGGCGGAAACATCGAGGCAGGATGAAAGAGATTGCTCATTGCTCATAATACTAATTGCGACAATAATTAATTAAACCAGATTTCATTTCAAAAGTAAAATATTCGAGCACAATACATGGAAATTCATATACAACAATAATCAAGGCAAAATTTGATACAACAATTATAAACCTAACGTCTATGTGTGTATCTCGTCATCAACACTACTCCAATTTCATGGCATCATCTTCATCAACCTGTAACATGTTTTAAAATAGAGTTCAATGCAAAAGCAAACGCGAGTACACAAGTTTGGTGAATACATAGCATAGGTATAGAATGTATAACTTGAATCCACATGGTAATTGTAAGCAAAGACTATACTAATCATGCACTACTAGATCAAACCGGAGTTTCCACAAAAGTTTACGAGATCGAGCTTCCCTCGTCGCAAAAGCGACAAGGCTAAAATGAGTATGATAATCTTAACATAACCCCGACGGGTGGTGTGCTACTCCTATAGCGCTATATATGTCAAGTTGGGCTAGCTAAGTTAATGATCAAGCATGTATAATTCTAGCATGTATCTAAGCATCACAAGCATCATGTATTAAGGATTGAGTATGTAAAAGCATGAATTTGTGATAAGTGTATTTTGATAAGTAAACATGTTACAACCCAAAAGTGAGAAAGCGGTAAATGGGTCAAGTGTACTCACGGTTTTTCTAAAGAGTTCCACTTAGAGAATCCCGCGAGCTTGTTGTGATTAGGGTTTGGCACCTTGTCCTTCTACAAGAAGAACATAGGTATGAGTAACGAGTTTTAACGGAAGAATCGATTATCGAGCATGATTTTGGAATAAAGAATAATAAAGTATTAAGATATATAATAAAATTCACTAGGTATAGCACTCGTTTTTGACACTATGATAACCCATATTGGTTGGATGTGATTTCATAGGTTCGAGACCTATTAGAATCGTAACGAGGAACTACACACTTTAGTGATAAAACTTATTAACTTGATAGGTGATTATGTATTCATTATGAAGTTTTGGTTTGATACATTATATAGTCCATAGATTTATATATAGTTACATAGTCATGTAGGAGGTGGGAGGATGAACCATCCACTTTGGAACCTCTTGGTGTCATGTAAATCAAGTAGGAGGTGGGAGGATTAACCATCCACTTTGGAACCTCAATTGGATTCACCACTACACAAGTGTCATAGATACAAGGAGGGTCATGAACATAGAAATACATAAACTACATAAAATAAAGAATTATTCACTAAAGCTTCATATCAACCGAGTAAGCAAACTAGGGTCGTGCATCTCGTACATCCTTCGTCGGGGATGTGGCGTAGCCTGGTTACTCTATGAAGGTTGAATAGGCCTTAGTGGTATAGGAAATCATCAGGTGTTGTGTGGACTTTTATGTGGGATAGCCCAAGCTAACCTTGTAGTCTCACTAACATCAAGTTCAAGACTTGGCAACACTTGTGAGCTAAAAGCTCTTTTAAAACAGAAAGTTTAGGGTGTTAGAACAGCCCTTAGGTAATATAAACAAGCTTGGTCAGACTTCCTTAATCATAAGTGTGATTAGGAGCACAAGAACTCAAGTTTGTTGAAGGTAAAACATAAGTTTTAAAAAGATTTGTTCAAAACAGAAAGTTTGGAGCCCTTTTCGGGGAACTTCCAAGTCTGAATTCTCCAAGGAGAGACCATGGAGTCAACCCCAAGGTTAATCCAAGTAAGTAGGAAAAAGAATCAAGTAAATCGGCCAAGAAATGAGTGAGTTATGCTCACTTTTGGGAGTGTTTAGTGGGCATTAACGCTTGAAACAAACCCAAACACACCCTTAAAAGTGGGCTGCCATTTTTTTTTTGCTAATTAAAGGTTATTAATTGGTTAATTTGTTACCTTTTAATGGGTTATGAACTTGTAATAAGGTGTGGCATGATATTCCTAATGTTTGGTTATTATAACCTAAGGTTTTATAAGCAAAAATAACATGTTTTGAAAAGATTAATCTAGACTAACACTTAACAAGTTTGTAACACATAACGAAGTGTCAAATAAGTGTTACTCTCGCGATTGAATGATTATAATTTCCGCGATTGAATAACCAAGTATCTTGTATGAATGAAATGCTTTAAGATTTACGATTACACGAGAATTGTTTACGAGTTAATTTATGATACAAAGTATGTTAATAAACATATGTATGAATCGATGTATAAACATGTATAAGTAATGTATATTCCACGTAAAAATTAATTTCATTACGATCAAAGTCTCGAATTTAGAATGATTCAAGATGAGATACGATTACAAAGGAAAGAGTTTTCGAAAATAGAAATATGATACAATCTTTCTAAAAACGGAAAGCTGCGAAAAGCGAGGCGTTACAGTCTCCCCTCCTTTAGGAAATTTCGTCCCAAAATTTAGAAAGATGCAACGAAATGATGCAGATACTTAGTCTTCATATCACTTTCCAGTTCCCAAGTGAATTCGGCGCCACGTCTACCTTCCCATCGAACCTTGACGATAGGAATTCGACTGCGCCTCAATTGTTTGATTCCTCGGTCCATGATTTCGACCGGTTTTTCCACGAAGTGCAATGTCCCGTTGATTTGAAGATCTTCGAGTGGAACTTGGAGTCCTTCTTCAGCTAGACATTTCTTGAGATATGAAACATGGAAGACAGGATGAGCGTTGTTGAGTTCTTGAGGTAGATCCAGTTGATACGCGACCTTGCCAATCCTTTCGAGAATCTTGAAAGGACCTACGTAGCGAGGAGCGAGTTTGCCTTTCTTACCGAAACGAACAACACCCTTCCAAGGGGATACCTTGAGAAGTACCTGATCACCAACATTAAATTCCAAAGGTTTGCGTCTCTTGTCGGCGTAACTCTTTTGACGACTTCGAGCTTTGAGAAGATTATCACGAATTTGTAGGATCTTGTCCGTTGTCTCTTGTATCAATTTGGGACCAGTGATCTAAACATCTCCAATCTCGTGCCAACAAATAGGCGAACGACACTTACGACCATACAATGCTTCAAATGGAGCCATTTGAATACTGCTTGATAACTATTATTGTACGAGAATTCTACCAAAGGTAAGTGTGAATCCCAATTGCCGCCAAAATCGATTACGCAAGAACGAAGCATATCCTCCAAAGTTTAGATTGTACACTCGGTTTGACCATCAGACTGAGGATGAAAAGCGGTGCTGAGGTTAAGAAGAGTGCAAGGGCGGATGGAAATGTTTGCCAAAGGCGGGAGGTGAAACGAGCGTCACGATCAGAGATAATATCGAGAGGAGTACCATGACGACTGATGACTTCATCCATGTAGATACAAGCCAATTTCTCGACTTTGTAATCTTCACGAATGGCGAGGAAATGAGCGGATTTGGTCAATCGGTCAATGATAAGCCATATACTGCCATGACCAGACGAAGTACGAGGCAATTTGGTGATAAAATCCATGGCAATGCTCTCCCATTTCCAGACAAGGACTTCTAGTTATTCGAGCAAACCAGAGGGACGTTGATGTTCGGCCTTGACTTTGGAACACGTAAGACACTTTGAGAAGTAAAGGGCAATATCTTTCTTCATCCCAGGCCACCAATAAGATGCTCGAAGATCATGATACATCTTGTCAGCGCCAGGATGAATGGAGTATCGGGATTTGTGGGCTTCGTCCATCAAGGTGTTTTGAAGGTTGAGACGATCGGGAATCCAAATGCGACCATGGTCGTAAAGGATACCATCGGCTTAGCTTCGAGTGGGTTTTCAACTCCATAATTCAATTCATTATCGAGGTTACCCTCATTAATAACGGCAAATTATGCTTGGCGACTTAACTCGTTGAGTTTTTCCATGATTTGGTAGAAACGAACACTCTTAACCTGTCACACCCCACCAAGGGGGAAAACACAAGGTGTGACGTCATGGAAGCATATGGTTATTGCAAACATAATAACCTATATTTTTAATAACATAATACACTGTTCGTTACAAAACATCGTCTTTAGGTAATACATTTATTCAAATTGAAATGACGAAAATTAAACTTCATTTTGCCCACATGTTTTTCCTTCTTTATTCTTGAAATTCAGAGAGAAAACCTAGTTACCTGAAAAACATGCTTGAAAAAGTCAACAAACGGTTGGTGAGGTTCACATGTTTATTAAGTTTATCAATGAAAATACCTTTTCCCGAGCCAATGCTTATATGTTGTGAATCAAGTCAACAATAATGTATCATACTTACCATGAGCCTATAATCAAACCTTGACTGAATGTAATGATTTGCCCCGACAATGTTTTATCGCGAAACATTGTAGTGACTATGGAAAATATGCAATCATTTACCACTACGGGCTAGTCGGCGCTACCGACCATGAAAGGGGGTGTCGGTCCAAATAGATCTATGCACATTTTCCATGGCTTATCCTAAAGCTAATGATTATAGTACCGGGGACTTATAGTGCGATAATTGAGTAACTCATGTGAATTGAATCTGGCTCAAATCGTAGTTTAGCATGTTTTTCCCCAAATTTATAAATAAGTAAAGAAAGGGGCCGTGAACACTCACCTTGAAATTTTGTCCTCGGTCTTTCCTTGTATCCTAAGGTACGTATTTTAGAAGTATGTCAATATCTTAATACTTCTATCAAGTATTCAACTTATGCTTCAGCATTCTACACATACTTATATTAAAAAAAATTTGTATGATTATTATTTACACATAAAAGTAATTGCATAAATGAGCACACATGGTGATGTAGTGTATTTAAACTAGCTACCTTTGAATGCCTATGGTATCCATTTATTCATGTCATAGTTTAATCATACCCAAGCCCCTGTGTTGCAAGTAGGTGTTAAAGACATGTACTCGTAAGTCAAATTTTTAGAACTATTTTTCCTTACATTCGAGCCAGATTCAGAGTACTTTGGGAAAAAAAACATTCTTTTGGATGATTTTATACTTAAAAAAAGTGGTGCACTTATATAGATTTTAACAAAAGCACACGTGTCTAACTTTTTAAGAGAAACTATGTTTATGTGACCATCAGTTTGGGAGTTATGGCCAAATATCAAAACATTCTACTCAAATAAGGGCAGCTTGTATATTTCCTTTTGTAGGTATCTTTTAAGGGTTTATGTGTTACAAAAAAAATATGATATTTTGTGGACTCAGGTTCCACTGAATACGGTGTTCTTTAAGCCCAACAACTTATCAAAATAAAAGATTTTGGCTTAGTTATGGTCACTTGAAACAACATTAAATTCTGCCAGCACTAGGTTACAGAATTTACCCTCTTTTTTTTTAACTTGTACTACTACTTAAAGTTCGTAGATACTCACATAAATGGTATTTAATAAACGCTAAACAATGTAGCTATCTTTATAAGAAAAATAGGTCAAAATCACATGGCATGACTAAGTTATAGCTTCTTAATTACAACTCTATATTCTGCCAGCATGTATTATGATAACTGGTTACTATTTTCACTTGCACCACCCTTTTTGCTCCTAGATTTTCACGTAAATGACTTGTTTTAAGCATGGAACATGTTAGGACATGCAAGTACTTTTATTTATTATATATCCTAGATCATATAAAGTTGTTTTGCATTACCAGTTTGTCATCAGCTTGCTCGTTATACAACTAGAAAACTAGGCATAAAATGAGTAAGACTTCAGGCTGGAGTTTACCTTGATGATGTCGGGTGCTCAAACACTTGTTGGGTTTGTAGTGTGTTTGGTCTCTGGATGGTTTTCTAATGTGACAAAAGTTTTAAGTTAGTGTAGGTTCTTGAGTGTAAAAATACGAGAACTAGGGAATGCGTAGTTTTTTTTACCTCTGAGTATGCGTCTACGCTAGCTAGAATCCATTAGAGAGGGGCTGGAAGCAACCTTGAATTGTCGGGTTTGGGGATATGAGGGGTGGTGGCAGCAGCTATGGGGGTGATCGAGTGTGAGAGTGATGAAGTGAGTTGGAATGATGGTGTCAAATGGCTAGAATCTGGTTGCTTAAATAGGTGGTGACCATGGTTGAATTTATCCTGTTGAGTTATTGTCATCAGAGAATGGTCTGGTTAGTATTAAATGGGGGGTGAGTTAACAAGATATTAAGTACTCCTAAGGATTTCTTCAATGATCATGCCATGTGACCTAGGCTTGTGAGGAGAGTGTTTAAGCCTCATAGGTGTATGGGAGGATAAGAATTCAGCAGGTATAATGGCTTGATAGTCATGTGCTCCTAGGATTTTATACATGTGAGTGTGGTGGTTGATGTTGGAATAAATAGGATGAGTAAATGAAGATTCTATGGTACAATATTGCTAGATTTGGAGATATATTTGGGCATGTGCATCAGTCGAGCATGGAGGGGTTGTTGTGTGTGATCTTCAATAAATGGTCATGTACTTGTACTAGGATACTATGATGTGCATATGTGGGCTTTAAATTGTATAAATTCTAGAGAGATAAGTTGTGGTTTCAGCCATGTGATGGAGGATGATCATTAATTGCTATTATGCATATTGTGTATCCCCAAGATATAAGGGAAAGATATATGAGCATGTGCTTGAATTTGATCCTAGTTCCTTAATGTTTGGTTTTTTTTCTTGCTTCAAAGGTATACTTATTTATGTATTGTTTCATGTATCAAATATTGTGATACGTAGGTTTGTAGGCCGATGGGAGAGGGATCACAGACTTTATTATTATTCTCTATTTACATTAAAAGTGAAAACTTCATAATGCATATTATTGAAAACACATATGACATCCAGACTTCATGATTATAACATGAGTTTGATTACACAGGATTACAATTACGGTGTTCACATAACATTTGTTTGCTAGGTGTCACATAACATGAGTCTTACGACTGAGTGCATCGGCCACAACATTCGCTTTACTAGGGTGGTAGCGAATATCGCAGTCGTAGTCGTTTAACAATTCTACCCAATGACGTTGACGCATGTTGAGTTCCTTTTGATCAAAGATATGTTGGAGGCTCTCATGGTCGGTGAAGACCGTACACTTTGTACCATAAAGGTAGTCCGCCAAATCTTTAATGCAAAAACAACTGCACCAAGTTCAAGGTCGTGCGTAGTATAGTTTTTCTCATGAATTTTGAGTTGTCTCGACGGTAGGTGATGACCTTGTCCCGTTGCATAAGAACGCAACCAAGACCTTGGTTTGAAGCATCGCAAAACACGACGAAATCGTCGTTTCCATCGGGGAGTGTAAGGATAGAAGTATTACAAAGCATGTCCTTGAGGGTTTGAAAAGTCTCCTCTTGTTTGGGACCCCAAACAAAAGGTTTATCTTTTTGGGTCAAAGACGTTAAAGGAACGATGATTTTAGAGAAGTTCGAGATGAAGCGACGATAATAACCAGCTAAGCCAAGAAATGAACGAATTTCAGAAGGCGATTTAGGTGCAATCCAATTCTTCATAGCTTCTATCTTTGCAGGGTTAACATGTATACCGAGTTCATTGACGGTGTGACCAAGGAACTGAACCTCTTTTAGCCAAAATTCACACTTGGAGAATTTGGCGTAAAGACGTTCGGTACGCAAAAGCTGAAGGATAAGTTGCAAATGCCGCCCATGTTCTTCTTTCGTCTTGAGTAGATGAGAATAATATGATTACGAAGCGATCGATAAAAGGCTTATACACGCGGTTCATGAGATCCATGAACACTTCAGGCGCGTTAGTCAAACCAAAAGGCATGACCACGAACTCGTAGTGCCCATAACGTGTGCGGAATGCAGTTTTAGGTACATCTTCTTCGAGAACTCAAAGTTGATGATAGCCAGAACGAAGGTCGATTTTCGAGAAACAAGGTGCACCTTGAAGTTGATCAAAGAGATCGTCGATAAGAGGAAGTGATATCGGTTTTTTACTGTAAGTTTGTTGAGTTCGCGATAGTCAATATACATCCGAAAGGATCCATCTTTCTTCTTGACGAATAGAACGGGAGCGCCCCAAGGAGAAGTACTAGGGCGTATGAAGCCTTTATCAAGAATCTCTTGAAGTTGTCTTGATAGCTCTTGCATTTCCGAGGGTGCTAAATGATAGGGAGCCTTCGCAACAGGAGTTGCGCTAGGGATGAGGTCAATACAAAAATCAACAGATCAAGGAGACGGAGGACCAGGAAGATACTCAGGAAAAACATCGGGAAATTGACAAACGATAGGGACATCACTTATGCTTGGGCCTTTGTCTTTCTTCTCCACAACGTGGGCAAGAAAGGCAAAGTACTCCCTACGTAAGTACATGTTCGCTTGGATACACGACATTAGCTTAAGACCTTTGGAAGGTTTCTCGCCATAGACGTGTAATGAATCATCGTTAGGAAGGGGAAGTCGAATGAACTTTTCAGAACAAACAACTTCGTCACGAACTCGCCTAAGCCAATCCATGCCTACTATGATATCGAAGCTTCCCAATTGCATGACAATGAGGTCAATCGAAAACGTATGATCATTAAGATTCAAGGAGCAATTAGAAAGGCCGAAATCAACGGTGATGGATTTCCCGTTAGCGACTTCGACTGTGAAAGGATTAGGCAATTTGGAACGTTCGCACTTAAGTAAAAGTTCAAATTCGACAGACACAAAACTTTTATCGGCACCAGTATCATATAGACATGAAGCATAAAATGGTTGACAAGGAACGTACCAGTAATGACGTCATTGGAGTTTTGAGCCTATGCAGAGGTAAGCATGAAGGCTCGTCCTTTTGCAGGCTGAGGCTGCTGTTGTTGTTGAAGTTGTTGCTGTTGGTTTAGTAGAGGACAAACATTTGCGAGATGGTTGGGATCGCCACATTTGTAACATGCTCGCACATGAGCATTCTGACGTTTCGGTTGAGGTTGGTTTCGGTTAGGGTTAGGCATGATGGCTTGATTGTTTTGGGGTTGGCAACAATGGCTAGCGAAATGCCCCATCCTGTTACAGTTGGCGCATTTTCTACACGGGGTGGATGGGAGATGGTGGTAGGTGCACCGTTCACACTTAGGGCAAGTACCGGTGTAGTTTCGCTTGGGTGGCTCAGTGTTTTGGTTGGTTGAGACGGCGTTTGGTGGTGCGGGGTTGAGTGGAGTGACGACCGCGCAATTCTGAACAGAAGCCTTTCGCTTCTTGTTCCGGTTGTTTTGTTTCTTGGCTTGGGAGGGAGCTGACTCGGTAGAGGTGGTGGTACCAGCGGTGGCTTGGTGCACATGCTTCGTGGAGACCTTGTCGTAGGTTCCATGACGAATGCAATTGTGGTTCATTTCAATCGTGATGCAATAAGCATCTTTGAGGGTTTTGGGGCTAGCGACGGCGACATGGTTCGTCAATACAGGTGAGAGGCAACGAATGAGTTTGGCGATTGCCTTGGGGACGGTATCCACTTGCCCAGGGCAAAGGATACTTGTCACACCCCAACCGATGGCGGAAACATCGGGATGAGACGAAAACTAGATTGCAAGGGACTTCATAACGCTAATAGTGACAGGTATTTAATAATTACTTTTTACGTTGATTGAACTAGGAATGCCACAAGTTTAATAAATAATGTACAATAAATATTCAAATAAATACCTTTCATTTTATTAAAATGATTTTTGTACAAGTATTGGAATCGAGATACAACAGGATTGAAAATAATTTACAATACAACGAACATTAAAATTTAAACGCGTTTCTAGGCAATCCTACTAGATTCATCGGTCACAATCCTGCAACATGTAATAAAAGCATGGATCAGTATAAAAGCACTGGCGAGCATACAAGTTTGAATATAAGTATATGTATAAAAGTTTGTCTCAAATCCACATAGCATTTTATATTTAAGTAGAACGAGCATACATAAACAACTTACGCAAAGCAAATAGTATGTCACACCCCGACCCGCAGCGGAAAAGGTGATCGGGGCATAATTGGGTTATCATCAAAGCTCATGACATTTATTATATGTTTCATATTCATTAATACAATTTAATGGAAATAAATTATACAACATCTTCTAACTATCAGTCTAAGCTTCTTGGTTCTCTTCTAAGGCATATCCTATGTTTTCCTTGCTTCAACCTGTCCACCTGTATCATGTGTAAAAAGGTTTTTTGGATCAACATAATGTTGGCGAGTGAATCCTATGGAAAAACATTTGAACGAGTTTATCCAATTGATTATAAATAATGTGCATACCTCATATGAGTAAATGTAGATGTAAATTTATTCACACAACACATAATATTGAATATTGAACATACAAACACCAAATGATTGTTTTGAGGCACGCGTTGTTCTTACGAACTGATGGGCCTAATGTATGAGTTTTGAGGCACGCGTTGTTCTCGTCTCACACGAGGAACTGATGGGCCTAATAAATGAGTTTTAAGGCGCGCGTTGTTCTCGTCTCACACGAGGAACTGATGGGCCTAATAAATGAGTTTTAAGGCACGCGTTGTTCTCGTCTCCCACGAGGAACTGATGGGCCTAAAATAATTTGCATACAACTTTGACAATATGTAATACATCACAACCAACCAATAGTTACATTCTAATTTAGTTCATATAATGGTATAGCACGAATTTGCATAAGAGAATTAGTTTAAGCGACACATGATACACCCCAAAACATGAATAAAAAGGGGAGTTTGTAAGAATTCACTCACATTGGGTGCGTTCGGTTGATGAGGTTGAATGCACGCGAAATGGTGTTAACCACGAGTGAAATTAATCCTAGATAAATCGCATAATGGTTCGGTAAGTAAACGGGTTTTATGAATCTATTTTAGTAGGATTGTTGGGTGTATTTTTGTGAATTTGAGGCTATTTTCAAACCTTAAAAATGTTATTTTTAAATATTTATAATTGATTTTTAATTAAAATAATTAAATAAAATAATAAAAAAATATTTTATTTTTGCTACAGTAATATTGACCGTTGACGTTGACTGACTGTTTGACCGGTTCAATGGCATTTTGTTGTGCGCCGGGTGAGGCTCGAACCCGGGACCTTCCGTACGCGTGCACGCAGCTCTACCAACTGAGCTACGTGTCTAACCCGTTATATATCCGATTTTAATTATATATATATATTAATTAGAATTAACAGAATCCTTTATTATTAAAAATGAATTAAGTCTCGAGAACCGGCGCGCTCCACAGGTCTCGAACCCGGGACCTGTGGGTTAGCGGACACACACTCCACCGCTGGACTGTGTGTCACACTTGGTTATAACTCGGTTATCAATATACTTAACATATACTCAAGGCGACTCCGGTTCAGTTTGCAAAAAAAAAGATTTTTATCCAGGCGGCGTGTGTGAAACCGGAATCGAACTCGTGACCTTAGCGTTAAAAGTGCACACAGTCCACCGCTGGACTGTGTGTCTAACCCGGTAAATAACTTGATTTTAATTATACTTAACCATTACCGAAATGTCGTCTTCTTCACTGTTTTTAACCGGAAGTGACGACTGACTGGTTCGAAAGGTTGATTCATGCTCTTTTAGCGTTTAATGATCAATTACAAATGAGATAAAAGTAAAAAGGGAATGAATTAAGCGTGAGATGTACCGACTGGTTTTACTCTGTTTTCCGGCAGAACTCCGGCGACAGAATCCTTTTTCCGGCGACAAGTCTCTTGCAGCAGAGAGTCTTCCGAAAGGTTACAAAGGTTGTGGGTGACTTCGGTGAAAGTTTAGGGGGTTCAGTAAACTCAGAGATTACTGATACGGTTTTCCGGCGAGGTAATAAAAATTTCCGGCGAGTGAGTCTTGTGTTTCCGGCGACTAGCGTTGAAACAGAGAGTGAGCGATGAGAGTATGGTTTAGAGGTGTGAGAGTGATGAGATGGGTTGTGCGGGTTAAACATCTTGCGGACGTCGGTTATTTATAAGTGTTTTCCGAACCGAAACGAGTCGGTTCCAAAGGTAGGTTCATGATTGGCGTAAACATGGAAAGGAATTACAAATACACGTCCCGGTCAATTAGGATTCATGAAAAAGGAAGGATTTACAGGCTGTTTACGCGTGAAGTTCTTTTGGGCGGCAATTCACTGAATTTGACTTCCTAACTTGAATATTTGAATTAATTGATTCTCTTCATTAACAGAAAATCAAAGTGGCGGAGTGGTTTATGGTGTGTGAGTTAAGTGTTTGGTTGAACCGGTATAGACCCGAGTTCGAAACCCGGCATGATTAAAACATTTTTATTTTGTTATTTTTATCAGTTTTTCAAAAACTAAATATATATCCCCGCATAATAATTGATTACGGATCGTTTAAAATTATTTTGGGCATTTAATTCGCAACGAAAAAAATTTGACTGACTGTTCGGTTGATAAACGGAGCGGGTTTGGTAAATCCGTTTTTGACGGATGTTACAGTATCCCCTGCTTTTTAGAAATTTCGTCCCGAAATTTAATTAGGGATATAATTGACTAAAAGAATGATGGTGTTGAGTTTGCCGGTTACATTTTTAGAAGAAAATTAGGGTTTAGGTTTTTGTTTGAGGCGGTAACGTTCCTTGTAAAGGTTAAGTATCCTAATACAGGAATCGCTTTTTGTTGCCTACTGTATAAGTTTTGTTAAGCAGGAATGATTCGCTAAAATGATAACATGCATAAGAGTTTGAATATGCTTAGGGTTATTTCCTAAGGCAAAAATTCTACAATCTACACAAATAAACACAACAACTAACAATCGTATCCACATTCTGATAGCATATATGTTTGAATGGTGATGGTTCCTCTCTCGCTTGTTATGATGGAGAGGTTAGTTTATGTAGAAATGGAACACAATCCAATTTCTTTAAATAGTGAGATGATGTAATTGTAACACAAATTTCAACCAAGGCAATACTAAATCCTACATGGAACTTCTCATAACCGCCTGATAACGCCTCTGATCCTTTGGCAAGAATACTTATATATAGGAAGTACCAGCGGCGTATCCACCATATTCTTGTCAAATTTTCATTGGTTTTATCAGTGAATTATGATTAGTCCTATAACTCTACAACCAATACATCAAACATAAAAATACTGAAATGAAATATATCTTGTGCGATTAAGGCTCAATCAAACGGAGCCGATCGTATTGTATGTACTGAAAATGAAATTGTCTGTGTGCTCAAGGCTCAATCAAACGGAGCCGAGCTTATTGCATGTATTGAAGATGAATAACTTAATCACAACAAACAACCTATGCATGGAACCTCTCATAACCGACTGATAATACCTCCGATCATTTGACAAGAATACTTATATATAGGAAGTACCAGCGGCGTATCCACCATATTCTTGTCAAATTCTCGTTGACTTTATCCGCAAGTTATGATTAGTTCTATGCGACTCTACAACATAAACAACACAACAACCAGCGATTGAGTCTTAATTCTGATAGTATCCGTGTTTGACAAAACCTCTCTCGTTTAATATGATGGAGAGGTTAGTCTATGTAGAAGTGAGACACAACTCAACTTCTTTAAATGATGAAACTGAAATATGCCGTGAAGTATGATGATATGAATAATGAGTATAAAACAAACTGAACTAGTAATTTGCATTAAAATTTCTTGGGTAAAATTCCAACTGAGATACATGAAAATCGAGATATAAACATAAAAACTAAGTGATTGGAGTTGAATCTTGATTCTTGGTGAGAGAAGGCTAGTTAAGTGGTTGGTTTGGTCCGTTAACATCTTCAACAGGATTGGCATTGATGTTATAAACTCTTCCCCTTGCTGGCGGTGGAGCTGGATTTGCTTGGTTTGCTTGGTTAACTGGGTTTGCTTGAGCTTGGGCATTTATGATGTTAACCAAACGAGGGCACGTGTTTCTAAAATGGGTAGGGTCGCCACAATTGAAACAAGCTCGAACATATGGGTACATGGGGTATTGAGGTTGTTGATATGTTTGGATCATGGGTTGAGTAGGGGTTGAGGTTTGGTTTTGAGGGGTGCGGCAAACGTTGCTCGAATGACCGTAGCGTCCACAATTCGCACAAAGTCGACAGGGTAAGGTAGATGGATGGTGATAGAAACAGGTGTTGCATTGAGGGTGAGGTCCAATGTAAGGTTTCTTGTTTGGGTAAGTTGAGTTGGGTGCTACTTGAGCGTTTGGGATAGTTTGAGGAGGTACAACTTGCGAAGCTGGTTGGTTACGTTGGGTGACGGCGAAGATTTGCCCATCACGTTTTCTCTTAGAAGTAGGTGGTGTAAAGGATTCGGTTCGGGTGTGGTTTGAGGTTTCGGTTTTATCCTTCTTCTTTTCCTCTTTGAAATCTTTGTTTCGTATTCGGTTCTCAGTGAGCGCGGTGGCTAGCTCCATTGCTGCTTCCAAAGTTGCAGGCGAGGTACTTATTACAGAGTCTTGAATCTTTGATGGGAGACCACGAATGTAGTGCTCGATCAAACGGTAGAGGGGAGTAAACAAATTGGGAACCATTTGATTTAACTCAAGGAATCTCTTGTTGTATGTGGTGTGGTCGCCTTCCTTTTGTTTTAAAGCATGAAACTCGTCCTCCAATTTCTTGATTTCACTTCTTGGGCAAAACCGTCTTGTCATGATTCCCTTCAACTCTTCCCAAGTCAAGGTCATAGTTTCTTCAACACCACGTTTGGTCTTTTCTGTATTCCACCATGTGAGTGCCGTTCCAAGTAAGCGACCGGTAGCATAACGCACTTTGCGATCATCGGGGCAATCGCAATTTAGAAAAGTGTTCTCCATTTCTTCGAACCAATGGAGGAGAGCGGTGACACCTTCAGTACCTTCGTATTTTGGAGGATCGCAGGATTTGAAATGTTTGTAGGTGCATTTAGTGACTGAAGGATTGATAGTGATTTGATCTTCTTGCTGAGTTGGGTTAACGGAATTAGTGGTAAGGGCTTGTTGAACTTGAACTACGATGTTGGGTATTATGGTCGCCATTTGCTGAGCGATTTGGGTAGCCATGCGTTCACGGGCTTTTCCTGCTCTCATTTTCCTACGAGCGAGGCTAGAAGACATCTACAAGGAATACATGTCAAGAGTATGAGTTGAATGCCTTTGGGATCGTGGGTCGTGTTTGGGATTAAACGTTCATAAAATAATTATAGAAAAATAAATCTACTACATCCATAGGATGTCTTGGGCTTTGCTTGCTGTTAGGCCCGTCATGCCGCCATACTTTACCTGTGTAATCATGTGGGCCCCCATGAATACCGGTTTTTCATATGGTTCGCACGGTTTCTGCCTGATTGCGTACACAAAACCCGGAGAAAATCGAAAAATATGTATACAACGTGTGATATTCGGAATGTGTCCAGGTGTAGACACGGTGACATCTCAAAGTGAGGTTAGTTCGAACGACGTTTGGTGTGGCATGCTTTGGCCTAATAGGTCCGTCGTACTCTCATCGTTAGTCCCCAGGTAGGCAAACTGGTCCGTTATTTTGGATTTATACGAATGCCAACCTAGACAGGACGTTCCGACTACCGGTACTTGTACCCTTCCAGTTACTACATGCCCGTCGCAAAACTTACTTTGATGAGATTTGAAAATTGCATAAAATCTTTGGATACTGAGAGTATGAAAATAAATTGAATACATGAACATCGTTATATGTATATATGTATAATGAATGAGCATGTATGTTTGACTGAAATGTAAACAAATATGAAACAAATAAATATCACAAGTTTGTATGTAACCACCTAATCAATTAAAAATTTAGGCAGACTATAGTATAGGTTTCAAGGGTCTAATAACCTATCCTATATTCCTATAGTCATGGCTCTGATACCAATCGTCACACCCCGACCCGCAGCGGAAAAGGTGATCGGGGCATAATTGGGTTATCATCAAAGCTCATGACATTTATTATATGTTTCATATTCATTAATACAATTTAATGGAAATAAATTATACAACATCTTCTAACTATCAGTCTAAGCTTCTTGGTTCTCTTCTAAGGCATATCCTATGTTTTCCTTGCTTCAACCTGTCCACCTGTATCATGTGTAAAAAGGTTTTTTGGATCAACATAATGTTGGCGAGTGAATCCTATGGAAAAACATTTGAACGAGTTTATCCAATTGATTATAAATAATGTGCATACCTCATATGAGTAAATGTAGATGTAAATTTATTCACACAACACATAATATTGAATATTGAACATACAAACACCAAATGATTGTTTTGAGGCACGCGTTGTTCTTACGAACTGATGGGCCTAATGTATGAGTTTTGAGGCACGCGTTGTTCTCGTCTCACACGAGGAACTGATGGGCCTAATAAATGAGTTTTAAGGCGCGCGTTGTTCTCGTCTCACACGAGGAACTGATGGGCCTAATAAATGAGTTTTAAGGCACGCGTTGTTCTCGTCTCCCACGAGGAACTGATGGGCCTAAAATAATTTGCATACAACTTTGACAATATGTAATACATCACAACCAACCAATAGTTACATTCTAATTTAGTTCATATAATGGTATAGCACGAATTTGCATAAGAGAATTAGTTTAAGCGACACATGATACACCCCAAAACATGAATAAAAAGGGGAGTTTGTAAGAATTCACTCACATTGGGTGCGTTCGGTTGATGAGGTTGAATGCACGCGAAATGGTGTTAACCACGAGTGAAATTAATCCTAGATAAATCGCATAATGGTTCGGTAAGTAAACGGGTTTTATGAATCTATTTTAGTAGGATTGTTGGGTGTATTTTTGTGAATTTGAGGCTATTTTCAAACCTTAAAAATGTTATTTTTAAATATTTATAATTGATTTTTAATTAAAATAATTAAATAAAAATAATAAAAAAATATTTTATTTTTGCTACAGTAATATTGACCGTTGACGTTGACTGACTGTTTGACCGGTTCAATGGCATTTTGTTGTGCGCCGGGTGAGGCTCGAACCCGGGACCTTCCGTACGCGTGCACGCAGCTCTACCAACTGAGCTACGTGTCTAACCCGTTATATATCCGATTTTAATTATATATATATATTAATTAGAATTAACAGAATCCTTTATTATTAAAAATGAATTAAGTCTCGAGAACCGGCGCGCTCCACAGGTCTCGAACCCGGGACCTGTGGGTTAGCGGACACACACTCCACCGCTGGACTGTGTGTCACACTTGGTTATAACTCGGTTATCAATATACTTAACATATACTCAAGGCGACTCCGGTTCAGTTTGCAAAAAAAAAGATTTTTATCCAGGCGGCGTGTGTGAAACCGGAATCGAACTCGTGACCTTAGCGTTAAAAGTGCACACAGTCCACCGCTGGACTGTGTGTCTAACCCGGTAAATAACTTGATTTTAATTATACTTAACCATTACCGAAATGTCGTCTTCTTCACTGTTTTTAACCGGAAGTGACGACTGACTGGTTCGAAAGGTTGATTCATGCTCTTTTAGCGTTTAATGATCAATTACAAATGAGATAAAAGTAAAAAGGGAATGAATTAAGCGTGAGATGTACCGACTGGTTTTACTCTGTTTTCCGGCAGAACTCCGGCGACAGAATCCTTTTTCCGGCGACAAGTCTCTTGCAGCAGAGAGTCTTCCGAAAGGTTACAAAGGTTGTGGGTGACTTCGGTGAAAGTTTAGGGGGTTCAGTAAACTCAGAGATTACTGATACGGTTTTCCGGCGAGGTAATAAAAATTTCCGGCGAGTGAGTCTTGTGTTTCCGGCGACTAGCGTTGAAACAGAGAGTGAGCGATGAGAGTATGGTTTAGAGGTGTGAGAGTGATGAGATGGGTTGTGCGGGTTAAACATCTTGCGGACGTCGGTTATTTATAAGTGTTTTCCGAACCGAAACGAGTCGGTTCCAAAGGTAGGTTCATGATTGGCGTAAACATGGAAAGGAATTACAAATACACGTCCCGGTCAATTAGGATTCATGAAAAAGGAAGGATTTACAGGCTGTTTACGCGTGAAGTTCTTTTGGGCGGCAATTCACTGAATTTGACTTCCTAACTTGAATATTTGAATTAATTGATTCTCTTCATTAACAGAAAATCAAAGTGGCGGAGTGGTTTATGGTGTGTGAGTTAAGTGTTTGGTTGAACCGGTATAGACCCGAGTTCGAAACCCGGCATGATTAAAACATTTTTATTTTGTTATTTTTATCAGTTTTTCAAAAACTAAATATATATCCCCGCATAATAATTGATTACGGATCGTTTAAAATTATTTTGGGCATTTAATTCGCAACGAAAAAAATTTGACTGACTGTTCGGTTGATAAACGGAGCGGGTTTGGTAAATCCGTTTTTGACGGATGTTACATAGTATATAATTAATTTTTTTAACTAGCATGCATAACAACCTTAGCTTAACAATATCATGGAAGTACAAGTTGAAACTAACAAGCATAAACAACATAAGCATAACAATGAACGTGTTCGATGGTTTGTGTTTAATTATAATCGATTGCGTAAAGTGGATTTTGTATACATGTTGCACCCAAAAATACGTTAAAGTGTAAAAAGGGGTCGAGTATGCTCACAGTTTTGCAAAGTTTCCTTTGGTGATTCCGTGAAGAGTTGGAGCTTGGAGCTTCAAAGTTTCCTTTAAAACACTTAGTGTTTTCTTTTAAAACTCTTAGAGTTCTCTTCCTTGCTTGGAAGAGAGAAGTAGAGAGGTTGAGAGAAGAATGGTTGGAAAACTTAGTGTCCTTTAGAATTCTTAGGATTTTTTATTTAGAGAGATTGAGAGAATTAGAGAGATGGAGAGAAGAATGGTGTGAAGAAAATGGTAGAAGGAGGCTGGTATTTATAGGTAGAGAAGGTGGAAAAGGGTGAAATATGATTGGTTAAAAAAGTGGAAGAGGATTGAAAAGATTATTGGTGGAGAAAGGAGGTGAAAAAGGGTGAAATATGATTTGTTAAAAAAGGTGGAAGAGGATTAAAAAGATGATTGGTTGAGAAAGGAGGTGGAAAATGTTAAAATATGAATGCTTAAAGAAGGTGGAAGAGGATTGATGAGGTGGAAAGATGATTGGTATATTTCTTGGTATTTCTTGAGTATTTATTATGTAATTGAGTATATAAAAAGTATAAAAGTATAATTCAAGAATTGAGGATGTGCGTATAAGTATTTATACGTATAATTGTGTCGGTTTGCATATATATACGTAGTTAAAAATGATCGGTTATATGAATAAAAAAATATGTATAAAATATGAATTTTATTATGATTAACGCCTCGAATTGTGAGATTTAAATTAAAATACGAATGTAAGGTTTCCAAAATTAGAAGACGAATACGAACATTTTTAAAATAGAAATACGAAGATACGAGTCGTTACACGAATAGATTAATAATATATATATATATATATATTATGTTTTAATGCCTCGAATTATGATACAAATATTTATTTTCTAAAATAAGGATGCGAAAAAGCGAGGCGTTACAATACTCAACTATTTGAAACACGCGATCATTCTTCGGCGTCGCTTCCCTGTTGGGTGAGATTCCAGAATTCGTTTTTGAGTTTCTGGGTCTCGTGAGGAGGACAGAATTGGTCCTTCATGAGCTGCTTTAGCTCTTCCCAAGGTAATGCGTGGGCTGCTTCATTGCCACGATTATTTCTTTGAGTGGTCCACCACTCGAGGGCTCTCTCACGAAAGAAACCTGTGGCGTTCAAGGTTCGGAGCTCATCGGGGCATCCGATTTGCAAAAAGGTGAGTTCGATCGCGTCGAATGTCACACCCCGACCCGCAGCGGAAAAAGGTGATCGGGGCATAATTGGGTTATCATCAAAGCTCATGACATTTATTATGTCGTTTTATATTCATTAATACAATTTAATGGGAAATATACATTCATAATTACATCATGTCCTAAACATCATTCTAGACTTCATTGTTTTCTTCTAAGGCATTTCCTATGTTTTCCTTGCTTCATCCTGTTCACCTGTATCATGTGTAAAAATGGTTTTTGGATCAACAAAAAGTTGGCGAGTGAATCCGATGAAAAACATTTGAACAAGTTTATTGAATTGATTATAAAATAAAGTGCACAACCACAATGAGTAAATATCGATGTAAACTTATTCACCAATCATTTAATATTAAATAATGCACACACATACAATAATAAATTGTTTTGAGGCACGCGTTGCTCAACCCGTCTCTCACGAGGAACTGATGGGCCTAATGAATGATTTGCATACAACTTGACATTATGAAATACATAACTATAAACAATATATACATTCTAAGTTTAGATCACAATATGGTATGGCACAAGTTTAAATAAACGAGTTAATTTTTGTGACACATGACACACCCCAAAACGTGTAATTAAAAATGGGAGTTGTAAGATTCACTCACATTGGGTGCGTTCGGTTGATGATGTTGAATGCGCACGAAGTTGGTTTTAACCACGAGTGAAACTAACCTAGATAATGGCATAATGGTTCGGTAAGTAAGCGGATTTTATTAATCAATTTTAGTAGGATTGTTGGATATATTTTTGTGAGTTTAAGGCTATTTTCTAACCTTAAAAATGTTATTTTTAAGTATTTTTAATGTAAATAAATACATAAAAGTAAATAAAAAAAAATGTTGATTTTTGACTGTTGACCTGTTGACTTGTTGACCGTTGACCGATTTTATTGTGTAATTGTGTGCGCCGGGTGAGGCTCGAACTCGAGACCTCCCGTTCGCGTGCACGCAGCTCTACCAACTGAGCTACGTGTCTAACCCGAAATATTTCTGTTTTTAATTATATTTATACCTTAATTGAATTAATCAGAAAATCATTTATTTCAAAAACGATTTAAATGACTCGCTCGGTGTTCTCCACAGGTCTCGAACCCGGGACCTGTGGTTTAGGTTAACACACAGTCCACCGCTGGACTGTGTGTCTAACTTGTTAAATAATCTGATTTTTATTATACATATATACAAACTAAATAATTTCATTTCTGCCTTATATAAAAAGTTTGATATTTGTTCGGACCGGTGCGGTAGTCTGGAATCGAACTCGTGACATGTGATTTAAACGTTCACACAGTCCACCACTGCACTGTGTGTCTTTCTTGGTTATTATTCCGGTTTTTATTAAACTTAACATTTATAAGCAGTGGGTCCGGTTCAGTTAAAAAAAAGGAACATTTTTTATTAAGGCGGGTGTGCGTGGGACAAGAATCGAACTCGGGACGTAAGCGTGTTTATTTGCACACAGTCCACCGCTGGACTGTGTGTCTAACCCGGGATATATCTTGATTTTAATTAAACATATACAATACTGAAACTTCGTCTTCTTCGTTAGACTTAACCAGAATCGGTGTCTGACTGGTTCAACGATTTTAATCATGTTCCTTAGTGTGTTGTGATTAATTACATGTGCGATAAATAAAAGAACGAGAGATTAAGTGTAAGATATACCGAACAGTGGCTCCTCTGTTTCGCCGGCGAAGCTCCGATGTCAGCAGGTTATTCCGGCGACGTGTGTCTTGCGGCAGAGGGTCTTCAGCGAGTTTGAGATGAGTGTGGGTGGCTTCGGTATGAGCTCTGGGTGTTCAGTAAGGCTCAGAGGTGAAAGGCTCGGTTTTCCGGCGAGTTGCAGAAATTTTCCGGCGAGTTTGTTCTTGCCGATTAAGGACTTGTAGAGGGGTTTACAAGTGTATTGAGGGCTGATTCGAGTGAATAACAAATTGGGATTTTCCTGACTGAAGGTATCTTTACGTGAATGTGAAATTAAGTTTTCGGTTATGAATTTTATGACTCATGAATGCAATTGAGTCAAGTCTTCGGTTATAACCGGCGCTTGTCATCCGTTATACTTGCTTGATTCCGGAGTCAAAGGAAAACGGTCGAAAATCGCGTATTTTCCAGCGACTGCGGATTTGGGCGCGTTGAGTGACTGGATTTGACTTCCAGTATTACTATATGTATTAAATGTTTTAATAAATCAACAAACATCACAAGTGGCGGAGTGGTTGAGTGCGTGTGTGTTAAGGCATTGTGCTGAATCCGGTTGACCCGGGTTCGAAACCCGGCAGCAGCCTTTTATTTTTATTTCATTATTTTAAATACTTTTTCAAATATAAATTATATATTCTAATATACTTATTAATTATGTATCGCTTAAAACTAAATTTGGACATTAAATACGCAACGAAATTTTTAACTGATTGTTCGGTTAATAAACGGAGCGGGTTTGGTAAATCCGGTTTTTGACGGATGTTACATCGAACCAGTTCATATGGCAGTAGCGCCATCGTTTCCAGTGAATTCCATGGACTTACAAGCCATGAACTGTTTGAACTGGAACGTTGCTTTGGGAGGGTCCACCTTTGAGTCAACGGAGGACTTGGGGGTTTCATGGACGGTTTGGATTTGGCTTACGATGTTTGGGATGATTTAGCTATCTGCTCGGCCATTTGTTCTGCGACTAATCCTACCAATTCCTACTTGGAGATTGAGTCCCCTTGGTTGTTTGAAACCCTCTTGGAGCCCTTAGATTTCTTTGAAGAACTTGGAGAGGACATCTAGGGTTGAAATAGAAAGGAAAAGGGATGAGACTTGATCATAATGTAAAAATAAGTTTTTGCATGTATAAGCATGGATAATTCACGTATGTTGCATGTATTTGACGAGTATTTAACGAGTATTCAATAAGTATAACCACGTATGAATGCGTATAAAGAGTATAAATTTAGTTTGTTCACGAGGATTATTATTGTTTTTTATTGCGGGAGACGTACGAATTGTGTAACGGTTCGAAACGAATAAGGTAACAAGTATAAAATCACATAAAAATTGAGATAACATAAAAGATTGGCTCAATAAAACATGGGATTGTTTCGGGTAGAGAAACGTCGACTATTCCAAAGTGATTCGTAAGATCTTTCGAGTTAGAGAACATGCTTTGGCCTAATAGGTAAAACGCTCTCGTCGAGAAGCGATTAATGGCATTTTACCCTTCCAGTTACTACATGTTTCTAGTCGATCGAAAATTCGAGACTTTGGCTAGATTGAAAATCAAGGAACAGGACTTAACTGACAAGGTGCGGGTTTCAACCCTAACTTGACGATTTCGTACCCTAAGTGTGGTTGCTTCCTACTAAACGAGGACCATATTCCGACTCGTTTGTAAGATCCACTAGAGTATGAAATGGAAGTTTTCCATCAAGATGTGGATATCACTCCTAACTTGATGGTATAACTTCGTGAAAATCGAATACGCGGAATGAGGGATTTCACCAAAAATTGCAAGTCATTGGACCTATCTTGGTACAAATCGCCCCGTTTGCATCATGAGTTCCTTCAAGTGTATTGTGTAAACGTCTTAGGAAGGAAGTTATGTAAGTTTTAAGACCAAAGGAAAAGGAAGAAGCAATGAAGGAAGAATAAAGTTTTAAGCATAACATAGGAATGATCAAAAATGGACATTTAAACTATAGACTAGGTCGAACATGGCAATTCTACCTAATTTCCTATAGTTATGCCTCAGATACCAATATGTCACACCCCAACCGTTGGCGGAAACATCGAGGCGGGATGAAAGAGATTGTTCATTGCTCGTAATACTAATTGCGATAATATTTAATTAAACCGGATTTCATTTCATAAGTAAAATATTCGAGTACAATACATGGAAATTCAAATACAACAATAATCAAGGCAAAATTTGATACAACAATTATAAACCTAACGTCTATGTGTGTATCTAGTCATCAACACTACTCCAATTTCATGGCATCATCTTCATCAACCTGTAACATGTTTTAAAATAGAGTTCAATGCAAAAGCAAACGCGATTACACAAGTTTGGTGAATACATAGCATAGGTATAAAATGTATAACTCGAATCCACATGGTAATTGTAAGCAAAGACTATACTAATCATGCACTACTAGATCAAACCCGAGTTTCCACAAAAGTTTACGAGATCGAGCTTCCCTCGTCGCAAAAGCGACAAGGCTAAAATGAGTATGATAATCTTAACATAACCCCGACGGGTGGTGTGCTACTCCTATAGCGCTATATATGTCAAGTTGGGCTAGCTAAGTTAATGATCAAGCATGTATAATTCTAGCATGTATCTATGCATAACAAGCATCATGTATTAAGGATTGAGTATGTAAAAGCATGAATTTGTGATAAGTGTATTTTGATAAGTAAACATGTTACAACCCAAAATTGAGAAAACGGTAAATGGGTTGAGTGTACTCACGGTTTTGCTAAATAGTTCCACTTAGAGAATCCTGCGAGCTAGTTGTGATTAGGGTTTGGCACCTTGTCCTTCTACAAGAAGAACATAGGTATGAGTAACGAGTTTTAACGGAAGATCAGATTATCGAGCATGATTACGAAATAAAGAATAATATAGTATTAAGATATATAAAAATAGTCACTAGGTATAGCTCTCGTTTTTGACACTATGATAACCCATATGGGTTGGATGTGATTTCATAGGTTCGGGACCTGTTAGAATCGTAATGAGGAACTACACACTTTAGTGATAAAACTTATTAACTTGATAGGTGATTACGTATTCATTATGAAGTTTTTGGTTTGATACATTATATAGTCCATAGATTTATATATAGTTACATAGTCATGTAGGAGGTGGGAGGATGAACCATCCACTTTGGAACCTCTTGGTGTCATGTAAGTCAAGTAGGAGGTGGGAGGATTAACCATCCACTTTGGAACCTCGATTGGATTCACCACTACACAAGTGTAATAGACATAAGGAGGGTCATGAACATAGAATTACATAAACTACATAAAATAAAGAATTCTTCACTAAAGCTTCATATCAACTGAGTAAACAAACTAGGGTCGTGCATCCCATACATCCTTCGTCGGGGACGTGGCGTAGCCTTGTTACTCTATGAAGGTCGAATAGGCCTTAGTGGTATTGGAAATCATCAAGTGTTGTGTGGACTTTTATGTAGGATTGCCCAAGCTAACCTTGTAGTCTCACTAACATCAAGTTCAAGACTTGGCAACACTTGTGAGCTAAAAGCTCTTTGAAAACAGAACGTTTAGGGTGTTAGAACAGCCCTGAGGTTATATAAACAAGCTTGGTTAGGCTTCCTTAATCATAAGTGTGATTAGGAGCACAAGAACTCAAGTTTGTTGAAGCTAAAACATAAGTTTTAAAAAGATTTGTTCAAAACAGAAAGTTTGGAGCCCTTTTCGGGGAATTTCCAGGTCTGAATTCTCCAAGGAGAGACCATGGAGTCATACCAAGGTTAATCCAAGTAAGTAGGAAAAAGAATCAAGTAAATCGGCCAAGAAATGAGTGAGTTATGCTCACTTTTGTAAGATGTGTTGAATCTGCTCGAACTCTTGATCTCAGCCACGATTTGAAGTGTTTGAGAGTGAATGAGAGAGTGTTTAGAAAGTGAAAAATGCTTGGAGGAGGCTTGGGTTATATAGGGTATGGATTAGGGTTTCATTGGGTTGGGCTTTGGGAGTGTTTAGTGGGCATTAACGCTTGAAACAAACCCAAACACACCCTTAAAAGTGAGCTGCCATTTTTTTTTGCTAATTAAAGGTTATTAATTGGTTAATTTGTTACCTTTTAATGGGTTATGAACTTGTAATAAGGTGTGGCATGATATTCCTAATGTTTGGTTAGTATAACATAAGGTTTTATAAGCAAAAATAACATGTTTTGAAAAGATTAATCTAGACTAACACTTAACAAGTTTGTAACACATAACGAAGTGTCAAATAAGTGTAACTCTCGCGATTGAATGATTATAATTTCCACGATTGAATAACCAAGTATCTTGTATGAATGAAATGCTTTAAGATTTACGATTACACGAGAATTGTTTACGAGTTAATTTATGATACAAAGTATGTTAATAAACGTGTGTATGAATCGATGTATAAACATGTATAAGTAATGTATATTCCACGTAAAAATTAATTTCATTACGATCAAAGTCTCGAATTTAGAATGATTCAAGATGAGATACGATTACAAAGGAAAGAGTTTCCGAAAATAGAAATATGATACAATCTTTCTAAAAACGGAAAGCTGCGAAAAGCGAGGCGTTACATATTTCTCCCGGTCTGTTGATTTATGGAAGGGGAACACCACTCTTTTGATGGGGATGGAGGTGAAGTTGGAGATGGATGACATGGAGAATGGGTGGAATGAGTTTAATCTAAGACTATCAGTGTATGATGACATGAAGCGTCATGTGGAAGTCACGTCAGTAGAACATGGTAAAAAAACACGGAGTGGAAAGGGCTTGAAAAGTGATGTTTTTAAATAAAAATAAATAAATAACAACCAATTATAATCAACCCAAACAACAACCACATCACCATCCTCATGTCCTCCATTCCCATGAGAATTCCCCCGCCCTTATCACCACGCAACCACCACGTCATGGGAAGGGGTGGTGTGTCGCGTTGAGGAAGCCCCACCCCATCCTTTCCACGTCCATACCATATGGTTTAAAAGTTTTTTTATAAAGGACCATACATTAAAAATATATACCAAACCCTTAATTTTGTAATACAAAGTCATCTTTATGTTAAGATTACTTTTAGATCTCATGGGTTGAACTTGTTTTCTTCTTCTCTCTTATCTTTCTTGTCATAGAAACTTAAAATGATTTCATAGTTTTTTTTTCTTTTGCATTAAAAGTTGTAAACAAAACTAAAAGAACATAAATTTGTAAGTTATATTCATCTAACTTTATACTAATTTACATACTAATAATGGTTTGTTAGGACTTTTTCTCTTGATACCGAATAATACTAGTAATTATGTCTATTATTCTTGAAACCAAAAGTGGTGGCTTCTTTTTCCTTAAATATGATATTAGTGTTGTGTGTTAGGGATATGATAAACTAAATTAGCTCGAGTGACAATTTAAACTTTATTGTCATTAGATTGGTCAATAAGTAAGACCATTAGATGACGACTTTTAATATCCTTTTATTCAAATACTATGTTTTCTCTTCAAATATAAGTTTAACAGGTTTAATTGACTAAATCGGTGGCAATTATATTTAAACAAAATATAAAAAAGATTAAAATATAACTATGTTGAGCCTCACAAGTAGCTATCATTAAGGGGAGAAAACCCATACTTTTTTGTTTATCTTTTCCTTTTACAAAAACAAAATAATTTATTTAAAAGTTAAAGGAGTCAATTAAATAGAAAAACATTATGGTTTGATTGAGATTTGCTTCTATCATTGTCGAGTATCTTCATTATTTAAAGTTGTAATTTTTCATTGATACATCTTCCCTTTCTTTTCTAGAAGATTGTATATCATTTGACATTAGATTCCTTTTAGGTGCTTTTATCTTAGGAATTGTAAAATTTTAGATGACAATGCAGCTATTCATTACATATCTAGGGTTCCAAATAGAGATTGAGATGTAGTATGTTAGTATTTGTTCAAGATCATGTTTACAATCGATTACATGTAATATTTTTCAATATATAATTCTTTATTGATTATTGATAATGAATCAAATAACTGCAATTTGCTTTTTGGAACAAAAAACATTGAAAAGTTAAAACTAAATACTATGTGTTATCTTTTTTTCTTTTAACGGCCAACTAAATAATCGGATAAACATTCTGGGATGCCCTCAATCGAGCAAATGCATCTCCTCCTCCATAAGATCAGAGTTTGATGCATATCCAAGCCACCAAGCCACCAGTTCCGGGGAAACCCGCCCGCCCGAAGGCCTGCTGTGGTAAAACCCGGTTCGGCTCGGTTTCGAACTGGCAACCTCCAAAGAGGCCTAGTTCTAAACTTCATTGCCACCACCAATGTCCTTCAGAGTGATGCTAGTGGGAGTTGAATTTGCGACCTCAAGAAAAGAAACCAAGTGACTATCCACTAGACCAACTGGTCAGGACTTAGTCAGTATGTGTTATCAATATAGGGGTTTTAGTCATTAGCATATATTATAAGATTATGGATCGAAGTGTCTTTATAAATAGGTTAGGGGTCATTGTTCAACAGATCCTCGGTTTTGTTTGTTTTCTTCTTGTTCTTTTAAAATAATAGAAATAAACGAATTTTTCATAAAAGAATTTGACACTCTCCTTTTTACAGATATTGATTTTATTGATAGTAATAATGATGTCAGAAATTTTAATGTAGTATACACAATAATCATAGTTTATTAACATTCATTTTATCAATTAACATTAACTAATCCGATTTTTAAGTTCATTTGGATAGTGATACAAAAAGACAACAACGTTAAACATTGAAGGGGTGAGTGATTTGGTTGCCTTAAAAAAATTTAATATTGGTTACTAATCCATTAATGTCAAATTGTCAATGAAAAATTGGTTACTAATCCATTAATGTCAATGAAAAAAGCCATGGAAAAAGTATTGTTTGTATGAAACAAATTATAATAAGTATTCATATGGTGGCCGTGACCATTTGTAAACAGAATGAAAAAAGGGAATGAAACGGTTATAAAGGAAATCGAACTGGCACGTCTTTGGGGTTGAATTGGTGCTAGTACACCACAACTCTTTAGATTTTTTGATGGGTATGTATTCTTTTTAATTAAGAGACGCGAAAGCAAAAAGTATGAATACAAAACCAAAATCGAACCGGCGCATCTTGTGGGTTATAGGCACCACTACCAGCCCCAACGCATTAGACTTTGTGACGTTATGTATTCCTTTTAATTTTAATATACATAAACATGGAGTGATTGTTAAACAGAAAGGTGTGTGTTAATTAAAAGGGTATGAGTGTTAATCAAAAGGGTATGAGTGTTAAACAAAGAGTTTTGTATTAATCAAAATCAAAAGGGTATGAGTGTTAAATAAAGAGGCATGTTTTAATCAAAAGGGCATGTGTTTTACATGAAGAGGTACATGTTGCTTTTTGTATAAGAGTATAATTAGTTCACCATGTGTATTCTAACTCTTGCATTACAACATTTAAGACATGAAAAAAAATTACTTGGTATCAATGTAGTCAACAAAATGCTCTTTACTATCAACATACATCGCAACGGGAGATTTAGTAAAAAAAAACATGAGGAATCTTAATCGAAAACAAACTTTGGTATGATACCTTGTGTGTTGGCGACAATTGCAATTAGAGAAAATTTTATGATTAAAAAGATCGAAATTATCCAAATTTCACATGTAAGTCGTGTAACCGCTTAACCAAGGCGAGTCTATTGTCGTTAAGGCTACACTGTATGAGGGGTCATTCTCATGCCACCACAGCCAAAAAAGAGTAACACCCCCATACCATCGCAACGGGAGATTTAGTAAAAAAAACATGAGGAATCTTAATCGAAAACAAACTTTGGTATGACACCTTGTGTGTTGGCGGCAATTGACATTAGAGAAATTTTTATGATTAAAAAGATCGAAATTATCCAAATTTCACATGTAAGTCACGTGTAACCGCTTAACCAAGGCGAGTATTGTCGTTTAGGCTACACTGTATGAAGCGGGTCATTCCCATGCCACCTCAGCCAAAAAAGAGCAATATCCCCCCCCCCCCCCAACCATACCCGGGCGCCATTAGGGGGTCGCTATTGAATGGATGTTATTGCAATAGCAAACAATAGCGATATTTATGTGTGTGAAGAGGGGGGAGGGGGCAACATTGAAAGAGAGGAGACTTTCTTTCATACCCTCCAAATTAAAGGAGGACGCTATTGGTGAGATGGAGCTGAGGTGGCACAATGAAGGGAGGAAACAATGTTGAAACGCAACAATGAAAACATAAAGTAATTGTAACTTTAAAAAAAAAGGAAATCCTGTGAACAACTTTTGTAATGAACTAAAATTAATAAGCCTGTGATACTTCAACATCGACATTTAAGATGATATCATGATGCATATAACAAAAGAAAATTATAGGGAATTGGTCATACAACATTTGTGTACAAACATTTGGTACCAATAAAATTGTGAAGGTACACAAATCTTTCCACCTCAACCTACAAGGCTACAAGTACATCTTTAAGTCTTGTAGACTTTATCATTTATGTTTCTACTTTTGTCTTTTCCTTTTCTTATATTACTTTCAAAATGTCACCTATGCCAATTATTGGGTGTAAACTTAACTTTCAAGTTAGAAAATTGTCAATTGGTTTAAAAATGAACCAATAAATACAACTAATTAAGCTTAACAACAAAATCTTTTCTCAAGTTAGTAGGATGCTTTGTATAAAGTGTCACAAATTTAATTTGACACAAGATTAGAAAAGCACAAATGATCAACAATTGAAGTCTTGAAAAGGTGATTTTTATATAATATCTACACTAAAAAACACAATTTGCTTTTGAATTCCGACAAGGGGAAAAGCTTCTTTGACTAGGTCATGGGTTGACACATCCCTTTGGCTTTGGTCATTGAGTTTCACATTTGTGGTAAAAAAAAGCATTTGCAAAAGAATGGAAAAGCCATGTGTGGATAAGTAAAGGTGATGTTCTCTTTTTCGAGTCAATTTGCGAGTAAAAAGGAGAATCGTCTGCACACGCAAGTGTCGAAACATAAAAGTTTGGATAACGAAAGAATGCCACACATTCAGAATGTATGTATCAACATATCATATCATGTAGACCAAATGTCTCCATGACAACCCGACCATGTTATCTAACTTAGTTATTTGGTGAATCTAGACTCTTGTTTTTGCACCAATCAAATCACTTTTCTTAGTTGTTTGTGTGTGTGTACAAGTACCTACGTCGCCAACAACCTAACCTCACAACGGATGTGATCCTGCAACTACTCATCGTAGTGTAAACAATGTGCCAAAAAAACATAGAGGTATGACCGTGCACCAAAATGGCTAGGGTAGGTTACCTTTACTTGTTTCCATTACTCGAACCCGTGTGTTTTTTATTAATCAGAAAAGAGTGAAACAAAAGCAATATCGGTTAACATTTCAAAACATTTATATAGGAGTAAACTGCCAAAATGGTCCCTGAGATTTGGTCATGTTTGCTACTTTAGTCTAAAATTCAAATCTTTTGAATCTAGGTCCCTGTGATTTCAGTTTTGTTACCATTTTCATCCAAAAGCAAAATCTGGTTAGATTTTTCAGTTAACATCCAGTTTTTTTTTCTTTTTCCTTCTTTTTAATGAAGGGTAAAATGGTCAGATTTTTTTAATTTGTTATATAAAACATTAAAATACCATTTTGCCCTTCGTTAAAAGAGAAAAAAAAAACAGAAAAACTGGATGTTTACTGAAGAATCTGACCAGATTTTGATTTTGGATGAAAATGACAACAAAATTGAAACCACAGAGATCCAGATTCAAAATGTTTGAGTTTTGAACTAATGTGACAAAAGTGACAAAACCTTAAGGACTATTTTAGTAGTTTACTCTTTATATAAATATGACTTAAGTCGGGTTATTATTTTATTTCAGTGGGTCAAATATAGAGAACAGACTAAAAGTGGAATGAGTCAAACAAGTTAGAAGGTCAAAAGTCACGTATTAGGGGTGTTCATATTCGAATATCCAGTTTCGGATATTCTGATTTTAGATAGATGTGTTGTTCATTAGGTTAATAAGTTTGATTATTGTATTAACAAGTTCAATTATATATATATATATATATATATATATATATATATATATATATATATTGCAACCTCAGATATCCTTAATTGGCTCAAATGGTTAGATGTAAATCTTCAAATCCATATATTATGAGCCTAAGTATTCTATCTTCTACAACCTTTACAAAAAAATTTAAGAGCTATAGGAAGAATATGCGGTCAGAAATCGAGTTGTAAAACCTTATAACTCTCAAGTAAGAAACCAACTCGACGAGTACTTACAAAGAGCTTCAATTTTTTCGTCCAAAGTTAGTATTTAATGTTTATTGATCCATAGAGTATCAAAAGGTTGATTACTGATTAGCAACTACATACTGATTTGTGAGATGTTATTGACTCGATTATCAGTCGATAAAATCTTCAATTCAAAAATCAATCATTTAAAATATTTGTAAAACTTCAATTTATTTTTACGAAACACTAATCCTTACACAGTGAACCGTAGTCTAGACCTCTAATAGTGTTTAGAGTAAATCCATGTCCCCAATTTTTTACTTGATTAATGTGTTATTAGCCTTTTACTAGTCATCTTGGAAAGTTGGCTATACCTTGTGAATGGCTCTTTAATAGAGCAGGTATTTGTAATCTCAGTCTTGTACGTGATTTCATAATCATGTCCCATATCCAGCTAAAAATCCGTCAAGTATTTTTCTGGGTAATTACGTGTCAGATATCATACATACTTGTTAGCTTAAAACTTCATCATCGGGTTTTCCAATATCGTATCTGTCCGTACCCGCAATTATTTAAAACTAAGCCGGGTTACCCATGCTGAATGTTTCATGTTTCAAGTTCATTTAAACCCGGGTTACCCATGCTGAATGTTTCATGTTTCAAGTTCATTATCAAGTCCAGGTTGATTTGTCATCCCTATTCTCAGGGCCGTTCTAACGTTTTTTGAGGCCCTAAACGAACAACAAAGTCGAGACCCTTTAAATTGGTATAAAGAGAACATCGATACCTGGGTTTTTATTTAAGTTGCACTCATATAATTTAGTGTCACACCCCAACCGATGGCGGAAACATCGGAGCGTGGCACTAGGCGAACCAGATTGTCTCATGAGAAATTCCATAACACTATTTAAGCGACAATATTTAAACGTCAATATCCCATACTATTAACATATAATTCTCAAATAACATTCAAAATATCAAGATTCTCATAACATAAATTCAAGTTCGATCTTCCCTATATTTATTACAATGTGATTCTAAAAGAAATCCTAAACTAAGCATCAATCGCTAATGTCCTCAACCTGTCATATATGTTAAAATAAAACGTCAATACAATTAAGTAAAGGTGAACATACACGTTTTACGTACATAATAGATATAAAAACGTTTAGCATACACCGCATGACATACGTAACAGTTGTGAACTATGTAACTACTTAGATTCAAGTAAACCAACAAACCGCGATGATCGAGGCATGTGAACAAGTGTTCACATCCTAAAAGAGAAAAATTTAATCAGAAATGAAAATGCGAGCCTTAACAACCCCGGGCCTCCGGGTGGCAGGTCAACCTCTAGTATACTATCATGTTAAGGGTGGCGTACAAGCAATCAAGTAAACACATAAAGTTCAGCAGATTTCACGTAAAGTCATGTATAAGCGAGATGTCGAATAAGCATTTGAGTTGTGTGATGTGTTTTGATATACGAACATATGTAACACCCAAAAGTGCGTTTAAGCGTAAAGGGGTTCAAGTATATTCACTGTTGCGTTTCGGGAGAGATGAGGGATCTGAGAAAAGTTGCGGAGAGTGTCGGATCAGCCTGTAAGCGAACAAAGTGCATCAATCTTCGGAATTGATGAAACGGTTACGGTTTGAGAGAACAGCAGACAAGTTCGGGCGAACTTGTCTGATTTCCTTGAAAAATGAGAAAAGTCCGGGCGAACTTGCCCTAATTGCTGAGAGATGATACAAGTCCGGGCGAACTTATGTGAAGTGTTGAGGGTTTTGTCAAGTTCGGGCGAACTTGGTCACCGTTATGGTGACAAGTTCGAGCGAACTTGATGTAATCCGAGCGAACTTGATTGTTTTGGTGTCTAAATCGTGCATTTTCGCGTCGTTTGCTAAGGAAATCGAGTGTCCATCCCTCCAACCTTAGGCTACTGAGCAAAACCAATGCTGAAGATGTCTTTTGGAGCGAGTTTTAGCCATTTTACAGAAACCCGGACTAATCCGGACGAACTTGAAGGTTCGAACGGTTTAGTCCAGTTTGTGCAAAGTGACGTTTTCGTCCTTGTGCTTCCGGATCTGAGATCTAGCTTGACAACGCATCGTTCCACTTCAAAGTGAACGAAACACGTCGTTTAGTCCGAATATTGTGTAAAAATCAATGCTTTAAAGGTTTTACTCAGATCTAAGCATAGATCAGAGTGAAAACAGAAGTTTTGCATAAAAAGATGAAGATTTTCGTAAACAGAAGAGATTTGATGAAAACGAAGGCAAAGCCTTGTGCAAAATCGTTGTAAAACGTTGTTGTAGCTTGAAAACGGGTGGAATCTTACTTGGAACACAAAAAGTTTCGGTTTTGGGGAGCTCCGGGCGAACTTGCAGCAAGTTCAAATGAGAAGAGGAGCTGAGTATTTATAGGTGGGGTGAGAATGTGAGCTGGAACATCAAGTTCGGGCGAACTTGTATCAAGTTCGGGCGAACTTGTTACAAGTTCGGGCGAACTTGTTACAAGTTCGGGCGAACTTGTGTGTTTCTTGGGTTTTAGAGACAAGTCCGGGCGGACTTGTTGACTGTTTGAGAATTATTGTGGCCTAGACAAGTTCGGGCGAACTTGTGGTATACAAGTTCGGCCGAACTTGACCTAGTGGCCAAGTTTTGTTCGATTATTTCGCGTTGCGAGTTCGTTTGGCGATTCGGTTCGTATTAGATAGTTATATTAAGCGTTTTAGCGTAGCATTAAGCGTTATATTGCCATGGATGAGAGAGAGCGAGTTACGAGAGCGTGCGAGCGTTTTAGCGATAATAAACCATAACATAAACAAATATAACACATATAAAATATAATTCCATATAATTAACTGCGTTTTGCGATGCGATGAGATAAGCGATGTGATGGCGCAAGTGTTTATTAAACAATAACACACTCGGCTCGTATAGTAGCAAAACTACTTGTGATTGCGTTGAATTAGCGCTTAATAAGCGATTAAATGCGTTAACAAAGCATAATTCCATTAACATAAACTTTTCATAATTCAAATCTCGGAATACAAGTGATTAGTATAAACAAAATACATGAAAAGGAAATAAGTAAATTAACAACGAAATTTGGAGTTGTTACATTTAGCCCCTAATTGGTACAAAGAAAACATTAGGGCCCCAACCGACATTATAGTTCATGAGGTAAATGAAGGTAGGTGTCGATGATCACAGCCCAATTTTAGGCCGAACCAAATGGGTTAAAATTAAATGAGTGAAAGGTGTATATTGTTTATAATATACAAAAACTGATGTGACGATGTGAATAGTGAAGCTGTGAGGCCGACGAGTTTACCAATATATATATAGAGTTAAGTTCCAGTGAAAATAAAATTAACGTACTAAGCGTACAAACTGAAGGAAAAGTAAAAAAAAACGCGGTGGCATTTTCGTAAATATCTGGTCGTAGGATAATTATCAAAATTACTCTACAGGGTCATTTGTAGAGTGATTTTGGTCTTATAGAGTAATTTTGTAAAATGTTCTTGTAGGGTAATTTTGATCTTGTAGAGTAATTTTATAAAATATTGTTCTTGCAGAGTAATTTTGATCTTGTAGAGTAATTTTGTAAAATATTCTTGTAGAGTAATTTTGCTAAAAAAAACCTAACCCCCCCTCCCTCCTAAAACTAAAAGCTAAAAACTAAACCATAAAGCTAAACCCCATAACTAAATGCTAAAAATTTACTTTACAAGATCATTTTACAAAATTACTCTACAAGAACATTTTACAAAATTACTCCACAAAAGATCAAAATTACTCTACAGAACATTTTACAAAATTACTCTACAAGACCAAAATCACTCTACAAATGATCCTCTAGAGTAATTTTGAATACCAAATATTTATGAAAATGTCACCGCGTTTTTTTGGTTTTTTCTTCAGTTTTTACGTTTTGTATGTTAAGTTTATTTGTATTTGATCTTTAGTCTATATATATAATAGGAATTTAAATTCCATATATAAAATTTATATATTTTTTTAGCTTACTAAAGTTATGTAACATCATATAAATATATAATAACCATATTCTAAAATGTTATAGAAACTATACAAAGGTTTCTCACTTTTAACTATTATTATTATTATTATTACAAACTGCCATAAAGAATAATTGATACTTTTGTAGAATTAAAATTCCTAACCAAACGCATAGTGTTTAAGTAACTTTTTTGAAAGAAATCAGAGGTGCATATAGATGGAAGTTTGCACATATGATACAATAAATAAAAAATATAAAAAAAACAGCACCAAATAAAATAGGCTACGGGGATCGAACATTTGACCTCCCGTTTAGAAATAAAAAACTTTAACAAGCTGTATTGTTTTTCTTTTAGCATAAAATGGCATGTATTCATTAGATAAGTTATAATTACTATATAAAATTTTATAAATTGGAGGCCCTATATTTTGGAGGCCCTAGGCCCAAGCCTAGTATGAAAAGCCTGTTGGGCCAGCCCTGCCTATTCTTAAGTTGCATTTGTGAAAATATCTAAATTAACCAACACAAGTTGAGCTTTTACAGAACATGCCAAAGTTGTCCAACACATGATAATAATCTATAAGTGTGAATCACAAACTTCCTCGTTATAACATGGTTAAACCTAAGAATCTCTCTATCCCATGATGACAGTACTTAGAAATGAAGTTTTATAAATTGTCACATGATATCTTGTTCTTAACCACAAGCTTTGGAGACAAAGTAAATGTGATCCTAAGTCTCTCCTTGTTAAATATATAAATATCATATAATCCATGCTCAATTCAAACTCAAATCTCATACAATCTTTCAACACACTTTGATCATACTTTTTTTTATTACTAAAACTTGGAATTCCAATAAAACAGAGACGATTACAGACTAATGGCAGGTAGACGGCCAACAAACTGCGCCGCGACCCCCTTCTGAATAGCAAACCCTACCCTTCTAAACACAAAATTCTACCCTTAACATGCGCAGGGTTACTACTTACCACCTGCTGAACCCGCTTGAGGAACCGCGCCGCGTCAGAGGCTAGAGCACCAAAGGTATCGAAAGCGAACGGGACGAACACGTGCTGATTCTCGATGCAAGCTTTTTCGTGCTTAGATACTTTGCCCGCCTCCGCCTTGGTTATCGCCTGACCCCATACAAACCCGTGGTCCCTAAGCCCAACGAGGGGAGACACACATGTCAAATCAACGCACGAGTGTTTACCTCCTTCCCATCCAAAAACAAGAATGTCAGCGGGCCGTAGGGAAGATCTCCCTTCTAATGGATCGGTCAAGAAGTTCACCGGGGCTTCCTTTTTTGCCGAGATCCCTGCCCGCTTAAGGACATCATGAAGCACATCTCGAGCTAATCATGTCGATATTTAAAGCCTGGTAATTCTTTGAAATGGACCGCATGCTCCCCAAAAGAATTCAAGCAAGCCTTCCGACATACGGGACACAAGTCATCTACCAAGAAAAGGGGTATCATCAGCTGGTCCTTGAGGATAGCCCGGTATTCCACAGCCGACATACATTGCCCTAAACCTTCAATGAGAACAGACAAAAAATCCTGAGCATGGGGGGGCTCGCAAAAACGCAAACACGGTTCGTTGACGCGGGGACAAGGCAAACTTCTCTTCAACTGTCTTGATGATTTCACCATATAAGGCATTCGCCAGAATTTTCTGGGCTTTAAGGGGGCGGTGTCTTTAATGTAGAAACCGCCAAGATCAAGATCGGGAAGAGAACTATGCAGAGTGTCCAAGCACCCCTGTAATCAGAGTCCAACAACCCACAACCACATTCACGAAGGATGTAGTCTTGAAGAACCCACGATTGGGCCCTTGAAGCCACAAAAGCGTAGGAAGAGGCATCCTTAGCCGAGCAAATCCCAAGACCCCCAAAACGGGTCGGGAGGGAAGCTAATCTCCATTGGAGGTCCCCAAAAAAGACACCCCCACAAACAACAATGTCCTCAATCGCATTCCGAAAAGAAAAAAAAACCATAATGGTATAACATTGTTTTACCATATGCCTATCCTAACTCTTACATTACATCTAACTCATGAACGGAAAACTCATCAACATCAATGTAGTCGACAAAATGTACATTTCCGACATACCTCCTACCAGAAGAGTTAGTAAAAGAAAAAACCATAATCAACAAAAGGTACATTTCCGACATACATCCTGCTAGGAGATTTAGTAAAAGAAAAAACCTGTTAATCCTCACCAAAAACAAACTTAGATATGATGATTTGCTTGCTATTAACAAGGATTAGAATTATTGAAATTATTGTCATCAAAAGTTATAATTACACTAATTTAATAACAAATAAAGAAGCTTTCAGGCATCTACTACACTGATAGTTGTGAAACTTATCATACAGTTTTATTACTCGTTAGACTTGGAGGTTATGATTTTCATCATTTGCATTATTGCATTCAACATTTGCATAAAAAGGCCCATGCTACTAATATAACTCAAAAGGGGCACACAAGTCTTTCCACCTCGACCTACAAGGCTATAAAATACCTCTATACCATTTTGATTTCCCCTTTCATCTTTTCCCTTTCTTGCATCACTTTCTTGAAAACAAATAAAGCCGTATGAGAATCCATATCCCTACTGATATCATTTGATCTCACCTATGCTAATCATTTGTGTAAAGTCAAGTTTCACAATAAATCCAAGCTCATAGATACTAGTAATTAGGCTTAATAACAAGATCTTCAACTTCAAAATTCAGCCTTTATGTGGGGTAGGATAATTTGAGTAAAGTGTCAAAATTTAGTTTAGCTCATGGCAATTTTTAATATAGGTGGTTTGACTAACATTTTGCATATAAATGTTCAAATTTATTTAAATAATTAGTAACATAAATTAACAAGTACACTTAAGAACACATGCCTTTGGCTTTGGTGTTTTGAGTTTGCACATTTGTGGTACCAAGCTGTAATACAAAAGATTTCCTTCCACGTTAGATTGAGGATTCTCGTCTCATAGTGAACGAAAGGTGTACGTATATTTAAGATTATGATAATTCGGCGTGTGAGTTAGTAGTTCTAAACTTAAAAAAAAAAAGCAAAAGCTGTGTGGATAAGTAAGGTGAATCAGTTGCTACACCAACCTTGTAAGTATCAACATATCATATCATGTAGACCATATGTCTCCATGAAGCAATGACAACCCGACCAAGTTATCTAATTATTTAGGGAATCTAGACTCTTGTTTTTATACCAATCAAATCGCTTTCAAAGTTGTTTGTGCATATACGCGGTTCATGGGGGTGGTTCAGGAATAGTTCAATTTTTTAGCAGGCATATAACAGAAAAACAAAGTAGCATATTCCCAAGCAAGTTAAGAAAGATCAATGAGTTATTCGGTTATTCCTTCAAACCTCATATAAATTCATAAGTTGAATTGAGAACACATAATACATGGTGAAATACAAATTCTACACAGTTGACAGCATACAAGATTACTAAGTGCATACTAATCATGGCTGTGAAAACATTAATTTCACAGTAATCACGCTATGAGATGTTTACTACTTTTAACTCTATGTTATCCTAAATTCCTAGTGATGTTTGAGTCTTATCCCTAATTCAGGTATTTAGGAAAATAAGGGTAACATGGTAAACAAATAAAACAGAATTGCAGTGAATGACTGAACAACTAGGTATTTAGATGATTCAGAATCCGAATCATAGTGAGAAACTTCATCAAAAATAGATATTTAAGAATATATTGGCGCAATTCAAGTGGTTGAAGAACATAAATAGGAATACAAATACGGCATACCTTGAAGAGTAGAGGAGCAGGTAGATGAGTAAGATGATTGGATAACAGATCGATGTGATTCAAGCGGAGAAGGTAGACGAGCAAAATGATTGACGATTCGGTGATAGCTCCATTGCTCAGCGAGGTCCCAATAAATCTCATTCACTTCAACCAATAGCAGAAGTGCAGACTACCCTTTTGTCTATTGGTCACCTCTACGGCTTCACTACACGACTTTTGTTTATTGATCGCCTCTACGGCCCCATTCATGGCTCACCATGTCGCATCTCGTGTGTCGTAGTCTAAAAGATTTCATTCATTTCTTCTCCAAGTCTAAGGGCATTCTAGTCTAAGTGGTTACCTTTTCTTGTTTACATGACTCAAAACACATGCCTTTCTTGACAGAAAGGAGTAAAGCAGAAGCAATAGTTCGTCTATAAAATATTTATACGAGTTGATTCAGGCTGTATTTTATCGACAATGTGTCAAATGTAGAAAAATTAACTGAAATGAAACAGGTCAGCAGGTAACAATGCCAAAAAAGCTCCTACATTTAGATGCTACAAATAATCTGTTCCCATTTAAAGAAAATAACCTTATCATTCTAACTATGTGACACACACACACATATTTAAAAAGTCACATTTGATAACTCTCCAGAAAATACAAAAAAAGAAAAAGTTTACAGTACAGTCCAACCCGACCCATTTTGAACTATAACAAAATTACACATGTATAGGGATGGCAATCAAACCCGAATCCGATGGGTAAACCAAAAAACCCAACTCATTTGAGACGGATTTGAGGTCGGATAATCGTGTTTGGGACTAGTTTTTTTTTCGCGGGTTTGGGATTTGGTGATATACCCGTTTACCCAACCCGATTACCCAATAAAATGTACCCGTTCACCCGATTGTATACCCGACATAATTTCTTTTATATTTTGTTATGTGTATATATATATGATACGCCCAATTTTTATACATTTAGGTATTTTTTTCATATATATTGTATTTATTTCATACATTTTTATAGTGATAATATCAATATATAACTGATTAGTAGTTACCCAATACATACCCGATGGGTTTTGGGTCATGTATACCCAACGGGTAATTTTTTAAATTAACGGGTATACCCGATACCCGATGGATATTTACCCGCTAGAAACCCGACGGGTTTTGGGACGGGTTTGGGATTACCTAAACCCGTCCCAAATCCGACCCATTGCCATCCCTACACATGTATCCAGAAAAATCTTAAGCGAGCCACACTAATAGAAAGATGAATAAATTCACAAGTTAGCCATTCAGATTTCTTTTTTACTTTTGTGAGAAATAGATATCAATAGAGTTGAGTTTCTAAAACTGGTAAATACATATGCCTAAAGAATGATTATACAGAAATTAAATCTTCAATCAATGTTTCCATACTTACAAAACGATAAATTTACCCTTAGGTAGCAGCACTACTTCAAATCTTCCTTTGCTTCTGAGGATAAGTTGATTGTAACACGATGCCGTTCTCCAACTCTCTTTCTATCCAATCTTCTCCATCATTTACGCCTTCTTCTACACACGCTCTTTTCAAGGTCTTATTTAAATTCCTGTTCTTAAACTTTTCTCTGATTTTATTTACATCTACCACCCCAACTGAATTAACTACCTTGCAACTTGAGCTGAGATCAGACTTAACTGTAACGGGTTCGCCATCCTCAACGACACTACCTCCACTACCTGTATCACTCGTTTGACAATTTGTTGTTTCTCGGGAAGTATCCACTTTCTTTACACAATTAGACATTGGTTTTATAATTGGAGATTCGGTTACTTTCTCTTTTTTCAGTTCTACAGTTTGGCGTTGACTTTGACTGTGTTCCCACATACTCGTCATCTGTTGGATGACATCTGAAACGAATATGAAGAAAATTCAGACGCCATAAGAAAGCCGCTTACAAGTAACATGGGCACATAGTAGGGGCGAGCAGAAAAACGAAAAGAACCAAACCAAACAGAAATTTACGGTTTAGCATTTTATAAAAACCGGACCGAATAACCTAAAAATCATTTTTTCAATATTTCTTATATATTGATTTAGAAAGTAGAAATTAGAAATTATTAATTTTCTCTTTGAATGTTAAGTATTAATAATAAACAAATTTACATGTTTATTTATCTTTGAAACGATTTATCCATTGCCTACAAGAAATAACAAAATTTAACATAAAAATTAAATGATTTGAAAAAACCAAAAAACTGAACCATTGCTAAACCCGAAGCCGAACGGTTTTCAAAAACCGAACCGAACCGTGCATACCCCAAACACATGGCAAGAAACGTACCTTCTAACTGTTTAGGTGAAACGTCAAACTCCATCCACCAAGTCTTCCCTTTCGATGTCGGCAATTTCACCTTCATAATCTTGGAAGCAAGAAACAGCGAACCCGCAGCGATATAATGAGGTTTGTGCTGCAAGCACAACGAGATACGAAGCCTACACAAATAATGCATCGAACTCAATGTATGTGGTTAAAATACACACACACACTTTTGAAGACACATTTGTGTACGGCATACCAGTCATTCACAAAATTCCATGCGACTTTTACAAGATCTTTGTGCGTAACATCCAATCTTTTAACGGCGGAAACAAGTGACTTGTATGGATGTTCGATATTCATATCAAAAGCGAGAACATGCAAGAGAAGTCGTTCCCCAATTAAGATAAGTTCCTTCTGTCATATATCTCCTACAGTTATATATAACATGATGAGAATTTACAAAATTGATATAGAAAACGTGTATTTAAGATACAGGTAAGGGATGTGCCAAACATACGTGAATTCTCCTTGAAGCTGATGGGTACCACTTGTATATTAACTTATAAGCCACCACAAGTTCACTTAACGATCGTGGTGTTTCTTCAGCTTTGCAAGCGAGAAACATGCATACAGTTGCCATAGTCTGCAAGAAGCAATTAGCGTTAAAGGTAAGAGTAAACTATGTGAAACAAAAAGAGAACAAATTTAACAAAAAATTTACCTGCCAATCATTCTTTGCAAGGGACTGACGCATATAAAACCGGTGGCAAAACATCATTGCTGTTGCGATTGTTAGCTGGTGTCTGAAATATGAAACAATAACCAATTGCCATTTTAGCATATAATAATATGATATTACCTCGTAAACGCGAAAAAAAAACAGATGCAAATTCAGAACGGGAGAAAAAAAGAAAGCAATACCACTCAACCATAAAAGCCATTAAGTTACCACATCAAATCTTTCGAACTAATTGGTTACCACATTAACCTACCACATCAAAAATAGCAATCTTTTTTTTTAAACGGCAAATTTGGATCACTGACGGACCACTGGAATATCATCATGCCACCAGCGGAACTACCCGATCATATTCATCTCCACTAGGCTATAACACCTACACCAATTCAGGAGGAAACCCAATAAATCTGGGAAATACCCCCTTGTGGGAATCGAACCCAAGACCTAATGGTCCCTAAGCCTTATCCCACCGCAAGATGCCACGAGGCTATAATGCCATGGGCGCAAAAATAGTAATCTTAACACTAGTAATTAACGATAAAATCTTCATGCCTTTACACAAGATGGAAAAAGAAAACACAAACATACACTTTAAGATCCATGCCAAGCTCTTGCAGGAAAGCGCAGTACATCATTCGCAGATGTTCTTCGTGCTTGTAATCAATGCCATCAGACCTTGAAGGACTATGCAATTCTATTTCTTTTCTGCTGAAATACCACTTGTGAGTAAGAACCCGAGATACTTCACCGGCATCTCCTGCAATTTTGTTTCGGGATACATCGCATTGCATCTTGACCGCCATGCTCGAGGCTTCCACTCAAATTTCCGTGCCTTACACACTAACTTTGTCACTTTATTCTCCTCACTCCCTATATGTATAATCTGCAAATAAAAATGTGCATTTAAGATCTTGATTTTTGTTTGAAAGTAAATATATAAATCCCTACTTGTGAACATTTTATAGAAACAGATATATCATTGTATCATGCCAATGTCACAATATTCTACCCTCTTAAGCCCTTAAGGTAGGCATGCATGCGAATCAAATGAACACAGACGAGGGCATATTCGTGTTCAAACAAACGGACATAAACGAATGTAAATAAACCAACTAAAATGAACGGACATAAACGAACGTCTACCTGCCATTAGTATGTAATGGTCTCTGTTTTAATGAAAAAGTTTAACGAACGTAAATGAACGAACAAAGAAGGTGTTCATATTCGTTCGTTTAATTATGTCCGTTCGTATACTACATAAACAAACCTCCCGCTGAACAGTTCACTTGAGCGGTCGGTTCGCTTATAGACCTACGTAAATGCTTCTACAGATGAACACCTATTGTAGACCTAGATTTTAGCCAATTTTCCTAAATACTTTCCCAAAATAACAATGCATTAATAGTACAGATCCAAACATAAAAAAATCAGGAACATATTAATAAAAAATCACAAAAACTCATAAAAAAGGAAATGTAAACTGTTATCAAACTAAACTTCAACCTTCAGACGTCATAAATCTTAATCTTAGCACCAGCAACAGAGAAATTGGTCAAACAAACACTATATATAATCAAATATCGATACAACGAACTCGATATACTAACACATTAATGTTGGCGTAGATTCATATATTATCACATCAAAACGTAAAGAGAAATTAACATAATCAGCAATCAAACAGCGGTTCAGTGTTGAGTGAAGCAATTAGTGTTAAAATTGTTTGGAAGTGATGCGAAGCTTCAGTGTTGTTCACAGGATCCAAAAGTACAGAAGCGAACCCTAGTTTGGAAGACTTTTGACTTTATGTTTAAAGAGAGAGAGAATTGGTCCTTAGTTATTTTACACTTTTAGTCAGTCCCACCTAGTAAGATGCCGCGTTGCGTCGGCTGAGCAATGAATTTCACGGTGTATTCAAAAATCAACAAAAATTCATCCTTGGTACTCTTCGTTTATCTTTTAATGGTTTAGGCTTTTTACTAGGACTTAATAGTTTAGACTGTTTATTTTACAAGTAGATGTTTGAATGGTTCAGACATATGCCTCTGAATGGTTAAGCATTATACTAGCTCTTAATGATGCAGACCTTTTGTTGGTTCAACACTTAATGGTTCAGATCTCTTACTCATTCAGCACTTAACCATTAATAAGTTGTTAAACAGCCCTTTAGTCTTAAAAAACACAAAGCGTGACAAAAGATAAAAAGAATAAAAATATGAAAAAATTACATAAATCAACCTTTATGTTATATCAAAAATATACTTCGTACCTTTAACTATAAAATTGGTAAAAACCAACCTTTATGTTTATGTTTTGCTAGAGGTTCAACCTTTAACACAAACTCTGTTAATATTTTTGGTTAAGTCACCTCACATGGCTTTTTAGTCATTTTACATATTCTTTTAATATTAGTTTTTTAAATAAACTATAAATGGTAAGTATTCTATAAACAAAGGACAATTTGCAATTTCTTAAAAACAAACAAACTACCTGTACTACTCCATCCCCTCTGTTTTTCCGATGACCAGATTCAGACCAACCATCCGACATCGCGACGACAATCAAAACCGTCCGAGTCTCATCCGATTCACCCAAGTTAATCGCTTGATCATCATTCCGCTAATATGATTCAGCCTTGCAGGTTTCGTTCTCCAGTTCCGATATTCAACTTCCGGTGACAAAACAAGAAGTCCGGCGAGTCCATTTTTTGTACGACTTCCATGCGTTTCTTCTAGTTCAATCCACGAATAAATTCTGAGAACCTTTCCAATTATACTTTACGCGTAATCACAGCCTATAACTAATTTAATTGATCCGTAATTAACTCTGACAATCTCAAAAAATTCGGCTAGCATCCAAATCAAACGGTTCAACGTGTTTATTTGTTTGGATCTCGAAACGAACCCGTTAAGCCATTCCTAATATACCACGCTATATGTTGAAGCCTATAGACAATCATTTGTAATCATATCAACTTCAATCAAAATCCTGAAATTTTGAAACTTCCAAATCGCCGAGTGTCGGCAACGCTGTGGTGGGAGGCATCGAGCGGCAGGAGAAGGGCAAGGGTGGGGGTGTTCAGTGGTGTTTGGTGGTTATGGTGATTTGAAGAGTTTGTTAACGGTGACTTCGGGAAAAAGGAAAGCTAATGAAAGGAAACAGAAAGACCCCCTGGACTTTGGGAAATTTCCATTTCGCCCCTTGTAGTTTATTTAAAAAACTAATATTAAAAGAATAAGTAAAATGACTAAAAAGCTCTCACATGCTTTGCATGTGAGGTGACTTAACCAAAAATATTAACAGAGTTTGTGTTAAAGGTTGAACCTGTACCAAAACATAAACATAAAGGTTGGTTTTTGACGATTTCATAGTGAAGTGTAGTTTGGGTATAACATTAAAGGTTGATTTCTGTAATTTTGTCCAAAAATATTTTACATTTGATCCAACTCAATTTTGAATAAAGTTTACATTAAATAAAACGTAAATAGTGCGTAAAAAAAGAGTATGAAGTTATGGTGACTCGATTTTGAATCTTTAGTCCTAGTTTCTAGTAGTTTGTTATAAAAAATAAACTAGTTTTTGAAGTTTTAACCGTTAGTTATAATTGTTTTTCGTTAAAAGTGTACAGATGACATTTTATCAGGTAGTTTTGAATTTTGATTGAGTTAATATTGTTCTTATTAATTGGGATCTCTGATGTATTTGTATTCATGTAGATAAAAAAAAATACCTACAATAAAACGCTGATGGTTCCAACTTTGCAAAGTATAGATATGTGTAATTTACTTAACGTTCTGTTTGCGGTGTACGCATATATGTATATATGTGTGGGCTTTCGGTAAAAGTGAAATTACACTAATTTTAAAGTTATTTTACTAATTTCGTGAAAAATAACGTTAAAAGCGGTGGATGGTTAATCATGCATCATGTGGTGATGTTGATAGCCGAAGATAAGGGAGTACATGCACTAATCGGTCTTTGTCCTGATTGTTGAGTGTTATGTGCCTTATATTCAAAGTTTGATGCAAAACTACTATCGAGCGAGGGCTAACTGAAAGCATTCTCTCTATTCCTACAAGGTAGAGACAAGGTTGTCTACATCTTATCCTCTCAGAACCTACCTCAACTTTGCTATTAGTGGGATTTACCGAGTACAATGATGATTTTTAGAAAATTTAGGAATTGATGTTAAAAAAATATATAGATGTTTGCATAGCCATGACAGTTTTTAATGCAACATTGTTAAAACGACATTTTAAGAAGTTAAAGTTCACTAAAAATTTAGACAAAATTGCAAAAATCAACTTTTATGTTATACCCAAACTGCACTTCGTACCTTTCACTATGAAATCGGCATACCAACCTTTATGTTTATGTTTTGCTATAGGTTCAACCTTTACCACTAACATCGTTAGATTTCTTGGTTAAGTTACCTTACATGCTTTGCATGTGAGGGTATTAATGTCTTTTCCTTGACACGCTCGGATTGCATAATCCGTCTTATTAAAGGTGGAACAAGCTGACACAAACTGGTTAATCATGAAACAATCTTGATTGTAGTTGTTCTTGACAATGCAGATGTAGATACACTCTAGTTGGGTCGAATTCGAGCACGTTTTCAAGTAACTGGTTATGTTCTCCATATTCATGGTTCCCACAACACCTGGGAAAATGAAATGGCGAATCTTTATGTAAGTCTTTAATTAAAATGTGGTACAGGAATTTTGTCGAACACCTGGAGTGCACTACGAATATTGTAGTCTTAAATACTGAAATGTTAATTTTGTTATGTGGGTAAATCATATAATCAATGAATTTGAATAAAACTAGCGAAAATTTGAATCTTTAAACCTTGTGATGCTGCAAAAATGGTGATTGGTGAATGAAGTTGTGTTGCTGCTGCTGTAAAGTGGTAAGAAAGAAAGCGTGTAAGTGAGACATAATTGTTCAGGTGATGGGGAAAATGGTAGCGATGAGAAGTTGCAATCAAAGCAGTTAATTTGCAGGGAAAGTTCATCAGCAACGAACTTTTGTGAATAATTTGGAAGTGGGAAAAAGAATTTATATAAGTTAATGATGTATTGCAAATACATCAGTTTATCGTGTTAAGTTTGTATAGTTTTCGTTAGTTTTAGTTTCGTTATTCGTAGAATAGTTAGACTTTTAATCCAATTGCGTTTTACAGGTCTTGTGAGCTTAAAACAACAGGAAATTGAAGAAAACGAGTTAAAATACGAAAGAATCAAGTCCTGGAACGAATTGGAAGGCTCAGGAGTTGAAACGAGTCGAATTTGCTGGTTTTACACCTCCTGGCGGGCCGCGACTAGATAGGAGAAAGCCACTCGCGCCCCGCGAGTGGCTATTATTGTGCTGACGTCATAAAGGGTGTTATTTGCAGATACTTGTGAGTTGTAGCAGGGTTTTGAAGGGAATCATATAAAAACAATTTTTTTTACCGTTAGAAACCCTAAGCTACGAATTAAGGAGAACTTGGGCGAATTGGAGCATTGAATCATTAGTTCTTAAGCGTTCGGAGCTATTGGATTAAAGATTGAAGTCGGAGAAGCATTCGGTTCACATTCGTGACGTTCGGGTGTCTTTACTTTCGCTTCTTTCCTATTTACCATGTTTAGCTTGTTTGATTCTTCTTTGTTTTCAATAAATTTCCTGACTTTGTTTGGCTAAGCCTTTTAAACTAACTAGACTAGATGAATGATTGATAAAGTTACGATTTTTATTATGGATTTATGATTTTTGAGGATTGTTTATAAGTTGTAAATGACTTGTTCTATCAATTGGGTGTGTTTGTGTGCTTGATGTTGTTTGGTTATTATTTATTTCTTTACATGAATCTTGGTGATGGTCTTTATCACGTAATAGAGTCATGTTAGGTACTAGGTTTTGGTGACTGTCTATATCACGTAATAAATCTAGCATCTTTAGGGTTGAATACGTAATAGACCTTAAAAGTGATAATCGGTAACCTTATAAAATCAAGTGCTCTACTAATCATCAATAGCTGCAAGGTGCGAGGTTATTGCTAGGTCTAAGTAATTAAGCCGAGAGGTATGAGTTTTCTAGGAAATAAACCCATTGGCTATTGTCTAGCAAGTCCAATTGAGAAATCAAGTCTATCCTTGGTTTAGATCTCGACAGGGAGTGAGCCTCGTAGGATACTTTTATAAACCCCTTAGGTGTCTTGCAAGAGAGTCTAACAATCGGTAATCTCAACAACCTCGAGGGTGCTATAGCGTGCTCTTGAGAAGGGTTAGGAGTCCTAGTAGATATCCCGAGAGGTGAGAATTTTATGATCCCGGTTCCTCATTAATCAACTTCCAAATAAAATCGTTACTAAAATCAACCAGGATTCTGGTCTAGGTAGTGCTTCCACCGTCTGAATAAAGTCCAGTGTAATTCGTATTCTTTAGTTAACTTAGTTAATTTAGTTTACTTTATTTGCATTATTAGGAATCGTTAGCAACCCCCCAATCAAATAAATAAATTAGTACGTCCGTGTTAGTCATAGTCTAGATAGATTCGTTAACGTAATTAGTAGAGTCTCATGGGTTCGATATCCGGACTTACTTTAGCTATACTAGAGTCGATCGGTACATTTGCCGGTTAGTAGTTTAGTGCGTTATAGTGAGTCTAGAGTATTACTTAGAGTCTAGAATTAGGTTAGTTTAGATCTTTTTATTAAACTACTTTTTAGCACATCAAGTTTTTGGCGTCGTTGCCGGGGACTCTTGGCGATTGCGTTAATTACTTTGTTTTGACTTTCTTGATATCATACGTGCTATTTGGCGTGTTTGAGTCGTAGGAGTCTAAAATAGTGTCAATTTCTTTTTGTTTTTGTCGAGTCGTTTTTAGAGTCTTCTTACTTGCTTGTTTTTGGTTTTTCAGTGGATGCTCCATACGCGTTCGCAAGGACCTCCGTCGAAGCCACCTACGGATAAGTCTTCCTTCTCGTCTTCTTCGTTAAAGGTAAGCACTCCTATACCCTCATCTTCCACCCGTTCTGACTCTACACTCCACTCTAAACCACCGAACTTTGACTTCACACCGAAGTCTTCACCACACAATTCCCCACCACCCTCCCGTCCCCAAAGTCCACCACCTGTTTTCCAAATGGCCCACCGAACCGTTTACCAACAAGCCACCATCGACTTCACCGGTGCTAACTCACCAATCACCCTACCCGAAATCACCAACGAAAAGTCTTGGCAAATCCCATCCTACATCATGACCGCTATCACCATCTCTTGTCAGTTTCACGGTCGTGAGGATGAGGATGCGCCGGCTCACATCAACAGCATCACTCGTCTGTGTGGCACTTTCTCTATTGAAGGTGTCAAGCTTGATGCTCGCTATCTACAGGTATTCTCATTCTCACTTGCTGGTCTCGCAGCCGTCTGGTTCGATTCGCAGCTAACAGGTTCTTTTACCACATGGCAGGTTTACGGGATGCTTTCTTAGCCAAATACTACCCACCCGTGAAGGCATCCCGTCTACGCAATCAGATCCATTCGTTCCGGATGGAACCTGATGAGCCATACCACCTGGCCTGAGAGAGGTTTCAAACCCTACTTGCTCGTTGTTCGTAGCATGGCTTGTCAGATTGGGCACTCGTAGAAAAGTTCTACAATGGTCTCACCCCGAGATCCGAGCCCGGTTTTACACTTTAGCTGGTGGGCAACTTATGGGCGAGAAATCAACAGTTGAGTGTAACGATCTTTTCGAGAGTTTTGACCATTCCGACATGGATTATACCGCTGCCAGCAGGACTTCCATTCCTGTGTCTAGCACCTCTTCGACTACATGAGGGGTGAACTAAGTTGGCTTGGATTCATCGGTGGCTGCTGTTCTAGATAGGATGGAGAAAACTTTCACTAAGGAGCTTAATGAGATTAAGAAAATGGTCGATAGGTGTGAGGTATGTCAAGGGACCACGACACCATAGATTGTCCCACTCTTACTTTAGAGCAGGTAGAGTTCATCGCTGGTCAGAATAGAGGTCCGTTTAATAACAACTCTAATTAACTCCAACTGGCGAAATAATACCAATACCAATTTCCGCTCTTCCGGTAACTCCCCCTGGTTTTCCATCTGGCCAGTATCAAAACAGGGGCAGGGTTTGTTCACTACTTCAGGTTCAGGGCAGCAAGGTCAGTTTGGTAGTTCGGGTCGAATCAAGAGAGTCAGGTTAGTAAAAAAGGTTCAGGGGTAGTCTAAGTAGGATTGAGGAGATGTTTGCTCAACTTATGGTTAGGGACCAGTACGCTCAGAAAACCCTAACTGAATTAAGTAGTTTTGCGAAAAATCAAGATCAATTAAATAAGTCAGGAACTTCACAATAAAAACCAACAAGCTGCACTCTTAGATCTTCAGAGACAAGTAGGTGGTCTGATGAAACAGTTGCAAGAGAACCCTCCTAGCCAGTTTTCGGGTAACACTTACCCAAACCCAGCTAATCATTCAGCTAAGGCTATCATTACTCGTAGTGGTTGGAACCTAGGTAAGGTTGTTAGAGAGAGAGAGAGTAGAGATAGAAGAGGAGGAAGAGGTAGATGAGGAGATTGAGATGGAAGCTCCCGGTAAGGTGCACTCTAGGCTAGACCCAGCAATTACCGCACAAACCGAGGAGCCTCAGGTAGAAAAGAGGGTAGAGAGGCAACCGATAGGGGAAAGCCATCACCTTTAGTTGACCATTCACGCATTCCATACCCCGCCCGCCTTAAGCATCAAAAATATGCTAAGGAATACGGGCACTTCCTCGAGATGTTTAAGCAATTGAAAATAAATCTTCCGTTCATCGAGGCACTTCAATCCATGCCTAAATATGCCAAATTTCTTAAGGACCTTCTCAAGCGAAAAGATAGGCTAGGTGAGCTCTCAAACATCCCATTGACCGGAGGTTGTTCCGCGGTAGTCTTGAATAAGCTACCCGAGAAGTTAACCGACCCGGACACATTCACTATTCCGTGTCTTTCCGGGGGTTTCGTTGCCCCCGCTCATGCTTTAGCCGATCTAGGTGCAAGCATCAACTTGATGCCTTTCACTCTTTACGAGAAATTAGGTTTAGGTGAGCTTACTCCCACGCGCATGTCTTTGTCCTTGGCCGACCGCTCGGTCAAGTATCCTAGAGGGGTCATAGAGAATTTGCTTGTTAAGGTAGATAAATTCGTGTTTCCGGTAGATTTCGTGGTTTTAGATATGGAGGCTGACGAGAGAGTTCCCATTATTTTAGGCCGTCCATTCCTTCGAACCGCAAAGGCGGTTATAGATGTTTTCGATGGTAAGATTTCACTTAGAGCGGTTGACGAGATTGTCACGTTTGAGATAGACAAAGCCATGCAACACCCGAGTGGGAGTGATGATTATAGTGGTCCTTGTCACTCCGTCTACTTCCTAGATTCCTTCATCTCGTGCGTTGATCAATGTCTTAGTTACATTAGTGGAGCTGATCTAGTTAGCGAGGACGAGAGTGAGGTAGTTAGTGAGATTGAGGTAGATGAAGAGGATCCGGAGTGGATTCCAGAAACGTTAGAGTTGTGTGAGGTCAAGGAGGAGAGTGAGAGTAAACCTATAGAATCGCCACCTTTAGAGCTCAATGTCCTTCCTTCCCACCTAGAGTATGCCTTTTTAGGAGAGGAGTCTAGTTTACCCGTCATTATCTCATCTAAATTGACGAAGGAGGAGAAAGTTAGGTTGATTGAGGTGCTACGAGAGCACAAGGATGCCATAGCATGGAAATTATCCGATATCAAGGGGATTAGCCCTACGTTTTGCACACACCGGATTCTCATGGAGGATGAATTTAAGCCGATAGTGCAACCTCAAAGGCGTCTAAATCCTAACATGAAGGAGGTAGTTAGGAAAGAGGTAATTAATTTGATGGAGGTCGGGTTAATCTATCCTATTTCCGGTTCCGCGTGGGTTAGTCCTACCCAAGTCGTCCCTAAGAAGGGAGGGATGACCGTTGTCATGAACGCGAAAAATGAGCTTATTCCTTCCCGTACGGTCACCGGTTGGCGTGTGTGTATCGACTAACGCAAGCTTAACGACGCCACCCGGAAGGACCATTTTCCATTACCAATCATCAATCAAAAGCTCGAGTGTCTTGTGGGCCAATAGTTCTATTGCTTCCTCGATAGTTTTTCCAGCTATTTTCAAATCCCTATCGCACTGGAGGACCAAGAGAAAACTACCTTCACATGTCTGTGCGTCACGTATGCGTACCGACGCATGCCCTTCAGATTATGTAATGCGCCGGCTACTTTTCAGGAGTGTATGGTTGCTATTTTCCAAGACATGGTGGAAAATTCTATGGAAGTCTTTATGGATGACTTCTCGGTCTACGGTGATTCTTTTGACCAATGTCTAGGTAATTTGGAGAGGATGATGAAGAGGTGTGTGGAGACGAAGTTGATGTTGAATTGGGAGAAGTGTCACTTCATGGTGACGGAGGGAATTGTGTTGGGAAACAAGATTTCGAGAGCATGGATAGAGGTAGATAGGGCCAAGATAGATACCATTAGCCGATTACCCCCACCTACTAGTGTTAAGTCGATTCGGAGTTTTCTTGGTCATACGGGTTTCTATAGGCGTTTCATTAAGGACTTTTAAAATCACTTGCCCTATGACCCGTCTTTTGGAGAAAGATGTTCCATTCGTCTTTGACGAGGCGTGTCTAAAAGCCTTCGAATTTTTGTAGGAGAAGCTCGTTAGTGCCCCTATTCTTATATCGCCTGACTGGGGCTTACCGTTCAAGCTCTGGTATGATGCGAGTGACTATGCGTAGGAGCGGTTTTAGGACAAAGAAAGGACAAGCACTTTCATCCGATCTACTACACGGGCAAAACGCTTAACGATGCTCAAGAGAACTACACCACCACGGATAAAGAACTCTTAGCCGTAGTATTCACATTTGATAAATTTCGCTCATATCTCGTGCTTTCAAAAACCGTTGTTTTCACTGATCATTCCGTGTTGCGTTTTCTCTTTCAAAGGAAAGACGCTAAACCCCGACTCATTCGGTGGATTCTTTTGCTTTCTGAGTTTGACATCGAAATTAGGGACAAAAAGGGAGCCAAGAATGTAGTCGCCGATCACCTTTCGCGTTTAGAGGATCCGAGTAGGGAGGAGATTCGTGAGGAGGCGATAGGAGATAGATTCCCTCACGAATCCATAGATTTTATAGAGGCCGAGCGAGAAGGTTTATCTTGGTTTAGCGATCTTGCGAATTATTTGGCCAATGGGTATGTCATGAAGGATATGAATGCCCAACAAAGGAGGAAGTTGTATAGGGACGTGAGAATGTACATATGGGATGATCCATTCTTTTTAGGATAGGGGAGATCGTATCCTTAGGAGATGTGTAGTTAGAGAGGAAGGTATAGACATCCTTAGGCACGTCCATGAGGGGTTGACGGGTGGTCATCATGGTGCACACACTACCGCACAAAAAGTTTTGATTGTGGTTTCTATTGGGCCACGGTGGTAGAGGATTCTATAGAGTTCGTTAGGAAGTACGATGCTTGCCAACGTACTGGCAATATCTCATCCAAGAATGAGATGCCCCAAAATCCAATCCAAGTTCTAGAAATATTTGATGTGTGGGGCATCGACTTCATGGGACCTTTTCCCCATTCTAGTGGGAATCAGTACATCCTTGTGGCGATCGACTACGTTTCCAAGTGGGTTGAAGCTCAATCTTTGCCCACAAACGATGCCCGAGTGGTGGTGAGATTCTTGAAGAAGCTGTTCACGCGATTCGGTACACCCAAAGCCCTTATAAGTGACCGAGTTTCGCACTTTTGTAATGCCGTGATGGAGAAGGTATTGGAGCGTTATGGAGTCACCCACCGTTTGTCCACTGCATACCATCCACAAACGAGTGTCAAGCTGAGAATGCGAATAGGGGAGTGAAGAGAATCCTAGAGAAGACGGTAGGGAAGTGTAGAAAAGATTGGTCGCATAAGCTTGATGATGCTTTGTGGGCATTTCGTACCGCCTACAAAACACCTTTAGGGACCACACCGTTCATGATTGTCTTTGACAAAGCTTGCCATCTTCCCGTAGAGTTAGAGCATCGAGCACTTTGGGCTCTTAAGACCGTAAATTTAGACATGACCGAAGCTGCTAGGAGAAGATACTTCCAAATTCATGAATTGGAAGCGCTTAGAGATGCGACTTATGAGAGATCATGGAGTATCAAGGAAAAGTTGAAAGCTTTGCATGATCGGAGGTTGAAAGAGTTGAAGGAATTCAAGAATGGTGATAGGGTACTTCTTTACAATTCAAGGTTTAAGTTGTTTCTCAGGAAATTGAAGTCGAAGTGGACGGGACCGTATTGTGAAGGAAGTGTTTCCGCATGGTGCGATACAAGTATATGATAAGGCTACTAAACGTTCTTGTAAGGTTAATGGCCATAGGTTAAAGCACTATCTAGGTGGCCCCATCGATAACACCGAGAAGGAGGAAACTCCTCTCGAAGACTTGCCAAATACCACCACTTAGTGTCTTGTATTTCGTTTGTTTTCGTTTATTTTCGTAGCTAACGGTTGTTTTTGGTTGATTTTCGATCTTTATTTTGTGTTTTCGAGTCATTTGCAGGGATTCATAGCCGAGGATGTGCGAGATTTTACAAGAAAACCAGGTTCCAGGTAAGTACCAGTGTTAGAAAAATTTTGGGAATGGATTTTTGGGAGTTTGGTTAAGTTCAAAATTTTTTCTAAGGCATGAAACTGAGAAAGAAACGAAACTTTCTGTTGAAAATGCCTACTCGCGGGGCGCGACTCCTTGATGCCAACCAACTCGCGGCCCGCGAGTCTCTAATATCTGCTTACGTCACTTATGCGCTCGCGGGGCGCGACTACTTTCGCCGTATGGCTCGCGGCCCGCGAGTCTCTCTTACTGTAGCCCTGCACGTTAACAACCCCAATTTGCTTCAATTTTTGCCCTAATCTTTCTTTTTCACTCCGCCGAAAACTACCATCTACTTCAGATTTTCAACGAATTCCACTCAAATCGACCATCCCCATTCACCTACCACCATTATTCATCCATCCATCTTCATCCTTTCATCACCAAAACGGGATTCTCATAAGGGTTTTCAAGTTTCAACCGAATTTACCTTAGTTCTTCTTGTTTAACTCGAATCTAAGGTATGTTTTCTTGTAATCTTTGTACTATGAGTCCGTTATTTCAGTTTCTAATTAGATTAGTGCTAGATTTTGTGTCGGGTCTTAGTTTAGTCTTGTGTTTTGAGCTTGTTAGTGGAAGTTTGAGGTTACGGATGGTTTGGGTTGGGTAGTTTAGCATAATGCAGGTTGCGGAGAGCTTGGTTTAGGTTGAAAGACTTGTGTTTTGCGCCTACCATTAGGTTTGGGTGTAGTAACATTGGGTGTGGGGATTCGGGTTGGTAATGTTAGTGATAAAAATGCAATTTTTAACATTTGTTTGACCCGTTTCACTGAAACCACTATAAAGTTTGCAAATTTGCTTGGTTTTGACACTCAATGTCATTTTGTTTTGGCACTAGAACTTAATTGGGCACAATTAAAGTGTCGGGAGGGGGTAGTGTACATTGAGCCGTTTAGTTCTAGTTTTAGTTCGGTCATTGGTTTACTTATATGCACGTACAGGTATAAAATGCTTCGCCCGTACTCGATCTCCATTTGGGCGAGGTTGTTTATAACTTATGCTTTTGTAAATGATAACCCGATTTTTGCTTTCATTTTATTTTCGGTTTCAATCGCGAATGAAATGCTATACGGTTGTTTCCATTTTTTTTTAAATTCAAAACCCGAAAAAAAATTTTAAAAAAAATTCCAAAAATAGTTTATGATTACTAATGATCTGCTTTGCTTTGTCTTGTCAAATTTGAATTTTTTTTTGCAGATGTTAGGTGAAGGTTCTTCGAGTAAGAGGGGTAGAAAGAGAGGGCCAACAACTCGTCCTCAAGGGGCCCCAGCTGAGCCGGTCCAACAAGAAGAGTATGTGTATTATCGGCAGGTAGATTATGTGGGACCGGGGGTCCCACACGGTCAGAGTACTAGGATTGGGGACAGCCCACTGTTGAATTTTGAACTTAACTCAGGGGAATTCGAAAGGTTGGGTACATTGATTTCGGTAGATTTGCTACCGTATAGGAGGATCGATTGGGATTTGATGGATCGCCTCGGGGCGAGGGCAAGGATTGATCAATTGTTAGGGCTGAAATTCAGAAGGGTTTTAGATTGCGATGCACGACAATATAAAGAGATAACCTTGGAGTTTCACTCCACATTTGACTACAAGCAGGGAAATTTTAGTAAGAATGATGCGGTCTTCTTTGCCTTGGGTAGGCAATCTTATGAGATGACCATACCTCAATTTGCGGTAGCTACGAAGTTTTACACGGAAGAGGAAGTGGAAACTGAGGAGTTTAGGACGAGTTTGCAGGGGTTTTCAAGAAGGATCATCCGCATAGTGTGCCGGTGAGCGAGCTAGCTAGGTTTTGGGGGACGATTTCCCGAATGCCTTATTCGAATAACATGGTTACAAGTGACATCATTGACTCGGTTCTTAGATTCGTTCATAAGATTTTAGCGGCTACTTTGGTTGGTAGAGGTCAGGGGGATAATAAGGTGAACCAAGCTAGTTTGTTTTGCTTGATGTGTATGGTTGAAGGGAGGACCGCCAACTTGGCGATGGTGTTTGCATGGTCGATGAGGAGACCGTGGAGGGGTGGTTCAGGAGCGAGGATCTATTGTGGGCCATATATCACGTGGTTGGCGGAGAGCTTAGGAGTGTTTGGTAGGTACCTGGCCGATAAGATGAGAGAGGGTCCTAAGCCGTGTTTAATGAAGGTTGCGGATCTTCAATCTGTGGGTATTTTGACATATGATGACCCGCCGACATGGGATTATGTTCGTCAGGGTCCACAGGTTCCGCCCCCGCCAGGGTCAGCTGCTTCTGCTACTATGCAGTCTGCCATTCCTATTCGCTATCAGAGGTAGACGACCCGACATGAGATTCCAACCAGACAGCACCCACTGAGACAGCCACGCCCCAAACCGCTTACTATGGATTATCTGTATGATAGGATGGAGACGAGATTCGGGAATTTACGGGGTTATGTTGATGAGCAGTTTGGTAGTGTTAGACAGGTGATGGAGGAGAGCCAAAGGGTTCACCAGCAGGGTCAGCGGAGATTAGAGGATAGCATGAGCTTTATGATGGAGGGTATGAATTTAGGTGTTCCTCCGTTCTTTAGGCAACCACAGGCGAGGCCTAGTAGTATGCAGGGGGCGGAGCCTTATCATATCTATCAGCAGGAAGAGGAGGAGTCGTAGGATGATCAGTGATTGGAGATAGCAGCAGTGGAGCTGGAAGGCAGTATCTTTATGCTTTTATTTTCTTTTATTGCTGTTTTTATCTCTATTTGGTCTGTACTCCTGATATTTGATATTTTGGTACTTGGTCGGTTGGGTAGGGTGTTTCGATACTTTGTTTGGTTGGTTTGGATGGTTTGTTTGAAACATTACGATCTATTATGCTATGTTTGGTTTGGTACTATATGTTTATTTGATAGGTGTGGTGTTTATTTTTGCCGCTTCCATTTGCATGTCCGAGAGATAGGAGTTGTTTGCTGAGCGTATTCGGAGTGGAGGGCATAGGTGGAATAGACTGGCACTTTGACAGTCTCGCGTATATTCGCTAAGTCGTTTCCACTTGTAAATATTTATTTATTTTAATTATTAAGTTTTTAGTTGCTTTGTTAGGTAGTTTTGGGTCGTATTCTCGTTCTTGCATTAGGGACAATGCAATATTTAAGTGTGGGGATGGGATACACAGTTTTTAGTCTAGTTTGAGTCATAAATTTTGAAAAATACAAAAAATTAGAAAATTAGAAAATTCAAAAAAAAATTGAAAAATTAGAAAATGTCTTTTGAATAAGAAGTTTGCAAATAAAGAAGGGAAAATGATAGAAAAGATGGGTTTTTGTTTGGGTTCAAATAATAATAATATGAGAATAAAGTAGTCGAGCTTCTGTCTAGTTTGGGATATGCGGGTAGGCTCGACTTTGTTCTAGGCCCCTTTGATCTTAATATACCTAATTGTCGATTTGCTAGTGGGTACTTATCTAGGAAAAATGGGAAGTCGAAACCGCCTAAAATAGTATAAAGAATGCCGTTATAAGCTAAAATTTTTAGAATTTTTTATCAGGAAAAAAATTGAAAAAGTGAGCTTCATTGAAAAGAGTAGGCCATGCCAAGGTAATCTTCGTTGGGGATAGTGACTCTGACCTAGATTGCCTCTAGGATGGTTGAAAGAAAAGGAAAATTTGCAAAATTTGCTGACGCCTATGTTTTCGCTCTCGGGGATGGTGACTCTGGTTGAGACAGCCTCTTAGTTAGGTAAAGCAAAAGAAAAAAAATGAAGAAAAAAAAGGTTGATTCTAAATTCTCTTGATTTTGGTATAAAACGGTTGGGAAATAGTCTAATGATTGTTCCCTTTGTTCTATAAGCTTGAGGCGGGATTAGTTGTACTGTGGCTTCTAACGTGAGACCCTAGGTAAACTGACCGCACTTGAATATAAAATGCATGATTAGGGCTTGGAACCAGGTTTAGGTTTAAGAGGATAAGTATACTTGCAATCATGGCTAACACAAGTTTTGACTTTAATACGTAATTTATACCTTCGACCCGAATTATTGTCTATTTCTGATTCCGTTTGCATAGATTCTTTTTCGAGGACGAAAAAAGAATAAATGTGGGGATATTTGATGTATTGCAAAATACATCAGTTTATCGTGTTAAGTTTGTATAGTTTTCGTTAGTTTTAGTTTCGTTATTCGTATAATAGTTAGACTTTTGATTCAATTGCGTTTTGCAGGTCTTGTGAGCTTAAATCAGCTGGAAATCGAAGAAAACGAGTAAAAATACGAAAGAATCAAATCCTGGAACGAATTGGAAGGCTCGGGAGCTGAAACGAGTCGAATTTGCTGGTTTTACACCTCCTGGCGGGCCGCGACTAGATAGGAGAGAGCCACTCACGCCCCGCGAGTGGCTATTAATGACGTCATAAAGGCGGTCGCGGGCCGCGACTCACCCACTATATCCCTCTCGCGGCCTGCGAGAGGGTGTTATCTGCAGATAATTGTGAGTTGTAACAGGGTTTTGAAGGGAATCATATAAAAACTAATTTTTTACCATTAGAAACCCTAAGCTACGAATTAAGGAGAACTTGGGCGAATTTGGAGCATTGAATCATTAGTTCTTAAGCGTTCGGAGCTATTGGATTGAAGATTGAAGTCGGAGAAGCATTCGGTTCGCATTCGTGACATTCGAGTGTCTTTACTTTCGCTTCTTTCCTATTTACCATGTTTAGCTTGTTTGATTCTTCTTTGTTTTCAACACATTTCATGACATTGTTTGGCTAAGCCTTTTAAACTACCTAGACTAGATGAATGATTGATAAAGTTTCGATTTTTATTATAGATTTACGATTTTTGAGGATTGTTTATAAGTTGTAAACGACTTGTTCTATCAATTGGGTGTGTTTGCGTGCTTGATGTTGTTTGGTTATTATTTATTGCTTTACATGAATCTTGGTGACGATCTTTATCACGTAATAGAGTCATGTTAGGTACTAGGTTTTGGTGACTGTCTATATCACGTAATAAATCTAGCATCTTTAGGGTTGAATACGTAATAGACCTTAAAAGTGATAATCGGTAATCTTATAAAATCAAGTGCTCTACTAATCATCAATAGCTGCAAGGTGCGAGGTTATTGCTAGGTCTAAGTCATTAAGCCGAGAGGTAGGAGCTTTCTAGGAAGTAAACCCATTGGCTATTGTCTAGCAAGTCCAATTGAGAAATCAAGTCTATCCTTGGTTTAGATCTCGACAGGGAGTGAGCCTCGTATGATACTTTTATAAACCCCTTAGGTGTCTTGCAAGAGAGTCTAACAATCGGTAATCTCAACAACCTCGAGGGTGCTATAGCGTGCTCTTGAAAAGGGTTAGGAGACCTAGTAGATATCCAGAGAGGTGGGAATTTTATGATCCCGGTTCCTCATTAATCAACTTCCAAATAAAATCGTTACTAAAATCAATCAGGATTCTGGTCTAGGTAGTGCTTCCACCGTCTGAGTAAAGTCCAGTTTAATTCGTATTCTTTAGTTAACTTAGTTAATTTAGTTTACTTTATTTGCATTATTAGGAATTGTTAGAAACCCCCCCAATCAAATAAACAAATTAGTACGTTCGTGTCAGTCATAGTCTAGATAGAGTCGTTAACGTAATTAGTAGAGTCTCGTGGGTTCGATATTCGGACTTACTTTAGATATACTAGAGTCGATCGGTACACTTGCCGGTTAGTAGTTTAGTGCGTTTTAGCGAGTCTAGAGTATTACTTAGACTCTAGAATTAGGTTAATTTAGTTCTTTTTATTCAACTACTTTTTAGCACATTAGTTAAAAAGAATTATTAATTAAAAAGACGGGTGAAAAGACATTAATACCCTCACATGCAAAGCATGTGAGGTAACTTAACCAAGAAATCTAATGGTGTTAGTGGTAAAAGGTTGAACCTGTAGCAAAAAATGAACGTAAAGGTTGGTTTTTGCCGATTTCATATTGAAAGGTACGAAATGCAGTTTGGGTATAACATAAAGGTTGTTTTCTGCAATTTTTGTCAAAAATTAATGATAAGGTCTTGGGGGTATACTTTAAACCTCCTCAAATTCACCTAGGTTCCACATCGCCATTTTTCCCATTCCATTCCACGTCACCCCAAGAAAATGGTTTAATCTCGTTAACTCAACATAACCCCTTAATTTTTTTAGTGGTTTTTGGTTTTAAAAGGAAAAAAATAATTCAATCTCTTAACATTTCGTTAACATGTTAACAAATAACCTATTTAACACCCTAATACACAAGGAAGGAGTGGTGTGCAACACCAGTTAACATGTCATGTCACCTTTAACGCCTAGATGTTAAAGTACACCCCAACGCTTAAGGCACGAGAAGAAATTAAACGTGGGCATGTGATGTTTGTAAAATGCAACATATAAATTATATCAAATGAGGCATAGAACTAACCCTTTTTAGTACTAATGTTGGAAAAGCACGTTTCTTTGTTCCTTTTGAATTTACAGGACCAAATGAGCTTCAAAGAACAAAAGAGGCAAATAAGCAGCCAAAACCAACATAAATACAAGAAGAAAGAATAACGCGACATCCCCGACCCCTCAGCAGCACCCCAAAGACAAAAACAAGGAGACAAAAGTTGACCACGGGGCCATGCCCAGCCAGGCATGGGGCATGGTCAGCTCTTGCACTTAAAGACAAAGCATGCAGAAGCTTCCATGCCCACCACGGGGCCGTGCCCAGGCCACCATGGGGCGTGGTCAGACTCTAAGATTTGCAGAATCTTGATAGTAGACAAAAGAGTTGACCACGGAGTCGTGCCCAGGAGCCACAGGGCCGTGTGGGGCCCTTTGTTGTCAGATGCAATTAATGAAGGAAGAGAAAAAGTCAGCCATGGGCCGCGCCTACTAGACACGGGGCCGTGGCCGGGGTACTGTTCTGACTATAAATAGGGTGCTTGGTTCACTTCAAAGGCATCCCTTGGCAAACCACTTCTCTCTCACTTTGCCACCATTCCACCACCATTATAACACCAACACCCACCACCATCATCCATCTATCTTTAGAGTGTGTAGTAGTCTCGGGATCCAAGATTGTCTCGGGATCCAAGATTGATCGTAAGAGTTCTCGTCAAACAAAAGCCATGCTTGGCTAAATCTCTTACATCACTTGGTGAAGACAAGTCTTTAATGTATTACTTTTGATTTTTAATCTTTGGGCACTTTTTAATTGGGTATGTATTAATGACTTTAATAACTAGTTTCTTATGTTGAAAGTGAATTTTCTTAACCATTTGTTCATGATGTCATTGATTTGCTCATTCGTGTCTTTACGGTCTATATAAAGCGCGTTAACTACTTTGAAGGGGGTTAGAAGGGTGGTTTGGTAAAGTTATTGTCTCGTTCAGTGTATAGATCCCGCGAGGACTTGGTTCAAGCTTACTAGGACCTCCTTCAATGCCCCACGGGTATTGGATGGCGGGGGTACGAATAGCTTGAACCCATCATATGTAAACTACTATTAAAACTTTAAACCAGCTTCTTGGGATTGTATCCTTGCTGACTCAAACCACTTAGCCGAGGGTAACGTCACCTTCAAAAGAGGGGCCTACTACTTTTCGCATTAATAACTTATTTAATTATCTTTCAATATTCCGACCCTTTGGGATTGTATCCCTGCTAACTCAAACCACTGGGTTAAGGGTAACGTCACCCTCAAAAGAGGTGCCTACTACTTTCACTAAGATAATCTCTTCGAAACTCTGAAAGTGCGAAGATCATCAAAGGATACATTAAAGAGGAGTTGGATCCAAGTGATTCTATCTTGTCTATTTGTATTTCATTTTATTTATCTTTTTGTTTTTAGATTTACTTTTATGTTTAAAAACTTTTATCCAAAATTTGTAACGATTAGACGTTGAGGATAAACCGGTACTAAAAGCTCTTGTGTCCTTGGACGACCTCGGTATCTTACCAACGCTATACTACACTCAGGATGGGTGCACTTGCCCGAGTGTGTGTTTAGTGTTAGTATAATATCGTGTTTTATAAATTTAAAACTTGACTAACGCGTAAAACGAACTTAAAACATTAATAAAATCATATCACGCTTCACGCACACCAGCATGTGTAAAAAGGCTGTCATTTCTGGTGGACTTTATAAACATAAACTACAGTATATATGATTATTTTCCAAACTTTCCTAATCCTAGTTTCACTACATTTTATTTAGATAAAGTATCATATGGATAAATACCTTACAAATTATCGCTGATGACAATATTGCAATAAGTGAAGAAACACAAGGCTAACCCGCGTTGATTATCCAAATGCTCAACCGTGTACGAGGATTCCTGATCTTCACAAGCTCTGATCTAACTGTAAGTCTGCAAAACAAGCAAAACCATGAGCTCGTTACAAGAAGTAGAGGTGGGGGTTCTTCTCGTAACCACCCTCTAGTGTGAAAATAAGTATCGTTCTTTCTATAGAGAAAGAGAGTAGGTTAAGAGTGAGAGTATTGAGAGTCGAATAGAATGCTTTAACCTTTGGAGAAGTGTGGTATTTATAGCCGAGATGTTAGAGAAGAACGAATAATGATTGGACGAGATGTCATTATCAAGGAATATCCATTTAGTCCTCTCTATCATAGCAGTTAGTGCTGGCAGAGGTGGGAGTGCGTCTGTGTGCCCTGATTGGCCATCCGTAGCTTTCTGGATGTACTTCTTGTCTCATCTGTCGTCAGCTGTTAATGGAGGTTAAGGACAGATGGACTGGAGTCTTGTGATTTGCACACGTCAGTCTCAGCTGTTCTTTTTTGTCTCCTGCACAATGGCACATCGTGGAGATCTTTTGGTACCATGACTGACGAGTGATGACGTGCTTACAAAATAACAAAAAAATTGACACAAACACAACCGAGTTTTAAGGAAAAAAATACTAATACTATCTATACACGTGATAGGCAAACATACATATCAGAATATAATATAACTAAGGTAAGTACCCAAGTATCAATATGTGGACACAAAATCTACTAGTACTGAACCTATCACTTAATATGCAATATAATGAACTATTGAAATCAATACTTAAGATCTAATAACTTGGATCACTAAGAATTACTACCAAAAGTTAAGAACATATAACCATCCTAGACTTGAATCAACGAAGGTTGTTTAGATTGATGATTGACGGGCATACTAAACCACTCCAAGGCTTAACTTGCCTATGGTGTACGAAGTGATGAAATAAACTAATACTGCATAAGGTTAATCTTATCAAACTAGGGTTAAGGCTATAGACACACCTTTAGACCTATTTCAATAAAGCTAGTGAGCGTACGAATTCTTATGATTTAAGGTTTCTAGCCTAGTGCTCAAGGCGGTCAACGAACCAAGCGAATTACGACTACCAACGTAAGAAATTTACAAAAACCTAATTAGGTTCTAGATTCTTCTAATCAAACCCTTCTCAAAAGCAGCACATATGTTTAACCAGTTATGACGATTAGCTATCTATTACCGATTAAAGTGTCAAGCCCTAGGCTAATGGACGTCAATATACCCTAGAAAAAGCAAAGATTGGGTCTAACATGCATAACCTCAAGAAAGATCAATATCACCACACAAATTACATCATAACCAATTTCAACATACGCATATATGCATAATAAGTACTGATTATACTACACTACTAAAATTATACAAGCAGGAAATCTATCATCAATCATAAACAAATCAACGTATCATCTCATCCGGACAGTTATATCAAAGTTTAACTGAACATAACAACAAATTCAACACAGAAATCAAATTCATCATCATAACAAAATTATCAAAGCCTAGAAAACTGTAAAGAATAACTCAAGGAATCAGTCCAATGCTTCCCCGTGTCTTCGATCTTTAGTGTAATCCTCTTTTCTCTTCTGATTCGTCTTTCTCTTCTTTCTACAACCCTTTTTTCGCTAGTTCTCGAACTCTAGTCCTCCTTTAGGGTTTCTTGTCACATTCCTTATATATCATAGATTACACCATAGCGTTCTCAACCTTACGGGTCATAAATGGGCCGTGCCCATGGCTCGTAAACTCAGTGGGACCCACTCTAGCCCAATTTCCAATGTAGATCCTGTAGTCTGATCAAATGGTGCATATCAACCCCTTACCAAGAATAGATGATCTTTTTGATCAATTGCAAGGGGCAAGTTGGTTTTTCCAAAATCGATTTACAGTCTGGCTATCAGTAGTTGCGGGTACGAGAGGAAGTTGTGGCCAAGACTGCGTTTAAAACCCGTTACAGACATTATGAATTTTTAGTGATGTCCTTCGGATTAACTAACACTCCAGCCGCATTTATGGGTTTAATGAATCGAGTGTGCCGAAACATGTTGGATAAATTTGTTATCGTGTTCTATTTTCATAGATAATATTTTGATATACTCTAGAAATAAGCCGGAACATGCGCATCATCTATGCGAAGTGCTTGAGACACTCCGTAAAGAAAAGTTATACGCTAAATTTTCCAAATGCGCTTTTTAGCTTATGGAGGTGCTTGGGGCATGTGATTAATGCAAAGGGATTTCTACTTGATCCATCCAAGGTAGAGGTTGTGGTTAAATGGTTGCCCCCGAAGAACGTTAACGAAGTGAGAAATTTCCTAGGCTTAGCCGGCTATTATAGGAGATTCATCCAAGATTTCTCTAAAATAGCCTTGCCTATAACCAGATAGACGAAAAAGAAAGAGAAATTTTCTTGGGGTGTTCTCCGCTGCTAGAAGAAAAACTGTCAAGTTCTCCGGTGTTGACCTTACTGGAAAGAATGAAAGATCTAGTGGTATACACGGATGCATCGGACCAAGGGTTAGGGTGTGTCTTGATGCAACGAGGCAAGGTCATAACCTATGCCTTAAGATAACTTAAACAACACGAAGGTAATTACCCGACTCATGATTTAAAGTTGCGGCTGTAGTTTTTGCCTTGAAGATTTGGAGATACTATTTTTCCGGAACGAGATCTACAATTTACTCAGATCACAAGAGTCTCAAATATTTCTTTGAGCAAAAAAACCTTAATATGAGACAACGAAGGTGGCTAAAATTAATCAAAGATTATGATTGCGACATTCTTTACCATCCGGGTAAAGCCAATGTCGTAGCGGACGCCGTAAGCCGGAAGGAATATCCGCCACCTATTCGAGTGAAGTCAATAAGAATGAGAGTCACACCTAACCTTATTGAAACAATACGGGAAGCCCAAACTTAGTCATTGAATGCGGATAATCCAAAAGGTGAAAGGACGAAAGGGTTTGTCGACAAGCTTGAAGCGAACGCAAGTGGAATTAAGACAAGGTATGGCCGGATTTGGATACCGCGTTTTTGTGATACAAGACTCTAATACTGGAAGAAGCACATAAGTCCCGCTACTCGGTTCACCCGGGAGCCACCAAAATATACCGGGAATTGAAAGGAAATTACTAGTGGCTGGGAATGAAATGTGACATTGTCAAGTATGTATCCAAATGCCTAACATGCTCACAAGTGAAAGTAGAACACCAAAAACCATATGGAAACCTGCAACCGTTGGAGATTTCGATATAGAAGTGGGAGAATGTGACCATGGATTTGGTAACCAAACTCCCCAAAACGAAGAAGGGACACAATGCCATTTGGGTCATTGTTGATCGCCTTACAAAGAGTGCCCATTTCCTACCAATACATGAAACTTACTCTTCAGAAAGGATGGCGGAAATATATGTGAACGAAATAATCTCTCGCCTTGGGTACCTATGTCCATTGTATCGGATCAGGATGCCAGATTTACTTCTCGTTATTTGAAAAGGTTTCATGAAGATATGGGTACCAAATTGCCCTTAAGTATCACATACCACCCTCGAACGGATGATCAATAAAAAAGAACCATACAAACGTTGGTCGATATGTTAATAGCATGTGTGTTGGACTTTCGGGGAAGCTGGATGATCATTTACCGTAGTGGAGTTTTCGTACAACAATAGCTATCAAAATAACATTTAAATGGCACCATATGAAATACTATATGGAAGAAAATGTAGAACCCTTGTATCTTGGGGAGAAGTGGGATAAAGAGAAATCGCTCCCAAGGATGTAGTAGCTAAAACTAATGAGAAGATTGATCTCATACGAGCTCGGTTAAAAGCAACGCAAGATCGACAAAAGTCCTATGCGAATAAAAGAATGCGTCCTATCGAATTCTAAGTGGGGGACTGGGCATTGTTGAAGGTGTCCCCATGGAAAGGTGTAATTCGATTCCGTAGACGCAGAAAGTTGGGCCCTCGATATATCGGGCCGTTCAAAATTGTAGCTCGTACTGGAAAGGTAGCGTATCAGTTGGAATCGACACCAACATTAGATGGCATTAACAACACCTTTCATGTATCACAACGTCGAAAGTGCCTTGCGGATGATATTGCTTATATACCTCTTGAAGACATTGAAGTGGATGAAAGAACGAACTATGTCAAAAGACCGGTGACTATAAAAGACTCCAAGGTAAAGATACCACGTAACAATGAGATTAAGCAAGCATTAGTTCAATGGCAACACATGAAGGGATCGAATCTCACGTGGGAACTAGAAGACAAAATGCAAGAGCACTACCCGACTTTATTTGGTATGTATTAAGGTTTCGGGGACGAAACCTCTTTTAATGGAGGTGGACCTGTAACACCCCAAAAATCTAAATGATACTATTATGTGCATTTAGATATTTTAGAATGGGATGTAGTAACTTAAACTAGCTAACAAATTAATCTTTATAACATATAAAGAAGAAAGGAAATAGTGGAGGCCTAATAAAACAAGACACTAAAATTATAAGGACTGAAATTGTATATGTGTGAAAGTGAGTAATTAAAAGATAAAAAATGTGTGTGTAGAATGTATGTATGTGTGTGCGCGTAGATTGAGAGGGAGAAAGAGGGGCAAAGACAATCATCTTATAAACACTAAAATTCAGCAATTAGGAAGGAAATTGGTGATCAATCTTATGCATGAACATCATCTCTTAACCATTTGATAATCACAAGGTAAGTTGCAATTTCTAATTTGATGAAGTTTGTAGGAAAGATGAACAAGAAATTACCAAATCTCATGTGGGTAGGTTACTATGATGTAAATTGAAGTAAGAAATTGGTTTGAAATCTATATATGGACAACAATGTGTGTGAATTCTGTGTATGTATATGATTTAGGCAAAACCCTTGTGATGTATGAAGTGGATATTGATACTATAGTAAAATTGAAGGTCTTTTGGTAAAAATATTGATGCTAGTCAAGTAAACTGAAGGTAAGAATCATGTTAGTAAGCATTTTTTAATATGAAATTAGGATAATTCGGATGATAATGTGATTTCCATAAGAGTCATTGTGTATGATTAAGTGGGTTTTGACATAGCCTAGAGATTCTATGATTTATGGCTAATAGCTTAATGTAATTTGCGTTATGAAGATCTATGATGATTGAATTGTTGTTGTGATTGAATGAATTGTGATACTAAATGAATTCTTGGCAAGCATATTAGGAGTTTTGACAACTTACTTAGGGGATTTAGATGGATGCCCACCAAGTATTTGATAAAATGCTTAAAAGATAAATTATAGCATGTTATGATGAAATCTTGTTGAGAATCATTCGCTAAAATGAAAAAAATGGATGTACATAATAATTGTTATTCTTTCGATAAAAGACTTATGATGAATGTTCAAGACATGGAAAGCTAAATATGCATTTGCTAAGTGTAGGTGTGAAAGAAGAAGGATCGAGCGAAAAGAGGTCACAAAGTTCAAAAGATCGAGGTAAATACTTCCCTTTAACTAGAAGTAGTTTATTATGTAGATATGCTTGTCATATTGTAATCAGACGACTATGTATAATTTGATAAACTTTGACCCCTATAATATATGACTCGACAAAGGAGTCAATTGGGTAAGGACATCAAAAGGATGATTGGGTCAAAGTGTTAAGATTGATCGTGAATGAGTGGGACGAGCTTCTATAGTGAACTTAAAAGAATTAAAGTATGACATTTGTAAGTACGGGAAAGATGGGAATTAAATTTTATAAGTATTTTAGAGAGTCTATAATGTTCGAAAGAAATGGTTTGAATGTTTATGATATATACAATGATCATATTTTACACTTCTAATATTCTTGTTTCATTATGTCACTAATGGAAATGTTTGTTGTTAGGTAAATTTCCTTCTTAGGTTGATGGCAAGCTCGGCATGAACATACCACCACAAGCGCTTCCGCGATGATACTCGACTAAACGGGTCAAATACTTTTGTAGAAAAACTTTCATGGTGATGTCTAGTATGGAAATGTTTAACTTTATAAGTCGATGAAACTCTTGTTATTTTGTATGTGGTGATTATGGTCGCTACGAACAAGTATGTAGTGTCTTATTTTGGAATGTTAATTTTGGTTCTTTTAGGAATTTATGTGATCTTTGTTCCGTTTAGTAAACTTGACCCGCTTCGTCGTCATAGATAAACTTATTTTCTTTGTTTAAATTATGGGTATTACACGGTTACGATTCGTAATCATTGGGTCGGGTACGAGTCGTAAGTCTCTCAGTCTTCCTATCTGTCCTGAGTCTTTAACCTGTCGCTCCTTTTACACACTTTTACGTCCAAATCACCATCTTTTCAGTATCCACCTGCGAATATCAATAAAACATTTATTTATATCTATTCTTATCATATTTGCCCATATTGCTCTTTAAAACAGGGTTTTAACACTGAAATATTATGTATCCTACGGCTACATCAAGCGGTGATTGGCTGCAAGTCACTTTCACCTTGTATAATGTGTTCCCTCCATGCTGGCATAGTACCATGCCCGCAGAAACCGCCTACGTGTGGCTTGATATGACCGGTTGGCTGGTTTTTGTGTTAGATATGAGTATGGTCCTGAGCCCGTGGGGACTTAGACCGGGACCATATCCCTTAAACAGTGAAATAGATTATGTGGCATTTATAAACAGAGAACATTTATCAAAATCTCCACATCCTTGGATACTTTGTTTGAGATACTCGGATCATTTATGAGGTCCCGGTTCTTGATGTCTTGATGACATGATTTGTTCCTCTCATAATCTTGTCATGTACGCGTGTGTAGAAAGAGTGAGAGTGAGAAAGAGAGGTGTATCCTCATTCATTCCAAGCACGATACATAAAAGAGAGAAAATTGCTAAAACATTAACTTTTACATAAAGACTCACACATCCCATTTTTAGAGATAGTGATTTTTTGTTTATCTCAATGGTGCATGTACTGCTATGAGTTTTGTACCATGTAAAACATACATGAAATTTGTTTAAAAAAACCATGTAAAATCGAGTCTCAACCAAAACTTGATTTCTCTTACTTTGTTTGATTTTTGTTTCGCTCTTAATAATATAGACTAAATTCCTTTTTGAGTCCCTATAGTTTGGTCGTTTTAACTACTTGAGTCCAAAACTTAAACTTGTCTTGATTTGAGTCCATGTGGTCTGGTCGTTTTAACTATTTGAGTCCAAAACTCAAACTTGTCTTGATTTGAGTCCAAAACTCAAACTTTTTTTGAATTGAGTTTTGGACTCAAGTAGTTAAAATGGCAAAACCACAGGGACTCAAATGACGACAAATTTGAGTTTTGGACTCAAGTAGTTAAAACAAACCAAACCACAGGGACTCAAATCAAGACAAGTTTGAGATTTGGACTCAAATGGTTAAAACGACCAAACCACAGGGACTCAAAAAGGACTTTACTTTTGCGTTGTATTGTATTTACTTATTATAAATGATATTATCCCACAAACGATTGGTGGACCTACATTATCCGATTGGGGCGGTCGCCTTCCATAAAATAAATAGTGTAGTTTCTGGTAAAAATCACGATCGTCCCTCTTGAAAGTTCGGTTAAGTCCCTCGATCGCCCCTCTAGAAAAAAAATATATTAGGGCTACAAATCTATAAGAATTTATCTTACCAATAGACATTTTATCATCTAAACTAGTTTTCTTTTTAGCTAGTTTTCTTAAGGGGAATTGGCATGTTATAATCTCATCTGGACCTTATTGGCCATTAATAATCTTACCTCTGAATATTCCCTCCACCAGTCCCACCTTTCACATATTTTTCCTACAATAGTCCCCCGTTAAAAACACTTAACGGAGTTAAGCTTTTTTCTAAATTACAAACAGATTTTTAGGGCTTTTGATTAGAACAACGATACGAGTCCATTGATGTAAAACTTACTTCGAAATGGTGCTCCAAGTGACTTGATTTTGTTTAATTGGAAATTAAAACACCTGAATTGAAGCGCCGTTTTCATCGTTTGGAGCACCGTTTCAAGGCAAGTTTTACATCAATTGACTCGTATCGTCGTTCTAATCAAAAGCCCTAAAAATATGTTTGTAATTTGGAAAAAAAGCTTAACTCCGTTAAGTTTTTTTAACGGGGGACTATTGTAGGAAAAATAGATGAAAGGTGAGACTGGTGGGAGGAATATTCTGAGATGGGATTATTAATGGCCAATAAGGTCTCGGTGAGATTATTACAGGCCAATTTCCCTTTTCTTAAAAATACTTCAGTTTTTATACTGTATATTTTTCAACCTGCTTTTGACCAATAACATTTTTTTTGGTTTGGCTCAAATAAGTTTATTTTAGAATCATTGTTGGATGCTCGATTTGACAGTGCGTGAGAGAGAAAAAGGAGACACTTTGTAAAGGCACCACATTATCGAATCATAGCACGCAACGTGGACTAATTTGAATATACAAGTATAGAACTGTAGATTTTTTTTAACGACGGGAGATTCTATGATATATAGAATAAGAGGCCAGCAAACGGAAAATACAGAACGACAAAAGGAAAATACAGAAAAAAACAACACTCACAATATTACATCTCTCACATTGAAATCAACTCATCTCTCCCACAATAGATTTTTGAATTTCGACCTTGCCTTGATCCATACAAATGAAAATGCTTTAATATCTTCCACCGTTTTGGAAACCTGAATAAAATTCCCATTATATTCTTTCTCTTCCTTGCCTTTCAAATTTGCCACATTGTTACTAAAAGGATAGCATTTACCATCTTTTTCCAACCCCTGGAACCGTTTAGCTCAGTTGTCACTCCCAGCATGCCATGGCATGAATCCGACATATTACAAATTGGGACTTTCAGCCAAACAAGTATCTCCCACCATATTGTTTTTGCCAATAAACAAGTTACCAGTGTGTGCTCCACCGTTTCTTCTCCTAAACCGCATCTTGCGCATGTCAATTCTTGCACCTGGATCCCACGTTTCCTCAGCTCGAACTTAACGGCAATCTTTTTTTAAAGTGGCCCTCCAACACAAATAATTTACCTTAGTCGGCACCCACCTATTCCAAAACGGCCATTCATAATCGGAGTTTGTTACGGATGCCTTTATAATTTCATCTCTAATTGCAGCCACAGTTATGCCTTCTTCCATATTTAATTTCCATCTCCACACATCTTTTTTATCTTTTAAATTTACCGTTAAGAGATCCTGCATTAAACTAGACAATTGTGCCCATTCAAGCTCATTTCTTGGCCCATTTTTCCATTCCCAGCTCCAACGCAAACCTGCCCCCACTTATCTACTGTATAGAACTGTAGATAAGAGGCTATGTGTGAATTATATATATAGTAATAGTAATGTTCTGAGCCCGTTTGTTAGATTATATAGGAACTATAAATAGTTTTACAAAACCGTTTGTGAGTGTAATACTATTGTATCAAAAATATCATAAACTAGTCATCTTTTATGAGGAATTAAAATGGAGGCATAAAGACCTTTTTCTACTTTGACTAAGATTGTCAAAAACGATATACAAACAACTTGCTACTTATAGAAGCATTTTACCTTAATTGTTCTATAAATCTTTCAAAACAGAATATAGAAATGTTTGACCAAAGGCCATTATCATGGCATTCCTTATGGGAAGTTGTAGGTTGGAGTCTCGTCCAGATCACGTTTTGTTCTTCGGACAAAAAGGTGATCCATTTGCCAATGTGATAGTGGGTGTCAAGACGATTCACCCTTAACACAAGTGTATACAAACTAGATAAGTTGGTCTCTATACCATGAGTTTTAATGCCAAAGAGATACAACCGCTTGTTGAAAGCAACCCTGATATACCATTGCCGGCTCTTCAAGATAGTATCTAGAAAAAGCATCAGGTACAGGTTTCAGTAATGAACTTTTTAGAGCGGGACGTATTACCTCAACAAAAATTAATGGTGACTATAGAGATTAGTATGGGTTGTTAAGAACCTATTGTGACAAACTGTTAAAGGCTAAACCAGGTTGCATAATTTAGATAGATGTGGAGCCTCATGCTAACACAAGTAGTGGTGTTAGGCAATTCAGAAGGATTTACATATGTGGAGCCTCATGCTAACACTAGTAGATGTGTTAGCCTCATGAACACACCAATGAAAGGGGGTGTTGAAGCCCCACGCCACCCCTTCCTCGCCCATACCATTCGGTGTTAGAGCATCAAAACTATTTGATTTTAATGTCAGGAAGTTAGCCCAGTAACTTCATAATGATTGTTACATAGAAAGTTCAAAATGATAGAAACATGTCAACTTATTTTATGATAGATTGTAACGTGTATTGATGCGAATTGTAAAATGAGACTACTATATATTTCATTTTATTTCTATAGCAGCCCAAAAATATGGAGTCGTGATTGATGTTTTGATTTCTAGAAATGGTCGACTTATAAACCTCCATTTGGTTATTAGGAAAAAAAAAATTTAATCACTTTGGTTTATGGGTAGTCAGCTGGATCGACAATCAAACTTAGACATTCCAAATTGAATCTGTTGTCGTGGTAAGCGGTAAGCGGACTCAACCCAGAAAAGTTGGAGTGGTAAAAAATGTCACAACCATCAATATGTGTGCCGATCTATGCAAGAGGATAACGTGCATTGCCAAATCTGGGTGGTCAGAATACCGTGGAAACCCTATTTTTCATTGTTAAAGATGGTGGTTGGGCCTTAGTAACATCGACATCCCCCTCCTTTTAGCCCTGGAACTAACTCCAAACTTCATCACGCTTGTTGTGACAACAGATTGGCTAAGTCCGCTTGCCATGGCAGCGAATTGATGTTTGAAAAGTCCAAGTCCACTTATGGTGCACGCAGACCAACCATAAACCAAATTGATTTAAAAAAATACCATGAACCAAAACTAATCTCAAAGCTCCACATACCCCTAGTATAAAATACATGTGTTATGTCCCAATGGTTACCTATGCTTCACACGCATCATCACCACAAAATAAAAAATAAGAGTCGTTAAGATGTGTTTGTTAAGGGTGTCCTACAATCAGGTTCATTGAACAATATTTTCACACCCTCATAATTTTAGTTTGCTACTACGTTATCTAAATCAAGAAACTTATTCATGTAATACTCAAATTTGCTCACGACGCTCTTGGGCAACGACAAAAGTGCTCGAACCGCGCTAGAATCACCTATGACAGGCAAAAACAAGCAATAAATGTCACTCGTAAGAGGGCCCATATGCAAAGGCAATCCTTCTCCAAAATCCAAGCCCTCCAACCCAAGTTTAGACCATTGTGATATAACTAAACTTGTAGCCAGATCGGCTTTTACACTTTTGTCATTCAGCAACTCTAAGATCCCACTTACACTATCATCGGTGATGCTCGACTTAGCTTCTTGCACTAGTGTGACAACATGGAGTAAATCACCATTAACCAACTCTTTTACAGTAGTCTTTGCACATGCCAACACAAACCCATTGGCGTAATAGCCTTTCGGAATTTCAGGAATCACTTTATTTCGAATGTCCATGGAAAACAGGAGCTTCACCTCAAGTGATGGTGCTAGATTGAGTGATCTAGCCCATGAACTCCATGTATGAGATGCTAAGACCTCAAAAGTGGTGCATTTCATTGATGGCACATAATGACTTTTGAGTGAAAGTATATCAGAGCTAGTGTAGGTCAATGACACTGGAACTAGTTGCTGAGATGGTAAATAGTGGTTAAGGGAGATGAATTGGTTAGTGGCATTTTTGATATACGCAGGATGAACTGATGGTAAGTGTGAAGAAGGGGAATGTGGCTTGAACACGTGGCGAGAATGGAACGGGGTTATGGGCACACTATCAGTTGGTTTGGTGGTAAGATGAGCCCAAGCATGTAGGAACTGTGATGTACCAATGCCGTCACAAAAACAATGGTTAATGGCTGTACACAAGATCATTCCTCCGCAACGAAGTTTTGTCACCTGCAATGATTAAAGAATAAGAATATTGATTACTGGATTATCAAAAAGTAATTTAGTTTTATTTCCATGGATCCTTAGAACATTTTGCGTAACTAAAGAACTAAGTTTAGAAGTTTTAATATCACCAAATTTAAAAATTAAAATTTAGCTAGCATGCCCAAGTTAAAGTAAAATTTCAGATTAATAATAATAATAACAACAATAGTATTATTACTATTATTTATACTTTTTGTAGATAACATAAATAAATTAGATTACGTGTTACTTGTTTTTGAATGGTAAAAGTCACTACCATCCTACTTTACACCAAATATTTAAATAACCCCTTATTGTGTCAAATTTTCTACAGTCACTAGAAAAAATAATCTTATACACACACATATAGAGTACACATATAGAGTGAGGTTACAATACAAGGGGCTTTTGGCGTACGAAGTGTACACAAAATTCACATTCACTGATTCCCAAGATCAATGGCTCAAAATAAAACAGTGATAATTTCGTGATTTAAATAGTCTTACAATTGAAAAAAAAAAACAAATAGAAATGGGGTATTATAATCCTTTCTCCCATGAACTCCCTCCCTGATTTTCATGGCTATAAAATTTTCATACGATAATATTTAAAAAATAACATAATAACGAGCATTTCATTATCTTTAATTCAAGTATGTTATTGCTATAGTTTTCTTAATTTTTTATTTTTTTATTTCACAAACTATAAAAGTTACGTGATTATGTTACAGCACGTAATCAATGAATACCTAAATCACGTATCATACACGCAAGCAGTAACAAATTCTCAATGTAACACTACATCTATAATCACGTACCAGATGATCAATGAATAGCTAAATCAAGTACTAAATACTCAAATGTATACCTAAATCTGAAATGATGTACAATGTGTGCAAAAGCAGTAATAAATACTCAATGTAATAATCATGTACCATGTGTGCAAACAGTAACAAATGCTCAATGTAACACTACATCTATAATAACGTAATGACTTATGTTACAGATCTAATCACGTAATAGCATATAAACAGTTAAGTTCTCATTATATTGAATGTATAATCACGTAATAAGTATAACTTTAGTAAAAAATAAACATTATACAATAAAAACTATAATAACGTAATTACGTACTGATACATAATCACATGACAATATACTTGTTACATATGGTACGTGATTATAGACGTAGGGTTATATTGAGCATTTGTTACTGCTTACATATATGGTACGTAATTACGTGCTGGAACATAATCACGTAACGTTACACATATCACATAACTTTGTAGCTTGTGAAATTTTTTTTTAAATTAAGAAAACTATAGAAATTGTCTGCTCAGATTAAAGAAAATGAAATGCTCGTTAATACATACGGTATAATGTTTTTTTAAATAATATCATTTGAAAAAAGTTATAGTCCTTTGAGAATCAGGGGGTAAAGTAGATTTATGCGAGAAAAGACCATAATACACTTCTTTTCAATTAAAAATGATTCTTGTCAAGCTCATATTGTCTCCTACACTTTGCATGTAAAATTTGTCTTATACATGATCTTTTACCATGTTTACAAATCATCTTATTATAATATTTTTGTTGTTATAAAAAGAAGATTCTGGATCTTGTACAAGACAAATAATTCATACGAATGGTAGGGGACAAACACAGCCATTGATCTCACAAGATCAATGGTTCAAAACTAGACAATGGCATTTTCGTAAATCTCAGGTTAAAATAATTGAAGAAATAAATAGAGAAAGGGTATTATGGTCCTTTCTCACTTGAACTCATTCTCCCTTTGATTTTCAAATAAATATAACTTTTTCATACGTTACTTTTAAAAAAAATAATAATTACACTGTATTAACGATCATTTCATTCTCTTTAATTAGAGTAGCCTATTGGTATAGTAATACCCATTACATGATTACGTGATATTGATACCTAGTACACGACTACGTGATTTTGAATGCCCATTACGTAATTTCATTATAGTATGTAAAACCACAGTACGTGATTACATAACAATAGTTGAGTATGTATATTACGTGACTACGTGATTTTGAATAACCATTTCGTGATTACATGATTTCATTATAGTATTTTATGTGAAACCATACTTAGTGATTATGTAAAAACAAAACATGTAATACATAATATTTCATTTGGAATACTTAATGTTTCAAGCCTAACTACGTATTAAGGATAAATTATATACAAAACATTAGAGATTAATCACATAATAAAGCATAATCAATCAAGTTTTTATTATCAAATGTGTAATCACGTAATAAGCATAATTTTAATAACATCAATTATAACAAATTACACTGAATGTGTAATCAAGTAATGGATTTATATTGAATGTGTAATAACGTAATGATTTATGTTGAATGTGTAATCACGTAATGGATATTTAAAATCATGTATTCATGTACTTGGTATTCAAAATAATATAATCACGTAATAAACTAATGGGTATTCAAAATCCTGTAATGTTTTTAAGATAACTATAGCAATATGTTGCTCGAATTAAGAGAATGAAATGCTCGTTAATACGGTGTAATTTTTATTTATTTATTAATGTATGAAAAAGTTATAGCCATTTGAAAATCAATGGAGAAAGTTTGTTCAAATGACAAATGACTAAATTACCCATCAAGCCAGTGACACTTATCCTCCTCTCCTAGTCGCATATGCCTCATAAAAAGAAATTAAGCCAAGATATAATTTAAATTCTAACCTAATATTTTCAAAAATAATTGTATATTGTTATTATTATTATTATTATTATTATTATTATTATTATTATTATTCTGTTAAAGAAAGCCAATCCTACCTTTCCATGTGCAATGAAATGACAAATTTGGTATATAATTTATAGAGATTGCTTATTGTACAAAACATTAATTTGGTACGGTGTGTAAGAGAGAATGGTATTTTAGAGAGATCCGATATTGTTGACTTATAAATCGACCTTTTCAATAAGTTTCAAATGCCTATAACTTTTTAATACGATAATATTTTTTTAAATAACCTACACCGAATTAACGAGCATTTCATTCTCTTTAATTTGACTAGGCTATTGCTATAGTTTTCTTAATTTTTATTTTTTTTACAGATTAATTGATTACACATTCAATATAAATCATTACGTTACTAGACATTCAATATAATTTGTTATACTTCATGTTATTACATTTATGCTTATTACGTTATTATACATCCAATAATGGGAACTTAATTGATTATGTTTTATTGCATGATTAAATCTGTAATATACGAATTAACGTTGTTATTATAGATTGATTGATTGATGTTTAATATTGCATTTATACTTAATTCGTGATTAGACCTAAATATTAACCTATGTATTGTATGTTTTGTTTTTTTATTGCAATTATGATTAGTACGTAATTACGTAAAAATTTAGTGAGTTTTATATAAATACTATAATGAAATCACATAATATGTATTCAAAATTATGTAATCACGTAGTAATAATACATAGTCACCTATTGTTACGTAATTACATACTAATACATAATCACGTAACGTTACACTTGTTTCATGAATAAAATACATATTACGTAATTACATACTGGAACACAATCGCATAACGTTACAAAATCATGTAACGTTATAGCTTTTAAAATAATATATATATATATATAAAACAATTTAGAAAACTATAGTAATAGTCTGCTCGATTTAGAGAGAATGAAATGCTCATTAATACGTTCTATTTCTTTTAAATGTTAACATATGAAAAAGTTATAGTCATTTGAAAATTGTAGGAAAGGTGATTTATGAGTCACCAATATTGAATCTACCTATTTTGTTTTTCCCCACTTGTTTCACTTGATTTCTCTTACATTATTTATGGATTTGGGAACCACTACATCTCAACTATTGGATTTGCTTGATTAAATGCCAAAACTTTCTCCTACACTTCTTGTACGAATTATGCCTCTTGTACATGATCTCTTCACATAATTTATAATAATGTTATTGATATATTTGATATCTTTTATGTAATTAAACCTTTGATATTTTTATAATTTTTTTTAATTTTCTAACATATATTGTTATTGTTATCACCCCGTTAATGAAAGCACGAACTTCCGTTCCACGTTCAATTCCCGTTTAGGTCATTTTTGATGCACATCTAGGTGAAGGGACGAATCAGGGCTTTAATCCCGGGTTTGAATCTGACGGGAGGCGAGGGTTTATGGATTCCATCTAATTCCCGCGCATCAGGAGGGAACGGTCTCATAGCGCTCGAGAAGTCGACCTTGGACATAACCCGAGTAAGATGAGTTTACACGTGAGATTATTTGCCGTTAATAAAAAATAAACTTTATTCTGTTGTAAATAAACTTTATTTTATTTTCTAATACACATTTTGACCACGGCATTATTCTGGCGCAAACTTACTAGTGTTTAGTAACAATGATGGTGTAAGATTATACAAATAACTAGTGTCATAAAAATTATCATAACAATTTCTTCTGTATTTCACACAACTAAAAGAAAGGAAAAAATGACTTACCTGAACAACCAGAGGGGGAGTATCTACAAAAGTAGGAACATCAACCCTAAAAAGCAGCTTCCTCCATGACTTATTTGGTTTCATGGAAACCTCAAGATACTCTTGAGCACTCATATCCATAGATGCTTCTGCAAAAACAGCACCTTCACCATTACAGTCAATCTGAAGCTTATCATCATCATCATGTTCATGGGATGATTGTAGGGTTTTCAGTCTCCCTGCTAATGGGTAGTAATGAACAAGGACCTTAGAGAGAGAATGTTTAAGGAGATTGATGGGTACAGACTTTTGAAAAAGATAAAGATATTTGATTGAGAATCTAAGGAACTTTTGGTCATCAAGATTGGAGAGATAAAGCATGTGACTTGGGGTGGGGCTGCTGGGTTTGATCAAGCTTGGTTGCTTCTCTTCATACCAACAATCTGGGAGTTCTTCAACCCATGATCTTTGCATACTTCCTGCTTCAAATGTTACTCACACACACACAAAAGAAGAGTTGAGAGTGAGAAAGAGAGATTTGATGGCAAGAGAGAGTTATGTCAAGGATTTGGAATTGGTCAGAGATGATATAGAGCAAACACACATGGGATGATGTATAACACACTAACACTATAACCACTGAGATGTGCTTTCAGCTTATTAGTTATTTATATATATTTTTAACAGCAATTTATTCTATTTCTTATTCTATATTGCTATCTACTCAGGGACTCGATAAGAAATCATTATATATATATATATATATATATATATATATATATATATATATATATATATATACCCTTACAAGTTGTAAGAATTTAAAGAATTTGGCTTTCCCGTACGAGTTTCGACCTATTTCTTTAACACCCCTAATTTAAGACGTTCCAAAGTCAGTTGTAAAAAAAATATTCGAAGTGTGTTTTTCGGCCTCTTACAACAGCTGTAAAAAGCTGATAATATAGGCATGATATCACCTTTTTACAGCATTTTCAGCTGCTGTAAATTAAAAAAAAACGTTTTTTTGTTTTGGGAAAATTGATTTTTTTTAGGATTTTGGTAAAAAAAAAAATTGAAAAAACTTTCGTAAGATCAAGTTCTCTAAGTTCTCACAACTCGTATGAGTTTTTTTTTACCCTAGCCCTATATAACGTACAAGTGACCCTAACGTACGACGTGTACGAGATGAGGAATATAACATGCGGATTTAGTTTTACAAGATGCGGATTTGGTTTTACAAACATCTTGATTTGGTTTTACAACATGCGGCTTTGGGTTTACAACATGCGGTTGAGTTTACAACATGCAGATTTATTTTACAATATGCAGAATTCTCATCGCGTACTATTGTACGTTAAGGGATATTGTACAAGACACACTTTCTCTCTATATATTTATGTGTGTATAGCAGCATTTATTTAATTTTTTATTCTACACCGCTATCTAACCCAGGACTTAGTGGGAGTCGAATCCTCAACCACTTAAAAGACATCATTTTACACACCTAGAATATTACTTAGGCCAAAACTCAATGGTAATTATTTATATTTCCACTGATGATTTTGGTTTGGTTTTATTAATGACACTCTAATCTAAGGAGTATACTATAAAAATTAACTAATACTATAGTTGGCTTAAGCTTTATTTATAGTTTTATTTAAATACTAACATATATTTTGTTATTATGTACAAGTACCAACCCAACCTTTGTTCGAGTGCGGGTGGTCTTAATTAGTTCATTTTGCCACTTCCTCCACGGCTCCACATGCCGACTTAACTCTTATAATTTAATATACATTTTTAAGATTAGTTGTAGTGGATTAGATCCCACTATTATTTAAATATCTTTAGATTTTAACCTTATATGGTATATAAAAGTATACATACACGATGAGATTCCTACTAAAGGTGTGCAAAAAACCGAATTAACCAAACCATAACCGAATTAACCGACAAAACCGAACCGAAAAACCGAACTAAATCAAAAATCGGTGGGTCGGTTAATGGTTTTTTTGAAAACCGAAAGTAGCGGGTCGGTTATGGTTATCAATGTTTCCGTACCCATCATAACCGAACCGAACCAACATGTAATAAATCTTTGTAAATTTAGTACTTTTCACCATATTTGTAATATTTGATGTTTTTTATTGAAGATTTTGGTATTTATGGGTTTTTCATATCGTTTTGTGGTTTTAGTTGAATGTTTATTTGAATTTATGGAATATATCATATCACTTTATTTGAATATCCGATAATAATTTGTATTAATATTATAGATTATATGTATTTTTATACTATGTAATATACTAATATATACAAATATGCAATAACAATTTATTCCATGTTAAAAAATTAAGCTATTTTTAGCTAAGCTAAATACACGGTTAACCACCCACAACCGACACGCTATAACTATCAAAACCGATTAACCATAACCACCATAACCGAATAACCATTCGGTTATGGTTATGGTTATCCATTAACCGACATCAAGGTTATAGTTATGGTTTTAGGCTAAAACCGACCCAAACCGACCTATGCACACCCCTAATCCCTACCCATCAGTAAAGGGGTGGCATGATATTTTATTATATGTACCGAAAATCAAGTAATTGTTGATAACTACTACATTTCCCCACGCGTTAGGACGGATGCAAATGTAAAGTAACTCGTATTTGTATAGTAAAGATCCGATCGTTTCAGAACAAAAGTTACATTAAAACGTAGATAAACTGAAGATGTACATAAAAATAAGCACGAAAACGCATTATATATAGCCCCACTTATTTACAAAATAAATTTACGTCGAACACCAACCTGAACCTATACCGACATGTACAAAAAAATAAGGAAAAAATTATGTTTTTTAAGTTAAAAATGATACCGCAAGTTGCGGTGACGCCGAAACGTAAAGTAAGCCCAACTTATAAAGTCTAATGAAAACATATTACCTTTGACCCCACTTGTTGTAAAACAAAATTTATGTCAAAACGTAGATTAACTGAAAACATAAAAAATAAAAAAACTTAAACTTATACCGACACGTACATAAATATAAGGGAAAAAAGTTTTTTAAAGTTAAAAATGGTACCACAAGGTGCTGTGGCTCTGAAATATAAGCATGTAAAAAATAATACAAAGCTTTTAAAAGTTAAAAGATTGTAAGTGCTAATACTAAATATTAAAGGGTAAAATAATAAAAAATAATAACTTATTAAAAACCTAAACAATATTAAACAAAAATTGACCAATGACCAAGTGCCATACAGGAGCATGACAATAGTTATCCAACTTGAAAATGTAAGATTTTATAATATAATATAATATAATATAATATAATTATGAGCAATTACGAGTTTAGTGGATTTATCGTTTGATAATTTTTAAGTTACTAGCTAACACTGCCACACAGTAGAAGTATGTGATATGTTAATTACTTCTAATCAAATAAGTTAAAATAAAAAGATATGATTTCTTAATTATTAAAAAATTACCGATATGGCACTTTGTAGAAGTATAGATAAATTCTGCACAATATTAAATAATGCCACTATTTAAAAAACTAAGTTATCTTTTAAAAAGGTGAATTAAAAAAATCAAGAAACAAAAAGGTTCGATCGTAGTGGTAGGAATTTATTTGTTGCGTATCTTAATCATTGAGATTTCATTACATAAAGAAGATGTGTGGTCACAAATTGAAAGATAATAGGCATCACACTGAATGACCATTAGGTAGTGACAAATAAAAATACCAATAATAGTCATCACAATGATTAGATCATTACGTAGTGAAACAAAAAGATCAATAATAGGCATCAAACCATTAAATTTTATTGTGATTATTTTTAGTAATAATAATATTAACAACAACAATAACTATAATAATACGTACATATGTTCTTTTACGGAAGTATCTTAAAGCTATAAAAGTTGTGTAAAATTCGTTTTTATCTTTTACATTATGATTGCCTTTCTTTCATTCTCTCTATATGTAAATGTTGTTAGTATTAGAAAACAAAAGCATTCTTTCATTGGTGTAGGATTGAAATTTAGCAATTTAATACTATGATAAAATTGTAATTAATAAAAAGCTATACATGAATCATAGGGAAAAAAAATGAAATGTAAAGCCTACACCGGAACTTGGAAGAATATTGCACTTGTAGAAAAGGACCTATAAAAACAAGGGGTTAATGTGTATTGATAAGTTCACTTGGAGGTGGGGATTGGAGACAAGACGAGGTGTTGGAATGATAAATGGTTATTGGATGTACCATTATGCCATAGGTTCAAGGATTTATATGATATGGCGTCAATAACAAGCCTTAATGGTCGATCAATACACCAAAACCGAAAACCAAAGGTGGTGGAGCTAGGAGTCCTCACAACCAAAATCAAGCGAACAATGGAACGTGAAGGACCGCAGAGATATGTGGGGCAGGAAGACAGATAAAGACTTGGGGTTCAATTTCAAAGCAGTTAGAGAAGATTTAAGTTTATTGCCTTCCATAGGAAGCTCGGTTTTTGTGATGAGCCGGTATATCTGGGCGACTCTGAAGACGAATGCTTTTGTTTAGAAAGCAGTTGCATGAAAAATACCTACCAGAACAAAGTTGGTAAAATGAGGTGTAACAACGGGAAATCAGGAGTGCCAAAGATGTAATTCGGTTCCAAAAACAACAGGTCACTTGCTCATCTCTTGTAACACAACAAGCTCAGTGTGGGATTTAAATCTCAATTGGCTACAAATTCAAGGGTCACCGGCTCAAACAATGCAACAACAGTTAAAAGGGGTATACGTCTTAAAGGTCACGAAAAAGCAGAGAAAGATGGTTGAATGTGTTGTAATGATGTTTTTTGGAAGCGTTGGACAACAAGAAATGACCTCATCTTCAAAGGTTTGAACACTTCAGCAAATAGAATAGTGGAAGGAATCAAGGAAGAATTGTTTCTATACATGAAATATAGAGTTGGGTGGGGAAGTTTGTTATGGGAGGATTAGGTCGCATGTAATCTCTCAAACCCTTCCAATTTGATTTTGTATGATTTGGTATGGTCCTAGCAACTTGCTGAATCTTTTATGAATGAATATATCCCATTTGCTGATAAAAAATGTAACATATTGTCTTTCTTTCAAATTTAAACAAAATTTGGTTTTCATCAATGCATTATTGAGTGTAATAGTGTATCTGACAAATAAACAATGCATAAAAAACAATTAATGTTAGTGCATACAATGATTACGCATTACAAACATGTAATACAAATGTTATGAATATAACTATCAAAATGTTGATATCCCATACTCTTATGTCATCATCAAGGGGCAAAATATCAAATCTGCTAAACAAATCAAGCAAATAAAATTAGACATAAGGTGCACGATCTCATGGTGTAATTCAATTTAATAAAGATGATGATAGACTATGATTGATGCATGGTTCAACCGTAAATTGACTGTGCCAAAGGACTATTAACGTTTAAAGGAGTAAATTGTTGACAAATCAAATTGTAAGTCTGTAATAACATCTATGTTTTTGTAGAACATTTTATATTATATTTATTCACTCTATATTAGTTTATAGAAACAGTCTCTAACATAAAGCCTATACTATAGTTTACAATAACTACAACCCAAATGCTTGTGTTGGGTACAAGTATGAGTCACCATTAGTATTGATAAATTATTAAATTAAAATTAGAGTTAAGTACAATTTGTCTCCCTGTGATTTGGGGCAAATTTCATTTTGTCTCCCAAATTCAAAAACTTTTGGTTTTGACACCATACTGTCTTTTGTTGCAATTTCCCTCCCTCCGTTAACGGTGTTGAAATTTCCCTCCCTATCCTCCTTGATGCAACCCGCATACCATACACCTCCCCCTAGTTCACCTTCCTCCCCACTATTCCCTTCTTCTCAATTGTAACCATATCGGTTTCCCGAAGCTCCGATCGTCAGAACTACATACGTCCAATCATCCATTTCATCATTATCAGCATAGATCATCAATGGCCTTCCAAGGAGAGGTTGTGGTCGACTGTCTAACGGTTAAATGTGTGCCACCGTCACCCATTGTTCATTTTGATTATTCGTTTTAGCTTTAGTTAATTTTGATTTTAGGGTTCGGTTTTGTTGATTATACAAAACCGTACGGATTCGGTTTGAGTTGATTGTCCCATGTATCAATTCTTTTTGGTTTGAGTTGAACTTTGATTATACAAAACCATACTAAACAAGTTGCACTTGTGTATGTATTCTTGTCGGTTTACTGCACTGACTTGTGTGTCAGTTCACTTCAGTAAATATCCCACTGAACAAGTTGCACTTGATTCCACTTTGATTGGTAGTATCAGTTCAGTAAGATACCACTTTGAACTAGTTGTAATTGATCTCCATACTGTCTTGGAACACTAAACTGGAACATTATACAAAGGGCACTAGTGTCTGCACTTGATACACAGGGAACTAGTTGGAACACTGAACTGGTTTGTGATCATAGATACATTATAGTTAGAAGATTGAACTGGTTGGAACGTTGTAGTTGCACTTGATACATAGGGAACTTTGATTCTGCTTGAAGTACAGTTAGTTACACTGGAAGTATAGACAACTACACTTGTAGTTTAATATATCTTTGTTGGTATACATTTGATGCATCGTTGTTGACATTATAATTCATTTTGAAATTCAATAAATATGTTTAATCATGTGTTGCACTTTCTTGTAGCTAGCATAAGGATCATGGCAAATGATTCACACTTTCTAGTGCACATCAAGGTGATTCTCACCTTCCTGTATAGCTACACCATCAACTTCTAGTTCAAGGTTTTGTATAATGGTGTAGGAGAATTATGTGTAAATAGCATAACTTATATATAAGATTAGGAATTTTATGGTAATTTGTATAATTATGTAGGATACTTCTGGTGATTTGGTATTACTTATGGCTAATTTTGTATAACTGTGGTATATACACACTGTCAAATTGTATATACATGGTATACACACAAACACTTTATATACATGGTAATATGGTGATTGTGATGTACATACATATGCATACATTACATGCCTACCGTTACATTATACATGCCTACATGCACAGAGAATACATATGTGACAACTGGAAACTTTACAAGTTAAATCCATATGACCTAATCATTGTTTATTTAATTAATTACATGCATTTAGACTTACTTACATGTTAATAAAGTCCATAAAGTCTAGTAATGTCCGGGAAAATGCATGGATTATTGCATTTAATATAGTCGGTATCGCCATGTTGACTTACGATAAAACTAATTATAACAAGCGTCGATGGTTATCGGTTTACGTTTTTGAGTTGAAATTGTTCCAATATGCCTGGAACATTAGATCGATGGCATTATTATGTGTTCGGTGTGAAAAAGGATAAAAACATAATACGGATATTTTAGTATCGTATTTCCAGTTTTATCGTGTATATGTTAATTTTATTATAAATTAACCATTATGATAGCACTTTTTCAGGGGTTAAGGAGTGTATAGTAATATGATGACCCTAAATTACATGCATTAGAGGTAATTACACGCAAAACGTCATTAAGTTAACTTGATAACACATTAGACTTAACCAAGGAAACATGACATGACATGTTGACTTTCACCACCCTGACCATACCCCCTTTTTACGGCCATCCACCCTATCTTGTGATTTTTGCTTGTTGTCTTAAGTGTGTAAGGATATGGCTACTTGATTTGTTTATGATGTGCCATGATTGTCTTAGATATTTGTACGATTCAAAATACACACATTATTACTTCATTGAAACACTAAGAACCTCTCTTTTTCTCATCCAAATTTTGGCCACACAAGAGCAAAAACAACCTTTATTCTTCAATCCCACAAATACATAAACATCATATTACAAATCCATTAAAAGTTAAGTTGATAGAAGTTTAGGATTATATTGGAGCTACACCTCAACATACAACTGTCATCCATCTATTCTAAGGAGTTTTACCGAACAAGGAATATCTTATTTTAAAGATAAGTATATATTTTGCTCGTGATAGACCTACCGGCTTTGTGGAACAACATGTAACGCCTCGTATCTTCGTATTTCTATTCTAAAAATGTTCGTATTCGTATTCTAATTTTAGAAACCTTACATTCGTATTTTAATTTCAATCTCACAATTCGAGACGTTAATCATATTAAAATTCATATTTTATACATGTTTTTTTATTCACACAACCCATCATTTAAATACGTATTTATATGCAAACCGACACAATTATACGTATAAATACTTATACGCACATCCTCAATACTTGAATTATAATTTTATACTTTTTATATACTCAATTACATAATATATACTCAAGAAATACCAAGAAATATACCAATCATCTTTCCACCTCATCAATCCTCTTCCGCATTCTTTAACCAATCATATTTCACCATTTTCCACCTCCTTTCTCCACCAATCCTCTTCCACCTTCTTTAACCAATCATATTTCACCATTTTCCACCTCCTTTATCCACCAATCATCTTTTCAATCCTCTTCCACATTTTTTAACCAATCATATTTAACTCTTTTCCACCTTCTCTACCTATAAATACCAACCTTCTTCTACCATTTTCTTCACACCATTCTTCTCTCCATCTCTCTAATTCTCTCAATCTCTCTAAGTCAAGAATTTTAAGAATTTTAAAAGGACACTAAGTGTTCCAACCATTCTTCTCTCAATCTCTCTACTTCTCTCAAATCTTCCAAGCAAGGAAGAGAACTCTAAGAGTTCTAAAAGAAAACACTAAGTGTTTTAAAGGACTTTGAAGCTCCAACCTCCAACTTTTCATGGAATCACCAAAGGAAACTTTGTAAAACTGTGAGCATACTCGACCCTTTTTACGCTTAAACGCATTTTTGGGTGCAACATGTATACAAAATCCACTTTACGCAATCGATTATAATTAAATACTCAAACCATCGAATACGTTCATTGTTATGCTTAGGTTGTTTATGCTTGTTAGTTTCAACTTGTAATCTCATGATATTGTTATGCTTAGATTGTTATGCACGCTAGTTAAGGATTTTAATTATATACTATTTGCTATGCGCAGTTGTTTATGTATGCTCGTTCATCTTGAATATAAAATACCATGTGGATTTCAGACAACCTTTTATACGTATACCTATATTCAAACTTGTATGCTCGCCAGTGCTTTTGTACTGATCCATGCTTTTATTACATGTTGCAGGATTGTGACAGATGAATCTAGTAGGAATGCCTAGAAACGCGTTTAAATTTTAATGTTCGCTGTATTGTAATTTATTTTAAATCCTGTTGTATCTCGATTCCAGTTCTTGTAAAAAAAACATTTTAATGAAATGAAATTATTTATTTGAATACTTATTATACATCATTTTAAACTTGTGGTGTTCCTAGTTCAAGCAATGTAAAAAACAATTATTAAATACTTGTCACAATTAGTGTTATGAAGTCTCTTGCAATCTCGTTTTCGTCTTATTCTGATGTTTCCGCCATCGGTTGGGGTGTGACACAACGGTTAATGGAATAAATATGATATTTTTCATATAAAATATATATTATTAATTAGATCATTCATGTGCCAACACGGGTTCATACAAGGGACTAGGTCCTAGAAATATTCAAGTATGTGTATTTATATGTATATGTGTGGTATATGCATGTATGATCATCCAGATAATCACCCACCAATGTGTCGTAACATACCAACGTTTTCATAACAAAGCTAACATCTCATGTCTTAGCAAGTTGGTGAAAGACTTGGGGGTAGACACATATTTAGACCTTAGTTTCATATTGGTTTAGGACACTTGTAGGTCAGGATTATATATTATTATTTAGACATTCGGATTGCTAGTTGCACGGATACGCTTAGGTGAGTTTCATGGCTCATCTTTTAAACGTTTTTACATATAAATACTTGGGGGAGATACATGCTTGCTTACAGGTGTGATAATTGGGTAGTAAAATCATTAGATCTATTATGTATGCACAAGTTGTATTTATTGTTCTTGGGAAGGCCCTCGGGGGATACTAAATTGAGTAACCATTAGTCAATACGACCGCGGAACAGTCGAATAGACCTAATGGGTCCAACAAGCCCCACTCCAAGTCCTACGTGACCCTAGGGGAGTTCAATTGTGTCTTAGCTGAGCATCGCCTAGATTGGTGGCGTGGTAAGGCAATATTGTTAAGGGTTTGTTACGGGCTTATGGCGACACATACATTAGTATCCTAACTAGACATTAATTTGATCATCAAATTTTCATTAGAACTATGTATATCTGTTTTATCAAATGTTTTTAAAGATTCATTTGTGTAATTTAAACCTGTGAACCACCAACAATATATTGATATTTTTAAGTATTTATTTCAGGTAAGTGAGCGGCGTCTCATGGCTTAAGGATCAAGGATAGAGTGCATATGACGATACCATTTTGGGGGTTTGCCTTGTATTTCCCGTCCTCGTACGGGATATACTTGTCAAAACCTTCATTTTATAAACTATGTCTTTTGTCTAACTACTTTTAAACACGATGTTTATTCGGGTGATGTATGTCAACTTAACTACTTGGGTTGTAAACTTTTAAAAACCCATTTGGTATTGTTGGATTAATTTAATCACGTAGACGTTCGCTAATCGAATGCTTGAAAACCTTTCATGGTTGCGCCTCACGTTTCCGCCTTTGACGGGGTGTGACAACATACATACATGAGAATGTATACATATGCATACATTATACATACATACATACAGTAGGCATACATTACTTATACATACATATGCCTAATTTCTAGATACATTACTTATACATACATACATTACTTCACATGCCTATTGTGTAGATACATATGCATACATCATACATGCACACATAATACATACTTAGTTGTTAATAGGTTATATAGACTTTTGAAAGTTCAAAATACTTATATGTTTGACTCCTAAAAGTCAAAGTTGTATGCATACATATATACATGTGTTTAATTGATGAGTACTTTGACTTTAAAAGTCAAAGTTGTATGCATACATATATACATGTGACATGTGTTTAATTGATAAGTACTTTGACTTTAAAAGTCAAATTGATATTCATACATATAAGCACGTGACAGATGTTCAATTGATGAGCACTTTGGCTTTAAAAGTCAAATTGGTATGCATATATATGTGTGTGTGGGCATGATAGAAAGAAAACTTAAGAAAACCTAATGTAACAATTTTTTTTTGTAAAAAAAATAGAGAATGTAAGTTACAGATGGTTTTGTAACAAAAAAATCAAAAGAACAAAAAGCGTCAAGTGGATTTCATTATAAAAAAATTTAAAAATTCAGTTTTTAGTATATATATTGTAACGACTCGTATCTTCGTATTTCTATTTTAAAAATGTTCGTATTTGTATTCTAATTTTAGAAACCTTACATTCGTATTTTAATTTTAATCTCACAATTCGAGACGTTAATCATATTAAAATTCATATTTTATACATACTTTTTTATTCATACAACCGATCATTTAAATACGTATTTATATGCAAACCGACACAATTATACGTATAAATACTTATACGCACATCCTCAATACTTGAATTATAATTTTATACTTTTTATATACTCAATTACATAATATATACTCAAGAAATACCAAGAAATATACCAATCATCTTTCCACCTCATCAATCCTCTTCCGCATTCTTTAACCAATCATATTTCACCATTTTCCACCTCCTTTCTCCACCAATCATCTTTTCAATCCTCTTCCACCTTCTTTAACCAATCATATTTCACTTTTTTCCACCTTCTCTACCTATAAATACCAACCCCCTTCTACCATTTTCTTCACACCATTCTTCTTTCCATCTCTCTAATTCTCTCAATCTCTCTAAATCATGAATTCTAAAAGGACACTAAGTGTTCCAACCATTCTTTTCTCAACCTCTCTACTTCTCTCAAATCTTCCAAGAAAGGAAGAGAACTCTAAGAGTTCTAAAAGAAAACACTAAACGTTTTAAAGGAATCTTTGAAGCTCCAACCTCCAACTCTTCACGGAATCACCAAAGGAAACTTTGCAAAACTGTGAGCATACTCGACCCTTTTGACGCTTTAACGCATTTTCGGTGCAACATGTATACAAAATCCACTTTACGCAATCGATTATAATTAAATACTCAAACCATCGAATACGTTCTTTGTTATGCTTAGGTTGTTTATGCTTGTTAGTTTCAACTTGTAATCTCACGATATTGTTATGCTTAGATTGTTATGCACGCTAGTTAAGGATTTTAATTATATACTATTTGCTATGCGCAAGTTGTTTATGTATGCTTGCTCATCTTGAATATAAAATGCTATGTGGATTTCAGACAACCTTTTATACGTATACCTATATTCAAACTTGTATGCTCGCCAGTGCTTTTGTACTGATCCATGCTTTTATTACATGTTGCAGGATTGTGACAGATGAATCTAGTAGGAATGCCTAGAAACACGTTTAAATTTTAATGTTCGTTGTATTGTAATTTATTTTAAATCCTGTTGTTCTCGATTCCAGTTCTTGTACAAAAAACATTTTAATGAAATGAAATTATTTATTTGAATACTTATTATACATTCTTCATTTTAAACTTGTGGTGTTCCTAGTTCAAGCAACGTAAAAAGCAATTATTAAATACTTGTCATAATTAGTGTTATGAAGTCTCTTGCAATTTCGTTTTCGTCTCATCCTGATGTTTTCGCCATCGGTTGGGGTGTGACAGATTGGTATCAGAGCCTTAACTATAGGGAATTAGGTAGAATTGCCATGTTCGACCTAGTCTATAGTTTAAGTACCAAACTTGACCATTCTTGATTTTTGCTTAAAATATTAATTCTTCCTAATTGCTTCATTTATTTCTTTCGTCTAAATATATATTATGCCTTTACTAAAACATCTAAACGATACACACACTTGATGACACTCTTATTCCATAAATGAAATGGCTCATCAAAATAAGGGTGATTCCCGCCTTTGGTGACGAATTTCAATCCATTTTACATGATATTTTGCACGAATTTCATCATCAAGCCAAGAGTGATATCCATATCTTGATGGGGAGTTTCCATTTCATAATCTAGTGGATCTTTATTGACAACTCAAGATTTTATCTTATTTCGTTCAGTAAACCACATATTGGGGACGAAATTGTCAAGCTAGGATTGACATCCACACCTTGATGGCTGGTCTCAGTTTTCGATTTTCAATCTCGCCAAAGTTTTATATTTTCGACCAAATTAGGGACATGTACTAACTGGAAGGGTAAAATACCGTTAGTCGCCTGGCGACGAGAGTATTATACCTATTAGGGCAAAGCATGTCTCCCTAATTCGGAAGGACTTACGATTCACTTTGAAATAGTCGAATTTTCTAAACCCGAAGCACTCTAATACTTATCAAGCCTCTCTTTTATATTAACTTAACTTTTATGTGATTTAATACTTGTTACCTCGTTATTTCAAAATCATCGTTTTACACAATAAATTAATACACGCATACTGATACGTTATACTTGATTCGGGATTACCTGATAGCCTTATGTGATAAACTGGTCATTAACTTCGGATGAAGCCACACCTTGACATATGTAGTGCTTGTGAAGTACTATAGGAGTAACGCACCGCCACATGGATTTGTGGTAATGTCAAGACATTCACACATACATACTAGCGGACACGTTGGGTTGACAATTTGTCATTAACTTCGGATGAAGCCACACCTTGACATATGTAGTGCTTGTGAAGCACTATAGGAGTAGCGCACCGCCACATGGATTTGTGGTAATGTCAAGACATTCATACATACAACTAGCGGAAGCGATGGGTTGACAACTTGTCGTTAACTTCGTAAGAAGCCACACCTTAACATGTATAGTGCTTGTGTAGCAATATAGGGGTAGCGCACCGCCACATGGATTTGTGGTCATGTTAAGTCATACATACATACTTGTGGACATGATGGTTTGACCAATTAGATCACATGCCAGTAATGCGTTAATCTTGTTAACTAAATATATCATGTGCTTGTTCAAAGATTTTACTCATACTCATACTTATAACCTCTCTCATACTTAAATACCAACCATGGTTACGTACTTAAATTTCTATACGCTATCATTCTCCCTTGTAATACATTAATAAACCCTGATCGTGACATGTAACGTAACATGACACCGATTAGCGAAACAAACGTAATATGGTTTGAACATGGGGATATGCCGCTGGTACTTCCTATATATAAGTGTTACTATCATATTACCAAGGTTTCGTAAAACGTGCCATGAGAAATTCGGTGTCTCCTTAGACCTTATCGAATACAAGCTTTGATCACTCGTAATCAATTCTCGGTTATACACACACATACTACGAAATTCCAATTTTTTCTACAGTCTTCTTCTCGAATAAATTTCGGGACGAAATTTCCTAAAGTATGGGAGATTGTAACGCCTCGTATCTTCGTATTTCTATTTTAAAAATGTTCGTATTCGTATTCTAATTTTAGAAACCTTACATTCGTATTTTAATTTTAATCTCACAATTCGAGGCGTTAATCATAATAAAATTCATATTTTATACATATTTTTTTATTCACACAACCGATCATTTAAATACGTATTTATACGCAAACCGACACAATTATACATATAAATACTTATACGCACATCCTCAATACTTGAATTATACTTTTAATTATTTTATATACTCAATTACGTATTATATACTCAAGAAATACCAAAGAGTTAAATACCTGGTTGGTCCCTGTGGTTTGTGAAAATTGCAAACTTGGTCCCAGTGGTTCACTAATTACATAGTTGGTCCTAATAGTTGTAGTTTTGCACTCGGGTGGTCCTTATAACTAACTTATGTTAAATTTCTCAGTTAAGTTGATGTTAAATGACCGAATTGCCCTTAACAACTAAAAAACTAAATGTAAAAATATAAGAAACAAAAAAAGATGGCCCATCCTATCATCTTCTTCACCTCTCTCTCTCTCTCTCTCTCCTCTCTTTCTCTATCTCAGTAAGTCAGTAACCACCATCAACAGGTTGAAAACCATATATTACCACAACAGGATTTCCAAATGCAAACCTTCAATTCAAAGAAAATTGGTACAGGTGCGTACACCATCAACGTTGATTCATGGTAACTAGTTAATATTTAAATCAGAACACTGTATCATTTGTGGTTCTATAAGTATCAACCCACCGCTACTTGCATCACCGGTTCTTAACTAAAATTTCGTCCGGCAGATCTATTCGTCGAGCTCGTGACTCCCTACTTAATCAGTTAATAAACAATGTGATGGTAAAACCAGTGTTTTCCGGCAGGTGTAATTGACTGAGTATCGGTGATTGGGTTAATGGCTTCCGGGTATTACCTCCACCACAACACCACCCCCAACCTCTACCACCAACACCACCCCAACCACCACCACACGAACCCGCCAGAAAAACGATAATAGCCAGAAAAGGAATCTGGCCGGAAAACGATTATAGCCGGAAAACCCATAATTGAATGTGAAATTGGTGATCAAAATCAACCATTTAGTGTTGTTTTTAAGTGTGAAATGTGGATCTGATTCGAGTTTTTCAGGTTTTCGTCGATGAATGTATGGTGGCAATCCAAGGTGGTGGAGGTGGAGGATGTATGGTGTTGTGGTTGTGGTCTCAGAGTAAAGGAGAGTTGACTGAGAATTTCTCAGTTAAAAAGAGAGATCTGAGTGAGAGTGGGGTGGGGTGGGGTGGGTGAGGATTGGTTAAAAAATAAAATGTGAGGACTACTTTATAATTAGTTTTTTTAGTAATTATTTATTTATTTTTGCTTTTAATACTAAGGGTAGTTCGGTAATTATACATAGAGTTAACTCAGAAATATAACATAGGTTATTGATAAGGACCACAGGAGTGCAAAAATTACAACCAATAGGACCAAGTGTGTAATTATTGAACTACTAGTATCAAGTCTGCAATATTTACAAACTACAGAGACCAACCAGGCATTTATCTCAATACCAAAAAATATACCAATCATCTTTCACCTCATCAATCATCTTCCACCTTCTTTAACCAATCATATTTCACCCTTTTCCACCTCCTTTCTCCACCAATCATCTTTTCAATCCTCTTCCACCTTCTTTAACCAATCATATTTCACATTTTCCCACCTTCTCTACCTATAAATACCAACCCCCTTCTACCATTTTCTTCACACCATTCTTCTCTCCATCTCTCTAGTTCTCTCAATCTCTCTAAGTCAAGAATTTTAAGAATTTTAAAAGAACACTAAGTGTTCCAACCATTCTTCTCTCAATCTCTCTACTTCTCTCAAATCTTCCAAGCAAGAAAGAAAACTCTAAGAGTTCTAAAAGAAAACACTAAGTGTTTTAAAGGAAGCTTTGAAGCTCCAACCGCCAACTTTTCACGGAATCACCAAAGGAAACTTTATAAAACTGTGAGCATACTCGACCCTTTTTACGCTTTAACACATTTTTGGGTGCAACATGTATACAAAATCCACTTTACACAGTCGATCATAATTAAATACTCAAACCATCGAATACGTTCATTGTTATGCTTAGGTTGTTTATGCTTGTTAGTTTCAACTTGTAATCTCATGATATTGTTATGCTTAGATTGTTGTGCACGCTAGTTAAGGATTTTAATTATATAATATTTGCTATGCCCAAGTTGTTTATGTAAGCTCGTTCATCTTGAATATAAAATACCATGTGGATTTCAGACAACCTTTTATGCGTATACCTATATTCAAACTTGTATGCTCGCCAGTGCTTTTGTACTGATCCATGCTTTTATTACATGTTGCAGGATTGTGACAGATGAATCTAGTAGGAATGCCTAGAAACACGTTTAAATTTTAATGTTCATTGTATTGTAATTTATTTTAAATCCTGTATCTCGATTCCAGTTCTTGTAAAAAAAACATTTTAATGAAATGAAATTATTTATTTGAATACTTATTATACATTCTTCATTTTAAACTTGTGGTGTTCCTAGTTCAAGCAATGTAAAAAGCAATTATTAAATACTTGTCACAATTAGTGTTATGAAGTCTCTTGCAATCTCGTTTTCGTCTCATCCTGATGTTTCCGCAATCGGTTGGGGTGTGACATATATATATATATATATATGTATGTTGGGGTTCCTGTAAAAAAGACTAAAAGAGAAGGGTAAGAAATAATCTCAGCCATTAGATCTTTTCCTATCCATTTTATTAGATCAAGGATATAATGGTAATTGTACTAATTCTAATTAAGGATATAATTAATGTAACCGAATTAAGGTAGTTATTTTAGGGAATTCGAATTTTGAATTTTATATGATTATACGTAAAGATTAATTCGCAAGTATAAAATCCATATCAAAATTTTAGTTAATTCGCAGGTATAAAAACCATACAAATTCCAAAAGGCACCACAGCTTGAATCCAATATAGTCTTTTGAAAGTATAAAACACCTTTCAGATTCTAAAAACACCATGACTTGAATCGTAATATAGTCATGGTGTTTTTAATATCTGGAATGATTGCATTGCACATTATGTGTGATGTTTTACTACTATAATTCCAGTAGATCTTCTCTATATGGTGTTTTAAACATGTATTCATAGTGTTTTAACACCTGCATTCTAATAGGTGTTTTTTGTACAGTGTTTTACACCTATATTCATGGTGTTTTATATCTGCATTCCAGTAGTTGTTCTTTGTATGGTGTTTTACACTTGCATTCAGGTAGATGTTCTCGTACAATATTTTAAACCTGCATTTCACTAGGCTGAACTATACGTAAAATTTTTTTCTCTATATAAGTATAGCACTATAGTACTCATATTAAAGAAAAAAAACGCTCGTTATTATGGTATAATTTTTTTTTAAAAAAGTTACATATAAAAAGTTATTGACATTTAAAAAAGACCGGGGGGGGGGGGTTGCATGTGCATTAATGTTAGTTTCTTAATTTAAAAATGTTAAATTTACCTTTATACCCTTAATCTAGAAAACTAATTAATTTAATTGTTACACTATTTACATGATTGCCATCAAGATCTCAACCATTAGATTAAAGATCTAATGGCTTAGATTCTTTCTTGCCCTTCTAACAAAAAACACATTTTTTACAATAACCTCACCATATATATATATATATATATATAACACTAAATTTAAAAAAATATAAAAAAATCCTTTTGGCGCTTTTTTTTGTTGCAAAACGTCATTAACATGTAACTTACATTCCCTAATTTTTTACAAAAATAAATAAATAAATGTTACATAAGGTTTTCTTGAGTTTCTTAACTCAAGTGGGTTTTCTCTCTATAATTCCTCTATATATATATATATATATATATATATATATATATATATATATATATATATACGTAGATGCATTCTAGACACACATTTTACCAAAGATTTTCATAATATACACATATGTATAGTTTAAAATTGATTATACATATTATATAATCAATTTTAAACTATACATATGTGTATATTACGAAAATATTAGGTAAAATGTGTGGTCCAGAATGCTTCTCAAGTTTCTCAAATAGGGTGGACTTCTCTTAGAATCCCTACCCTATATATATATATATATAGGGGAAGGTTCACTTGAAAAGAAATCTAATCTGAGAAGAAGAAATGGTATAATGGTAAAACATTAAATGCTTTATAACTCCTCTCATTAATTATGTTATCTCTCAACAATAAAGCAAAAACACTTTATCTTACACATTTCAAAATTTATCCTACATATGTCTTAAACTTACTGCAATTTACCTTACACACATGTAAATTCACCCTACACATTTCAAAATTTATCCTATACATGTTGATAATTGTCATTCACCATAAATTAATTTATCTTGAAAAATTATATTAAAAAATGAGTTATAACTTTTATTAATTAGCTAATTAATGAAAATTATAGATTTACCTATATGCTCTTTTTCATAACATTAAATACACACATTAAATGAAGTAAATAGAGAATTTCTATTGTTTTAAAAGTTATTCTTTTTATTCTTACAAAACTTCTCTTCTCATTTGAACCCTCCACTATATAATATATATATATATATGGTAAGGTTCATGCCAGAACCACCTTTATTTTGAGAACCACGAGAACCAATATGAACAAAAAAGTAACCCACTACATCACCACCCAAAACCTAAAAAAACCTAACCCCCCTCCACCCAAGCTAAATGCTAAAAAAACTAAATCACAAAGCTAAACCCCCCTCCCCCAATACCTAACCCCCCTCCAAGATAAATGCTAATAGCTGCACCCCTAAAAAACCTAAAAAAATCTAAAATCCACTCGAATTTTTTTAACATCTTTTAATAAAAAATCGCTACTTTTTGTCACAAAAGAAATATATTTTTTTGTGACGAAAAGTAGCGATTTTTTTGTAAAAATATTTGGGAGGTTTTTAGATTTTTTTAGGTATTTTTGGTTGTGTTCACATTGGTTCTCACGGTTCTCGCAATAAAGGGTGGTTCCTAACGGATCCTTCTCATATATATATATATACACACACACACATATATATTTAGGGTTTGGTTCATTTGTTACTTATTAAATTTTGTGTTTATTTATCTCATTGATTTCTATCGACTGCGAATGTCAAACTAGTTTGATACAAGCGCCATATGATAATTGGCAGTACCTTAGTGTGTCCCATAGATTACTTTCATGCCTGATCAGTATGAAGGTTTAATACGTGGAACCACTAGGATCTCCCAAAAGTCATATTGTACTAAAGTCGGCTATTTGTATTCAAGGAGATATTCCCTATGAAAGCGCCCGAGTAGATATCTCTACCCAAGGCATCCAAGTGTATTCAAAAAGTGGATATGTCATTTACCTGGCGCGGAAATATACGAATTACCTCCTGAGAGGCAAGTGGAGTTAAGATTGACATCCTACTAGGAGCTGGACCTATTGCAAAAGCCCATGTCAATTAATACCAACGAAAATAGAATAATTTAGATCCCAATTGAATGAAGTTTTGAAGAAAGGCTTGTATAGCCTAACTCGTCACTTTGGAGTTATGATATTGTGTAATTAAGAAAGACGGTTCGATGCGGTTATGCGTTGATTACCGCAAACTTAACAAAGTAACGATCAGGATCAATCGGGTAGTAGTTGGAATAACCATCTCACCCTAGTTTAGTTCTCCCATACTAATCTACCTATATAATGAAGCAAAGGTTTAAAATCCTAGGTGGAAGCCATCCCCTTTCATTTTCACTGAGTTGTCATTTTGTAGGATTTTTCAAATTTTTTTAATAAACCCTAAAGACAAATCTGCTGGTCCCCAGGGTTGCATATATCCTAAAACAAGAAGGGTCAAAGTTAAGCATTGTTCTTCCCAGTTTGATTGATTCTATATGAAGTAAAATTAGCGGTCAATTGGCTTCCAAAATATTCAAATTTTGATTTCTTCATAGATTTAACCAACAATACAAAACAAATTCACTATTTTCTTTCACCTCTCCTTTCCAAAACCCTAAAGACGAATGAAGCCGGTGGAATGCCATTTGTGTATCGAAAACAAGCGATGTCGTCGGAACCTTAATAAGGTCTACGTTGAATCAGGGTACAGGCAAGGGCTTCAGATCTGCAATTACGTATTGTGCGTCCCCAAGGCTCCGGTGTTCTTCAGGTAATTTGTGTTTTTTGGCGTAGTTAATTTGGGTTTGTTGAACGGAACTGTCAGTTTGTGATGAATTTCGTCTGTTGTTGTGTTTACAGTTCTTTTTCTCGGTATTGCTTTGGCTGACTGAAGGTTATTGTAGCAGAATACAGAGTCTGGTATTCACTTTTTTTTTATCTATTATCCACATTTACTATCTAAAACAATTCATTATTTGAAGTGCGTATCCTCCAATTGTAGGTTCTTGTATTGTTTTGTACTTTTTTTTGTGTATGTGTGGATCAGTGAATGGTGGACTGCAATTTCATGTGTGTCTAGTAGTATAAAGATGAACGATTGCTGATATATTGGGCGATGTTAATAAGTCTACATCGCTTTACTGTTTGACACGAGTGTTGTTTTTATAATCTTATTTAGCATCTTTAGTAACCACCACATATTGTAGATGATTATGTATTATTGTTTATCATTCTGAATGTGTACGATTGATAAGTCATGCTTATCGTGTTTTTCTGTATGGATCTCCGTATTGTACCATAGTTGGTGCTCGTCCGTTCGACAAAACGAATTTCACTCATGGACAATGGGAATTGCACTCGTGAAGAACCGAGTAGCGCAGGATGGGGTGCTTCGTTTTTTGTGCAGACAACGGAAGAAGTCTCTGGAGCTGTTGTTACTTCACCTTCTCCTTCACCGAGACCGTCAGCGGTATTCTCATCAAAAGGGACAGTGGTAGCCCTCTTCAAAAGCTTCAGAGTCAAGTTTTTAGAGTACTGAAAGGCTTATCTTCTCCTCTTGAAGAGAAAAGTATAACCTACAATCCAGAAGTATTAACTAGCCAAAAACGTCAATGGGCAAGCTTTCAATTACAGGCTCTCGTATGTTCTAATGTTCTTTATTCAATACTTAGGTCTGCTACATTTTATTCCCCGTGATTGTTTATAACATCGAATATTTCAGCATCAAAGGATATTGAAAGAACCATCAAGGCTATTTGAGAGCATGGTAGTGGTTGGGTTGCATCCAAACAGTGACATTCGGACACTTCAAAGGCAGTATTTTGGTAGAAAATCTGAATTACCAGGGTGGAAGGTGGCTCCGAAGTGCACTAAGCGGTCAGCATCAGTTTCGGGTAGAACCGAATCTTGAGCCTCAGGTGCGGGTCCTACCGGTTCCCTGTTCTATAAGAAAAATAAATTAATTGCTTTAATTCTTATGGAATATGTTATCTGATCATTTATGTGTACTGTCAGGTTCTATTTGGGTACCCTCCGGACAAACAGCTGCCTCTAAGGTCGAAGGATCTCCTTTCGTTCTGCTTTCCTGGTGGATTGGAGGTTAGGCTACATAGTTTTGTAATAACCTAAAAAAAGTCTGTTATATGCTAGATTTTGCTCATTAATGAGTTAAATAATATTAATGTATATAACACAGGTAGATCGTAACCAATGTAATGTTTTTTTTATCTTTTAGTATTGCAATAATAGTTATTAGACAAAATATCAATCTTTCTAATCACTAAAAGGGTCATATGGGTATTTTTCATAGTGGAAAGCGTTGATATAGAAATTGGCATCAATCCATTTGTTGATGAGCAAGTCATAATTTCCATGTGTAATCGATTCTTTTTATATGTAGGCATGTATGTTTTACTACACCTAGAAATATCAATTTTACTGAAGTTAGTATTAGCAATATGCAACTATAAATTTTGTTTTCATTTTTGCAATCTGTAACTATAAATTTTGTTTACAATGACACGACGGTAACTATACCATTAGCTTAATATTGATTGATTATTAGAAGTTTATTAGGAATTGGGGATTCTCTATGTGTGAGTTTTACAAGAATTAATTTTTGACTTTTTTTGTTATGTAGTGTGCTCAACTTTACTCCAAGGCGATCCGGATCATGTATTCTCACATGGACAAGAGTTTTTGGATAAGTGGAACTACAAATTTCTTTATTAACATAAATTGTAATTCTCACATGGACAAGAATTTTTGGATAAGTGGAACTACAAATTTCTTTATTAACATAAATTGTTGATAAGGATGGTAAACTTACGAATAAAACATAAAGTGTTGTAAGAAATATTTAGGGATTTTAAAACTGTAATTGTAATTTTTATCATTTTCATTGTTACATATAATATGTAATTATTTATTGTAAGAGATATTACAGATTATTTGTTTATATCATGTGTCACATAAGTTTTATAGTATTTTCATTTGTTAAACCGCGTGTAACGCGGGCTCTAACCTAGTAATTATTATATAAGCATTAAGGTTGCTCCTTTGGAGGCCTTGTATGGCTGAAAGTGTCAAACGCCCGTTTGTTGGGTAGAAGTTGGGAAGGCCCAACTAATAGAACCTAAGATTTGTCCTATAGATGACAGATAAGATGATACCAATCCGCAATCGCCTTGAAGTTGCCCATGATAGGCAGAGAAGATACGCCAATTAGAGGCGCAAATAATCCGGAGTTCCAAGCAAGAAAAACAAAGGTACTATTAAAGACGTCACCTTGGAAAAGTGTGATGTGCTTTGATAAGAGAAGGAAAAATTGAGCATATGTATATATATATATATATATAAGAAGACCATTGAAATAATCGTATGTGTCAAAGTCTCTAGCTTGTAAGTTAAACTTATTTGAAAAGCTCAGTGGAATTCACAATGTGTTCCACGATTTGCTAAATTAAAGAGACATCTAGCCAATGAGTTGCTAGCTATGTCACATAAAGTGTGGAAATTAATGAAAACCTGCGGTTTTGTTGGAAAACCGGTATTGATCGAGGATCGACAGGTTAAGAAACTTCTAAGGAAGCATGTGCCTATTATAAGGGCCAAAAGGGGGCGCTTGTAGAAATCCCTAGTATAATTGAGAGGTTGAGTCCAGTATGCGACAGATGTACCTCTATCTTTTAATAAAATCTCGAGGGCGAGATTTCTTTTAAGGGGGTGAGGATGTAACACCTCGTAAAAACCCGTCCTATAAAATTCTGACATGTATCCCGCTGATCCTCGTATGCCACGTGTTAATTGAGAGGGACCAAAAGTGTTGTTATGTTATTTTATAACCTCTGAACGACAACTTATTAATTAAGGGACTAAAAGTGTCAACATGCTCAAACTAAGCCTCTGAGTGACCTTTTAACGGACCGAGAGTCCTATGATGTTAATCATACTTTTATGTGTGCCTAATATGGGCCAAAAATAGCTTTATGCGCTAATTATAACTTTTTACGCAAGTTTGGAAGTTCAAGGACTATTCCTGACAAACTGCGAAAGTTTTCGATTCTCATATCTTGAATACAGGCCCTATATATAAATCCAAATATGTATATTCAATAAAATCTTTCCTTTTATTGATAAGAATACAAGGATGTCCATCGTTGCGAAATTTCGATCGTTTTTGTGTTCGTTTAAGCGTTTTACGCATTTCTGCGAAACGCGCGACCGTACAACCGAATGAACTGACATCCGGGATATTTCCGGACATAATCCAAGTCACATATACCTTAACGCCCTTATAGAGCTTAGAAATCAGGTTAAAAGGGGTTACTGGTGACAAATCGCAACAAAACAAGTCCAGGGCCAAAGGTGTCAAAAGATGAAAGATTGGTTTGCTGAGCTAGGTCCTTACGGACCGTATGGCTGGACCCTTACGGTCCGTAAGCCACCTGCAGATCAGCAACATGCTTGTTCATCAAGCATAACCTCCTTGCTTGACACCTAGCCCTTTTTTGCCACACTTCACCTCGTCTTGACACCTCCTTAACACTTGTAATCATCCTAAGAAGCCTCTAAACACTTAGAATGATCTCCTTGATCTTCTTCAAGCATAAATAGGTGGTGGGTTTCATGGTTTAAACTTGCACCTTTTCTCATAATCTTTCTATGGCTCTCCTCTGGAGGTTCCTGAGCAATTGGGAGCTTCCTTTGAGTTTTATTCAGTCCTTAGGACCACAAGTAAGTGTTCCTTTCATGGCTTGTTCTTTTATTTAGGCTTTTAAAGCCAAAAGTCAATCGTTTTCGATAAACACTTTGACTTTCGGTTTACACCTTAATGGTCCAGCCATTGTTCGCAATGAACATGGCTACGTGATCGTAATTAGGTAGGTGTTAATCCCTTAAAAGGGCACCTCCCAATTACCACGTTTGCTTGGTCAATTGACGGGTCAACATATTAATGTTTTAAAAGTCAACGGGTCAGATCTCGAAATATTCATAATCTGAGTTTATACATATTCTAAAATATGTTTTAACACTTAAACAACTTGGTAATAACTATTAGAACATGTGTACACATGTTCGGCTGGTCAATTCCAGTCTTAGGGTCGGTTCGCAACCGAAAGTCGTGAAGTTTGACTTCTGTGTTGACTTTCGTTTATGAACCGAATTAGACTAGTATGCTACTGATTTAAGGTCCCATTATGATCATATTATGATGTAGCATAACCCTCTGAGGTTGTATTACATGATCAGAATAGTAATCCGAGTTTTATGCAAGTTTCCGTAAATATGCCATAATTTGACTATTTTGCCATTTTATTTAAAAATGAGGTTTTAAACACCAATAAACTTGCAAATGATTTAGTTACTGATATGTTAACATGTTTAACATATTTTGATGTTACAAATCTGACCATAAACCGAGTTTTCATATAATATCGTAAAATACGCTTTAAAGTGACCGAAAAGCCCTTTCGGCGCATAGAACGATTTTAAACATAATCTATCATACCAAAATCATTACCTACTGATGTAATGTCATGATTAGGATGTTTTGGGATACCATTTCAGTTTATAAAATGAGTTTATGCACAAGATCTTGTATTACGCTTTTAAATGACGATAACGTCGTTACGGCACTTAAAATAGTTTTTAATCTTGATTTTCATACAAAACCTTTTACATACTTATGTGTTATACTAAATAACATATTTTAACTATTTAAACCTGTTCAAAACATCAGTTTTCATAAAACATCACAAATATCGTCATTTAACGACTTTAACGCCTTCTCGGCGCGTAATATGGTTTTAAACCATATTTACCAACCAAGACTTATTACCTACTGATTTTATAACTCATTTAAAATATTTTTACAGTGGGTACATGTTATAACTCATAATCCCAAATACGCTTTCGAAACTATGTGTGAAATTACCAAAATGCCCATTCGGAGCATAGTTTTGTCTTAAACTATAAAACACACATATATTTGATATCCTACTGATATTATATCGTAAATAAAGTATTTTCACAGAATTTTTATGGTCGTAACATCAGATTATACGCAAGTCCCTTTTATATGTCAACTAAATGACTAAAACGCCCTTATAAGGCATTATGTGATTTTCAAAACCTTAACGAGCATACAAGTTGATATCCTACTGATATTATAACTTGTTTAAAGTATATTGGCATATGGAACTTGTTCATGACTCATCCGGTTACCCGGCTTCGCTTATATGCGGACGGTTAAGCCTACGTGGCTAGTTTACGTAATTTAACCGAAACGGGTTTAACCTTATCATTTTTATCTCAAATTCCAGAATGTTAATAGTTTACCCATATTATACAAGTCTTTGTACTTGTCGGGTTTAAACTACATTCTATTCCGGTCATCGCTTAATCAGGCGTATTGTACCGTTTTTAATACTTTAAGCTAGCTGATCTAAGTCTATGACTTAAATAAGATCCGTTAGCATTCTAATTGGTTATTTATACCATCATTCCAGACTAGAGCCTTCCGGTAAATTTACCTACGATTATTTAATTGAATACGACTGAGTTATTATAAATCTGCATTATAAGACGAGTGCTAGCTCAGGTAAATATCTTAACCTATTTTCCGGGCTTGGGATACGGTAAAATATTTACCGCACGGTTGGGTATGGGATTCAAAGACCAATGTGTCGGGAAATTCAAATAACCCGTTTTCATTCGTATTGCTTGACTTAAACATGTGGGGTTAATTCGACCGTGTCCTGGATATCCTTGACTCATTTAATTGTAAGTGGTAACGACCTAAGCGCGGGGTGTAGGCATACACCTGACAGATGCGAAATGGTTTAAATATATAATTTTACAACCCAATACATGTTTACCCAATATGGGTGTTCCCAATAAGGGAATAAGTGGTGTGTTGGTTAACCATGAACCGACATAGATTCCGGTCCCGATATGTATTGTCAAGTTATGTAAAACTGATAACATGAGATATAGTTTATCCCAAGTATAAAAAGATTTTTCGTGCCTTGTGCACCTAAATCAATTTTGAAAAGGTTTTCAAAATGTGTCGGTTGATTGTATTTACCAGTGTAAACTGATGTATTTTCAAAAGATTAAACTACAGGTACAAATACTAAATAGGTTGGAAGCTGCTCAGTAGCAACATAAGAGGATCTTGCAAGTCCTTAGATGTGCCCAAAGTCTGTTGAACATCTTTTGTATTTATTTTGATCCGCCTGTGAATTAGTATTACAAACTCGCCTGTAGTTATTATTTTACCATTTTCAGACAATTGAGTTGTAATAATAATTTATATTCCAAGACTTCCATTGTGCCATTATGTGTTGTTTAGTTATGATGGTATCAACATACGTCACGATATTCCCCACCCGGGCTCACCGGGATACACGTTGAAGTCGGGGTGTGAAAGTAATCCCCCCTAAAAATCTTTAACCTTAATCCTACGCCTCCATAAACTCCTATCCTAGACCATGTCCTCAGAAAGGTGCAACTCCAGTAAATCGTGTCTAATCCGTTCATCCCAAGTTAATTTGGGTCTACCTCTACTCCTCATCCCCTCAATAGTGAGGCTTTCCATTGCTCTAACCGGCGCCGACGTGTGCCTCCTCTTCACATGCCCAAACCATCTCAATCTCCCTTCCTTTATCTTATCTGAAATATTTTTCACTCCTAACCTCTCCCTATAAACCTCATTTTTTATTCGGTCTAACCTCGTGTGCCCACACATCCACCTGAGCATCGTCATCTCTGCAACTTCCATCTCACGTGCTTGTGTCTTCTTGATGGCCCAACAATCTGTCCCATATAGTATCGCAGGTCTAATTGCAACCCTATAAAATTTCCCTTTTAATTTAGTCGGAAACCTCTTATCGCACAATAACCCTGTGGCAGCTCTCCATTTACACCAGCCAATCTGTATGCGATGGGCCACATCACTATCAATCTCCCTATCCCCTTGTACAAACGATCCTAGATACTTGAACTTAGTTACATGTGGAAGTACTAGGCCCTCAATGGTGACCTGAGTGTCATCACCATCGCCTACACCACTGAAGTTACAATATAGATACTCCGCTTTAGAGCGACTTAACCTTAAGCCCTTGCCATCTAAAGTTTCTCGTCACTCCTCTAACCTCTCATTCAAGCCATGTTTAGTCTCCGCGGCTAACACAATTTCATTGGCAAAAAGCATGCACCACGGAACTGCCTCCTGAATTGACTTGGATAACTCATCCAAGACAACCGCAAAAAGAAACGGACTCAACGCAGACCCTTAGTGGAGTCCTATTTCTACAGGGAAGGAATCTGTTTCCCCTACCGGTGCCTGAACAGTAGTTTTGGTCCTACCATACATATCCTTAATAATGTCTATATACTTCCCAGGAACCCCTCTACCCTCCAAGCTATCCCAAATCAGTTGGCGTGGCACATTATCATATGCCTTTTCAAGGTCAATGAACACCATATGTAGGTCCCGCTTCCTTTCTCTATACTTTTCCATCAATCTCCTTAAGATATGTATTGCTTCCGTAGTTGACCGACCCGGCATGAAACCAAATTGGTCTACTGTAACATCAGTTTCTTTTCTAATTCTAGCCTAAATAACCCTTTCCCATAATTTCATAGTATGGCTTAGTAGCTTAATCCTTCTGTAATTTCCACAACACTGGGCGTCACCCTTGTTCTTATATAGAGGCACTACGAAACTACTCCTCCATCGGTCAGGCATTTTTCTAGATTTGAATATAAGGTTGAACAAAGTAGTTAGCCACTAAACTCCTTTATCTCCCAAACACTTCCACACCTCGATCGGAATGTTGTCCGGACCAACTGCCTTGGCCCTTCCCATTTTCCTAAGTGATGTTCGCACCTCTGCTTGTGTAATAACTCGACAATAACAGTTGTTTCGTTGTCGCCTTCGTGAAGTATAGTCCTCACTTTGTTGTCCGTAAGCCCTCCCTCCGTTGAAACGACTCTGGAAGTAGGTCTGCCATCTTAACTTAATATCATTCTCATTTACTAAAACACATTCATCCTCTCCCTTTATAAACCTCACTACCCCTAGATCTTGCCTCCTACGCTCCCTGGCTTTGCAAGCTTATACATATCATGCTCCCCATCCCTTGTCTCTAGTCATTCATACATCTGCTTAAAGGTTGCATTCTTTGCCTCAGTCATTGTTTTCTTCGCCTCCCATATGGTTTTTTTTGTATTTCTCCTTCAACCTCAGTCGTTGCTCCTCATTACACAAGTGTAAATCATTGGAAAATATTTGATGATGAAAATACACTAGTGTATTTTATGTTAGGACCGTCCACGTCCAGCACGGGAACCTAAATTTGTTATCTAATGTCTGATTAGGCGGAAACTAATGACATGTTAACCAAATATCAAGAATTACTCAATTAAACTGTTTTTTCATTGATCTTAAAGTTCAATACATTCAAGTTCCAGATCCGACAGAGCTTCGTCGTCTCTGTGCCAAAGTTGCTAACTCCTTATAAATGAAATCCCAAGGCTACTATTTATAGAGATTCCAAGTTCGGGCGAACTTGTCTTGAACAAGTTCCGCCGAACTTGTTCTCACATGAGGCTCCGGGCGAACTTGATCTCCTACACACTTAAATACGCCCCGTTTCTAACAGAATAAGCCCTATTCACTCAGACTCGATGTATAATGATGTCGGCAACAGACATATGCACCAACAGACTCCCCATTATAGCACCTTACCAGACTTCGAAGAACCGTTCTCCATCATTGGCTCGTAAAAACTAATGAAGAAACAAAATCTTTTTTGGATTTTTAGAGTTTATGCTAAAACATACTGAAAATCTTTTTGATTTTAATATGTAAAGCAAGTAAAGAAAGTAAACTATGTACAAGCATATTTACAGACATATTTTTTGTGAATTCGTGTCTAAGGATCATATCAGTTGTTTGAGACATATCACTAGTACCATTGACCTTTTTTGAATACTTTAAGTTTTAAACTCGTTTACCTAGATTGTCGATATGTTTGTCCACTTAAACTTTGACACATTTCTCAATTGTTCTAAGATATGTTAGTACTACCGTACAGACAAAGAGATGAAGGCTCGTCTTTAAGGTGTGTTCCAATTAAGGAATCTTTTAAGCACTGCAATTGATTAGATCTTTCGATACTTTTCAATTTTGCATGCAGTTTTGGGGATTTTAGCAAAAGCATTATAGAAGTTCTAGGCTATTGCTTCCGCAAAATCAGAAGAACTTGTATAATACCCCAGATATCGACTATCTATAAAGACCATGTATCTCAGAATTAGGCAATCTCTCAAACGAAATTTTGGAGTACTAAGTCCACATATCCAAGATATGTTAATCCACAAGTTTAAGTAGCTGTAAAATTTAGTTTATATCCAGGAAACAATTTACTGAACGTGTAAAGTCTACCGACACATCCACACTAAGACTTGTTTATCACTTTTTAAACTTTACAATTCTTTAGCATACTGTGATAGTCCACTGATGTACTATCATTTCCTTTTTGACACAAAATTCTTTTTGTCTTTTTCAATATTTTTGAACTTTTTGAATTTTTTCAATGTTTTTGAATTTTCAACTTTTTCATATGTTTTTGATTTTTCTGCAATCCATACTCCCCCTAAAATCAAAAACATATTTTTGGATTTTAGATTTTAAGAAATTCTTCTAAAATGTAACAAACCAATGTGGATCACGAGAACTCGTCGTCCGATCCTTTTTCATCTTCTGCATCATCACCTGTCAGCAGAAAAAACCATTACACTTTGTTAACATGAATTTATAAATGGTTTTGATGTAATAATCAGTGTTCTGTTTAACGGTGTGGATTTTCTTAACATCACAAATTTCTCTTTTCAACCACTTGTTATTTCAAAAATGACAAAGATTATGACATTTCTAGATAAGTTAAATTATCATGGAGCTCCTGTTATCCATAATCAACTTCCCCTGCACATGAAAGTAACTACTTGATAGTGAAACCCAAGCCTTTCTGGTCTTGGGCTGAACCATATAACAATTTTCGTATTCACTTTCGAAACCATCATCATAATTAAAATTGTCATCAAACATTTCATCCAATGATAATTTTGAAACTTTTTCGACTTTTTCTTTCTTTGTCTGTTTTAGAAAATCTTGTTTTAACTTTGAAAGATCATTTTTTATTATTGACTCATTTGATTTGACATTTTTAGTTTTATCAGCAACAGACTTTCCATTTTCAAATGATTTCTTTTTAGCAACCCAGGATTGTGACAAGCTTCTTGCTTTCTTGACATAAAATCTTGAATCTTTGTTTTCAAACATTTTTTAAGTTTCATCTTTTTCAAAAGTTGAGTTTTCAAAACTTGACTCAAACTTAGGTTTTACTTCGATTTTAGATTCAACATTTCTTTTAAACATTGTGACAGATTTCACAATCTCTGATTGCTTCAGTTTCTCAACATTTGAAACTGAATTTCTTCGTGGATACATAGGCTTTAAATTCGGACACTTATGAGCAATGTGACCAACTTCATTGCATTTGAAGCAAGTCCGAGTGTCATGAGAGTGTCCACTAGTGGGTTTTACTCCACTAGCGGATTTAACCTTGTCCCGAAGTTCTTTCTCTTTCTTAAATTCATCATTCGATTGCTTACCGATCAAACCTTCTTCTTGAACCGTATTCGTTCCGTACACAAACTTCATGTTTTTACCTTTGTATTCCTGCAATGTTGATTTCTATTTCTTCGTCGGTTCGTCTTCTTCAACCTCCAAACCTAATCCTGCTCTCTTGTGCTCAGGAAAATCATCACCATTCCTACGGTAGTTGTTAAAATTCCGTTTGGGTTTAGAATAAAACTTCTTTTCATTTTTCTCGAGATCATCTGATGAAACTTCCACAAGTTTGAACAGTTTATCGATTTGATCTTCTTTCACGTTTCGAATCGGAAAGCTATCATTAAAATATAATCTATCAGATTCCTTAGCTTTGTACATGACAGCGTTAGGATCATCACTTAGATCACTTTCTGATGATGTATCGTCATTTTCGGGTTGTGAACCTGAACTGTTTGAACTTGAGTCGGCGCTTTTAAAGCTGCCATCATCAGAATCATTTCCCAAAACATTTTTTTACCACATTTGTCACCATCGCTTCTTTGTCATCGTTTGACTTTGTAAAGGCTACGTCAATGTTCTCAGGCAATTTATCTTTCATTTCTGATAAAAGTATTATATTGATGCCTTTTCAATCTCATTATCTTTCTTGCGACTGTAACTTGCAAGAAGTGGTGGAGGAACATTTCCGTATTCTTTACGCTTTGAACCTTTTGGTTTATCATCATTTTCCTCCGACTTGATCATAGGAAAAATGTGATCAATGACATAAGCGTTTGTGGTATAGCTTTTTAAAAGCTGTCTTACCCTTTCTGTTTCAATCTTATGTCCTGAAGCTCTCTTCTTGTTTCAGCAATTGTATTAATGTACATGTTAGTTGCTTTTTGTTTTTCAATTACTGTGGCATTTAACATTTTTACATTAGCACTAAGTTCAAGATTAGCTTTTTCGACATTTCGATATATGCCTTTCATTTTGTCATAAGATTCTTTCATAGTTCTGTAATCATAACGAAAATTTTCGTTGTGTACAGCCATTTCGCTTATGATTTTAGTCTTTTCAGCACAAGATTCACAAGGATTTGTGCACTTTGTGCAAGGTTTTTCAACCTCCACAACTTTCACAATTTCCTTTTCAGATCACAAGGATTTGTGCACTTTGTGCAAGGTTTTTCAACCTCCACAACTTTCACAATTTCCTTTTCAGACACTTTTACCTCAGAACTTACCTTTTCAGCTTCTGATTTCATTGCATTTTTTCTTTGAATTTCAAGATAAGCCATCTCCTCTTCCTTAGCTCTCTGCATGTATCCTTCCAGAATTGCATTCTCAAAGCAGCATCAACATACGATGTCTCAGATTCATCTACTACCTCTGCCATCATAGCAACACCAGTCTTCTTTCCAATGTATCTGTTCCAATCAAAACCTTCATCTTCATGAGATACGGCAAGAGCTTGTTCGGTTGGCTTTGAAGAATTATCTTGTACTTCGACTTGTGTTCTCTTCGGGTATGGCTTGTATTGGAGTGCTTTCTTGTAATACTCGTTATTACTGCCGAAAGGATTTTGGTTTCCAATTGCTTCTTGATTATTGCATTCACGTTTGAAATGTCCCTTTTGTCGACATCTGAAGCATGTGACTTTTGACTTGTCAAATCCAAGCTTATTACTTGAATTTCCAATATCTCTTCTGGTGAGAGCAACAAACTTAGTAACCCTTCTGATGATTGAAGCTAAACTCCATTTGATATCCATCAATTCAAGCTCTTCTTCGTCCACCTGATCATAGTCTTCGGCGGTCATTTCAGGGTTTCCAATTTTTCCAGCAACTATACTCTCGTAAGATTCTAGAACAGTAGCAAGAAGTGATATGTGCTGTTTAGCCACCTTTTCTGGAAAAACATTCTTTAGGTCAACTGCGATGTTGCACTGAAAGACATTTGAATCAGAACTGGAATGGTTTGTCTGATGTGACTGATTGTTTTGGTTTTGAAACGAAGAGTTTGACCCAGCACTTGAATATCCTGCGTATGAAGAACTCTGATTTTGAGAAGAATTCATATTTGCACTAAATGTTGTTTGAATTTTCGGACTCTGAATCGGAGTATCTTGAACACCTCCTTTGTAATAAACACCAACATCTTGAACAATAGCATTCTTTGATTTTGGAATCTTCATTAACTCCATTTCATGACCTTCTAATTTGTTGATGAAAGATGACAACTTGAAATGTCTCCAAGATAGACTGTTCTTTAGAATTATCAGATACGTTGTCTACTCTCCCTCAGGAAGTGCATTGGCCAATTTCTAAATCTGCTCTTCAGTAGATCTCTTGATATCATGTCTTCGCATTTGGACCATAAGATGACAGTATCTGTCGATCATTTGCTTCATAGTTTCACCTTTGATCATCGTGAAGATCTCGAACTCTTTCTTAATTAAGGCCTTTTTGCTCTTGATCATTTCGTCACTTCCTTTGAATTTATCACAAAGAGCGTGCCACAATTCTTGTGAAGTATCATATTCTGGCAATAGTATCAAGATATCTTCCTTCACTGATTGTTGTATCAAGCTAATCATTTTCTTCTCAGTGACATAATTTCTTTGTCAGTAGGTGTAAACTTGTTCAACGGAAGATCTTGATCACGCTCATCTTTTGGCCACTTGTAACCATCTTCTACTGCAACCCAACTGTGGAATTGATTTGCTTGTACCTAGTTAACAAACTTTTCTTTCCACCCTTCAAACTCGTCCATACTCATTAGCTTCGGCGGTATTGTCGTTGTACCCATTTCATTATCTATATTCATCTGGTTTACAGCAATAGTGTTAGCGTTTGATGAAGAAGCCACTTGTGAAACAAATATGGAAATCTTCCATTTTGACAATCTGAAGATTTATCTGAAAATATGATCAAAAACACTCGAAAACCGATTAGCAACTAATAAGTTCGGTTGAAAACTGATTTTGATTTCAATTTTCAACAAGTTCGGGCGAACTTGTATGAAAATTTCAATTTTTTTCACAAACAATCAAGTTCGGGCGAACTTGTTGTTGAATTTATGAAAAATTTCAACTTTGAGCAACTTCGAACAGACTTGTGAGTAAATTCAAGAAAAATAAATAAGTTCGGTCGAACTTATAAGAAATTTCAAGGAATTAATCAAGTTCGGGCGAACTTGTAAATAAATTTCAACAATCTTTGATCAAGTTCGGGCGAACTTGATGAAAGATATTGAATTATCTAGGCAAGTTCGAGCGAACTTCTTTAAGGCGAACTTGATTAAAATCAGTGAAATTTTAATCAAGTCGGTCGAACTTGATGTTAAGTTCGGCCAAAACAAATGTGCAATTCATGATTTTTTTTTTCAACTTTTTGATATCCATTTGATTGAATTTGATCTTGAAACTTTCAAGGGTTTGTTATTAGTGTATTTTACATGACATATTCAATTTTCATCCATTTTTGACCATGAAATCTTCATATGTGTGAAAAAGATAAGAAAAATGGTAGAAATGAGATGAAATAGAGTGATTCTTGACATGATTTCAGCAAATTTAGGTATCCAGACTCTGATACCACTTGTTAGGACCGTCCACATCCAGCACGGGAACCTAAATTTGTTATCTAATGTCTGATTAGGCGGAAACTAATGACATGTTAACCAAATATCAAGAATTACTAATTAAACTGTTTTTCATTGATCTTAAAGTTCAATACATTCAAGTTCCAGATCCGACAGAGCTTCGCCGTCTCTGTGCCAAAGTTGCTAACTCCTTACAAATGAAATCCCAAGGCTACTATTTATAGAGATCCAAGTTCGCTTGGGGTGATGACAAGTTCGGCCGAATTTGTCTTGAACAAGTTCGGCCGAACTTGTTCTCACATGAGGCTCCGGGCGAACTTGATCTCCTACACACTTAAATACGCCTCGTTTCTAACAGAATAAGCCCTATTCACTCAGACTCGATGTATAATGATGCAGGCAACAGACATATGCACCAACATTTTACGATTTGATGATGTAAATCAATAGCTAGGATATGCTCACTCAGTTCACAAATACACTAGTTTTCACTCTAGAACCCCACCCTAACACACACATTGCATACTTACAGTGGTTTGGGTTATGTATAACTGATTTGAATGGATTGGTTATGTATAAGGTTATTTGGGTTTGATTGATGTTTAGTTCGACTTTTTTAAGTCAGTTTGCAATGTTACATACATAAATACATTGCATGGATGTATAGGTTTTTCAAATCTGAAAAATTGACTTTAAAAGTCAAAATATGTATTGTCGACTTATCAAGTCAAACCCTGGATTATTGGTGATTTAGATTGGTGGGAAATTGAAATGGGGTACTCTTGGTTACAATTTTAAGATCATAGGAAGACATACTGAAAAGCCAAAAGGGTATATTGATTTTTTCACATGTTTCTTAACTTAAATCTAACGGTACATTGGCGGATGGAGACAAACTACAATAAAGACAGTATGGGGTGTCAACCAAATGACGTTCTTAGAGCATTCACATCCTACCTATCAAAATACGTGAGAAGGGTTTTTATATTATAAAGAATATAAAAAGTGGTTGTGAGTGGAGGAATGAGAAAATGTTACTGTTCATCTGTATATTTGGGGGACACTGTTCACCCTCTATAATTTTTAATATATTTTGAAAGTGATTGTGAGTGGAAGTGATAGAAAAGGTAATGATAAAAGTATTAAGAAATTATTATTTAATTGAAAGGATAGAAAAAATATAGTTGTCTTTAGTGTAATTATAAGGTAAAAATTGATGTATAGAATGTGAATGCTCTTAGGCCTCATTTCATAAGGCTTCTCCAACCTTTTTCACTATCCTTATATGTTACAAAATGTCACATTACATTATAAATTTAATACATAATTTAAGTATGCAGTATATATAATCACATAGTATCCCTTGAACACATCATGATATTATTTTCATTAGTTTTATCCTTAAATGGACACCCATCTCAACTTAAACTCACCGGACTTAGTATGTACTAGGGTTGTTCACGAGTCGATTCGAACCGAGCAGACCTTTGCTCATGCTTGGCTTGTTTACAACCGAGCGAAATCCGAACGAGCATATTCGAGCGTTTAATTTTCCGAGCAAGCGGCGAGCGAGAAGCGAGCGACGAGTAATTTGGACAACCATAGATTTAGCATGTTTCCTTCGATGTCTCCCTTTCACGACTAAGGTCCAACTGTCTGAAGATGACACTAAGATTGAGGTCAGATCGTCCGAGGATGAGGCTCTGGTTGAGGCAGGTGAGGCGATGAACATACAATAAAGAACAATTGTTGCATTGTGGCATATGATGAGAGCGAGAGACGATTGACTACTGACGACTGATGAGAGAAAGATGTCAAATATTGTCGCTTCACGACTTAGAGTTTTAGTTTTAAATTTGGTGTTAAATCTTTTATTGGTTTGATTAGGTTAGTATGGATAAATATAATTGTATATTTGAGTATAACGGTCCAAATCTAATAGAGTGGTATGTATAAAATATGAATATACATGTAATTCGTGTGTGCATATATAATTATATATGTACTAAATTAATAAAAATTAATTCGAGTTGAACCGAGCCGAGCTGAGCGGACTTTTGCTCATGCTTGGCTCGTTTGCAAACCGAACCAAACCGAGCGAGCATATTACAAAATTTTTCCGATAGATCGGCGAGTGAACGATGAGCGACAAGCGATTTAAACAGCCTAGTATGTACTCGCTTTTAGGTCTACAACTCTTTATTCGTGTTTCTTCATCCTGAATTTGTTGGTCACTTGACCAACTTAGCTTTAATTACTCTTATCCAACTATATGCATTCATTAACCAATATATAACATCAATAATTTTGTTAAACCCCGTTGATCTGTTATTTCAACCCAACCACTGCAAAAAAACCTGAAACATTTTGGGAATATTCTTTTAACTAGGGATAAGTACTCGGTACTGGGTATTGAAAAATACAAATACCGAACCGTGTCATACCAATCGAATTTCGGTACCCATTTTTAACGAGCATGTGAATCAAGTTTCAATTATTTTATAAAACTAGAACGGTATTCTCAAAATGTTTAAAGTCATATTTTGTAAACATGTTGTTTTACAAAAGTTTATCTGAATTTCTAAGACATTGTTTAATAAACATTTTATTTTTATAAAACTTTATTTTTAAAATTTGTAGGACTTTATCAAGTGATCTTTTATCATATAAATCCTTTTTTGCCTGATATTTTATTCTATCTTTGTTTTGACATGTCGGTCATTTATCTTTTTGAATTTGTGAGACTTTGTCTAATAAGCATTTTATTTTTATAGAACTTTATCTAAAAATTAAGACTTTTTCAAGTGATCTTTTATCATATGTCATTTGACGTTTATCGATCTATCTTTTTTGCCTGATGTTTTATTCCATCTTTGTTTTGACATGTCGATCATTTATCTTAACAGCACATTTATGAGAAGCCTAATTTGAAAAAAAATTGTGTAGTAGTTAAATGATCAGTACAAAGTCAGAGCGTGGCATCAACTGAGGCTGCTACTCTGACTCCCTTCTCGTTTTTTTTAACGGCCAACTAAATCACTAAATAAGCATCTCGGGATGCCCTTAATCGAGCAAATGCATCCCCTCCTCCATAACGGTCAGAGTTGGATGCGTACCTGAGCCACCAGTTCCAGGGAAAACACACCCGACCGAAGGCCCACTTCTCGTGATTTAAAAAATCAACTAATAATAATCTGGAGACGTCATTATAACTTAGAAAAGTAAAAAAAAAAGGGTGGCGGTCCAGAACCAAGATACAAGTATATAGGGGATGAATCATGAGAAAACTAGTTTAAATGAGAAAAAAAAATTAATTAAAAAAAGCCTTAAAAACATATCAATTCTTTTTATTAAAAATCGCTACAAATAATGTATAAAAAAACTTTTTTTCAAAACTTTTACTTTTCAAAACTAAAACAAACCAACTATGTGTCCATCATGTATTGAACACACATAAAGTTGATATGTAGTGGTCCAGAAATTGTCATTACATCACTTAAAAAAGCGTGTTGGGTAACAGGTATACGCGTTTCAAAAAATTATCAATTTGGTTTTGCTCAAAATGGGTTCAGACTGAAACTGAAACCGGTCATTTAAGAAAAAAAGAATTACTATCGAATGACTAAAAATAATTATAGTATATTATAAGCCTGTTTCTAGCAACTGCTTGAAGATAGCCTAGCCCAACCCGGCCGTTTTGATCCGTAAGAAAAAAGACCAGTACCGAAGATTCATCATGAATAACCTGCTGCTCATGCCGCTTGATTTCTGAAGCAACTTGGAATGTAGAAATTAGCCAATCATCAAATGCATCTGAACCCAATTGTTTGGCCCCAGAGAAGGCCGGCCTTCTTCCTGGTAGAACAAAGAAAATATAAAAGAGATACGAAGATTAAGCAAAAAATCAAAGTGGCAAATTAGTGGGAAATGGATATATGATTGATGCCTGATCCAACCACTATCATGAAGCTGGAAAACACAATCAAGATCCAAAATTATGGCACTTAAATTCGGTGGCAAGTACAACAGAAAAAATATAAAAAAAAAAATTCATCACTTAAACCAAAAAAAATGAACCATTTCAAGCCAACTCAAGATTACCAATTTTTATCACTTGTATATGTTGTGAAATATTTTCAGAAAACAAAACTATTCAGTCCTTGGGGTGACAGCAAACACTCCCAAGTATGTTGAACAAACACTTTAACGAAAACAGAGGTCATTATGAATCGATGAACTCGTTTATAAAATGAAACATATCCAAAAAATTAAAGGATTCAAACTTAAAAGCAAGACTTACTCATTCCGCAACTTCATGATCATCATTGCAAAACTTTAGTTATATCTCACACGCCCCTCATAGATATTTCCAACTGCTCTATCCTCTTAGCCATATCATGCTTTCCACAGTTCTTCAATCCATCAGTAACCATATCAAAATGTCGTGACATCGGTGATAATTTAAACTCGGTCATCTCTATCAAATAATTAGCCGCTTCAACATATCTACCTCCACGTGCACACATCTTCAAAAGCATAGTATAAATCGGTCTGTTTGGCGGATGTCCCTTTTGTTTCATATCACTAAAAAAACTAAACGCATCATCAAACATTCCATTTTTAAACAGTCCCTTAAGAATCGGGGCATATAAACTCGGAAACGGTTTATTTCCGTCTTCAATCGATCTATAAAGAATACTAAACGCCTCATCAAGTTTACCGATTTTTGAAGCTGCAGCGATCATGATTTTATACGTCTCGATATCGGGGCATAAACCTAATCGACAAACATCATGGTATAAACCGATACAGAAATCGATCTCACCCGATTGACATATAGCTTCCGCTAACGAGTTAAACGTACTCACGTCAGGTACAAATCCTCTCTTTCGTCATTTTCCTTACTAACCCTTTTGCGGATTCGAGATAACCCGCGTTTAACAATCCGTCGATCAGAAGATCTCGCCCGCGAACCGGCGGATTGAACCCTTTTGCGCTCATTTCTTCTAGAAACATTTGGGCCTCTTTCATCTTGCCAGCAGAGCACCACCCGTTTACTAAAACCGAGTATGTTTTCTTATCGGGAACCACGCCTTTACGGACCATTCGTCTAATCAAAGCATACGCTCCTTGAAAATTCTTGACCTCACACAGGGCAAAGAGCAAGGCGTTGTATATTTCGGTAGTTTGTGCGCAATTGAAGTTCTCGCACTTGTTAAAAAGCTCAACCGCTTGATCAATAAGACCATTCTTACCATAATGTTCAATGATGAAAGAAACCACATTTGCCGAAATCGGTAGTTTTTGCGTTTTCATCTGGTGAGCCACCTTCCACATGGTTTCCCAATGACGGGTCTTAGCCAAGATTTTTAAGAGTTCTTCGAACTCAACGGTTGTGGGTTCATATTGCGGATGTTGCGTACGCGCCCAGTTGAAAAACCGAAACGACTCGATACCCGAACCGGAACAACTACGAAGAACACGGTACACAAGCTCCGAGTTGATAATCCGGGATATGCACATCTTATTCAGCGTTCGTTCTAAATAAATGTCACGACGAACAATGTTTGATATATGATGAACTGTTGCAAAATAATCATCATTTGTTCCATCTCTACCACCTCCTCCGACTCTATTTCCGCCATTACTCAAGTGGTCGGTAACAGCGGTTTTTAGGGTTCTTAAACTAAAAGCAGTACGGTCGGGTAACGGTAACCTAGCAGTTATTCTCTTTGCAAGTATTAATCTTGCAAACAGAATCATATTTTCTAGTCAATTTAGGGTTTCAAGAAATTCAGTACCTGCATAAACAAATCACCAAATCACCATACATATTACAAATTAGTTATGGTACTTTTTATCCAATATGATTGGAATATATATGCAGATTAACCTAAGTGTCTAATTGAGTGATTTATTATGCCCTAATTACACATCGATATGACTAAATAATCATTTGGGCAACAGTCTAGTCGATTATTTACTTGAATTTCAAATTAAATTGTATGAGATTCATGAAAGGAAATCGAAATTGAACCTGTTGTTGGGACTGATGTTGGTAACTGATGAACCACGAGATTAAAAAGCATAGATGAGTGTTCGCATGAGTTCTCAGAAGAAATATGTTATTCACTTTCGATCGAAAAACACAGGGTTCCGAAAGAAGAAAAAGCCCGGCAGACCCTGGAAGCCATTTTGACCCAACCCGATTCTACCAAAACTTGCTGCAAAGGGCGTTGGTTTGACCCGATTTTCTTAGGGCTGTACAAACTGCTCGGCGTTTGAAGATTGTTCGACGATCGTTCGAAAAAGCTTGGAAATTTGCTCGTTCGATTCCTTGCTCGGTTAAAACCGAGCACGAGCATAGGTACGCTCGCTCGTCGCTCGTTTGGTTTCGATCGAATTTATTGTTATTATATATATATATATATATATATATATATATATATATATATATATTAAATATAAACATGTTACATAAATGTTTACTAGTTGATGCCTCCGCCGCGTTGCGGGGCGGTAGGCCGAATATTTCTCGGCTGAATATTTCTCAACCAATTAAAAAAACACTATCATAGTTTTGTTAGAAAAAAATCGAAAACGATGGCAATACCGTTATTTTGAGTTGAGGACAAAACTATAATTTGTCAAGGCTAATGAGCAAGTGTTAGACAGCTCCTTTACACGATTTTTTTTTAAATCAAGTCAACCAGTTAAAACAAAATACTTATATAGTTTTGCTAAAAAAAATCTAAAGCGATGGCAATATTGAAATTTGAGCTAAGGGCAAAATCGTATTTCTTTTACCGGGTAAAATCGTAATTTGTCAAAAGCGAAAGTGATGGCAAAATCGTAATTTTGAACTGGAGGTGAAATCGTAACATACCTGGGCCAACGGGGGGAGTCCCATGCAGTAGCTTGACAATATTTCGTCACGCACCTTTTAAAAAAAACTAAAACGATGGCAATACTGTAATTTTTAACTGAGGTAAAATTGTAATTTTGGGCTGTGTAAAGTCGTTATTTGCTAAAAGCCAAACGATGGCAATACAGTAATTTTTTACCAGGGAGAACATTTTAATCAGGGGCAAATTGGTAATTCTATTGAGTCAACCAAGTAAAATAAAACACTACTATAGTTTTGCCAAAAAGTAATACGATGGAAAGATCACAACTTTTAACCGGGGGAGAAATCGTAGTTTTTGAAATGGGGACAAAATCATAATTTTGAACAGAGGGCAAAATCGTAATTTTAAGTTGGGGCAAATCATAATTTTATTTTGAACTAGGGGCGAAATCATAATTTTGAACTGGGGGCAAAATCATAATTTTTAGCTAGGCGGAAAAACATAAATTCTTTTTAAACCGTGGGCGAAAACGTAATTTTGAGCTGAAGGCAAAATCATAATTTTGAACGGAGACCAAAATCGTAATTTTAAACTGAGGGCGAAAGTGGATATAAAATTATAAACTGGATATAAAATTATAAACTGGATGGTCCAATAGGAAAGTGCCAGGCCAGCTGCCTGGCACTATTCCCTGGACTTGTGATTGTGTATGTAGTAAATTATATTATATATATAATAAATATATTAAAAGGTAAATAAAAAAGTTGAAATCCGATATTCCCACTATTGTTTTAGACTTTAGTAAAGTAACACTAGCTTCCCTAAATCCCTAATTCCCTATTTCCTTCGTTATTCTCAAGACTCAAGTTCACCATTTCGATATTTCACCAAAACTATCCCTAGTCTCTCTCTCTCTCTCCCCGGACTGAATCTCTCACAACTTTCTCTCGTATCATCCTTCTGACCTTCTCTCGTAGCATTTTAGATGTTCTTAAACATTAAACATTTGGATGACATTTTGTGTTTATTTTTATAGGACTTTTTTATGTTTGTATTTTGTTAAACTGTTAAGTGTGAGTGAGACATATAAGTTTGTGAATTTTGGTCAATGAATGGTTGTGTAGGGATGCTAAATAAAACTGAGCAAAAACGAACCGAGCACGAGCATAAGATTTCTGCTCGATTTCCTAAATCCGAACCGAACCGAGCACGAGCATACCTCCGTTCGGTTCGGCTCGGCTCATGAACAGCCCTAGATTTTCTGCGTTTCTTAGCTTAAAAGATTATGTACCCGAATCAACCCCTAAATTAACATAAAAGTGAAAATAAGCGTGACAAATAATATTATATACATGTGTGTGTGACGGTTTATATCGGTACACACTATTGACATGGTGACAACACACTAGGTCTCGTACAGGCCAAATAACAAAGTGCATATGGGCTAAACAGGTCGTATGAGAGGGTAAGATGCCTATACAACCTGTATGAGAAGGTGTTTCACTCACATAGCATTGTTTGTACGAAAGTGCTACACGACAAAGAAAAAACTAACGTGGTAGTAATATGAATCATACAACTCATATCACCTTTACAGTTTGTGTGACTCATACCACACATGATGTGGCATGTGTCCTGGTGTCCATGGTTTAGGTGGTGTAGCGATAACAATACCCTATGTACACTCATATGGATATGTTACATAATTAACTTTAATGATAAAATCGTAAAAAAACACATATAAATGTTATATAAAAGATAATTACGGGTGGCATAGAAACAATGATGGTAAAACCATTTTAATTATTACACTTAAATGAATAATGAATACGTATAAGTGTATAATTTTTAATACTAGTAGTTTTCTACTTAAAACGCATTTTATATTGGACATCCCTCACTATGTATATAAAATTGCTTTAAATCTCATTTGATATTAGCAAAGTTTTAGGGTATGTTTAGCATGGAGCTTTTAGAAGCTTTTAGAAGCTTCAAGCTTTTAAGAAAAAGCTCCAACTTAATAAAAAGCCTTGTTTGGTTGAAGGAGCTAGAAGCTTTTAGGTTAGGAGCTTGAAGCTTTTGGTTAAACGCTCCTACTAGTAGCGATTAGAAGGAGCTAAAAGCTTTTAGGAAAAAATGACTATTTTAACCTCTAAAAATAATGAACTTTCTAATGTACCAACTTTTTAATGTTCATTTTGGTCATTTTATACATTTTATTAGAAGTTTCAGCCACTCTGCCAAACATCTAAATAAATCTAAAAAGCTACAACTACAGCTTCCAGCCTCCAGCCACCAGCTTCTAGCCTCCAGTCCCCAGCTTCCAGCTACCAACAACACCTACTTTTGCCAAACATACCCTTACATGTCTTGGGATTTAGTTATTTTGATCGGTTTTTCTTTTGTATTATTCATTTTGGATTTTTTTTTATTTTCTTTGTCTCTCTTTTAATACACTTCTACTAACCTAGTTATGAATTTTCTTCTGTCTCTCTTTTAATACACTTCTAGTAACCTAGTTATGAATAAGTAACCTAGTTATGATATCTATGTTTATTTCTTACTTTGTTTCTATAATAACACTAAAAATAACTATTTTTTATTTCTTTTATTTTCAATTAAATGATGTTTATTTTATATTTTTAACATTATATTTTCTCTCTCATCCACTTAAAACCACTTTCAAAATATTAAAAAAAATTATAGGGGTGAACACTGTTTCCCGTATATTTACAAATGAACAGTAACATTTTCTCACTCCTTCCCTTACAACCACTCATAATCATTTCTTATAATATAAGTAACCCACTCACAAATATATAGGGGAACTATTGTGCATGCTCTCATATTGTATTAACTATAAGTTATGTTTTTTAATATTTACTAAACTAAGTTATAGTCCCGTGTATTACAATCGGGTTGCTACCAAAAACATTGTAATAAAAATATGTTTATAATAAATAAATACATGTCACACCATGATTTCCTGGTGGGCCCGGAACTTGCGGTATACCTGTGACGATTGATATCAGTAATCATAATACATAGCGGAAGATGTGAATAAAGTAAATTAAGTAAAGTTAAAGCTTGAAATTAGAATATAGAGTTAATTATTGTTTTCGTCCCTGTGGTTTGTCAAAAATCACTATTTCAGTCCATTAGTTTAAAAATTGCGATTTCAGTCCCTGTGGTTTCACTTTCGTAACCATTTCAGTCCTTGTGGTTTAACTTTCGTAACCACTTCAATCCATTTATTCTGTAAGTACAGGGACTGAAATGGTTGCGAGGTGGACTGAAATGGTTAAGAAAGTGAAACCACAGGGACTGAAATCAAAATTTTTGAACTAATGGACTGAAATAGTGATTTTTGACAAACCACAGGGACGAAAACAGTAATTAACTCTAAAGTATAAAATTTATACAATCTATTCGTTCGAATATCTATAGGCGGATCGAATATAAAATGCCACTTGAGACTAATAAGGTCTTTTTCATGAAGTTGCAAATTCCAATATGTCTAGATCAAGCAGCTCCAGCCTATTTTGTACTTGCTAAATAACATGTGCTTAGTCTTTTGAAAATACGTCAGTTTTCACTGGTAAACACGATTTTGAAAATCTTTTCAAAATGTATTAGATACCATCTGGTATATCATTTTTAAATAACTTGGGACAAACTATATCTCTTGTTACCATGTTTTACATGCTTTATCAATACAGTCGGGGACCGGAAACCAAAAGTCGGTACATGATTAATCATGTAAGTGCAGTATTCGGTGACTGAAGATTATCGATGCCACACAGAACTGATAGCAACAATTAAGGGTAGACTGTAAGTGCAGTCCCTGCCAGGTAACTGTCGCTTATCAGTTCTGGTCAACAAAGCCAAAGATCCAAGTCAAAGAATAAACCAAGTCTTGTCGTCCGAGTTTATTAGATGATAATTGTAATGTCCGACTTTATGTAAATTCGGATAGGATAGTTTGTGTATTTCGAACAATGTGTTTTGTTCGGGTTTAGTCCTAGCCTATATATATGTGTGTATAGTGTAGTTTAGGGCAAGATTTGTGCAATCTTCTTGAGCCTCCTGGGTGTGTACATTCTAGTGAGAGAAACTATGTGTTAGAGAGAGAAAACTAGGGTTTAGATCATTGTGATCTAAACCAGCTTGTAGAAGATGATGTATACTCGTTCGGTATGTAATCTGTGTTGATTGTGATGAAATGAATGAGTTTTTCCTACATCTTCTTCTCCATCTATCTTGTTTTTGTTGTTTCACGTCATGAATTAAGTGCAATTTTGATGTTCCTCATCGATCTAGTGCTTTTACAAATCGACACACCACATTTTCAATATCATATAAATATATAGCATTAGCGTCTGTCAGGTGTATGCCTACCCTGCGCTTAGGTCGTGGTCATTTGCAATTAAATGAACCGGGATATCCAGGACACGGTCATATTAACCCCCAAGTGTTTAAGTTATCAAGCAAGACGGATTAAAACGGGTTATTTGAATCTCTTTGACATCATTCGCCCTTTTTCAATACCCGACCAAGTGGCTAGTGCCATATCCCAAGCCTTTATAAAAGGGAAACAGGCTAAGAGTATTACATGTGCTAGTCTTTACAAATCAAATATGTTTAGCACAGTCGTAGTTCAAAACAACCTAAACTTAAGCGCAATTTACTGGAGGCATCTAGTATGGAATAAACAGAAATATGATCCGTTAGAATGCTAATGGTCATTTATAAGTCATTGACTTTGACCGGTTAACTTAATAGATACGTTCGGTTCACTAGATTAAGCGTTGACCAGATAGAATGTGGTTTATACCCTTCCGAGTTCAAGACTCGTGTAACATGGGTTAAGTAACCAAGCATTCTGATTAGAACTGAATTTGAAAGGTTTTTACCCGATTCGGCTAGTTTATATATTTTATTATATTTAAACTAGCCGTACGTGCATATGCGGTATTGGGTGCTCGAATAGGTCTATGACAAGTCCATTATGCTAATATATATATTTTTTATAATGTTATAACATCAGTTTCAAAGTCAGATTACATGTTTATTTGGTTTAGAAACCATTTTTGTGCCATAAGGTCATTTTTGGTATTTTTAAAGCATATTATATGGACTTATCAAATAACCTGACAAATGATATGATAAAAAGGTATAACCTTAGAGGATTATTCCCTACAATAATATGATGATATAACAACCATTAATCATGCTCTAAACTTGACCCAATGGGTCAGAATCAAAAGTCAAAGTAGAAGTCAAATTGTTTTACTTCGACTACGAAATGAGCTCTAATCAGGAAATGACGAATTGGGCATGATTAAACATGTCCTAATTTGTTATATAAACTGTTATGATGACAAAAATTAAGGTTTTGATGCTTAGAAGTTCATTTAGCGAAATTCTCAAAATTTACGTTTTTGAGTTTTATTTTATATAAATTTGACTCGTCATTTTGCCTACTTAACGTGATCTTCAGAGGGTGTAATCACAAGGGATTACCACCTTCATTATTAAGATCACGTTGCAAGGTACCGTTTCGAACTTTGGCTTGACCGAAATGGTCAAAACCGAAAGTCAAAGCAAAAGTTAATTTTCTTGACTTTCGGCTAATAACTAGCCTAGGAAAGGAAAAGACTGAGATTGAACACTTACAAGTGTTCAAAGGTTCAACCGTAAGGGGTAGGTTACGGTCCGCAAGGGACCTCTGGCGCCCACAAGATTTTTAAATACCTTCCGGTGTGTAAGGGACCTCCAGAAGTCAGAATTTTGGTATTTATTTACATTTGATCCCTCCACTTATCATCTTCCATATTTTGTACGTAATTGTCCCTCTCGTCCAACACATTTGGAATATTTGAGAGTTATCGGACACGTGTTGCCATATTATTTGATCAAATTTCCGAGATGTTACAACATGCTACATGACATGTAATAATAAAAATTTACAAATTAATGTTACATTTATAATTCATAAATCTATTAATAAATACAAAGTACAAATCCTTAAATGGTTCTTTGTAGACAATATTGAATACCCAATCCGTAAGATTAGTATCTTTATCAACAATTAATAGTTTAAATACATCTCTACTTTTAACTACAGAAAAAGCTACGTACAACCATATGAAAACACTGATTATTTTAAAAACATACCCTGGATAGCGATTATCCTTGAATTTTATTTATCGTCATTGACACATACAACAAGAGAAATCTATCTTCTTTAGTCTCATGTATTATTACACTAAAACCTGAATAAATGATAGAAATGTAAAATGAAAAACTATATGTATTTATTGATTTTTTATATTAATTTTTCTTAAGTTATATGTTTTTTTATATACTCTAGATTTATTATTAAATTTAATAGTAACATTGTTTCCAAAGGAAAATTATATAAGAGGATTTTAAATCATATAATAAACATTACATATTATAATGAAAAATAGTTTTGAGATAATGTAGGTATTTATTAAAAATTAAAATTATATAAATTCCATAAATTTTGACTCACCTAAATTTTAGTATTTGTTATTGTAACTCAAGAAGAAATTATTTCCACATTTATACTAAGTGATATACATGTGTTAATTACTAGGTTAGAATCCCGTTCGTGTGCTATTTGACTTAAATTAATAAAATTTGGTTTTATTTTGTAATCATTTGTGATCATAAAGGGCAAAAATGGAAAATGAGAATCACAACTCTTAAATTTAGAAAAATAAAAACAACATAATAGTCAAATGAAATTTTAGTATAAAATGGTAAAAACGTGCGAAGTGGATGAAAACAAAATACGGAATGTATTAAATGTAATATTAAAAAAAATCGCTAAGGATCCACATGTAAGTTAAATGGATATACGAAATTAGACGAAAATTAAAAATTAAGGTTGTCTAGACGTGTTCCCCTTAGATCTTTATTTATAAGAGTTAGAGATAGATATAAATCAAAGATAAGGATAAGGATTATATAAAGATTTAACATGTATATTTCTATATTGTAGGAATTAAAATTAATATTTAAATTAAAAGTAGTTTAAAAGATAAATAAGAGAGAGTAATTCTGATGGTAACACGTAGCATTCTTTGGAATCATTTATTATAATAGAAATCTATTATACTTGGTAAATAAAACTACATAAGGGACACATGGTGATTCCTAAAAGCATCTCATTCTTTTTTTCCTTCTCATTTCTTCCATCCACTCACTTTTTTTCTCACCCGTTTAGAAACTAGGATCACATAACATCCGACCCACATACCTCACTTTCCCTTTCTAACATATTTTTTTATCACTTTGATATCTCTTTTCACTCTCATTGCTCTAGAATACCTTAAACCAAAGTCGTACATCTCTTTCTTTTCATCCTAGCTGATCCATCTACATCGGGTAATCATCTTTTTTGAACCAGTTTTATGTTAATCAGTCGTTTCATGTACGCTTATTCCAATATATTTATCGATTTTATGTTAAATCTTTCCTGTATTTCATGTTAACTTGTTGTTAGGATCTGAGTTTGATACTTATAAACAAATACTGAAAAAACAATATAATTCACAAGTAGGAAGATATTATCAATAAATGTTTTCCATTAACAATCAAAAGATTCAAATGATTCTACAATCTCTCCCTCAGCGCGATCACTCACAAGAAGTATTCGTATAAAAGAGAATGTGTGAAGTGATGAAATAGATCTCCAACAAATGAGATCAATTTATACTAAGTACAAAAGCTCTGTTCGTGATAGGTTGACATCACCCTGATAATAACATCTAGCATTCATAACAGAAAAGATTCCACAGATGTTGCAAACATTTGTGAAAATCTAACATTTGATCTAACTATGCTAAATACATTGGGAAACCTCTGTTAGAGCTATCCTCTGTTACTTTGATTCCAAACATCTGTTTGGCCAAACCAATGTTTGGTCTTTTTCATCAGACCTTTGCTCTTGAACAGACTTTAGCCTTCAACAGACCTTGTTTCTTCTTGAACGGCTGTTCCAAGGCTTTGATCAGATGTTTGTTTGTCTTCAACAAATGTTCTGATTTAGGTGTTCAAGATTCACTATCTTTGGGGAGATAATTACTTTATCAACTATTTATTCTTGATCTCTATGTTATGTTTTAGCTTTTGGATATCATCTATTCTTTTGTAGGTTCAACACTTGCCAAGTAGATCCTTTATTTCATCGATTTTATGTTAAACAACGTTTATTGTATGTTTAGGATTTTTTTAACTTTGTTCTCGGGGTAAAGAAGCCACACATCATCAACGAATCATCCCAACTGAACCATTTTATTGGTATGATTTTTTTTGTTGTTCATTATTAGGTTTTCAATTTCACTTTTTTGTTGTTCATTAAATTTTTATCTTTTTTTGAATGGTGAGAATCTTTAATAATTGAGAGAGAGAGAGAGATCTCACACCCTCCCAAACAAAGGGCCCTACCCCCACTCTGATCAAGCTATATTGTCTTAACCGGGCTCACGTTAGCATTCGAGTTTGGCTAATGGCGTTCCTCGAGAAACCATACCACCCATTGCCAGTGGTAGGGTTTATGTTTCTTTTCTTTGTTATCTTTCTTTAATGATCCTCATATGTAATGTTGCATTCATTGGCCTTATTAGCTTTTAATTGATAATTGTTGTCTGTTATTTTTTCAGAACAGTGAACTTCAAGTATAAGGTTACCACACTTTCGATATCGAAGAGCCCTGTATTGCCCCACTCTGGCCAGGCTCACACTCTCCATATCGAAGAGCCCCATATTGCCCCACTCTGGCCAGGCTATGTTGTCTTAACCGGGCCCACGCTGGTTTCAAATTTTGGCTTTTTTGGGCGTTCCCTCTGGAAACCATACCGTTGGTTGCCACTTGGCTGTCGTTGTGACACCACAAAGCAGAATTCTCTAGCGTAACACACGGTGGGACGAAAACCCAGTTGGGCTCGGGAATCGAACTAACAACCTCACACAAGACCTAGTTCAAATCCTTCATTTCCTATATCCACCCCGTATGACACAAGTGAGAATTGAACTTGAGTTTCAATTGAAAAACCTAAGTCTCTTATCACCAGGCCACAAGTATGAGGACTGTTATTATTTGATAAAAAAAAGTGGTTTTAAGCAGGTAAACTGGAAATGATGTTCTATTTGATTATTTATTTTGTAATAAAAAAGAGATTAAAACTTACTAATACTATAGATCGGAAAATTGGTAGTTACTTCTGTCCTTCTTCGTCAATCTTGAATCGTTGTATCTGTAAACAATGTATGCATCTAAGTTAGAGAAAAAATTATTAGCAATTCATGCTATATTTTTTTTTATCAAAAAATTGTAATATGTTATATATTACTAGGCCTGTAAATGAATCGTTCATGAACTGTTTATGAATTTATTAGGCGGGAAGTTCGTTTTTGTTCATTTATTTAACAAGCGAACGCACATGAACACAATTTTTTTGTTCATTTAAATGAACATGAACACATGTTTTATTCGTTCATTTATGTTCCTGAACATTCGTTTATGTTTATTTATTTACCTTTGTTTATGTTCGATTTAGTTTAAATGCATAAGGAGTTATATTTATATAAATATTAAACATTAGAAGGAGCTTCCTAACTGTCACACCCCGACCCGCAGCGGAATAAGAGTCGGGGCATAATTGGGTTATCACCAAAGCTCATGACATTTACTAATATGTTTCATATTTAATAAAGTCAAAGTTACATTTCCAAAAATCCAAACATGTTCATTCAATACAAAGAAAATAAACCAGACATAACAATCCCAACTCTAAATCGTTTTATTCTTCTAGTCTAAGTTCTATGTGTTCCTAGCTGCTGCCGGTTCACCTGTATCATGTGTAAAATGGGGGTTTTTGGGTCAACATAAGTTGGCGAGTGAACCTTATTAGATAAACATTTATTAATGAATTACTTGTTAGTTTATCAATGAAATATTGTGCATAATCATAGATGAACAAATGTAAATAATCAAGCAATGGCAAATAGCAGTCACAACTATAACATACAATAACACATGACAGCATACATGAACATACCAACATCATACTGTAAATAACATAAATGAAACTGTGCGATCAAGGCTCAATCAAACGGAGCCGATCGTATTGCATGTACTGAAAATGAAAATGTCTATGCAATCAAGGCTCAATCAAATGGAGCCGATCGTATGTGGGCACGCCAGGTTCAACCTCATAATGAAATGGGGAACATGCTCAACGCTCATAATGTAATGGGGAGCGACGGCCTATGAAATTGCATGTACAGAAAATAATAAACTTGCATCCAACAATAACTACACAACAGAAACAAACTGAATACACTAATTCATGATATGATGTATGCACAATGGTTTAAGTATAATATATATATCAAGACACATGATACACCCCAAAACGTGATTAAAACGGGGAATTTGTAAAGATTCACTCACATTGGGTGCGTTGGATTGGAGATGGTGAGATGCGCACGAATTAGATGAGCGGAACAACGAGAAATACTAACCTAAATAATAATGGAAAAATATATTAAACGAGTGGATTTTATTAAGGATTTTAATGAAATTTTTAGATATATTTTTGTGAGTTCAAGGCTATTTTCTATCTTTAAAAATGTTATTTTTAAGTATTTTTAATTGATTTTTAAATTAAATTAAATAAATAAAAATATAAAAAAATTGTTTATTCAGCGTTGACCGTTGACCGTTGACCTGTTGACCGGTTCGGTCAGCGAATTAGTTTGCGCCGGGTGAGGCTCGAACCCGAGACCTCCCGTACGCGTGCACGCAGCTCTACCAACTAAGCTACGTGTCTAACCCGAAATAATCTTGTTTTTAATTATATTTATATACTTATTCAATTTAACCGAAATTCTTTTAATTGCCAAAAACATTTTAATTCCACGGACCGGTGCTAGTGACGGGTTTCGAACGCGCGACGTATGACTTAGTGTTGCACACAGTCCACCGCTGGACTGTGTGTCTAACCTGGTTATTATCTCGGTTTTTATTATACTTAACAACTAACTGAGTTAACCCGGTTTAGTTTTTAATCAAAAAGGCATTTTATTACACAAGAAGTGCGTGTAGCAGGGATCGAACTCGGGACGTGTATGTTTTTTGTTTGCACACAGTCCACCGCTGGACTGTGTGTCTAACCCGTTTATAATTCCGATTTTAATTAATCTTATGTCATCTCTGAACTCGTCTTCTTCATTACAAACACAGACATCAATCAAAACAACTGATACGCGATTAATTTAGTTAATGAACATGATGAACAATTTGAATGCATTGAACCGAAAAGTTTGGGGAACGAAAATACCGAACAGATCGTCTTCTCCAGAGAATCCGGCGAAGCTCGTCGGCTCTGTTTTGGAACCTTCGGCTGTGAGAATCAATTAACAGGTTTAAGGGATTAGATGTGAAATTGAACTAATGAGTATTGATTATCAGCACGTTTGAATGAGCATACCGGTAATCAGCGAGTTTCCGACAATTCCAGAAGTTTTCCGGTGAAACCAGAAAGTCCAGCAATGTCGTCTGTGGTTGATTATGAGTGATGGGTTAATGTTAGTAAGGTTCTAACAATTGATTGAAACACTAAAGTCGAGGTATTTTACCGGTTTGAGTTGAATACGGTTTTCCGGCGACTTTTGCAGAAAATTCCGGCGAGCTGATTTAGGCGTTCTGATGGTCTGAAAATGTGACGAAAATGAAATGGAGTATTGGTATGATATTTCTGAGTCGCGAGAGTGGTCTGAAGTTGAAGAAATCTGGACTTGATGATTTTTCGGTTATAAAAACCGATAATGATGAGGCTTTATGTTTAATCAATTCCGACTTGATTAAAAACCGTCGGTGCATCGGTTATAAACTGAATGTGCGAATAAACAAACGAACTGACGATTGATTTGCCGATTACCGTTTTTCAGTTGCCGCAACCGGTTTAACTGGGTTTGTGTATAAATCTCATTTGTGTTCCTAGAGATAACAGAAAACACAATGTGGCGGAGTGGTCTTGTGAGTGTGTGTTAAGTCGCTGAAGTTGATTTCTGGCTGACCCGGGTTCGAGTGCCGGCAGCATCATATTTTTTTTTATTTATTTTGTTTTAACCTTTTATCAAATATACTTTTTATAGTTTAGTTTATCTATTAATTATGTATCATTTTAAGTCAAAATAATCATAAATATTCAACGTGATTTTTATAACTTGATATTCGATTACAAAACGGAGCGGGTTTTGAAAACCCGATTTTTACAAATGTTACACTAACTACTCATATAAATATAACTTATTGGTAATTGGGCTTTCTAGCAATAAAAATGGGGTTTCCAATTAAATTTATCATATTAGTCATTAATTAATATAAGAAATTATTTTATGTTCTTCTTTTATTTATTTGTGTTGATTTATGTTTGTTCATTTGTGTTGTTTATCTTTTGTTAAATTACGTTCGTTTAAGTTTGTTTGTTTATGTTCCTTTACGTTCGTGAACTATTCAGTTAAGTTTTAAACCAACGAACATAAATGAGCATGAACATGCCAATTTTCTTAATAAATAAAGATGAACAAAAATGTGTTGGATTATATGTTCGGCTTCGTGTTCGTCTTCGGTTTATGTTTGTATTTGTTCGGTTCATTTACAGGCCTCTATGATAATCCAGGAATGATCTTCGTTGACGCGGTTAAACGTGAATAAATGAATACGGATCTACTTTAACACAAGAACACATGCGGAATCCATGCTAATGTGTGTGATTATTACGCAATTCAGAAAAAAATGTTCAAAGTATATTTCGGCTGCACTTCATTGTTAGCAAGCTCCTTTACAAAAGCTATCCAAGACTTATGACCCATTAGTGCACCACTATCCCTATATATAGAAAAACCTGTCCAGCGAACCACTATAGAACGCACCAGTACTAAATGCACAACTGATGTGATGCGTATCAGTACTGCGCTGCGCTGCGCAGAACTCTTGCGCTACGTATCACGAATACCTTTTACATTTTAAATCAAACATTAAATCAAACTAATGAACGTGCCATCATAAACAAAATGAAAAATACAAAAGACACACACATTAGACATAAGTGTACTAACAAACTTCCAAACGGATATTGCTACAGTCTTGTCTTTTGCAAGTCTTCAAATCTTCAATCAATCCCGAAAACGAAAAAAATTCTTTGGTATTCTTTCCTATGCTCTTCAAAACTCTTCTTTGGAGTTTGATCTATCTTCGGAGGTCTTTCGTACTTATACTTCGATATAGACTCTCCCTTTCTTCTTTTCTCTACCTTCTATTTCAGCTTCCCTTTCTTTTTTGTTCTCTCTTTTCCAACTCTCACCACTTCGTTTCACACATTCTACCCAAATGAATTTCATAAGCAAAGCATACACTACACATTGGAATTGTAGTGCTTGCTCCATGTCTCAAACTTCAAGGATAATTTTGTTAAAGAATAATACTTCTATATTCTTCTTCATTATGTTCACCAACCACAATGGATTATACAGCTAATAGTTCTCCGGTTATCATCTTCACACAACACAATTACTGCAGTCTTCTCATTATAATACTACCGCTTGAAGTATTCCCTTGAAGTCTATGACACATGCTCTAAGCATATCTTCAAGAGTTTGAATGGTGCGCTCAGACTGTCCATCAGTTTGAGGATGATAGGCGATACTGAGATCTAATCGCGTGCCCACAGCGGACTGTACTGCTTGCCATGTTCGTGAGGTGAAACGACCATCACGATCAGAAATAATGCTTAACGGTACCCCATGTCGGCTTACGATTTCGTTGATATAAATACGTGCAAGCTTTTCGTTCTTGAAATCTTCACGGATAGGAATAAAGTGAGCTGATTTTGTAAGTCGGTCTATAATTACCCATATAGTGTCATACCCACCAGAAGTGCGAGGTAACCCGGTAATGAAATCCATGGTTATATTTTCCCACTTCCATACAGGTATTTCCGGTTGGACTAGAAGTCCTGAGGGTCCTTGGTGTTCAGCCTTCACCTTGGAACATGTGAGGCACTTGGAAACAAAAACGGCAATATCCTTCTTCATTCCAGGCCACCAATAGGTGTATCGTAGGTCTTGATACATCTTATCGGCTCCTGGGTGTATAGAATATCGCGTTTTGTGAGCTTCATTCATAAGAGTTTCACGAAGATTGTTGTGGTTAGGAATCCAGATACGGTCTAGGTAATACAGAATACCGTCTGATTTAGTTTCAATTTTTAGCTCGGCTCCACAGGACATCTCCTTTCGTACATCTTCTTCTTTTATTGAAACGTGTTGGGCTTCTCGAATCTGATCTTTAATGTCGGTTATAATTTGCGAACATAGAAGATGAATGGAGTTCGCATAACCCTTTTGACTAAGTGCATCAGCCACCACATTTGCTTTACCAGGGTGGTATCTAATTTCACAGTCGTAATCATTCAGAAGTTCGACCCATCTTCGTTGCCTCATGTTTAACTCTTTTTGATTGAAGATATGTTGAAGACTCTTGTGGTCAGTGTATATTTCACACTTAGTACCATAGAGATAATGTCTCCATATCTTAAGAGCGAATACAACGGCTCCAAGTTCTAGGTCATGAGTGGTGTAGTTCTTTTCATGTGTCTTGAGTTGTCTCGAAGCATAAGCTATGACTTTTCCTCTTTGCATAAGAACGCAGCCTAATCCTTGCCCTCACGCGTCGCAATAGACTACAAAATCATCACAACCTTCAGGAAGAGTGAGGATTGGTGCATCACAAAGTTTCTGTTTAAGAGTTTGAAAAGCTTCTTCTTGCTTGGGTCCCCATATGAAAGGTTTCCCCTTATGAGTTAAAGCCGTGAGTGGTACAGCAATGCGGGAGAAGTTTGAAATGAACCGACGATAATAGCCAGCTAGTCCAAGAAAAGATCTTACTTCAGTTGGTGTACGTGGAGCTTGCCATTCTTGAACCGCTTTGATCTTTGAAGGGTCAACATGTATTCCCTTGTCATTGACTACATGCCCGAGGAATTGCACCTCTTTTAACCAGAATTCACATTTGGAGAACTTGGCATAAAGCTTTTCCTTTTCTAGAAGTGCAAGAACGAGTCGAAGATGATGCTCATGATCAGATTTAGATTTTGAATAAATAAGAATATCGTCGATGAAGACTATAACAAATCGATCAAGATAAGGTTTGCAGACTCTGTTCATTAGGTCCATGAAGACAGCTGGTGCGTTGGTTAATCCAAATGGCATAACCATGAATTCATAGTGGCCATAACGAGTTCGAAAAGTAGTCTTAGGGACGTCTTCTTCATGCACTCTAAGTTTATGATAGCCAGATCGAAGATCGATTTTTGAAAAGCAGCTGGCACCTTGTAGTTGGTCAAGAAGATCATCAATGCGAGGTAAAGGATAGCGATTCTTGATTGTTAACTTGTTGAGCTCTCTGTAGTCGATGCACATACGAAACGATCCATCTTTCTTCTTTACAAAAAGGACAGGTGCACCCCAAGGCGACGAGCTAGGACGTATGAATCCCTTGTCTGTCAACTCTTGCAATTGACTGGCTAGCTCTTGCATTTCAGAGGGGCTAACCTATATGGAGACTTTGCAACTGGTGTAGCACCAGGTATAAGATCAATACGGAATTCGACGTCTCTAACTGGAGGAAGTCCTGAAATGTCGTCAGGAAAAACTTGCGGGAAGTCTTTTACTACAGGAATGTCTTCAAGTTTCTTCTCTGTGGTTCCCTTTTTGATGATATGGGCTAAAAACGCGACATAATTCTTGCGAAGATATTTTTGAGCTTGAAGACAAGACATTAAGCTGAGCCCTTTCGACGAGGTTTCTCCAATGATTCGAAGAGTCTGACCGTTTGAAAGAGGAATACGAATAAATTTTTCACGACATACAACTTCCGCCTGATGTTGACTGAACCAATCCATACCGATTATGATGTCAAAACTTCCCAGCTTCATAGGAATAAGGTCGACTGAGAAATCGTGGTCGTTTAAGGTGAGTGTACAGTTGCGTAAAATAGAGTCTAATGAAACTGGTTTCCCATCCGCAACTTCTACCGTTATGGATTCCGTGAGCTTATCCCGATTTTTGTTTAAGATAGGTTCAAATTCTAAAGACACAAAACTTCTATCCGCAACAGTATCAAATAACATAGATTCATATCTACCATTTATAAGGAACGTACCATTAACCACATTGTCGTCAGCTCTGGCCTGGTTAGCGTTGATATTGAAAGCTCTCCCTCTTGCAGGTGGAGGAGCTTGGTTTGCTTGATTCACCGGGTTGGCTTGGGCCTGAGCATGAATAATATTAACCAACCTTGGACAAGTGTTTCGGAAATGGCTTGGGTCGCCGCAATTGTAGAAAGCCCGCATTGGTTGACCCATAGGATAATTGGGCTGGTAATATGTTTGGGCTAAATGTTGGGTGGGTGGTAGTAGTAGGGGTTGTTGGCCTTGGCCCATTATTTGTTGGTGGGTTTGGGTTAAAGGTTGGTGGCGGTTCGTTCGTTGAGGCATGCGGCAAGTTTGAACAGTATGACCTGCACGACCGCAGCCGGTGCAATATTGGCAAGGATGATCAGGGGAATGGTGATATTGGCAATGGTTACATTTTGGTAACGGGCCTGTGTAGGGTCTTCTGTATGGTGCGGGTGAAGGAGTGACTTGAGTAATGGGTGCAGCAGGAATAGGGGAGTTGGTTTGAGTAACTGCAAAATTTCTGGTGTTGCGCTTCCTCTTGTTAGCAAACTTAGAGGAAGGAATGGGGTGGTTTGAAGTTTGTCCCTCAACAGGGGCTTTCTTCTTCTCTTCTTTGAACTTCGCGTTGCGAATTCGGTTTTCGGTCAGTTCAGTTGCTAACTCCATAGCAGCTTCAAGTGTTACTGGTGAAACGCTGAGAACTGAATCTTGGATTTTCGAGGGAAGTCCTCAAATATAGTGCTCGATCAGACGATAGGTTGGGGTGAACAAATTTGGAACCATTTGGTTCAACTCCAAGAACCTCTTGTTATATGTAGTGTGATCACCCTTCTTTTGCTTTAGAGAATGAAATTCGTCCTCCAGCTTTTTAATTTCACTTCTAGGACAGAAACGCCTAGTCATGATTTCCCTTAACTCCTCCTAAGTTAAGGCCATCGCATCTTCAGTTCCCCTCTTCCCTTTCTCAGTATTCCACCAAGTGAGAGCTACCCCAAATAGTCTCCCGTGGCGTATCGAACCTTACGATCCTCAGGACAATCGCAGTTTAGAAAGGTGTTTTCCATCTCCTCGAACCAATGTAGGAGAGCAGTGACACCCTCGGTCCCTTCAAATTTAGGAGGATCACAAGACTTAAAATGTTTGTAAGAGCACTTGCTGGTAGGAGGGTTGTCGATGTTCTGGTCCTGTTGTTGGGGAGGGTTAGTAGGATTTGTAGCAAGGGCTTGTTGTACTTGGACCACAATGTCAGGCAGTATCGTGGCCATTTGTTTCGCGATCTGAGTGGCCAAACGTTCCTGAGACCTTCCTGATCTTTTACCCCTTCGTTGCTGTTTGGACGACATCTACAGGATCATACAATGAGAAGATTGTGAGTTTATGGTGTCTTTTTAGGTGTCATGTGTCTTTAAGAAAATGAAAATAACATAAATATCAATAATGCAACTACATCCATAGGATGTCTTGGGTTCGCTCATGTTGGGCCTCAAATGTCCCCCATACCTTCACCTACATAGTCATGTGGGCCCCCATGGCTATTGGCTTGGTAGGTTTCACATTAGTATTGGCAATTTAACACTCGCATCCCCCGAATGCAAACCACAAAATATGTTCATGAGAGGTTTGGTCGGAACGTGTCCAGGTGTAGACACAATGACAACTCAAAGTGTGGTTAGCTCACACGACGTTTGGTATAGCATGCTTTGGCCTAATAGGTACTTCGTACTCTCATCGTTAGTCCCCAGGTAGGAAAACCGGTCCTTTATTTTGGATTTATACGAATGCCATCCTAGACAGGACGTTCCGACTACCGGTACTGGTACCCTTCCAGTTACTACATGCCCGTCATGAGAACTCACTTTGATGAGATTTGAAAACACGAAAATCATTGTAAAAGCAATCATGATGTGGTGTGTGCTTTCATGGATGTGATATGTTATGAGTATACGATTCATGATAGGCATTATATGATAATACATACTTATGAACATGCTTGCACAATATCAAATGTAACATTTAACATAAAACATATAAACATCATGAAATTTGGCATGTAACACACAAAAATCTTATAAGTTTCTAATCGACTATAGTATAGGCTCTAAGGGTCTAATAACCTATCCTATATCCCTATAGTCATGGCTCTGATACCAATCTGTCACACCCCGACCCGCAGCGGAATAAGAGTCGGGGCATAATTGGGTTATCACCAAAGCTCATGACATTTACTAATATGTTTCATATTTAATAAAGTCAAAGTTACATTTCCAAAAATCCAAACATGTTCATTCAATACAAAGAAAATAAACCAGACATAACAATCCCAACTCTAAATCGTTTTATTCTTCTAGTCCAAGTTCTATGTGTTCCTAGCTGCTGCCGGTTCACCTGTATCATGTGTAAAATGGGGGTTTTTGGGTCAACATAAGTTGGCGAGTGAACCTTATTAGATAAACATTTATTAATGAATTACTTGTTAGTTTATCAATGAAATATTGTGCATAATCATAGATGAACAAATGTAAATAATCAAGCAATGGCAAATAGCAGTCACAACTATAACATACAATAACACATGACAGCATACATGAACATACCAACATCATACTGTAAATAACATAAATGAAACTGTGCGATCAAGGCTCAATCAAACGGAGCCGATCGTATTGCATGTACTGAAAATGAAAATGCCTGTGCAATCAAGGCTCAATCAAACGGAGCCGATCGTATGTGGGCACGCCAGGTTCAACCTCATAATGAAATGGGGAACATGCTCAACGCTCATAATGTAATGGGGAGCGGCGGCCTATGAAATTGCATGTACTGAAAATAATAAACTTGCATCCAACAATAACTACACAACAGAAACAAACTGAATACACTAATTCATGATATGATGTATGCACAATGGTTTAAGTATAATATATATATCAAGACACATGATACACCCCAAAACGTGATTAAAACGGGGAATTTGTAAAGATTCACTCACATTGGGTGCGTTGGATTGGAGATGGTGAGATGCGCACGAATTAGATGAGCGGAACAACGAGAAATACTAACCTAAATAATAACGTAAAAATATATTAAACGAGTGGATTTTATTAAGGATTTTAATGAAATTTTTAGATATATTTTTGTGAGTTCAAGGCTATTTTCTATCTTTAAAAATGTTATTTTTAAGTATTTTTAATTGATTTTTAAATTAAATTAAATAAATAAAAATATAAAAAAAATTGTTTATTTAGCGTTGACCGTTGACTGTTGACCTGTTAACCGGTTCGGTCAGCGAATTAGTTTGTGCCGGGTGAGGCTCGAACCCGAGACCTCCCGTACGCGTGCACGCAGCTCTACCAACTGAGCTACGTGTCTAACCCGAAATAATCTTGTTTTTAATTATATTTATATACTTATTCAATTTAACCGAAATTCTTTTAATTGCCAAAAACATTTTAATTCCACGGACCGGTGCTAGTGACGGGTTTCGAATGCGCGACGTATGACTTAGTGTTGCACACAGTCCACCGCTAGACTGTGTGTCTAACCTGGTTATTATCTCGGTTTTTATTATACTTAACAACTAACTGAGTTAACCCGGTTTAGTTTTTAATCAAAAAGGAATTTTATTACACAAGAAGTGCGTGTAGCAGGGATCGAACTCGGGACGTGTATGTTTTTTGTTTGCACACAGTCCACCGCTGGACTGTGTGTCTAACCCGTTTATAATTCCGATTTTAATTAATCTTATGTCATCTCTGAACTCGTCTTCTTCATTACAAACACAGACATCAATCAAAACAACTGATACGCGATTAATTTAGTTAATGAACATGATGAACAATTTGAATGCATTGAAATGGAAGATTGTTCGGATAACGTGGTCTTTGATGAAGAAGCTTTGGAGGAAAGTATATTGGAAGAATATCTTCAACAACGTTCAGAAGAAGAAAACATTCCACATAATGCTTTCAGAAGTTTAACTCCACCTGATATGATTTCTTCTTTTGCTGGATTCTTCAGCCCCGGATTCCAGAGTGAGTCTGTGGAGACAGAGAAACCGGTGATTGAAGAAATGATCAACGTTGAGAAAGATATGACAATTGAAAATCTGACAAAAATTGCAGATAAGGCAAAGATGGCAAATTTGAAAGAGGTAGATTCTGATTCAGAGATAAAGAAATCGGAAAATGAGACAGAATTGGTAAAGGAAGTGGTGAAGTGCAAATTGTCGAGGTTGAAAAACCTTGTACAAAGTGCACTAAGACATGTGAAAATTGTGCTGAAAAGGATAAAATCATTAAAGAAGTGAACAAACATTTAGAACACTTCAAATATGATTATCGAACAATGAAAGAAGCTTATGATAAAATCAAAAGAACTTATAAGATGGTTGAGCAAGCAAATTTGGAAAATGGTAAAATGATGGATATGTTAAAGCAACTATAATGGAAAAACAGATGGCAATTAACATACATCTAAACACAATTGCTGAACTCAAAAGTGAATTAGAAAAGATGAAAATTGAAACTGAAAGAGTAAATAAACTCTTGATCAGTTATTCGAGCAGTTCATATGTCATTGATCATATCCTACCCAAAACTGAAAAAGTAGAAAAGGACCAAAAAGAAAAGAAAAGTGTAGACTATAGACGTGATCCACCACCCATGTGGCAAAGTTATTCGAAAAAGACACAAGATGGGATGGAAAATGTGCTTAATCTAAAACTCAAATATGAGATGGTTGATGAGCTACCTGAGAACATAGATATAGTATACACTAAATCTGAAAATGACAATGAAACTGAATTGGTAAAAAACGTGGTTGAAAAAGTTTTTGAAAGTGATTCAGGTGATTTAACTTTTGAAAGTGCTGAATCAAGTTTGAATAGTTCTGATTCAAACTCACAATCTGAAAGTAAACTTGTTCGCAAAAATTCTTTTGAATCGTCAAAGATAGTTTAAGTGATGATCATAACATTGTTCTTTACAAAGTTAACGATTCTGATAAATTGTATTTTGATGAAACATTTCCGATTCAAAATGTGAAGGAAGATCATATTGATAAACTGTTCAAACTTGTTGAGATAAACACATCTGATCTTGATAGAAATGTGAAAAAGTTTTATTCAAAACCTAAAAAGACTTTCAACAATTACCAGAGAAATGGTGGAGATTTTCCTAAGAACAGGAAAGGTGGTTTGGGTTTTGAACAAAACAAGAATGAAAGAAAGTTTCAAAAGCAAAATATTAGAAAGAAAAAGGTTGAATTTGTTTTCGGAACCAACACAGTAAGTGAAGAGAAACCATTGGTAAAAAATCCAATGATGAGTTTAAGAAAGAAAAGGAGCTTCATGAACAGATCAAGAACTTCAAAATTACGGATAATAGGACTTGCTTCAAGTGCAATGAAACTGGTCATATTGCATAGAAATATCCTAAATCTAAGTCTGTTCATCAAGACAAAAGAAAAACAGAGGATGTTAAGTTGAAGAAACCGGATTTTGTGCCTAAGTTCTTTTTAAAATGAAATCATGAAAACCACAAGTGGTAAATTTTTCAACATATGAAAAAGGTGATTCTTCAAAGAGAACTGAACAAAAGGATTCAAAATTTTATATCAAAAAGGCACATTTGAAATTACAAAACTAGATTCCAAAGACGAAAACATCTTCTGAGATTTCAAAATCAACTGAGTTGGTAAAATCCAAAGAAAACATGGTTCCTGTTAGGAAAGAAGTGAAAATTCTGACATTTGACATTCTTATCCCACCCAAGACCGAGAAGGCTTGGGTCCACCTGTTTAAGTAATTTCTTATTTGTATGTGTAGGGGCTTCCAAGGTTAATCATATCTAAATGGATAATGGACAGTGGAGCTTCCAGGCATATGACAGGGATGCTAGCTTTGCTTTATGATGTCAAGTCTATTAGAGGAGGTTATGTAGGCTTTGCAGGGAATCAAAGAGGTCGGATTATCGGAGAAGGAAAGTTATCAAACGGGGTTGTATCATTTGATAAAGTGAACTACATCATCAGAATTGGAAAATAATCTGCTTATTATCTCTCAGATATGTGATAAAAAGTTCACCACTCATTTTAATGATAAAGAATGCATGATTTTGAAGCCTGGATTTAAGATTCCGGAGGAATGGATTCTTATGTGCCCCCCGAGAGAAAATGATCTTTATGTGTTAGACATGGGCATAGCTTCCACAATATCAAAGTCGGCACAATGTTTTGTTACTAAAGCTACAGAGAAAGAATCAGTGCTATGGCATAGGAAGATGGGTCACATACATTTGAGTAAAATGAATTTTCTGGTTCATAACAACCTAGTGGAGGGTGTTAATATGAAAAGTTTCCACTTGAACGATGATTGTCTAAGTTGCAAGAAAGGAAAGCAGCACAAGAAGTCTCACCCGAAGAAATTATTGAACTCAATCAAGTTACCACTAGAAAGACTTCACATGGATCTCTTCGGACCTGTCAATGTTAAAAGCATTTCTGGAGATCTATATTGTCTGGTTATTACTGATGATTATTCAAGATTTTCGTGGGTATTCTTTCAAGAGAGTAAGGATGAAAATTTTCAAAATCTGATGATACTCTTTCGAAAGCTTGAGAATTTGTATCATTTGCCAATACGAAGAATCAGAAGTGATAACGGAATGAAATTCAAAAACAACCGCATGCTCGAATTTTGAAACAAAAAAGGCATTCTTCTCGAATTCAGTGCCCCTTATACTCCTCAACAAAACGGAGTAGCTGAACGTAAGAATCGCACACTTATTGAGACGGCTAGAACAATGCTTGCAGATTCAAAGTTACCTGTAAGTTTCTGGAGTGAGGCTGTTGCGTCTGCATGTTATACTCTGAACAGGGTATTAACTGTCAAACCTCATAAGAAGACATACTTTGAACTTCTCAATCATCAAAAGCCGAACCTGGAATTTCTTGAACCGTTTGGATCTCCATGCAAAATTATTGATCCTGATGGAAAATTTGGTGCAAGATCTTTAGAAGGGTTCTTTGTTGGTTATGCTAGTCCACTTCGACGTATGTTCTTACCAAACTTGAATCAAGTGATTTTAGCACAACACGTTGATTATCGAAGATATAAGATGCCAACACAGAAGGCAGGTGATTCTTGGATGTTCAATTATGAGAGTCTGTGGAATTCTTTTGACCTTCCAGAGGAACCAAACGAAGAAGAGCTTGAAGTGTTGTATCATTTACATCAAACTGCAAATCAAGAACAAGTTCCAAGGCCGATAGTGATAACACAACCATCTGTTGGAACAAATAATTTTGGAGAAGGTCCAAGTAATTCGCAAGATGAACCAATTGTTGAACCAATAATTAATTCAACAGAGCCTAATTCTTCTCAAACAAATGATTCTGATTCCGAAGAGTCTCCGACTTATGATCAAGATGGCGAATCCAGTTCCGATGATGAATCTGAGCAGATAACAAATTTGTTAAATCAATCTGCAGGTCCAAGTAATCGAAATAAAGCATCTACAAGCAATACCATTGCTGATTCAGTGGCTGAACAAAACATCAGTAATTTGGAGAACGAAGTGGTGGTTTTGATGAAGTGATGCCAAGAAACCTATCTTATCACCCCTCAGACAACATTATTGGCGAACTGCGTGCTGGAGTTCAAACGAGAAATCAAATTAACAAAGCTCTTAGTTGTTTCTATACTAAAGTAGCTTCTGTTCAAGAATATTGTTCTTATCGTGCTTTTATCTCGCAGATTGAACCAAAGTGTGTTAAAGATGCAATAGTTGATGAAAGTTAGGTCATTGCTATGCAGGAAGAACTGCAACAATTTGAGAAGTTAGGAGTCTGGAAGCTTGTAGATCCTCCGGTAAATCAAAAACCATTGATACTAAATGGGTCTTCACGTGCAAGCGTGACGATCGAGGAGTTGTTGTGCGCAACAAAGCTCGGCTCGTTGTCAAAGGTTTTCATTAACAAGAAGGAATTGATTACACAGAAGTCTATGCTCCGGTTTCAAGACTGGAAGCAATCCGCATTTTCCTGGCGTTTGCGTCATGGAAGGGCTTCAAGGTGTACCAGCTTGATGTCAAATCAGCTTTTCTTTACGGAAAGGTGAAGGAGCTAGTGTATGTGGGACAACCACCGGGGTTTTTTGATCCACTAAACAAAGACAAGGTTATCTACTCAACAAAGCTCTATATGGTTTGCATCAGGCCCCGAGAGCCTGGTATGAGACTTTGTCTCAGCACCTTGTAGACAATGGCTTTATGAGAGGTACAATGGATAGCACGCTCTTCACGAGAGAAGTTGGAAGTCATCTGTTGATAGTACAAATCTATGTGGATGACATCATATTTGGTGCTACAAATGAAGAACTTTGCAAAGAATTGGAATCAATCATGAAGAAGAAGTTCGAAATGAGTTCTATGGGCGAGATGAAATTCTTTTTGGGATTACAAGTTGATCAACTGCCTGATGGTATCTTTATTCATCAAACTAAGGTGCTGTTTGTTTTTCTTTAGAAGAGCTTCCTGGCCTCTTTTGTCTGCGCGACGCAGACCACGCGCAGACCTTTTGTTTTGTAGATTGTTTGTTTTTCAGAAGTGATTTCATTTAAAAAGGTATGCGCGTCCTCTTCCCCAAACAGATGTGGACCTCCCACTTCTAAACACTTCAAACCTCTTCTCATAAAACACATACATAACAAAACCCTAGTCCCTCTCCTCCACCACTCTCCTCCTCCTCCTCCTGTCGCCGTCGTCTTCTTCCTCCACTGTCGCCGTCACGCCGCCTTCCTCTTCCCCTACCACTGCCGTCACGCCACCCTCTTCATCATCTCAGCTCCGCCTCTCCCTCTCTTCCCCCAAAGTCATTTTTGTTTTTATTTTTCTTCACTGGTCCTGTTATGCCTGACTTTGCACAAGAAGTTTGATCCAAATACTACTAGTCACGTGCAAAGAATAAAAAAGATGGACCCATTAATGTTGAAACGGTATGCTCTTTAATTTCTATCACTTTTAAATTTGCAACCCAAATCTTTCTTGTTAGTTAGCATGTTACTTTGAATGGCAAAATTGGGGTATGTGATGTAATTTGTATTTGGATTATTTAAGTTGAAACAGACTTAATTTTGGTTTTCATCTTTCAGGTGTTATTGCCAATGAGAAACCTCTCTATCAACAACCAACATGACATTTATGTAAAATAAATTGTTATGATGTTAATATTTTTTGTTTGTTTGATGTTATTTTTCAGTTTTTAATGTTTGTTTTTTTAATTTTGATGTTATTTTTCAGATTTATAATGTTGTTTTCTGAATTTTAATGTTACTTTTCATAATTTATAATGTTGTTTTTCTGAATTTTGATGTTAATTTTAAGTTTATGATACTTATTATGTTGTTTGGTGTTATTTCAGTAGTTTGAAGAAGTTAAAAAAACAAACAGTCTTTTTCTTGCAGACTACAGAGGTTTGGTCCACCTCTTCTGCTACAGATGTCTGCAGATGTGGTCCGCAGACTGCAGACATTTTACCTCTGAAAAACAAACAGCACCTAAGTATGTTCATGACATTTTGCAGAAGTTTGAGATGACTAGCACTAAACCGTTTTCAATACCATTGGCAATCAATCATGGAATCTGCCCAGACGAACATGGAACCAAAATTGATGAAACTCTATATCGGTCAATGATAGGATCATTGATGTATCTGACAGCCTCACAGCCTGACATTATGTATCCTACCTGCCTGTGCGCCCGTTATCAATCCAGTCCCCGAGTTTCACACTTGATGACCGTGAAAAGATTTTTCAGATACTTGAAGGGTTGCCCTAGCACCGGCTTGTGGTACCCAAAGAATGACAACTTTGATCTCACCATGCTAATTCTGATTTCGGATGCGGCCAACTTAACGCAAAGTCTACGACGGCCGGTTGCCAGTTCTTCGGAACACGCTTAGTAACGTGGCAGTGCAAGAAACAAACCACGGTCGCTCTCTCGACTTGTGAGGCTGAATACATTTAAGCTTCCAGTTGTTGTTCACAGTTATTGTGGATCCAACAACAGATGAGGGACTTTGGATTGCAATTAACATAACCAAAAATCCAGTTCAACACTCTAAAACGAAACACAATGAAATTCGATATCACTTTATTCGTGACTGCCACGAAAAGAAGTTGATTCGATTTGAAAAATTCACACTGATGAACAAAAGGCAGATTTTTATACCAAACCATTTCCATTAACAAGGTTTAAGTACTTAATGAGATTAAACGGTATAAAAAATCTTTCATCCGATATGGATGAGGAGGTTGAATAGGATCGGGTGACGAGTTTTCGTGATCCTTATTGGTTTGTCACTTTTATTAGGTTTTAGAATTTCTTTCAAAAATATAAAAATATGTTTTTGATTTTAGGGGGAGAAAGTTTGGGAAAATACAAAAACATAAAAAAGAGGCAAAATGAGTTTTTAGTGTGAAAAGAGGAAATGATAGTACATCAGTGGACTATCACAGTATGCTAAAGATTTGGGAAGTTAAAAAGTTAAAAACAAGTCACACTGATGATGTGCCAGTAGGCTTTGCACGTTCAGTAAATTGATTCTGAGATATAAACTTAAAGAAATAACTTCTTAATTAGTGGGTAACATTTCTCGAATATATGGACTTGGTACTCCGAAATTTCGTTTGAGAGATCGCCTGATTCTGAGATACCAGGTCTTTATAGCGAATTGATATCTGGGGTATTATACAAGTTCTTCTGACTTTGCGGAAGCAATAACCTAGAACTTGTAGAATACTTTTGCTTATGAACCTGAACAACTGCTAAAAATATTGAAATCATCAAAAGATATTACAATAAGTAGTTCAAAAGATTCCTAAGTGGAACACACCTTTAAGACGAGCCTTTATCTCTTTTTCGGTACAGTGGTACTAACCTGAGCTCTCATGGTCTCGCATTACCCATATTACAGATATCAGTTATCTATACTCACCTGTAAGATGAATCTATACTCACCTGTAAGATGAAATCTAGGGAATCTTGATACGGAGTATATTCTGAGGTGGGATAAACAACTAATTTAAGTTCTTAAGATTACCTAAAGTATCTTGGATCAATTGAGAAATGTGATGAAGTTTAAGAGGATCAGTATACTGACAATCTAAGTGAATTTGTTTCGAAACTTAAAGTCAAAATTAAAGGTCAACGATACTAGTGATATGTCTCAAAAACTGATATGATCTCTAACACAAACTCACAAAAATATGTCTGTAAATATGTTTGTACATAGTGTATTACATTTTCAATTTAGAAAACCCAAAAAGATTTTCAGTGTGTTTTAGCATAAGCTTTAGAAAATTCAAAAAGATTTTATTTCTATCTTAGTTTCGACTACCGATGATGGAAAGCCGATCTTCAAAATCCAAAATTGTTGAATACTGATGAAAATCGTGAGACAACGGTTGGGAGCTAATTTGAAGAGCAAACGTTTTGAAAAGATTAAAAGTTCATTAATTTGAAACTTTACACTGCCGAAAAACATCAGTTTGTTCACAAAAGGTCAACCAAGGTCATTAACTTGGACTTGGTAGACAAATCAGTTAACTAGGGTCATTAACTTGGACTTGGTTATCTGAGTGGGTTGATAAAACTGTTTAACGAACAAAGTTTGAAAAATTGAAAAATTGAAACTTACAATTCGTACGAAGTGTCAAGTTCGTACGAATTGAACACAGAGACTATAAATAGATCAAATTCGTACGAAGTTGTCACTTGTTTACTGTTGATCTTGAGAGAACTTTTATGCGAATTGAGAGATTTTGTTTAATTTAAGCCGTTATACTGCCAAAAATTCATTGCTAGGGTTGATTCACACACTCTATACAATGGTTAAGGTATAAAATCGATCTTTCACCGTTAAATTTGATATTTTTGCACATTCAGACCTTTAAACTCATATCTGTGATGATTTAATGGACAAAAACTAAAATTGAACATAGATTCTTGTAAATCGGCGTGTTCAGCATGTTTTGGATTGTTTAATTGTTGAAAATCATTAAAATTTCATGTCGTAGATTTTTGAGAAGATGACTACTTCGTAAGAAGTAGCAATTCGTACGAAGTGAAAGTTTATTAAGATTGTATATCTAATTCATACGAACTAGATCATGTCTTTATAATAATGTAATTCGTACGAATTGGATGGAATTTTTTGTATAATTGTTAACTATCAATTCGTACGAATTTATAACTACCTAATTCGTACAAATGAAGTGTTGAGATTTTTGAAATTTAAAAAAAAATGCTTAAGTGTTTGTGTTTGTGTTCTATGTGTTGCGCAGGAAAAGAAGTCCAACTATTCGAAGTTTCACAACACCTGTTGTGTGCTAGACATAAAAAAATTCCCGAGATTAGCACCGTTTAAAGATATATTGGATTTCATGAAGCGCATACCGATCAACAAGGCGCTAACACATCATCACACGACATATAGATCACATGTTGAGAATTTCTGGAATGCTGCAAGACACGTTGAAGCTGAAAAGACTCTACATTCTGCAGTAAAGATTGACGACAAAGATGTTGAGGTTAAAATAACGGAAGCCGATGTTCGCAGAGTCCTAGACTTTAAAGACAAAGAATCAGATCTGATAGGCTATCCAGAACGCATGTTTAAGGGTTGTTTCTATAGAATGGGTTATCGAGGATATGTGAACGCTACAACTTGGAAAAAGGGAAATCTTGGGAGACCATACAAATTCTTTATTCGTTCCCTGGTACACACGTTGAGCCACATGAAGGGAGGTTTTGATGACTCCAAGATTATTAGTTGTGTATGGCTACGGCGTAAGTGTTGAATCTGTCGTTCAATTTCTCGCACGTTATTTTTAACTATATGTCGAAAAATACTGGAGCTGACAAGTTTCTTTAGTATCCGAGGTTTGTTCAGATGCTTCTTGACGTTAAATTCAAGAACTTGAAGAAAGAAGATGATGGTATTCTGTATCTGCATCACATGGACGATGACACTTTGTAAAAGCTGGATAAATATTTGAGGCAAGATATTGGCCACCAACGAAAGCAATGTTTGGAGCGATTGCTTAGAAAGATTACATTGCGCCAGAGATAGGTCGATGGCGTAAGGATACTAGTGGGGATGAGAAAGACGAGATAGAGGGGCCGGTGGCATACAAAGGCTAAGACTGAGAAGAAGCGTAAACGTTCTATAAAGAAAGTTCAAACTATGTTGGTTGATGAACCTGAAGATGAGCTTGAGAACGTTGAAGCCGAGAACATTGAAACTGAGAATGTAGAAACAGAAAATGTTGAATCAGAAAATATCGAAGTTGAAAATGTTGAAACTGAAGATGTTGAGGGTGATGATCACGGTGTTTTCTCTGCTACTTCAGGCAAGGGTGAATCTGAAGACTCCATTGATATTAGAGAACGTCAAATCAGAGAAGAGTTGGAGCAAGAAAAACTGAAAAAGAAGGGAGATGACGTGTATGTACCATCTGAGCGTGAGTCAGAAGAGGAAGTTAGACCGAAAAAGAAAACAAGGCGAACAAAGAATAAAGCATTAGAAGTCAAAAAGACTACAAGGTCACCAGCTGCGAAAGCTAGAAGGAAAATGATGAAGAAATCAAAGCCTGTGTCAGAGATAGCTGCCTCTACTCCACCAACTTCACCATTACACATTACACCACAAGTTTCTCCCACTCACACTCAACCACCACCTACTACTTCACAACCTATTCCTCCACAACCACATTTAACCCCTAAACAATCAACTCCAAAATCTGCACCCAAACAAACATCAACACAAAGCCAAAATTTTGAACGCGAATTTCAAGACGCTTTTGGGAATATACCGCTACCACCAGAAAATTATGCTTCAATGTCTACTGATGCCTTTGCTGATATGTTTAACGAGTCCAAGCTTATTGAATTGGAAAATAGAATCAAGGCTTTGGAAAAACAGATGAAAGCCAGTGAAGCTGAAAAAGAGGTGTTAGAAGCAAGAATGAAAATCATGGAGAATGATCGTGAATATATGAAGGCGGTGATCGAGAGTTTATGTTCAGACAATGAAAGGTTGAGAAAGGTGGTTAATGATCTTGAAAACGAATGAGCGATGAACAATAGAAGGTTTGATATGCTACAACGAGTACTTGCTAACAACCTTGGAATCGATTTTACCGCTGAGTACAACCGCATGGAAGTACAAGAAGCGAAACAAAGAGTTGAAGAAAGGGAACGAAAAGCTACAGCAGAATAGGAAGCTCTAGGCAAGGGAAAAGTTGTTTCTGAAGGATTAACTGAATCATTAACGATAGATCCGTTACCAATTGGTGAAAGTTCATTGAATGTTGAAGAACCGGTAATGGATATGGTTGCAATTGGGCAAGTTGTTAATGTTGTTGATAATCCTATTCTTCAAAGGATTGCTGAAATCAGACATCAAAGAGCTGAAAGAGCTTTATTTGAAGAGGAAGTAGACGAAGATGAAGATGAAAATGACGATGAACCAAAGAAAGATGATGACAAAAAGGGTGATTCTGATAAGAAAGATGATAATGATGATGATGACAATTAGGGAGGTGTTGGCGTTACTGTCAAAAGTGCTAAGTTACCGAAGAGTTTGATTATGATGCACTACTGAATGATGAAGTGAATGCTGAGGATGTTCAAGCTCAGGGGGAGCAAACAGGGCCAACAGAAACTGAAGGAGTATCAGGAATCTTCACAGCTACTCTTGTTACAGTTGTTCCTGACTGCTACAAGCCTATGATGCTTATGTTAGAACACAATGTCAAAGAAGGTGAGTATGTTCACAATTACTCGAAAGAAGAACTAGCTAAATTGTTAGAGATTGATGAAGGTTCGATTGAATTTGATATTGAAGAGGAGTTAGTGAATATAAGCACTTTTGAGCAGAACAATTATGTTTACAAGGGAGTGCCTGAAGCAGACAATTATGATCATGTGATAATCGAAGATGCTTCAGATGATGATGATGTTGAAAAGTATTCTGGAGCTGATACTGATAGTTTTCCTACATTTGAAGAAAAGCCAGATAGATCAGAATTTGTTAAAATGGAAGATTGATGAAGTTGTTAGAGATGGAAATATTCCGAAACGAATGTCAAAGGAAGAGATAGCTGGAGCCAAGAAGTCATGGTTCAAAGAATTACCAAAAGAAAGAAAGTTTAAACGAACATTGGTGTTCTTTACCAGAAACAAAGACAAATCATTGGGTGATATCTTAAGCTGGGGATGGGTTAAAGAGTTAAATGTTATGCTATCAAGAGAGAGTTTGGAGTACAATACTTTCGATACCTAAATGACTTGAAGAGTTTACCGCTTTGGGACGTGGAAGAGTTGGTGCAAACGAAGAATATTAGCTATCAAATGAAGTTCCACGATCAACGGCTATGGAAGGTAATAAAGTTTGAAGTGATGCATGGTTTTAATTACTGGAAGCCGTTTATTCCCAAGCGAAGAATCAAGATTGACAAAGTAACGAAAGAAGGGGATATCACGTTGGTCAGGAAACGTCCTAAAGTCATGAAGAATATGCCTCTGAAGCCGATTGAACAAGATTTTTATCCATACTTCTTATGGTGGCAAACAGATCCAGAAACAAGTGAAGCTGTGATCGTGTTACGAGTAGAAGGTAATTGGGATATTTCAAAAGAAACAACTCCTGAATTGATTGAACGAAGGAGAATTTGGGTTTATGGAGGACGATCAGGATACTAGACCCGATGTGGCTAGTGAATTGTTCAAAGGAAGATGTGAAATGTCTATTCTTTAACAAGATCTGCTATGATAAGAGAGAAGAAACTCAAGCGAAGCAATACCAGGGTGTGATTAATGTTTGTTATGGACATGGTATTAATTCAGGTCATATGTGGGAATCAAAATGGAGAGAGTAAGAACGAGAAGAATTCTTGAAAGAAGAAAAGCGTTTGGAGGAAATTAAGGAGAAAGGCAAAGCGGCACGTCTAAAGAGATTTCAATTTATGAAATGGGCACTTGCGACAGATCAAACACCTATCCCTCACAAGAAAGATGAAAGAAGTCGTACAAGAATTTCTTTGGAAGAGGTTAAAGTTTTGAAGACTGACTAAGACTGCGACAACATCCAAGGGGGAGTTTGTCGATGTCTATTGTGTGCGTCTTATGTCTAGTTTGAATGTATAGGGCTAGATTTGTTAAATGATAAAGTTATGTTTGGTTAGTTTGTACTTCGTACGAAATGTAGAGATCGTACGAAGTGGCAACTTCGTACGAACTAAAGAGTCTTCATACGAATTGTGAGGTCTATATATAGGTTGCTGGGTCATTTCATTGTAATAGTTTTTGCAACATTGACGGCGAACCTCTGCCGGATTTCATCCAGATTGTAAACGTTTATTAATCAATGAAATCAACTGTTAAACAGTAATACTTGTGTAATTGTCACTAATTCATAATAATTCCGTGATTATAGACTAGATATCAAATTAGGAACCTTTGCTAAGGAGGAATTCGGTCCTACACACATAAAGGTTGGAAAATTCCAATAAAGTATCCTAATGTCATTAAGAGAGATATTTTAATAAAGGAACTTGGGTTTACGTTTAAGAATTTTTAGGATTTGTAGTAAATTTTGGAAGTTTTGTTTGGAAATTTATATGGGTAAGAATTTAGGGAAAATAAATAAAGAGTACAAGTTTATTTGATTAATTAAATAGATTTACCAGTCTAGTAAAAAGTGAAGTATTGGCATAATTTATAAAATAACTTTCTTAAACTAATTTTGAATCTTGAATCGTTGTATCTGTAAACAGTGTATGCATCTAAGTTAGAGAACAAATTATTAGCAATTCATGCTATATTTTTTTATCAAAAAATTGTAATGTGTTATATATTACTAGGCCTGTAAATGAATGAAGGCCTGTAAATGAATGAATCGTTCATGAACTGTTTTTGAATTTGTTAGGCGGAAAGTTCGTTTTTGTTCATTTATTTAATAAGTGAACGTACATGAACGCAATTTTTTTGTTCATTTAAACGAACATGAACACATGTTTTGTTCGTTCATTTATGTTCATGAACATTCGTTTATGTTCATTTATTTACCTTTGTTTATGTTCGTTTTAGTTTAAATGCATAAGGAGTTATATTTATATAAATATTAAACTCTAAAAGGAACTTCCTAACTACTTATATAAATAAAACTAATTGGTAAATGGGCTTTCTAGCAACAAAAATGGGATTTCCAATTAAATTTATCATAATTAGTCACTAATTAATATAAAAATTACTTTAAGTTCTTTTTTATTTATTTGTGTTGATTTAAGTTTGTTCATTTGTGTTATTTATTGTTTGTTAAATTATGTTCGTTTAAGTTGTTTGTTTATGTTCTTTACATTCGTGAACTATTCGGTTAAGTTTTAAACGAACGAACATAAACGAACATGAACATGCCAATTTTCTTAATAAAAAAAGATGAACAAAAATGTGTTAGATTATATGTTCGGCTTCGGTTTATGTTCATATTCGTTCGGTTTATTTACAGGCCTATATGATAATCCAACAACGATCTTCATTGACGCGGTTAAACGTGAATAAACGAATGTGGATCTACTTTAACACAAGAACACGTGCGGAATCCATGCTAATGTGTGTGATTATTACGCAATTCAGTAAATAAACGTACAAAGTATATTTCGGTAGCACTTCATTGTTAGCAAGCTCCTTTACAAAAGCTATCCAAGACTTATGACACATTAGTGCACCATTATCCCTATATATATAAAAACCTGTCCAGTGAACCACTCTCACGCACCAGTACTAAATGCACAACTGATGCGATGCGTATCAGTAATGCGCTGCGCGCGCAGAACTCTTGCGCTACGTATCACGAATACCTTTTGCATTTTGAATCAAACTAACGAACGTGCTACCATAAACAAATGAAAAATACAAAAGACGCACACATTAGACATAAATGTACTAACAAACTCCCCAACGGATATTGCTACAGTCTTGTCTTTTGCAAGTCTTCAAATCTTCAATCAATCCCGAAAACGAAAAACTTTCTTTGGTATTCTTTCTTCAAAAACCTTCTTTGGAGTTTGATCTATCTTCGGGATGTCTTTGGTACTTATACTTCGATACAGACTCTCTCTTTCTTCTCTTCTCTACCTTCTGCTTCAGCTTCCCTTCCTTTTTTTTCTCTTTTTTCCAACTCTCTCCACTTCGTTTCCCACATTCTACCCGAATGAATTTCATAAGCAAAGCATACACGTACTACACATTGGAATTGTAGTGCTTGCTCCATGTCACAAACTTCAAGAATAATTTGGTTAAAGAATAATACTTATATATTCTTCTTCGTTATGTTCACCAACCACATTGGATTATACACCTAATCGTTCTCCAGTTATCGTCTTCACACAACACAATTACTGCAGTCTTCTCATTATAAACCACCGCTTGAAGTATTCGTGAATATCCTACTCCATGTCATGAAATGGTATGACTTTTAAAGTTCTTGGCGGCTTGTATTTCAGTGTAACAACATTCTTCCCTATTTCTGGATCTAATTATGTTTGTGATACAATTCTTTGCCGCTGTTGGGGTTTCCTGTTCTTGCTTCATGTAACACCCCAACCAATAGCAGAAACATCGAGGCATTACTTTGGTAGATGGTTTAAAAGCACATGGAACTAAAGTTTAAAATTTATTAAATAGCTTGAATTATCCATTACAATGAAAAAGACAACAATTCAAATAAACAAAACAAATCACAATTTAAATTTTATTTCTAAGTCCAATAGCATCCTAAGTGATCAGGTATCTTGAAAGCATCTTCATGGATTATTTCTAGTAACATGTGTAAAATAAAGGTCAACTAAAAAGCCGGTGAGCACATAGAGTAAGTACGTATAATAGATAGATAAAAGTTCATAATTCATGGTGTAGCATGTATCAGATAACAATTGTATAACTTAGTTAACAAATAAGTGGTACATCCAAACCTTAGTTGACTAGTTGTAGGAACCCAAAGGGTTAACCTATGGTATGGTCGGTTTCTATCAATCCCAAAAGGAACTCCCCTTAAAAAGGCTAAGGAGTGGGAATGAGTTGTCAGGCCAATAGATCTATCATATACTCTCATTCGGCTTATACAGAGTTAATGAATGTATGTGATATTTAAAATATTTGACAAACAAGTACAACAATAGCAAATAAGATAGCAAGCAACCATGGAATTGAATTGTGCAAGTAGTTGTGTAAGATAGTATGTTTTTGATAATGGACACATGAAAAACCGCAAAAAGTGTAAAAATAGTAAAAGGGGAAACTATGTACTCACCTGGTTTAGCAGAGGAATGAAACAAGGAGATGATATCGCACATAAAGGTTGTAAAATTCCAATGAAGTATCCTAATGTCATTAAGAGATATATTTTAATAAAGGAACTTGGGTTTACGTTTAAGAATTTTTAAGATTTGTAGTAAATTTTGGGAGTTTTGTTTGGAAATTTATATGGGTAAGAATTTAGGAAAAAAAAATGAAGAGTACAAATTTATTTGATTAATTAAATAGATTTACTAGTCTAATAAAAGTGAAGTATTGGCATAATTTATAAAATAACTTTCTTAAACTAATTTTTATCTAAGTTTTATAAAATAGTGGTTATAGCTAAATGATAATTGTAAAACTCATAAAATTTAACAAGTTAATTTTAATATTTTATTTATAATCTTGTATATAATGGATTTAAAGTGTATTAATATTAATCTATATATTATATAAACAAACAAGACGTTTGGGACACATGTCATCTTATTATTCAACTATTTTGATGTTTTGGCGGGAAAATGAGGGAAAACATTTATTTTGGCATTTGGATCCCGCACCAGGTATCCATACCCGTATTTTTGACCCAAGTATATAATGAATGAAAAAACCTAAATCTTCTAATCACTCATTTTTCACACCGTCATCCCGAAAACCACTTTTTCCTTGTCTCTACTGCTCCTCCAAAACCCTACAGAGCCTCCATCTCCATTCCAAGCAACTGATGATCAAGCAACAAGATATCAAACTATACAACACCGTGTCAAAACAAACCTTCTCACTTTTCAGTTTCATTTCACTTCACTCTCACGAACAAAATGACGATTTTGCGTCTTAATGCCGCCATGAAAGCAAGCTCGATATTGATCCTACTGATTGAAGCTACAATAGATACGTATAATCGAAACTAAATCACATTATCAGTCATTAATTTGCATCGTTTATTCAAAGTCTTCATTAGGTTTGAAATGTTAAATCGTTTGTGTAAATCAAACAATAAATTAATCAGTTGATGTGTTCTGAGAAATTAAGCAGTTTCGGCGAAGTCTAAAGATGTTACGGAGTTGCAGATTGGCGTCAAGGTAATGTTATTACTGATTTATCGTTGTTTGTTAGGTTTTATGTGTGTATGATTGAAGATATGTTGATTTTGTTGAGTAATTGGATTAGTTTTATTAATTGATGATGATTTAGTGGGATTATGTTGTGAATATTCTGTTATTTTAGTTCTGATCCGTTATTGATTGAACTAGATAATAGAATAGGTCTTTGGATCGATATTATATGAGATTGAATGCACCTGTAGCTCTACAACGTGTCATTTAAAATTTTCAAAGGAAGAAATTAGGAATGTACACAGTAGCAGTTGTATGATTTGTGAAATAAGATACTCAGGTTTTGGTTTGTGTTTGAAGTTGTTAATTATTTGAATGTAGACGTAGGTTTCTGAATTTTGTATCGTCTATATATATGAGGAGACTGTGTAATCGACTTCTGAATGTGATTTCGTTCTCCTTGAACAATTGTTTGTTTGTCTGGTATGTTGATAAGTGCTTAAATGATCATTTTGGTTATGTAGGTGTCCAAGATACAGACCATAAATTTTTAACATAGAGTCGTGGAAAATGGAGACGGTGGCCTGTTTGGTACCTAATTTACCGAACCAGGTACATATTCAGTACCGGTCGGTACCCACTTTTGATATTTTCAGTACCGGTTAATTACCGGTAAAACCCGGTATCGGTACCGAACCATAACGGATATATTCGATAACGGTACCGGTACCCACTTTTGGCGATTTTCGGTAGCGGTTCGGTATCGGACGGTACCGAGCTCATCCCTAGGTGGAAGCGTAGTAGGATTTGCTGACCCAAAGCTAAGCCTTTGACTTTTTTTAAGGTAGTAATGTAATGCACAGGACACAAACAAGAACGACCGTCCTTGGGTCAAGTGGTTTGGTAGTTGGTCAAAACGGGTGCAGGTTGAGGTGGGCTACAGTATGTTGTCTCTTAAGTGTTTAATTTTTTTTTGGAAATCACATATGTATATGTTCCCTTTTCTTTGACGCATTAGTTGGATCTTTTTAACCATAGGGTATACAAAAGTTGCAAGGGAAAATCAACTTTCTTCAAAGTTCTGGTGATTCAGGTACATATATTTGGTACAAATTGTAGAATTCTTGAGGTTAGTTTTACTCAATTAGACCAGGATTAAGTTTCTGAATAGTTTGATCGACTAAATTAAAGTGCAGAATATGATTCTATTTTATACTGATACCAAATATTGTTATGTTGTTTGTTATGCATTATCTAGAAGGTTATATGGTGGAGGTGAAGAATCTTGCTGAAATTAAACAAAAACAATAAAATAAATCAGCTGTGAGATTGCATTCTTTTAGGTATGTGTTGTCACACTTTGTGAAGATATTTGATCATCAGGTTCTTTCTCATTTCTAGATGTTTGATTTTATTATTTATTTGAATATGTTGTTGATATGAGATACTTTGCTATTTGGTATGATGACATTGTTAGTACCTTGTTGGCTATAAGCATAGATGCTTTTTTATTTGTGTATTTACTTTTTTTGCAACAATGTTTTTGTATAAGAATAGAATAAAAAAGACACATTTGATATGAGCATAGATTGTTTTAGCCTTTCAGGTAAACATAGAACCTATCAGGGAAAACTCTCAGGCCGCACCAGAGTACCGTGTTAAAACGATCACAGATCACAATGAAGAACAAATTACACGAATAAATTCTATAATAGAGAGCAAAAGTGAAATACATTATGGGCCTGAAAACTTATGATAGATGAAAAGGACAAACAAAGTGAAAAATTAATAGTGAAATAAGCAAAACCGATATTCAGTTGAAGAATGTTACGAGACAAAAAGAGAAGATAACTGAGGACTTTAATAAAGGTATTATTTTCAAGATTGTGTCTTGAATCTTAATTAACAAATTGTATGTTTAGTTAATCTTAATTTATTTACGTCTGTTCTTGACTAGAAATGGAAATGATGCAAAAGAAGGCGAATGAGTAGCTTAAAATGATTACAACTGAGCATGAATAGAGCAAACGGCTGCTAGAAGATCGTGAAAAGGAGCTTAGAGCACGTGAAGCTAAAAATGAAAATGAGCAAAGGAAGCTTTACTATGAGAAGAGAATGGTACTCGTATTTTGTTTTACTTATGTTTTTTTTCTCTGAATCTAATGATGTTTTTTGGCTGAACGAAATCGCAATTCAGGAGCAGATTAAGGCAGATGAATGGATGTTGAAGTTAGTTGTGGGTCAAAAGGTATATTGACATTTGAGAAACTTTTCCGATCAAATCATGAGTTTTTATTAATTTTGTATGAACAACGTTACGTTGTCTAAAAATATGACAGCAATAGGCTACAAATTTGTTAACGACATTAGAGTTCCCATGTTTGCTATTATGATGTAGGCGGTATGAAAAAGTCGAGGACTGGTGGAGCTTGGACAAGTGGGGCTCCTAAGAAAGTTGCAACAATTAAAGCACCTTCATTCTCATTATATATGCTAAACAAGATGACGGATAACTTTGGTTTATAATCTTCGATAGGAGAAGGCACTTATTGTTGGGTTTTTCATGGAAAGTTAAACACTGGTGAATAGGTAGTCAGTCAGATGTTGGATACGAGCTCTATATCATATTCTGAATCGGATTTTAGAGATAAATATATCATATTTTTCGTGTCGTTCAAAAAAACCTATTTTCTACTGTAAAAGGTTATTCACCGGTCTCCATGCCTGATACTATGTTTCGTTTAGTATGTCTATATTCCAAGCTAGCAACCATGGTTAAAGGTCCAGGTTCTGCTCCGATATCAGCAAGACAATAACCAGAGGTTTGTTCTCTCTTGATTTGTATGAGATGTTATAGTTTGATATATGTGTTTGTTGTGTAATAATATGCATAGAAGATTATACGATTGTTAAATTCGATTATGTGTGTTTTTGTTGAAATATTTTATAAGATGGTTTGATTTTGTTAATTCGTCAACATTACTTAGATACATGCAGAGCGTCTGCATTTCAGATGCCCATACACAATTAATCATGAACTTTTGTAGCACGTGGTTTGCACTTTTTTTTAGTTTTGACAAGTTTTGGTTAGCTGTTGTAGATATTTTTCCAGGTTGGATAGAATACGGTGAAGAAAGATATGAGTTTCAAAATGCTCGTTCTTATTGTGAGAAGAAATTGGGTGTAGGTTTTCCTAGAAAGTGGTTTTGTGTAAGTATTCATTGCCTCTTATGGCTCTCATATCAGTGTATTAAAGAGATTAATTAAATTCCCCTTGTAATAAATCTATACATCTACAGGTTCAATATAATGTTATTTAAGGTGCAAGTGGAGAATTTGGTTTGACTTGTGGAGGCGGATTAACACCATTGTCTGGATTAAATGAAACATTTGAGAATGCTGCACTGGAATTAAACGTTGTCACTCGTCTTTCATGCTTCTTCTGTAAATATGAATAAAGAACTATAGACATGTGTGCATCATTTTTATTTGTTTTCTATGGATTTGTTCTCTTTCAGATTGAAATTCATTATGTGCTTTGCTATTCTTGAAGATGATTCTTTTGTCACATACGGTTCTGATGTGGTTGTGGTAATTGTTGATTATGGTGGATGCCGACGACAAGACAATGGTGAATGACTAGGGTTTTGATCAACTTCCGACACGTTTCCGGTAAGCCGTTTTCTATTGGATGTTCTCCATTTGGATAAATCGGTTGTCTATGAACCTTAGACCGATGAATCATGTTGATCTGATGTTTAGGTAACCTCTGGTGAGGTTTTGGCGAAGATTGCGGTGAAAAAACTGTTTGAAATCATGTCTTTTGATGTAAAAGATTATTAAATCATAACAGATTGAGTGGGAGACCTCCCGAGAACCTAACCGAAAGAAATTGCATGAATTTTGTCACATCCCAACCGATGGCGGAAACATTAGGGTAAGTGACACTAGGCGACCAGATTGTCTCACGAGAAATTCCATAACAATTATCTAATAATATTACTTTAACGTTTTAACATCCCATACTATTAAACATAACATTCAAAACAACCATTACAGAAACTCTGATTTTCTCATAAAAACAACATGGTTCGATTTCCCCTAGATTTTTATTACAACCGTTCTAAACATGATAAACAAAATTCTAAATAAAACCACTCCAAAGCAATCCAAGCTAAATCCTCAACCTGTTACATACGTTAAAATACAAGTCAATAAAATTAAGTAAAGGTGAGCATACGAGTTTGAAAAATACTAGCATAGTCGAGAAAGCGTTTGCGAAACAATCTAATTACATATTATGATACACCAAAACACTTAACATAACATAGGCTTATTTCTCATTCTAACTACCGTGAAAAGGCTTGCGCGACCATCCTAACTAGACCCCGTCGGGTGTTATCCAAACTATAGTACCATACTAGCTAAGGAGGCAAGTTAGTCCTAGTCACACTATCACGTATCGAGCATATACAATCAGATTATTCGCGTGCGTTAAACAGTTTTGATTTGTGAAGTGATTTGATATAGGAACATATGTAACACCCAAAAAGTGCATTAAAGCGAAAATGAGTCAAGTATACTCACTGTGGGTGCGTTTTGGTAAGACTTAAGATTCTGAGGAGAGTTGCGGAGTGCGCCGGATCAGCCTGTAAACAAACAGAAGTGCATCAGTCTTCCGAGAAGCCAAAACGGTGAAGTTGGAATTGATCAGCAGGCAAGTTCGGGCGAACTTATGTGTAAACACACAAGTTCGAGCGAACTTGTATGGTTTTGGATGGTTTAGTGTCAAGTTCGGCCGAACTTGATGAGTTTCTTTGAGAAACTTGTCAAGTTCGGGCGAACTTGTGAGAAAACCTTACTGAGAAGGCAAGTTCGGGCGAACTTGTATAGTTTCCTAAGAAACTAGGCAAGTTCGGGCGAACTTGTAGGATTTTTTGGTGATGAATACCCAAGTTCGGTCGAACTTGACCCAATATGGGTACAAGTTCGGTCGAACTTGACCTGGTGAGTTGGTGATTCTTGAGCGAACTTGACGTTTTCGGGTCCAAAATCTTGCGTTTTCGCGTCGTTTGCTGAGTAAATCGAGTGCCCATCCCTCCAACCTTAAGCCACTGAGTAAAACTTAGGCTGGAGAGGTCTTTTGGAGCGAACTTAGCCATTTTACAGAAACTCGGGCTAATCCGGGCGAACTTGAAGGTTAGTACGGGTTAGTCCAGCTTGTGTAAAGTGACGGTTTCGTCCTTGTGCTTCCGGATCTGAGATTTAGCCTTGAAAACGCCTCGTTCCACTCAAAAGTGAACGAAACATACGTCATTAGTCCGGATATTGTGTAAAAATCAATACTTTAAAGGTTTTGCTCAGATCTAAGCATGGGTCTGAGTGAAAGACAGAAGTTTTATGTAAAAAGATGAATATTTTTGTAAACAGAGAAGATTTGATGAAAACGAAGGCTATGCCTTGTGCCAAAATCGTTGTAAACCTTTGTAAAACGTTGATACACGTTGTTATAGTTGAAATCGGGCTGATTCTTACTTAGAACACGAAGGTTTCGGGTTTTGAGAGCTCTGGGCGAACTTTTAGCAAGTTCAAATGAGAGGAATGAACTGGGTATTTATTGGTGAAGGCAAGTTGAGAGCTGATGGGAGTCAAGTTCGGCCGAACTTGCATGTTTTCATGCAAGTTCGCGCGAACTTGTGGGATTCTTAGAGAAAGAGAGCCAAGTTCGACCGAACTTGACCTCCCTGAGGTTAAGTTCGAGCGAACTTGAGGTTTCTGAGGAGTTTTATTGGCCAATCAAGTTCGGCCGAACTTGGTATCACCAAGTTCGACCGAACTTGACCCAATTATTGGATTTTCTTCGTTTATTTCGCGTTAAAAGTTCGTTTGACGATTCGGTTAATATTAATTAGTTATCTTAAGTGTTTTAGTAAAGCGTTAAGCGTTATACTTGGTATAATAGTGCGATTTAGCGATTCGAGAGTGCGAGAGCGATGCGATAGCGAGCGTAATCATAACCACAAACACACATAACACATAAATAATATAAAACCACATAAATAATTGCGATTTGCGATGCGATTTAATAAGCGATTAGATGCGATAATAACGTACAACACCATTAGTAATTAACATAAACTTTATTATAAACCGAATCTCGGGAGTACAAAGGTAGATAAGCGGGAAAACAAAATGGAAGATAGCAATCGAATTTTCGAGTTGTTACAGTCTCCCCTACTTTAGGGAATTTCGTCCTGAAATTAAGCAGTGGCCGTAACAAAGTGATGTGGATATTTCGTTTTCATATCATTTTCGAGTTCCCAAGTGAACTCGGCGCCACGTTTGCCTTCCCATTGGACCTTCACGATAGGTATGCGGGAGCGTCGGAGTTTCTTGGTTTCCCGATCCATGATTTCAACGGGTTTTTTCCATGAAATGGAGAGTTTCGTTGATTTGCAGATTTTCGAGAGGGACATGCAGATTTTCTTCGGCTAGGCACTTTTTGAGATTAGACACGTGGAAAGTCGGATGTACATTATTAAGTTCCGCCGGTAGTTCGAGACGATAAGCTACTTTACCGATCCTTTCCAGAATCTTAAAGGGTCCTACGTATCGAGACGCTAGCTTTCCTTTCTTGCCGAAGCGGACCACTCCTTTCCAAGGTGCAACCTTTAGGAGAACGTGATCTCCCACTTCGAACTGCAGGGGCTTGCGGCGTTTATCGGTGTAACTCTTTTGACGACTCCGAGCTTTCAAGAGATTGTCTCTGATCTGGAGGATCTAGTCCGTCGTTTCTTGAATTAGCTCGGGACCGGTGATTTGTGCTTCTCTGATCTCGTGCCATGCAATAGGCGATCGACATTTTCTTCCATACAGTGCCTCAAAATGAGCCATTTGAATGCTGGCATTATAACTATTATTGTACGAGAATTCAATTAAAGGTAAATGTGTATCCCAGTTACCACCGAAATCTATGATGCACGCACGAAACATGTCTTTGAGGGTGCGGATCGTGCGCTCAGTCTGACCGTCGGTTTGAGGGTGAAAAGCGGTACTGAGATTGAGAGTAGTACCGAGAGCGGATTGAAAAGTCTCCCAGAGACGCGAGGTAAAGCGACCGTCGCGGTCAGAAATGATGTCACGAGGCGTCCCGTGTCGACATATAACTTCGGCGGTATAGATTCGGGCTAACCGTTCGACCTTAAAGTCTTCTCGTATAGCAATAAAGTGCGCGGATTTAGTAAGACGATCAACGATAACCCAAATGCTATCGTGATCTGAAGAAGTACGGAGAAGTTTCATAACGAAGTCCATAACTATACTCTCCCACTTCCACATCAGGATTTCGGGTTGTTCGAGTAAACCAGAAGGCCTTTGATGTTCGGCTTTAACTTTCGAGCAAGTTAAGCATTTTAAGATGTACAAGGCGATATCCTTTTTCATGCCCGACCACCAATACTTAGGACGAAGGTCCTGGTACATCTTGTCGGCACCAGGGTGAATGGAATATCGAGATTTGTGGACTTCGGTCATTAACAGATTTGGAAGATTATCACGACTTGGAATCCAGATGCGATTGAGATAATAATAGATACCGTTAGGTTTGGCAACAAGTTGAGTTTCGGCACCACATTTCATTTCTTCCTCCAAGGTATTCTCATTAAAGCAGGCGAATTGAGCGGAGCGAATCATGATTTCGAGATCATTCAAAGCTTGAGAGTCACGAACACTATATATATAGCTTCGTCGACTTAGAGCATCGGCGACGACGTTTGCTTTGCCGGGATGGTAGCGTATCTCACAATCGTAATCGTTGAAAAGTTCAACCCATCTGCGTTGGCGCATATTCAGTTCCTTTTGGTTGAAGATATGTTGTAAGCTCTTATGGTCGGTGAAGACCGTACACTTAGTACCGTAACGGTAGTGTCGCCATATCTTCAATGCAAAAACAACTGCACCGAGTTCGAGATCGTGGGTTGTGTAATTCTTCTCGTGGATCTTGAGTTGTCGAGACGCATACGCGATAACTTTGTTTGGTTGCATGAGGACACAACCAAGACCAATGTTTGAGGCATCGTAGTAAACGACGAAATCGTCGTTTTCGTCGGGTAAAGCGAGTACGGGAGCGTTGCATAGCATACGCTTGAGAGTTTGAAAAGCTTCCTCTTGCTTGGAATCCCAAACAAAAGGTTTGTCCTTATGAGTTAAAGCGGTAAGCGGAACGACGATTTTCGAGAAGTCGGCGATGAATTGACGGTAGTAACCCGCCAATCCAAGAAATGAACGAATTTCGGAAGCATTCTTCGGTGTAATCCAACTCTTGACGGCTTCGATCTTTGCAGGGTCGACATGAATTCCTTGACTATTAACAATGTGGCCGAAAAATTGGACTTCTTCGAACCAGGATTCACATTTTGAGAACTTAGCATAAAGGCGATTTCCTTGAAGAAGTTTGAGGACTAAACGTAGATGGAGCGCGTGTTCGTCTCTCGACTTCGAATAGATAAAAATGTCATCGATAAACACTATGACGAAACGATCGAGAAAAGCTTTACACACACGGTTTATCAAATCCATGAAGACCGCGGGTGCATTGGTAAGACCTAAAGGCATGACCACGAATTTGAAATGGCCATAACGGGTACGAAAGGCAGTTTTCGGAATGTCTTCTTCCAATACGCGTAACTGATGATAACGGAACGAAGATCGATCTCGGAAAAACAAGTAGCACCTTGAAGCTGATCAAATAAATCGTCGATATGAGGAAGAGGGTAACGGTTCTTTATCGTGAGTTTGTTAAGTTCACGATAATCGATGCACAATCGGAATGATCCATCCTTGTTTTTCACGAAAAGGACGGGTGCGCCCCATGGCGAAGTGCTCGGGCGTATGAAGCCTTTATCAAGAAGCTCTTGAAGTTGGCTTGATAGCTCGCGCATTTCGGATGGTGCGAGACGATAAGGAGCTTTAGCGACTGGAGTAGCTCTGGGAACTAAATCGATACGGAATTCAACATCGCGAGTAGGGGGTAAACCAAGTAAATCGTCGGGATAGACTTTAGGAAATTCACAAACAACGGGAACGTCTCTATAAGTCTTCTTTTCTTTCTCCGGGTTCACGATATGGGCGAGGAAGGCAACACATCGCTTTTACAAGCATTTGTGTGCTCGAGTACATGACAAAAGCATCAACTTCTTTGAGGGAGTTTCACCATAAACATGAAGTTGATCACCGTTAGGAAGAGGGAAACGAATCATTTTATCGAAGCATACAACTTCAGCATGGTTTTCATGAAGAAAGTCTATACCTACTATGATATCGAAGCTACCTAACTGCATAGGTATGAGATTGATCTAGAAGACATGGTTGTTGAGATCGAGAGAACAACCACGTAGGACGGAGGTGACGGTAACGGTTCTTCCGGTGGCGACTTCCACATCGAAAGTCTTTGGGAGTTTAGCGCCTTACATTTTAAAACCTTTTCGAATTCTAACGATACAAAACAATTATCGGCACCAGTATCAAATAAACATGAAGCATAAATACCATTAACGAGAAACGTACCATTGACAACATTGTTGTCATTCTGAGCCTGGCGGTGGTTGAGATTGAAGGCTCTGCCACGCGCAGCTTGTGGTTGCTGCTGCTGAGGCTGCGGTGCTGGCTGCTCTTGCTTGACAGGACAATTCAGACTGGCATTGGCGAAATGATTCGGATCACCACACACATAGCACACACGTGCTTTTGGAGCTTGCTGCTGATTGGCTTGAGGAGGAGCGGGTAAAGCTGGAGCTGTTGGAGCCTGAGGAGCTGGCTGACGAGGACCTGATCGGCAACTCACAGTAAAATGGCCGTAGATATTGCAGTTTGTGCAAAAACGGCAGTTGCCACCAACGGCATGATTATAAGTGCACTTAGGGCACAGAGGGTGAGGTCCAGTATACGCACGCTTAGCTGGAGGTGCGTTTGGAGCGGCTGAGGGTTTGCCGGAGCGGCGAGAGCATAGTTCTTACTCGGGTTTCCTCTTTTGCGTCCCTGACGCTTTCCCTTTGGTTCACTTGATGAGTCGGTAGCAGCGGTTGGTTCGACGATGGCTTGATTGGCGACTTTAGCAGAGTTCTTGAAATAACCATCCTGAACTCGCTGATCGTTGATCTCAGCGGCGAGCATGTAGGTTTCCTTGATGGTTGTAGTACGAGCAACTTTCATGAAACTTGCGACACACTCGGGTAAACCACGGATGTACTTGTTGATAGCTTTCTCAGTCGTATCAACCTGGCAGGGACAGATGATGCTCAAGATCTTAAACCGAGCAGTAAAACCAGCATTGTCGGGACCATCCTGCTTGATACCCCAAAACTCATTCTCGAGCTTTTGCATTTCATGCGGAGGACAGAACTCCTTCATCATTACTTCCTTGAGTTCCTTCCAAGATAGACTGTAGGCTTCATCATTTCCACGCTTGTTTCTTTCAGCTGTCCACCAGTCGAGAGCGCGGGCTGGAAGACTCCGGTAGCGTTCACGGTGCGGAGGTCATCGGGGCATCCACTTTGCCTAAAAGTGACCTCAATAGCATCGAACCAGTGAAACATAGAAGTCGGTCGTCATTGCCCGTGAAGGCGAGAGGTGCACAAGCCTTGAAGTTCTTGAAGCTGAATCGCGGCTTGGGATTCTTAGTTTTTAAGTCGACTGATGAGTTGCTGCTCACAGCATGAATTTCCGAGACGATTTGCGGAATGACTTTAGCTATCTCCTTGGCTACCATTGTAGCGATACGGCGTTGCTGCGCTGGAGATTCCTTCGGGTGTGTGATCCCATTGAAGACATCTACACGAATGATTTAGATTAGATGAAATTTGATTATAATAGAGTTATGTTTAAATATTTATTATTATTATTATCATTCATTCAAGGCACACAATCACATAAACACGTAGGCACGTAAGCACATAAGCACGTAAGCACATAAGCACGCATTTCACGTAAGCATATACTTTGCACATATTCACCTTCTTATAAGTAAAGTGTAGCGCGTTCGAGATGCGATATAATGGCGAGATATAAGCGATATATAAGAGAGATAAGCGAGATAATACCGCTTATGAGGCACACATGTCCTCATAGGCGTAAGCGAGTTAAGCGATTAGTTTGGTTGGTGTATTAATTTAGCGTTTTAGATTTCGAGAGCTGTGCGAGTAGTGCATGCGTTTATGGTGCGTAAAGCGATAAAGCGAGAAATCGATAATGCGAGAAATAAGTGAAGCGAGAAATCGAATAAAGCGAAAATTCTCGAAATTTTAAACACATAATAACAATAAACTCGATGATGCGTAAATCGACGATATAGGCTTAAATCAATTGGGAATGTCCGGGGTTTTGAGGCGTTGACTACCCAAAGTGGTTCGACTACCCTTTGCATTCGGACCCACGCTTTGGCCTAATAGATAAACGCTCTCACCGCGAGCGGCTAACGACGTTTACCCTTCCAGTTAATACGTGTTCCAAACCATCGGTATAACCGAGACTTTGGTGAGATTGAAAATCGAGGAGCAGAACTAGTTACTAAGATGCGGGTTTCACCCCTAACTTAGCAACGTCATTCCTAGATAGAAATGGAGACTTTCGTCGAGGTTTGGATATCACTCATAACTCAACGAAGATATCTCGTGCGAGAGAATGCGCGAAGTGAATGATCTCATCGAGAGTTCTCGGTTTTCACACCTATTCTCGACTTGATCACCCGTTGTGCGTGATACGAGCGTTTCCAAGCGTGTAGTATTGTATTAGCCTTAGGAAAGGCACATTTAAGCATTTATGGCAAGTAGATTTGCATTTAATTCAAGGATTGGTCAATCGGGTACTTAAATATGCTACTAGGTCGAACATGGCAATTCTACCTATTATCCTAAGGAATTCGCTCTGATACCAATCTGTCACACCCCAACCAATGGCGGAAACATTGGGGTTAGTGGCACTAGGCTACCAGATTGTCTCACGAGAAATTCCGTAACAATTATCCAATAACATTACTTTAACGTTTAACATCCCATATTATTAAACATAACATTTAAAACAACCATTACAGAAACTCTGATTTTCTCATAAAAACAACATGGTTCGATTTCCCCTAGATTTTTATTACAACCGTTCTAAACATGATAAGCAAAATACTAAATAAAACTACTCCAAAGCAATCCAAGCTAAATCCTCAACCTGTTACATACGTTAAAATACAAGTCAATACAATTAAGTAAAGGTGAGCATACGAGTTTGAATAATACTAGCATAGTCGAGAAAGCGTTTGCGAAACAATCTAATTACATATCATGATACACCAAAACACTTAACATAACATAGGCTTATTTCTCATGCTAACTATCGTGAAAAGGCTTGCACGACCATCCTAACTAGACCCCGTCGGGTGTTAGCCAAACTATAGTACCATACTAGCTAAGGAAGCAAGTTAGTCCTAGTCACATGTTTCTAGTATCACGTATCGAGCATATACAATCAGATTATTCGCGTGCGTTAAACAGTTTTGATTTGTGAAGTGATTTGATATAGGAACGTATGTAACACCCAAAAAGTGCATTAAAGCGAAAATGAGTCAAGTATACTCACTATGGGTGCGTTTTGGTAAGACTTAAGATTCTGAGGAGAGTTGCGGAGTGCACCGGATCGGCCTGTAAACAAACAGAAGTGCATCAGTCTTCCAAGAAGCCAAAACGGTGAAGTTGGAATTGATCAGCAGGCAAGTTCGGGCGAACTTGTGTGTAAACACACAAGTTCGAGCGAACTTGTATGGTTTTGGATGGTTTAGTGTCGAGTTCGGCCGAACTTGATGAGTTTCTTTGAGAAACTTGTCAAGTTCGGGCGAACTTGTGAGAAAACCTTACTGAGAAGGCAAGTTCGGGCGAACTTGTATAGTTTCCTAAGAAACTAGGCAAGTTCGGGCGAACTTGTAGGATTTTTTGGTGATGAATACCCAAGTTCGGTCGAACTTGACCCAATATGGGTACAAGTTCGGTCGAACTTGACCTGGTGAGCTGGTGATTCTTGAGCGAACTTGACGTTTTCGGGTCCAAAATCTTGCGTTTTCGCGTCGTTTGCTGAGTAAATCGAGTGCCCATCCCTCCAACTTTAAGCCACCGAGTAAAACTAAGGCTGGAGAGGTCTTTTGGAGCGAACTTAGCCATTTTACAGAAACTCGGGCTAATCCGGGCGAACTTGAAGGTTCGTACGGGTTAGTCCAGCTTGTGTAAAGTGACGGTTTCGTCCTTGTGCTTCCGGATCTGAGATTTAGCCTTGAAAACGCCTCGTTCCACTCAAAAGTGAACGAAACATACGTCATTAGTCCGGATATTGTGTAAAAATCAATACTTTAAAGGTTTTGCTCAGATCTAAGCATTGGTCTGAGTGAAAGACAGAAGTTTTATGTAAAAAGATGAATATTTTTGTAAACAGAGAAGATTTGATGAAAACGAAGGCTATGCCTTGTGCCAAAATCGTTGTAAACCTTTGTAAAACGTTGATAAACGTTGTTGTAGTTGAAATCGGGCTGATTCTTACTTAGAACACGAAGGTTTCGGGTTGAGAGCTCTGGGCGAACTTTTAGCAAGTTCAAATGAGAGGAATGAGCTGGGTATTTATAGGTGAAGGCAAGTTGAGAGCTGATGGAAGTCAAGTTCGGCCGAACTTGCGGGATTCTGAGAGAAAGAGAGCCAAGTTCGACCGGACTTGACCTCCCTGAGGTTTAGTTCGAGCGAACTTCAGGTTTCTGAGGAGTTTTATTGGCCAGTCAAGTTCGGCCGAACTTGGTATCACCAAGTTCGAGCGAACTTGACCCAATTATTGGATTTTCTTCGTTTATTTCGCGTTAAAAGTTCGTTTGGCGATTCGGTTAATATTAATTAGTTATATTAAGCGTTTTAGTAAAGCGTTAAGCGTTATACTTGGTATAATAGTGAGATTTAGCGATTCGAGAGTGCGAGAGCGATGTGATAGCGAGCGTAATCATAACCACAAACACACATAACACATAAATAATATAAAACCATATAAATAATTGCGATTTGCGATGCGATGAGATTAGCGATGCGATTTAATAAGCGATTAGATACGATAATAACGTACAACACCATAAGTAATTAACATAAACTTTATTATAAACCGAATCTCGGGAGTACAAAGGTAGATAAACGGGAAAACAAAATGGAAGATAGCCATCGAATTTTCGAGTTGTTCCAAATTTAAGGTAACATGTTCAAATACATTTTTCATGACATTTACTATAAAGTTTCATATTTATTATTTCTTTTTAAAGAAGAAATTACAATAAACATATAAGTACAACATGTTCAAATACATTTTTCATGACTTCTTTATTTTTCTTCTAAGGCAATTTCCTATGTGTTCCTTGCTTCAACCTGTCCACCTGTATCATGTGTAAAAATAGGGTTTTGGGTCAACAAAAGTTGGCGAATGAATCTTATGAAAACATTTGAACGAATTTGTTATATTGGTTATAAAAAGGTGCATAACCACATATGAGTAAACGTATATGTAAATTTAATCACAATACACATAATATCAATTAATGCACACGCACACACCAAATGATGAACAATGAGATCAAGGCTCAATCAAACGGAGCCGATCTAATGAGGCACGCGATGCTCAACTCGTCTCCAATGAGGAACTGGTGGGCCTAATGAATGATTTGCACGCAACTTGACAAAATGTAAAAAACACATCACAACAAACAACATTTACATCACACGTTTAGATCATATAATGGTAATAGCACAAGTTTGAATAGACGAAATAAATAAGGCGACACATGATACACCCCAAAACATGAATAAAAAGGGGAATTTGTAAGAATTCACTCACAGTGGGTGCGTTCCTTGATGATGATGAATGCGCACGAATTTATGATTCAACCGACGAGGGGAAACTAACCTAAATAATCACGTAATAATTCGATAAATATATATCTTCTATTTGAAATTAATATTTCTAATTAATGCCTTTTATTAGATTTTTAGATCTATTTTTGTGGCATTTATTACAATTTTTAAACTTAAAAAGTCATATTTTTGAAGTATTTTTAAATGATTTTTAAATAAAATAATAAAGAAAATAATTAAAAAAATATCCTTTTACAGGGTTGACCGGTCGGACCGCGTTGACTTTGGTATTATTGGCTTCGTGTGAGGATCGAACTCGTGACCTCCCGTATGCGTGCACGCAGCTCTACCAACTGAGCTGTGTGTCTAACCCGAAATAAACCGCATTTTAATTATATATATATATATATATATATACTAATTAGAACATATCAGAAATTATTTAATTTAAAAAGGATTTAAAATCCCTTGAACTAGCGTGCATGACATGTTTCGAACCCGGAACCTCTGTGATTTTTTTTGCACCCAGCCCAACCAGTTAGGCTGGGTGTCTAACCCGTTGTATTCTGAATTTATATTATATTTATATACATACTCGGTTAAATCAAATTTTTATTTATTAAAAAGATTTGATATACGAATGAATCGTTGTACGCAAAGGGACTCGAACTCGGGTACTCTCGCTTGAAATGCACACAGTCCACCACTGGACTGTGTGTCTAACCTGGTTAATTCTTTTGTTTTAATTATATTTATCTGATATCTCAACTTCATCTTTTTCATGATAGTAATCCAGAAGACAAAACCCGATTATCAACCCAAACTTGAGTTTTGATTATCATTCCTATACTAAGCAATCGAAATCGAAAAGAGAACAGAATGGGTATACCGATCTGAGAATGTTATGAAGGTTCCGGTTGGATTCCGGTGTGAGCAGGAACTCCGACGAGAATCTGTTTGCACAGCAACTTGAGCGTAGAGATTTTTTGATGAAGGTTTGAGTGGATGAACGAGTTTAGAATGATTTGAAACCAGTATATATAGGAAAACCCATCTTGATTTCATTCAAATTTCAAGTTTTGATCGTTGATTGGAAAACGGTTTCACATTGATTCAGATTTTTAATTATTCGGTTATAACTGATGTTGAAATCAATTTTACGCGTTTCAATCATTAGGAAGGTAGCAACATTTCTTTGATTTGCGGAGATTTAGCTTGCCGTCAGTTTGGAGTTCTGTGGTTGCTGATTTACAGGTTTTGACTTTCGATTTTATCATAAACATTATTTGTTGAAATATTGAACACAAGAATGTGTGTGTTGGAGTGGTGTGAAGTGTGTGTTGATCCATTGGGGACCCGGGTTCGACTCCCGGTTACCACTTTTTAAATATTTTTGAATCTAAATTACTTTATTTATTATTATTGTTATCATTATTATATGATTATTCATTAACTAACTAACAAATTAAACAATTTAATTAAATAAATATGCAACGATCTTTGATTAACTACTTGATTTTTAAACGCAATGGGTTTTAAAACCCGTTTTTACATGAATGTTACAACTACGAGCTAGTTTATCTTCTGAATTAACGACAAGGTCAATTCAGTGTAAGTGGATCTGATACTAATTGTTAGATCTGAGAGTGTGTGCAGTGTGTGTTTTTGATAAAATAGTTGAATAAATTTAGAAATTCAATCAAACAGTAACAATAAACACATCAATCTAATACAACTGGATTTGGGAATGATTATAGAATGATTCCATGTTATTCTCAATGTACTAGTACAATCAAAAGTACATTAGACTCCCCCGCACCAGGTACACCCTCTCATTAAATTCTTCTGCCTTTTGAGCTCTTAGCGTTACCTATTACATTATGAGAAGAAGTATATATAGAGGAGAGAACGGCTAGTGACATCACCATGAAATCAACCCCAAACAACCTATTAAATGAGGTAACTACCTGTAGTACACAAAACAGTTGGACAGTTAGAGAATGCATTGTTATATTGAACTACTACTACTACTGCTGCTGCTGCTGCTACTAATAAAGAGAAAACATCTGGATTCCCAAAACTGCTCAACACTTTCCATGCGTAGTTTAGGGAATCAATTCATTTTCTCAAGTTAAAGAGCTTTTTTATTGGGAGCTAATTGTAATGAAACTCTGTCCGATTGTAGAATTAATAGAGCAAAACCATGTATTTACCTTGTCTTTGAACGATTACAAGTTACGATAATGGATTCCGCACGTTATCGTAGCTAAACGTGGAATTTCATGTTCGTAGAGGTCGAACGACTTTAAACAAGATCCTTTCATAGACTTTTATGCAAAATTGTAGTTCTATCCGTGTACTAAAGCTAAGAGAAACACAGATTATATATATATATATATATATATATATATATATTTACATGTTTAAAACTTGGAATATTGAATATACAGGTTTAGTTTTAATCTATTTAGGAAACAAATTTTTTGATTCTTTTAGTTTCGGACACTAAAATGCACTACTACTACTACTACTACTACTACTACTACTACTACTACTACTACTACTACTACTACTACTACTACTACTACTACTACTAATAAAGAGAAAACATCTGGATTCCCAAAACTGCTCAACACTTTCCATGCGTAGTTTAGGGAATCAATTCATTTTCTCAAGTTAAAGAGCTTTTTTATTGGGAGCTAATTGTAACGAAACTCTGTCCGATTGGAGAATTAATAGAGCAAAACCATGTATTTACCTTGTCTTTGAACGGTTACAAGTTACGATAATGGATTCCGCACGTTATCGTAGCTAAACGTGGAATTTCATGTTCGTAGAGGTCGAACGACTTTAAACAAGATCCTTTCATAGACTTTTATGCAAAATTGTAGTTCTATCCGTGTACTAAAGCTAAGAGAAACACATATTATATTTATATATATATATATATATATATATATATATATATATATATATATATATATTTACATGTTTAAAACTTGGAATATTGAATATACAGGTTTAGTTTTAATCTATTTAGGAAACAAATTTTTTGATTCTTTTAGTTTCGGACACTAAAATGCATTATCCTACCTGTGTGTGTGTATATATTGTAACATCCTCGGAAAACAGATCAAAGGAAAACTGACCCGTATTGTAAATCGGATCCTTTAGAATTAAATAAAAATGAGAATTTTAAGTATTTTTATGTTTTATCATGTTTACGCATTCGATTAAATAAAATCAAGTTAAAAACATTAACTCGGTTAGGATATTAAGTTATTATAGTTACAATTAACAGGGACTAGATATGCCAAGTGCTTAAACTCATTTTAAAAAGGTGGAAAAGGGGAAGGAGACCAGATCGAACCCGGGTTCCACCTGGTTCAGTTAAACACGCGACACACAACAACCACTTGACTATGGTCCTTGTTGTGTTTAAACTCACCACACATTTTATAAGCACCGAACCCGAACCCGAATCAGAATCTGAATACTTCTTCCCAAAACAGACCCATCGTGACACGAACTCCTCTTTTCAACCTGACCGACTCGATACCTCGTTACACTTGACGATTCATGTACCTATCAGTCTTAATTAATTCGATTGATGGAGAATGATGATCCGTGTCATTTAATTGGTCCATAAACTATTGTAACCGATTTATTAAGGACAAAATTTAACTCCATTAAATTTTTTAAGGATACACATTGATTAGAATAATTTGAAACCCGCAAAAGTCTTAAAACAAGTCCCATACGATCCTTTAATCATTTCACGACATTTCCCGACTCTCTAAACCTGCAAACAAGCATCAATTTCGTGAATCTAAATCCAGATGATTTATAGGGCTTGGAACTTTAAGCAAGGATATCTCCTTTAATTCTTAACTAAATTAGGTAATTCTAGAGCTAAAACTTATTAACTTTTCGTGCTCTACAAAACCCTACTATCGATTTCTGTGATAGAGGGAATTATGAATCCAAATTTAATTTCTTATTATTCTAGGGTTCTTAATTTATAGAATTTGGGACTTTTGACCTTAGGTTTGTGTTTTGATAAAATTGAAAGTAGGATATTGTTCATTACCATGCTAGATTAGTTTATATATTTTTTTAGAATTTTAGACACTTTATGGATTTATTATGAATTTTGGTCATGATATATTAAATAGAAAATTATATAAAATAGAAAATTATATAAAAATATAAAATTATCAAACTAAAATATCATAAATATTGATGTCTGATTTTTCTATAAAATACATAAACCATGAATTTTTATAAATTTCATGACTTTTGGTAAAATTATTTTAGAATAAAAGGACTAGTTAAAATATAAAACATATTAAGTCTTTTACAAATTTAATTATTTTGTATAAAAATACAAGATAAATATAAATTCTTGATGTATAAATTATTTGGATGAATTATCTAATTTGTACAAATTTAAGTATATACGAAATATGTGTGTGTGTGTATATATATATATATATATATATATATATATATATATATATAACATAAATATTTTTTGTTATTATCATAATTCGTGTTTTTGTATTTATTATTTCTAAAAATATAGATTTATTAGATGATTTATTAATAAATTGACTAGACTTTGTTTATAAAAAATAAAGACATAAATTTTTTATGTTATTATAACAAAAATGGTCACTTTTATTATTCAATTATAAATATCAAATTAGTATTTATGTTGGAAATTATTTTATGTATTTTAGGTTATACAAAAGCCTCCCAAATCATAGGATTTAATTTTATAGTTTTGTTATATTGTATGGTTGTTTAGTACTTTTCTTATTTATATTTTATGATAACATTGTCTTTTAGAGTTTTTCGCCACAAATTCGTGCGGTTAATCTAAGGATAAAATAAACACAATATGGTGACTAGATCTAACTCTTTCCCCTTTTTGCATTTAAACTTTTAGGGTGTATCATGTGTCATATATTGACATACTTATTCACTTTAATCATAACAAGCAAAGTCAATGTGTAAATTATGTGTTGTGAAGTTGTGGTAGGGGTGTGCAATAACCGAACCGTTAACCGAAAACTGACAAAACCGAACCGAAATTAACCGAAACCGAATTAACCGAAAGTCGGTTACCGGATAATTTTTTTACCCTTGGTTAACCGAAATTAACCGAACCGAACCATTTTTATTTTTTTATTTCTAGATTTTATACCCCCATTTCATATATTTCATGTTTTATACTTTCATTTCATGTAATAATACCTCCATTTAATTTATTTATACCTTCATTTCATTTATTTATACTTCCATTTCATGTACTTAAACATCAATTTCATGCATTTATACCTCCATTACTTTATTTATACATCCATTTCATGTATTTATACATCTATTTCAAGTATTTATACCTCCATTACATGTATTTCTAAGCAAAAAAATTAGCCTTTGTTTGAATTGCTTATTAACCAAAAATTAACCGAACCGAACCGAAAACCAACAAATTAACCGAATTAACCGAACCGATTAACCGATGATTTCGGATACGGTTACGGATAATGCTAATAATCGAACCGAACCGTGCACACCCCTAAGTTGTGGTTTGTTTGTTTGTTTATGTGAAGTCGTAGTCAATTGTATTCAAGCACGTCATCGTGGATCTACGGGCTGACCAAATCCCCATGGCCATGGGTTGTAGGCCGGTATCACTGCCATCATTAGATTCGCTCTTCGGGGCTTGAGTCTCGCATAGTCACATTATCGCTTTATTCGCATATTCTCGTGATCCTATTATCTCATTTGGTATGTATTGGTTACTATTGTATATATGTTGTGATTATTATTCTAACACTTGAGTTGTACATTAATTTTTTTTCTTAAAAATAATAAAACAAATTATTTTATTAAATATAAATTTACTCACCAACCTTTTGTTGACCCAAAATTACTTTTACGCATGATACAAGAAATCAAGTGTGACAAGATGAGGATGACGGCCCGTAGGAATTGCCTTAGTCAAATAATCTGGATTTATTTCATGTTTTATGACATTGAATATTGTATGGATTATTCGAAAGTTATATGTTATGTGACATTTTAATTTTGATATGATTAAATATTTAAACTTATAATAGTTGTCATAAGCTTTGAACAATCATTTCGCTCCGACCAATAATCCGTCATGGGTCCGGGTGTGACACACACACATATATAGCATGTGTGATTGTATAATCTCATACATTTGCACACATAAAGTACAAAGGAATGAGGCGAATGGTAGCTAAGGGAGATATGCTTATAAACTTCAACAATAAGCAAACAATAAAAGATATCAATCACATTCAACAAAACATGTTGATCACATATATCGTGTTTGATTAATTTTTTTTAGACATGTATGTGCATGTTTGTGTGTGTTTAGCCATAGATTAATGTTAGGATAAATAAGGTTAAAATTTTCAAAAGAAAAATTAGTGAAAGTTTAGACTTTACCATAAATAACTTACCTTAACTGAAAATCGCCCTTATAAGGTAAACCCAAAGAAAACAAGCTAGCTCCTTAAATTACCAATTTGCCAACACAACACTTAAAATAAATTAAAGGCTTAAGTTTTGCTTCACCCATCTTCCATATCTTGAGAGATGCTTTAACAGTGATACCAGTACCAATGTTGAACAAAAACACTTTGGCTGCATCATATATTGCCTTTGTAGGATAAACTCTTGATGTGATCACAGTTCTTCCTCCTTGTGCAAAGCTTTCTATGATTGAATGGTCCACCTACATTCATTACTATTCATTAGGATATATACTCAGATGTTATACATAATGTTGGTGAATGCGTGTGCACATGTGTGTTTGTATGCCTTTGTACGTGCATACTTGCGTTAGGTCGGTTTTTATATGGTAGCTATTTTAATATATAGCCTTAGGAATTTTACATACTAATAACCTCATGTTGTAGTTTTCACCATGGATTACAGGAACAGTGCTTCCATATACAAAATTGTGCACACCTGTGAGCTTTGTCGATCTGCATAAATTTGAATTCCATACAAAACTTATTTAGTTACTAGAATTAAGAAGCCGATAAATTAAGGTAACAAAAAAGGAGAAAAACTAATACCAACCTTAATTCATCAACACAGAAATAAGTTCTTGAGGTGCCATCAATGTTCTTTGCAATGTAGAAATAAACAGGAGTTTGTTCCGAAAGTGTTGTATCAGCTAGAACCACTACCTCAAACGGTCCCAAAACACCCCTCATGGCTGAACCGTCGCTCGTTGTGCAGTTGAACACAATGTCGGCTTCTAGGGTCGCATACAACAAAGCTTCATCACCTCAAATGAGGCACTTATGTCCAACTATAACCATGCATTGTCAAATCAAATGCAAGTTAATTAAGCACATCACAACTAACTATTTATTGACAAGACACATCTAATGAAGATGCGAGTGTAGTCCCCCAATGGACGATCCAAAAAAAAATTACTAGCATGTAGAACCGATCGTTTAAACTAGTTACATTAACTCATCAAAACTTACTTTTCTAAAGATGTGTCGATAAAATTTAACTAGTCTATAACATACTATTTACCTGTGTTGAGCCTATATTAAGCGGAACAAGTGATCCCGGCGCTAACTCGACATCTTTGAATTCATCGTACTTTTTAGATCTTAATGTATTTGCTTCCTCAACAGGCCATTGGATTAAGTTACTTTGTGTCTTCGGGTCCAACACCACGGTTCTTGGAACATTCTGTAGATTAATTAACACAAGTAACCTATCAATCACTTAGAAAAATGTTCTTAAGACATGTCACTGTTAGTCAAAACAACAAATAACTCAACGTCGTACGTGTCTTATAACCTATTTGTTTATCAAATATGTAAAACTACATATTTTTTTTGTTTTTTATATATATTTGACATTTTTATTACTTACCAACATATTTGCCCATCCTTTTTTAATATCATCTTTTTGAAGATCTGTTTCTCCAACATAGCCCCATAAGACTCGTCTCTTCTTACTCGGGTCATAAAACGTCTTAGATGCATAAAACTTTCCATAATCATATCTTAACCCGATACCCACATCCATTTCCGGATCATCTGGATACCATTTATCTTTCACAACATCATACGATCCAACTGCATACCAATCATGCCTATCTTCATCCCCACTTTGCTTTAGCACATACTTAGCATCCGACTCATAACTCGACATATCCAACCCGTGTGTCTTTATGGTGGATACAGGGTAAAGATCCACGCATTCCCACATACCTGTATGCGGAACTTCATGGAGCACCTGATCCATCAATTCAAAATGAGTGAAATTAGTGGTGTGGTAAATTAGGGCACAACCTATGGTATTGTTATGCTTCGACCCCATAACCATTCGATACTTTCCATCCGGCCCCATCCAGAGAGTTGATGGGTCACGAAAATCTTTGTGACCGACGCCCGGAGGAGGGCCAAGAATGGGGTTATCTTTGTATTTAACCCATTCTACAAGGAGAGGAAAAGATGAATTGACGGCGAAAGCTAGGCACTGAAGCTGAGAGAGATTGCGAGCATCGCCGGTATAGTACATTATGATTCATCCGTCCGGGAGGATGGTGGCGGAACCAGTCATAACGCCTTTTTGGTCGTACCAGTGGTCGGGAACCATGGCTACAGGGAGTTGGAACCAATTGATCAGATCTTTAGAGACTGCATGGCCCCAAGTAATATTCCCCATACTACTGAATCCAGATATATTGGTAGAATAAATGGTACCAACCCATGTGATATAAAGGTCCTACATTTCAATTTCATCAAGTTATTATTAATATTTAACTTAGAGAAAACCAATATTTAATAAACAATATGAAGAAAGTTGTTTGAATATATGGTGTGTGTTTATGTATATATATTAACAAGTAATTATATCTAGCACACTTTTACTCATATGTTATCATGTAATCATATATATAGATAGGGATGGGTTAAAATGAGAACCACCTTTAGTTGTGAGAACCGTAAGAACTAGGTCATCCAAAAGGTTTTTCCGAAATTTTTGTTTCTCAAAAGTCATAAAAAAATCACTTGTTTCAGTAAAAAAATATAATTAAAAAATGCCGCATACACACATTCACTAGGCGTAAAAAGAAATATTTATTTTTGTACAAAATTTACATGAGCGCGTAAAAAAACTTGCATCAGTCAAAACTACCGACTCGACAATTTTGTTTACAGATGTGTTTATAATATTTTCATCTACGTTTGTCCAAAAAAATTTTTGTACTCGCCCGAAAAGAAAAAGTTCTCATTGTTCTCACAACTTGTGGTGGTTATCATTTGAACCGAGCCCTATATAGATATAAACATATATACTTAATAAAGCCTAGAATAAACAGAACAAGAAATAATTTGGCGTATGTAACATATGACATAATATAAACAATTTATTTGTTGTTACAGTTACATAATTACATTATATCATATTTCCATTTGTACAAATTAATACATTTTTAATGATATAAGTGGAATCTACAGGATTCAATAAAACCTACAAGATTATGAATAAAAAAAGATTTTCCGTTACAAGCATACTTACCATTAGGGTCTTGAAGAGGAGATCAGCAAAACCATCCACCAAAAACAAGCCAATGCCATGACAAATAAATTCATAAAAAACATATATTAGTGGATAATGTATATTCAAAATAAAATTTCAATATAAAAGTACATTGTAAGAACCATATAAACACTTATATCAATTGTTTCAGTTTTAATAAATAAAATCTTACATACAAGTATTTATTCGGTTCTTAGTAGATTTTTTATTTACCAAAATGATTGAAAATGTGATGCATACCACTTATAAAATTCTTTTGGGATGAAAGTGATAAACAAATCGTTCGAATTCTATGTTACTACCAACAACCTTCTCTTGTGACTCGACTTTTTTTGATGATGGTTTGATTTCAATCTTTAAATTAGTTGAGATGGCAGTTAACTGTCGACGACCTTGAGGTTTCAGTAGTTGGTTGTGAATAACAATAGTCAACGATGAAAAGACTAGAATGGATACAAATAGACCAGCGACAATCGATGATCGACTAGTCAGGGTTTCGTTGGATTCCGACCGCCTTTCAAGGTCATTGTAAGTAACAAAAGGGGTGAAGAGTGAAAAAAACCATGGTGGGTAATCATGTTTACTTATGGTGTGACCTTGAGGTTATGAGTTCACGGGTTTTATAGGAACATTGGAGTCATGGCTTTAGTGGAATATGTGGGTATAACATAATCATAAATGTGAAAAAATTAAATATAAGGTAATTAATGTTTAGATTTTTTACTAACATTGTAAAACCAAAGATATATATTCCTTATATGACATTTTATGAGTATAAGATGATTAATCCGTATATGACATTTTATGAATGTAAGATGATTAATAATGTATTTTAATTGTAGTGGAAGATGTGGGGTAAAGTGATATATAAAATCATAAAGGAGAAAATATATCAAACATAAGCTAATTAATTAATGTTTACTTTAAAGTTTTACTAAAATTGTATATTAAAATTTGCTTTATTATTCCGTTACTAACAATATGTAACGCAACCACGACAAGATAAATTAACAACTTTTCAAAGGAGCATGGTACACCTTAAGAAAAGCTTTATCTTTCATATTATTTTATTATTCTGTTATTGATATAATTAAATTTATACATATTTTTCTTATCTGTTGTAATTTTTAAAATATAATCTTTTATAGAATCTCGAGTATACACTGTTGAGATATGTCTATTTTTATCTACATCCCATATAAATTTTATTCAAACCCAGTTTTAAGTAGTTGCGTACAAGAAGTTGAAGCACAAATCTAACATTGTCAAAAACTGCCTCACGTTTAGTTTTTTTTTTTATATAGAATGACTTTTTTTTCTTTATTATAATAATCGAATGCAATGCTTTATAAAAATTTGAATACACCGTTGCGATTTGCTTATATTTATCTACATATAAACTCTTTTGATATTAAAAACAAAGTATTCTTTTATATCGTAAGCTATAACGAGTGCCGGTATCATAGCGGTACCCTGACAAACTAAACTAATATCGTCCCAACAATATTCGTACCCAATCAATTCCAACTAAACACGAAATTAAATTTTATGGTTCTCGAATGATGTAAAACACATTTTAGGCATGCAATGACTTTATTTTTTGGGTTTTATCTTTAGGTTTCTGTAATGAATGTTGGTACTGTATGAGTACCACAATGAACCGAATGGATATCATGTCACAATTCTCTTAGAAATTCCACTAGTTTTATTTAAATATTAAGCACAAGTACGATATACACTTAATTGACATTTTTATTTATGTTGTATTTGATATTTTTTAGCGGAAGATGTAGTTCAAAGTAAATAGATGAGACAATATATAATACATAGTGTGTCTAGGGGAATACTTGGATGGAAACTCACTCCTATTGTGCAATCTATATAAACTGGTTATGTGGATGTGAGGCACGCCACCTTTCATTAAAACATGCAGAAGGACAAATTTGTCATTTACTTGTCATCCCTTATCTCTCTTCTATCATATCTCGAACTTTACAAATTTGTACTTTACTAGAAGCCATTTTGTTCATCCCTTATCTTTCTCTTCTTTTGTATCAATTTTTGCACAATTAGTGAGTTCTATACGAAATTGATGTATAACGATCCGCATTGCATACTTTCTATTTCTAGCAAGTTGTATTTGTATTTAGTTTCAATCCTTGTAATAAAGATACCTTGATCATAATGGAAACATATTTCAATTTAAACTTGTTTAGTTTATACATACATGATACATACCCGTTTACAAATACGTGTTTCATATACGACATTACATGATGTTATTCGATGCTTATGCATACCTAAGTTCGTACATTTAAATTATATGAAAGTCGACACACATTCATGTTTATTTGATGTTTGGATTCAATTAAACCATACACCACACATGTGACAAGCTTAAACACGACCTTAAACCCTAATTTATGCTTAACATATGAAGTTTGATAGGGTTTTGAAAAATTATGGGGAATAAGCTATATCCAACGGGGTTTACTTTAAACCTGGTGGGGTTTAACTTAAACCCCCTCGGGTATATCCTATACCCCCTTGGATATGGCATGTTCACCATAATTTTCCAAAACCCTATTGAACGAGGTCGGATTAACACGAAATTTTGCGTGAGGCATCGGGGTAGTGAAATATTTTGTCTATACAAAATATATTTAATTAACCGAATCAATATAACTATTAAATCTCAATCTTTCACATGCCAGTTCTTTCTTCGATCTTCTAATGTCGACTTTCGTGTTGACTTTGACTTGTTGGCATTGGATTTGTTGACTTGATTCGTTGATAACATTAGACTACACGTTTTAGACCTAAGAGTCTCCCCCTTAGGCTAATGTTATCAAACCCTTGTATCATCTTTAGAACCGTCAACTTCATGCGTGTTGTTATTTTCAATTTAGCAAGTTTCAGTCTCAATTTTAGGTCCAACATCCCAGCCCGTCACTACCCGGAAACAAAAATTTTGTGTCAATCTGACCGCGTTCGATAGGGTATTGAAATTATGGGGAATAGGATATATCCAAGGGGGTTTACTTTAAACCCGTCAGGGTACCTTAAACCCACTCGGGTATATCCTATACCCCGTCGGGTATAGCCTTTTCACCATAATTTTTCAATACCCTATCGAACGAGGTCGGATTGAGAAGGAATTTTGCGTGAGGCATCGGGACAATGATATACAAGGTTTCCGAAAAAGGTTTTCGGTTTTAGGGCCGGGGCGGCTGGCCTGGTGGGTCCGAAAGCCCTTTATCATCAAGGTTTCGAGCAAGGTGCCAAAACGATGTCAAATTGACACGAAAGAGCAGTAATACCCCGGGTATTAGTCTATTTTCGTCAGTCTGTCTCTTTTAGTAGACTACTCTCTGTAAATATGACATTTGTTTTACAAAAAAAATTATTAACAAAAGATCTTAACTAAAAGTAGTCTACTAACAGACATCAATTGACAAAATTAGACTAATAGCCAAGGTATTGTGTTGCCTTTACTTTTGCCTCTGTCTCTTGGCTGACTCGATATAATAAGATATACTTGTACAATAGTAATATCTCCTTTATTAGTTTATTATTGTCAGTCTGTCTCTTTTAGTAGACGACTCTATGTAAATACGTCTTTTTATAAAAAAATATATTAATTAAATATCTTAGGGTAAATTACACTTTTACAATGGATAACTTTTAACATCAATAATTATAGTGGCAGTCCTTTCTTTGTTAAATACATTACACCCAAGGTCCTTTAGAACTAACCTGGTTAATTTTAAACGTTAAGTCATATCATTTGCACCTCAGGAGAGGGCATTTATGGCTTTTCACACCTGGTTATTTAAAACATACATCAATTGACAAAATTGGACCAATACCTGGGGTATTAATGCTCTTCAAGTATATCTCATTATATGGAGGGGTTAGCCAACATTTTGTGTCAACACATCCGTTACGCTGAATAAACGACACGGGCACACCAATCACGAACCTTTTAGAAAGAAAAACTGCTGAAAGAAAGGTCTTATTTGATACAGAAAGACTTTCAGGCAGAACTTGGGCTATACTTTGGTTGGGCAATGGTAAGCTGATTCGTTTCTGGGATGGGAGGGCTAAAATCTTTCACTTCACAGATCAGATAGAGATCTACTTTTTATTCCATGGCCAGCTCAAGAAAGACATGGGCCCATCACCACCTAAAAACATATTCTTTTCTTTGTGACAGTCATATTCCATGGCCCAGATGCCTCATGCAAAATTTCATGTCAATCCGACCTCGTGTGGGCACCTTGCTCGAAACCTTAACGTAAAGCATTTTGGACGTACCAGGCTAGCCCCCCGGCTTGTCACCACTCGTAAACCAATTTTTTTTTGAAACCTCATGTTTCATGGTCTCAATGGCTCATGCGAAATTTCGTGTCAATCCGACCTCGTTTGATAGGGTTTAGAAAAATTATGGGGAACAGGCTATATCCAAGGGGGTATATGATATGTCTTGTTCACCATAATTTTTTCAAAACTCTATCGAACTAGATTAACATAAAATTTTGCATGAGGCATCAGGACTACACCTGGCAAAACGGGTGGGTCGAGTCAGGTCAGGTCCCTGGTCAAAACGAATTCGGGTCAAAATGGGTCAATTCAAAAAACTGGTTGTTATGGTTCAGGTCGAAATGGGTTCGGGTCAAAACGGGTCCGGGTCAGAACGGGTTTGGGGTCGGGTCGGGTTGGTTTAAAAATGTTAATTCATACTCTTAAGACCAATAAATCTCTAAAAAAACAATAAAGTTATGCATAGTAACCATTATAAATTATAACACAATATAAAATATTAATTCATACTTTTAAGACCAATATATCTCCAAAAAACAACAAACTTATAAGACAATATATATTTAGACATCACAATAATAAAGACCTCGCAAAATGGGCGGGTTGGGTTGGGTCGGATGATGGGTCAAAACGGGTTAACTCTACTTTATATCCTTATCTTCCAAGTTAAAATATTGCATGTATCTGTTCAAAAAGAACTATATTACATGCATCCATATGTTCATTTGTATGTCAGATGCAATGCAAGAGACCTTGTAAAAAATGTGGGGCTAAATTAAAATATAAAGAATAATATAAAAAATTAATAACTTAAATAAAAAATAAAAAGGTAACCTGTGAAGTTTTGTACCACAAAATCATTTTGGATATTTTAACAATTTATAAGCAAAGTATGATAAAATAAGTACATGGTTTCATAACCCACAAATTTGTTTCTCTCTCTAATCATATCTTTTCTAAAGTCTAAACAAAGAAGTTTAAAACATTCTTACACACACCTCGTCAACAATCAAAAAAACAAGCACAATGTTAATTTGTTAAATAGAAATATGGAAATCGATGGCGTGTTTGGTTCAATCGGTTGCTAATCCAAGAAGAAAGAATTTAAAATTTCAGAATCAAGGTTTCTTATTTTCTGTTTAACAAATAAAAGACGTTGAAGACGGCGTTAGATGGAGGCGTGAATGACGGTGTTAGACGAAGGAGGGAACAACGATGGACTACGAAGACACGGACAGCGGTGGTAGGCAGGGCGAGGACCACTGCGGTAGACGAAACTATACGCGAAGACGGTGTTAGACGGAGACATGGAAGGCGGAGGCGTTGAACAACCCATTGGTCACCTGCCTTGACCCGTCTGACCCGTTGGTCAGAATGCCTTCACCCATTTTGACCCTCTCTTTCTTGTTAAGATTTTGTTTGATGTCCGGAATGACCCGGTCTTTATTTTTGTGATGACCATATGAACCCAAAAGGTAGAAATTCTCACCCGAACTGACCCGTAAATGATGGAAAGGGTTTTAATTTCCTGCTCTAATCGGGACCATGAAACATGAGGTTTCCAAAAAAAATTGGTTTATGGGGGGTGACGGGCCGGGAGGGCTAGCCCAGTGGGTTCGGAAGGCCTTTGACGTGAGCGAGGGTGTGTATATTTTTTAAATATATTTTTATTACTTAGCACTCGTTTATTCAAGTTTTAAATTTATAAAGACACGGTATAACACTATCACTCTCTACATCACGCAAAGGCAAGTGCACCCATCGTTGATGTAATATAGTGATGGTAAGATACCGATATCGTCCAAGGACACAAGAGCTTTTAATACCGGAATATCATCGATGTCTAATCTAATCAAATTTTTATAAAAAAAGTTTTAATAAGAAACTAAAGTAATAAAAGAAACAAATAGACAAGATAGAATCACTTGGTTCCGACTCGTCATTTATGTATCCTTTAATGATTTCCACGCTTTGGGTTTTTTAAGAGATTATCTTAGTTAAATAGAGAAGATAGAATCACTTGGATCCCGAGACTACTACACACACTCTAAGGATGGATAATGGATGAATGTGGTGGATGATGGTGGTAGTCTGGTGGTGGAGTGGTGGCAGGTGTGAGAGAAGTGGTTTGCCAGGTGATGAGTTGGAATGAAACCAACCACCCCTATTTATAGCTAGAAATAGTAGCTTCACAAGGCCCCATGCTCGGTGGGCACGATCCCGTGTCTTCTTCCTTCTATGTCTTCATTAAATGAGCTTGTCAGATTAGATGCTACACGGCCCCGTGTGTCAATGGCACGACCTTGTGGCCATTGTATTTGTTGTACTATCCCGGCTTTGCATATCTGGAAGTTAACCACGGCTCGTGTCCAAGGGACATGGCCCCGTGTCTCTTGTCTGCTTTTGTTTGTCTTCTTCTCATCCGGAATCTTAAAGGGGCACGACCCCGTGCTTGACTTCTGATTCGTTGTTTTGGTCTTGGGGTGAAGCTCGGAGGGTTGGTATATTGTATCATCTTTCCTTCTTCTGTACTTATGCTAGTTTTTGTCGTTAATTTGTTCATTTTGTACATTTAAGCTCTTTTAATCCTGAAAATCAAAAGTATACAAAAAAACACACTTTTTGTAACATTAGTACTAAAAAGGGGGTTGCTTTTATACAATATTTGATGTAATTTATATGTTGCATTTAACGCATGTCAAATACCCCACACTTGAATCTTTGCTTGTCCTCAAGCAAAACTCTTTTATAGTGCTTTAAACACCCAAATGGAAGTGTTAGAGAAGAAGTTTTCGGGTCTTGTTTGTAGAGTGTCGGGAATCCAAGTTCTTTTTATTCTTATTTTTATTTTATTTACAATCATATTCGACATGATTTATTTAGAACACTTTTAAGAAAAATAAATATTTTTGGGCATAACATGCCTTAATAAAATTTCATTCAGCTATATACAAATTCACACACCTCACAAGTGATCACTAACACTCGGCCGAAGATGTATAAGTGAAACGCTCGATACCGGTATGTACTTACTCCTACCATATACTTGACAATTAATCAAACCTCCTCTTTTTTTTAACATAATCTTTGTAAATATCAAGAGAACTTTTGAAAATGGTAGGTTTTGGCAAGGGCTAGGGTAGTTTTCTTTGAAAAGTGGCTAAAAATGTAAAATGCCGGTTTTCCTTTCAAAATTTATTTATTTGTGACTTAGATAAAAGCTAAAGACTTAAAAGCAATAGTTTTGCTTATTTTATTTTAACCAAATATATATATATATATATATATAAATAGAATAAAATATACACATGGTAAGTAAGTCACTACTTTTTATATAAATTTCAAGAAAACTGCATTTTATTAAAATAAAGGGTGTAAAAATAAAGATTGATTTTGGGTGATGTGTAATTTGTGCAAAATAGCATTTTGCGGGTTTTGAAATGAAAAGGTTTAGACTCAAATGGGTTTACTAGGGGAAATTTGGTTTTTGGTGGGGAGATAAATGGAAAATAAGATTGAAAATGAAAAAGGTTAAAATCCTAATGCCTAAATCATATACTTACTTGGATTAGCTGGTAAGTATCAGGAATGTATTGTCTTGTCAAGTTCTAGCTTCGTAAGAACCATACGGGCTATTCACACAAGAAATGAAAAGTGAGCATTTAGTAATGCTCGGTAAAGGCTCAAAACTCACATTTGTATGAAAAGGGTAAAAGTGTGAAATTACATATACAATCAAATTTTAAAAAGAATTGTCATGCCTTTTTATAAATTTTCTTATGTAACTTAAACTATAAACAAAGCAATACACACTAAAAATTAATTTTGAAAAAGATTTAGGGTGTTTCAACGGTTCCAAGTAGAGTTTTGTGTAAGGCTTGATTTAGGACAAACAAATTTAAGTTATGATCCCCCCCCCCCCCCCCCCCGACCACACAAAACTCACATTTGTATGAAAAGGGTAAAAGTGTGAAATTACATATACAATCAAATTTTAAAAAGAATTGTCATGCCTTTTTATAAATTTTCTTATGTAACTTAAACTATAAACAAGGCAAAACACACTAAAAATTAATTTTGAAAAAGATTTGGGGTGTTTCAACGGTTCCAAGTAGAGTTTTGTGTAAGGCTTGATTTAGGACACACAAAATTAAGTTAAGATCCCCCCCCCCCCCCGACTACACTTAAATTACACATTGTCCTCAACGTGTCCAAAAGTGGTTAAATTTGATTAAATGTGTAAAAGTGGGTTAAAAACAACAAATTTTTTAGCAACCAGACACTGGACACAGGGGTGTGTTTGGGGGACACGACCCCGTGTAAAAAGTGCCAGTATCAATGTTTCTGTGAAAATTTCCAAAAGGCAGACACGGGGGGGGGTGTTTAGGGGACACGACCCCATGTCAAAAGTGCCAGTAACGAAAATTTCTAGAAGCCAGGCATGGGGTGGGACACGGCCCCGTGTCAATGTTCTAGAATCAAAATTGTTTTCTGCAGACATGAGGCCCAGGGGCGTGGTTACCTACACGACCCCGTGCTACACTCACTGTTTTGAAGATTTTGCTTTGGGAAGTGTCTGTCTACGAGCATGGGGTGCTGTTTCAACGTCCCCTTGGTTATTTTCTGTATTTTCGAACACTTTTGTTTTCAAAACACCAAATTTCATTCCATTCATTTATCATTACAACTAGAAAAGAAAAAAAATACAAGAAGATTAAGTTCCTAAGATAGATAGATAGTTGGTGGATGCCCTACGACATTTATAATCCGAAAAGCTTTCCCCTAGATAAACCGAAACTAGTTTTCGAAAAATGAGGGCTTTAAGCTATTATCCGGGAATGCTCCTTTAAAGTTCGTTGAGCATTTCTTTAGTCTCCCTCGAAAGAAAGATGAAGGGTTCCTCTTCAACCTCCTCTTGTGGGAGAGGAGCTGGGATTACCGGCACCTCGAAGTAGGCGTTAATGGGAGGTTCCGAGGGTATCTCATCCCACCCGGGGGATTAATCACCTCGTGAACGATGTTCCAATCATCTTGTGTTAAAATTAGTTCCATCGGGGCATCACCAAGATGTTCAACCTTTGATGAAGAAGGTTGATTTCCCTAAAGCTATCTTCTAGGGCAAGAGTAAGGTAGTTCACTCAATCCACGATGACCTCCTCCTCCGTTGGCATCGGTGGACTCTCGCAAAGCGCAAACATAGCGGACTAGAGTGGCTTCAAGTGAGAGCCTTCTCTCTCTTCAGTTGTTTAGTGAGCTGGTTGAAGACGTACCACTCTGTTGACTCGACATGCTAGTCAAACATGACAAACAATTAAAGTTTCGGAGTTACGAACGACTGACACGGCCCATGCTCATGGAGCACGGCCCCGTGTTGCTTCAACACTTTCAAAATTTTAGCCCAAGTGTAACATTTGTCGAAAAACGGGTTTTCTAAACCCGCTTCTTTTATTAATCGAATAATCAGTTTCAATTTTTGTTGCTCATTTAATGCTTATTTTAATTTTAAACAATACATAACTAATAAACATTTTAGGTTATGGAAATTAAAATTGTAAAAAAATAAAATTAAAACAATTAAAAATAAAAAAGGGGCTGCCGGGTTTCAAACCCGGGGCAACCGGAGAACCTTAGCACCAAACACATAACCACTCCGCCACTTGATGTCTTTGTGAATTCTAGGAAACAATTAAATCATAACTTCAACCGTGAATCAACCTGTTTGCGCCAAACTGAAACCGATATCGGCTTCCAAACGTCCAGGGACTTTTGAGTGATCGCGGATTCCTGAAAATAACCGATAAACGACATTCTTAATCAATTCAGCCTTGAATGAACTTGAATTCATGTGATGTTCGGTTTTAATAACCGAAAACATTCACTTTCTGAATTACTCCATCAATAACATCATCTCGCGACTCAATAACATTCACAGAACTTCTAATTTCACTTTTACTCTAATTTCTGATCGTCGGAATCGCTTTTTGAACTCGCCGGACTTTCGCCGGAAAACCGTGTCTTTGATCAAAACGGTAAGTTTCTCAATTCTTTCATCTTCTATCAGTTGTTAGGCTTTTGCTAACTCAAACCTTTCAATCAGAATCAATCCCAGGCGACGATATCAGATAATCAACACTCGCCGGAAGTTTTCTGAAAATTTCTAGATTCCGCTGTGAAACGGTATAATCATTCAAACCTTCTGATAACTCTTGTTTAGTCATTCAATTTCACAATCTGGCTAATCAAAACTATTAATTGGCCCGTTCAGACGGAGTTCATAAAACAGAGCCGACGACTTCGCCGGAGTTCTGAGAAAGATCATTTTTCCGGTATGTTCATTCCCAAAACCTTCCCTGTTCATTTCATTTTAATCAATTATATGTTTGTCAATCGAATTAAACAAGATCAGTTGAATAATCGTTGTCTGTGTTTTTGAACGAAGAAGATGAAGTCGAACTAATGTATAAGTATAATTAAAACAAGATATATAACCGGGTTAGACACACAGTCCAGCGGTGGACTGTGTGCAAACAACTATCACACGTCTCGAGTTCGATCCCTGACCCAACCTCACTCTCTGAAATAAAAATACTCTTTTTAAAACCGAACCGGGTTAACTCACTGAAAGATGTTAACTATAATAAAAACCAGAATATTAACCAGGTTAGACACACAGTCCAGCGGTGGACTGTGTGCAACGTTAACCCACAGGTCCCGGTTCGAGACCTGATATGCACGCCGGTTCGATGGAATAAAAATCCTTTTTAAAATAAATGAATTTTGGAAGAAATTAAAAAGTATATAAATATAATTAAAAACAGAAATATTTCGGGTTAGACACGTAGCTCAGTTGGTAGAGCTGGGTGCACGCATACGGGAGGTCACGAGTTCGAACCTCACTCAGTGCAAACAAATGACCGAACCGGTCAACAAGTCAAATGGTCAACGGTCAAACCCAAAAAAAGTCAACATTTTTTTATAGTTTTATTTATTTATTTAATTTAAAAATCAAATAAAATTACTTAAAAATAATGTTTTTAAAGTTAGAAAATAACCTTAAACTCACAAAAATAAACCTAAAAACCTTATTAAAATTGTTAATAAAATCCACTTATTTACCGTACCTGTTCGTTATCATTTAGGTTAGTTAATCCTCGTCGATCAACCCTCTAAACTCGTGCGCACTCATCATCTTCAACCGAACGCACCCAATGTGAGTGAATCTCTACAAATTCCCTGTTTTAATCACGTTTTTAGGGTGTATCATGTGTCTTATTATTTATTTCATTTAAACAATTGTGCATCCATCATATCCATGAACAAATGTGTATTCAATATGTATCAACTGTTTGTGTGGTTATTGTTTAATTAAATTTATCATTTTCAGTACATACATTATCATAGGCCGCCGCTCCCCATTACCTATGAGCGTTGAGCTGTTCCCCATTACCTATGAGCGTGAACGAGGCGTTGCCAACATACGATCGGCTCCGTTTGATTGAGCCTTGATCGCACATACATTTATCATAGGCCGTCCGTTCCCCATTACCTATGAGCATGAACGTGACGTTGCCAACATATACAGTATCATTCATGTTATATATTCATGCAAGGTGGTTTGTTATTGTATGTTTATTTACGTTTGCTCACATATGATTATTTCACAATTTTCCATAATAAATATAACAAGAAATCAATAATAAATGTTTCCTAACAAGGTTCACTCGCCAACTTATGTTGACCCAAAAACCCCCATTTTTACACATGATACAGGTGATCCAGCTGCAGCAAGAAACATATAGGATGGCTTAAAAGAATAAACTGGTTTAGACTTTGGATTGTTTAGTTGGTTATCTTTTTTTGTAATTGTATGAACTTGTTTGAAATTTTGAGGATGTAATTTTGAATTTAATAAATATGAAACATATTAGTAAACATCATGAGCTTTGGTGATAACCCAATTATACCCCGACTCTTATTCCGCTGCGGGTCGGGGTGTGACAGATTGGTATCAGAGCCATGACTATAGGGATATAGGATAGGTTATTAGACCCTTAGAGCCTATACTATAGTTGATTAGAATTTTTAAAAAAAATTTGTGTGTTACATGCAAAATTCATGATGTCTATATGTTTTATGTTTATTGTTACATTCAATGTTATGCAAGCATGTTCATAAGTACATATTATTATACAATGCCTATCATGAATCATATTCTCATAACATATCATAACCATGGGAGCACACACCACACAATTTCCATGACTTTTACAACGATTTTTATATTTTCAAATCACATCAAAGTGAGTTCTCATGACGGGCATGTAGTAACTGGAAGGGTACAAGTACCGGTAGTCGGAACGTCCTGTCTAGGCTTGGCATTCGTATAAATCCAAAATAATGGACCAGTTTGCCTACCTGGGGACTAACGATGAGAGTACGAAGGACCTATTAGGCCAAAGCATGCTATACCAAACGTCGTGTGAGCTAACCCCACTTTGAGTTGTCATTGTGTCTACACCTGGACACCTTCCGACCATACATCTCGTAAACATATTTCATGGTTTTCATTCAGGTGATGCGAGTGTTAAACCGCCAATACCAATGTGAATCCTACTAAGCCAATAGCCATGGGGCCCACATGACTATACAGGTGAAGGTATGGGGGACATTTGAGGCCCAACATGAGCAAACCCAAGACATCCTATGGATGTAGTTGCATTATTGATGTTTATGTTATTTTTATTTTTTTAAGACACATGACACCTAAAAAGACTCCATAAACTCACAATCTTCTTATGTATATTCCTGTAGATGTCGGCTAGGCAACAACGAGGGGGTAGAAGGTCAGGAAGGTCAAACGAATGCTTGGCCACACAAATCGCAAAACAAATGGCCGCGGTGCTTCCTGACATTGTAGTTCAAGTCCAACAAGCTATCGCCGCAAATCCCATCAATCCTCCCCAGCAAGAAGACCAGAACATCGGCAACTCTCCTTCCAAAAAGTGCTCATATAAACATTTCAAGTCTTGCGATCCTCCGAAATTTGAAGGGACCGAAGGTGTCACAGCTCTCCTCCACTGGTTTGAGGAAATGGAAAACACCTTCCTCAACTGCGATTGTCCCGAGGATCGCAAGGTACGTTATGCAACCGGGAGGCTATTTGGGGTAGCTCTACCTAGTGGAATACTGAAAAGGGTAAAAGAGGAATCGAAGATGCAATGGCCTTAACGTGGGAGGAGTTAAGGGAAATCATGACGAGACGCTTCTGTCCTAGAAGCGAGATCAAAAAGTTAGAGGATGAATTTCATTCGTTGAAGCAAAAGGAGGGAGATCATACTTCCTACAACAAGAGGTTTTTAGAGTTGAACCAAATGGTCCCTAACTTGTTCACCCCAGTATACCGCTTAGTCGAACACTATATTCGAGGTCTCCCCTCGAAAATTCAAGACTCAGTTCTCAGCACTTCGCCTGCAACACTTGAAGCTGCTATGGAACTAGCTACCGAGCTTACCGAGAATCGTATTCGCAACGGCAAATTTAAAGATGAGAAAAAGAAAGCCCCCGTTGAGGGCCAACCTTCAAACCATTCCACCTCCTCCTCAAAGTTTGCTAACAAGAGGAAACGAAACACCAGAAACTTTGCTGTCACACAAACAAATTTCCCCATCCCTGCTGCACCCATTACCCAAGTTGCCCCCTCACCTGCACCATATAAAAGGCCATACTCCGGCTCGTACCCAAAATGCAACCGTTGCCAATACCATCACTTTCCTGATCATCCCTGCCAACATTGCACCGGCTGTGGTCGCGCAGGTCACACCATTCAAACCTGTCGCGTACCTCAGCGAACGAACCACCATCAGCCCTCAACCCAAACCCACCATCAGATAGTGGGTCAGGCCCAACAACCTTTACTACTACCAACTACTCAACATGTAGCCCAATCCTACTACCAACCCAACTATCCCATGGTGCAACCTATGCGGGCTTGTTACAATTGTGGAGACCCAAACCACTTTAGAAACACTTGCCCACGCTTGGTGAACATTATACATGCTCAAGCTCAAGCAAATCCGGTGAATCAAGCTAACCAAGCTCCTCCACCTGCTAGAGGAAGAGCTTTCAACATCAACGCCAATCAAGCTAGGGCCGACAACAACGTGGTTAACGGTACGTTTCTCATCAATGGTAGTTATGCATCCATGTTATTTGATACTGGCGCGGATAAGAGTTTTGTGTCCTTAGAATTTGAACCCATCCTCAACCAAACTCGTGATAAACTCATGGAATCCATAACGGTAGAAGTTGCTGACGGAAAACCGGTCTCATTAAACTCTATTATACGCAATTGTACTCTCACCCTAAACGATCACGATTTTCCAGTTGACCTCATACCTATGAAGTTGGGAAGCTTTGACATTATAATTGGTATGGACTGGCTCAGCCAACATCATGCTGAAGTTGTATGCCGCGAAAAGTTTATACGCATTCCTCTTACAAACGGTCAGACTCTTCGAATCTTTAGAGAAACCCCTTCGAAAGGGCTCAAATTAATGTCCTGTCTTCAAGCCCGAAAATATCTCCGCAAGAATTATGTCGCATTTCTAACTCATGTCGTCAAAAAGGGAACCAAGGAGAAGAAACTTGAAGACATCCCAGTAGTAAAATATTTTCCGCAAGTTTTTCCTGACGACATTTCAGGACTTCCTCCCGTGAGAGAAGTCGAATTCCGCATTAATCTTATACCTGGAGCTACACCAGTTGCAAAATCTCCTTATAGGTTAGCCCCATCCGAAATGCAAGAGCTAGCCAGTCAATTGCAAGAGTTGACTGACAAAGGATTCATACGTCCTAGCTCCTCGCCTTGGGGTGCACCTGTTCTTTTTGTGAAGAAGAAAGATGGAACGTTTCGCATGTGCATCGACTACAGAGAACTCAACAAGTTAACGGTCAAGAACCGCTACCCATTACCTCGCATCGATGATCTTCTTGACCAACTTCAAGGCGCCAGCTGTTTTTCAAAAATCGACCTTCGTTCTGGTTATCATCAACTCAGAGTACATGAAGAAGACGTCCCAAAGACCGCCTTCCGAACTCGTTATGGTCATTATGAATTCATGGTCATGCCATTTGGTCTAACCAACGCTCCAGCTGTCTTCATGGATCTAATGAAAAGGGTCTGCAAACCCTATCTCGATCGCTTTGTTATAGTCTTCATCGACAACATTCTCATTTACTCAAAGTCTAAGTCTGATCATGAACGACACCTTCGACTCATCCTTACACTCTTAGGGAATGAAAAGCTCTACGCCAAATTCTCCAAATGCGAATTCTGGTTAAAAGAGGTACAATTCCTTGGACATGTCGTCAATGACAAGGGAATACATGTCGACCCCTCAAAGATCAAAGCAGTACAAGAATGGCAAGCACCACGTACACCTACCAAAGTAAGATCATTTCTTGGTTTGGCTGGTTATTATCGCCGTTTCATTGCAAATTTCTATCGTATTGCTGTACCACTCACGGTTTTAACTCATAAAGGAAAACCCTTCATATGGGGACCCAAACAAGAAGAAGCCTTCCAAACCCTTAAACAAAAACTCTGTGACGCACCTATCCTCACTCTTCCTGAAGGTTGTGATGACTTCGTGGTTTATTGCGACGCGTCAGGGCAAGGACTAGGCTGTGTTCTAATGCAAAGAGGAAAGGTGTAGCTTATGCTTCTAGACAACTCAAAACTCATGAGAAGAACTACACTAGCCACGACCTAGAACTTGGAGCCGTTGTGTTCGCTCTTAAGATATGGAGACATTACCTCTACGGTACCAAGTGTGAAATATACACTGACCATAAGAGCCTCCAACATATCTTCAACCAAAAGGAGTTAAACACGAGGCAACGGAGAGGGGTTGAACTTCTTAATGACTACGACTGTGAAATTCGGTATCATCCTGGCAAGGCAAACATGGTGGCCGATGCACTCAGTCGAAAGGGTTATGCGAACTCCATTCGTCTTCTATGTTCGCAGATCATAACCGACATCAAAGATCAAATTCGAGAAGCCCAACATGTTTCAGTAACGGAAGACGATGTACGAAAGGAGATGTCCTGTGGAGCTGAACTTAAAATTGAAACTAAATCCGACGGTATCTGTACTATCTTGATCGCATATGGATTCCTGATCACAACAACCTCCGTGAATTCCTTATGAATGAGGCACACAAAACACGATACTCTATACACCCAGGAGCCGACAAGATGTATCAAGACCTTCGATACACCTACTGGTGGCCTGGAATGAAAAAGGATATTGCTGTTTTTGTTTCCAAGTGCCTTACATGTTCCAAGGTAAAAGCTGAACATCAAAGACCCTCAGGACTTCTGGTCCAACCTGAAATACCTGTATGGAAGTGGGAAAACATAACCATGGACTTCATTACCGGGTTACCTCGCACTTCTGGTGGGTATGACACTATATGGGTAATCATTGATCGTCTTACAAAATCAGCTCACTTCATTCCGATCCGCGAAGATTTCAAGAACGAGAAGTTAGCTCGTATCTACATCAGCGAAATCGTAGGCCGTCATGGTGTACCGTTAAGCATTATTTCAGATCGTGATGGTCGTTTCACTTCACGAACATGGCAAGCTGTACAAGCCGCCTTGGGTACACGATTAGATCTCAGTACTGCTTATCATCCTCAAACTGATGGACAATCTGAACGCACCATTCAAACTCTTGAAGATATGCTTCGAGCATGTGTCATAGACTTCAAGGGAAATTGGGACGCTCATCTACCATTAGTTGAATTTTCGTACAACAACAGCTATCATTCAAGTATCGGCATGGCACCTTTCGAAGCTTTATATGGTCGTAAGTGCCGATCTCCAGTATGTTGGCACGAAATTGGAGAAGCTCAAATCACCGGTCCAGAATTGATTCAAGAAACAACAGACAAGATCCATCAAATTCGAAACAATCTTCTAGCGGCACAGAGTTGTCAAAAGAGTTATGCAGATAAACGACGAAAGCCTTTGGAGTTTAACATTGGTGATCATGTACTTTTAAAAGTATCACCGTGGAAGGGAGTAGTTCATTTTGGCCAGAAGGGCAAGCTAGCACCACGCTACGTAGGACCTTTCAAGATACTCGAAAGAGTAGCACCTGTAGCATACAAGCTTGATCTACCAGAAGAACTCAACAGAATTCACCCCACATTCCACGTATCAAACTTGAAGAAGTGCCTCGCCGATGAAAACCTCCATATTCCCCTGGAAGATATTCAGATCGATGAATCTATGCATTTCATTGAAAGACCAGTAGAGATCATGGACTTCGGAGAAAAACATTTAAGACGGAGTCGTATTCCAATTGTTAGGGTACACTGGGAGTCGAAACGGGGACCTGAGTTTACTTGGGAACGTGAAGACTCAATGCGCGAAAAATACCCGCATCTTTTTCCTGTTACCACTGCTACTTAAATTTCGGGACGAAATTTCTAAAAGTAGGGGATACTATAACATTTGTCGAAAAACGGGTTTTCCAAACCCGCTTCGTTTATTAATCGAATAATCAGTTTTAATTTTTGTTGCTCATTTAATACTTATTTTAATTTTAAACAATACATAACTAATAAACATTTTAGGTTATGGAAATTAAAATTGTAAAAAAATAAAATTAAAACAATTAAAAATAAAAAAGGGGCTGCCGGGTTTCGAACCCGGGTCAGCCGGAGAACCTTAGCACCAAACACATAACCACTCCGCCACTTGATGTCTTTGTGAATTCTAGGAAACAATTAAATCATAACTTCAACCGTGAATCAACCTGTTTGCGCCAAACTGAAACCGATATCGGCTTCCAAACGTCCAGGGACTTTTGAGTGATCGCGGATTCCTGAAAATAACCGATAAACGACATTCTTAATCAATTCAGCCTTGAATGAACTTGAATTCATATGATGTTCGGTTTTAATAACCGAAAACATTCACGTTCTGAATTACTCCATCAATAACATCATCTCGCGACTCAATAACATTCACAGAACTTCTAATTTCACTTTTACTCTAATTTCTGATCGTCGGAATCGCTTTTTGAACTCGCCGGACTTTCGCCGGAAAACCGTGTCTTTTATCAAAACGGTAAGTTTCTCAATTCTTTCATCTTCTATCAGTTGTTAGGCTTTTGCTAACTCAAACCTTTCAATCAGAATCAATCCCAGGCGACGATATCAGATAATCAACACTCGCCGGAAGTTTTCTGAAAATTTCTAGATTCCGCTGTGAAACGGTATAATCATTCAAACCTTCTGATAACTCTTGTTTAGTCATTCAATTTCACAATCTGGCTAATCAAAACTATTAATTGGCCCGTTCAGACGGAGTTCATAAAACAGAGCCGACGACTTCGCCGGAGTTCTGAGAAAGATCATTTTTCCGGTATGTTCATTCCCAAAACCTTCCCTGTCCATTTCATTTTAATCAATTATATGTTTGTCAATCGAATTAAACAAGATCAGTTGAATAATCGTTGTCTGTGTTTTTGAACGAAGAAGATGAAGTCGAACTAATGTATAAGTATAATTAAAACAAGATATATAACCGGGTTAGACACACAGTCCAGCGGTGGACTGTGTGCAAACAACTATCACACGTCTCGAGTTCGATCCCTGACCCAACCTCACTCTCTGAAATAAAAATACTCTTTTTAAAACCGAACCGGGTTAACTCACTGAAAGATGTTAACTATAATAAAAACCAGAATATTAACCAGGTTAGACACACAGTCCAGCGGTGGACTGTGTGCAACGTTAACCCACAGGTCCCGGGTTCGAGACCTGATATGCACGCCGGTTCGATGGAATAAAAATCCTTTTTAAAATAAATGAATTTTGGAAGAAATTAAAAAGTATATAAATATAATTAAAAACAGAAATATTTCGGGTTAGACACGTAGCTCAGTTGGTAGAGCTGGGTGCACGCATACGGGAGGTCACGAGTTCGAACCTCACTCAGTGCAAACAAATGACCGAACCGGTCAACAAGTCAAATGGTCAACGGTCAAACCCAAAAAAAGTCAACATTTTTTTATAGTTTTATTTATTTATTTAATTTAAAAATCAAATAAAATTACTTAAAAATAATGTTTTTAAAGTTAGAAAATAACCTTAAACTCACAAAAATAAACCTAAAAACCTTATTAAAATTGTTAATAAAATCCACTTATTTACCGTACCTGTTCGTTATCATTTAGGTTAGTTAATCCTCGTCGATCAACCCTCTAAACTCGTGCGCACTCATCATCTTCAACCGAACGCACCCAATGTGAGTGAATCTCTACAAATTCCCTGTTTTAATCACGTTTTTAGGGTGTATCATGTGTCTTATTATTTATTTCATTTAAACAATTGTGCATCCATCATATCCATGAACAAATGTGTATTCAATATGTATCAACTGTTTGTGTGGTTATTGTTTAATTAAATTTATCATTTTCAGTACATACATTATCATAGGCCGCCGCTCCCCATTACCTATGAGCGTTGAGCTGTTCCCCATTACCTATGAGCGTGAACGAGGCGTTGCCAACATACGATCGGCTCCGTTTGATTGAGCCTTGATCGCACATACATTTATCATAGGCCGTCCGTTCCCCATTACCTATGAGCGTGAACGTGACGTTGCCAACATATACAGTATCATTCATGTTATATATTCATGCAAGGTAGTTTGTTATTGTATGTTATTGTTTGTTATTGTTAATGTTATTGTATGTTTATTTACGTTTGCTCACATATGATTATTGCACAATTTTCCATAATAAATATAACAAGAAATCAATAATAAATGTTTTCTAACAAGGTTCACTAGCCAACTTATGTTGACCCAAAAACCCCCATTTTTACACATGATACAGGTGATCCAGCTGCAGCAAGAAACATATAGGATGGCTTAGAAGAATAAACCGGTTTAGACTTTGGATTGTTTAGTTGGTTATCTTTCTTTGTAATTGTATGAACTTGTTTGAAATTTTGAGGATGTAATTTTGAATTTAATAAATATGAAACATATTAGTAAACATCATGAGCTTTGGTGATAACCCAATTATGCCCCGACTCTTATTCCGCTGCAGGTCGGGGTGTGACACCAAGAACCTTTATTTTAAGTTAAAAATGTTTAATTTCTTTCATTTTTAACGTAAATAACTTAAATTATTTTTGTACAGTATTGTTTTTTTTTGTAAAAAAATGGGCTAAAAATCATGCTCTTGACCTAACAATTGAAGCTTTTGAAGCTTGAAGCTTCAAGCTTCAATGGAGGTTGTTGAAGGTTGAAGAAGAAGAAATGACTAAAAGTGGTAAAGACAAGAAGGTTTAAGGAAACCTTTTTAAGAACCTACCTTTTCAGGTTGTGTGAGAGATCAGGAAGGATCTTGGTCTTTTAGGAATGGGTCCAAACATTCTCCTCATGGTTGACTTTATAGAAAGTGACAGCACATCGACATGGCCCCGTGTCGCATGCACGAGTCAGAGAATGTTGTCTGTTAGTGAAATACGGGCCTTATCAAGGTAGACACGGCCCCGTGTTAAAAAGCTCGGGAGGCACGGCCCCGTGTCATTTTAACACGCCCTCATGTTTGGAAGATAAATGGGGCACGACCCCGTGGGTAAGGAGCACAACCCCGCGTTTAGGGTTTTATGAAGTTTTATAAGAGTTTCTTAAGGAACCATGTTTTATCGGGTAGTTCCTTACTGGTTGGAACAACACCGAAGCGCCTAATGTAACTTAGGTTCTAGGGAGAGATATGAAAACTCAAGAGGTTGTCAAAAAGGTAGAAACTAAAAGTAGGAGGGCGAAACCATCCTTTATTTACCTTTTCCGTGCTCTTGTTAAAGAAGGTGTGAGTCAACTCGCTCTGGTCTAAACCGTTGGTGTGAGATTCACAAGCCGTTAAGGAGTCCTTCATTGCGAGGTCGATACAGGGACGACTATCGTCTTTGTCTTCGCACGGAGCTAGGGTAGATGCTTCGGTATTGCTCACACATGGGTGTGGCCTCATCGAATCCCCGTTGCTTTTGTTCATTGATGAATATCGTGCCTTCATCATGGATTCTAATACTATGTGTTTTTGGAGAATCCTTTTTTTCTATTTGACATAACTCTTCTGAGATTATGTCTTATAGGGAAGAGGTTTGATGGGATTCAAGGGAATGGTAGTTATTATTTTTACTCCCGCCCTTCTTAAGGTGACCACTACAGGAAAACGATGGGTATAAATAGTGGGGATTGGTTTTTAGAGCGGGGCATTCTAAATTTTTATGAATTCCACCACATAATTGATGCCATTCACCATAAGAGTTGTGGGGGTAAAAATAATTATTAACATCCATATTTTCCAGATAAGGTTTTAATCGCTAGGATAAAACGTACTGTTTTGTAGAAACTGTTGTTGAGGCACGGCCCCGTGCTGCAGCTCTTATCTGGCAGAAAACAGTTTTGGATTACTGAGAAACTGACACGGCCGTGTGTTGATCAAACAGGGCCCCGTGCTGTTTCTGCAGAGAGAATAAAAGTTTTAGAAAAAGAAGAAAAACCTAAAAAGAAAAAAATTAGAAAAGCATAAAATGATTAGGCCGCCGATTTTAAACTATCTTAAAATCCTTGTGTCCCCGACAACGGAGCCAAAAACTTGTAACACCCCAAAAACGGGTTTGATAATCAAACCACGTTAATATTAAAAGGAACGGGTAAAGTACCGTTGGTGGTAAGAATTAACCCGGTAAATATTAGGATTCAAATAAATAATCCTATTATTAAATAAAAGGTGAATAAATGCTTTGAGAAAATAAAGTCTATAAGAGGCCCGAGTTAACGGGACTTAAAATAAGGTGGGTTAGTAACACCCTGACCCACTAAGTTAACTAGGAATAATTAAGCTAGTTATTTATATGTAACTAAGTGATAAACTATGAGTTATAGCTTCATTTGATCAAAACGAAACATGAGGGACTAATATGAACAAGTGGGTAAAATTAGTTTTTATAAAAAAACTAATAATAAAAACACAACACACACTAAGTGTGTGTGTGTGTGTGTGCGTGATCAACCAAGAGCAAGAACAAGGGGTGCAAACCCTAGTTCAACAAAATCTTCAAATTGAAGGTGAAATTGAGCCCTAAATTCCTGCATGAACATGAATTAACGATCACCCAAGCTAGAGGATCGTAAGGTATGTCGAATTTTTGACATTGATGAAGTTGTGAAATTTGATTAACATCACAAGATGCGATTTAAGTATGAATCGTAGAGGCTACATCCAAATTAGTGATGTGTAATTGCTTAGGAACAATCCCTAAGTGAAGATTTAAAGTAAAATTGCTATAATATAGGTGTTTGGATTAATTACCACACCTAGCTAGATGGGTTTTTATAATATGATGAAGTTAGTGTCTAACTTGTGGTTAGAATCATCATATTGAATAGTAAAGGCAAGGTACTTAAACATTTTACAAGTTTGAGTACTTGTTCATACATGATTCGAAATGGGTTTTTGGAATTTTGTGATGAAATTGGTGATTTCATTCATGTATATGGATGGTTGAAATCATGATATCTACTAGTTGATAGGTAGAGCTTGATTATATTAGGTGTTCAGATGAATGTCTAATGATATGATGAAACGGGTTTCGCTTAGATGAAAACCCTTAGTTCTTGCGAAATGAATGAATAAATTAGTTTTGATAATCGCTTGAACTAGTTAAAGTATTGGAAATGTAATGAACGGTGGCCTAAAAATAACGCCTACCGGGTAATTAATGGAATGCCTAAACTAGTTGTTGAACTTGATTGTGCATTTCAAATGCTAATGGACAGTTGACTTTTAAAAAGTCAAACTGACCAATGATAAGATCTAATGGTAAATTCGACATAAAACCCGTAAGGTGGAATAGTCTTGATTGATAATGACTAATCTAATCATCTTACGAATTATGATGATAGTTTGACGCTTGACAAGCTAGGTGGAGGCTTGGGAAGGAAGCGGGTCAAACGAATCAAGTATGAAGGAAAAACGTAATTTGGATGCAAGGTAAGTAAAGTTTACACTTAACTATTAGATCACCTACTTGTTGTAGTTGTGATGATTATGATAAATGGTAAATTAATTAAGGTGATCCGACGTGATACGATACAGGTCGGAATAAGTAAAAAGAGATAAAATGGTAACTCGGTCTTGTATAGACCGAATAAACTATGAGTTTTGAGAAAAGACATTTTATGGTGAGAAACCATAATTTATGGTTAAAGGCTAAAATGGTAAATTTAGTCATGTGATGAAGAACAAATAAGGAATTTTGAAACACTACGTTATGGTATAAACCATGATGGGTAAAAGTGGTAAAATCGCAATCCGGACATGAGTTGACGGATAGATAAAGAGATTTAAAAAGACACCACATGGCGTAAGTCATAACGGGTCAAACAAAATATGAAACGACTTTAAATAAAATGAACCCACGGAGTAAACCAGAATATGGTAAAGAGGTGAGATGGTAATTAAATACAATCTCATAAAGATAAATGGTTATTTCAAATAAACGGGTCAAATGGTGTTGTTAACACCATTTGACAATAATAATTGATGATCGCTTCTTGAGTTTTGTGATCACATGATATGGTTCGCGTGCTAATATCTAATAATTAATAGTGAAAAGATATTTAAACGGGTCAATGCTATGACCCGAGCCAGGTATGCGTAAGTAAGATTACAGTTAAACATGGGATTTTGGTCAAACATATCATTAAAAAGTCCTTCTTCGTAAAAGAAGGGTTAAAGATGACCAAAACGACCTTTCAAGCTAAATTGAGCAAACTACCCTTAAAGGTTGTTTGAAAACGAGCTTTGGGTCAATTGACTCTATATGAGTCTTTGCCGTAAAATGATAATCTGAGGGATAAAACTCGGAATAAATTGTTTACCACATTAAATCCACCACAAATATAATTGTGGTGGAAGACAATTCATAGGAAAATGTGGAAATATGATGTTCATGAGAGTTTGAATGCTATAAACAAGATTGTTTGATAAAATCGTGAACGGGTCAAAATTTTATAGACATATATAAATCTGAAAGGCTTAAAAAGTTTAGAAAAATTGTTAATCCGGATGTCGGATTTTGACTCCGTATGATGGGGAATTAAATTACGATCACGTAGGAAGAAATGGGTAGTAAAACGGATAAGAAAGAGGAAGTTATGGACGTTTCGTAACAAAGATTGAAAGGGGTAAAAGCTGAAACTAGGCTGCAGCGTGACCTACGGTTCTGGACCGTGGCTCACAGTCCAGACCTGCTGTTTTGAACAGATCAGATGAACCGTGACCCACGGTTCCTAACCATGGCTTACGACAGACCTTTTAAAAAAAATTGTTTCTTATTCGTGTTGATATACGCACTTGATTTAAACATGTTATAAGTTTATATGACTAATCATTTCATGGTTTATGAAATGTAGGAATATCTCGAGATGTCGGATGACGATCAAGCTCAACGAAGAACCGAACACAATCAAGATCCAAGCTTCCGCGCTACGTTTCGTCGTCATTTTTAAATGACGAACTTATTTACCTAATGTTGTGTTGTTTCAATATAAAAATGTTTTTAATGAACCCGTATTTTCAAATGTATGTGTAAACGTAATTACACCATTATGGTCGAAACCATACGAAAATTGTTGAATATAAGTAAGGGTTTTACAAAACTTGACATGAGCGAGGGTGCGTATATTTTATAGATATATTTTTGGTACTTTTCACTCGTTTATTCAAGCTTTAAATTTATAAAGACATGGTACAACACTATCACTCTCTACATCACGCTAGGGCAAGTGCACCTATCGTTGACGTAGTATAGTGATGGTAAGATACTGAGGTCTTCCAAGGACACAAGAGCTTTTAATACCAGAATATCGTCGGCGTCTAATCTAATCAAATTTTTAGAAAAAAAATTAATAAGTAAACTAAAGTAATAAAAGAAACCAATAGACAAGATAGAATCACTTGGTTCCGACTCGTCATTTATGTATCCTTTAATGATTCCGACGCTTTGGGTTTTTTAAGAGATTATCTTGGTTAAAGTGGCATGTCCTTCTTTTGTATGCAACGCTACAGCCATATTGGTCCGAGTCAACAGGGAAACAGTCCCGCAAGGCCGGAATATTGAAAGATAATTAAGTAAGTTATTAATGCAAAATGTTGCATGTCCCTCTTTTGGAGGCAACGCTACCCTCGGCCATATTGGTCTGAGTCAGCAGGGATACAGTGTAACGCCTCGTATCTTCGATTTCTATTTTAAAAAAATGTTCGCATTCGTATTCTAATTTTAGAAACCTTACATTCGTATTTTAATTTCAATCTCACAATTCGAGGCGTTAATCATAATAAAATTCATATTTTATATTTTATATTTTATTCACACAACCGATCATTTAAAATACGTATTTATACGCAAACTGAGACTTTTATACGTATAAATACTTATACGCACATCCTCAATACTTGAATTATACTTTTATACTTTTCATTTACTCAATTACATAATATATACTCAAGAAAGACCAAGAAATATACCAATCATATTTCCACCTCATCAATCCTTTTTCACCTTCTTTAACCAATCATATTTCACTATTTTCCACCTCTTTTCTCCACCAATCACCTTCTCAATCCTCTTCCACCTTCTTTAACCAATCATATTTCACCATTTTCCACATTCTCTACCTATAAATACCAACCCCCTTCTACCATTTTTTCACACCATTCTTCTCTCCATCTCTCTAAATCAAGAATTCTAAAAGGACACTAAGTGTTCCACCCATTCTTCTCTCAACTTCTATACTTCTCTCAAATCTTCCAAGCAAGGAAGAGAGTCTAAGAGTTCTAAAAGAAAACATTAAGTGTTTTAAAAGAAGCTTTGAAGCTCCAACCTCCAACTCTTCACGGAATCACCAATCGGAAAGCATATGCAATATTGTGAGCACACTCGACCCACTTTTTGGGTGTAACATGTTTTACCTATACAAAATACAAACACTTAAACTTTATTAAACGCACAAACAATCCTATACCCATGAATACTTGAATCGTATACTTGTTGCTTGTCTTGGATATTCGTTATGCTATGCTTTAGTCATTAACTATTTTTAGCCTTCGTTTGACATGCTTAGCGCTATAGGAATTCACGCATCCACCTCCATCGTGTTATTCGTGAGGTCATGTTAAAACATCGTGATTGCGTTAAGGGTTTGATTATTAGTATTGCATGCCTTGATATTGCTCTTGTATAGATTTGGTTGCCATGAGGATTGTTAAAACTTTATTCGTATACGTATGCTATGCTTAAACTTGTGTACTCGCCTTTACTTTTGCATTGACTTTATTTTAAAACATGTTACAGGTTGAAGGAGATGATGCTGTGAAATCAAAATAGCAAGGACTTAGATACACACATTTTAGACGTTAGATTTATAAATGTTGTACCAAATTTTGTTATGTTTTATGAACTTATTGTATTGCTTCATGTTGTATTTGACAATGTTGTGAAATGAAATTTGGATTTAATTAAATATTGTCATTTATTAGCGTTGTGAGCAATGAGCAATCTCGTTTTCGTCTCATCCCGATGTTTCCGCCAGCGGTTGGGGTGTGACAGATTGGTATCAGAGCCATAACTATAGGGAATTAGGCAAATTGCTATGCTTTTGACCTAGTCTATAGTTAAGTACCATGCTTGACCATACATGATTCACATGCTAATTTCTTAAAATGTCCTTTATGTGCTAAATTCATGAAATGCTTTACGTGTTCATACTTGTTACATTATCTCGATCATACACCTTTCCTAATGCATTTTACTCGATTATACTAAACTCGAAAACACTCGTATTACACAAGTGAGACGACTTCTCCAAAATAGGCGTGATATCCCCAATTTGGTGAACGACTCTCATTCCGCCAATTCTTTATTTATTTATTTATTTATTTTTTCACGAAGTTACACCATCAAGTTAGGAGTGACATCCACACCTTGATGGGAAACTCCTATTCAAACTCTAGTGGACTCTCGTCAAGTGTTGAAATTAAGTTTGACCCGACGAGTACCAACCACACTTAGGGTACGAAATCGTCGAGTTAGGGGTGAAACCCGCACCTTGTCGATTAAGTCCCATTCCTCGATTTTCAATCTCGCCAAAGTTTCGATTTTCCAATCGATTAGAGACGTGTAATAACTGGAAGGGTAAAATGCCGTTAATCGCTTCTCGACGAGAGCGTTTTACCTATAGGCCAAAGCACGTTTCTCTAATTCGAAAGGATCTTCGATTCACTTTGGAATAGCCGACGTTTCTCTACCCGAAACAGTCTAATGTTTTCTGAGACTCTCTTTTATACCATTTCAATTTATACATGACTTTTTATATACTTGTTACCATTCCTTTCAAAGTTCCAATTTATTATAAGGTTTTTACGCAATTCATATTAAACCTTTTCATCCACTTATACATTATTTGCATACATGATTTCAAAACGTCATCAACTAGACTTATATTTCTCGAAAAGTCCGAAATGGAGACCGTCCTCGAGATAGGGGTGAATTCCTTACCTAGACGATCAAACTCCGTTTCCTTTCTTCCTTAAAACGACCTCACCAACGGATTAGGGGTGATTCCCATACCTCGGTGATCGTTACCAACCCTCCTTCTTGGAGACTTTATTACACAAACCACATGTTTAAATTGTATACCTAAATCTTTATCATATTGTCAAAATTCTTACTTAGACGAATTTCAAAACGTACTATTTTATCAAACGTATTTCCCATCCTGTAATCTATTTCATATAAATCACATACGCATATACTTGGTCACCACATGAACGTTTTGTTTCACGATTTTCAAAGCTCGACGGAATGCTACCTACCAACTTAATCAGTCCAAGGAATACCTTGCCCACAAATCTTATGTTTAACATAATCACTAACACGATCACGCGGAGAACTTTACATTAAGAGCTTTCATTTGTAAACAAAAGCCAGACCAATATCTTATAGATATTATGGGATCGCTTTACTAAGGGTATGTTGAGATTGTTGTTATTATTTTTTTTCCTGATTCCTTTGATTATTGTGTTTTTAAAGCAAAAAAAACTATGTTTTTTTTGTGTTTGGTAAGTATATAATAAAAAAAACTGATTTCTTTCGTTTTGTAGAGATCAAAGCTTATTTATTTATTTATTCTTTTTTCACATATATATATATTTGTCAAACACTCAAATAGTTGATTATCTGGTTATTGGGATATCAAACAACATAATCAAATTCAAACACTATCTTTCTGCAGCACGTTTTGTTACAGCTAATCATCTGATTCTGATTATTCAAAACACATAATCTATTTTCAAAACTCAACCCCAAACACCCTCCAAACCTCTTATCGCGATTAAGAGAACATTTTGCTAAACACTTTTCAACGATAATTAAATCCATTATCCCAAATTTCCTCTCAAGGGTCAACGTATCACAAGAACCACTGAATTTCAAATTTCTTATCTTGATGTAACATCCTTTGAAAATGATGCGAACCTACTAATTTAAGACCTTGTCATACACCACCAAAAATGTCACCTCAATTTCAAAACACGTGGGCAAGAAAACATTACAAGGACTAACCACTTTCGACTTACTTAAATTCCCCTAAAACAGTGGTAGCACTCCCGTCCATTACAAAATACGTAATGCATAATCAATAAGTACCTTATATTCTTTTATATTCACAAACTAGATCCTACATTCTAAGTCAAACTGAACCTATTTTAGAAGCGATAACCTCAAAGTTTTGCTCAAACCACTTTACATGCATATCCTCGCACATGATTTAGTCAAAGTTTCGCACGACAATATCATTTATATCATTCATTTTTACACACTCAAATTTCTCGATCATTTTACATGATTAAATTCGTTGTATTCAATTCATGTCATGCACGCAATCGTCGTCATTTATACCTATTGATATTCATACTTATACACATATTCATATTTATGCTCATACGTGTCATCATTCATACTTATACTCATATGCATACTTATAATCATGCTCACATTTATGTTCATGCTCATATTCAAATTCATACATTTGTACCTATTCGTGAGCATAACCCGAGGGGATTCGCTCACGTTGGTCTCATACTTATTTAAACGTAAACATGCTTATATACTACATTCTTATATGCACGGACAATCTTATTTTCAAATTTATGTATACCCTGATTCATACACAACTAGTACAAACTATGCGGATCATGCGACAATCAATATAATCACGGGTGCACACGAGATTATAGTGATAGGCGCATGGGAATCATAGGGTGTACTACTGTGTATGGTAGGACACGGAACGTAACATGACACCGAAAACGAAACGAACGTAACATGGTCAAAACATGGTGGATACGCCGCTGGTACTTCCTATATATAAGTGTTTTCACCATGTTTCAAACTTCGTAAAACATGCCATGAGAAATTCGGTCTCTTGTAGACCTATTTAGACCCGATACAAACTTTAACAACTCACAAACGCATTGCTAAGCGCGCGATATCCGATTATCCACGAGAGACCCCATTCTTAACTCATCGCTTTCAATAAGCATGCCATTCTTATACTCATATCCGTTTATCAAATCAATCCTTCACACTTATGCATCCATTATTCCCCGACATCCTTGTCTTTTATACAAACCCCATTTGCAATCAATCAGTTTAAACATTCGGACCCTAAAATACTTTCTTACACTTAAAAACTATTTTCCATTCTTTATTTATGCGCAAACATACTTAGTTGGCAGTTACCTCCAAAACCAGTTTTTTATTTCAAATACCTAACTTCCTCGTTTTTTCACCGATAAAGAATTCTCTACAAAACTGAGTTTGACAATGCTCTTTAAATCCAACGAAAATTTTTGTTACAACCAATAGTGCGGTCACACTTTTCATCAAAATACATATCGTTTTATACGAAAGCTTCCTTCTTAGGTATCACATTTTAAAATACCTTGTCATTGAGTTATTCAAACTTGTTTAAACTCGCTTGTCTATACACACACATGCACGTTTTACTTATGCTCAATGCCTCGAATCATTTTAGACAAACGAACCCTTTTTACAAATCTATCTTTTCGTTACTCAAAACTTCATACTTTTCAACACATTTCAAACATCCAAATCTCGATTTTAGACAATCATTCTTCTAGCCAAAATGCTTTTTCTCCAAGGTCTTCCTCTTGAATAAATTTCGGGACGAAATTTCCTAAAGTAGGGGAGACTGTAACGCCTCGTATCTTCGTATTTCAATTTTAAAAAAATGTTCGTATTCGCATTCTAATTTTAGAAACCTTACATTTGTATTTTAATTTCAATCTCACAATTCGAGGCGTTAATCATAATAAAATTCATATTTTATATTTTATATTTTATTCACACAACCGATCATTTAAAATACGTATTTATACGCAAACTGAAACTTTTATACGTATAAATACTTATACGCACATCCTCAATACTTGAATTATACTTTTATACTTTTCATATACTCAATTACATAATATATACTCAAGAAAGACCAAGAAATATACCAATCATATTTCCACCTCATCAATCATCTTTCACCTTCTTTAATTAATCATATTTCACCATTTTCCACCTCCTTTATCCACCAATCACCTTCTCAATCCTTTTTCACCTTCTTTAACCAATCATATTTCACTATTTTCCACTTCTTTTCTCCACCAATCACCTTCTCAATCCTCTTCCACCTTCTTTAACCAATCATATTTCACCATTTTTCACATTCTCTACCTATAAATACCAACCCCCTTCTACCATTTTTTTCACACCATTCTTCTCTCCATCTCTCTAATTCTCTCAATCTCTCTAAATCAAGAATTCTAAAAGGACACTAAGTGTTCCACCCATTCTTCTCTCAACTTCTATACTTCTCTCAAATCTTCCAAGCAAGGAAGAGAGTCTAAGAGTTCTAAAAGAAAACATTAAGTGTTTTAAAAGAAGCTTTGAAGCTCCAACCTCCAACTCTTCACGGAATCACCAATCGGAAAGCATATGCAATATTGTGAGCACACTCGACCCACTTTTTGGGTGTAACATGTTTTACCTATACAAAATACAAACACTTAAACTTTATTAAACGCACAAACAATCCTATACCCATGAATACTTGAATCGTATACTTGTTGCTTGTCTTGGATATTCGTTATGCTATGCTTTAGTCATTAACTATTTTTAGCCTTCGTTTGACATGCTTAGCGCTATAGGAATTCACGCATCCACCTCCATCGTGTTATTCGTGAGGTCATGTTAAAACATCGTGATTGCGTTAAGGGTTTGATTATTAGTATTGCATACCTTGATATTGCTCTTGTATAGATTTGGTTGCCATGAGGATTGTTAAAACTTTATTCGTATACGTATGCTATGCTTAAACTTGTGTACTCGCCTTTACTTTTGCATTGACTTTATTTTAAAACATGTTACAGGTTGAAGGAGATGATGCTTTAGATACACACATTTTAGACGTTAGATTTATAAATGTTGTACCAAATTTTGTTATGTTTTATGAACTTATTGTATTGCTTCATGTTGTATTTGACAATGTTGTGAAATGAAATTTGGATTTAATCAAATATTGTCATTTATTAGCGTTGTGAGCAATGAGCAATCTCGTTTTCGTCTCATCCCAATGTTTCCGCCATCGGTTGGGGTGTGACATACAGTCCCGCAAGGTTGGTTTAAAGTTTTAATAGTTGTTTATTTATAAGGGACGTTCTTACTTCCCCCGATTTGATGTTATCTGCCTCAAAGGAAGTCCTAATAAGCTTGAATCAAGTCCTCACATATCTATATACTAAATGGGGCAAGAACTTTACCCATACCACCCTTCTAACCCCTTTCAGGCAGTTAACGCACTTTATATAGACCGTAAAGACACGAATGAGTGAATCAACAAAACATGAAGAGATGAAGAATAAAGTTCACTTGCAATATAAAAACTAGTTATTAAAGTCATTAATACATACCCAATTAAAAAGTTTACCAAAGCTTAGAAATCAAAAGTAATACATAAATAACTTGTCTTCACCAAGTGATGTAAGAGATTAGCCAAGCACGGCCTTTGTTTGACAAAAACTCTTACGGTCAATCTTGGATCCCGAGACTACTACACACAATCTAAGGATGGATGATGGATGAATGTGGTGGATGATGGTGGTAGTGTGGTGGTGGCAGATGTGGGAGAAGTGGTTTGCCAAGGGATGAGTTGGAATGAAACCAAGCACCCATATTTATAAATGGAGACAGTAGCTTCACATGGCCCCGTGTCCGGTGGGCACGGTCTCGTGTCTTCCTCCTTATCTGTCTTCATTAAATGAGCTTGTCATATTAGATGTTACATAGCGTCGTGTGTCAATGGCACAGCCCTGTGGCCATTGTACTTGTTATACTATCCCAGATTTGCATACCTGGAAGTTGACCATGGCCCGTGTCCAAGGGACACGCACCGTGTCTCTTGTCTTCTTCTTATCTGGAATCTTGAAGGGGAACGACCCCATGCCGAGCAGGCATGATGTAACATTCGTCGAAAAACGGGTTTCCAAACCCGCTTCGTTTATAAATCAAATACTCAGTTATAATTTTTCGTTGCGTATTTATTGCTCAGATGAATTTTAAACAATACATAATTAATATATATATATTAGAATTTTAAAACATAATTATTAAATAACAAAAAAATAATGAATTAAAGAAAATATGGAGACACCGGGTTTCGAACCCAGGTCACCCACAAACTTATACACACACAGCTTTCACCACTCCGCCACACGCATTTATCTGTTAAGGTTCTAAACTAAACAATATTAATACAAGTCTCGAAATTAAAATTCTGAACACCCGCCCTGTAACAGTCGGGCTTGAAATCGGGAAATAATCAAGCATCCGTTTCTTTCTTTGCGATCAAGAGACTAAAACCGTTTTTCAATCAAGTAGTCAGACTCAATCAGGGAGTCCATAACCATCGACCAGTTAAAATCAATCCCGGAAATCAAGTCGGCCGAAACTTTTGAAACCGAAATCAGTGATTGACTTGTTACTCTATAAATACAAACCCAATCTCTCACAAAGAGAACTCGCACACTCACTTCTTCATCACTCAAAACCTCGGACGCTCTGTTCAAACTTACTCGCCGGAATTCTCAGTTACTCCCCGGAAAACCGAAGAATCCATTCCATTATTGCCTTACTCTAAAATAAGACTTCTAGAGCTCAGACAGAAATCACCCACACTCACCTCAAGCTCCCTGAGGAGCCTCTGTCGCAAGTTAAACTACGCCGGAATTTCTTTCAGTCGCCGGAGTTTCTGCACATTACCGGAATCCAACCGGAACTTCCATCGGTATGAATTCTTAATCTTTTCTGTCAGTTCTATTCGATTCATTTGTTTAAATCTAAAACAGTAGATCATTAAAATCAAAATGTTTAACAAATCTGTTTTCAGTTCTGAATTAATGAAGAAGATGAACATCGAGTCGTATATGAATATAATTAAAATCAGTATTTTAAACGGGTTAGACACACAGTCCAGTGGTGGACTGTGTGCATTTCATACTATCGATACCGAGTTCGATCCTTGACACAACCCCTATCCACTGTAATAAAATGTTCTTTTTAAAACCGAAATCATATTAACTCGCTGTAAGATGTTAAGTATAATAAAATTACAATATATAACGGGTTAGACACCCAGCCCAGTTGGTTGGGCTGGGTGCAACACAACACTGGAAATGCGGGTTCGAGTCCATGCTCTCACACCGGTTCGACAGTTTAAATCCTTTTTAAAAATTGAATAATTTCTGAATAATCTAAATCGTAGATAAATATAATTAAAATCAGAAATATTTCGGGTTAGACACGTAGCTCAGTTGGTAGAGCTGCGTGCACGTATACGAGAGGTCACGAGTTCGAACCTCACTCAGCGCATAGAAAACACAGTCTGACCGGTCAAGACCCGGTCAACGATCAACGGTCAAAAAGTCAACCTTTTTATTTCTTTTTTTATTTATTTTTTTAATTGAAAAATTAATTAAAAATACTTAAAAATAAGATTTTTAAAGTTAGAAAATTTCCTTAAACTCACAAAAATAAATCTAACAATCCCATTAAGAGCACTAATTAAAAATATTAATCTCAAATAAAATTTATTTATTTACCGAATCATTTCGTTATTATTTAGGTTAGTTTTTCCCTCGTCGGTTGAATCATAATATTCGTGCGCATTCATCGTCATCAAGGAACGCACCCACTGTGAGTGAATCCTTACAAATACCCCTTTTTATTCATGTTTTGGGGTGTATCATGTGTCGCTTTAATTATTTCTTTTATTCAAACTTGTGCTATTACCATTATATGACCTAAACTTATGATGTAAATATTGTTTGATGTGATACGTGTTTACATTTTGTCAAGTTGCGTGCAAATCACTCATTAGGCCCATCAGTTCCTCGTGGGAGACGAGTTGAACATCGCGTGCCTCATTAGATCGGCTCCGTTTGATTGAGCCTTGATCTCATTGTTCATCATTTGGTGTGTGTGCTTGTGCATTAATTGATATTATGTGTTTTGTGATTAAATTTACATTTACGTTTACTCGTATGTGGTTATGCACCTTTTTATAACCAATATAATAAATTCGTTCAAATGTTTTTTCATAAGATTCACTCGCCAACTTTTGTTGACCCCAAAAACCCTATTTTTACACATGATACAGGTGATCCAGTTGAGAAAAGAAACACGTAGGATGGCCTAGAAGAATAAACAAGTTAATGCTTTGGAATGGACATTTAGTTTAGTTTCCCTTTGTAATTGTATGATTTTTGTTTAATACTTTAGTTTGTAATGAAAGTGTATTTGAACATGTTATGCTTGTATGTCTATTGTAACTTCTTCTTTAAAGAGAAATAATAAATATGAAACTTTATAGTAAATGTCATGAGCTTTGATGAAAACCCAATCATGGCCCGACTACCATTTCCGCTGCGGGTCAGGGTGTGACACATGACCCCATGCCGTGCAGGCATGACCCCGTGCTTGACTTCTGATTCGTTGTTTTTGGTCTTGGGGTGAAGCTCGAAGGGTTGGTATCGTGTATCATCTTTCCTTCTTCTATATTTATGTTGGTTTTTGTCGTTAATTTGTTCATTGTATACATTTAAGCTCTTTTAATCCTGAAAATCAAGACTATAAAAAGAAACAAACTTTTTCCAACATTAGTACTAAAAGGGGTTGATTTTATACCGCATTTGATTTAATTATATGTTGCATTTGGCGCATATCAGCCTTTATCGTCAAGGTTTCGAGCAAGTTGCCCAAACGAGGTCGGATTAACACAAAATTTTGTGTGAGGTATAAGGGCCATGAAATATGTCTGTCACAAAGAAAAAAAATCGGTTTCCAGGTGGTGATGGACCCACTTGTCGGGCTTGGTCTACCCGTGTCGTTTATTTGGTGTAATGGATGTGTTGACACAAAACGTTGGCTGACCCCTCCATCCCAAGGTTGAGAAGCAACTTTCTTTTAGAAATTCATTTCAAACGAGGGCCTAGATGCCTCACACAAAAGTTCGTGTCAATTCGACCTCGTTTGGGCACCTTGCTCGAAGCATAAAGGCCTTCCAGACCCACCGGGCCAGCCCCAAGCCCGTCACCACCCGTAAACCAAAAACCTATTTTGGAAACCTCATATTTTATGGTCCAGATGCTTCACGCAAAATTTCGTGTCTGTTTGACATATTTTGGGCACCTTTCTCGAAACCTTGACGATAAAGTGCTTTCGGACCACCGGGCCAGCCGCCCCGGCCCGTCACTACCCGAAAACCAAAAACCTTTTTCAGAAACCTCATGTTCATGGTCCCAATGCCTCACACAAAATTTCATTTCAATCCGACCTCATTCGATAGGGTTTTGAAATATTATGAGGAAGAGGCTATATCCAAGGGCGTTTACCTTAAACCCGTCAGGTTTATCTTAAACCCCCTCGGGTATATCCTATACCCCCCTCGGGTATAGCCTCTTCACCATAATTTTTCAAAACCCTATCGAACGAAGTCGGATTAACATGGAATTTTTCGTGAGGCATCGAGGCAATGAAATATAAGTTTCCGAAAAAGATTTTTTGTTTTAGGGCCGGGTCGGCTGGCTTGTGGGTTCGAAAGCCCTTTATCGTCAAGATTTCGAGCAAGGTGCCCAAACGATGTCAAATTGACACGAAAGCAGTAATACCCCGTGTATTAGTCTATTATCGTCAATCTGTCTCTTTTAGTAGACTCCTCTCTGTAAATATGATTTTTTTTTACAAATTTTTTTTATTAATAAAAGATCTTAACAAAAAGTAGTCTACTAACAGACATCAATTGACAAAATTTGACTACTAACCGGGGTATTCGTGTTGCCTTTACTTTTGCCTCCGTCTCTTGGCTGACTCCATATAATGAGATATACTTAAGGGTAGTAATATTCCGTGTATTAATAGTCTATTATCGTCAGTCTGTCTCTTTTAGTAGACTATTCTCTGTAAATATGACATTTTTTACGAAAAAAAATATTAATAAAAGTTCTAAACAAAAAGTAGTCTACTAACAAACACCAATTGACAAAATTGGACTAATATTCGAGGTATTACTGCTCTTTAAGTATATCTCATTATATTGAGGGGCCAACCACGTTTTGTGTCAACACATTCGTTACGCCAAATAAACGACATGGGCACACCATGCTCGCCATGTGGGCCCATCACCACCTGAAAACCGATTCTTTTCTTTGGCTGGCTCCATATCGTGAGATATACTTGAAGAGTAGTAATACCCCGGGTATTAGTCTATTATCGTCAGTCTGTCTCTTTTAGTACAGTATACTACTCTCTGTAAATATGATATATAGTTTTTTCAAAAAAAAAACAATCTTTTAAAAAAATATATTAAAAATAATTGTCTACTAACAGATATCAATTGACAAAAATAGACTAGTATACGGAGTATTAGTGTTGCCTTTACTTTTGCCTGTGTCTCTTGGCTAATGAGATATGCTTGAAGAGTAGTAATATCCCGTGTATTAGTCTATTATCGTCAGTCTGTCTCTTTTAATAAATTACTCTTTGTAAATAATACATTTTTTTACAAAAAAATATTAATAAAAGATCTTAACAAAAAGTAGTTTACAAACAGACATCAATTAACAAAATTAGACTAATACACGGGGTAACATTGTTGCCTTTCCTTTTGCCTCTGTTTCTTGGTTGACTCCATATAATGATATATACACGGAAAAAAAACCATGTCCATTCAAACTTGTTTTGGCTTACTAATTACACTTTAAACGGGATGATATCAAAGCTTTTAAGCCGCATGATAATCTTAAGTCGGTGATGTCATTTTCGTAGGCTCATAGACCGAGTGTTTCCTTGGTTGAGTGATATACGGGGTCATGATTCCACACAATGCTACATTGCTACCAGCCCTGTCTTTAACTTTCATTCAACTAAGCTAACTTTGTCTTCTTGGTTGATCAACTTGGAAAGCAGTTTATCCATATACTGACTAATGTCGGGGATAATAGAATTTGCTTGGATACATCTGAAGTCGTGTAATCACTTTCAGATTAAACAATTGGAGTGGCTATCAATTTTTGATCGGATAAAATCAGAATTGATTCTAGATTTCTGTATGAAACTTTGATTGAGAGATTTTTAGGGATGTGTTACTAAAGAAACCCTAGATCAACTAGACCGGAATCTAAGTAGATCTATGGAATGTGCTCTGCATAAAAGGGTTAATCCTTCGTGTGGTTTCACGATGATGAAGAATGAAACAGTACTCCGGCTGATCCTGCAAAACAGAACACCGTTAGCTCGCCATGGGGAGAAGGGGGTTCTCTCCGTGACCACCCTCCAGCGTGAGAATAAGTACAGGTAGTCGGAAGTAAAGTATTGTAAGAGAGAGAGTGGTTGAGAGTGAATACCTTTCCTTAAACTCCAAGTCACTTATTTATAGCCGGTGTTTGGCGCTAAAAAGAGAGAGGTTAACTTTAACGGAATCTTCTGCTATTCCGTTAATGTTTGCGGCCATCCGTTAGTGCACACGGATCGTGAGCTTATTAGCGGTTAGGGAGGTGTCACGTGTCAACATGAGATCACTATATTTAATAAATGTGAGCATGCCATCACCGTAATCTTCCTCAGCCGTCCTGATGCTGCCATGTGGCAATCGGTTATAATCGAAAAGATGCTTGCACGATTGGGTGTTAGTGGCTTCTAGAAGATTTCACAGCTGCTACCCATCTGTTGTTCGCCACGTGTACATTCTGTTACACAAAAAAAGATTCCCTTTGCTTCTGCATCAAGTCAAGGATTTTGCTAAGGGAAAGTTTCTCAGGATTAACTGTTTCCTTACGCGAGGAGTGCAAGTTAGTTAACTGATCTGTTTTCTTCTCCCTGTTGCTTAGCGCTTTGCTTTGATATAAATATTCATGCAATATTTGTGCATGAAGCATTATCAAATGAGATTGTTCAAGGTTAACTTTGAACCTGGCGCGAGCCCGCGCAAGGTAGTTAAATAAAGTATTTATCAAGAGAGATTGTTCAGGCTTTAAATTTGAACCTTGCGCGAGCCCACGCAAGGTAGTTATATGATCCTTTCCTCCCTTAGATATTTGGCGCAGAGTTCTAATAAATCCTATTTTGGAAGATGAAGTCTGCGCGAAGTCTCCTTAGTAATTATTAATGGGTATGGTTTCCTTGATTGGCGCAAGATTTTTGAGACCATACCCCTTCAAGTCCCCCAGTCCAGTGTTGCTCCTATGTAAGAATAAAAAGTAGGTGGAGCACTGGACTTGAGATAAATGTGCGGCGCTAGGTAAGTATTAGCCTTTTGTTTTTTCTGCATCTTGGTGACGTGTCGTAAGTGAATTTTGAAAAAGTATTTGAATTTCAAATATACTTGGACACGTGTCACGTGTCCGGATGATGTAGTTGGTGAAGATGCACGTTCTTGAGACGTGGTGGTATTGTTGACAGGCTGTCAACAATACATGCCTTACAACATTTAATGTCATTTCGGCAACACTCGCGCGCGTGGGGCGGTTACTGTTCCCCTTTCGCCCCTGCAGTTACCTGGGGATACGTGACTGTCGCAAAAGTCGCTGCAGTCAAATCTCGCATTAATTGCGATTATAAAGGGAACAACGATCCATTTGCTTCCTCACCAGAATATATCCAGAGAAAGAAATCTTGTGTTCATATATTCCGGCGACCTTCAAAGTTTTCTGATTATTATTCGAAGTTTGAGTTATGGCCACCGGTGCAAGCTCTGCTGATATGCCATCGACGTCAAGTTTACCACCATTAAAGTGGTCGAAGAAGGATTTTGACAATCTTGCTACCAACTTCCAGTTCGCTACGTCTTGGAAGGCGTTTTTTCCGGCAGCGAATGCCACGGCGGCTGATGCTCCGGCCGGCTATATCACGTTATTCTATGACTATTTTGCCGAAGGAAACTTCATGCTTCCGGTGACCGATTTTATGTTGGAAATCCTTGATTTTTATAAATTCCATATTTCTCAATTGAGCCCGATGGGGATGGTGAGGATCCGGCACTTTGAGTTTGTTTGTCGGTCGATGCAGATTATACTGGCGGTCGAGAAGTTTCGGGTCTTCTATCAGTTGCATTGCTCTCTAGGATTCTACTCATTCCAACAACGTGTGCAAGCAAAACGGTTGTTGTTAGTGCCACCCAAATCTTACCACGACTGGAAACATAAGTTTTTCTTCATAAAGGCGGCAGTAATCCCGATGAAGATGACTTTCTGGGCCAGTGATGATATGGAGCTGGAAACCCTCCCCATACCTGCCGACGAGGTGTGGTACCAGGACATTAAAGATGTGCCCAACGTTGTTTTGCCGGAGAGGGCCCTCATCGCTGCTGGGATGAGTATTTTCTGGAAGAAAGAACGCCGGGAAAAATCGGTGTATACTGAAGACGGAACTGGTACGTGACCGTTTAACTTCCTAGCAATATCTTTTAATAGATATGTACTGATGCAAAAATATTTGTTATATAGTTGCACCACTCTACTTGATATCCTTTAAGAGAGAAAAAGGGAAATGGCCGCCATGCCCATTGCTGAGGGTGAGGATACCAGGTTCTCGCAAATCTTGGGGACTGCCCAAGAAGGAGGATCTGGAGGCGCAACCGTCTTCTGCGACTGGTAATTAAATTCTTACAAGGCCTAAGTTGATATTGCAATATTACTCTTGAACATATTTTCTAAGTAATATTGCAATATTACTCTTGAATATATTTTCTAAGTAATATTGCAATATAACTAATGGCGCAACCCTTGTTCAATATTATTGATTATGTAGGTGATTTGCTAAACTTGGGCGTAGGCCCTGACTCGAAGAAGAAAAAGAAGCCAACTGCTGCTGCAGCTGTTGCACCTCCTCGGTCCAAACCGGATCAAAAAACCAAACCATCAGCTGCTGCGAAAGCTAAGGGTAAGAAAGTTACGCGTCTCGTATCTGACTCTTGGTGTGATTATGTGGTGGTGTCAGACTCACTAGAGGGTCTTGCGCCTGTAGGTTTGAGGAAACCAAAGCCAGAACCAATTGACACCTCCTCTCTTCCTGCCTCGAACCCAGACGATCCTTTGGAAATCCCTTCCAGTCCGGAAGAGGCGTTGAAGCGCACTTCCAAGAAGAGGAAGGAGTCTGAAACTAAACCTCCTGTACCAACGAAGGTTGCGCGCCCGCGCATTGGCAAGAAAGGCAATCTGGATGCCTTTGCAAAGAAGTTATCACCTGGTATGTTCGGTTTGTTGCGCATTTCTGTCAGAAAATTTGTGCAGAATCTTATACTTGGTATTTGTTAATATGCTTGCAGAGAAAATGGTGAAGGCTGCGCCGGCCACCTCATCTGCTATACCATCGCCGCGCAGGCCTGAAAATGTTGAGGAGGGAGATGCGGAGCGAGAGGCACCCGTTTTTTACTCTGACCCCATCATTCCAGAAAATATTGAGAAGGTGACTCCAGAAGAAGAGCCTAAAAAATTTGATGCTGAGAATCCTGCTGGCGAGCAGGTTAAAATACTGCTACTGATGCTACAAGGAATCCTGTTGAAGAGCAGGTTAAAGATACTGTTTCAGATGTTGGGGTGAAAGATACCGCAACTGCGGAGCAAGAGAAAATATCTACCCCTATGCCGGAGCCTTCAAAGTTGATATCTAAGGGAGTTGGCCCTTCAACACAAAACGAAGGCTTTATGTCTTTTGATGATTCTGATGAGGAGTCACCCATTCGCCCAGAGGAGACGCCTGGGGATTACTATTATCGTTCTTATTCTGAGAAGCGGGCCTCTGCGATCCATCAGCCTGTGTGGAAGGTTATACAGGGTGATATTTTTACAGATTGGCACTCCTGCAGGGAGTGGTATAAGGGCATCTTCCCTCCGGCGGAGGTGAAGCGCCAAGAAGAGAAAGACCACGAGGCTACATATGAGTCATATTTGCAAGAGTCCGCCCTTGCCTCTTCCACAATAAACAGGATTGTGAGCGAATGGCGCAGTATGAACAAGGAGTGGGATGAGGTTGAGGTTGACAAGGCGAAAGCCAAATTTGAAAAAGAGAAGACGTTAAAGATGATCGTGGATTTTGAGGCTGAAAAAGCCAAGTTTGAGGAGGAAAAGAAGACCGAGGAGTGGTCTGCGCTGTCTTGGAAGTGCAAATGTGAAGCCGCTGCTGCGTAATATGCTGACGAGCGCAAGCGCTTTGTGGAGGCTTGCGATCGAGATAACAAAGAAAAGATCTCTTTGCACAACGAAATTGAGAAACTCAAGAACGAGAAGGCTGATGCAGTTGCGGCAGCAGAAAAGGCGCGTTCTCACCGCGAAAGGAGTGAGCAGAATGAGATAGTGACCAAAATGACCCTCATCCTTAAGAATAAAGAAATCGATGATCTAACTTCTATGTTATTTGACCAGGAGCTACTTCAAACGGAAGCAGATTCCTTGAAAAGGGATATCAAGCTTCACTTAACCGAGAAAGCTGAGTTGACGCGCCGCTTGACCGAAGGTGAAGAAAAACTTCATGAGACAGAGGTCGCTCGTGCTACAGCTGAGAGCTTAACAGAATCGCTGATGAACCAGCTTACCTAGTTGCGGGAATATGGTATTGTGGAGGTAATATTCCCTTTTCTTTGTACATGTCTGGTTCGATCATCATAACATATACTGATTGAATTTGTATACAGATCGCAAATGCCATCCTTAACTCCACGGAGTTGGATGAGAGGGTGGCAGAATTGATGATGGCTGGGCGCAGCGATGGGCATGCCGAGGGCTATAAAGAGTGTACATTGCATGTGGCACATGCGCTGAAGACCAAATGGGATACAAGCCGGGCTGCCATGCATGGGTTAAATACTGCTGTCATTTATTCTGCTGCTAAGGAAAAATATGATCAGTTGCAGATTCCTATTATGGACCTTGTGGATGCCACGCTGCAGCAAGATGACTTTGTCGATAGACTAAAGGAAATCTTCACAACCACAGAAAAGCAGGCGGGCAAGAAATCCATAGAGTATGAAATTTGTAACTCTTCATTCTGTAATTACTTGTAACGCTGCGCTGCTGCGCAAGTACTTTTGATGTAAATATGATATATTTTATCTTTACAATGTTTGCATGTGACCAATTACTTGTGTAGGATAGAAAAATGAACGATTTCTTTTCTCATGTGTGAGCGTAAGTATTAAGTTATCTTGTGGCTCATGAGTTTGTGTTTTTGTTTATCCAAAGGAATTGCATGCATTTGTAAATAAACATATACAAGACTGTAAGTAGTGACAGAGTATTTTATTTATACTGATAAAGCGTAAAGCTATGGCTGCCACTAAGATTACTTAAGAAATAAAGTAAGCAGTCTCGCTACGCAACGCACAGAAGTTGCTTAGAGGACTGAGATTACATATAACATCTGCGTAGTTGTTGGGCGTTCCAGGTTCGAGGAACACTGGATCCGTCCATACGCTTCAGAGTGTACGCGCCTTTTCCCAATACTTCATTTATCATGTATGGACCTTCCCATCGCGAGGCTAACTTCCCCGGTTTTTCGGCATTTGAGGCTTCATTATCGCGAAGAACAAAGTCAACAGGCAAAAAGGAGCAGATGCGTACCCTTTTGTTGTAATACTTTTCAAGCTGAGACTTTTATTTAGCTTCGCGAATCGCTGCATTCTCTCGTCGTTCTTCCAATAAGTCTAGATCGATGCGCCTTTGTTCTTCGTTATCTTGTTTTTCCAAAGCTAGCATCCTTGGAGATGGTAACCCAACTTCGGCAGGAATCACAGCCTCTGTGCCGTACACAAGGCTAAAAGGAGTTTCTCCAATGCTAGTCTTGGGCATAGTTCGGTGTGCCCACAAGATGCTAGGCAATTCATCAACCCACCCTCGCCGTGCCGTGCCAAGGCGGGCTTTGATACCGTCGACCAACTGTTTGTTTATGCTTTCAACTTGACCATTTGCTTGTGGATGCGCAACAGAAGCAAAGACATGCTGGATTCCCATTTCTGTCATCCACGTTTGCAACTCTTCAGCCGTTAAATTTGGACTGTTGTATGTAATAATGCGCATGGGCAGACCAAACCGGCAAATAATGTATTCCCATATGAATTTTCGAATTACAATCACTGTAATAGAAGCTAAGGGTTTAGCTTCAACCCATTTGGTGAAGTAATCGACCGCACCAATGATGAACTTTACTGCGCCGGGCACATCTGGAAATGGTCCAACTAAATCAATGGCCCATTGTTGAAAAGGCCAAGCTGTTGTGACGGGTACCAAAAGATTCTTTGGGCGCAACGTTTTAGGGGCATGCCTTTGGCAGGACATGCATTTGCGCAAGATCTCCACAGCGTCAACGTACATTCCGGGCCAATAATACCCTGTGCTTTTCACTTTGGCTACTACCATGCGCGGCCCAGAATGTATACCACATAGCCCCTCATGAACCCCCCTGACCAGGTACTGTGCATCATGCTTGTTAACACAGCGGAGTGAAGGACCCATGTAAGAGCGTCGGTACAGAATACCGTCAACCATCTCGTAATTGAGGGCTTTGCACCATAACTTACGTGCTTGCGCTTTATCTTCTGGTAATGAACCATGTAACAAATGCATCATTATTGGAGACATCCATGATGGACCTCCTACTTCGACCATTGTTACTTGTCTGAGAGGGACTGGTGGATTACTTAAAACTTCGATACGAACTTCCTTTGCCAAATGTTTGAAACTAGTTGCTGCTAGTTTACTTAGAGCGTCAGCATGTTTGTTTTCGCTTCGCTTTACGTGTGTGACTTTAAATTGTTGGAACTGTGCTATAAGAGCCTTAGCTTGCGCCAAATACAAAGCCATGATATCTCCCTTTGCATCGTACGTCCCAATTACTTGCTCAGCAACTAGCAATGAATCAACATGGGCTTCTAAATTTGTTGCACCCATTTTGATAGCGAGGCGTAAGCCTGCTAGGAAAGCTTCATATTCGGCCTCGTTGTTGGTTCTTTTAAAATCCAACCGAATCGCATATGTGAACTCTGCTCCCTCTGGACTCACTAATCTAAGACCTGCTCCAGCCCCATCACTGTTTGATGCGCCATCTGTAAACAGTGTCCAGGCTCTATTATCTATGAATGAGACTGGGTTTTGAATTGCTTGACACTCTTCAATTTTATCAGCAGGAATTTCAGCGATGAAATCTGCCAGAACTTGGCCTTTGATAGCTGGTCTAGGTTTATAACAGATGTTATAACCCCCCCCCCCAATTCTATTACCCACTTCGCAAGTCGTCCAAAAACATCTGGCTTGGCCAAGACTTGGACAATGTGAAAATTTGTTAAACTGTAATAACATGTCCTGAAAAGTATCTTCGCAGCCTGCGCGAGGCATGGACCAATGTTAAAACTAATTTCTCCATAATTGAATACCGTGTCTCTGGATCATTCAACATCTTGCTGACATAATAAATTGGAGACTGGACTCCTTCGCGTTCTACCAACAAGATAGCACCTACTGCTACCTCTGATGCAGCGAGATATAAGACCATGGGTTCTTTTTCACGAGTAGCAATAAGTGTGGGAAGTTGAACTAAACAATCTTTCATTTGCTAGAAAGCTTGATCAGCTTCAGGAGTCCATGATTGCGTAAGGTTCGAATAAATGGATAAGACTTTGCAACATGATTGGCGAGGAAGCGGTTTAGCGCAGCTAACCTTCCAGCCAAATGTTGCATCTCCTTGATGGTAGTAGGAGAAGACATTTTTTGTATTGCTTCGACCTTCTCAGGATTAACCTTGAAACCGTCTTTGGTTACGATGAAACCCAAAAATTTGTCTTCTTCCATGCCGAAGGAGCATTTGCTTGGATTTAACTTTGAATTTACCTTTCGCAGAGAATCAAAAGTTCATTGGATGTTATCTAACATAGTTTCTTCTGAATTGCTCATAATGATCAAATCATCAATGTAGACTTCCACAGTTTTCCCGATATCGTCTCCAAAAACTGCATCCATCAATCTTTGATAAGTAGCTCCCGCATTGCGAAGGCCAAAAGGCATCTTGGTATAACAAAAAATGCCCTTCTCCGTGCGAAAAGCTGTTTTATCTTCGTCCTCTTTTTTCATCAAGACCTGATGATAACCTTTATAACAATCTAGAAAACATTTCCAGCGAAAGGAAGCTAATGAGTCAACCTTTTTGTCAATCTCGGGAAGAGAATAACAATCTTCCGGACACGCCTTATTTAAATCTTTGAAATCTACGCACATCCGCCATCCGCCATTATGTTTCTTTACCAAGACTGGGTTTGCCACCCAGGTCTGGTATTTGACTCCGCGCAGAATACCAGCATTTAGTAATTCGGTGACTTGTTCATTCATCGCCTCTGTCTTTTCTGACCCGAGGCTGCGCTTTTTCTGTACAATTGGTTCTGCTGATGGAAATACATTCATACAATGTTCCGCAATGTCGCGTGGGATACCGACCATATCGGAAGGTGTCTAGGCTAAAATGTCCTTGTTGCGAAACAATAGTAGTTTAAGTTTTGCGTGAATTTCAATACTGACTGCAGGCCCTAACAAGATTGTTTGCTCGGGATACTTATTGTTGAGTACCCATTTTTCTGGTTCGTTACTTGGCAATGTCTTGACAGCCTTAATAACTGGTTCTTCAATAGACATGATTTCTTTCCGCGCGTAAAGTATAGCTATACCATTTGGTGTTGGAAAACCACAAGCAGCATGTGGAGCGGAGGTAATCATACTAAAATCACGCTGCGCGCGGCGTCCCAATAGTACATCGTGACGGGAATTTGCCGGCATCACCATGAAGTTGACGTTACTCGTTCGAGAACACCTCCCATCAGATAAAGTAACAGGAACAAGAATTTGTCCTAGAGGAAAGACAGACTCATTGCAGAATCCAGTTAACGGGAAATCAACTGGTTCCAGGCGTGCCTTATCCTCAGGATCTAGCTGCTTGAAGCACTGCTCATACATAATATCCATGGAACTACCAGGATCTATAAACATATAATATGTTTGGTAGTGTCCAAAGATACCTGTGATAACCACTGGCCGGTCTTCTTGAGGACCTCCTGGAACGATAGGAAAAATGACTTGCTGCTCGCGCCCTGTGTTGTTTTGAAAGTGTTGAAGGCTACGCTTGCACGACGAGCCTCCTTGAATCATGGAAATGTGCTGTTTCATTTTCTTGTTGCTAGGCCCTTCGTCCCGCGCGTAATTTGTTTAATCTCTTTGCGCACATTCTGGAGTAGACGTGTAAGCTTCCCACTCTTTAATGCTTTTTCAATCTCCGTGCGCAGACTGATGCAGTTATCTGTTTTGTGACCTGTGTCTCTATGATAGTCACAGAACAAATTTGGGTCTTGCCCTTTTTTATTTTTCATTGGTTGTGGCTGCTTGAACTGATAATTCTCAGTGCTGAGAACTTCAACAGGAGATTTCGTCAAGGGAGTCCAATGGCATTCCCTATTCTCTTGTTTAATCGCTTTTTGAGTTGTTATCTTGTTGATTGTTGCACGCGCATCAATTGGTGAATAAGGAGAATACGAATTCTGACTTGACTCTTTCCAATTTCTCTTATACTTGCGACTACCTCTACTCAGGTCTTGCGGACGATTCTGAGGTAGAGGTGGCCTGTTAGAATTCAAGTTGCGCTCAGTCTGGGCGTAGACCTTGGCTGCCGCCATGAGTTTATCCCAGCTCTTTGGAAGGCCAGTTGTACCGGAAAGCACTTTAATCATTTCGTCACACCTTACCGCGTATTTGAACTGCGCGCGTATAAGGTCTTCGTGAACATCTCCAATCTCCAAAACCTCTTTATTGTAACGCGTAATAAAATCTTCAAGGTTCTCATCGTCCCTCCGCCAGATGTTCATTACATCTGAGGAATCGCGCACGTATCGCCTTTGCTGACTGAAGTGTGTAAGAAATTTTTCCTTTAGGTCATTCCAAGAGGAAAGTTTACTTGTAGGCAAATTATCAAACCATAGGCGCGCAACGCCGGTAAGAGTTTGTACAAACAGATGACACCACATTAGCAATGTCCAGCATCCAAGTAACCCTGCACCGTGAAGAGGCGCATGTGATCATCAGGATCGGTTAAACCGTTAAACTTTCCAACGTTGGATGGTAATTTTGCTCGCTCCAACGGAGCCAGTGCTATCTCTCTGGTAAACTTTGATTGTTCAGCTGCTTCGGTTGGGCGATACACCAAATTGTAATCATGCTCAGCTTCTTGATTGTATACTGCACGTACTTTTGTCTTGTAACTAGCATGATCTGTAGATATTCGATTGAAAAATACTTGCACTATCCCCTTCCTCATAGGTCTTATCGAGTTCATCGTGTTGGGTGTCCCGCTTTTGTGAAGACCGTGGGCCCAAACGAGAGTGGACAGATGCACGACGCTGAATGTTTTCTTCTTGCCTTCTATTACCAGAATGAACAGGATCATTCCTATTTTCAGAATATATTTCTGTTCCATCTTCAGACATGTGCGAAGGGGAACGAGCATGATTTTGAGTATTATAACTCAAAATTCGAGGTTCCGGCGAAGCACAGACCTGAGGAGCATTAACCGGAGCTTGAAAAGCTGGAGTTCCGGTTTGGGCACATAGCTGAGCATACATAGCATTTAGAGCCGCTTGAGATTTGATTAACCATGATAATGGAGTCTCTCCAGGTGGTAAAATCGACGTAACATCAACATGAGGAGTAGCCGGTGTTACTGGAATACTCGCATGATCGGGATCATACTGAGCATTAGCTTCACCGGAAGAATCCTCAACTATTTGTCCTTCAATCTGAGGTCCGACAACGACACGACGGATCTCCGATCAAGGACCTTGAAAAGATGATCCATCAGCCATGATGCTGCAGATCTAGGTGAAACAAAACGAAATATGAGAAAAAGAATTGAAATCGGTGGGCGCCAATGAAGAAACCCTAGATCAACTAGACCGGATTCTAAGTAGATCTATTGAATGGGCTCTGCATAAAAGGGTTAATCCTTCGTGTGGTTTCACGATGATGAAGAATGAAACAGTGATCTTCCTCAGCCGTCCAGATGCTGTCATGTGACAATCGGTTATAACCGAAAAGATGCTTGCACGATTGGGTGTTAGTGGCTTCTAGAAGATTTCACAGCTGTTACCCATCTGTTGTTCGCCACGTGTACATTCTGTTACAACAGAAAAGATTCCCTTTGCTTCTGCATCAAGTCAAGGATTTTGCTAAGGGAAAGTTTCTCAGGATTAACTGTTTCCTTGCGCAAGGAGCGCAAGTTAGTTAACTAATCTTCTTTCTTCTCCCTGCTGCTTAGCGCAACGTTTGGTGGATACTTGCTTTGATATAAATATCCGCGCAAGGTTTGTGCATGAAGCATTATCAAATGAGATTGTTCGAGGTTAACTTTAAACCTTGCGCGAGCCCGCGCAAGGTAGTTAAATAAGTATTTATCCAGAGAGATTGTTCAGGCTTTAACTTTGAACCTTGCGCGAGCCCGCTCAAGGTAGTTATATGATCCTTTTCTCTCTTAGATATTTGGCGCAGAGTTCTAATAAATCATATTTTGGCAGAGAAGTCTGCGCGAAGTCTCCTTAGTAATTATTAATGGGTATGGTTTCCTTGATTGGCGCAAGATTTTTGGGACCATACCCTTTCAGTTACGAATGAAAATCGTCCAGAAAAAATTGATCTGCAGGAGCGTATTTTCAGTTGTTTCCACAACTGCTTGCGGTTTTCCATTTGAACAAAAACACCTTTAGTCCCTCAAGTTCCAAGAATGCACATTTAGCCCGAAATTGAGTTCCTGATGTATTTTCGATAAAGGACTTTTGTCCAAAATAACAAATTTCCACCCTGACCTGGCAGCTCGACCCCAGTCAGGGGCTCTGCCCCTTGGATCCCGCTTCTCTCAGGGACGCTGCCCCCTTGGATCCCCCGTTAGTCCCGATGACAATCAAATTAGCGTGCACTCTTATTTGAATGTCACACACAATCTCAAATTACACTAAAATATCCAACAACTAATACCTAAAATGTTGAAATTTTGACGATAGTCTTGCAAGGGATCTGTCATATAGCTAGCCATTTATGACATAACCCACTAATACACCATGACTAAACACAAAGTCAGATGATTTTCTTGGAACCAAACATATCACTCCAAACTTATGCTTGGTCATATATTTTATAGAATAAGAGTTCAAATAATAGTTGTGGTTTATATGAATTTTCTTGGCTTGTATGAGAATTAGAGTTCAAAATGCTAGTATATAAGAAAAATGAGTGCCTTGATGATGGTAGAGTTGATATTCGTATCAATTTGGTGCGACTTTAGCCATAGTTGTGGTTTGATTCCCTAATGCAAGATTGATTTTGTGGATATAAGTTATTAAGAAATTTATGATGACGAAAATATTAAAATTAAAAATATTGATAGACATTAATATTGTGTAGTTTTGATGGATATGTTGTGAATGTTTTTACAATTTCAAGTGTATCAACTATTAGTGAACTCAAATAAAAATGAACGATTGAGCACATGTCGTTCGAGTTAGAGCAAGACTAGCTTATGTTATATTAATTTACATATTTGATTGACTCATTAACTTTCAGTTACATATTATTATGGTATTGATCAGTTTCAAAGTTAGAATTCTTAAACTTCTAACCAAAAGTCACACCATCAATATTTGGAGGAGTTAAGAGTTAATTAGAAATGTTGCTATATGAAAAGCTAACAAAATTAGATCTAGAACTTGTGATGACTTTTGGGCCATTCTGATATCTATTATGGGCCTATGGCACATGAGTCTACCAAAGGTACTAGCACACGAGTAGAGTTGCACAAAAAAAAAACCGTACGTGAAATCAGACCCGGTAAAAAACCCGAAACCAGTATACACAATATCAGAACCGACTCTATCCATAGGTATAGACAAGGTATGCATTTTGATCTCAATACCTGGAACCGATTAATACCGGAAACCGAACAAGAACTGGAACCGGTTATACTCGCCTACACCTGATACATGATTCTAATATTTATCTTTTAAATTTATGTTAATGCATTTATTTTAATTTTTTATTATACAATGCATATTTAATAATAATAAACAAAAATGTGTGAAAATAGGGTAATAAATATGCAATAGAGTATTAAAAAACCTTAAAATAGAGTACTAAAAAAACTCGGAAATATGGTATAGAAAAACCTGAAAGTTGGGTGTTTTAATACCCGATTTCTTAAGAACCGGAATTGAACCATACCCGGAACCGGGCACATAAGGTATGGTTTTTTGGTCAAATAACCAGAAGCGGAACCGAACCGGTTATAGCAATAACCGGTTTCAACCCTTAAAATGAGAAACTGAACCGTTTTCATAACCGAAACCGGTTATTATAAATACTCGAATTGTGCACAGTTTACTTAGAAAAAAAATACAGTCGAAGCTCTTATATGCTAAATATACTGGTTTTTAAAAAAATGTAATGACATTTTCTCCTAATTTGTAATACATTTTTTTACTTAAACTTTACTAATTTTGTATGTTTGATTGTAGGTTGTGATTAATTAGTTTGAATAATCTTACTTAGAGTGAGTATAATGATGCTTAAAATTACCAACGAATCAAATGTTTCAAATTCAGTCAACATTAATTCTAAGGTAACATGTTATTTAAGTATTACCAGAAATTTTTAATTTGTTAATTTAAATTATTAATTACCAGAAAACTTTAATTTGTTAATTTAAATTATCAAGAGCAATAATAAAATCTGTCATTTTTGAAGGCTTTTGTGGTGACCAAAGATGGTACAATAGGTTTACACGAAGTGATCCACATTTGTTAGGTGTGGACAAACACTAAACAATTAATTTCTAAAAAAGAAATAATTAAAACTGAAATATAACCTTATCTTGATAAGGATTCTATGTTTAATTTACTCCTTTTATAACCACAATAATTTAAACCCATGTGATTTTTGTGTTGTTAATATAATTACTTTAGGGATGTTAAGTCAGCATTTGAAAATTAATAAAAATGACAAATCATCTTGTTTGATTAAAAAAAGAGACATAATGAAAATGCTATTTACAGATACAATAAACTAATTATATAAACAAAAGAATAATGTCTCATATAGATCAAAATGTGGTTATTATAAACCTTTAACCCAATTGAAAAGTATCAGCCTAACGTAGTCTTCCCACAAATCAAACGAATATACCAATAATTGTCCCTTAACCCAACTCAAATTCTTAATAATCCCCTAATTTTTTTCCACATTTACACTAAGGCCCTATAACTTTATTCAAGCTTTAAATCTGGATGTTACATCATCTAAACTTGGATAACAGAATTTGAACATAAACAAGAAAAATCGAAGCCCGAGATATATGGGATGGGCATTAGGATATAAAATCGAGTATAGATTAGTTTTATAATTTTGGAATATTAGATTTTAATAATCCTAACTATTCGCCGAAGCCCGCTAACAGTCTCAACTTAAAAAATAACCACTGGCAGTCCCAACTATTGACATATTGGCGACCAATGGACCCTAACTAACAGAACGCTAACGCCGTTAGTATCTAGTCGCCGGAAAAAACGTTTTTGGCCGGAAAACTTATTTTTAGCCGAAATACTCAACGTTTCGTTCCAAACTTCTTTGTAACCTTATTACGGACCTTTAGAAACATTTTTCTAGTAAAAACCCCAATTATTTAAGTCGCCGAAAAACTCTTTTTTTTTTCGCCGGAAAACTTTTTTTTGGCCGGAAAACTCAACTTTTTGGCCGAAAAAATTAACATTTTTGTCCCAAACCTCTTTGTAACTCTAGATCGGATCTTTAGAAAACTTTTTCTGGCAAAAAACGGTTTTCCGGTGACCGGAGACTAACGACGTTAGCGTTCTGTTAGTCAGGATCCATTGCTGGCCAATATGTCAATAGTTGGGACTGTCAGTGGTTATTTTTAAAGTTGGGACTGTTGGCGGCCAACGACGAATAGTTGGGATTATTAAAATCCAATATTCCTATAATTTTTGACATGCTTGAAATGAGAATAGGGTTAGGTGATGCCATGGAGATTACCTGAATATATTATTATATAATCTTTTTAAAAAAAAGTAATAGATAGTATATTGAAGTTGGTAGAAACTTAAAATTATTCAAATTGTAGAATTGTTAGAAGTATAGTAAATTCAAGTAATGAGTGCAATGTCATGATTTTGGTAATGGGCCCAACAATAGGTACTTTTACTACATAACATCATAAACAAGTGTACCTGATACCATGAGTATTTAGTAATCGGTTGCTGATGGGAATTAGACGTGTTTTTATAACCAACTATTGACTATGATTATCAAAACTCGTCGCATCCTCGATCCATCACCGTCCATAAACTCTAAACGAGCCAAACAATTGACAAGTTATTAAGTTATAAACAGGCTAAACATGTCCTAAACGTGTTGGCATATTATACCTAATAGGTTAAACAAGTTAACCTTACAATATATATTTTTTCATACTAACTTTAAACGTGTTAAACAGACAAACATTTTAAATAAACAAACTAAACGTGTAAACTAGAACAACACAGACTTGTTTACTTGTTCACCGCTTACTTTAAACAAAACATGTTTCTTTCTTCAATCAAACATCAATCTTTTGTGGAGTCTAGCTTTCAACAAGTCATCTAGAGACATCAAAACGTTCTAGTACGAGTCAAAACATTTGGTCTCAAGAAAACGAGTAAGCAATAATATCCATAAAAAGATCCAACAATGGATTTCTGTACACATTTTGTCTGGTCTGCTTCCTCAACGCTTCCTCCACCCCCCCACCCCCTCCCCCCACCCCCCCCCCCCCCCCCCCCCCCTACTTTTTACAATTTACACACTCAGATGTCTGAACGCGACAACATAACGAATCGCACTCTTTTATGCGCGTGTTAAACATTTCTTCCAGATCCAAACACAACTAATAATACGTTAACTATAAGATCAGATCTGCCCACAAGATTCTATCAATTGGCTTTCCACAATGATATGATATTAGAGTTCTTACTGATCCAGTTCAATTGGGTACTTTTTTGGGTATTTTAACCTTGAATTATAGGGAAAATGGTTAATTTATTATGGTTACTAGAAGATTTTGAGTTTATTTGAAGTGGATTTGTGGGAAAATTGGGAATTTGGTAGAGGTGGAAGGTTGCTTATGCTAATGCCTACCAAGTGTTCGACGAAATTCCGCTGAGGGTTTAAGGGCTTTTTGTGTTTGGTGTGAAGAAGGTATGCAGCTTTTTAGATTTTGTGTTTATTGCTAGTGATTGGTTCTTTACTTTCTTGCTATTTAGAGTAATTAATGATTTCCTTTTATGTACTTTTTACTTAGATTTTTTTCAGCTAAAATTAGCAGTTTATGATTATGCTTTATATGATTTAGTTCTTTTATTGTTTTTACTGTTTTAAATGATTCATAATTGTTTATGGAATGTTTAAATTCTTTAGCTTGTATTGTGGGTTGGATGATTTTTGATCTTGTTGTAGGATACATGAGGTAGTGATTGATTCTGTTGTATTTTAATGTTATCTATGTTACCATTTTGTAGAATAATGGCAACACCAGTTGAACCACCAAACGGTGTCGGAACAGAAGGAAAACGCTATTTTTCTATGTGGCAGGCATTGTTCGAAATCGATACACATCAAGCCCATTGGCAGAGTGCTCGTCTGTTAACCGTGAAACGAACGAAAAGGTTGCGATAAAGAAGATTCATAACGCTTTTGATAACCGGATTGACGCTCTAAGGACTTTACGTGAACTTAAACTTCTTCGCCATCTTAGGCATGAAAACGTTATTGCTTTGAAAGATGTCATGGTGCCTGTCCACAGAAGAAGTTTTAAGGATGTTTATTTGGTTTATGAGCTTATGGATACCGATTTGCATCAGATTATTAAATCATCGCAGGCGCTTACAAATGACCACTGCCAGTATTTCCTCTTTCAGGTATGTTGGTTCATGGGGTAGATGTAGGGGTGTAAACGAGCCGGGCCGAGCCCGAGCTTGACTCATCATGTTTTTATGAAGCTCGAGTTCGGCTCGGTTCGAGCCTACTTATTTGAGCTCAAGTTTGGCTCGGGAGTAAAACCCAAAGCTCGAGCTATTTTGAGAACAACCTCAGACGAGCTAAAAACTCGGCTCGAGCTTGCTTCAATATCTCTTAAATGAGACAAAGCTTAGCTCGAGCTCGGCTCGCCAATGTTATCATCATTATTATTATATTATATATAAAATAAATAAATTTTTGTTTGGGCTCGTTTAGGCTCGCGAGCCTAAACGAGCTTTGTATTTCAAGCTCGAGCTCGGGCTCGATAACTAAACGAGCTCTATTTCAGGCTCGAGCTCGGGCTCGTTAAAGCTCGGCTCGTTCGAGCTTTTAACCGAGCCGATAACGATTAGCTCTCGAGCCTCTGGGCTTGTTTACACCCCTAGATAGATGTTTAAGTGTTTGACAAATTCTTATTATTCAAAATATTTATGGATAAAATGAAAAAAATATATGTGAGCATTATGTGAAATGAATAGGGGATTTTGGTTTATCTTTACACTCTCAAATTAGGGTAAAAAGGGTAAATAGGGGATTTTGGTTTATCTTTACACTCTCAGTTGCCATATTCAACATTCATAAGCAGAATCAGTTTATCCTAATATTTAAAATAAGTTGTAACATTTTCAATTCATATTAGTTAGTAGGGGTGAGCAGGACACCACAAAAACCAAACCGAAACCGAAAAAAAAACAATTTAACCGAACCGAAAAAAAAACCAAACTTCACAAAAAACCAAAATAAAAAAAAAACTGAACCGAAATTTACGGTTTGTTTACGATTTTGCATTTTATGAAAACCAAAAAAAAAAACGAACCGATAACCCAAAAAATCATTTCTTTTATTTTGTTAATATATTGATTTAGGAACTATTAGTTTTATTCTTGATTGTTAAGTATATATAATAAAAACATTAACATGTTTATTATTTGAAATGAATTATACATTGACTACAAGAAATAACAAAATTTAACACAAAAATAAAATGATTTTCAAAGTATTAAAAAAGAAAATGTCCTTAATAAAAACTTTGGAGAACCATAAAAATAGATTAGAAAGTTAGGTTTATGTGAACAATATCAATTAAAAAGGTTAAACATAACTTAAATTTAAATTATTAAGAAAGATTCTTAAATTTTGGATTATACTTCTTACTTTTGAATCTTACGCAATTTTGTTTAAAAAATCGAGAGTTCGTAATTTTGTGAATTTTGAAAATAACACGAATTTATTTCTTAGTTGTTGCGCGGGCTGAAGTATCTCCACTCAGCAAACATTCTCCACCGTGACTTAAAGCCCGGAAACTTATTAATAAACACAAATTATGACCTAAAAATATGTGATTTCAGGATCGCACGAACCAGAAGTGGTAAAGATCAGTTCATGACAGAGTACGTGGTGACCTGTTGGTACCGGGCCCCAGAGCTTCTTCTATGCTGTGACGATTACGGTACCTCAATTGACGTTTGGTCTGTCGGGTGCATCTTCGCTGAACTTCTCGGTAGAAAACCGTTGTTTCCTGGTACAGAATGTCTTAACCAGTTACGATTAATTATAAACATTCTCGGAAGCCAAAGAGAAGAGGAAATTGAATTTATCGACAACCCGAAAGCTAGAAAGTTCATAAAGTCGTTACCTTTTACACAAGGGACTCCGTTTCTCGACTGTATCCTCACGCGCATCCGTTGGCGGCTGATTTATTGCAAAAGATGCTCGTTTTTGATCCTTCGAAGAGGATTAGTGTGACGGAAGCACTTAACCATCCTTACATGTCATCACTTTATGACCCGAGATGTGATCCACCAGTTGACGCTCCATTGGATATGGATATAGACGAGGATTTAGGGGAAGACGTTATAAGAGAACGATGAGGAAAGAGATGCTTCATTATCATCCTGAAGTCGCTGCTACGTCTGAATGATAGGTAATATTTCTCACTACCCTTGTATTTTCAACATTTCAGGTTTGGTCTATCTTTTTATTTTGGTCTTTCAGTCGAAATAAGTACCATAAATGTATTATGTTTTATAAACAATTTGATTCCACGAGCTTGTTATAGGCTCTGTTGTATATACGCGTGTTGTTTCACTTTCTTTCATCCAAGAGTAATGCTTCTTGGATTTTTGTCATTGTTGTACTTGTAAACGAGTTATAACTACTTTGAGGATGATTAAATGCTTGTTATTCGCAATAATGTTCTGAATTTTGTATGTTTTGAGATAAAGATTTATGGGGTGTGCTTGAAATAATATATTGTGTTGCATGACTATAATTTTCAAAAAAAAATGGATTTTATGTATTGTGTTGCTGGGAATAGTGGGACTAATCCCCAAGCGGCTGTTTGTTTACCTCCCCTCTTAATGGTTTAGACCTCTTACTGATTAAACACTTAATGATTCAGACTATTTGTTTCGCAAGCAGATGTCTGAATGGTTCAGACATTTGCCTCTGAATGGTTAAGCATTATACTAAGTCTGAATGGTTAAGACTTCTACTTTGAATTGGTCAGACATTTGTCTTTGAACGATTAAGCATTATACTGGCTCTTAATGGTTCAGACCTTTTACTGATTCAGCACTTAATGGTTCAGACCTCTTACTAGTTCAGCACTTAACCATTCAGAAGCTGCTAAACAGCCCTTAATATGCAAACATTTTATCTTTTACTTTTTTCTATATGGGATTGAGTTTGCACCCAACAATATATGGTGACCTGTTCACATTGCGACGTGGGTTCCCGAGAACCCACAAAACAAGACTGGATCCGCCACTGAAACCTCAGTCAGTGACATGCTCGGGTAACATAATACTTAAATACACCACACTTCTATGTGCCACATCATAACTTATGTAATAGGACATGCTATTACGAGTACAAGTCAAAGTCAAAGTAACTTATGTAGCTTAGAAATGTATCAAGTTCAAATATTAGGTGATGCATATTATAATATCAAGCGAGTATCAAACGTCACGTCGGATCAAGTGATCAATCATTGTAGATGTGTAAGAATTGGTATCTTGAGTAGTAGATTAGGAAAGATGTAATAGAATAAGATTGTATGATAAGTTAACGCCACTTTTGTCGTGTTTTAGTATGGTGATTAACAATGATTAAGTTGTTAGAATGATTACAATTTATGTTCAAATGGTTTCAGTATCTTTGTTATTCAAAATTCACCCTATATCTTACCAAATAAGAACATGACAAAATCACTTAACCATTTTCAATAGGACAATTTAAAATAAACATTTAACTTTATTTTTTAAATTTCGTAAGTAAATAATTATTAAGCCGATTATGTAGTTTCTAAAGTTTCTGAAATAGGGCTGTTCACGAGCCTAGATCCGAGCATTTTTTTGAACGACCGTCGAGCGAGTATCAAGCGTCGCAGAACAAAAAAAGAAAGTGACGATGGAGGTGCTAGTTATCAGAATAAATGTAATTTTCGTCCATTTAGAACACAAGTAAAAATTTAACAAATAACTAGGAATACAAAACACTCAACTAGTTTTATCGAGATTAAATGAGTGGGAAGATAAATAATCGACCGATTGAAGCATACACTTGTTCTATTGAAATTTTGAAATTAAATGAACCGAATGAAGCAGAAACCCTGGCGAGTGGCAATGGAGAAATCGAATAATGATGGCAAATGGAGGGTTTCGATTAGGATCTTGTACTTCTGAATCGAATGGCGGGTTGACACTTGAGTATTGTTTCAGTATTTGAATTTTTGACTCAATTACTCAAATAGACATTTAAGTATTAGACAATGGACTATTCGTATTGAACTTCAATTCTAATTACTTAAATGAGCTTGATTTGGATCTTGGACCAAACATTGTTAATGTAGGCCTCTAGACTCTAGTCATTTCATTAAAATTACACACACTCACATATACATATTAAAAAATAAATCGAGCCAACCGATTCGAACCGAACTGAGCAGACCTATGCTCGTGCTCAGTTCTTTTACAAACCGAACCGATCTGAACCGAGCATTTTTTTTTCATTCGAGCTAAATCGAACGAGCAAATTCCGAGCATTTTTCGAGTGAGCGTCGAGCACTGAGCAATTTGAACAGCCCTACTCCCAAACTAATTGAACTCTAACCCAATTAGGTGACGTCAGATGCCACGTCACTAAACAAGTGCCACATCAAATGCACATCATCAAAAAAGTCACGCCAGATGCCACGTCGACAAAAAATGCATCAGATGCCACGTCACTAAACACGTGCCACATTAGCAAAAAGAATACTAACTGGGTAAGGGTTCGGTTAGTTTGGGAATGCCTGAAGAAAATAAGTTGTAAGATGGGAGTGACATGATACAATATATAAGTTGGGGGTGTTATCGGCCAAATAGTGAAAGTTGATATTATCTAAATGCAATATATTTGTAGGGTAGTATACTAATTCTTTTATGAAAGCTATCGTATACTAATTCATTTATGAAAGTTTTATGGCCGAGTAGTGAAAGTTGATGTTATCAAAATCCAATATATTTGTAGGATAGTATACTAATTCTTTTATGAAAGTTATAGTATGCTAATTCATTTATGAAAGTTTTACAAAATATTTAGTTGACATAATTCATAAAATTTATATTTATAACTAATTGTTTAGTTTATTTATATAATTAAATTAAGTTTCAAAGATCAAACTCCTGATACAAAACGTAATGAGGGGACGGATCACGGATGTTACAAGTGGTATCAACTATCAAATCCACTTCTGTTTTGTTTAGGATGTTGGGGGCAAAGCTCATCGAAGACGATGAATTCGTAAGGGGTGGTTGTGACACCTTAGGTGAATCACTCATCGTTAAAGATAGACACGAGTTGTCGATAGCAAGATAACTACACAATTAAGCGTATTGCGCCGGTGAACTTCTAGTTTAGTGATCGCGCCTTAGTTATCCTCTCGAGTTCGATTCTTGATATATATTTTACACATAATGAACCGATTCGACTCGATAAATCATAAAAATCATTCATATTTCAACATGTTAACAGATTACATACTAGTTCAATAACAGCCATTAGGTTTTTAATCATAAACATACACATTATCTAGATATCATTAGTTAACCCTTCTGCAGTTCTTCCTTACTTCACCCTTGTTACCGGTAACCAGACGGATATTTCCCATTTTAACCATGGATCGTGCGAAATGGTTAAAGAAAAGGGTGTGATCATCAGCAAAAGCCTTCACTAACTGCATAGTTTTTCCAAGGTTCCCAGACAAAAGCACTTGGTCTGAAGTAAGAAGACCTTTTCCAGACATGATGAGCTTGAAATACGTGTTGTCGAATGTTATGGGTGATGCAAGATCTAGCGGTGAAATGTTGTTGTCACCGCCGGATTTTGGGCACACGCCTTTCAAGTCATGGTAGTAGCTTCTTTCTAGAGTTGAGTCGGGTTGGTTGTTTCCGTTTTGATTGTATAGTCGTTGCTTAAACGTCGTGCATCTCGCCATCCCTAATGTATGAGCTCCTGCACGAAAATTCATATAAAAAACATAGCTTTTATATGCGCTAATTGCACTATATAAAAAGAAAGCATTTTAACGCGTTATTTTCATAAAATAACTAACCAGAAAGTGAGACTAGATCAACTTCATTAAGACCTTGGCGTCGAAAAAATGTTACAAGATTTTGAATCGTCGAATTCGGTGGAGGAATGTTTTTGTTCGATCCGTTAAGACTTGCTTTTCTTGAGTCGCGTCTTCCTAATGGTAGTTCCCAATTCGGTCCACCACTCTGGTATATTTTTGACAGTTAAATTAGTTGATTCTTGAAACGAAAAGAGTATTATAGTCAATAAAAATATGTTATTAGTGCTTACTAGAACAGTGGAGCCTCGAGCGGCAAGGGCAAGGATGTCCGCACAAGAAACCGTCTGTGGACAAGCTTGTTCGAGTTTAGCTTTGATCTCATCAATCACTTCAAACCCGCGAATAGAATTCTTGTTTGGGACGGATTTCTTTTCGCTAGTAAATGTTGGATGATCATCCAACAGCACAGATGCATCACATCCCTGAAAGATCATAAAACTTTACAGCGTCTATCGCGATAAAACATGTTTAAAAAGTAATAAAAACTAATTAACCTGAACAAAACAGTCATGAAAATGAAGCCTGATCAAAGAAGCAGCCATTCTCGGGTCCTTGGAGATTGCGGTTTTAAGGACCGACATGACAATATCGTTAGCTTGAGGGCAAGACTGACTGTAAAATCGCGGGGAGAGTCCAGAAAACCTTTGACCGCCAATAGGGCGGCTAACACCACCTCCACCACTACCACCACCGACGCCACGACCACCGTGACCCCGCCCAAAGTTGAAGCCAGGGTAGCCTAAGCCGAAAGTGGAGGATGAGAGTAGAGTTAGTAGTGTGAAAGTGACATATAGAAGTTTGAAAGAAGCCATTGATGTGTAGGTTTTTGTGATTTGATTGCATGAAAGTGGGGAGGTATATATAGAGGTGGATCATGTGCAAAAACCAACTACTAATGTTACCAAATCTTCCAAATTGGGAAGTGGTTTTGGCTAGAGTTTTACCTGCTACAAAACACACATGCATGTGTATGCTATGTTACTATGTCATCATCATTGACCAAATTTGTTAACAAATGGAGTGGATGAATATATTGTTTTCTACATCAGTACAAAGGACAGAAAAACTGAATCTCTTGTACCAAGTCTGTGATGTGTTTTAGGTAATCGAAAGGTAGTAAAAAACGCGTTGTTAGGAACTCGGATCTTGATTTTAACTTTGGACTGATGACTGGATTTTAATAATCCAAATTATAACTCACTGAATGATGACACTCCGAACTTTCACTTTCGCTGCCAAGGGCAATCCCACTAGCATAATTATCATAGAGTTACACTTGACCTCTTCTCGATTTCACTCACGTTATGACTTATGAGCAAAATGGGGAAAAGGTACATTCCTTGCGAGCAAAATTGATGATTATGCGAGTATGATTGCCCTTGATAACGAAAGTGAAAGTTAGGAGTGACACAAAACCAAACATGACACGAACATGATATCATGTCAGACACATCTGAACACAACATATTCACATGAGCACGAACCGTTTAACCTGAAACTCTTCATTTCTTTTTTTCATATAACAACTCTAAAATTACATATTTACGCTAAAAGGTGCAGATGTATACGCAATATTGCGTCATTAGCTGTAAAGCCTGCATACCCTCTAGCCGTCCTGGTAGACCCAAAATACGTCGCATTTAGCTCTAAACATGTTCGTACAATAGACTTGAAATTGACTCATACCCGTTTGAACGAAACGCAAAACCACAAAATTCTTCTTAAATTCGTGTCATGTCAGAAATTACAATCTCTACCGGTCGGGCCCGAGAATAGGCTGGCTGCATATATACCCTGCGGGCTCTAATTTAAGCCAAGATTATGTTTTTATGTCGGACAGAGTTTGGGAGTTTCTAATTATCCTCATTTCCCTAAGCATAGGACAGGGCCAGGCCACAGAATCGAACTTTTTGGCATACCACACTTTTTACTCTTAACTGCATGACAGTTTGGGCAACATCAGTCCATTGGACCACGCCCACTAGCAAAAAAGCCTGCATCACCAAACCACACTCTGACCTGGGTTTCCCCCAAACCAGTCAAGGCCCAAACCGCTTCGGGTTTGGGGGCCCAAACCGATTTGTACACTCTACCCGTCTTTGTAGTCTACAAGTACAATCAGTGGTGCTAGACTCTCATAAGCCACTTATAACTTCCATAATGTATTTAAGCTGCAATCATTTTTAAATAATTAATAAATATAGTGATACGACATTGTAGCTTCGAGATGACAAATATCAATACTATACATCTCCAAACCAAAGTTACAGTAACACTACAATGCTATAAAGCCAAGTCAAAGTCGAAGCATGTGATTACCGGAAGAAACTGTTGGTCTACACAAGCTAAGGTATATACTATATACAGATCGTCTTTAACTCTTCAAGGCTCTGTTGCAAGATATATTATTGCTTCAAGTGTCTTTATAAATTATAACAACATATCATCTTCCAAAGAAACTGGAGACTGCGATACGCATGTTTGTCTCATCGGTGTCAATAGCCTCGCGAAACGAAGAGGGACATGCCCTCTCACCAGTGTCCCGTTTTCTGTGTACTCCTAATAAAATGCAATTTCAAGAAAAGGATTTAAAAAAGTATGTCGGAAATAGTTTTAAAAAAATGTTGACCATAATGCATACTCACAGTTCGTTCGACCATACCGACTTGATGTATGGTGCTGAGGAGTTCTCCTTTATCGAAAGGTACCAAAGCTTCCACCCATACCATACTATCCTGTTTATATATAAATATATATTTTATTCAGAAACTTAAATAAATAAAATATATACAAATAAAGTAAACACCTTCAGTTTCTCCTGTACTGCGTTACAGAATTCGTCCAAACCACTGCCTTTAAGAGCAGATATGCAAATTGTATCTTCAAGATTCTTGGCTTTTTGCTTCAATTCTTCCGGATTGCTAGCCTTATCGACCTGTTTAATAACAGATTCTTAAATTTTAATTCTTCAATAATAAGTACGATAAAAGAAAACTAAACAATATCCAGCTAAGCTTCACCTTGTTCCACACCATCAATTTGGGAATTGAAGAAGCATCTAGTTCTGATAGAACCTTTTCTACTGCATCGATCTGCTGTTCCGCCAGTGGGTGGCTGCAATAAATAGTAATATTTCATTATAATTTGATACGTTTTATACAAAAACACGAATAATGATTGATGTGGTGATGGTGATGGTGATGCCTACCTTATATCTATCACGTGCACTAGAAGGGATGACTCTGATATTTCCTCCAGTGTTGCTCGGAATGCGGCAACCTATAACAAGAAGTCAATTGGCAAAAAAACTGGATACGTTTATAACTTAACAAAAAAAATGAAACTCACTAGAGTTGTTGGTAGCTTTTGAATAAATCCGACGGTGTCTGTTAGCAGAAACTCCTTTCCATTCTTCATCTGGAGTAGAATGCATTAACAAGATTTGAAAAATATATATACAAATAATATATAAAATGAAAAAAAAAATTGTAACATAAGGTTTTACCAAAAGAATTCCCAACCTGTACCCTCCTTGTGGTTGGATCAAGTGTTGCAAATAACCGATCCTCAGCAAGAACATCAGCCCCTGTCAACTGATTTAAAAGTGTACTCTTTCCAGCATTCGTGTATCCAACCTATATAAATATAGGCGTGTCAAGCAATTGAAAATACAGAAAAAAAAATTCGGGTAGGTTTTTATTCCTACCAGTGACACAACTGGCACGGGTACTGAAAGACGTCTTGTCCGATATTGCTTTCTATGTTTCCGAACAGATTCCAAATCTTTTCTAAGAACACCAATCTGTCACAGATTAAAAAAAAATTCATGTCACACAAAACACATAAAACTGATTTATATTTAATTAAATATTGTAGAAAAGGTTGCTTACTTGAGTGCGTAAAATACGTTTATCCACTTCAATTTGTTTCTCTCCCATACCTTTGACTTTTCCTCCAGATTGACGTTCAAGATGTGTCCACATCTTTGTTAGTCTTGGTAACTGGTACTCCATTTGTGCCAATGCAACCTGAAAATTAATTTAAATATCAATTTATGATAAAACTTATATATAAAAGATAAATTAAGGTAAATTATATAAGATTACCTGTAGAGAAGCTTCACGTGTTGCTGCTCGCTGGTCGAATATATCAAGAATAAGAGCAGTACGATCACACACTCTAACGTTTCCACCAAATGCCTTTTCCAAATTACGTAATTGACTGCACTTTCATACAAATATAATTATTGGTGAATTAGGTCCTATCTCGAAATCATGATAGTTATAGTTATTGGGTACGCTTGTTCGTTTGTTTGTTTGATTCACGTGTACACAAAACTTATGCAACCTTCCATTTGAGATGCTCAACTTTTGTTTTGTCAATCTTCTAAGGTATTACAACTTTTTTCACTGTTTGATGATTTTTTGGTTTAAAAAATCGTCTAATAGACAAAAAAATTAGTTTGCTACATTTGACCGAGATGAAAAAAAGTTGTGCACATCAAATGGAAAACTTCATGAAGTTCAGTATCTTTACACGCAGCAAAAAAAGATCTCATTTTTAAAGGATTTTTTTGGTTAAAAAAATCGTCAAATAGACAAAAAAAATTAGTTTAATACATTTGACTTACATGAAAAAATAAGTTATATGCATCAAATGGAAAAATTTCACGAAGTTCAGTATCTTTAAATGCATTTTGTACAACAAAAGGTTGATGTGAAAGAAAAACATATTAGCCAAATAGCGATCAACTTTTTTTAATAAATTATCAAATTGATAGTTGCTAATTACTATAATAAAATCAAAATACGCAATGTGTATCATGTTTTGTGCCAATTATGACACATGTCAATGTGTCATTGGCTGCAAGAAGGAAACTTTTGCGCCAATGTCTAATCAGCCAAAAGTGGTTTTAACGCAAAATGGTCCATGTGTCTATCATTGATGATTGACCGAGTTTCCTTTTGTTAAAATTTTTGTAATTGTCAAATTGGAAAACATTTAAAAAATAGCAATGGCTTTTTTGAAATTTTGATATTATATTCAGCCAAAATGGGTAATTTTCCAATATAAATAACATGAATTTAAAAAAATAAAAAAGTTTTGCCAGCTGGCTAATGACTAACCCTGGAGAGAGTTCATCATCAAATATTACAGTCTCGACACCATAAGCATTAATTGCAGCTTTAATTTCTGCAACCTTGCCAGATCCAATATATGTCCTTGGGTTTGGAGTAGATAGTCTGCATCATCAAATATAAAAACAAACTGTCTTAACACACATACATATATGATATGGACATACACATACCAACAAAAGTAATACAATTATTAGAAAAAAATGAAAAATAAATGTTACATACTTTTGATAAGTGGAATCAACAACCATGAGTCCAGCAGTATCAGCTAACTGGGCCAATTCTTTGAGTGATTCTTCAATGGTGAATAACTCCTCGGTTTCATCTTTACGTGCAACACCTACAAGGTAGGCTTTCTCTTCAAAAACCTGATAATGGTAACTAATGTTCAACAAAGAATTGCAGCATGTGCATGGGAAATATTTATATTTATCACATTTGAAACTACTTAATGTTAACTAGTCCGGTTCAGCCTGTTCGGGCAGTTTATGAACACCCCTGCTCTATAGCACCAAAAGACGATAGTTGATGTACTTTACGGGAAAAGCACCTTCCTTTTTTACCCATTTTTAAAGATATAGATTATAAAGTCAAGAAGTGAGCACTTTTTAGCCCATTTTGCATTCATATAAGGTGATAAAACCTCAGGGAATCAACAGTACAGTACATCCAAAGTTAAAATTTAAAAACAACTTTTTCAGTGTCCCAAATAAATGTAAAGTTCCCTTTTACAACAAAGTTTCAAACCAAGATATAACTTTGCTTTAGCTAGGTAGAATACACACAAGAGTTAAAGATGGAAGAAATTAGACATGAAAGTGAATATTAGAGTTCAGCTAAAGGTTCGTGAACCGTTTGGTAAAAAGTCCGTTTACGTTCTTTCAATTAATAAATGAATGAACACGAACAGCATGTTAGTTCACCTGTGTTCGTGGACGTTCGGTAATGCTCTCGTTGATGTCCGTTCATTAATGTTCGTTCGTTTCCTTTCATTCATGTTCGATTATTTACGTTTTGTCATTAACGGTTTCTTATATTCTTTGTTCTTTTAACTTTTAGTTTATTAACCTAACATTTACACATTTTATTTACCTTAACCTTTACACTTGAAACACAATTCAAATTAATATGTGTTCATTTATGTTCGTTTATAAAACGAGCATATGAACACGAACATTATCATTTCCTTAACGAATTAACACGAACTAGAAGTTTCATTCAGTTACGTGTTAACAAACAGTTCATTAAACTGTTTAACTAACTAACTAACTAACATGAAAAAGCTCTGTTCAATTAAGCTCTGATTGTAAATCGAAACAAAATTATCACAAATTCAATCGAAAAACCGATAACCTAAAAACAATTGAAAGCATAAACAAATTTACAAACCTCTCTGCCGTTACGTAGCTTGAACCGACTATTCTCTCCATCCTCTTCACTATCAATCACTTTCTTCTTCACAAACTTCTTCGTCGGAACACTCGCCGGAGCAATTCCGGCGTCCTCCTGCACAACATCCACACCGTCGTCTGTATCCGGCGATTGACTACCAACGGAAACCTCCGTACCGTCATCGGTAGGTGATAAAACTCCGGTTCCGTGTTCTAAAACCCTAATTGACGGATTAAATCGACGGTGACGGTCCTTTCGAACATTATTTTTGTTGTAATAATTTTGTATAGAACTACTGGTTGTGAAATTAGGGTTCCGATTGAGTTCGAATTGGGGGAAGAGAGGGAAAGGTTTAAGTAGTGGATGGAAGCATAAACTCATTATAGTAAATTAATGGAGGATTTGAAGCGATTTTTGGGGTTTTCTTTCAGTTTATCGTCGTCGACAGTTGCAACATCTTAACGATGTTTCTGGAAGATGCATTTGCCCCCCTTGAAGTTTTTGTTATTGTTTTCTATAGCCCCCTTTCTTTGAAACTTATGCATTTTGCACCTTGAAGTTTTTGTTACTGTTTTTTATGCATTTAATTTTGCAAAAGTCTGTTAAAGATCAGTGTAGCATCAGGGGATAGAACATTATATATTGAAAGTTATAAAAGAAAAACATAAATTTGAATTTATTAATGTCACATCATTTTATTTAAATAATAAAAGTTGGGTGGAAATAGAATCACCCTTCAATTATTTGTATAATAAATTATAGAGTGAATTAAGTTTTGTCCTTTGTGTTTGACGAGATTTGTACTTAATGTTTGAGAATGCTGCATGTTATGTCCTTTAGGCCTAACTCAATTAAATTTTTTTTTGCTAAATCATGTAACAAATGGATATTTTAGTCTTCATACCCACTTATTTAAGTGTTTTCCAATAAATAAAACGAAAATCATTTTTAAAACATAACTATATATAGAAGAAACAAATCTTTCTCTCTACTTGTTCACAGCCACCACAAATCATGATTGCCACCACCCTCTGGCGAGCCATTTGATTTTGGCGATTAACAACAACGGTGATGGTGGAGCGATAGTAGAAACGATAGCAATAAGGGATCGCGGATATAATCGATGGTGGCGCTAGGGTTCCGCCATGATAAATAACAGCGACGGTTTAATACTTGGTGGTGAGTGATAGGGATGACAGCCACATCTAGGGATCAGACGTGTTCTTTTGACAAATCAGGTAAACCCCAACCACTAACAATATGTACACTCCACCATCTTCCGTCACGTCAAATCTTCCGTCCACCGTCAACGACCCACATGCCTAACAACGACCACACGCGGGTTTCTACTTTATATAATTCACTCTTTAAAATATATGAATTGTATTTTTATCTTTGCATACTGTAGTAGCAACACGTCACCCTCATTCCAATTAGAGAATAGTAAGGAACATCACTTTGGCATTAGTTTCGTACAATTGTAAACATATTTGGGAACAAATGTAGGTTTAAAAACTCACAAGCCAATACACCAAATGAATTCAAACTTATATCCTATACTAGCAAAGTTCCAAAATTGTTTGTAAATTTTATAAATAATATTAGATTATTGAATAATATAATGATTATTTGGTGATTAATCCGAAATGAATTAGAAATCTCTCAAGTTTTAATTGTGTGTTGGAACTTTAATGTGTGGGAAATTGTGTTTGTCCCATGTTGGTAGAGAGATAAAAGTAAGGATGAAGTATAATGATTATTTGGTGATTAAATTCGAAATGAATGAGAAATCTCTCAAGTTTTAATTGTGTGTTGAAACTTTAATGTGTGAGAAGCTGTGTTTGTCACACGTTGGTGAAGCGATAAAAGTAAGAATGAAGTGTAACACCCTAAATTCAAAATGAATTGAAATCATATTTAATTGCGGAAAAAGTAGGTCCCAAAATTTGTTCAGACTAGTGACATTATATAAACTTGTCTTCATCATTTAGATAGATGAATAACACTACTTAAAAAAAACAATATGATCTAATAAGTTTAGATTCATAACCCATTACTAAACTAAATGACCACTAAAAACTTTACAAGATATAAACTCAACTATGTGATGTTGAGCACTTGATCCTCAACTTTAGAATTCATCCATGAGTTTTACCTATGACATTACAAAACGACATGTTAGTATTAATTAGATATAAGATCATATGATAATCAGACTTGTAAGTTTGAGCTCAAACACCAAAATCTTGAACTTGGAATAATCCCCGACGAAAACTACATCGGGCTCGACGAAGCCTTCGCCGACCTAGCGTAGACAACCCAATGTATTAATGTAACGCGCAACATAGACCAGAAATCCATCATGGTAGCAGCTAACGTCGGTGTGACCTATGCTGAATATAGTGTAGGCTATGCCACCTACGACACTTGTACCCGATATTTGGTTTTTAAAACGAGTCAATCTCGTACTTCTCAAACCTGCTTCTAGTCAACATGATCATTATTAATGGAGTTAAAACTCATAGTTCTAGTCATAATTTTAGCCTTGTTAATAATCCAAACTCTTACCACCAACCACATTATTAACAATCGTTTGCACACATAAGGGTCAAAATCATAATGCCTTAAATGCCACTTAGGTACTGCCAATCTTCATATTTGCAGGGAAGGCATGAGTTCACAACATTGTAGAAATACTTCTCGTTTCATATCGCGTACTGTACATTATACAACAAAGTTGAATCTAAACAATATATAATACTTCTCGTTTCATATCGCGTAATGAGTTCACAACATTGTTATTATATATATATATATATATATCAACCTAGGATCCAATAATCCCAATTACTAGTTATGCTCAGGAACATTTTCCAACCAAGTGTCTCGTATGATAATTTTATATCAAACTAGAGCTTATGGGGCGGATTTATACCTTTCGTATAAACGGTTTCGTATGAGAAAGCAAACTCTTCATGTAACGTGAACCAAAACTATGTTTAGAATTGTGTTTTCCTCTGGAAAAATTCCCTAGCCTCGTAACATCCTTGTAAGACCGTTTAGACAGCCATGCAACCATTCATGTTTCCTGTTTTTTGTTACAACGGATCACAACAAAATTACATATTTCTAGACCTCAGTTGAAAATACAATCACCCAAATTCGAACAGAACCATTTCCAAAATTTTGATGGTTAAAACTGGGATCTATATTTTATATTGAACTGAAATGGAGCTTGCCATGGAGTTTGGGATGTCGAGAAATGGTTCCGGACAAAAAATAAGGGTAGCAGGACCACCATCAGTCGCCACCGGACCACCGTCGGTCACCGGCCACCACACCTCCCTTCTCTCTCCGGTTCCAGCCTTCTTTGTCTCTAAATCCAGAAAAAACAAACATTTTGCAACTAATAAGCCATGAATGACCTTTATACATTCAACTGTGTTAATTAGAATACATTCCCCTTAAGTTTGATTTGTTACAACAATGACCCCTCAAGTTTGGGCGAGTCACAAGATGATGTAACGGTATGCCAGCATATATTACCTGAACCGAACTCGTCATGTTTCCCAACATTATATTAAAAATATAATGTGCTAAAATATATTTTTACTCATCAAATTCTTTAGACTCTTAAAATAAGTCTTTACCGATAGTAAAATATCATATAACAATTTCACCCGAGAATAGGATGTTACATGAAGCAATTGACAAGTTTATCTTGTATAAAGCTGAAGTTGAGAATCAGCTTAACAAGAAAATAAAACGTATGAGAAGTGATAGAGGAGGTGAATATGTTTCTCCATTTTGGGATGTATGTGCAAAAAGTGGCATAATACATGAGTGTACCCCTCCTTATACACCCCAATCAAATGGCATTGCAGAACGAACAAACCGTACACTTAAGGAAATGATGAATGCCATGTTGATAAGTTCTGAGATGAGCCAGGACATGTGGGGGAGGGGGGGCATTTTGTTAGCCAATTTCCTGTTAAATAAAATACCTTTCAAGAATAAGGATGTATCACCTCATGAGTTATGACAAGGACATAAATCATCCTATAAATACTTGAAAGTGTGGGGGTGCTCAGCCAAAGTGATTGTTACACCTCCCAAGGCACTTGGAATAGGGCCCAAACCTGTTGACTGCATTTTCATTAGATATACCAAAAAGTTCGTATCGTTTTCCAATGTTAGAACAAACTCATGTGAGTTCATCGACAATGAATCATGCAAGTTCATCAACAATAGTTGATGACATTGTTTAAGAAGAAACTCAAGAACAATCAGAGGCTGAAGAGGGTGAGGCAAGAAGAAGCAAAAGGGAAAGGACTGAGAAATTCCTTTGGGCATGACTTTTTTACATACATGGTTGAGAGTGAGCCTCAAACCTATCGAGAAACAATCACCTCTTTAGATGGACCTCAATGGAGAGAAGCCATCAAGAGTGAAATTGATTCTATCTTGCAGAGTCATACTTAGGAGCTAGTTGATCTTCCATTAGGGTGCAAGCCATTTGGATATCGATGGATATTAACAAAAAAAAGATGAAAGTTGATGGTTCTGTCGACAAGTATAAGGCAAGGCTTGTGATCAAAGAGTTTAGACAAAAGGAGGGTCTTGACTATTTTGACACATACTCACCGGTGACCAGTGATAACCTCTATTAGATTGGTGATTGCAATTGTAGTTTTGAGGAACTTGGAAATACATCAAATAGATGTAAAAATTGCATTTCTCAATGGGGAACCAGAGGAAGAGATTTACATGGAGCAACCTGGGGGTTTTTCTGCTCCTGGCTAAGAGGGCAAAGCTGTAAACTTGTTAAGTCATTGTATGGCTTGAAGTAAGCTCCAAAAAAATTGTATCAAAATTTTGATCAAGTTATGCTAAACCATGGTTTCAAAATAAATGAGTGCAACAAGTGTGTATATGTGAAGGACATTTCTAAAGGTTATTTGATCTTATGTCTTTACGTAGATGATATGCTAATCACTGAGAGTGATGATAAGATGATGAGATCTACTAAATAAACGTTGAAAGCGAGATTTGACATGAAAGATATGGGTCTACCAGATGTGTTTCTTGGAGTGGAGATCATTAGAACCCAAACTGGTAAAGGTTGAGTCAATCTTATTATGTGGATAAGGTACTTGAGAAGTTCAATCCAGAGGACACGAGTGTAGCTCAAACTCCAATTGATACCTCTTAAAATTTGTCAAAGAATAGAGGTGAGGGTGTTGCTCAATTGGGATACTCAAGGATCATTGGCAGTCTCATGTATCTCATGTCATGTACTTGGCCAGACTTAGCATATGTTATGAGTAGGCTAAGTAGATATACTAGTAATCCTAGCTTTGAGCACTGGAAGAGTATGACGAGATTACAAAGGTATTTGAGATACACGAGGAATTCTGGACTGTACTATGGCCAAAATCCAACTGTTGTGGAAGGATTCAGTGATGCCAACTGTATATTCGATATGACAGCTTCTAGATCTACAAGTGGTTATATCTTTACCCTTGGAGGAGCAGCTATATCTTGGAAGTCGTCCAAACAGACTCTTACAGCTAGATCCACGATGGAATATGAGTTTATTGCATTAGATAAAGCTAGAGAAGAGGCATAGTGGTTACGTCAATTCTTCGAATAGGTTCCAAGATGGCCTAAGCCTGTGACAACTACATACATTGATTGCTAATCAGCTATCAGAAGAGCTCAAAGTGCAATGTATAATAGTAAATCAAGGTACATACGACGTAGGCATAACACAATACAGCAACTGCTCTCAACTGGAGTTATCACGATTAACTATGCGAAGTCAAAGGATAACATTGTGGATCAGCTTACAAAAGGCTTAAGCAGAGAGGCAGTACACAAGTTATCAATGGGTATGGGACTAAAGCCCTTGGAGTAAGTTTGTACAATGGAAAACCTATCCTAGAAGATTAGAGATCCCATAATCTAGGCTCAATACCTTAAGCTTTAATTACGTGTTGTAACTTAATTGTGTGGGAAGTTGTGCTTGTCTTATATTGGTGGAGAGATAATTTTTTGTTGATTTATAATTAGAATTCTCTACAAGAATGTATTCCTATGTGACAAATCACACCTAGTGGTAGCCAGAATGGTGCAAAGCACCCAACACGCGCACGCACCCACGCCCGGGCATAGGACCTGGACAAGGGCAATGGGCGTAATGTGGTGTTTTGGTGGCGCAGTGTGGCTCGACTTAGTGGGTTGGTGTGGTCAACTAGAGATTGTTTGCTTTCCCACATGTCAAGTCATTCAATGTGTCATTGAATTCTAGACTTTATTTTTTCATTGAATTTCGTAATCAAGTGAGACATTTCATGTGGAATTCCAAACAAATCATATACAAAGCTTTGTGCTTTGTTTTAAAGACACATAACACAGAAAATTCGTATGGTTGATACCTCACACACATATACTAATGTTTTCCCTAATTTTTGTGTCCGGCAAGCTCTTGTTTCAGGTACTCTTTCAGTCGCAAGGCTAATCCTGACAGTACAATCTGCTTTGGCTGTTGTACCCTGGGAAGCAGACGGGCTCACCTGGGTGGCCCGAAATCTATTTTAAGGGAAAAGTATTCTTCATGTGCCTCAGACGTCTTTGTTTTCTACTTTTTCTTTATTTCGTTGTATTCTGTTCTTAGTCTGTAACAACCCGACTTTTTGGTTGTTTACATTATTACCGTTTATTTCGTTGTAATCGCGTTGTACTCTGGGATTCGATAATAACAAGGTTAACTATATTTTAAACGCATTTTATCTTGGTTATTTATCGCATTCAAAACGCTTACTATGTACACGCTCAAAGCAAATACAAACTCAATCGCGGTTATTTTCATTATTTTATGTGTTTAGGTGTTACATATGTTGTATGGTTTATGCTCGCTCAAACGCTCTCGCTCACTCGCTTGAACTCGCTTTATCGCGCTAACTCACAACACAACACTTAATGCACTTAACCTAACTAATACAAACGAAAACACCAAACGAAACGGCTAACACGCGGACCACTCGCACGAGGCGCACAAGCCTAGCACGGGGACCCATTCATGTGAGGGAAACCTGGGTCGCACAAAGCCCACTCATACGAATGCCTGGCTCGCACGAGTCATACCTGACTCGCACCAAACACACACTCGTACGAGTGCCTACTCGCACGAGGACTCACTCGTGCAAAGCCTCCTCTCCTGCACTTCTACCTTTCTCCTATAAGTACCATACTTAAGCCTTCGTGTTCTCCTTGCTATCACTCGCACGAAATGCTCTCTACACGCTTATCTCTATTTCCAAGTAAGAAGATTACGTTTTCTACGCGAATCACAACGATTTCCACAAAGATTTTACACGAGATTATCTCCGATTTCACCTAAACTTCTCTATTTACGAAAATCTTCATCTTTTTCATAAAACCTCCTGATTTTACCCCGGATTCACACTTAATAAACGAGTATGTTTGAGGTAGCTTTGGCCTCTCAAGATTAGAAACCTTGTTGTTTCAAACTCACCAAGTGTTGGTCCTGAGAAAACTGTTTAAAGACTCGATTTCTACACAAAAACGGACAAAACCGACATATGTTTCGTTCGCTAGATAGTGGGACGAAGCGGTGTCAAAACCGTCGTGAAAAGGATTCAAAAATTACATCTGTTTCAGGCAAAAACTCAGTTCCGGTTGCACGAAGACGTAAGAACAGTCACTTGTGCAAACTGGACTGGCTCGCATGAACCACTTTGGGTTCGTACGACCCAGTCCGAGTTTCAATAAGAGATTAGCTCACTCTAAAGACCACTCCGGCTCAAGGTTCGATCAGTAGCCTAAGGCTGGAGGGATGAACACTCGATTTCCTGAAGGACGATGCGAAAACACTCGATTTTTGGACAACGAAAGAACAAGTCACTCGCACGAGCATTGATCGTACGAGGGGTGACTCGCACGAGGGTGATGCCTCGTGCGAGTGAAGCCTCGTGCGACCCATCTGTTTGTCCCGCACCACTCTCCGTTCAACCGTTCAGCACTATGGAAGACTGATGCACTTCTGTTTCTACGCGCAGTCTGACCCGACGCTCTTTCCCACTCCATCTCGCTCGTGACTCGCTGTTAAGCACTCACTGTGAGTACACTTGACCCCTATTTGCTTTAACGCACTCTTGGGCGTTACTTACGTTCTCTATCAATCGATCACTACACACAACGCTAAAACGCTTTAAACGCAAACCGCTCTCGCATGACTATACGTGAAACGCTGAACTGCTATGTGTTATTTGTATGCCTTAAGAGTTTCCTGCCACCCTTAATATGATAGCAGCTATAGGTTGACCCGCCACCCGTAGGTTCGGGGGTTGTTAAGGTTCAATTTACTTTTCTGTTTACGTGCACGGCCATTTCGGTGGACACATATCGCGCATACTCACTCGCGGTCTAATTGGTTATTTGGTTTCGGTGTTGTGACATATATGTTCACATGACTACGTTAGTGCATGCTGGTTTCGCTAAACGCTTTGTTACTATTACTATGCTAAACCTGTGTACTCACCTTTACTTTTTGTATTGACTCTTATTTTAACGTATGTGACAGGTTGATGGATCGTTATGTGCTGCAATTGGATTAGGCCCTTTAGATACACGCTTATCTAGTTGTTCACTTTGTTTTATTGCTTGAGACCAATGTAATTCATTTCGGATAAGCTGTTTGAATGTTTGTTTAATTTTATGGGAAATTGAACTTAATTAATATGGTCACAAGTTAGCCGTTATGGATCTCTCGAGCAATTGCTTCGCTTAGTGCCACATCTCGATGATTCCGCCATCGGTTGGGGTGTGACATAGTCGTTGTTTACATTTTGTATTGTATTTTGTTTCAGTTTGGTTCGGTTCTTGTTTATGTACTGTAATCCGAATATTGATTAATAAAACTGTTAGTTTTATTATATTTCTTGGAAGGTTGTACTACATCAAGGCAATACACTAATAATCTAAAAAGTTGAAAATCCATCATAAATGAAAATGACACCTCAAATACATCATGTAGCACTTGCCAAAAAACTGAGATGCTTGTAGATCCATTAATGCAAAACTTATTTGTTACCCTTTGTAGATCCATTAATGTAAAACTTATTTGTTACCCTTTTGAGGTCAGAAAGATCAACTTAAGGACAGTTCATTAACTTAACTTAATGACACAAGCAAGCATTCATTGACTGCAAAAACACTTCAAACAATCACAGAATTCAACACTGATACAACCTTCATTCTTCACGTTCTGTGATCTGTGACACCTTTCTACCGTATCACAAATTTGAACCCTCGCTTGAATCTGCAAATTCTTCTTTGTACATTTCCTCTATCATCGGCTTCCATAGTCGAACGCGAGCATTAATGAACCAATTCGACACCTAAAACACCCTTAACAACATTAAAAAACAAGAATATACTCAAATGCATATCAATGAGTTTTTACAATAGAAATTAATTACTTGGTTCTTTGACAAGCCTGTTTGTGATGCCAACATAAGTTTTTCAGTGTCATTCGGGTACCTGTCACCAATTACAAGAGCCAATTAAAGAATGCATAGGTATTTAAAGATGTCAAACGGGTTGAAAGTCGTCACCAATGTTATATGATATATACCAACCAACCCGTTTTGACCCGATACTCAACCCGACCAAGTTGTATTTGTAATGCTTGCTTATAATAATTTTCACTTTTTGGTACAGCCCATTTTGACCCATGCCCATTATATCCAAATCAGTTTTGACCCAAACAAAAATGACCATCTTTTAGACGCCGTCACCAATGTTATATGATATATACCAACCAACCCGTTTTGACCCGATATTCAACCCGACCAAGTTATATTTGTAATGCTTGCTTGCCCATTTTGACCCATGCCCATTAGATCAAAATCAGTTTTGACCCGAACAAAAATGACCATCTTTTAGACATACGGATGGAGGAAGTGCTCGAAGAGCCAGGACCGTAGGATCATGACAGAAGTCTCGGGTAAACCCCTAATGGGCCTCCAAGTTTGTCTCGGGCAAGCAATCATTCCAAGCTGTTGAAGGGCAATCCTGCTGTGTCTATTGGTTTCTTTATCAAACAAACTGAGCTGCGAAAAACCCGTGTTGATTTTTGGCAAATCTTGCATGATTTTCTTTCGGGTCGCGTAAATTTGCGACAAGACCGCTACTTTTAAGCTCGAAAAGTGACCCGACATCGCATTTAGTGCTAATGCAGTGTATGATTTCCCTGATCCTAAACCTGCATTTAACTCAAATGAAGAAACCACCTCCTCTAGTTGCTGATAATATTGCTCATATCTTCTCTCAACCTGAAAATTAACCCAAAAATACAGTTAATTAACTGTCATTAAGGTATTAGATCATGGGTTTATAAACAAGGAAGGGTTCGGAGCATAATGCATTCTTTGCAAGAAAAAGAAACAAAATAAATTATTCATTCTTTCAATGTTAAAAATTTTAAAATATAAAAAAATGGTTGAAATACAATATTTATTCGTAACATTCATTTATTAATAAAATTATCTCCTACGTATGTGTAGGTAAACGTTTAAAAGTTTAAAAAACATACGAATAATTTAAATGTGAGAAGTAAAAAAGTTTTAAAAAAAAATATGAACCATTGATAAAATAACCATTTAACAATTTAGGTTTGTTTTTTTTTCAGTAATTTAGTTTTTTTTAAACAAATCTCACACTAATAAACATTACCTCTTCTAATAAAGAAATGAGCTTTGCTAATGTAGCTTGAAGTTCTTGCTTCTCCATAGACAACCCACCATTACTACATAACTCCATTTTCAACTCAGAACATAATCTTAAGGACCCATGTTGATCAGAACCTGACAACTTATGAACATAAGACTTGTTGACTGACTCAAGATCCTTCCCATTGACTCTAACAATCTCTTCAAGTAAAGATTGAGTTGGTTTCAAGTATCTTGAATTACATATTGATGATGAGAGTGAATCAGCCCCATAATATGTGTAAGACCCTTGATTGATTGAAGATGAGGAAGATGAATAAGGTGAAGGGTCAAAAGATTTTCTTGTTTTGATCTCTTGCAAATCTTGTTGTTCAGAAGGTATGTAACATCTTGAAGATGGATACAACAAGCTAGAGCCTAAAGAGAGTGAAAGCTTTTGACTTTGACTTTGATGGTGTTGGTTGACTTGTGGGTCATCAGAGATTGGTTGAGGTTGAATGAGGTTGATGGAGGGAAGGATGTTTAGAGATTGAGGTGGGTATGGTTCAAGATTTCTTAAGTCAACTCCATAAGTGTTGAAAGGTTGACTTTCATAGTGTGTTGGGTTTGAAATGAGGAATTGGTGAATGTTGTTGTTGGGGTTTGAAGGGGAATCTGGTGCCACCATGATCAGTAAAGAGAGTTCAAGATTGAAGAATAAGGGATTTTAACAACACCCAAGTGTTAAAGATGCAATTTTGACTTGTGGGTTTGACTATTAGTCAAAGTTTGGAGGATCAAAAGGAAGCAACTTTGGGATTTATAGAAGTATGCAAAATGTGGAAAGCCGAGACAATCAGTTTTAGAGTTCCTAAACATGCCTTCACATTTTGCAAACATGCCTCAACTTTGGTTAAAATGTTGCTACATTTATCCAAAAAAGAAAAAAATTCTGTTTCTCTCTCTCTCTTTGTTTCTCTCTCTAGAAAGGTGTAATGAGAAGCCACTGAAATCTTGCAAGCTATAGACCTCTGCAAGATCTATACAAAGCAACAAAAGCTAAAAGATGAGCTAAAAATCAAGTGAAAATTTTGTAAAAAGACATGATTTGCATAGAATAGATGGTCCCCTACTTCTTTCCCTGACTACAAAACAACAACAAAAGCACCAGCAGCTTTTTAAATTTGCCTGCTGGCTAACTACAAATTTCTTTGGGGGACTAAAAAAATCAAAATAGGAGTGAAGGTGGGCTATCTTGTACCCTCATTTATGTTTTTGAACTTGTCTCTAGAGTTGTAAAGAATATTTAGCCCTCTTTCAATGAAAAAGACAGTCTTGTAAGCCGGCAACTCACGTGACACGCCATGCGATCATAAACGATAACAAACCTTTTAAGAAATAAAGGCGATTATGCGAATGCGAAAGCCGAAAGAACTTGTTGGTGTGCTGATAAGATTGATTGATGTAGAATATTGTGTAAATTTTGTTCTTTTTGGCTTGCTTCATTAGTCAATTGTCTGATTTTATATAATATGTTTTGATAAGATCTCTTTGGCCCACTGGTTGATTAAAGTGTCTGGACAATCTTTATATTCTCAGTTAATTCCATTTGGAAACCACACTCTACCTCTACCCCCTCTCTCTCTCTCTCTTAAGACAGTGAAACTGATCCCTTCAAAGGAGTCTGAATCTTTGGTCCGACACACTTGTGAATATTTACATGCATGCAGTATGCTAAAATCAAAATGTTGACTGTGTATTATTGTTTTCAAATGATTATTGGACCAAAAGAATCGGAGTAAGAAAATCTATATAATATGTTGATAAGGTTAGTGGTAGGACTGCAAATGAACCAAACGTTTGCCGAACAGTTCGTGAACCGTTTGGCGGGAAGTTCGTTTGTGTTCGTTCGTTTAATAAATGAACGAACACATACAATAAATTTCGTTCGTTTAGTTAAACAAACGAACATGAACATATGCCGTGTTCGTTCGTTTATGTTCGTGGACGTTCGGTAAGGTGTTCGTTTATGTTTGTTTATGTTCATTTCGATTTCTTTGTTTGTTTGCGATAGTTTATTAGGGATATTAAGAATTATTTTATTACTTAATACATCAAAATTAGCACTGATATATTATTTTATAAATAAACTATTTAGTAATAATAATGTATTCGATTATACATATTATCTAAAACGTGAAACTTTGCTATTCCCCTGTTCTCATTCCAAGCTTCTAAGACCGACTCTTCTAGTCCTTGCTCTCATTCCAATCCGATTAGGGTTTTCGCATCCTCAATTTCTTTGTGTTAGTTTTTGTTAATAAATGCTTATTTGTATTTGTTTGTGCTCATTAGTGTTCATGAACGTTCATTTGTGTTTGTTTGCATTCGCATTTGTCTAACGCCTAAACTTCACAAACAAACACGAACATGTCCATTTCCTTAACAAACAAAAAACCTCGTTCGGTAATTGTTCGTGAACCGTTCGTGAACACCCATTTTCCTTAACAAACAAATACGAACAAGGCTTGTTCGTGTTCGTTTGGTTCGTTTACAGCCCTAGTTAGGGGGAAGGGAGTGGATAAACACCTAAAGTGTTTAAACTTTAAAATCAACCAATAAGAGGGTGCCACGTCAATCCACCTAAAGTGTTTAAACTTTTGGTCAAAAGTGTTGGCAATGGTTAGACACTTGAAGAATTGGTAAACTTTTTTTTGGTTTTCTTTTTAGCATATTTAATAAAAAACATATATTTTAACTAAAAGAAAATTATAGAATTAATAAAAATTACATAAAAAATAAAAACAAATAAAATTACACTAAAGTAAAATAATTAAAATAATCTAGTCCTCGTCAGAATCGACCAACAGGTGGAGTCGTCGCTACTATCGGGGGGAAAACAACGGGATTTGATCCGCCATTTTTGTGTGACAAAACTTGGGTTTAGTGTTTTATATTTTTTGTTTGATTTGGGGATGATTTTTTAACGGCTATATAGCCGTTATAAGCCCAACGGTCACAATCATGCATGTTTCCCGATCGGTGAAGGTTTACCGCGAGCCCTACTTTACCGATCGGCAAAAGTAGTTGGCGGCGGTGTTATCGCGCGACAAACTACTTTGTCGATCACTTTTGCCGCCCACTCCCTTCCCCCTTATATATGTATATTGTTAGTGGATTAGGATCAAGGGAAAACCACTCTGAGTTGTGAGAACTTAGAGAATTCGGTCTTCTAATGCGAGTTTTGCCCCCACTTTTTTCACGCACCTATATGAAAATGTTTAGAAAGACTGTCGTAAAAAAAATTATAAATTTTTTTTCGAAGTGGTGTTTTTCGGTCCCTTACAGCAACGGTAAAAAGGTGATGACATAAGCATAAGATCACTTTTTATAACATTTACGGCTGCCGTAAATGAAAATTTTTTTTGGAAAAGTTGATATTTTTATGATTTTGGTAAAAAAAATTGAAAAAAACCGTTCGTAAGTCCGAGTTCTCTAAGTTCTCACAACTCGTATATAAACCTGGCAAAACAAGCCCATCCATTCCATTTTTGGTTGATATGGGTATTTTAAATTTTAAGATGGGACAAATAAAATTAATCACTAGGTTGTATGGTTATGATGTGGTTAATAAAAAAAAGAGTAGGTCAGGATGGGTATAAGATAAAATCACTAAACTAATTACTACTCGAGTACTCGTAGATATATCTTCACAACTGTGACTTCGTCGTACTCTCCTTTTGTTCTTCGTTTAAAAATAATGACAATTTTAAAAATAATAAAAAATTAAAAATAATCAAAACAATCAAAAAAACTGTAAAAATTTCAAAAAATTAATAAAATAAAAAATTCTAAAAAATCAAAATAATTCAAAAAAATCTATAAAATCAAAATATCAATAAAATTCAAAAATTCAAAAAATAAAAAAAATTCTAAAAAATTAAAAAAAAATAACATTCTAAAAAGAAAAAAAAAATCTTAAAAAACAAAAAAAATCTAAAAAATCAAAACCATTCTAAAAATTTAAAATATTCTAAAAATTAAAAATTTAAAAATAAATAAATTAATCTAAAAAACTTTTTTATTTATTACATTATTTTTGGATTTTTACGATTATTTACTATTTTTTGAATTTTTTATTTTTATGATATTTTTACATTTTTACATTTTTTTAGATTTTTAGAACTTCTAGGAATTTTAGAATTTTTTGAACTATTTTGATTTTAGGATATTTTGACTTTATTTTTTTAATTTTTTCAACTTTTTAATTTTTATAATTTTTTATTTTTAGAACTTTTTTATTTTTTTTACTTTTTAGAACTTTTAGAATTTTTTGAGTTTTTTTTTATTTTTTAGAATTTTTTTGACTTTATAGAAATTTTTGATTTTTTGATTTTTTCATTTTTTTGACTTTTTAGAAATTTTTACTTTTTTCCATTTTTTAATTTTTATTTGTTTTTTTATTTTTTATTTTTTAGAACTATTTGAATTTTTATTAGCGTTTTTTGATTTTTTTATAGTTTTTTTTATTTTTTAGATTTTTATATTTTTAAATTTTTTTAGAAATATTAAGATCTTTTAGAATGTTTTTTTAAAGATTTTTTTTATTTCTTCGAATTTTTATATTTTTAATTATTATTTCTTCTCATCTTTACTCAAACGTATATTAAACTACACACATTCTAACCCAAACATATCTTGACCCATTACTCATCCGACCTTTTTTTCAAATACTTATCCTGACCTACACCATTCTAACCCAAACCCATCTTGATCCTTTACCCCAACCCCCCAACTTGCCCACTTTACCACCACTAGTCGTATATGTTTTCCTTTTACCACAACCATATTGTTAGTAAACATGATTAAAAGGATATATTTGAGGAAAAGGTTTTGAAGGAACCTTCTAACAACTCATACGAATATAACTAATTGGTAATTGGATTTTCTAGTAAAAAATGTGTTTTTAATGGAATTTATCGTAATTAATCTACTAATTTATATAAAAAATTAATTTAAGTTCGTTTATTTTTAGTAACTTATGTTCATTTGTGTTGTTAATTGTTTTAAAACTAGGTTTTACCCCGCCGCGTTGCGGCCGGGGCCTTCCATTTAAGATGCAACGTATACAAGCGCTAGATGGGTCAATGTTGAGTGGAATAACAACAAAGAAAGCTTCTTTTTCAATTCAGCTTGCATCATACCATGCACATAACATAGTATTGCTCAAACGCATAAATTGCCACTACATTTGAAAAAAAAAAAAACCAAAGAAGTCAAATTCTCAATCAAACTAAATCGAACATTTTCAGTTCTATACAGGGTGTGAGGCTTGTGCTGTTTCTCTCATTTTACAAACAGCTTTCCATAGTCATTCAGTGGTCTAGTTGACCCGTCTGCTAGGCTCTTAAACTTCCATACTTGCCCCGTCAGCTAGGCTCCTAAACTTCCATTCATCACCGTCCCCACACTTCCCACGTGGTCCCATTTTCTCAACCGTGAATAAAACATAATCTCTAAACACCAGCACTCTTAATCCTTCTAGGTTAACAAATTTATTAGTAGACAAATATCCTAATAGTTAGGACAGTAATTATATATACCTCACACGCTTGTTACGGACTTGAAGTTGCCTCGATCAAATGCATATATGGAATAATAAGTAGATCTTAAATAAGGGGGATTTGGGGTGATGAATTGAAGCATAGAGAATTAGAGATGACACCTGTAAATTGAAGGAAGATCACTGTTTGCAACAGTGTTGGATGAAGCACTTTCAAAACCTACAAAAGATTTGCAATAAATCCTAATATGAATTCCAGAAAGAAAAACCACAACATTCACACAATAAACAAAAATTGACTAACAAAAGACAAATCTATGAAAATTTTAGTGGGAGAATGTAACAATTCAACATCACAAGCATCTCACTTTAAAAAAAAGTAAAACATGTAGAATTGCTTCAATAAGCCGATAACGATTCTCTAATTGAGTCAAATACATTTAACTGGTCAGTTTAATGACTGACTTCATCCTCCAATCTACATCTAAACCCATTATCAGCCATCAAGTAACAACTTTTAAGGGGAAATAAAAGAGGACGTTGTGCCTTTTTGGGTAACCCAAAATATAAGATGAAGTAATAGGAATATAGAAACATGCAGATCAAGCATCCTAACCATGTGTAGCTAAAGAAACAGGCCTAAAAATAATCATATTATATATATGTAAAGTTAGTCATTGTAATTGATAAATTAACTCTTATTTAAGAAAGAAATCTTCCAGAAGATAAAATTAGAGGTGATAGAGCAACAGCTTCATTGCCCCAGGTATCTCGGTTGAGCTGCATAATAACTATTTACAAATATTTAGTTATAGATTCTTAACCCATGTCACTATAATGAATATTTCATCGGAAATCAAGACACATATATACTGAAACAATAAAGCATGATCAGAAAGGTAACCATAGCCTTTCTCAACAGCAAACTGCCACTCTCTTACACTTGTAACAAACATAATTCCTCAAAGTCAACCATAAGATCTAACTGCCATTAAGATGAAACAGAAAAAAATGTGGCAGGCCAGACGATAGTAAATAGCATAAACCTCAAGTCTGAACTCTAACTCTCTCTAGTAAACAGATCAATCCTTGGACTCTGCTAGCCCGCCCGTGTAAAGATAGCATAAAAGTGTTATTATAAAATACGTAAAACCAAAAGGATTAAAAAATTAGAGCACACGAGAACACCAACGAAGAGTACATTGTGTGATTTAGTTTCCAGTGACCAAGTTCATGAGCAATCACGATAACAACTTCCCCCCTATATTTGCACTACATTTATCACATACAATGTTAAGCAAAATTATAAATTAAGATAGATTAACATTTTTCAAGTGAAAAGGAAAACAGTTCTGTGAATTTATGGAAAAGTTCAGTAGGAATGGAGCCCGAAACCGAGTCGCTGGACCATAGGAAGGTTTGCCGGAGCCCTAACTCTTCGAGCTCGAATCATACAAAAACGCCGGCCGGAATCTTATATTGAAACCCCCAACGTCAATCAACTAGAGAGAGATACTGCAGTTCATAAAAGAGGTGATCGAGATTCGCATCAAAAGAATCCCAAAACCAGAATCTTAATCTTACCTGAAGACGGTAGCATCAATGGTGGAAATTGCCGGTCCTCCTTTTCCACTTTTCTAGCAGTACTTTCTTTTGGCAACTGGAAAGAAAAAGCAGAAGGAAAAGATTTATAAAGCAGGGATGAGGTGTAAAGCGATGAGATACGTGGCAAACAGTGCTCTTACAAAAAGTGCTTTTACAAACACTTCAAGTCTTGTGATCCCCTGAAATTTGAAGGGACCGAAGATGTCACTGCTCTCCTCCACTGGTTTGAGGAAATGGAAAACATCTTCCTCAATTGCGATTGTCCCGAGGATCGCAAGGTACGTTACGCAACCGGGAGACTATTTGGAGTAACTCTTACCTGGTGGAATACAGAAAAAGGTAAGAGAGGAATCGAATATGCAATGGCCTTAACATGGGAGGAGTTAAGGGAAATCATGATGAGACGCTTCTGTCCAAGAAGCGAGATCAAAAAGTTAGAGGATGAATTCCACTCGTTAAAGCAAAAGGAAGGAGATCATACTTCCTACAACAAAAGGTTTTTAGAGTTGAACCAAATGATCCCCAACTTGTTCACCCCCAGTGTACCGCTTAGTTGAACACTATATTCGAGGCCTCCCCTCGAAAATTCAAGACTCAGTTCTAAGCACTTCGCCTGCAACACTTGAAGCTGCTATGGAACTAGCTACCGAGCTTACCGAGAATCGCATCCGAAACGGCAAATTTAAGGATGAAAAAAAGAAAGCCCCCATTGAGGGCCAAACTTCAAACCATTCCACCTCCTCCTCAAAGTTTGCTAGTAAGAGGAAACGAAACGGCAGAAACTTTGCTGTCACACAAACAAACCTCTCTATCACTGCTGCACCCATCACTCAAGTTGCCCCCTCATCTGCACCATATAAAAAGCCATACTCCGGTCGATACCCAAAATGCAACCGTTGCCAATACCATCACTTTCCTGATCATCCCTGCCAACATTGCACCGGCTGTGGCCGTGCGGGTCTCACCATCCAAACCTGTCGCACACTTCAGCGAACAAACCGCAATCAGTCCTCAACCCAAACCCACCATCAGATAGTGGGTCAAGCCCAACAACCTTTACTCCTACCACCTGCCCAACATGTAGCCCAATCCTACTACCAACCCAACTACCCCATGATGCAACCTATGCGGGCTTGTTACAACTGTGGAGACCCGAACCACTTCGGGAACACCTGTCCACGCTTGGTGAACATCATCCATGCCCAAGCTCAAGAAAATCCAGTAAACCAGGCTAACCAAGCTCCTCCACCTGCTAGGGGAAGAGCTTTCAACATCAACGCAAATCAAGCTAGGGCTGACAACAACGTGGTTAACGGTACGTAAAGCCTAAGTGGTGTTCCTGGTTACGGTTTTTTGTTTCACGGGATCCACTAGCCTCTCCACTTGTGGGACTCTCACGTGGCACTCCCACCAACCCCTCTGTTGCTTGTCTGCTTACAATAACCATCAGTTCGGTTTCATGACTGGTCTATGTTTTTTATTATTCTTACTAGTCGACTTATAAATGTTTAAATTGTTTCCCACATGTTGGTTACAATTAGACCAAAAACCGGCCGTAAAAATGGGATTAAATAATATTTTTAGAAAATAATTCCAAATATCCTTTTAGGGTAATAGTAATAGTCTTTAATCCTACTTCCATTGCTCCACGCATAAGGGGTTTTGAAGGCCACATACTAACAGTAGTTACGATTCTCTGATTTTAATCCTAGTTACGATTCTCTGATATTGTTGGTTAGCTTGATATTGATGGAATCCTATAAGTTTTATGTTATTAAGTCCTCATGAATAAAAGTTTACCTTTATCTTTTTATATATTTATTTGAACTAGTCCGTGGAATTTTCTAAACTTGGGCCTTAATACTATACATTCACACACACATACATAGTTAGGTTCAAGTAAAAAACCATTAAAAACATGAAAACTGACATTAAACAATTAATTTTTTTAAACAATTAAATTTTGGTATTATTTTTTATTTTTAATTACAAGGTTATTACTGTTTAAATAAAAGCCTATACATAGCTGGTGAAGGTAAATATATGCATATGATACAAGGTTATATATATATATATACTGTAAGTATATGGAGAAAGGGGTAAGATTAAATAAAAAGTTGATTTTACCTAAGAAGGATAAAAATGAATCTTGACATTTCATTTTCCAAATCAATGGTTAAGATTAAAGTGTAGAAAAAAAAGATGGGTGTAAGGGTATTTTTGTAATAGCCTATATTTGTTGACTTTCTCTCGCCACATCCAAGGCACATGCATATTCCTCTCTCGTTTTTAAACGTTATACGACATTATTTTTTTTTTAAATTTGCACCATAAAATCGAGCATCTTTTTATCTTTAATTTAAGCACCATATTGCTATATAATATATGTGATTTCAAAAAAACCAAAAAAATGGCTTAGATTTCTATTTTGTATAACATTTTTGTGCTAGATTTTTTGTACTAGATTTTTGTACTATACTTTTGTGCTGGATTTTTTGTATTGAATTTTTGTACTTTATTTTTTTTGTGCTATATTTTTTGTGTTGGATTTTTTTTTTGTGCTGGTTTTTTTTTTTTGTACTTGATTTTTTGTGCTACATTTTTTTGTACTAGATTTTTTGTATTGTATTTTGAAAAAAAAAACTAATGGGTGGGAGTTTGTGTTTTAAGACCAAAATACTCTTCCATCGTACTTATAAGGGGTGCCACATGTCATCACCACAATCCTTCTTAGGTTACTTAGGCAAAATCCATTTTTTTAGTGGATCCTTCCCCTATGGAGAAAACCTCCACAATTGAGAAAACTATAAGAAACTTGGTTTGTGTGGACAAGATTAATCCACCTCATCTAGAATAAGCACAGGTTTAAAGGACATTTATGTCATTTGTTAGCCTTGTGTCATATCCACCTTTTTGCATCTCACCTACCTTCACCCTTCCCCATGTATCTCGGTTCCCACCCCCACCAACCTTCACCTTTTTAGTACAAAATCATATCAAAAGCTTCTAGATCTCCTTTTTTATTCCCATTCCTTTCTTCCTGAGACACAACCCAAATCTGCATATCCTCTTCTCCGTTGAAGCCACGAGATCTGAAGATTGAAGATCGAAGCCACCATATCTGAAGAATCCATTTCTCAAAGCCACCATCGAAGCCATGAGATCTGAAGATTGAAGAATGAAGATCGAAGCCATGAGATCTGAAGATCGAAGATCGAAGCCACCTGTGTTCTTGTACTCATCCCTTTCTTTTGAAGCCACCAGATCTGAAGATCGAAGCCACCATCGAAGCTCTCAAAAAAAAGTAGTAAGGTGTTGCTCTCATCACATCTTTGTTTCTGTTTTTAGAGAGGGAAAGTTAGTTTTTTTTGGAGAGAAACAACAATATTCATCTTGACACCATGAACACACGCATAAGTGTGTGTGAGAGAAACAAGTTTAAAGATCATACTTTTGCTATTTATGTATTTTGTTTAGATTTATGCTTTTTATGATGTTTGATATTTTTAAAATGAAAGTTTAGTTTGTTTATTTCAATTTTTTAAAATCAAGACCAGGAAGAAATTTGTGTGAGACTAATTTCTCTCTTCAAACTATATTGATATTTCTTTTACGAAGATTAATGTTGAATTTTTAAACTGTTTGTTCATTGGTTTGGAGTTGATGATTGTTTTTAGTTGGTTTTTTTTTTGGTGGGGGTATACTTTTTATGATCTCGTTTATTTTACAAATAAAAAGTCATGTGTTTTTGCTGACATAAATAACTACGTATGTTACATTTCTGCCAGTTGCATTCTAAACTGTTTGTCCAATCTCTTGTAACATGTATTACACTTCGAGGTAATATATGTTGTTACAGGGTGTTACAAATATATACTTAATCTAATAGTGATTTTAAATGCAAAAAAGTTTTTAGATGGACTTTACTTGGATAACACATTTTCATTACCTTTAGAAACTTCATAATTTATCCGCAATATCTCGTTTATTTTACAAATAAAAAGCGTTACTTATATGTAGTAACAACGTTACACATGTTACTTATAGTTATCTCAACCCCTTTTTTGGACACAAAGGGGGCTGCACATATGTAACATATGTTTGTAACGTGTGTTACACTAGATAGGTAACACATGTATAGCCACCTTACATGTCACACCCCAACCGATGGCGGAATCATCGAGACGCGGCACTAGGCTAATCAGATTGCTCAAGAGACATCATAACAACTATTAAGCGACAATATTTAAACGTTCAATATCCCATACTTTTAAACATAAAATCCCAAATAATTATTACAATATCAAACAATCTCTCAAACAAGTCTAGTCTGATCTTCCCTAGATTTCTATTACATGAGTTTCTAGAGACCAATCCTAAATCCATTTCAGCGAGAAGTCATCTGTCACACCCCAACCGATTGCGGAAACATCGGGATGAGATGAACAAATTGCTCAAAACTTCATAACGCTATGTGACAATATAAATTAAATTCAAATTTATTTCAAGACTAAAATGTCATACAAAGATTTCACATAAAAAGCAACATTGTTCATAACATAACATTAAAATAACAAAATTTATCTAGGTGTGTATCTAAGTCCACCTAAATTGCATTTCTTCTCAACATCGTCTCGTCAATCAACCTGCAACATGTATTAAAATATATCAACAAAAGTTGGCGAGCATACAAGTTTTGTTACATAGCATAATATAGAATAAAATTGTTTAAAGTCTCATATTCAACATGAATCATGATATGCAAGTTACTAGCATGTTGAAACGGCATTCTATATGCTCAAACCCAAGAATCCAACGCATTAAAATAGCCTATCCCAATAGAGTAGCGGGAGGTTAACATGTTTAACTTAACAATACCCCAAGTTTCGTGGGCGGTGCGTTAATCCTACAGCGCTATAATTGTTAAGGTAGGCTAGCAAAGTTAATGAAGTATATATCGACACAAATAGTTTACATAACATACAAGTCTAACAAGCATCAAGTAGTTTCATGTTAAGCATGGATAGAGATTAAATAGTTTATGTGTCCTGTGATTTTTGTATGATGTACATGTTGCACCTAAAGTGTAAAAATGAAAAGGGGATCGAGTATGCTCACGGTTTTGCAAGCTTTCCCACTTGAAATCCCGCGAACGTTGTTGGTTGATGGATTAGTTTCGAGCACCTTGTCCTTCTACACGAAGAAACATAGGCGTGTGAGTATTGGGAATTAACGGAAGATTATAGATTCGGTATTTGAATAATGTGAAAATAGTATTATGAAAGTAATCATCTTGTACTCATAACACTTGTTCTTGATACTATAGAACCTCAAGGGTTTGCTATGTTTTCATGGATTCAAAGATCCATTAGAATCGTAACAAGTGTATGGTCTTTAGATGATGTAACAAGTTTCTTAACAAGTAACTATTAAGTTAATATTAAGTCTTTGTTACATAGTCATACATATACATATATATATATATATACACACACACTTAGTTAGAATATAAATCAAGCATGAGTTAGGAGATCAAAGTCTTATTTAGGCACCTCTTTGTGTCATAGATTTCATACATGAGGTAGGAAGAACAAGCTTCTATTTAGGTACCTCGAATGTTCACCACTACACTTGTGTTTAAGAACACAGGGAGGGTCATGAATTTACAAGAATAATATAACTAAACTAAGGAAAATCACCAAGTAGTGGTGGACTTCAAGATAGGATAGCCTGAGCTAACCTTAGTGACATAAACACCAAGCTTCAAGCTTGTTCACTACTTGCGAGTAAAAAAACTTAAACAAAACAAAATGTTTGAGAGGGTTAAACCTTTAGTTTTGAATGTCTCAACCTTGTTTTTAAGCCTAACCAACCACATATAGTGTTGTAAGCATTAGGACATAGGTTTGAGATGAGTTGAACTCAAGTTAAACAAGTTTTATAAAAGTTTGAAGAATATAATTCAAAACAGTCCACTTTGGAGCCTTTTTCGTGACATTCCAGGGCCTGATTTTTCATGGAAAACCATTGGAGATGTGCACAAGGTCAAACCAAGCAAGTGGGAAAAAGAATGGAGTGTTTTTGTTGAGAAACAAGTGAGTTACACTCACTTTAGTGAAGAAGAGTAATTCTGCCCGAATTCGCAACTTTCAGCTTGATTATGGAGGATTTGAGAGTGTTTTGATGATTAGAAAAATGTAAAAAGGCTTGGTATTTATAGGGAATGATTAGAGTAGGTTGTGGTTGAGTATTAACGTTAAAACAAGTTTAAAAGAACAAAAAAACTCAAAAATCCCACCCAACAGCGAGCTGATTGGGGGTCTGGTCGCGCTGGCTGGCCTCCTTTTAATGAGTGCTTAAATGAATTAAGTGTTGGATTTTGTTTGAAGTGAGGGCTACAGCATAGTGGTTTCTGCGCGTGTTTGTGGAATTGTTGACCCGGGTTCGAGTCCCGTGGTCTTCAGTTTTCTTGTTAATTTATTTTCTTTTTGTTTTTAAAACTTTAAACTTTCAGCAAATTACACAAATAGTCCCTGGACTTGCAATTACATAAACAGTCCCTGGACTTAAATTCACAAACTTATGTTATGTTTTTTTTATAAAAAATAACTTTGAAATAGCAAAATCAATTAATTTAAATAACTGATAAATAACCATGTTTAAATAGCAAAATCAATTAATTTAATAAATTTAAAACAAAAGAACAAGTAATCATGTTCATAACGAGTCGAATTAATTTAGTTTAACGAGTATCGAGTTTCATTGCGTAATAACAAATCAAGAATATAAAACATGATTAAAATAGTTTCGTTCTGGTTATGATCAATAGTCTCAATTACAAATAGGAACGAAAGTCGATTACAAGGCGAGTACAAGGTTTCTAAAAGTAGAAATACAAGGGATGCCTTCCAATTATGGAAATAGAAAAAAGTCGGGCGCTACATCATCAACCTGCCACATATGTTAAAATAAACGTCAATACAATTAAGTAAAGGTGAGCATAGAGGTTTGCGTACATAATAGATATAAAAGCGTTTAGCATACACCGCATGACATACATAAGAGATATGAACTATGTATCTACTTAGATTCAAGTAAACCAACAAACCGCGAGTGCGAGGCACGCGAACAAGTGTCCACGTCCTAAAGAGAAAATAAAAGCGAAATAAAAATGCGAGCCTTAACAACCCCGGGCCTCCGGGTGGCGGGTTAACCTCTAGCAAGCTATCATGTTAAGGGTGGCGTACTAGCAATCAAGTAACACATACAATTCAGCAGGTTTCACGTATAGTCTTGTATAGGCGGGTTGCCAATAAGCGTTTGAGAGTTGTGTGATGTGATTTGAAATAGGAACATATGTGACACCCAAAAGTGCGTTTAAGCGTAAAAAGGGTTCAAGTATACTAACAGTCGGTGCGATAAGAGAGAGAATTGGGATCTGATGTAGATGGAATGGAGCGTCGGATCAGCCTGTAAGCGAATAGAAGTGCATCAGTCTTTCGAATTGTTGAACCGGTCGAAAAGTGAAGGAGCAGAGTACAAGTTCGGGCGAACTTGTGTGAAAGTTACCGGAATTGTACAAGTTCGGGCGAAGTTACACCAAATACCTTGGATTTGGTGCAAGTTCGGGTGAACTTGACTTACTGGCTTGCAGAGAGTGCAAGTTCGGGCGAACTTGACTGATTTTCTTGAGTATTTGATCAAGTTCGGGCGAAGTTGGTCGTCAACTGATGGCAACTTCGAGCGAACTTGCTCATATTGGAGCGAACTTGACTGAAATGGTCACCAATTCGTGATTTTTTCGCTTCGTTTGCTGAGGAAATCGAGTGTCCATCCTTCCAACTTTAAGCCATTGAGTAAAACCTAGGCTGGAGAGGTCTTTTGGAGCGAGTTTTAGCCACTTTACAGGAACTCGGGCTAATCCGGCGGTTCGTACGGTTTAGTCCAGTTCATGCAAGGTGACGACATCGTCCTGGTGCTTCCGGATCTGAGATCTTGCTTGACAACGCCTCCTCCCACTCCATAGTGGACGAAACATACGTCATTTGTCCGTACTTTGTGTAAAAATCAATGCTTTAAAAGGTTTTTCTTAGATCTAACACTTTGTGAGTCGAAATCATAGAGATTTCTAGCTTGGGAGCCGAACCTAAGCCCAAATACACTCGTTTAGTGTAGATCTAAGTGAAAAAGTAGAAGTTTTGTAGAAAAAGATGAAGATTTTCATAAACAGAAGATATTTGATGAAAACGAAGGTAACCCTTCTGCAAAATCGTTGTAAAGCGTTGTTGTTTGCATGAAAACGGGTTGATTCTTACTTGGAAATCAAGGGTTTTCGGTTTTGGGAGATTTCGAGCGAACTTGTAACAAGTTCAAATGAGGAGAGGGGCTGAGTATTTATAGGTAAGGAGAGAAACGGGCTGATTGAGATCAAGTTCGGCCGAACTTGGCATAAGTTCGAGTGAACTTGGCACAAGTTCGGGCGAACTTGGCCAGTTTGCTTGAACTTATGCAAGTTCGAGCAAACTTGCTAGCTTTAAGGAGATTCTGAAGCCTGGTCAAGTTCGGGCGAACTTAGGATGTCCAAGTTCGGCCGAACGTGGCCTATTGGCTAAGTTTTTTTCGTTATTTTCACGTTAGGAGTTCGTTTGGCGATTCGGTTCGTATTAGATTGTTATATTAAGCGTTTTAGCGAAGCGTTAAGCGTTGCGTTATTAAATAAATGAGATTTAGCTATTCGAATAAGCGAGAGCGATGTGATAGCGAGTATATCCCTAAATCATAAAGCACACATAACACATAAATAACATAATGTAACATAATTAACTGCGTTTGCGATGTGATGCGATGCGATGCGATAAGCGATGTCAAAGGCACGAGCGTCTATTGAATAATAACAAACTCGGCTCTTAAAGTAACATAGTTACTTGTGATTGCGGTGAGCTAGCGTTGCGATTAATAAGCGTTTAGATGTGGTATAGTTGCAATAAAACATAATTAATTAACATAAAGATTCCCATAATCGAATCTCGGAGTATAATGATAGATGTAACAGAAAACAAACGGAAACAAAATAACAACGAAAATGCGAGTTGTTACAGTCTCCCTACTTTAGGAAATTTCGTCTCGAAATTTAAGTAGTGGCCGTAATAAAGAGATGTGGATATTTAGCTTTCATATCACTTTCCAGTTCCCAAATGAACTCGGCACTGTGTTTTCCTTCCCATTGGACTTTCACAATAGGAATGCGAGAGCGTCGAAGTTTCTTGGTTTCTCGGTCAATGATTTCTACTGGTTTTTCCACGAAGTAAATAGTCTCGTTAATTTGCAAATCCTCAAGTGGAACATGAAGATTTTCTTCAGCTAGGCATTTCTTGAGGTTTAAGACGTGGAAAGTCAGATGTACGTTGTTGAGTTCCGCTGGTAGTTCGAGTCGATAGGCCACTTTGCCAATTCTTTCCAGAATCTTAAAGGGACCAACGTATCGTGGTGCTTGCTTTCCTTTCTTTCCAAATCGGATCACTCCTTTCCAAGGTGCAACTTTAAGAGAACGTGATCTCCAATTTCGAATTGCAGGGGTGTGCGGCGTTTATCAGCATAACTCTTTTGGCGACTCCGAACTTTCAAGAGATTGTCTCTGATTTGGAGGATGTTGTCTGTCGTTTCTTTTATTAACTCGGGGCCGGTGATTTGTGCTTCTCCGATCTCATGCCATGCAATAGGCGATCGACATTTTCTTCCATACAGTGCCTCAAAAGGTGCCATTTGAATACTAATATGATAACTGTTATTGTACGAAAATTCTATTAAAGGTAAATGCGTATCCCAATTACCACCGAAATATATAACGCACAAACGAAGCATGTCTTCAAGGGTGCGAATCGTGCACTCGGTCTGACTGTCGGTTTGAGGGTGAAAAGCGGTACTGAAATTAACCGTAGTACCGAGAGCGGATTGGAAAGTCTCCCAGAGACGTGAAGTAAAGCGACCGTTGCGATCAGAGATGATGTCACGAGGCGTCTCGTGACGACAAATAACTTCGTCGGTATAGTTTCGTGCTAATCGTTCTACCTTATAGTCTTCATATGGCAATAAAGTGAGCTGATTTAATAAGACGATCGACGATAACCCAAATGCTATCGTGACCAGAGGTGGTGCGAGGAAGTTTCGTAACGAAGTCCATGGCTATACTCTCCCATTTCCACATCGGTCTTTCGGGTTGTTCGAGCAAACCAGAGGGCCTTTGATGTTCGGCTTTAACTTTCGAGCAAGTTAAGCACTTTGAGACGTATATAGCGATATCCTTTTTCATGCCCGGCCACCAATACTTAGGACGAAGGTCCTGGTACATCTTGTCGGCTCTGGGGTGAATGGAGTATTATGAGCTTCGGTCATTAGGAATTCTCGAAGATTATCCCGGCTAGGAATCCAAATACGATCGAGATAATAGTAGTGCCATTAGGTTTAGCTACGAGTTGGGTTTCTGCTCCACATTTCATTTCTTCTTGCAGGGTATTCTCATTAAAACAAGCGAACTGAGCGGCGCGAATCAAAATTTCTAGATCATTCAAAGCTTGAGAGTCATGAACACTATACACATAGCTTCGTCGGCTGAGAGCATCGGCTACGACGTTTGCTTTGCCAGGATGGTAGCGTATCTCGCAATCATAGTCGCAATCATAGGCGCATGTTCAGTTCTTTCTGATTAAAGATATGTTGTATGCTCTTATGGTCGGTGAAGATCGTACACTTTGTACCTTTGTAAAGGTAGTGTCGCCATATCTTTAACGCAAAAACTACTGCACCGAGTTCGAGATCGTGGGTGGTGTAGTTCTTCTCGTGGATTTTGAATTGCCGAGACACATACGCGATAACCTTGTCTCGTTGCATAAGAACACAACCAAGACCAAGATTAGAGGCATCGCAATAAACAACAAAATCGTCGTTTCCATCGGGTAGAGCGAGTACAGAAGCGTTGCATAGCATAAGCTTGAGAGTTTGGACCTCTTGTTTGGAATCCCAAACGAAAGGCTTGTCCTTATGAGTTAAAGAGGTAACTGGTACGACGATTTTAGAAAATTTAGCGATGAATCGACAGTAATAACCCGCCAATCCAAGAAAAGAACGGATTTCTGACGCATTCTTCGGTGTAATCCAACTCCTTACAGCTTCTATCTTCGCAGGGTCGACGTGAATTCCTTGACTGTTAACGATATGACCAAGGAATTGGACTTCTTCGAGCCAAAATTCACACTTAGAGAACTTGGCATAAAGGCAATTTCCTTGAAGAAGTTCGAGAACTAAATGGAGGTGACACGCGTGTTCGGCTCTCGACTTTGAGTAGATAAGGATATCATCGATAAAGACAATGACGAAATGATCCAAGAAGGCTTTACATACACAGTTCATCAAATCCTTGAAGACCGCGGGTGCATTTGTGAGACCGAAAGGCATGACCACGAATTCGAAATGGTCATAACGAGTACGAAAGGCGGTTTTCAGAATGTCTTCTTCTAACACGCATAACTGATGATAACCAAAACGTAGATCGATCTTAGAAAAACAAGTAGCACCTTGAAGTTGATCAAACAAATCGTCGATCGAGGAAGAGGATAGTGGTTCTTTATCGTGAGTTTGTTAAGTTCACAATAATCGATGCACATTCGGAACGTCCCATCTTTCTTTTTCATAAAAAGAACGGGTGCGCCCCAAGGTGAAGTGCTCGGGCGTATGAAGCCTTTATCAATAAGCACTTGAAGTTGGCTCGATAGCTCACGCAATTCGGAGGGTGCAAGGCGATAGGGAGATTTAGCGACGGGAGTAGCACCGGGAATTAATTCAATACAGAATTCGACATCACGAGTAGGGGGTAAACTAGGTAAATCGTCAGGAAAGACTTTAGGAAATTCACAAACAACGGGTACGTCTTTCAAGGTTTTCTTTTCCTTCTCCAGATTCATGATATGGGCTAGGAAGGCAATACATTGCTTACGCAAACACTTGTTTGCTTGAGTACATGACAAAAGCATCAACTTCTTTGAGGGTGTTTCGCCGTAAACATGTAGCTGATCACCGTTTGGAAGAGAAAAACGAATCATTTTATCGAAACAAACGACTTCAGCATGATTCTCTCGAAGAAAATCCATGCCTACTATGATATCGAAGCTACCTATTTGCATAGGTATGAGATTGACCGAGAAGATGTGGTTGTTAAGATCGAGAGTACAACCACGTAGGACAGAGTTAACAGTAACGGTTCTTCCGGTGGCGACTTCAACATCAAAAGTCTTTGGGAGTTTAGCACTTTTACACTTTAAAAGTTTTTTAAATTCTAACGACACAAAACAGTTATCAGCACCGGTATCAAATAAACAAGAAGCATAAATACCATAACAAGGAACGTACCATTGACAACATTGTTGTCGTTCTAAGCCTTGCAGTGATTCAGATTGAAGCTCTTCCACGCACAGCCTGTGGATGCTGCTGCTGCAGCTGTGGTGGCTGTGGTTGTGGCTGAGGCTGCTGCTGCGGTTCTTGCTTCACGGCTTTGTTTGGGCAGACATTGCTAAAGTGGTTAGGAATACCACAAGTGTAGCAAGCACGTGCCTTTGGGGCTGGTGCTTGCTGCTGGAATTGCTGCTGGTTGGCCTGAGGAGTACTAGGTGGAGCTGGTAGAGTTGCTGGTGCTGCTGGTGCTTGAGGAGCTGGCTGACGAGGACCAGTACGGCAACTAACAGTGAAATGGCCGTAAATGTTGCAGTTGGTACAGAAACGGAAATTGCCTCCAACCGCATGGTGATAAGTGCACTTTGAGCACAGTGGATGAGGACCAGTGTACGCACGCTTCACAGGAGGTGCGTTTGGTGTAGCAGACTGAAGCAGCTGAGGGTTCGGTGGTGCAACAAGTACACAGTTCTTGCTCGGGTTTCCTCTTTTACGACCTCAGCGACTTGACTTTGATTCTTGAGATGGATCAGTAGGAGCGCTTGGTTCGGTGATAGCCTGATTCGCGACCTTGTTGTTCTTGAAGTATCCAGCCTGGACACGTTTGTCATTAATCTCGGCTGCAAGCTAGAAAGTCTCCTCGATGGTGGTAGTACGCGCTGCTTGGACAAAATCAGCAACACAATTAGGCAGAGCACGAAGATACTTTTTGATCGCTTTTTCTGTGGTGTCGACCTGGCCGGGACATATGATACTTAACTGCTTGAAGCGAGCAGTGAGACCTGCGTTGTCGGGTCCATCTTGCTTGATATCCCAAAATTCGTTCTCCAGTTTCTGAATTTCATGGGGAGGACAAAATTCTTTCACCATAACTGCCTTGAGTTCCTCCCATGTGAGCCCGTAAGCTTCATCATTTCCGCGCCTGTTGCGCTCTGCGGTCCACCAATCAAGTGCCCTTGATTGGAACACACCAGTAGCATTGATGGTGCAGAGAGTTTCGGGGCATCCGCTCTGGCGGAAAGTGACCTCAATGGAATCGAACCAATGGAACATCTCGCTTGGTCCGTCTGTGCCAGTGAAAGTGAGAGGACCACATGCCTTGAATTGCTTGAAGCTGAACGAGGACTTGGGGATATCATTCTTAGAATCCACTGACGAGTTGCTGCTGACAGCCTGAATTTCGCCAACAATCTGGGGAAGGACCTTAGCCATCTGTTTGGCCACGAGCGAGGCGATACGCTTGTCAGCATTGTTGCGCTGGATGTTCCTCCTAATGTGAGATCCCGTAGAAGACATCTACACAAAGGATTAGATTAGATGAGATTCGCTTATAATAGGTTTATGTTTAAAAGTTTAGCGTTTTACAACATAATATTTATTATTATTATTCATATAAGGCACATAATCACGTAATCACATATCTACATAAGCACATAAGCACGTAAGCACATAATCACATAAGCACGTAAGCACATATTTTACACGTATTCATCTTCCATCAAAACTAGGCGTAGCGCGTATGAGATGCGAGTAGTATAAGCGTAATAAGCGAAATAAGCAAGTAATACCGCGTATGAGGACATCCGCGTAAGAGAGTTGAGCGTTTTAGTTTGGTTGGTGATTATTGAGCGTTTTAGATTACGAGAGCTGTGCGAGTTGTCCATATTCTCTAAGACCGGGGATTTGTCCAATCTTTGATTGCCTTAAATAAGAAGTCATTTCCATGGTGATTTTAGCCCTTTCCCGAGGTCATTCTGAACGTTTAGATAATCGATAAAGCGTAAATCCACAAAATTTAAACACATAAATAATAATAAAACTCGATTATGCGTAAAATAGGCGATTGTAGGCTCAAATCAATTTTGGAGCGTCCTGGGTTTTAAAACAGCGACTACCCAAAGTGATTCGAAAATCCTATGAATTTGGGCACACGATTTGGCCTAATAGACAAATGCTCTCGCCGTGCAACGGTTAACGGCATTTATCCTTCCAGTTACGTCGTGTTCCGATTCATCGAAATAATCGAGACTTTGGTGAGATTGAAAATCGAGGAGCGGAATTAGTTACTAAGATTCGGGTTTCACCCCTAACTTAACAACTTCGTTCCATGTTTGTGGTTTTCACCGAACATGTCGGGAGTTCCACTGAGATAGAGGTGGAGATTTTCGTCAAGATGTGGATATCACTCCTAACTTAACGAAACAATCTCGTGCAGTAAATAGTACGCGGAGTGAGCGATTCTATCGAGAGTCTTTGGTTTTCACACCTAATCCCGACATAATCACTCGTTGTGTTATATGAGCGTTTCCAAGCGTGTAAGTTGTGTTAGCCTTAGGAAAGGCCTGTAAGCATTTATGGCAAGTAGTTTAAGCATTTAAGTTACAGATCGGTTAAATCGGGTACTTAAACTATAAACTAGGTCGAACATGGCAATTCTACCAAATTTCCCTATAGTTATGGCTCTAATACCAATCTGTCACACCCCAACCGATGGCAGAATCATCGGGGCGCGGCACTAGGCGAATCAGATTGCTCAAGAGACATCATAACAACTATTAAGCGATGATATTTAAACGTTCAATATCCCATACTATTAAACATAAAATCCCAAATAATTATTACAATATCAAATAATCTCTCAAACAAGTCTAATCCGATCTTCCCTAGATTTCTATTACATGAGTTCCTAGAGACCAATCCTAAATCCATTTCAACGAGAAGTCATCAACCTGCCATATATGTTAAAATAAACGTCAATACAATTAAGTAAAGGTGAGCATACAGGTTTGCGTACATAATAGATATAAAAGCGTTTAGCATACACCGCATGACATACGTAAGAGATGTGAACTATGTATCTACTTAGATCCAATTAAACCAACAAACCGTGAGTACGAGGTACGCGAACAAGTGTCCACGTCCTAAAGAGAAAATAAAAGCGAAATAAAATGCGAGCCTTAACAACCCCGGGCCTCCGGGTGGCGGGTCAACCTCTAGCAAGCTATCATGTTAAGGGTGGCGTACTAGCAATCAAGTAACACATACAATTCAGCAAATTTCACATATACTCTTGTATAGGCGGGTTGCGAATAAGCGTTTGAGAGTTGTGTGATGTGATTTGATATAGGAACATATGTGACACCCAAAAGTGCGTTTAAACGTAAAAAGGGTTCAAGTATACTCACAGTCGGTGCGATAAGAGAGAGAGATGGGATCTGATGTAGATGGAATGGAACGCCGGATCAGCCTGTAAGCGAACAGAAGTGCATCAGTCTTCCAAATTGCTGAAACGGTTGAAAAGTGAAGGAGCAGAGTACAAGTTCGAGCGAAGTTGTATCAAATCTCTTGGAATTGGTACAAGTTCGGGCGAACTTGTGTGAAAGTTACTGGAATTGTACAAGTTCAGGCGAAGTTACACCAAATCCCTTGGATTTGGTGCAAGTTCGGGCGAACTTGACTTACTGGCTTGCAGAGAGTGCAAGTACGGGCGAACTTGACTGATTTTCTTGAGTATTTGATCAAGTTCGGGCGAAGTTGGTCGTCAACTGATGGCAACTTCGAGCGAACTTGCTCATATTGGAGCGAACTTGACTGAAATGGTCACCAATTCGTGCGTTTTCGCGTCGTTTGCTGAGGAAATCGAGTGTCCATCCTTCCAACCTTAAGCCATTGAGTAAAACCTAGTCTGGAGAGGTCTTTTGGAGCGAGTTTTAGCCACTTTACAGGAACTCGGGCTAATCCGGGCGAACTTGATGGTTCGTACGGGTTAGTCCAGTTCGTGCAAGGTGACGACATCGTCCTTGTGCTTCCGGGTCTGAGATCTTGCTTGACAACGCCTCGTCCCACTCCATAGTGAACGAAACATACGTCATTTGTCCGTACTTTGTGTAAAAATCAATGCTTTAAAAGATTTTTCTTAGATCTAACACTTGGTGAGTCGAAATCATAGAGATTTCTAGCTTGGGAGCCGAAGCTAAGCCCAAATACACTCGTTTAGTGTAGATCTAAGTGAAAAAGTAGAAGTTTTGTAGAAAAAGATGAAGATTTTCATAAACAGAAGAGATTTGATGAAAACGAAGGTATTCCTTCTACAAAATCGTTGTAAAGCGTTGTTGTTTGCATGAAAACGGGTTGATTCTTACTTGGAAATCAAGGGTTTTCGGTTTTGGGAGGTTTCGGGCGAACTTGTAGCAAGTTCAAATGAGAAGAGGAGCTGAGTATTTATAGGTGAGGAGAGAAATGGGCTGATTGAGATCAAGTTCGGCCGAACTTGGCATAAGTTCGAGCGAACTTGGCACAAGTTCGGGCGAACTTGACCAGTTTGCTTGAACTTAGGCAAGATCGAGCGAACTTGCTAGCTTTAAGGAGATTCTGAAGCCTGTTCAAGTTCGGGCGAACTTAGGATGTCCAAGTTCGGCCTAACTTGGACTATTGGCTAAGTTTTGTTCGTTATTTTCGCGTTAGGAGTTCGTTTGGTGATTCGGTTCGTATTAGATTACTATATTAAGCGTTTTAGTGAAGCGTTATGCGTTGCGTTATTAACTAAATGCGATTTAGCGATTCGAAAGCGAGAGCGATGTGATAGCGAGTATATCCCTAAATCATAAAGCACACATAACACATAAATAACATAATGTAACATAATTAAATGCGTTTGCGATGCCATGCGATAAGCGATGTCGAAGGCACGAGCGTTTGTTGAATAATAACACACTCGACTCTTAAAGTAACATAGTTACTTGTGATTGTGTTGAGCTAGCGTTGCGATTAATAAGCGTTTAGATGTGGTATAGTTGCGATAAAACATAATTAATTAATATAAACATTCCCATAATCGAATCTCGGAGTATAGTGATAGATGTAACAGAAAACAAACGGAAACAAAATAACAACGAAAGTGCGAGTTGTTACATTACACGTCTTACATATAGTTGTACATGTGTTATAGCAAAACTTTACAGATGTACACATGTTACATAGCAGATTAATAAGTTTAATTACATGAGATTAATAGTGATGAACTTGTTTTGTTCATAGGTGAATGGATGTTTTGTGCTCAAGATGAAGATGGTTATCAAGAAGCGAAGCATAGTTAGATTTTTGTTAACTTATGGTAGTTTTTGGATATTTTTATATATTTAAGTTCATATAAAACACTTATGTTAAGTTTAAGTTTGATTATAATGTTTTTTTATAATATATACATCTATTTGTCCCTTTATTTTGTTACATATGTTACATTTTCTGCTAACTACATTTTTGACAGATGCATATTTTACTGTTTTTGACAACTAAATATGCAATAACCCATTGTTAAATATGTAACGACCAGCTAAGTGTCAACTTTGTTTTCGCTGTTACACAACTGGACAAAAGGAATGATGCGAACAACATTTTGTGTTAATCTAGTTTATAATTACTGTGTATCCAGGTTACACATGTTACATAGAGTCGTTTCATATTCATACCAGAGGATAGCATATGTATATCCAGGATACACATGTTACATAGAGTCGTTGCATATTCTATACCAGAGGATAACACATGTAAATCCAGGTTACACATGTTAGATGTATGTGTAACTCATTAACATATTTTTACATACATGGTGTTACATGTCTTACATAAGTGGTAACATATGTATACTCATGATATACACGTTACACCCTTATGTTAGAGACTCTGGCCTACGACCTGGGTATACACGTGTTAATGTGTTTTTAACCTCTAAAATGTCTACTTTTCTACAGATAAAACTTTCGGTTTTATTGTTGACACGTATACACGTTACACCCTTTTGTTGACAATCAGTTCCATCCTCTTCTTGCCATGTATAAAACTTTCGTTGATCAAGCAGGTTTTTCAGTCAAAAAGGTGTAAAACAAAAGTGTGATCTTTTACATGTCTGGACTATGTAATAGAATCAATTATTTTGAAGTGTTTGCACCCTTATAAATTTCTTTTTTTCCATCTGTTTATGTGTTATATTAGGAAGTATCAGTTTTACTATTTTTTTTTCATGTTATATTAGGAATTTACATGTAACACAAGTTACATTTGAAATGTTTGCACCCTTATAAATTTTCTTTTTCCATCTGTTTATGTATTATATTAGAAAGTTAAATATAACACAAGTTACATTTAACACTCGTAACACACGTTAATTTTTTAAATGGTGGGATCATGGCACAAGTTACATATCAAGATCTTCTTACACCTTCATGTAGTTTTACTCCATAAATGATGTAATATTGTTGGATTGTACGACACTTTATACTCCTAATACATACAACATTGCTTGGAACATCTCTTACATGGTTATATATTGGGATCTTTGTTCCACCCTCATATTACAAATGTTTAAACATATCAAAACCCGCAACATATGTAACCGTATATTGGTTTAACATATGTCACATCATATTTCACCATTTTTAACTAGTATATTTGTTGTATACTACAAGGGTTCCCTTATGCTACAATTTTTTTTACTATGTATACATTGTCACGTATGGGCTCATATGTTCATGAAGGTTTTGATTGGATACTCCAAAGTGGATAACACATGTACAACCAAGTTACATATGTTACATAGTGTAGTTACGTGATCTACACCAGAGGCCAACACTTGTATAGCCAGGTTACGCATGTTACCTTTTATTTGTAACACGTGTTACACCGATTATAACATATTTTTAGATAACACAGGATGTTACATGTATTACACATGTTACATAGAGTAGTTGCATGTTCTATACCAAAGGCTAGCACTTGTATAGCCACGTTACACATGTTACCTTTATGTGTAACACGTGTAACATATTCTTACATAAGTTAGAGAAAACATGATTTAGAGAGAGAAAAGTAATGTTTTTACATCATCAGGTTTTCGTGGTGACAATGGTGTGTTTTTTGTTGGCTGCTATGTGTTTTAGAGAGAGAAAAAGCCTAATGTTTTGGTGTTAGTAAGTTTTATGTCATCATGGGTTTTAGTATTTGCACACATTACAATCAAACTTAAACGTAACAAAAATGCTTATACAAACTTAAATATATAAAAATGATCCAAAAACTATCACAAGGTAACAAAAAATTTAGCTATGCTTCGCGTCTTGATTGTAACAATTGTCAAAAACGGGTTTTACCAAACCCGCTCCGGTTGTAATCGAATATCAAGTTATAAATATTTTGTTGCGTATTTATGTTTATTTTGATTTTTAATGATACATAATTAATAAACAAACTAAACTATAAAAGTTATAATTGATAAAAAGTATAAATAAAATAATTAAAAAGGAAATGAGGCTGCCGGGACTCGAACCCGGGTCAGCCGGAAGAGAACTCAAAGACTTAACACACACACGCATAACCACTCCGCCACTTGTTGTTTTCTGTCAACTCTAGGAAACAAATAAATCTTATAAACAAACATAAATCAACCGGTTACGCCAACTGTAACTGAAATCGGTCATCAAACGCTCAAAGACGATTTGAGTACTCGCGGTTCACTTGGTATAACTGATATACCGACGTTTTCAATCAAGTTGCTTTGAATGAACTTGAATTCTAATTCCAGTATTACTTCCATCCTTGTACTCCTTCGCGACTCAAACATAACCTACAGACTCTCAATTACATTTTCGCTCAAGTTTCAGTCCGCCGGAGAATCAAATTTTACTCGCCGGAAAGTTTCTGCAAGTCGCCGGAAAACCGTATTCTCCATCAAAACGGTAAGTCTTTCAATACCGTCGTGGTCTATCAATTGTTAAGCTATTTCTAACTCAGACCTTTCAATTGAAATCAAATTCAGACGCTGCTATCGGATAATTCCAGTTCGCCGGAAAACTTCTGGAAATCCTTATTTTCAGCTGTGAAACGGTATGGACATTTAAACACCCTGTTAACGTTTGTTTAGCACTTCAATTCTACGATTAGCTAATCAAAACGGATAATTTGCTTGCTCAGTTGAAGTTCATAAAAACAGAGCCGACGCCTTGCCGGAATTCTGAGTTAAATTATTCCTCCGGTATGTTTGTTTCCAACACCGTCTTTGTCATTTCATCTTAGTCTTTTGAATGTGTTAATCATTCTAAAACAAGAAACAGAGGGGTAATTTGCTGTCTGTAAAAATTAACGGAGAAGATGAACTGTGCTAACATTATAAGGATAATTAAAATTGATATTTTAAACGGGTTAGACACACAGTCCAGCGGTGGACTGTGTGCAAATAATACGCGCACGCCGCGAGTTCGATCCTTGATACACGCACCCTCTCTGTAATAAAAACGTTTTATTTTTCTAACTGAACCGGGTTAACTTACGTTAGTTGTTAAGTATAATAAAAATGTGTATATTAACCAAGTTAGACACACAGTCCAGCGGTGGACTGTGTGTAACGTTAAAGCACAGGTCCCGGGTTCGAGACCTGTTAGTGACACCGGTTCGATGATTTAAAATGTTTTTGAAAATAAAAGAATTTTGGATAAGCTGAGTTAATATATAAGTATAATTAAAAACAGAATTATGGTTAGACACGTAGCTCAGTTGGTAGAGCTGCGTGCACGCGTACGGGAGGTCTCGGGTTCGATCCTCACCCAGCGCATTGCAATTACACAATAAACCGGTCAAACAGTCAAAGTCAAAAAGTCAACGGTCAACCCAAAATGTCAACATATTTTTATATTTTTTATTATTTAATTTAATTTAAAAATCAATTAAAAATACTTAAAAATAATGTTTTTAAAGATAGGAAATAGCCTTAAACTCGCAAAAATATATCTAAAATATCTATTAAAATCCTTAATAAAATCCACTCATTTACTATATTTTCTGTTATTATTTAGGTTAGTTAATTCTCGTTGTTCAGCTCTTCCAACTCGTGCGCATCTCACCATCTTCAATCCAACGCACCCAATGTGAGTGAATATTTACAAATTCCCCGTTTTAATCACGTTTTTGGGGTGTATCATGTGTCTTGCCATTTATATTATATTTAAATCATTGTGCATACATCATATCATGAACAAATGTGTATTCAGCTTGTTTTAACTGTTTGTGTGGTTATTGTTAGATGCGATTTATTATTTTCAGTACATGCAATTTCATAGGCCGCCGCTCCCCATTACATTATGAGCGTTGAGCATGTTCCCCATTACATTATGAGCGTGAACCTGGCGTGCCAACATACGATCGGCTCTGTTTGATTGAGCCTTGATCGCACAGACATTTATCATTTTCAGTACATGCAATACGATCGGCTCCGTTTGATTGAGCCTTGATCGTACAGTTTCATTCATGTTATTTATTGTATGATGTTGGTATGTTATTGTATGTTATTATATGTTATTGTATGATTAGTTTGTGATTGTTATTGCTACTGTTTGATTATTTACATATGCTCACTTATGATTATGCACAATTTTTCCTTGATAAAATAACAAGAAAATCAATAATAAATGTTTATCTAACAAGGTTCACTCGCTAACTCATGTTGACCCAAAAACCCCCATTTTTACATATGATACAGGTGAACCAGCTGCAGCAAGAAACACATAGGATTGGCCTAGAATGTAACATCTGTCAAAAACGGATTTACCAAACCCGCTCCGTTTATCAACCGAACAGTCAGTCAAAAATTTCGTTGCGAATTAAATGCCCAAAATAATTTTAAACGATACATAATCAATTATTATACGGGAATATATAATTAGTTTTTGAAAAACTGTTAAAAAACGCAAAATAAAAATGTTTTGTTCCTGTCGGGTTTCGAACCCGGGTCTGTACAGGTTCAACATCAGTCTTAACGCACCACACACAAACCACTGCGCCACTTGTTTTGTTTGTTAAATAATGAAATCATTTAATTCATAAAGTGACGTTACGAATTCAAAACCGGCGCCCAATAGTTCAGTCGTCGGAAATCCCGGAAATCTCGCGAGTCTTAACGACAATTTACGTTATAACGTAAACCATTACTAAGACATCGGTTATAACCGACGTCTGAGTCCGCGACCAAAGTTATAACCGCCGGAGTTTTTATAATTTACGAATACAGTCGGAAATCAGACCAGGTTCTTCGACGATTTGCCCTATAAATTCACCCACAACCCACTGCAAACCTTTTCGCTCAAAACCACACCTTTTCTCGGCGTAATTCCACTCGCCGGAATTTCTCTGCTCATCGCCGGAAAACCGGTTTCTCCATTTCCGAGCCTTATTGAACCTCCTAAGCTTATACCGAAGTCACCCACACCCTTTGTAAGTTTTCTGAAGTTTCCCTGCTGCAAGATACCTGACGCCAGAGTTAATTTCTGTCGCCGGAGTTCTGCCGGAAAACAGAGGAAAACGAGTCGGTATACCTCACGCTTATTTTCTTTTTCTTTTCACTCATATCTCACCTTAATGAACTGTAAGACGCTAAGGAACCTGAATAAAACTCGAACCAGTCAGACTTTACCTCTAGTTATATTTCAGCGAAGAAGACGTGCACGCGTAGGGGAGGTCTCGGGTTCGAGCCTCACTCAGCGCACTTGTATTCCGATTCGAACCGGTCAACGGTCAGGTCAACGGTCAACGGGCAGGTCAACGGTCAGAAAAAAAAATCAAATTTTTTTATTATTTTTATTTAATTATTTTAATTAAAAATCAATTAAAAATACTTAAAAATAACATTTTTAAGGTTAGAAAATAGCCTTAAACTCACAAAAAATTCACCCAACAATCCTACTAAAATAGATTAATAAAATCCGTTTACTTACCAAACCATAATGCGATTTATCTAGGTTAAACTCACCCGTGGTTAAAACCACTTCGCGTGCATTCAACTACATCAACCGAACGCACCCATTGTGAGTGAATCTTACAACTTCCCCTTTTAAATTACACGTTTTGGGGTGTGTCATGTGTTATGAAAATAATTAATTTATTTATTTAAACTTGTGCCATACCACATCATGACCTAAACTTAGATTGTTTATATTGTTGTGATTTACTTATTTCCTTTTGTCAAATTATATGAAACTCATTCATTAAGCCCATCAGTTCCTCGTGGGAGACGAGTTGAACAACGCGTGCCTCAAATCAAATTCATTATTGTTCATGTGTGTATCATTGAGTTTATATTGTTTGTAGTTGTGTCATTCATATTATCATGTTTATGAAATTCATTCATCAGGCCCCTCAGTTCCTCGTGAGAGACGAGTTGAGCATCGCGTGCCTCTAATTGTTCCATTATTGTTCATGTGTGTTTCATTTAATATCTTATGATTGTTGATTAAGTTTACATCTATTTTTACTCATGTATGGTTGTGCACATATTTCATAATCAATTTAAATGAATTTGTTCAAATGTTTTCCATAGGATTCACTCGCCAACATTATGTTGATCCAAAAACCCTTTTACACATGATACAGGTGAACAGGTTGAAGCAAGGAAAACATAGGATATGCCTTAGAAGAGAACAAAGAAGTTTAGATTGTTAGTTAGAACATGTTGTAACATTTATTGTAAATTTCAAATTTAATTTGTATTAAAGAATATGAAACGCATAATAAATGTCATGAGCTTTGATGATAACCCAATCATGCCCCGATCACCTTTTCCGCTGCGGGTCGGGGTGTGACATAGAAGAATAAATGATTTAGAGCTTGGAATTGTTTAGTTGGTTATTTTTCTTTGTATTTGTATGAACATGTTTGGATTATTGGGAATGTAATTTTGACTTTAATAAATATGAAACATATTAGTAATTATCATGAGCTTTGGTGATAACCCAATTATGCCCCGACTCTTATTCCCCTGCGGGTCGGGGTGTGACAGATTGGTATCAGAGCCATGACTATAGGGATATAGGATAGGTTATTAGACCTTTAGAGCCTATACTATAGTTGATTAGAAATTTTTAAGATTTTTGTGTGTTACATGCCAAATTTCATGATGTTTATATGTCTTATGTTAAATGTTACATTCAATGTTATGCAAGCATGTTCATAAGTATATATTATCATATAATGCCTATCATGAATCATATTCTCATAACATATCATATCCATGAAAGCACACACCACATCATTTTCATGATTGCTTTTACAATGATTTTTGTATTTTCAAATCTCATCAAAGTGAGTTCTCATGACGGGCATGTAGTAACTGGAAGGGTACCAGTACCGGTAGTCGGAACGTCCTGTCTAGGCTTGCATTCGTATAAATCCAAAATAAAGGACCAGTTTACCTACCTGGGGACTAACGATGAGAGTACGAAGTACCTATTAGGCCAAAGCATGCTATACCAAACGTCGTGTGAGCTAACCCCACTTTGAGTTGTCATTGTGTCTACACCTGGACACATTCCGACCATACATCTCGTAAACATATTTTGTGGTTTGCATTCGGGTGATGCGAGTGTTAAATCACCAATACTAATGTGAATCCTACCAAGCCAATAGTCATGGGGGCCCACGTGACTATACAGGTGAAGGTATGGGGGACATTTGAGGCCCAACATGAGCAAACCCAAGACATCCTATGGATGTAGTTGCATTATTGATATTTATGTTATTTTCATTTTCTTAAAGACACATGGCACCTAAAAAGACTCCATAAACTCACAATCTTCTTATGTATGTTCCTGTAGATGTCGACTAGACAACAACGAGGGGGTAGAAAATCAGGAAGGTCTCACGAACGCTTGGCCACACAAATCGCGAAACAAATGGCCGCAGTGCTTCCTGACATTGTGGTTCAAGTACCACAAGCTCTCGCCACAAATCCCACTAATCCTCCCCAGCAAGATGACCAGAACATTGGCAACCCTCCTACCAGCAAGTGCTCATATAAACATTTTAAGTCTTGCGATCCTCCTAAATTTGAAGGGACCGAAGGTGTCACTGCCCTTCTCCACAGGTTTGAGGAAATGGAAAACACCTTCCTCAACTGCGATTGTCCCGAGGATCGCAAGGTACGATACGCAACCGGGAGACTATTTGGGGTAGCTCTTACCTAGTGAAATACAGAGAAGGGTAAGAGAGGAGTCGAAGATGCTATGGCCTTAACATGGGAAGAGTTAAGGGAAATAATGACAAGGCGCTTCTGTCCAAGAAGCGAAATCAAGAAGTTGGAAGATGAATTCCACTCGTTAAAACAAAAGGAAGGAGATCATACTTCCTACAACAAAAGGTTTCTAGAGTTGAACCAAATGATCCCCAACTTGTTCACCCCAGTGTACCGCTTGGTTGAACACTATATTCGAGGTCTCCCCTCAAAAATTCAAGACTCAGTTCTAAGCACTTCGCCTGCGACACTTGAAGCCGCGATGGAACTAGCTACCGAACTCACCGAAAATCGCATTCGAAACGGTAAATTCAAAGAGGAGAAAAAGAAAGCCCCCATTGAGGCTCAAACTTCAAACCATTCTGGTTCCTCTTCGAAGTTTACTGGTAAAAGGAATCGAAACACAAGAAACTTCGCTGTCACTCAAACCAATTTCCCTATTCCTGCTGCACCCATTACCCAAGTCGCCCCTTCACCTGCACCATACAAAATACCATATTCTGGCCCGTTACCAAAATGCAACCGTTGCCAATACCACCATTCTCCTGATCATCCTTGCCAATATTGCACCGGCTGTGGTCGCGCAGGTCATACTGTTCAAACCTTACCGGATCTAGAACCGCTCGATGAACACGATGAAGATTGTTGTCACTCTCTAACATCGTGGTAAATTAGGTTCAAATCAGCTTCTATCTCACACACTCGTGTGTGTGTTCTTGGTGTTCTAGATGAGCACGATGAAGATTGTTGTTTCTCTCTCTTAAACAACCCCTTTCTCTCTCTAAAAAACTTCATCTTGTCGTCGTTCTCTCTCACACACTTTGTGCGTGTGTTCTTGGTTTTCTTGGTTTGCTTCTCTTTTCCATTAATGGTGAAAAACATGTTTTTGATCTTCTGTTTCGAAAGAGAAGAAAGAAGGGAAAGGTGGGAAGAGAGAGGTAATAGAAAGAGAAAGTGAAAGGTGAGAAGAGAGATGTGATATGATAGTGTGCAGGATATTTAATGACTCTATTGTACTTGCTGCTATCACTTTTTACCCAAATACCCCTCTAGTGTCATTTTTTAAATAATATACACCATTAAATTAAATCAATAAAGTCTCTTTTTTCCCCAACCATTAGATCATTTAGATCAATGGTTACAAATAGAGTTTGCTAGGTTTTCTTACTACAAATAAGTTTTTTGTATATCGTTTCCCTATATATAAATATAGGGATTGGGTAAAATGAGAACCAACTTGAGTTGTGAGAACCGTATGAACCAAATTAACATTTGATTAAATGTGTTTTAATGGATGAGATTAAAAGACAATAAAACAGTGTAATGATTGTGCTTTAATTAACGGGATTTTTGTTTTTAGCGAGATAAGGACTAATTGGTTTTTTTAATATGACCATTAATTATTGGTTGTGTTTTAATTAATAAGATTGTTTTTAATAAAAAAAATTTAAAAATTTGAGGTAAATGTTTACATTGTAAATAAATCACCAGAAAATGAAAAAGATAAACTAAAATAAATAAATCGAAGTCGTCGTTAATAAATAATAGTTTGCACCCCTATCGTTTGAGATCTGCACGGACAACACACAAAACATGTAAAAATCCCAAATTATCATTCTACAAACAAATTAAATATCATTTACTCCAAAATATAGCGTTTACATTCCACAAAAGTGACGTTGAGAGAAGGCGTAAAAAACTTTTTTACGCACGTTGTCAAAACATTTTTTATTTGTTTTTCTTACATAATAGTGTTCTCATACTTAGTTCATGTAAATGTTTACGCACATTGTCAAACTTTTTTTACGCACGCTTTCAAAACTTTTTTTACGCGCGTTGTCGAATGTTTTTTTAAAAACTTGTAGTGCAAAGTTATCAAACGTTAACGAATGGAATAGAAATTCTCAATAAACATATAAGAAAAATGTAGCTTGCCTTTTATAAAGAACATTATGTCATAATTACCGAAAATAGAGCAAAAAGAAATATATATCATTTTTGATAATTTTGTATTTTCTAATAAACATATAAGACAAATATATATTGCATTTTATAAAGAACATTCTGTCATAAGTAGTGAAAATAAAGCAAATAGTAATAGATATCATTTTCGATATTTTTGTATTTTATAAATTACGTAATACTTTTGGTGTTTTAATTTGAAACCTACGATATTTTTTTTCTCAATTTCAAATATAAAAAGTATATAAAAGAGATTAAAGGTGAGAGATATTATTATGTTAGACATATTAACGATATTTGTGATGCGATATGTTTTAGACATAAGAGAGATGATATGACATTGAGAGAAAAAAAGACTAAAATACTCTTTTAAATTAAATTGATTATATATGATGTGTTAAAATTCTATTGGATGGGAGGAGTTTCCATGGTTTTCACAGCTGCTTGAACTGAATCATATATATATATATATATATATATATATAGGGGATGGGTAAAATGAAAATCACCTTTAGTTGTGAGAACCGTAGAAACCAATATAAGTCATTGATCAAAAGTGTTTTAATGGATGAGATTAAAAGACAATAAAATAGTTGTAATCATTGTACTTTAATTAATGAGTTTATATTTTTAGTGGGATAAGGGTAAATTCGTATATTTATTAAGCTATTTAATGATTGGTAATTAAAGTTGTACATTGTGCCTATGTTTGTGATTTAATTAATGTTATTTTTTAATCATGTACTTAGAAAATTATTTTACGTATAAGTTTAAACTTATTTTGCACGCCTTTTTAAACATTTTTACGAGCGGGTTCAGAGTTTTTTTATGCGCGGGTTCAAATATTTTTTTATGCGCCGGTTTTAATTTTTTATGTGCGGTTTTAAAATTTTTTTAGGCGCCGGTTTTAAACTTTTTAACCGCGCGGTCGGTTTAGAACTTTTTTATGCTCCGGTTTAAAACATTTTTACGCGCGGTTTTAAACTTTTTTAACGTGCCGGTTTAAAATTCTCTTTGCACGCCGGTTTTAAACTTTTTTTACGTGCCGGTTCAAACATTTTTACGCGCCGTTTTAGAAACTTATTTTACGCGCAGTTTTAAACTTTTTTTACGCATCGGTTTTAAACTTTTTTTACGCACCGGTTTTACTATGCGCCGGTTTTAAACTTTTTTACGCGCGGTTTTAAATTTTTTTACGCGCCGGTATAAAATTTTTTTTACGCGCGAGTTTAAGCTTTTTTTACGCGTGGTTTTAAACTCTCAAACAATTTTTTTTACAAAAAAAACAATTTTTTTTGCAAAAAAAACAATTTTTTACGGGTTTAAACTCTTTTACAAAAAAACAATTTTTTTACGGGTTTGAACTTTTATACAAAAAGATATTTTACACGAAATAAAAATATTTTATTTTACAAAAAAACTTTTTTACAAAAACTTTTTTACAATTTTTTTTCAAAAACTTTTTTACAAAAATATTTTTACGCCAAACATCTTTTTACGCACCCGACACCCCGATTTCGGGTTTACGAAATTTGAGGATCTTACCAAACGAACTCACCCAAAAATCACGACTCAATAGGTGTAAAATGTTGAATTTTAAATAGAAGAAATAGAAAAGATATGACATGTTGGGTTTTAAATAGAATAGAGAGAAAAGATATGACATGTTGACTTTTAAATAAAAGAGAGAAAAAAGATGTGACATGGGAATTAAAAGACTAAATACCCTTTTGATTTAATTTGGTTATAAGTGATGTGTAAATATGATATTAGATGATAGGAGTTCCCATGGTTCTCGCAACTAGGATTGTTTCTCTCTTGAACCGAATCATATATATATATATATAATATATATATATATATATATATATATATATATATATATATATGGGTGGGATTTGGAGAAAATGGGTGGGATTTGGAGAAAACGGTTAGAAATGTGAGAAGGGTGAGAACAATTTTGGTGTTGACATGTGGTGTTGGTGCTAACTTACAATAAGGGTAATATTGTCAATAGGGCAATGCACATACCACTTACATGCCAAAGACTACCCACATGCAAGTCACATGCACATTCCACCATCTTTTTTAAACTCCCGTAACTTTTTTATACGTGATTATTTTTTGAAAAAAATTACACCATAAAATCGAGTGTTTTATTATCTTTCTAACGAGTATATTATTGCTATACTTTTAAAATTTAAAAAAATGACATGAACCAGATGTTCTAATAAAAACGCCATAAAACACTCAGCTTATAAAAACGCCATGAAAATACTCAATTGAAAACGCTATAAAACACCCAAATTCAGAAGAAAAAAACCATGAAAACCCAGTTGAAAACGCCATAACAACACTCAGTTCAGAAAATGCCATAAAAAACATGAAAACCCAGTTCAAAAACGCCATAAAAAACAAAGTTTATAACACCAACAAAAACACAAAGTTTAAAACGCCATAAAAACCCAGTTCATTTTTTTCAAAAAATATATCAATAGTATACTCGTTGGAAAGATAAAAAACGCTGAATTTTATGGTGTAATTTTTTAAAAAATAATCACGTATAAAAAAGTTATTGGCGTTTAAATATGACGGGAGGAAATGGCATGCGATTATCATGTGCACCCTTGTTTGGATCTTCCCATATTAGCCCTCCTACTAGTTCTAAAATTTCTATTAATTATAAAAAATGTCACTACATCAATCTTAGCCACAAATCATAAAGATCTTGTAGCTGAAAACCGTTCTCACACTTCTAACCATTTTCTCCTGATCCCATATATATATATATATATATATATATATATATATATTGTGGTAGGATCATAGAAAACTAAAAAACTTTAAAAAGAAACCATTTTTTTACAAAAAATCGCTACTTTTATGTATAAATTTTTTTCTAAAAAAAGTTTTACTGCACATGTGTATTATATGTTTAGGGTTAGCTTTTAAGTTTATTTTAGCTTTTAGGGTTAGCTTTTTGGAAGGTTTAGGATTAAGGGTTTTTTTTTTTTTGGGGGGGGGGGGGGGTGGGGGTGGGGGAGTTAGGCTTTTGGGGGTTGATGGATTTAGGTTCTTGGAGGGTGTATGGGGGTTAAGGTTTTTTGCTTCTAATCTAAAAAGATAAGAATAAACCAAATGCTTTTTCGTATTAAGACACATGTGGAGTAAAACTTTAAAAAAAAATTATACATAAAAATTTGAGATTTTTATTAAAAAACTGGTATGTTTTTTAGGTTTTTTAGTTTTCTCATGATTCATCTCATATATATATATATAGGATCAGGTTCAAGAAAAAACCATTACCAGTTGTAAGAACAATGGAAACGTCATTCAATAAAATTTTAACACATCACATAAATTTAAATTAAATCAATAGGGTAATTTAGTCTTTTACTCCCGATGTCACATCATTTCTTTCTCTTTCTTCTTTTCAAAAGTCACATTGATTATCCGTTAACCATAATAATATTATTAATATCTACAACAATAGTTAACATTATTAAAAAAAATTAGAAAATGTTTGCATATGTTAAAATGTTCTTGTGTACGGTGGTGAATCTGTGACGGAGATGGTGGTGGCACGGCGATGGTGGATTTGTCGATTTCAAATGTAATGTAAAAGTTTTTTACGAAACTATTTTTGCTTATGTAAAAACAGCGTAAAAACGTCCTTACGCAATACACCATTTTGTAAAAAGATAAACAATACATTTACGTTCGATAAGGACAACACACGTAAAAAAACATTCGACAACGTGCGTTAAAAAATGTAACGCATAAAATAAGTTTTTTACTTTTTATTTTGTTGTGTAAAAAAATTTACGGTTGGTGTGAGTTTTTTAGAAAGAGGCACCTTTCAAGCCGACGTAAAACATCAAACGTAAAAAAACATCTTTACGCAATACACCACTGTTTAAAAAAATAAAGAAAAACATTTACATTCGATAAAGATAACGCGCGTAAAAAAACATTCGACAATGTGCGTTAAAAAACTTAAGGCGTAAAATAGTTTCTTATTTTGTTGTGTAAAAGAATTTACGGTTGGTGTCAATTTTTAAAAGGGAGGCACCTTTCGCGTCGACGTAAAAAAACAAACGTAAAAACCGCTGAAACAAAACATCAAACGTGAAAAATGTAATAAAAGAAACATTAAAATAAAAAGGATGGTTTATTTTGGTCGAACGTAAAACGTAACCGTTCGCGCCGACGTAAACTATCAAACGTAAAAGGAATAGAGAAGTTGGTGATGCTAAAAACGGTTCTATGTTTTCAATTTTTTTTACATTTGTTTAAAAATGTAATAAATAATATGTTTTTTTACATTTAAAAAAATAGACAATAAAAAGATTTGAATGGTTTGAATGTAGAGTAGAAAACAATAAAAAGAGTCCTGACATGTTTCTTGTCAATAATTAATAGCCCTTTAACCAAATTACCAAATAAGCCTTTACTCAATAAATTAACACTTTTCACAAAAGATAAACAACATATGACACATGTTTATTAAAATTCAATCTCAACCATACATTGTAAAAGATCTAAGGTGAAAAATGGTTCGCATGGTTCTCTCAACTCAAGGTGATTTTCATGTTAGCCAATATATATATATATATATATATATATATATATAAACAGGATCCGGAGAAAATGTTTTGAAGTGTGAGAACAGATCCTGGCCCAACACCTGGGAGAGGCGCGCTAAATGATACGCGGGGTACGATTGTCATTTTCCGACCCCGCTCAATAGATGGCGTTATCATTATTCAAATTATGGCGTTTAATAAGAACAAGTAGATCTATGTAATATTCTAAAACTTTTTTTTTTGGCGTTTTCATTATCTAGAACTTATTGTTTTTGGAGTTTGGCGTTTGTGTCATCTTGGCGTTTTACAAGCCCTTTTTGCAGAAGAATAATGTATTTCTTAACCGTAAAATTAGATAATAAACACTAGAAAAAAATATAAGCGTAAAAAATTAAATTAAATTTCTAATTCAATTTTTTCCTCAAATCTTCACTGTCATCAGTTTTTTTCTTCTTTTGAAACTACAAGAACTGTCACAAATTTATGATGTTTTGGGTTCATTGTGTGAAGTAGCTTTTGTGGATGTTGGAGACATAGATCGACGCCGTGTGGGTGGATGCTATTTGTTCCTCATCTTCATCCTCATTATGGAGTTAAAATAGCATTTGCACTTTTATCGGCCTCCTTATTCCCATTCAAATATTCATCAAGAAAAAAACATACAAAATGACATACCGCTGTCACCCGTCTTGTTTTCTTGAAGATCTGTCCATCTCATTCAGTAAAAGCTTATTGAGTCATCTCCCTCACCTAAGAATCCATTCACCGAATTTTCATTGAAAATAATTCTGAATATCCAAGAGAAGTTGGTTGCCATCTCTGACTTTTTTAACCTTTCTGGCGTTCTTTTACGGTGAGTGGTATTTACGAAACATGGCGTTTATTCTGTGGTGTGATCGACGGAAGGTGCTGAGACGTTTCTCTTTATAGGACATATTTGGCGGGTAGTTTTGGCGGGATATTATTATAATTAATGTAATTAATAAGTATCTGTCGTTTCAGGTTCACTGTTTTTGTTCAGCCTTATCTGTTAAGTATGGAACACCCCCATCTTTCTCGTTTGGCGTTGTATAATTAATGGCGTTTTGACACGTAAAGATGTTAATATATAGGAACTAAAACTCAGAAAAAACAACATAAGAAAAATATCATTTTATATTTTAGTGGGGGTTATATATATATATATATATATATATATATATATATATATATATATATATATATATTATGTGTATTTTTTTGTCGTTTTGATATAGGATGCAGATCTATAACGCGTCAAGTAATTATGGCGTTTAGAAAATATAAAAAGTTGATTTTTTATGTGTCATGGTGTGGTTTTCAATATAATAATTGTTAGTAATTAAGTATCCGTCGCCTCAGTTACAGTTTGTAGTTACTGTTTGTTCAGTCTGTTTAGGGCTGTAAAACTTTCCACCCATTTAAGTTTGGCGTTTTTTATTTAATGGCGTTTTATAGATGTAAACTAAAACTTTTAGTACGGTAATGCATGCATTTTGTGTTCTATTCACCTGTACATTTTGAATTTGGCGTTTTGTTGTTTGCCGTTTTTTTGGCATTTTGGCGTTTCTGTAAAAAAATATCTAGAACGCGTTTTATCATTAATGGCATTTTAAGTACATACGTCGTTTCATATGCAAGGGAGCGTTGTGTAATAGATGGCGTTTTGTCATTAATGTGGCGTTTTGTTTAATAACAGTGGAAAGACCCTATTAGCCTTAATGAAGCACGTCCGAGTAATAAAGTTTATGTTATTCACGAAAATGCCACCGCGAATCCTAATCCATTGATTGTTTTGATCCAACGGCTGATGGCCGTTCTCAGCGTTTTCATACTTCTCATGTTTTCTCCAAATCCTATATATATGTGTGTGTGTGTATGTACATATATATATATATATATATATATATATATATATATATATATGGTAGGGTTCTAGTGTGAACACTAGGTTGAGAGTGAATTGTGTGAACTAATCTAGGCCATTTGATTACATCATCTAGAGATTTTTAAACAATGGCAAGATTTTAATTATAATGTTATAACTTCCCTTTAAAATAATTGACAGAAGGGTATTTCGTCGTTTATAAATTACATTAATTAAACAATATAATTAGAATCCCTAAAGTCTTGCTAGTTTCCATATACAAGATACACAGCTGTTAGCGTATACACATGTGTATAGTGTTGCTAGTGTCAGTTTATACAAGACAAATAAATGTTAGTTTATACACATGTGTACAGTCTCGCTAACTATCAGTTTATATAAGATACACAACTGTTAGTTTATACACATGTATACAAACTTTTATACATCTATGTATTATATTTTGAAATGGTTACATATGTGTATATTAACAACATAGTACAATATGCATGCACACAAGTAGATTCATATAAAATACACATATGTATAGACATAATCATATAATTAAAACAACAATGTACATATGTATATCAAATGAAATATATTGTATCTTCGCATGATACTCGAGATACATATCTGTGTAGAGTGAGATACATTTATGTATCAAAGTGATACCTAGTTTTCTTAACTGATTAATTCACATATCGATTACGTATACTATATACGTATAATCCTTACACTCATGGTCAGTTAGTTTTTTTACTCAGTATTTGATTATGTTGGTATTAGCAAATATAAATAACTTTTTCACATTATGTTGGTATTAGCAAATATAAATAACTTTATCACATATTAAAAAAAGTCAATGCCTAAAAATAATTACAATTTCAATTTAATAGAAATTTTTCAATATTTATTGAAAACTATAAAAAATTAAAAACAATATGATCCGACTGTATTTTTACTGCATCTGCGTTTCTTTTCCAAAACCCTAGAGAGCCTCCATCACCATTCTCCATCTCCATTCCAAGCAACTGATCATCTCTTCACATGTCGTTCCTAATGAATTCCAAATCGATAAGATTCAAATGCTAGCTTTCATTTAATTTCAAGAGTTATTATCACAGGTTTGTCCATTTCTTAGAACCGTACTTCTCGACGATATTCATTTGATGTGTATTTTTGTTTGTTCCTTTCTTCTCAATGCTATTCAGGTTAAGAAGCTCCTTTTTTCTTTCTGTTGATGATCTTTGCTTTCCGATCTACACATGTATGTTGCAATTTTTACACTTCTAAATTTTCAGTGCATTGATATGTGGTTTAGATCAACTCGATTTTAGGGTTTGTTTTTACTTCTTATTTATTGTTTCAATATGTTTATTATTTTGTTCTGTTGTTAAATTGTGTTCACACCAATATAATCCTAATAAAAGTATGTACAATAGGTTAAGGAACTCTAATGATTACCCATCCCATACACTAATAACCCAGTTCTAGAATCCCTAAAGTGATATCGATTAAAGTGATCGCGGCTTTGTGAATCCTCTATGATGGTGAAGTCTATTTTGTTGCCTCTGCATTCCATTATGATTCATTATTCACATTTTTGTTATTGCTTTTTCTTGGTTTGTTTTTGGGATTTGAGTCTTCATCTAGAAGCCTACTACCACATATTCTTCATGTTAGGGTTATGGTGCTTCTGTTGGCTGCAGTTCCGATTGTTTAAAAAGGAAAAAAGATTAACCAGGACGGGTAATTTTGTGGATTTGATAATCTCATTTTCAGTTTTCTTGATAGTCATTGCAGATGGCTGCTCTAATCTCTTACACTGCACCATGGAAAGACCTGAAGGTGATTACTATTCATCTTTCGAACAATTGAACACAAGTTACTTTTCTGGATGTTAATTTTGAGCAAGCGTCTATCCTTATTTGCAGTTACTTCCTTTGTCTGCTTCTACTTCAAGATGTGGTTTAGCCGTTGCATAGTTGCATAAGAAGAGTTTCGTATTCTTCTCTTATATGTCTTATTGTTTGTTGTGTTGTTTTCTCTATTTTACATTGAATAGTTTTTTTTAAACGGTGTAGGGGCATTTAGATGGTGTTAGGGTTGGGGATATTTGTGGTGGTGGTGTTGTTGATGGGAGGATTGTTTCGGATGAGTATTTGGATCGTCTGTTTGTTGTGTTTATGTGGAAGATGAAGTTGCCACGGAAGATTAAATCGTAATGTTTTTTTTGGTCTTCATCTTTGTTATTGATTGCGGCGTTTCAGTTAAAATGTACCACTGTAATTTGATTTCGGTTTTCGTGTCCAGTGGTAGAAAGCAGGTAATCTAAACTCACTAATAGGGATGAGCTCGGTACCAACCGGTACCTAAATCCCAAAAAAATGGGTACCAGTTCGGACCGGTATTTGAAGGTAAAAACTGGTAAATACTGATATGGTACCGGTACCGAACCATTGAATGTCGAACCGAATTGGTTCCGAAAATCGAGTAAGTTTGGGAAATTCAGTACAGTACCCGGTACCATTTTCTCACCCCTACTCACTACTCTGTCATATTGTATTATGCTATAAAGAGTAAAGCTAAAGATTTATTTAAATGGAAACGGGTCAAATAAGTTGAAAGTTTCATTTGATTGTTATGCGTTCTATGGACATACTCATTTTTTTTACAAATATATTGTGATGAATTTTGATTAGTTCCCCTTTTATGATGAATTTGATTCCATTGCTGTAGGACTTTCTCCAAATTTAAGAACAACACATGCTTTGTTCTTCTTACATTATGAGTCTTTTTTAAAACGTTTTTCATTTATCATTCCCTATATGATTAAAAATTAGTACTATTTCACGCTATTCTATCTATATTTCCTTATCAACATTAGTGTTCAAGAGGGGTGACTAGAGTTCTGTGAACACAGGTTTAGTTTATACATTAAAGTAGTTTCGTGAACAAAGTTACATGGTTTGTTTATAAACTTTACCCTTATGTCGAGACACTATACTGTGATTGTTTCTTGATTTTAGTGAATTGTTTTGTGAGACTTAAACACAAAGTCGAGACACTATACTAATGCCGGTGGCGAACCAAATCGATACAAAGTGAATTTCCCGTGTAATAAACCGTGGCAACGCGTGGGCGCCTCCATCTATACTTAAGACTATATTATATATATCAAACGATGAACAAATCTCTCATTCACCCAATGCTTCGGATCCAATTAATGAATGGTAAGATATAGTATGATACCTCTTTTAGTTCTTTGACAATTTGATTCAAAAGTTTTTGTTGAAAACTAAAATGCTTCAAATACTGATGTATAAAATGCAGGTATGGAACTCTTTGTATTCGTGAGAATTCGGAGTGCACTTTCATTGCTACCAACTATGATGCCACTGGTTATATGACTGATCTGCAAGAATGGCCATGTAAGCGCCCGCATGGCAACTAAAATCTATTTATGATTCGGTTATATCGTATGGATATTTCGTGCATTCAATGTTTCATAATCTAGCTTGTAGCATTTATGAAGTTAATATTATCATTAGATAGTGATCACAGTTCAATGGAATTGACTCTTGCTTAATTGATTGTGCTTTTGGCTTTTGTTAAATGGTTTGCTGATGATATAATTGTTAGTTGTGTTCTTGCTATTGTTGTACAGTTTCAGAGTATAAAGCATATTTAAGGGTTTTGGCACGACTGATAATTTAATTGGAAATGAAGAGCTATAAACGAATGAAGTTGAGGAAGAATCTGAGGGCGATGGATAACTGGTGGCGGGCCAAATCCTACTGCTTCGCGTTGTGTTTAACAATTCAGGTGGTGCTTATCGTTCTAGATGTATTAGATTTCCCAATTTGCCTCGATCCATTGACCATTTTTTTTTCTGATATTGTACTTCTTTTGTTTCGTATATGCGTTCTGTGTAAGTTATATGTTTTATTAATTGGCAATTCAATTGGTTTGAACCAATAATGGTACTATTACACTTATGAATGTTCTTCGGATTAAATTAATCGGGATTTCAATGGTGGGAATATAACCCGATAACGGACCCATTCTTGATTCAGATTGTATGGGTATCGGGTCTAGGTTAATCGTTTTATTGTAAATCGAGTTTCGGTTTAATATAATGGCTACAATTTGGTGGGCTACCAAAGTGATTAAACAAATTTCCATATGGGGTGTGACAAACTGAGATATGATTCTCTAGATAGGACTTAAATAGGGCTGCTTTTTTTTAACCACAGAACAAGAAGGGTTGCATTTTCTTTAGCATCAAAATCAAACTTGCAGCATTGTTAATATTAATAAGTAGGTGACCAGCTATCATTCTTTGTAATTTCGAAAAATACATTCTTTATTTGTATTTAGAGTTAATTACTATTTTCGTCCCTATGGTTTGTCAAAAATCACCATTTCCGTCCATTAGTTTAAAAATTGCGATTCAGTCCCTGTAGTTTCACTTTCGTAACCATTTCAGTCCCTTTGGTTTCACTTTCGTAACCACTTCAATCCATTTATTTTGTAAGTACAGGGACTGAAATGGTTACGAGGTGGATTGAAATGGTTACGAAAGTGAAACCAGAGGGACTGAAATCACAATTTTTAAATTAATGGACTGACATAGTTATTTTTGACAAACCACAAGGACGAAAACAGTAATTAACTCTTGTATTTATTTTACATATAAAATAATAATTGATTATGTAACAATAGACCAGCAAAAATCATAACCCCCATTTATGACATATATAAGGGACTTACAAGTAGATCCACCCAAACACTAGCACTAACTAGAGATGGGCATAATAAGCGGTTTCAAACCCGATCCGGTGGAACCTACCTGGGACCGGTTCCGGTTCCTACCCGACATATAGTAGAACCGGTTCCGGGTTCAAAATACCCGATGGTTCCTACCCGGTTCCACATTTTTGGAAAAAAATAAGTTCCGGAACCGGTTCCAACTCGTACCCGGGTTGTACCCGTAACCGGTTCTTATCATACCCGGTTCCTACGGTAACCTTCCAGACCCGTCGTCAATATATTTTTAATGTGAGTTTTTTTTATAAGTCTTTGCTAGAACAAGGTATAATACATAAACATAAAACTATTTATTACGAGAAACAAGTACCCGGTTACACAAACAACCTAAACAAGAAACGTTAAACAAAACGCATAAAACACTAAACATACTAATCACAAAACACAAATGGGTTTACAATACATAAAACAAACTAAACTTTCGATGACCCGGTCCCGGATGCTTCACCCTTTTCATTGTTTTTCGCCTTTGTCACCGGACAATGGCGGTCGGTGTGTTTCTTGAGCGTCGAGTTGGCCGACGCCTTCATGAACTTCCCGCACCCCTTGCAACTAGCCATTTCATGGCTATCCGACATCAAGCACAAGTCAAAGTGCTTCCAAATAGCGGGGTTTCTTTTGGTTTCCAAAACATCCACGACCTCATCGTTGCAAGCCATCGTTATCTCTTTGATAGTATTAGATTTGAAGTGTAAAGTGTTAAGTTTAGAAATGGTAAGTAGGAAGGGGTTTATATACAAAAACCGATTTTTTAATCAGGAACCGGTTTTCAACGGTAACATTTATCAGGAACCGGTTCCAATGTTAACATTTATCAGGAACCGGTTCTGAACAGTAAATGGCAAGTTTGACTGTCAGGAACCGGTTCCCAATAGTAAAATGGCAGGTTTGACTGAACAGTAAATGGCTGTCAGGAACCGGTTCTGAACAGTAAATGGCAGGTTTGACTGCCAGGAACCGGTTCCCACACTATCAGAAACCGGTTCCGCACCATACCCGGTTCCACACCATACCCGGTTCCACACCATACCCGGTTCCATAATACCCGTACCCGGTTCTACACGGTTCCATATTCTTGGGTGTGAACCCGGGTAGGAACTGGACCCGGTTCCAATGACATCCAAGCAGAACCGGGTCCGGGTTGGAACCAGTTCCAGGTAATAATAAAACCCGATTATGCCCATCTCTAGCACTAACAAGAACAAAGAATCCCAATACAATCTGCATGTGAATAACAAGATTAATAATATCTTTCAACTCCTTTTATTGTTTTTGTTATTGTGCATTTTCAGTTTTGAAAATAACATGTTGATTTTTTGTGATTAAAAATATATATGAGACATTTTGTTATTGTGCATTTTGTTATTGGAGTTTATGTACCCGGGAAGCTCTCGGGTGATAACCTAGTAATTTATAATAAGAGAGAGGAAGGAGGGGGGGTTTAAGAGAAAATTAAAGGATTTTAATTAAAAATACTTGTCTAATGTCAATCTTATCATTTTAATCTAAAAATGATTAAGAAACAAGATTAATTCACTCAGTTCACTCTTAAAAAGTTGTTCAATCTTGAACTTAACAACATAAATAAATATATATATATATATTTAATGTTGTGTTTGTTTTCTCAAAGTCTAGTAATATATAAAAAATGAAAATTATAAATAAAAATATTGGTTGATAGTGGGTTTTTTTTGGCAGTTTTCAAGTATGATCGTTCTTTATCCCCTCTCTCTATACTTACAACGTATCAAAATCATAACGTAAGCTGGAACTTTGTTATATCTATCCCTTCTCAAATGGGTTTTCCGGAGTTATGGTGTAAGTGGATTTGAGTTGTTCTAATTTAGTCTGCTACTTTTGAGTTCCAGTGTTTAAAGGGGATGAGACAGGGAGATCCTTTATCTCCATTTTTATTATTTATGGAGGCCTACTCGAGTATTATGAATAGGGCTTGCGAGGCGGGTTCTTTTAACGGTGTTCGAACCCCGAATGGAGGGGGCAATGCTTTCTCACCTTTTGTATGTCGATGATGCTAATCTAAACATAAAGTATTTGGCTAAGTTGTTGAGGTGTTTTCACCTCTGCTCGAGGCTCAAAGTAAATCTCTAAAAATATATTTTTGGTAGCGGGGTCGCTACGGGGGAGTTGAATATTATTTCTTCGGGCTCGGTTTAAAACTCTGATCTACTCCTTTCACGTATCTTGGTGTTTCGGTAAGGGCTAATATGAGTAGATGTAACAGTGGAGCAAAGTGAGATTGAGATCTTTGAGAGCCGTTTAGCCTTATGCAAAGCTTTTACATTATCGACTGGCGGAAGACTTACTTTAATTAGATTGGTGGTAGAATGTTTGCCGAATATTACTTTTCGTTGTATAGGGCTCCAACTACGGTCATCGAAGCCTTGGAGGTTATTATGAAAAGATTTTTATAGGGAGGGTTGGCTAATCTAAACAAGGTTCATTGGGTCGGATCATATTGCTCTGCCCAAATGCATGAGGGACCTGGAATAAATCATCTAAAAATTTCTAATCAAGCTCTATTATCTAAATGGATTTAGAGATACAAGACAGAAAAAAATAGTCTATGGAGAAGGGTTGTTCACGCTATTCATAGAAGCATAATTTGTTACAACTGGTAATTTTCGGTCTATAATTACGTTATAACGAACACTAAGACAATTATAAGTATTGTTTTAAGACAAAAATTAACTTTATTAGGCCTCTGGTATGCCTCGAAACGTCTATCCGGCTTTACAATACGCGAATGGTGATTTGCGGGAAAACTGTCGAACGTTAAACGGTAACGAACTGATACCAGATGAAATACTGACAAAGCCAAAAAATACGAGTTTTATACGTATATTTATACACATGAATTTGGTTTTGCGAAATTATCATGCTTTCGAACGTCATAAAACGCATACGTGAACGAAAAAGGCGACTGAACTTGATTCCGGCATCCATTTTTTCATTCGAGCAACGATGATGGCAGAATCGAGTGCCGGCACCCGCGGTTCGAGACTTAGCTCCGAAAAGCACATGTAGTTTTCCTCCTCTTTCTAATCGACATACCCTTCTGTTTGAAAGCTTCCCTTTTTGTTTTTTTAGGATATTTGGGGGTGACGACCATGGTCGATGTCGGCCGTGGTGACGGTAGTGGCAGCGACGGGACAGGGGAGGCAGACGCCACCCCTTCGGACGAACGACGACGGTGGTGCGACGCCGCTGCTGGCGTTTCCCGACCGGCCGGTGGCGATGTTTCAGTTCATCTTTTGAGTTCCGGGTCAGATTCAAGTTTGGGATGAGTCAAATTCAACCTCGGATTCATTCCGGTTCGGCTTCGGTTCACTCGGTTTCGGGGCAGATTAGGTTCGAGTTAAGCTCGGGCAAACACAGTCAACGCGGTCAACTATCGGCCAACGTGTTCAAACAGTCAACCATGGTCAATTGGTCAATACGGTCAAACACAAGACGTGGTAAAATCTTAACGGCGTGAATTAGATTATATTGTTTATATAATAAATAATATGTTAACGCTGAACCGAGCTCTAAAAACCGAACCGACTAACAAAACCATATAATAACAACCAGACCGACGTATATAACTTGTGTATGTGATAGTTAAAAATTGAACCAAAGTATCTTCACTTAACATTTATATAAATATATAAATTGGACTTGTATTCGACAAAAGTTTATGTTTTGAACACGACGGAAAGTTATATATATTGTTGCTACATTGATTATTGTGTTTTGGAAAATTATCGACAACTTGTATTGCTGGGTTTTGCTATAAAAACAGAGGAAATTCTGCCCGTTTTTCGTCAAACCCGAAATACGAAACACATTATAATTTAAAAAAAAATGAAAACCCATCGACACTCGAAGTGTTCTTATAAAAGTAAATATAAGTGTATATTTATTTTCAACGATTTATACATTTCACAAAAACAAGTTTATAACGTTTCGACAAACGCGGTTCGCAAGATAGCGGAACTCGTAACCTTGTATCGTATAAATATAATTGCTTATATTTATTTCAACGTCTATTATTCGCTAATTATGTGCAATAAATATAATTACTATTATTTATTTCCAACGTTTACGACTCCAAAAATGAAAACTTTAAAAAATAAATATAATTATTTATATTTATTTCAAACGTCTAAACGGAATCCGACGTGTTATCGTATGATCGTCACATATATTATTAACGGAGTTATTTTGATAACAAACAAACGAAGTCGATCCTAACAAGCGTACAACGATATAATTACTTTGATAATTATCCACGAGACGCGAGTCTACTATTGCGACTACGCGACGTTTATATATACACATATATATTTTTACATTTACATATACACATGTACATCTTACGGAAACCTACGACGAGTCATATTATTATTCATCTACGTACATGGCGACTACTTAGAAACCGTACAAACACCTTATACAAGTCTATAGCGCGTATAATTTTTTTATACAAACCCTTGTTTACGTACACGTACTACCATCCGAGACGACTAACACGAATTCATAAAGATATATATGTATATATATATGTATATATATGTATATATATGTGTATATATATATATACATATATATATATATATATATATATATATAAATTTTAAATCTCTCGGAAACTAAGCGCTTCCAAAACTTAGTATTTATCGGTGACAATAAATGGGATTAAACGAGTATAACATTACCGTTTCCATCAAGTTAACGACACCTTCCTGTCGAATCTTTCGGTTAACGCTTCGGTAGAGCTCGGTGTTACGTAGTTAGCTACGTTTTTAGTAGAAACTTATAAGTTTATTCCTTCATAGGAATGTTATAAATTGCATGCTAGCGAGTTTACGTTTTGGAAATGACATTGTGGATCATATTATGCTAGCTTTGCGTTGGATATTGAGGTGAGTTCATAACCCCCACTTTTTACGGTTTTACATTTTTATAAATCTTTTCGGGGGTGGAAAGACATGCTTTGCAAAAGTACACAATTTTTCGATGAACAAAAATTAATATTTCTAAACCATGTTGCAAAAGAATTCCAATTAATTCAAATGGTTTATGAAAGGTTTATGCTAAATATACTAGTTTTACAAAACACACGCATATTTTCAAAAGGTGCAGAGTTTCGTGACTAGTGACGGGATTGTCCTAGTTACAACGGGACTGGGTTGTCCTGCATACGAAACAACAGGACTGGTTTGTCCTGCATACAAATAAGGGGACTGGTTTGTCCTGCTTATGAACATGGGGCTGGATTGTCCTACATACGAACGTAAGGACTAGATTGTCCTCTGCTCAGCTGTAAGGGCCGTAGGGTTCTTAAAACTGTACAGTGAAGTCCTCGCTACATAACAGAACTATAACCGCCTGCTAGTTTATCGTCTTGAGTAAACGGTTTGGCGAGGCACTCTCCGGCATGGGGTTGGTTATAGGCTCATGTGGGAATGCTGTCTATGTCATATGAGGACATTTACGGTTATACAAGTTTTACAAACACAGTTTTCAAATAACATGCCAAGGAAAATGGTTTTTTCTTACGTTTTCTCAACATTATTTAAACCAGTTACCAAAATGATTGATTTGAAATCTTTTCGAACAAACTATGAACTCGCCAACTTTATGTTGATTTTTCGCATGTTCTTTCTCAGGTTATATTTTCAAATTATGGCACGATTGGGATAGGAGAACCCAGCATGATTCGAGTACTTAGTAGGCATTCAACTTTCAAGAAGTCGTAGCTTAAATACTCCCACTGTGCAATGAAGATACCAATCAGATCACACCAACTCTGATTTTGCAGGGTGTGACATAATTGTTTGGCAAATGGTGCCTTGCAACAAAGATATGTCAAGGGTGTCGAAAAACATTATGAACATGGTCAGTAAGCTAGTGGCTACATGTGTTAAATTTCAGCATTTAATCAAGGGGTCATTGGTGATGGTAGAGACATTAACTTTTGGATGGATAATTGGTCAGGAAATTCTCCTATGCATTTGGTTTATCGAATTCTTTTTAGATTAGAAGCAAAAAAAGTTATGCAAAGTCATGGACCGTGTTTCATGGCAAAACAATTCTATCATCTAGAAATGGGGTTGGATCCGTAACTTGGCCACACCCGAGGAAGTAACGGACTGGAAAATATGTAAGTGAACCTGGTGATGTCAAAAGTCTTGGTGAATAGTTACATTTTTTCCGGTCCGTTACTTCCTCGGGTGTGGCCAGATTACGGATCCAACCCCATTTCTAATTACAAAAGAAATGACGAGAGAGTAACATTGTAAATTAAAAAAAAACCACATATAGAGATTGATATAGGAAGACGATCGCTAGCAAAGACCACCTAAGGTGTATGAAAATTTAAACACCTAAGGCCCAGCTAAGCCACTATTGTACCCACCCCTAATAGTTTAACCAAACTTCTTGCCATTTTACCGCCGTTGCAAACCCATGGGGCGGCTCCCCCTTCTCGAAGAACGATTCTCAAAATCGTCAAGCTCTAATACCAATTGTTGGAAACATGCCCTTAGATGAACACACAAACATGATATTTGATCGAACTGTTCGACTCTTTTTATTATTTAACAATGAGAGCACACCAATACAATAACTCTAACCCTCTATTTATACTAAAACTCATTCTAGTCATAACCCGACTCAAACTCTATTAAATAAATGAATAGACTCCTAGATAAACCTTATTAGTATAAACTAATAATTATCTTTAAATAAAATAAAAAAGACTAAATAAATAATTTACCATAATTATCTATAACCCGTCTTGATATATATATCTCTTCAATTCAAGACTAACTTTTTTACCACGTAAGATTTGAACTCCTAATCTTTGATTATAAAGCACACTGCTTAGCCACCAAAATGTCCAGTTGAAGGCTATTATATTATTGAATATGTAGGCACACGTAATTAATATTGTTTTCATCACGTAAAACCCGGTTCCGAAACCGATTCGGAATACCCGACTCGGAACAGGTTCCTACTCTACCCGAACCGTAGGTAGATACCAGTTCCAGACCCGGCCGAAGAAAAAGGAACCGGACTAGAACCGTTGGAACTGGCTCCACCTCTACCTGGTCAAAATCCAGACCTAAACCAGCCAAAACCCAAACAAACCCCGGCCAAACTGGTCAAAACTCGGTAAAAAAACATGAACGTTCCCGGAACTGGTTGTTGACTTTGTTGATCAAAACTGGACCGGGTTACTACCCGGTTCCGGTTCTTAAGAAACCCATTTTGTGCACCTCTAATGTCGAGGCCGAAGGCCCGAAGTAAACAGTCATTTTCCGATCAAATAAAATTTATTCTGGAATGGCAGGCCCAAGCCTGTTCCCTCTTTCATTTTGTTTAGCAGGATATGTGTCCAAAAAGCCAGCATGATCCTTTTCTAAGCCCACAGAAGCTTGGCCCAATGTTCTGTTTCTTTTCTTTCTTCTTTTGTTCTTCACAGAAGATCTCCGCTGCATTTTTTTATAGCAATCTATATATTTTTATGTTACCAAAAACAATATATTTCTGATTTGCAAATCAAACATAAAATCATCTAATATTTATTTTGACACTTTAACCAGCAATTTCCCTAAAACAGTATATGTCTTATTTGCAAGGAAGTTTAGATGTAGATTTTATTAAAAAAAATTATGTTATTAGTTATCATCTTGCATTTGTTTATAAAAGTCCACCATTCTTAAATATCCTGTTTTTTCTTTTAAGTTTTTAAACACCCTATGAACATAATCAAAGTAAAATGATCATTTCATCATTTTGGTTCTTTAACCTCAAACAGTCAAACTGACAAAAATTACCAATTGTCACTATATCAATCATGTGCAAAAAATATATAATTTTCAGAACCTCGTAAAATTAATGAGTCAAGTCCCACCATGGGCTGCCTCGAGCTTTACCAGAACCGAGCTCAAGCTCTAGTTTCAGCTCGTTAAGTATAAACAAGTCGAGCCAAGCTGGCTTATTTAACTTCGAGCCTAAGCTCGAGCTGAAGCTGCTCAACTCAGCTCGCTTGTTAAGCAACCTTATTTTCAGCAGATGCAAACTGAATCTCAAGTGGAACTTTGAGAACTTACATTACATGCTCCCTGAAGTTGATCGAATAAATTATCAATAGCAAGGCATACATGTTTCTTTTGTGGTCACTAATTTAATTCCTCGTAATCAGTATATATTCTAATGCTTTCATCGTTCAATAACAAAACTAGAGCAACCAACGGGACATGTTACGAGGAGCGTACCTTTTTTTCTAGCAACTCTATGAGTTGCGACATCAACTCTTGCATCTCAGAAGGAGCAAGCCGATAGAATGCTTTGATAATCGACACCGCCCTCAAAATAAGATCAGTTCAAAACTCCACTTGCTTAATGGGAGGCACACACACCTAGAAGTTCCACGGATAATGCATCTAACCATTTTTCTCAATAGGGGAAGAATTTGATGAATACGTTTTTCCTCTTTCATGGTGTCCACGACATAGACTAGAAAAGCCGAACAAACACATGATAAACACTTGTGTTCCTTCATTATCGCGCATAAAGGAATATCTTCCCTCTTGTTCTCGCCATAAATTACAACTGCTCTTACGCCTGGTGCAACAAACCGAATTAACTTTTCATCGCATATACTACTAGCACCGTGGGTACAAAACCAATCCATACCAACTACAATGTCAAAATTCATGCATGATCAATTGGATTATATAAATGGTGCAAGGTTCATCATCGACCTCCATAACAATATTAGGATATACATTGAATTTTGAATACTAGTTTTACAATCAGCAATTTCAACTTCTAAAGAAAACTACTTCTAATACAAGTAGGGAAATGTTTATTAAAAAAGTATTGGACATTATAAAACGCATTGTAAGAAATGCAACCTTAGATATATTTTGAATAGAGTTAACTGCCATTTTCGTTCCTGTGGTTTGTTCACTTTTCCTATTTGAGTTCAATTTCAAAAATGCACCAGTTTTTTCCCTGACATACTGGAATCATACCACTTCAGTCCAAAAAGTCAGACATGTTTAATGAAGGGTATTTATTTTATGAAAGGACAAAAATACCCTTCATTAAACCTATCTGACTTAAGTAAGTTTTAATTTTTGGACTGAAGTGACATGTTTTCAGCATGTCATAGAGGAAACGGGTGCATTTTTGATAATTGGACTAAAATGACAAAAACAAATTATAGGGACGAAAATGGCAGTTAACTCTTTTGAATAAGTTAGGATTACAACAATTAATTGAACATTGGAAAAGTATTTTAGATATACATATCATTAAACATAAAAATTAAAGGGGTAATATAATTGATTTATATCATTATGCTTAATTAAAAAAAATTTAGAGGGAATGGAAGCCGAGGGTGGGTTGGACATTTCTAAAAGAATGGTGAAATGATATCGTACACTTCTCATTGATGAATTTGAAAATTGGTGATGCCAAGTTTGTTTTCTTTTATTATATAGTGATTACACTAATAAATATTAAGTCTTGGAGCTTGAGTGATACACATTTAAATTAGCATATGAAATGCAACCCTAAATTCGTGAATTGTAATTGTTACAATAGTAAGATGGGAAATCAAGTGGGACATAACGCTCTCGCTTTAATAAACCGCATGGGTATCGCAAGATGAAAACGCAAACCCGACTCCAAAAGCTTGAAGAAAAACCATCATTCAATTCTAAACACCGGGCACGAAAAAAAACTGGTTAATTTTTCTCTATTAAAACGTAGCATTGCCCCCGTTATGTACACGAGAGGTCAGTAAATGTTGTCACTATTACTAGCCTATGATCGATGTCTTATTCGACCTAGCTCACCACGATGACCTTGGGTCCGAACCAAACCTCGGCTCAAATATTCTTTGACCCGTGGCTAGTATATGATGTGGGTCAAACTCCAACTTTCTTCTAGAGATTAGTGACCATTTATCCCCATAATGGTCCATCCATTCCTTTTGTGTTGTGTAGTGAGGCAAGTATTGTTTGACTTCGATCTTTGACTCCTTACAAAAGTTTAAAATCTTTCGGTTTTCGTCACTTAAATGCTTCAACGTTAGCGTCTCTTCACCGTTATCCAGTGCGGATCGAAGCAACGCCACCAAGTAAAACACGTCCTCGTTAGATGTCACCACCGACGATCTTTCGTCCCACCTGTAAAACAAATATCTATAAGTTATATAATAATATTTTAAATGTTACGAATTTACACCGAGGATAAGTTATAACTACCAATACTACTAGTATTGTATTATGTTTAGGTGACAAATGTTAATGGTGAGTGGGTCGAAAAAGATCGGAAAGATGTGAATTAAGTACAAGTGTTGATGCACAAAGGACAATTGGAATGTGTTGGATGCCAGAAGTAATGAAGAAGGTCCACCACAAAGGGTTGCATAATCTGTACCAACCGCTATGTTTCTTGTACTATTATGTAACAGGACATGGATGATGAATTAACATCTCATCAATGGGTCCCAAATGGAAGATCTCATCTGACACCAGTATCTTCCCACTTGGACCATCTGTACCCGTTCGATCTTTTTTCTTGTTTGGTTCCGGTCAACAAACAAAGACACAACACCTTATACGCTGTACTTTTAACTTTTAAGTCTTAATTTATGTTCGCAACACCATAGATAATTAGACAAACATTAATACATACATATAATAATATTATGTTAAAAACCGTGAAAATCTTCGTTATACATAATGAAAGTGTGACAATTATATAACTGTCTTATGTATCACATTCAAAACATTGTGTATATGTGTTATACGGTTCTAGTCAGAGGTGCACAAACTGGCTCAAACCCTAAATGAGTTGGCTTGGTCAACGAAAAACTGTGAAAATCTTCGTTATACATAATGAATGGACCATATAATGACAGTGTGACAATTATATAACCGTCTTATATTCAAATCATTGTGTATATGTGTTATACGGTTTTAGCAAGAGCTGGTGCACAAACTGGCTCAAACCCTTAATGAGTTCGCTTGGTCAACGAAAGTCAAAACCGGGTTGAGTTTAAAACCTGTTTGGGTTTTGTCAATTTGTTGATTAGTTTATTGACAAATTTTGAGTAGTTTTGACCGTTTGATTCAGGTTTAATTGGTTTCAAAGGAAAGGATTATAAACTGGTTAAAAACCTAGGACTTGTATCGATTCGTAATTGGTTTCTATTTCTACCAATTTGAGACCGATTTCAGTTTGTGTCCCAGTTCCGGTTCCCAAAACGATTTTCTTTTCACATCTCTAGTTCTGAACATATTATTGTTTCTGAAATAAACGGAAAAATAACGGTTAAGAAGCTTACTTATTTTTGTTCATGGGATAGATGAGAATGGGCCCACTAGTTTTATTGCCCAAAACGCCCTTAAAAACTCCTTTATCAAAATCATCAATTCTTGATTTGGGTACAAACAGGTTAAGCCATGGGTGAGGCACCTCCCACAGGCCCTTGGACCGGAGTTTAAGTTCTGCAGTGTGAACCCGGTCCAAGAAGTCCACATAAGGAAGGTAAGTAGTAAACATTGATGCTGGTACATAATTTAATTTCTTCAACAAAGCTTCCACTTCCTGCAAACAATTAACAAATCAAAATACTAATTAATTAATAATTAAAGTACAACAAGAAAAACCCTGGATTTGCATAAAGTTATTATTATTTTTTTAGTTAATTTATTAGAATAATTTAAAGAAGGAAAGTACATTAAGAAAACAGCTACCAGACACTTCTTTTGTCAGAGGATAAGTTCAGTTACTTGTTTAATTAAATAAAAGATCTGATTAATAATTTATTTATTTTTTGAACGACGATATTTCTACAACAGAAGATAGAGATCGCACCTACCCTATAGTGGCCTACTCCAGCATCCAAGACTATGTTGTCTTAACCGGGCCCACGCTTGGTGCATCAGAGTTTGGCTAAGGCGTTCCTCGAGAAAATTTCCAGCCTACTACCCACCCGACAACCGGGAGCGTGTAGTTGCACCCTCCACAAAAGTCGGGGACTCTCTAGAGTAAATGCACTGTAGTATAAAACTCGGGGTGGCTCCAAGGATTTGAACCGGTGACCGGCCCTCCACCTTTTCATTGCCATGACCAACTGGGCTAGCCCAGAAGGTCTGATTAATAATTTATTAATTTAGGTATTGAATTATTATAGGTGCTAATAATTTGGTGGTTGGACGGCGTGGATATACAAGTAATTCTCTGGACTGAAGTAATACCGAAGTTTCGTGAATCATCGTATGATATAAGCGCATAGATCACACAAGATCTTCTATGTTTTCTTGTGCCATGTATATTTTTGTTTAATCATATAATCCAGGTTTATTACGTTGCATTGTGTACAAACCTCAACTGATTAATGACAACTTAATTAAAAATTATGTCACACTTTTACAAAGTACAAAGAAGAAAATGACTAGTTGAAACTAGTAGTCCACTTGCCTAATATATTAGATCACTTGTGTTTCATGCATGATTATTGGTAGAAAACGCTGAATCTGATGGACAAACCTAAACGTTAATTCAGGAGGTGTATTCGAATATGAATATGTGATTAACTATAAACAGATTGTTTTTAATATGTTAGGTCCGCCCCTGCTGTGGTATGAAGACTGGTATCCGAGTACGAAAATCCTAACACATTGTTTTTAATCTCAAAATGTCGATCTTGAGATATTTAGCCGTGTAATATCATAAATGAGTATATTTGAAAAAAAAAAAGTAACCACGAATGCGACGAGTAATGAGCAAAAGGTATGATACTCAATGTTACCATCAATTATGAGAGTGCGGTTACTGAACTAGTTATGTATATTTATTCAATTTCTTGTTAAACTAATGTGAGAACAATCCCAAAATACTTTAGATATATTTTGTTTTCATATATATATTTTTTAAACTATGATAAACTGATAGCTTTTAATGAAGAATCCAAGTCTGATAATTGAAGATCTTGTAGATTTCTTGGTAGGGGGAAAAGATTTGGTTATATATTTATGGTATAAAGATCCAAACACTGCTTTAAATTTGCGATGCTACAATATGGTTGCATGTTACGTTCGAATCGCTTTTCACCTTTTAACATGAACTTTTGGTACTTTTTGCAATATTCACATGCTTCCCACTACAGGTAGCAATTTTTCATTAAATACTAGTTAACAATTTTGAATATATATATCATCTTTATTTATATAAATTTAATCTATTATAATAAAACTACTCATTTTTACCCGAACCTATTTTGTTCATGACTACATCCAACAAATACGCGATCTATAAAATTACTAAAAATTAATTTACCTGATCGATTGCTTCAGGGTTCGCCTCGTCATGGTAATTCTTGGTGATTTCTAAGCAATACAAGACATTGCCACCGGCTCCAAGAGACGTGATCTTAACCGGGTTATTAGGGGAAAAGAAAGACGATCGCCAATTATTGATCAACCCTTCGTCAACAATAACAAAACCCTCAATGTAATCGAACTTTTGCGACTGTGGTTGATCATGCAACGATATAAGATACTCTTGATCATGCGTAAAAGCCGAGAAATTCGAGTACAAAACCCTAATCCATCTAACCTGGTAGTTAATCAAACAAAATTAGTGTTAATTAACTTACATGTAATAATAACAACAACGATATTATTGTGACAATAAAAACAAGAAGCATCAATCTTTGAATATGATATCTTGACTCCATATAGTGCATATAGTCACAAGGCATATCACATCACATGGTCCAAAACTGTAACCTACGACTCACACCCCGAACCCACATCTTGTATTATTGTGTCTGTGACCCGATACATGGATCTATCTGGTGTTATAATTCTTTATAAAAGTTGTAACTTATTTTATAAACTAATTTTAAGATTAGGGTTAACCAACCACATACCATTTTAGGAGAGGGTTCCAAGGCGATCCGGGCTCGGGTTATGATCCCAAACTGACCCAACCCGCCAAGCACAGAATGAAACAGTTCCGGGTTTTGATCCATGGAGCATGTCAATATGTCACCTCTTCCTGCACTTCGTTTAAAAACAAAAACAGTTTTTACAAAATTATACAGCACTTCGTTTAAAACAAAAACATTTTTTACATAATTATACATTGCATGAAAAGATTTATAGAAAGAGGCTCAAACTAAATTATTGTAAGAAAAAAAAAATCTAAACTACTATAAACGGTTCACATATATATAATAATATAATAATAAAACTTTTATCTATTACATAAAAATGTCTATCTCATGAACTATTTAAACTAATTTGTTCAAATGTGTTTTTAATTTTTTAAACATTTATCTACATATATATATGTTATGTGCAGGATATATACATTCAAATGATTTGGACATGCGTAGATTCTATCAAAAAAGAATTATGTTTATATCTATTCTTTTAGATTGATAGAATGGATAAATAAAATTATAATTAAACCATTTTCTCGTTTTTTAAAATTTTCTATAATTGAAGATATGAATGATAAAATTCTGTGTATATTAATTAAAAAAAGAGTATATTCTTTTAGAAAAAAAAATCCTATATATAACTATATAAAAAAAATCTTATATAAACTCTCTCTCTCTCTCTCTCTCTATATATATATATATATATATAAACTGCTTTATACGCGGTACAACTATATCAGTCACGTTATGCATGAAGAAGATAACAATAATATAACATACCTGTGACAACATCCATCTCATGAACATTACTAATCTGAGGCCCATGATTAAACGCTTGACCACTAATCCCAGCATTCGACAGTGTACCACCAACCGATAGATACAAATAATCAGTCCATGATTTAGGCGCAAGCCCATACTTTAACGTAGACCTCAACACATCAATCCAAAGCTCCCCACCCCAAACATCAACATACATCAACTTCTCATCAACCACAACCGGGTTACCACTTCTTCCGGGCCCACTCATTTGAACAACAACACCATTTGAAGTTTGCGCCTGGCCGTTTATCGAGTGTCCGTGGCCTCGGGCGGAGACTGCGAATCCCGGTACGGATTCGTAGGCGAGTCGCACGAGTTTTGCGACGTCGCTGGCCGAGGACGTATGGAGAACGGCCAGCGGTTTGGAATGGGTCAGTTTGCCGAAGTCCACGGACGCGGTTTTGAGATCGTGGGCGTCCGTGGTTAATTGACCGTGGATTCCGAACCGGAAGAGGTCTGTCGGGTTTAGAGTTAACCCGACTATTGTGATGAGACGGCAGATGGCGAATAATAGAAGGAGTTTTGCGGCCATGAGGTGGTGGCATAAACCGGTGGGTGTATGATTTTTTTTCACACAGTTGGTGTGTAATGTGTGTGTGTCTCTGGTGTTGGATTTTATGTCTAGGATATGAGACACAAGTTGTGAATTTATAGAACAATCGAAAAGGAGGGGACTTTGGTGGATAAACACGTGCGATTGTGTTCGAAGGTGTGTGTGACACGTGCGAAGTGCGAACATCTTTTTTTAACTTTTTTTCTCAAAGCAAGTAGAGTGTTTTGTTAAGAAAAATCTAAATTAGAGGTGGTTATAAAAACTCATAAAATAAAAGAAGCTTCGAGTTAATGAGCTGGTGGTAGAGTGATAAATGAGATATATAATGTTTTAAGTGGTTCAGGTTTGAATTCTACCATCCTCAGACAAAGATTACTAGTTTGATCATTGAACTGTGCGGTTTTGCCTCACCGTACTATCGTATCTTTGGGCTAGTGTTCACGGGCTTTGGCCCTAGGTGGGGGTTCTCCTCGGTTCGGAGACGAGTGTATCTCAATGAGGTGAATTTCGCAAATAACCCATTTGAAAGATTTGTTGATTGTTCCAAAAAAAGGAACTACACAAGAATGACAGATAAACGGATAATAATATTAAGATAAAAATTGTGAGAATAAGATAGTATATTAGATGATTACATACTCCTTACACTATTTTTCTCTCTTTCGTTAAATTTTCATTTCACATTGGAGAACCTCAAAAACTGGGAACCAGTAAATCATGCATTTAACATATTAAATAAATCATAAATTTTCAATTTAACATGTCAAATATTATTTAAAAAAATTGAAACTTTTGCATATAAATATATGTAGAAGTTTTTTTAATAAAATTAATCAAAAACAAAAAAAATTAAAAAGAAGTGTTTAAAAAGCAACTTAAAAGATAAAAAAAAAAAAGACTTCTACGCATCTTTATATGTAAAAGCACTGATTTTTTTTGAAAAATTTTACATTATACATCTTAGATTAATTTTTTTATGACTTGTTGAACAAGTTAAAACCATGATTCCTCGATTCCATTTTTTAAGGTTCCACATTGAACCTCAAACTTATATACAAATGTTTTATATATTTATTAAGTTCTAAAAAACACGTGTGTTAGCGTATTTTTGCACCTCCATTTATTCATCCACCTACATTTTCGGCTTTTGAAAAAAAGGAAACACGTATTTGTGGTCCATAAAACGACTTGTGTTTTTCATTTTGGTCCTCAAAATTTAATGGATGAGGATGATTTCGTTTCCCCCAACATACCAACAATATTGGGGGTACACATATTTTAAGTTTTAATCGTCGTCTCGTGTTACATTGAATCTAAAATCAACTAATATGGTATAATGGAAATATTGGAATGAGGCTATGGAAAGATAATCATCGAAAGTGTTGATTAAAGTATAGCTAAAGAGTACTTGACGATATATTTGAATATCTTATCAAAATTTAAAACTAAGGGGATTTATCGTACATATATGTATATCGTAGACGGGTGTTACCAAAAGGCTATAAACATATGAACAATTATTGTTGGGAAATTAGCATGCAAAGATATTTTCAATATCTTTCGACACAATTAGCTAAATTTACATATGTGTTATGTAAGTAATTATTACTAAGTTCGTGTTCATTTATGTGAGAGGATCAATAACACTCCAAATCCCGGGCATGAACTTATTCGATTTACATATCACATACAACGGAAGACTTTACAAATTATAGTTATCATGTAATTATTACAAGTTACCACTTTGAAATAACTAAATCGTTTCTATTAGTTTAGGATGTCATTCAGTTACATTGTTAGATAGCCTAGAGATGCCTTCTACATCCTATTTACACTCAACCTGAAACACGTACTAAAAATCCATCAATTTTCGTTGATGAGTTTAATAAAATGTTCCACACTTTATTATTGAAAACAATAAAGATTTCACTATTAACAAAGTATGTGTATTATCTCAATACAATATAAGAATTACCAACCCTACCACTAATTAATACCATGATCCCATACAACATCACTTACAGTTCAAACCAACATGTTATCACTTCTATAAAAAATCAACTTCACAAAACCACTTAATACATTTGCTACTACATCACACAACCACTCTGCTGAATTTTAATGGGAGCTAGATGGTTCTTCATGACCCTTTCACTACGCGAGACATATTATTGATTTCCACACATAATGCACTTTCGATAATACCACACACAATGGACTTGAATCATTCAGGCATCTTAGTTAGACCTTGATCACCTCCCTCCATCACGTGGACTACTACTACTACTACTATGCCTACATGTGTCATTCACAAGCAACAACTCTATCAAAAACCTTAGCTTAACACATTACCAGAAACATTCATCTTTTAGTTACTTCTATGCAATTAATTTAACTTCTTATACTATCTTCACCCCACTCATTCTCATGACAATCAATTGTGTAAACTACACTACATAATTAGTTAATAAACTATTTAAACTTGTCATTTAAATGTTGTATTTACTTAGAAAATTTGTTAAATTTTTGTTATCTAATAAACACATATGTGTATAATACTAAAATGGGTTACATAATTTAATAAATTTTACAAACTAGATGTTAGTACCAGTCGTGTTACGGCCGGGACATTCACATATCAAAACAATATAAACAAAGGCCAATAAATCCATTTAACAAGCCCTTATTATAGCACCTAACCGATACGACATCAAACCCAACCATGGTACAAATTTTGCAAGAAAGTAAACCTTCGTCGACACGGTCAGCAACACTTAGTAGGTCTTCATCAATCATCATAACCATCAGCTTCATCCTGTAAACAAAAAATAAAAATGTAAAAAGAATCATTAAACCAGCTTGTATAAATGTATGACCAGCCATACGCTCTGCCATGTAACTAATCATCTCAAGCAAATTAATAACAATTTAATCACCAAAAGAAAGAATTGGCATAAACAAAGCTACCTGCTTGGCTCAAAATTTAGTTTACTTTTTCAAATGATAGGTTCATAACAGTGTCTAGCTTGTCATTGAAAGGCAAGATAAGATGGTTCCTAATACTAATAAGTGATGATATGAGCCTATTAACTTGAAATGAGATAATTTGGGTTATGTTTTAACTTAAAAGGGTCAATCCTCCTGGCATACCCATATTCACCTCTACTAACTATATTACACGATTGCTTAGAATAGACTTTACCCCCATAATCATAATACCCAATGAATTTGCCATAACACCACCACATCCACGATATCCACCAGGACTCCTTCCTCTTCCTCCTTCCCAACCACCATCTCTGTTGTATTTATTTTCTCCATTATTATAGTTCCCTACAAAAATAGGTAACAATACAACTTTGGCTTTACTTATTCATCGCGCATAAATAACCAATCTACTTCTTTCAAGCCATGAACAAAAGGGTTTAGGGTTTGCGCTTAGCATAAACCATCCCTGAGTTACAAACTTGGTTAAAAAAAGAGCGAGGCGCTCTGATGTGTTGAGGGCCCAAAAGATGAGGTGCTCCCTCCGCCTCAAGCCCCTAATGTGTTTTCCTAAAAGCCTCGCGTATGAGGTAATTAATGATCAATGTGTTGTACTTTCCAACACCTATCGGAAATTATAACATTTATTAAAACAATTACTTACTTTTCATCGATGAATATCTTAACCGCTTTCGCGTTAGAGGTGCTAAGAACTCCAGTCATCGTGCCACCAGCTCGCCCTGCAACATAACCCAAATCCGTTGATGAGTATTTCACATTATCATTCAAAAAATATATTCATAAATCATAAATTTCAGATAAAGGTACTCTATTAAGCCACGATAATGTGTAAAGAATTAGCAAACGCATGTCGGGCCAACCTAATTGGGCCAGGACAAAAGAGTCTGCATAAGTGAGTTGTGACAAGTAAAAAAAGGTAAGACACTAAGATGGGAAGTAATCCCGTGTCTCAACCATGGAGTGTATCCAGATTAGCTAGTTAAAGATCCTAATGGACAACAGTTTAATGACATAGTTTGGTCGAACATTACAGCTGAATTTCTTCAAAAAGCATACTCAATAATACATATAATAGCTACATCTTAACAATATGCTTCTTTAACATCAAGTAAAATACATGAAACCGAACAACATAAAATTCAAAGAATCGCTAGTAAACTCCACACCTATCCTATTCCAGAGGATGAACCTTCCTGACTCAAAAGTGTTGTGTTACAAAAAACGTAACTATCAGACACCTTTCAAGTTTCATGGAGATTTTTATTTTGGACAAGCTCCCTCTCAAAGGTTAGGAGCTTTCCATGTAGCTGGGTTAGGCTCATGTCCTTGAAATCAGGGGATGCTCTCATCATTATGGCTATAGTGTCCCATTTTTCAGTCAAAGAGCTTAAAAATCGGTTACTTAAAGTGGTTTTAGTAAATTCCTTGTTAACCAACTTTAATCCACTGATAAGATATGAAAACGTTCAAACTACTGAGCCATGGTCTCCCCTTTGACATGAGTAAAGGTTTCATATTGCTGGTTAAGGATTTCTTAAGTGTTCTCGATAACATCCTCTATCCCACGTTCCTTCAGTGCATCCCACAACTCCTTAGCACTGTTACAATGTAACAAGTCAGCATAGATATCCTTCGGCAGAGCCATAGCCACAATACTAAAGGCTTTCACATCTAGCTCGAATTTTTAATAATCTTGGTTGGAATAGTTCTCCGGATTTTTTGGCTCAAATACGTTTGGGTTTTTGGCATTTGGTACCATTGGAGCATGAGGTCCGAAGACGATAGACTTCCAGCACCACGTATTTTGTTCAACTAGTATATGCCCCAACCTACGTTGCCAGTTGTTAAATTCTGATCTGACAAGTATGGGTGGTTTATTACTGAAGCTAGTTGCGAGGATCATTTTGTGCCATATTCTCAAGTTCTTTTTCAGAAAAACAAAGTATGTGAAAGACACTTACTTAGTTCTTCAGTATACAACTTTGAGCTATGAACTGTTATTGGATCTTTGTTGAGCTGATCTTTTTGTGTTAAACTGATTGTGAAATTGAGTTTAAGCATGACCAAGCTCTGATACCAATTGCTAGAAACTGAGTTTAATATTTGCAAACAAATATTGATTATCACAATAAAATTCACAAATAGGAAGTCATCATCAACGATTGTTTTTCATTAATATAAAAGGATTTAAATGTTTTACAACTCAATTGACTTTACAGACTCCCACTCAGCTGATCACACAAACAAAAAAAGTTCGTACAAGAGAAAATGTGTTGTGTGTGATGAATAGATCACTAACAGGTGTGATATATTTATACTAAGTACGAAAGCTCTGTTCAGTGATTGGCTGACATCACCCTGATAGTGACATCTAACATTCCTAACAAAAAAATTTCGCATATGTTACAAACATCTGTGCAACTCTTATAATCTGTTTAAACTAGTCCAAACACTTTTACAAGATAAATACTGTTACATTAGAAAACCACTGTCAAAGCTATCCTCTGTTGGAGTTATCCAAACATCTGTTTAGCCATACAGATGTTTGGTCTTCTTGATCAGACCTTTGACTTCATCAGTGCTTTGGTCTTCAACAGTCTTTAGTTTTCAACAAATGTTGTTTCATCATGAACAGCGGTTCCAAATCTTGAAAATATGTTTGCTTTATTCTTAAACAGATGTTCTGATAAGGTGTTCAAGATTCACTATCTTTGGAGAGAGACTGGTTCAATCTTTTTCTTATTTCTTGATCAGTGGATCTTGCTTTAGCTTTCGGATATCATCTGTTCTTTTGTAGGTCCAACAGTACGTCATGTCATACAGATCTTTGTATTCTTTCAAAAACTGTAACAAGAACAAATTTCCCACATTACCCTTTTGCCTTATTTAATTAGTATAAGTACGTCATGTTGCTTTAGCTTTCGGATATCATCTGTTCTTTTGTAGGTCCAACAGTACGTCATGTCATACAGATCTTTGTATTCTTTCAAAAACTGTAACAAGAACAAATTTCCCACATTACCCTTTTGCCTTATTTTATTAGTATAAGTACAAAAGATGGCCTTGGAATTAATTCCATGATTCAACCTAAACCATTGATCCGCAATATGCATGGCGAGGATGGAGTTTGTAGAGTTTGCTTGATAAGTGTAAGTTTCCATTCTAACCGCTCTCGATGTATAAATAAGGTGTTTATATATATATATATATATATATATATATATATATATATATATATATATATATATATATAGGATAAGAATCCGTTAGGAACCACCCTTTATTGTGAGAACCGTGAGAACCGCGAGAACCAGTGTGAACACAAACAGTAGTACCTAAAAAAATCTAAAAAACACCCAATTTTTTTTTGCAAAATTCGCTATATTTTGTCAACAAAAAAATTCAAATTTTTTTGAGTAACAGTTTTTCATGCACATGTGCATTTTTATCATTTCTTTGACAAATTCTGTAATACATTATAAACATTGGACAATTGTACTTTCATTTACACTACCATGTGTAATACACTAATGTTTACGTTACCAAAATTAGAAATGCACATGTGCATCTATATGTATCAATATGAAATAAGGTGTTTTGGTACACTACTTTGAATACACTTTCTCTTTCATACATCATTTCATCCATAATACACTACCATTCACATGTGCATATGTATCATTTCTTCGGCAAATTCCGTGATACGTTACAAATGTTAGACAATTGTACTTTCATTTACACTACAATTTGTAATACATTACTTTTTACGTTGCAAATATTATAAATGCACATGTGCATCTATATGTATCAACATGAAATAAGGTGTTTTGGTACACTACTTTGAATACACTTTTTCCTTTATCTATCATACCATCCATAATACACTTCCATTACCTTATACCATCCATAATACAATACCATTACTTCCTACCATCTATAATACAATGCCAATACCAATATTTTCACTTTATTACATGTATATCATTACCATTTTTACTATCCAATCAACATATTACATCATAAAGTGACAACTATAACTAAACCATCAACCACTAGATAAAACTAACCAAAAAACACGTTATATAATGGTTATACAAAATGCTGCACATGTGCATTTTGAATATTGGTAATGTAAAAAGTAGTGTATTACGGATGATATTGTAAATTAAAGTGCAATTGTCTACTACTGATAATGTATTACAAAATTTGTCGAAGTTATGATACATATGCACATGTGCATGGATAACTGTTACACGGAAAAAAAGTTTTTTTAGGGATAAGAAATATAGCGATTTTTTAAAAAAAAACAGGAAAAAAATTGAGTGCTTTTTTGATTTTTTTTTAGATTTTATTTTGCAATAAAGGTTGTTCTCGCGGTTCTCGCATATATATAATAAAAACTCCTACGAGTTGTGAGAACTTAGAGAACTCGACCTTACAAAAGGTTTTTTCAGAAAATTTCTTTAACAAAAGTCCTAAAAAATCTGGATTAAATTGTCAAAATCGTCCCTGAGGTTTGGGCATGTTTGGCAGTTTCATCTAAAACAACTTTTTTTTACCATATTGCCCTTCACTTTTAGGAATTTTTGCCATTTTCATCGTTACGTGTAATTTGGGTTATTTTTTCTGGCAGATATTCGGATGGAAATGGCAAAAAATCCAAAACCTCAGGAAAAATCTTGACAAAAAAAAGTTAGACGTTTGGATGAAACTGGTAAACGTGGCCAAACCTCAGAGACGATTTTTACAATTTACTCAAAAATCTATTTTCCAAAAAAAGGTTTTGTTGATTTACACCGCTTGTGAAAACCCTTAACGTTGTTGTAAATGTTGATTCATACAGATGTCAACGGTTTTTACAGCAGTGTAAAAAGGCTGAAAATGTCGTTTCAAATTTTTTTACAACTGTTTTTGTAATATTTTAATCTACGTGTGTGCAAAAAATGGGGTCAAAACTCGCATGAGAAGTCGGAATTCTCTGAGTTCTTACAACTCAAGAGAGTTTTCTCTTGTTCATGACATATACATACATATATATATATATATAAAACCGAACCGGCATTTTTTTATAATACTATACTACGTTGACTTGTTTGATTATGTGTAAATATAGATGAAAATTTTAGGTAGTGAAACTCCGAATATGAATAAAAAGCATTAACAGATCTATAACCGAACTGAAACCGAATTAAGCGAAGGCTCTCTCTCTCTCTTGCTCTGTGGTCTCTGCGAATAACCGATTAACCACAACCGCATTAACCGAAACCAAACGGTTATGATTTTTGATAACCGTGGTGTGCGTTTACGGTTTCGGTCTTTAGCAATAACCGAACCACACCACGCTCACCCTTAGCTAGTAACACTTCTTTGGACGGTGTGCCATGCCGGATCACGCTGTTAAAACGCCAGCCATCTAGGGCGTGATCCGATACCGAGTATCCTAACCAAAATGAATTTTGGAGGGGGGTCGAGATGGGGTCCAGGGTGGGATACGGGGGATCTACGTGGGGACTCTGGTTCACGTGGGTGTGTTCATCTAACATTACATAAGACGATGGTACAACTCCCGTAAGCTCACCTTATGTCATAATGTACATATCCAAGCTTTATACCCACCGATAAAGATTCTCTATGCTTACACTTTTATCTTGTCATCCATTTCTATATAGTTGATGCCACGTAGTCACAGTTGAATGCTGCTTCAATAGAACCCTTGTTGTCATTTATTGATACTACAGGTTTCAATAAGTTTATAAACTTTGATAAGAATCCATAATTTGATTAAACTAGGTAGTAGGTACAAACAAAAAACTAAACTTGACGGTCAAAATATTTGGAACATGTAGATATATGATGGTATGTAATTGTATATGTGATTAATATAAAAAAATTTAGGGGTTTTGAATCCATATGGTATTACGTGATACGTGTCTTATTGTCTGTAACTGAAATCATACTCATTAATGAGTTACTGATCATTGTTTATATTAGATAGGAATAAAAGTCCATGGCTTTATAGCTTAGTGACATTCTGGGGGTGGGATAAAGCTTTGGGACCAATAGGTCCTGGGTTCGATTCTCACAAAGGGGGGTTTTCCCATATTTATTGGGTTTCCTCCTGAATTGGTGTATATGCATTATGCCTAGTGGGGATGGATATGATCGGGTGGTTTCGTTGGTGGCACGATGATACTCCAGTGGTCCGTCAGTGATCCAAATTTGTCGTTAAAAAAAAGATAGGAATAATTGATTTTAATAATTCTAAAATATTAGTCATCAGTCGGCAACGGTTCTAACTTCAAAAATAACCAGTGGTGGTCAAACTTTTTCACATATTGTAAACCAATAGACCTTTAGTAATATAACCCTGATTTCTTTGTGTCTAATTTTCTTTTTTCTGTTAGTAAAGGTACATTCGTTTACAATATGTGAAAATGTGGGATTATCACTGGTTATTTTTGAAGTTGAGATAGCTAACGACTAATAGTAAAAATTATAAAAATCCATTATTCCTGTTAGATAAAAAAATAATACTTTTACGCTTGATTTATGTTATCAATAAAGACAATCCCATACTACTCACGTCTTTATAAACTAATATTGATCTTACATAAATCTAGTGGTTGTTGACCGTTTAAGTAATTTTCCAACTACCTTTGAATTCAAATGGGCAACATTCAACACATTTATCGACAAATATTTTGTGACTCCTCGCTTGAATTTGACCGACGTATCTATAAATATTTCTATATGTTTGCATGTACCAATTACCAATTAAGCAGGATGACGCTAGATACAAAGGCTTAGAGGTCGTAGGATGACGCTAGATACAAAGGCTTAGAGGTCGTAAAGTTCATATTTACTTCGAAGATACAAAGGCTTAGAGGTCGTAAAGTTCATATATGAGTGCTCGAATGTGACACCGATCGTCTAGTGACCAAGTGTTTTCTTTAATAGGTATATACATGGGCGAAGGTTAGAAGGGGCCTCGGGGGGGGGGGGGGGGAGCAGCCCCCGAACTTTTCGCTCAGTGGTGTTATATATGTAGCTTTCGTATATAAATTTTTGGGTATATACATTTTCGACCCCCCTGGCTCTATAGAAATTTTTGTGTATATACGTTTTCGACTCCCCGTATAATATGTTAAGCTTCGCCTCTGGATATACATATTCATAATATATTATGAAAACTTGATATAATATCTTAAGCTTCGCCTCTGGATATACATATTCATAATATATTATGAAAACTTGATATAATAGTGGGATAATTTTAGTTACGTATCAAAGATAGCGATTAGAAGTGGTCATGACCCAACTTAAAATTTACCATATATACAATCATAGGATGGGGGAATAGTGATAGGCAGCTAGTCTGGCACTCCCCCATTGGACCAACGAATTTATCGTTTTATATCCACTTTAAAATTACGTTTTCACCCCCAGCTTAAAATTATGTTTTCGCTCCAAGTTCAAAATAAAATTATCTTTTTGCCCCTGACTCAAATTTATGATTTCGCCCAAAAATTATTATTTTGCCCTCAGCTCAAAATTACGTCTTTACCCCCGATTCATTAGGTTTTCCCCTAGCTCAAAATTAAGATTTTGCCCTCAGTTCAAAATTATGATTTCGCCCCCAGTTCAAAATAAAATTATAATTTCGCCCCCAACTTAAAATTACGATTTGCCCTCTTTTCAAAATTATGATTTTGTCCCCATTTCAAAAATTATGACTTCTCCCCCGGTTAAAAATTGTGATCTTGCCATCGTTTTACTTTTTTTTAAAAACTATAGTAGTGTTTTATTTTACTTGGTTAAGTCAATAAAATTACCAATTTGCCCCCTGATCAAAGTTACGATTTTCTCCCTGGTAAAAAAATATTGTATTGCCATCGTTTTAACTTTTAGCAAATAACTATTTTACCCAACCCAAAATTACAATTTTGCCATCGCTTTAGCTTTTGACAAACTACGACTTTACCCGGTCAAAAAATACGGTTTTGTCCGTAGTTCAAAATTTCAATATTGTTATCGCTTTAGATTTTTTAGCAAAACTATCTAAGTGTTTTGTTTTAATTTCTTGACTTGATTTAATTTTTTATTCGTGTCAAGAAGCTGTCTAACAGTTGTTCATTAGTCCGGACAAATTACAGTTTTGCCCCGAGCTCAAAATGCCGGTCTTCCCATCGTTTTTGATTTTTTTTAGCAAAATTATGATAGTGTTTTTTTAATTGGCTAAGAAATATTCAGCTTACCGTTCCGCAACGCGGACGAGGACATCAACTAGTACTAGTACAAAAGATAAGTTTTTAAAATAACACTTCATTTCTAAATACGGGTGTATTTGTTATTTCATAGCATGATTCAAAAGCTACAAGTCAAAACAAAACTATTGATTCTGGTGACAAGCTTCATCGTCATCTTTTTATCAATCACTTTCTTCTTGCTTGTATGTAGTGAGGCCCTTCACTTACATCGACACAGTGGCGAAGCTTGAAAATTTTCAACGGGAGATCGAAAGTCACAAGATTTAAAATTATACCATAAAAATTATAAAACTAGGAGGGGCGAAAACGTATATACCTAAAAAGTTCTATACGAAACGTACATACATGACATTACTGAGCGAAAAGTTCAGGGGATTGGGCCCCGGGCCCCTTCAAAGGTGCGCCAATGGATCCACACATCACATGCCCTTAGCAGATTGCTACTAGACTATTGGAAATCAGGCCCTTGATCGAACACACAAAACAGAAGATTGAACGAACTGTTTGACTCTTTTATTATTATTAAATAATGAGAGCACACTAATACAAAATCCCTAACAATCTATTTGTAATAAACTTGTTCTAGTATTAACCCAACTCAAACTCTATTTAAATAAATAAAATAATCAACTAGATAAACCTATCTAATTAAATCTAACAATTATTCCTAAATAATTCATCAAGAATTATCTATAACCCGTTTTTTTAAGTCTTAAAAACAACGAGTAACAAACTGCTTTGTCATGATACCGAAACCCGCTTAGCTGATCCAATGACTTGGTTGTAGCTATACAACATAATATCCTCTACTATTAGTGTAGCCATTCTCTTATTTAGTGAGAATTTCCATGAGTTGCGGTTGATCCATAGTAACCAAATTCCAGTATAAATTGATTAACCAAAGAACATTTTTTATTCATCTTTGATCCGGAGACAATGTTGGGAACTCAAGTAGACCCGAAACCAAGCAACAGACTCCAAATCAATACCCATCCATTCTGGCACCCTATGCCACACATCAACTGCAATGGGGCATCGAATGAAAACATGATATGCGTCTTCCACATTCAAAGAACACATGGAACAATTTAAGTTTTGGATTTGAACACCTCAATGAATCTGGGATGTAGCTACTCGGATTCTGTTTAGAGCTAATCTCCACACAAAGCAACGAATCCATTTTCTGCACGACTTTGTACAAAAGTCTTCGGACGGGTCAATGATCCATTTCTACGAATAGACTCGATCCGTGAACCAATATCACCCTATTCGTGATTCAAATTCTTCAATTATCGAGCGTAATGCTGCATAAATGTGCTTTCTCCTCCATTTCCAAGTGAAAGTGATGCTGGAAGATGAGGAAACCGAGAACCACTGAGATGCAAGGCAACATTTTTCCTTCTTGATGTCTTACAAGTTAGGGAAGAGGTCTTTAAATGGGAGAAAACCAAACCATCTGTGGGACCAAAAGAGTGTTGAACCATCGTCGCCAACCAATCTTATGAGGCATCTATTGAGGTTTAGACCTTGAGCAATAAGATTCTTATCTATTGAAGTCTAGACCTTCAAGGTTATTTGTGATCAACTTAGTGTTATGGGTCACCTGGTTGATGCTACAGACCAACTACACTGGTTTCTTTGTGGTTTGGGTCTGTCATCTGAAACTTTATCCACATCCTTTCGCTCCACTCATCATTAACCATTCTTTTCGGATCTCCATGCTAGAGCCGAAAGGCATGAGCTCTTCATAAAAAGATCTCCACGCTCCTTCCATCCTTCCGGTGGCTTCTAGGCCCAAACTGCAAAAAACTAGGACCTAGTACACATCTGCCTCTAATCAGACCCACAATCGTGGCCTCTATACATCTCATAGCCGTGCAACGGGAAACTCATAATAACCGTTCGGGAAACCCTAATAACCATCCACGGAAACCTTTTCATTGCCAACTGTGTAGGACTTAAGGCTATTATACTAATGCATGTCTAAGACTCACCTCTTTTGCCAATTCGACAAGCACATCTGTTGATTAGGTTGCTCGTACTTTTCATGCACAGTGCCATGTTATTGTAATCCTCAACATTAGTATGTTGTTGATTCGGGAGCATCCGATCATATAACCAACTCCCAGATGTGGTTGTAAACCTTACACCACCTAAAGGTAATGAATAGGTTCTTTTTAGTGATGCCAAAACCATTCCGGTTTCTCATACGGGTAACATGTAACTTTCGATTCACTTAATTTGCAAAAGCGGTTCTTAATATTCACAAAAAATTGAATTAGGGGTTGATATTAAATTTTGAACGCCTTTTTGTTTATAAAAAACTAAAGAATTGATTTTCAATCTCTAAAATTTGGTGAACATTCTACCATTTTAAGGTATTAGAAGCTGGAAATTAGTACAAAAAGTCTTATACTGGACCTTCTTTGTGATTATTATATAGTCTTCGAAGAATTTTATATATGAGAGTTGATAATCAGTTCCCAAAAGTGTTTTGTATATCAAAGATTTAGGAGCAATATTTAGTCGCCAATAATCGATGCATATTCAACCATTTCGAGGAAGTGTATCAAAGACTAATGGTTACCCCCATCCCACCACCTCCTCATCTACCCCCACCAATCTCAACCCACTCCATGGTTACCCATGCCAAATCTAAACCTCATCATCGTGCAGATCTTTCCCACCTCATTACCCCACGTCTTCATTAAGCTCTCTTTACTACTATTTATCCAAGGACATTTGAAACCGCTTCAAAATATGAGAAATGGGTCCTTGCCATCATGAGCTTGATCCCCTTTACCACAACAACGCATGGACATTAGTCCCTCGTCCGTCAAACCGGAATATTGCTGGCTCAAAATGGCGATATCGCACCAAGTTTCATTCTGATGGCACCATTGATCGTTATAAAGCCCGCTTAGTGGCCAGGCTTCAGCCAAATTTAGGTTCTAGTTTACTCTCACACATTCAGCCCCGTTGTCAAAGCCTCTATGGTGTGTGTTATTATTTCTTTCGCAGTGATCAATGAATGGAAACTTCATCAATTAGATGTCAACACTGCCTTCTTGCATAACCATCTAACCTAATGTGCTTACATGGAGCAACCACCGAGGTTTGTTAATCCTCAATTCCATGATCATGTTTGCAAGTTGAATAAAGCACTTTATAGGCTCAAATAATATCCTCATGCATGGCTTTATCGTTTGAGCACATTTCCGTCAATAATGGTTTTGTGGGCAGTCGTGCAAACATGTCTCTCTTTGTATTTAAACGTGATTCATGCATCGTGTACCTATTAGTGTACATTGTACTACGAGCTGAAGTAACTTTGGTCCCTAGTCCCTGACTTCTACATTAGAATGGAAGTTATTATCACTGGGAAAATACATGGGATAGGAATTACAAAATGTGATTTTTTTCCTTTAATATACGTCGTACAAATTACAGTTTTGGACAAAGGATTAGAAAAATCCGTTGCTTTTTCAATATTTATCTAGAGAGTTGATTTATAATACAAAGGAGTTTAAAAATAAGTAGTTTAGAAACTATAGAGTGACAAATGTTAAAAAAATCAAGTGTGAAGGTGAATTTTGTTTAGGGAAGAAAAAAGAATATGCGGATGCACGTCACATGTTATTCCTCTCCCAAATTTTTAAACGTCCGTAACCTTTTTATACGTCATTTGTTTTTTTAAATTATACTATTAAATCGAGCGTCTTTTTATTTTTAATATGAGTACCGTATTGTTATACTTTAAAAAAATCGAAAACCTAGTTGCTTATTATACAATGGACATGACGTGAAACACAATGGAAAATAGACCAAAAACATAATCGATAACAACATATAAAAGACACAATGAACAACAGAGTAAAACACACTGGACATAAATTATAACACAATGGACATAACATATAACACAATGAGTATCAACCTAAAAATTGCAATGGGAAGTAGACTAAAAACACAATTGATGATAATAGATGAAGACACAATTGATGACATGAAGATAAAAGACACAATAGAAAACATACTAAAATCACAATGAACAAAGAGTAAAACATAATGACCAGAACCTATAGCACAATGTAAATAACACAATGTATAGAAAACCCGTGTATAATGGCATCTTCATTGTGTCATACATTATGTTATTGGTTCTGATAAAACGCAATGGATAGAACCCAAATTACACTGTGTTATAAGTTTTGATAATAAGACAATATAGAAACCTTAATAAAATCGTAATGACTAAAACCCAGCTGAAATACACAATGAGTAGTACGTTTAACACAATGCAAAAAATACCCAGTAAAATGAAAATTTTATTTCTATATGGCAATATTATACTTATATTAAAGATAAAAACACTCTTTATTATATGATTTGGGGAGGGGAGGGGAGGGGGAACTGGTACTTGTCTTGCATGTAAAGAGAAAAAAGTCTATAAATGTAAGATTTCCTTTATGCTCTTCTTTTCCATAAAACTAACCTCAACACCCCAAATATAAAATTAATAGACTATAATACTTCTTATCATTCTATTTATTTTACTTTTTTGCATTTGATCCTAATTCTTTTTCTTCATTCAATAACTACTAATCTAAATATAAATAAGTTTTTTCTAATTTATTACTTAGGGAAAAGAATTAAAGAATGTTAACAAACTATTAGTCTTTAATGTAAATATATTTTTCGAAATTCCAACTTGGGAAAAAGAATTAAAGATTGTTATGTAAGAAAAAAGAGTTCATTTTTTATAGGTCATGAACATGGTTCTATCAATAATTATGTTAACCGGCTGGAAATGATGTGTGTATATATATATATATATATATATATATATATAAAGATATTAAACAAATTCTGAAAAGTCATTCTCGCATTAAAAAAAAGTTTATTTAATACATAATAGTATGTGAAAATTATTTGATGTGATGGTTAAGAAAATAAACCGAATATAAATAAAAGAGTAAACTGTCAAAATGGTCTCTGAGATTTGGTAACTTTTGCCACTTTAAATTAAAACTCAAACCTTTTGAATCTGGTTCATGTGGTTTCAATTTTGTTGTCATTTTCATCCAAAATCAAAATCTGGTTAGATTTTTTAGTTAACATTCTTTTTTTTGTGTTTTTCCTCCCTTTTAATGAAGGACAAAATGGTCTTTTAACGTTTTATTATAACAAATAAAAAATATGACCATTTTGCCCTTCATTAAAAGGGAGGAAAAACACAAAAAAAGAATGTTAACTGAAAAATCTGATCAGATTTTGCTTTTGGATGAAAATGAAAACAAAATTGAAACCACATAGACCCAGATTAAAAAGGTTTAAATTTTGGACTAAAGTGATAAAAGTGACTAAACCTCAGAGACCATTTTAACAGTTTACTCTAAATAAAAACTAGTTGCATTACTTTGCAAGTTACAGCGAAAAACATCCATTAGCATTCACATCCCTTTTATCAAATTTTACCTTATAATTACGTTAAAACAATTACATTTTTTCTCTCATTTCAGTTAATGTTTTTATACCTTTATCATTACTTTTCTCTATTCTCCACTCAAAATCACTTTCAAAATATATTAAAAAATTATAAAAGGTAAACAATGTTTCCTCAAATATACAGATAAACTGTAATATTTTCTCTCCCATTAACTCACAATCACTTTTTATAATATAACGACCAATCTCACAGATTTTAGTGTAAAAGATGTGAATGCTTTAGAGGTAAAAGTATTGGTTATATTACTCGGAAAGGGCCCCTCAATCCCTTATTATTAGGCTATGTGGTGTGGTCATAATCTAAATGATTACCGTACTCCATGTAACCCCATCCTCATCCACCAACCTATATGGTGTGGTATGGTTGTCCAAAATGTTCGCGGCTCGAAGCTCGTTCGACGTGGCTCTGTTTGAAAGTGAGCCGAGCCCGGTCGGCTTGGTTAGAAAGTGAGTCTGGCTCAGCTCGTAACGAGCCGGATTGGCTCGCATACTAGCTCGGCTCGGCTTAGCTCGGATTATTTCACTTTTATTATATTATATTTTATATACATTATAATATATCATAAAAACTGATTATTATTTACATGTGACTAGGAGTGTAATTTGTTATATATACCACATTTAGAGGTTGGTTACCATGCTAATGAACTTATATTGTATTTCACTAAAATTAAGAATGTATTTTGTGTTGTTAAACTTGATTTTGGCTTGTAATGTATTATGTTGAGCTTATTTTGGATATATTCTTTTGAATATTGAATAATATTTTAGAAAACTGATTTTGAGAGCCACGTATTATTATTTTTTCAAAATCGAGCCAAACCAAGCCGAGCCGAGCCAGCTCGGTTTAAATACAAGCCGAGCCCGAGCTTAGATTTCCAACTCGGTTTCAAATCCGAGCCGCGCTCAGCCAGATCGGTTTACAATCGAGTCGAGCCTGAGTTTTGCCTAGCTCGGCTCGGCTCGTGACCAACCCTATGGTGTGGATCATGACCATACTATCATTTATTATCCTCTCTCACCAATCAAAATCTCGTAATTAATTGAAACAACGTCATGGTTGCAATGGATTAAATTATGCGAATCACCACAGTTTGAAAAGGGGAACGGTATACCACGATAACTATCTCATGCGTAGAAATCTATGATCTAATCCACCACTCCCATATCCAATAGCCTTAAAAAAGTAACATCCTCAACAAGATAGTGTCACATATTTAAATTTATATTGTTGATTATGTATGTTGCCTACGTCATCGTATAAAGTCGAGTTTGTATTTAGGAGCGAAATGTCGAATTATATGTGCATAGGAACAAGTTCACCCGAACTTGTGTTGGCTAGGACAAGTTCGCCCGAACTTGTCCATGCCATAGTTCAAGCGAACTTGATCTCCTATATATATACGTGTTTTGTCATTTCATTTGTAAGATTCAGAGATTTTGTGTACTGGATGGCGAAGCTCTGTCCAAGTGTTTCTAGGATCTGTAACGTCTACAAATTAATGAAACAGTGATTAATCAGTAACAAACTAGTATCCAATGTCGCCTATGCAAACGAATGCCGCACGTTTACCTTAGGTTTGCTAAATTAGGACCCGAACGATCCGTACAACGGACCTTCAATTGGTATCAGAGCAGGATTGGCCTAATTTGAAGACATTGGACATAGAACATGTAACATCCGTAAAAAAACGGGTTATCCAAACCCGCTTCGTTTATTAACCGAATAGTCAGTCAAAATTTTCGTCGCGTATATATTGTTTATTTTAATTTTAAACGATACATAATCAATAAATATATTAGAATTTAAAAACTAAAATTTAAAATTTCTAAGAAATACTGAATAAAAAAATAAATGGGATAGCCGGGTTTCGAACCCGGGTCTCCATCGAACCCACAAGCAACACACACCACTGAGCTACACCCATTGATTGGTTTTTATTCAAACAATTTAATTGATATATACAAACAAAGGTCAAACCTGCAATTCAAAAAGGGAGGAAACCAGTAACGGTCATGATGCGTAATTTTTACAAATCAAGGCAAATGCTGTTGATTCCATGTAATTAGCATAACCAATGACAGTTATAACAGATGAATTTAAACTGAAATTGATGAAAACCGCCCAGATTTATGCTTGACCGAGAGATGTTTGATTATAACCGAAAACAGGAAATCACCCTATAAATAGCACTGAATCACCACACAAACACCTCGCACATTTCTCCATAACTCCACTCTAAGCTCTCAAATCAATTTCTCTGTTTTGCCGGAAAACACACCTGCCTTCGCCGGAATCAGTCATCGGCAACCGGGCACCCTATTTTATTTCCTGTGGTAAGAATCTTAAACCTCCTACGTTCATGTTTCTTGTATCTAGCCGTAATTGGAGAAAACAAAAATTGTTATATATATGTGTCGAGTTCAGTTCTAAATTTAATCAGAATAATGTAGAAGATGAACTATAAGAAATGTTTAAGTATATTTAAATTTCTATTATAGACGGGTTAGACACCCAACCCAGTTGGTTGGGCCGGGTGCAAAACGTCGCTTGTGCGCAGGTTCGAGTCGGAGTTTTCCCTCACCGGTTCGACCAGATTTCAAACCCTTTTAATTAAAATAAATTCTGGATCAAATCAGTAAGTATATAAGTATAATTAAAATCAGATTTATTTCGGGTTAGACACGTAGCTCAGTTGGTAGAGCTGCGTGCACGCGTACGGGAGGTCACGAGTTCGAACCTCACTCAGCGCATACATACACAAGGTTCGAACCGGTCAACAGTCAAAGTGACGGTCAACGGTCAACCCAAAAAGTCAACATTTTTTTTATATTTTTATTTATTTATTTAATTTAAAAATCAATTAAAAATACTTAAAAATAATATTTTTAAAGTTGGAAAATGACCTAAAACTCACAAAAATAAATCTAAAAACCCTATTAAAATTGTTAATAAAATCCACTTATTTACCGTACCTTTCCGTTATTATTTAGGTTAGTTATTCCTCGTCGATCAACTCTCTAAACTCGTGCGCATTCAACATCATCAAACGAACGCACCCAATGTGAGTGAATTCTTACAAACTCCCCTTTTTATTCATGTTTTGGGGTGTATCATGTGTCGCTTAATTTAATTCGCTTATTCAAACTCGTGCTATACCATTATATGATCTAAACTTAGAATGTAAATATTGTTTGTTTGCGATGTATTACATATTGTCAAGTTGTATGCAAATTATTTGTTCGGCCCATCAGTTCCTCGTGGGAGACGAGTTGAACAACGCGTGCCTCAAAACTCATTCATTAGGCCCATCAGTTCGTTCAACAACGCGTGCCTCAAACCTAATTCATTAGGCCCATCAGTTCCTCGTGGGAGACGAGTTGAACAACGCGTGCCTTAAAACAATCATCTGTTGTATGTGTGTGCAATATTTAATATTATATGTTTTGTGAATAAATTTACATCTACATTTACTCATATGTGGTTATGCACTTTATTTTATAATCAATACAATAAACACGTTTAAATGTTTTCATAGGATTCACTCGCAAACTTTTTGTTGACCCAAAAACCATTTTTACACATGATACAGGTGGACAGGATGAAGCAAGGAACACATAGGAAAGTGCCTTAGAAGAAAAATAATGAAGTCTAGAAAGATGTATAGAACATGTTGTACTTGTATGATTTGATTGTATGATCTTCTTTAAAATTGTAATAATAAATATGAAACATTATAATAAATGTCATGAGCTTTGATGAAAACCCAATCATGCCCCGATCACCTTTTTTCGCTGCGGGTCGGGGTGTGACAGATTGGTATCAGAGCTTTTGACTATAGGGATATAGGATAGGTTATTAGACCCTTAAAGCCTATACTATAGTTGATTAGATTTTAATTGTTTATGTGGTTACATGCAAACTCATGATGTTATTTATTTCATATTTATTACACACTCAAATGCATGCAAACACTTCCACTATTATATTTTGTGATACATAATGAATTATACTTACAGTCAAACATACATGCTTACATATACATTCATCATACATATTTCAATGTTCACATATTCAAAATCATCTTCATACTTCCGTTATTCAAGATTTTGTCGCATTTTTCATTTTTCAATCTCATCAAAGTGAGTTCTGCGACGGGCATGTAGTAACTGTAAGGGTACAAGTACCGGTAGTCGGAACGTCCTGTCTAGGTTGGCATTCGTATAAATCCAATATAACGGACCAGTTTGCTTACCTGGGGACCAACGATGAGAGTACGAAGGACCTATTAGGCCAAAGCATGCCACACACAACGTCGTTCGAACTTACCCCACTTTGAGGTGTCACCGTGTCCACACCTGGATACATTCCGAATATCATACGTTACATACATATTTCTCGATTTTCTTCGGGTTTTAGTGTACGTAACCAGGCTAACACATGCGAACCATATGAAAAACCCGGTAATCATGGGGGCCCACATGATTACGAAGGTGAAGTATGGCGGCATGCAAGGCCCAATTACGAGCAAAGCCCAAGACATCCTATGGATGTAGTAGATTTATTATTCTATATTTATTTTATGAATGTTCATTCCTAAATACGACACATGACCCCTAAAACGTCCAACTCATACTCTTGATACGTATTCCTTGTAGATGTCTTCTAGTCTCGCTCGTTGGAAGATGAGATCAGGAAAAGCCCGCGAGCGCATGGCTGCCCAAATCGCTCAATGGTTGCCGTAATACCCAACATTGTAGTTCAAGTTCAACAAGCCCTTAACGCTAATCCTGTCAACCCAATCAATCAAGAAGATCAAAATGTCATCAACCCTCCCCCAATTGCCACTAAATGCACCTTCATGCATTTCAAATCCTGCGACCCTCCAAAATACGAAGGGACTGAAGGTATCACCGCTCTCCTCCATTGGTTTGAAGAAATGGAAAACACTTTTCTAAATTGCGATTGCCCCGATGATCGCAAAGTACGATATGCTGCCGGTCGTTTACTTGGAATAGCACTTACATGGTGGAATACAGAGAAGGCCAAACGAGGTGTTGAAGATGCTATGACTTTGACTTGGGAAGAGTTGAAGGAAATCATGACAAGACGGTTTTGCCCAAGAAGCGAAATCAAGAAATTGGAGGATGAGTTCTATTCTTTGAAACAAAAGGAAGGCGACCACACCACATACAACAAGAGATTCCTTGAGTTAAATCAAATGGTCCCCAACTTGTTCACTCCCCTCTATTGTTTGATCGAGCACTAAATTCGAGGTCTTCCTTCAAAAATTCAAGACTCTGTAATAAGTACCACACCTGCAACTTTGGAAGCAGCAATGGAGTTAGCTACAGAGCTCGCCGAGAACCGCATACGAAGTAAGGACTTCAAGGAGGAGAAGAAGAAGGATAAAGCATCAACTGAAACCTCAAACTCCACCCAAACCGAATCCCCTTCTCAACCCACTTCTAAGAGAAAACGAGATGGGCAACTTTTCGCTGTCACCCAACACAATCAACCAACTTCACAAGCCATACCCCTCCAAGCTATCCCAATCACTCAAGTGGCACCCAACTCAACTTACCCAAATAAGAAACCTTACTTTGGACCTCACCCTCAATGCAACACCTGTTTTTATCACCATCCATTTACCTTACCTTGTCGACTATGTGCGAATTGTGGACGCTATGGTCATTTGAGCAAGGTTTGCCGCACCCCTCAAAACCAAACCTCACCCCCTACTCAAAACATGATCCAAACATATCAACAACCCCAATACCCCATGTTTCCTTATGTTCGAGCTTGTTTTAATTGTGGCGACCCTACCCACTTTAGAAACACGTGCCCTCGATTGGTTAACATTATAAACGCCCAAGCTCAAGCAAACCCAGTTAACCAAGCAAATCAAGAAAACCTAACCACTAGGCCACCAACAAGAGGAAGAGTTTACAACATCAACGCCAATCCTGTTGAAGATAATGACGGCCCAAACAAACCACCCAACTAGTTTCTTCACCAAAAATCAAGAATTCAACTCCAACCGCTTAGTTTTTATGTTTTCTTTATGTTTATCTCAATCTTCACGTATCTCATTTATAAATTGGAAATTGTATCCAAGAATCTTAATGCGAATTACTATCTCAGTTTTTTTTTATACTCATTGATTTAACATTCATATCATCATACATCTCAACGTATTTCAATCTCATCATTTAAAGAAGTCGGGCTGTGTCTCATTTCTACATAGACTAACCTCTTCATCATAACAAACGAGAGAGGTACTGTCATCATTCAAGCATGTATACTTTCAAAATTAAGACTCAAGTTTTGGTTGTTGTGTTTAGAGACACATAGAACTAATCATAATTTACAAATAAAGCCAATGAAAATTTGACAAGAATATGGTGGATACGCCGCTGGTACTTCCTATATATAAGTATTCTTGCCAAAGAATCAGTGGCATTGTCAGGCAGTTATGAGAGGTTCCATGTATGTTTTAGTGGTAGAAGTTTTGTTTTAGGGTATAACCTTATCTTTCCAAACGTATCAAAACTCATATGCATAAAATCATACTTAGTCAATCAACTCTGTTTATCCATGTTCCGTATTCATACACTTTAGGCAGCAAAAAGCGATTCCTGTAGCCGGGTATTCAACCCTTACTAGGAACGTTACCACCTCAAATAAGATTTAAACTCTTACCCTCTTCTAATTATGTAATTGTCAAAACCACCCTCTTTTCGAGTCAAATATACCACTACTAAAATTTCGGGAAGAAATTTCTAAAAGTAGGGGATACTGTAACATCCGTAAAAAACCGGGTTATCCAAACCCGCTTCGTTTATTAACCGAATAGTCAGTCAAAATTTTCGTCGCGTATATATTGTTTATTTTAATTTTAAACGATACATAATCAATAAATATATTAGAATTTAAAAACTAAAATTTAAAATTTCTAAGAAATACTGAATAAAAAAATAAATGGGATAGCCGGGTTTCGAACCCGGGTCTCCATCGAACCCACACGCAACACACACCACTGAGCTACACACATTGATTGGTTTTTATTCAAACAATTTAATTGATATATACAAACAAAGGTCAAACCTGCAATTCAAAAAGGGCGGAAACCAGTAACGGTCACGATGCGTAATTTTTACAAATCAAGGCAATTACCGTTGATTCCTTGTAATTAGCATAACCAATGACAGTTATAACTGATGAATTTAAACTGAAATTGATGAAAACCGCCCAGATTTATGCTTGACCGAGAGATGTTTGATTATAACCGAAAACAGGAAATCACCCTATAAATAGCACTGAATCACCACACAAACACCTCGCACATTTCTCCATAACTCCACTCTAAGCTCTCAAATCAATTTCTCTGTTTTGCCGGAAAACACACCTGCCTTCGCCGGAATCAGTCATCAGCAACCGGGCACCCTATTTTATTTCCTGTGGTAAGAATCTTAAACCTCTTACGTTCATGTTTCTTGTATCTAGCCGTAATCGGAGAAAACAAAAATTGTTATATATATGTGTCGAGTTCAGTTCTAAATTTAATCAGAATAATGTAGAAGATGAACTATAAGAAGTGTTTAAGTATATTTAAATTTCTATTATAGACGGGTTAGACACCCAGCCCAGTTGGTTGGGCCGGGTGCAAAACGTCGCTTGTGCGCAGGTTCGAGTCGGACTTTTCCCTCACCGGTTCGACCAGATTTCAAACCCTTTTAATTAAAATAAATTCTGGATCAAATAAGTAAGTATATAAGTATAATTAAAATCAGATTTATTTCGGGTTAGACACGTAGCTCAGTTGGTAGAGATGCGTGCACGCGTACGGGAGGTCACGAGTTCGAACCTCACTCAGCGCATACATACACAAGGTCCGAACCGGTCATCAGTCAAAGTGACGGTCAACGGTCAACCCAAAAAGTCAACATTTTTTTATATTTTTATTTATTTATTTAATTTAAAAATCAATTAAAAATACTTAAAAATAATATTTTTAAAGTTAGAAAATGACCTAAAACTCACAAAAATAAATCTAAAAACCCTATTAAAATTGTTAATAAAATCCACTTATTTACCGTACCTTTCCGTTATTATTTAGGTTAGTTATTCCTCGTCGATCAACTCTCTAAACTCGTGCGCATTCAACATCATCAAATGAGCGCACCCAATGTGAGTGAATTCTTACAAACTCTCCTTTTTATTCATGTTTTGGGGTGTATCATGTGTCGCTTAATTTAATTCGCTTATTCAAACTCGTGCTATACCATTATATGATCTAAACTTAGAATGTAAATATTGTTTGTTTGCGATGTATTACATATTGTCAAGTTGTATGCAAATTATTTGTTAGGCCCATCAGTTCCTCATGGGAGACGAGTTGAACAACGCGTGCCTCAAAACTCATTCATTAGGCCCATCAGTTCGTTCAACAACGCGTGCCTCAAACCTAATTCATTAGGCCCATCAGTTCCTCGTGGGAGACGAGTTGAACAACGCGCGCCTTAAAACAATCATTTGTTGTATGTGTGTGCAATATTTAATATTATATGTTTTGTGAATAAATTTACATCTACATTTACTCATATGTGGTTATGCACTTTATTTTATAATCAATACAATAAACACGTTTAAATGTTTTCATAGGATTCACTCGCAAACTTTTTGTTGACCCAAAAACCATTTTTACACATGATACAGGTGGACAGGATGAAGCAAGGAACACATAGGAAAGTGCCTTAGAAGAAAAATAATGAAGTCTAGAAAGATGTATAGAACATGTTGTACTTGTATGATTTGATTGTATGATCTTCTTTAAAATTGTAATAATAAATATGAAACATTATAATAAATGTCATGAGCTTTGATGAAAACCCAATCATGCCCCGATCACCTTTTTCCGTTGCGGGTCGCGGTGTGACAGAACATCTCACTTTCTACTCATTTCTCTTAATTTTGACTTTTCTTGGACATTACACGGATAAAATGGACTGATTTTCAAGTATATTACATAAAATCAACTAAAGATAAACCCTTGAAAGTTTTAGACCTTATAACAAACATTTTCATGCTCAAAATTGCAAAAAAACCATCTCGGATAGCATAAGTTCGCTCGAAGTTGTATTTTTCAGTGATTATTTGCAGAGGTTTTCTTGAAAGTCATTACAAGTTTGCCCGAACTTTTTAAAAAGTGAAACTTTCTGAATTCTTGTAACAAGTTCGCCCGAACTTGTTAAGTAGCTGTTACAAGTTCGTCCGAACGTGTACAAAGGGTTTAAAAAAAGGCATGAAAATCCCGAAAAACGTCTCGAACATTATATGTCGTTAGATTCGTATCGACGAGACAATTTTAAAGATTTAATCGGGTAAAAACAGTTTTTGAAAAAAATTTAAACGTTTTAGCGAACCGGTACGTTAATATTGTCAATTAAGAAGTCAAATTTACTAAAATTGTCTGTTTGCTAATCATTTTTCAAGTGTTTTTTTTGAACGACAGATAAATTTGGAAAATGAAATGGGGTCCGTGAAGCCACCAAAGTTGATGAGTATGGACGAGTATGAAAGCTGGAAAGAAAAATTCGAGAACTGGAAACGAGCAAATTTCTTCTACCAGAATGTTCATGAGAAGAAGATGATCAGCTTGTTACAGCAATCGATAAATGAAGATATCTTGATTCTACTACCAGAATGTGATAAGCACAGAAGTTGTGGAATGCTCTACGTGCTAAATATATGGAGAGTGCTGAGATGATTAAGAGCAAGAAGGCTCTAATAAAAAAGGAGTTTGATATTTTTAAGATGATCAGAGGCGAAACGATGAAGCAAATGATAGATCGCTTCTGTCATTTGAAGGTTCAGATGAGAAGACATGATCTTCTTAAAATAGAAAAAGAATACATTGATAAGTTGGCGAATGCACTTCCTGAAGGGGAGTGGATGACATACTTGATGGTGCTGAAAAGTAGTCCATGTTGGCCTCATTACAAGTTATCAGATTTCTTTGACAAATTAGAGAGATATGAAATGGAATTACTAAAGGAGTCTGATCTTATCAGTGATCAACGAAATGATTTGGAAACGCAAAGTTCAAATGATCAGTTGAAGAAAGAAGGGAGTATAATGGCAAAGAACTGTGAAGCACAAGTTTCAAGTACAGCTACAAATGAGTCTTCAGGTTCTAAACCAATCTGCCCAGTCTTTGATGTAGATCTGAATGATTATCTGACAGATAATGTCAAACTCTTGAACAATCTGGAGAGTTTAACATTAGAAAATTAAAAGTTAAAAGAAAATGAAAAGACTTTTGAAAATAGAATAAAATTTTTAGAAAATGAAAAATCTGTTTTAAATAAAAATGATTTTGAAAAAAAAATTATAATAAACTCGCATCTTGAAAAAATCAGGAAACTTGAACAAGATGTTGAGAATGCTAAAAATAAAGTTGAAAATAAAGTTGAAAGATTTTGTGACCTCGTCATTGATTCAAGATCAGATATGTCCAAAACCGATCAATAAGAATAAAGAGAAAATTCCAATAAGTGATAAAGTCATAAATTATGACAAGGTCATAATTGAGAAATGTGATGCTGATACCGATGATGAAAGTGTTAGAAAAGGGAAAAATGAGATATTTTTAAAACTAAAAGAAAAATTTGTCACACCCCGACCCGCAGCGGAATAAGAGTCGGGGCATAATTGGGTTATCACTAAAGCTCATGATATTTACTAATATGTTTCATATTTATTAAAGTCAAAATTACATTCCCAAATATCCAAACAAGTCCATACAATACAAAGAAAATAAACCAAACAAAACAATTCCAAACTCTAAATCATTTTATTCTTCTAGTCCAATCCTAAGTGTTTCTTGTTGCAGCTGGTTCACCTGTATCATGTGTAAAAATGGGGGTTTTTGGGTCAACATAAGTTGGCGAGTGAACCTTGTTAGATAAACATTTATTATTGATTTTCTTGTTAGTTTATCAATAACAAATTGTGCATAATCATGAATGAGTAAATGTAAATAATCAAGCAGGAGCAATTGCAATCACAACTATAACATACAGTAAACATATGATAGCATACATTAACATACCAACATCGTACAATAAATAACATGAATGAAACTGTGCGATCAAGGCTCAATCAAACGGAGCCGATCGTATTGCATGTACTGAAAATGATAAATGTCTGTGCGATCAAGGCTCAATCAAACGGAGCCGATCGTATGTGGGCACGCCAGGTTCACGCTCATAATGTAATGGGGAACATGCTCAACGCTCATAATGTAATGGGGAGCGGCGGCCTATGAAATTGCATGTACTGAAAATAATAAATTGAATCTAACAATAACCACACAAACAGTTGAAACAAGCTGAATACACATTTGTTCATGATATGTTGTATGCACAATGATTTAAATATAATATATAGAAAGACACATGATACACCCCAAAACGTGATTAAAACGGGGAATTTGTAAAGATTCACTTACATTGGGTGCGTTTGATTTGAGATGGTGAGATGCGCACAAGTTGGAAGAGCGGGACAACGAGAATTAACTAACCTAAATAATAAAGGAAAATATAGTAAATGAGTGGATTTTATTAATATTTTTTAATAATATTTTTAGATATATTTTTGTGAGTTTAAGGCTATTTCCTATCTTTAAAAACATTATTTTTAAGTATTTTTAATTGATTTTTAAATTAAATTAAATAAATAAAAATATAAAAATATGTTGACTTTTTGCGACCGTTGACCGTTTGACTTGTTGACCGATTTATTGTGTAATTGTATTGCGCTGGGTGAGGCTCGAACCCGAGACCTCCCATACGCGTGCACGCAGCTCTACCAACTGAGCTACGTGTCTAACCCGAAATAATTCTGTTTTTAATTATACTTATATATTAATTCAATTTATCCAAAATTCTTTTAATTTCAAAAACATTTTAATTCATCGAACCGGTGCCACTAACAGGTCTCGAACCCGGGACCTGCGCTTTAACGTTACACACAGTCAACCGCTGGACTGTGTGTCTAACTTGGTTAATATACAAATTTTATTATACTTAACAACTAACGGAGTTAACCCGGTTCAGTTCTAATCAAAAAGGCATTTTATTACATAGAGGGTGCGTGTATCAGGGATCGAACTCGGGACGTATGCGTGTTTTTGTTCGCACACAGTCCACCGCTGGACTGTGTGTCTAACCCGTTTAAAATAACAATTTTAATTATTCTTATAGTGTTATCACAGTTCATCTTCTTCGTTCGTTTTTACCGGCAGTACATTACACCGTTATATCTTGTTTAGTTCGATTGATAAACATTGTACAAACTAATATGAAATGGCAGAAACGATAATTAGAAGTAAACATACCGATGAACGGTTTATTTCAGAATTCCGGCAAGGTGTCGGTCTCTGTTTTTGTGCACTTCAACTGAACAAGACAATTAACCGTTTTGATTAGCTAATCGTGGAATTGAAGTGATTAACAAACGTTAACAGAGTGTTTGAATGTCCTTACCGATTCACAGATGAAAATAGAGATTTCCAGAACTTTTCCGGCGAACTGGAATTATCCGAAAACAGCGTCTGAATTCGATTTCAATTGAAAGGTTTGAGTCAGAAATAGCTTAACAATTGTTAGACCACGAAGAAATTGAAAGACTTACTGTTTTGATGAAGAGTACGGTTTTCCGGCGACTTGCAGAATTTTTCCGGCGAGTTCAGATAGCTTCTCCGGTGGACTGAAAATTGTGCGGAAATGTATTTGGAGGTGTGCAGAGTGTTTGTGAGTCGCGAAGGAGTACTAGGATGGAAGTAATCCAAGAATTGAAAGTTTTCGGTTATTAAACCGATTCACTCCCGAATTCAAGTTTCATTCAAGGAAAAATTGATTGGAATTGTCGGTGCATCGGTTATAAACCTGAAATCGCGATTATTCAAACGTTTTAGACGGTTGAATAGCTGATTTAGGTTTTCAGTTGGCGCAACCGGTTCATCTAAGTTTGTATATAAGACTCATTTGTTTCCTAGAGTTGACAGAAAACAAACAAGTGGCGGAGTGGTTATGCGTGTGAGTGTTAAGTCTTTGGAAGTTCACAACCTGGCTGACCCGGGTTCGAGTCCCGGCAGCCTCATTTTATTTTTATTTATTTTTTTTTTACTTTTTATCAAATATAATTTTTATGGTTTAGTTTGTTTACTAATTATGTATCATTAAAAATCAAAATAGCCATAAATACGCAACGTGACATTTAAACTTGATATTCGATTACAAAACGGAGCGGGTTTGGAAACCCGTTTTCGAAAAATGTTACAATATCCCCTACTTTTAGGAATTTCGTCCCGAAATTTAAGTAGTAGAAGTAGTAGGAAAAAGATGCGGGTATTTTTCACGCATTGAGTCTTCACGTTCCCAAGTAAACTCAGGTCCCCGTTTCGACTCCCGACGTACCCTAACAATTGGAATGCGACTCCGTCGTAGAGGTTTCTCCCCGAAGTCCATGATTTCTACTGGTCTTTCAATAAAATGCATAGATTCATCAATCTGAATATCTTCCAGAGGAATGTGGAGGTTTTCATCAGCGAGGCACTTCTTCAAGTTTGATACGTGGAATGTGGGATGAATCCTGTTGAGTTCTTCTGGTAGATCAAGCTTGTATGCTACAGGTCCTACTCTTTCGAGTATCTTGAAAGGTCCTACGTAGCGTGGTGCTAGCTTGCCTTTTTGACCAAAACGAACTACTCCCTTCCACGGTGATACTTTTAGAAGTACATGATCACCAATGTTAAACTCTAAAGGCTTCCGTCGTTTATCTGCATAACTCTTTTGACGACTCCGAGCCGCTAGAAGATTGTTTCGAATTTGATGGATCTTGTCTGTGGTTTCTTGAATCAATTCCGGACCAGTGATTTGAGCTTCCCCAATTTCGTGCCAACATACTGGAGATCGGCACTTACGACCATATAAGGCTTCAAAAGGGGCCATGCCGATGCTTGAATGATAGCTGTTGTTGTACGAAAATTCGACTAATGGTAGATGAGCGTCCCAATTTCCCTTGAAGTCTATAACACATGCTCGAAGCATATCTTCAAGAGTTTGAATGGTGCGTTCAGATTGACCATCAGTTTGAGGATGATAGGCGGTACTGAGATCTAATCGCGTACCCATAGCGGCTTGTACTGCTTACCATGTTCGTGAAGTGAAACGACCATCACGATCAGAAATAATGCTTAACGGTACCCCATGTCGGCTTTCGATTTCGCTGATATAAATACGAGCAAGCTTTTCGTTCTTGAAATCTTCGCGGATAGGAATAAAGTGAGCTGATTTTGTAAGTCGGTCAATTATTACCCATATAGTGTCATACCCACCAGAAGTGTGAGGTAACCCGGTAATGAAGTCCATGGTTATATTTTCCCACTTCCATACAGGTATTTCAGGTTGGACCAGAAGTCCTGAGGGTCTTGGTGTTCAGCTTTCACCTTGGAACATGTAAGGCACTTAGTAACAAAAACAGCAATATCCTTTTTCATTCCAGGCCACCAATAGGTATATCGTAGGTCTTGATACATCTTATCGGCTCCTGGGTGTATAGAGTATCGCGTTTTGTGAGCTTCCTTCATAATAATTTCACGAAGATTGTTGTGGTTAGGAATCCATATACGATCTAGATAGTACTGAATACCGTCAGATTTAGTTTCAATTTTACGTTCAGCTCCACAGGACATCTCCTTTCGTACATCATCTTCCGTTACTGAAACATGTTGGGCTTCTCGAATTTGATCTTTAATGTCAGTTATGATTTGCGAACATAGAAGACGAATGGAGTTCGCATAACCCTTTCGACTAAGTGCATCGGCCACCACATTTGCTTTGCCAGGGTGGTATCGAATTTCACAGTCGTAGTCATTTAGAAGTTCGACCCATCTTCGTTGCCTCATGCTTAACTCCTTTTGATTGAAGATATGTTGAAGACTCTTGTGGTCAGTGTATATTTCACACTTAGTACCATAGAGATAATGTCTCCATATCTTAAGAGCGAACACAACGGCTCCAAGTTCTAGGTCATGGGTTGTGTAGTTCTTCTCATGCGTCTTGAGTTATCTCGAAGCATAAGCTATAACTTTTCCTCTTTGCATTAGAACACAGCCTAATCCTTGCCCTGACGCGTCGCAATAGACCACAAAATCATCACAACCTTCAGGAAGAGTGAGGATTGGTGCATCACAGAGTTTTTGTTTAAGAGTTTGGAAGGCTTCTTCTTGCTTGGGTCCCCATATGAAAGGTTTTCCCTTATGAGTTAAGCCGTGAGTGGTACAGCAATGCGTGAGAAGTTTGAGATGAATCGACGATAATAACCAGCCAGACTAAGAAAAGATCTTACTTCAGTTGGTGTACGTGGCGCTTGCCATTCTTGTACCGCTTTGATCTTTGAGGGGTCGACATGTATTCCCTTGTCATTGACTACATGTCCGAGGAATTGCACCTCTTTTAACCAGAATTCGCATTTGGAGAATTTGGCGTAAAGCTTTTCATTCTCTAGAAGTGTAAGGATGAGTCGAAGATGACGCTCATGATCAGTTTTTTTTGAATAAATAAGAATGTCGTCGATGAAGACTATAACAAATCGATAAAGATAAGGTTTGCAGACTCTGTTCATTAGGTCCATGAAGACTGCTGGAGCGTTGGTTAAACCAAATGGCATGACCATGAATTCATAATGTCCATAACGAGTTCGAAATGCGGTCTTTGGGACGTCTTCTTCATGCACCCTAAGTTGATGATAACCAGATCGAAGGTCGATTTTGGAAAAGTAGCTGTCACCTTGAAGTTGGTCAAGAAGATCATCAATGCGAGGTAAAGGATAGCGATTCTTGATTGTTAATTTGTTAAGCTCTCTGTAGTCGATGCACATACGAAACGATCCATCTTTCTTCTTTACAAAAAGGACAGGTGCACCCCAAGGCGATGAGCTAGGATGTATGAATCCCTTGTCAGTCAACTCTTGTAATTGACTGGCTAGCTCTTGCATTTCAGAGGGGGCTAACCTATAAGGAGACTTTGCAACTGGTGTAGCACCAGGTATAAGATCAATACGGAATTCGACTTCTCTAACTGGAGGAAGTCCTGAAATGTCATCAGGAAAAACTTGCGGGAAATCTTTTACTACTGGAATGTCTTCAAGTTTCTTCTCCATGGTTGCCTTTTTGATGATATGAGCTAAAAACGCGACATAATTTTTGCGAAGATATTTTTGGGCTTGAAGACAAGACATTAAGCTGAGCCCCTTCGACGAGGTTTCTCCAAAGATTCGAAGAGTCTGACTGTTTGAAAGAGGAATACGTATAAATTTTTCGCGACATACAACTTCTGCCTGATGTTGACTGAGCCAGTCCATACAAATTATGATATCAAAACTTCCCAGCTTCATAGGAATAAGGTCGACTGAGAAATCGTGGTCGTTTAAGGTGAGTGTACAGTTGCGTATAATTGAGTTTAATGAAACTGGTTTCCCGTTAGCAACTTCTACCGTTATGGATTCCTTGAGCTTATCCCGATTTTGGTTTAAGATAGGTTCAAATTCTAAGGACACAAAACTTCTATCCGCACCAGTATCAAATAACATAGATGCATATCTACCATTTATAAGGAACGTACCGTTAACCACATTGCCGTCAGCTCTAGCCTGATTAGCGTTGATATTGAAAGCTCTTCCTCTTGCAGGTGGAGGAGCTTGGTTCGCTTGATTCACCGGGTTGGCTTGGGCCTGAGCATGGATAATGTTTACCAACCTTGGACAAGTGTTTCTGAAATGGCTTGGGTCTCCGCAATTGTAGCAAGCCCGCATAGGTTGAACCATAGGATAATTGGGTTGATAGTATGTTTGGGCTAAATGTTGGGTGGGTGGTTATAGTAGGGGTTGTTGGGCTTGACCCATTAATTGTTGGTGGGTTTGGGTTGAAGGCTGGTGGCGGTTCGTTCGCTGAGGCATGCGGCAGGTTTGAACAGTATGACCTGCGCGACCACAGCTGGTGCAATGTTGGCAAGGATAATCAGGAGAATGGTGATATTGGCAACGATTGCATTTTGGTAACGGGCCAGAGTATGGTCTTTTGTATGGTGCAGGTGAAGGAGCGACTTGGGTAATGGGTGCAGCAGGAATAGGGGAGTTGGTTTGTGTAACAGCGAAGTTTCTGGTGTTGCGCTTCCTCTTGTTAACAAACTTAGAGGAGGAGATGGAATGGTTCGAAGTTTGACCCTCAACAGGGGCTTTATTTTTCTCTTCTTTAAACTTCCCGTTGCGAATTCGATTCTCGGTCAGTTCAGTCGCTAGCTCCATAGCAGCTTCAAGTGTTACGGTGAAATGCTGAGAACTGAATCTTGAATTTTCGAGGGAAGTCCTTGAATATAATGCTCGATCAAACGATAAGTTGGGGTAAACAAATTTGGAACCATTTGGTTCAACTCTAAGAACCTCTTGTTATAGGTGGTGTGATCTTCCTCCTTCTGCTTTAAAGAATGAAATTCGTCCTCCAACTTTTTAATTTCACTCCTAGGACAGAAACGCCTAGTCATGATTTCCCTTAACTCCCCCAAGTTAAGGCCATTGCATCATCAATTCCTCTCTTCCCTTTTTCAGTATTCCACCAAGTGAGAGCTACCCCAAATAGTCTCCCGGTGGCGTATCGAACCTTGCGATCCTCAGGACAATCGCAGTTGAGGAAGGTGTTTTCCATTTCCTCAAACCAATGGAGGAGAGCAGTGACACCTTCGGTCCCTTCAAATTTAGGAGGATCACAAGATTTGAAATGTTTGTATGAGCACTTGCTGGTAGGAGGGTTGCCGATGTTCTGGTCATTCTGTTGAGGAGGATTAATGGGATTTGTGGCGAGAGCTTGTTGTACTTGGACCACAATGTCAGGCAGTATCGTGGCCATTTGTTTCGCGATTTGTGTGGCCAAGCGTTCCTGAGACCTTCCTGATCTTTTACCCCCTCGTTGTTGTCTGGACGACATCTACAGGAACATACATAAGAAGATTGTGAGTTTATGGAGTCTTTTTAGGTGTCATGTGTCTTTAAGAAAAATGAAAATAACATAAATATCAATAATGCAACTACATCCATAGGATGTCTTGGGTTTGCTCATGTTGGGCCTCAAATGTCCCCCATACCTGCACCTATATAGTCATGTGGGCCCCCATGACTATTGGCTTGGTAGGATTCACATTGGTATTGGCGATTTAACACTCGCATCACCCGAATGCAAACCACAAAATATGTTTACGAGATGTATTGTCGGAATGTGTCCAGGTGTAGACACAATGACAACTCAAAGTGGGGTTAGCTCACATGACGTTTGGTATAGCATGCTTTGGCCTAATAGGTACTTCGTACTCTCATCGTTAGTCCCCAGGTAGGCAAACTGGTCCTTTATTTTGGATTTATACGAATGCCAGCCTAGACAGGACGTTCCGACTACCGGTACTGGTACCCTTCCAGTCACTACATGCCCGTCATGAGAACCCACTTTGATGAGATTTGAAAACACAAAAATCATTGTAAAAGCAATCATGATGTGGTGTGTGCTTTCATGGATATGATATGTTATGAGAATATGATTCATGATAGGCATTATATGATAATATATACTTATGAACATGCTTGCATAACATTGAATGTAACATTTAACATAAAACATATAAACATCATGAAATTTGGCATGTAACACACAAAAATCTTATAAGTTTTTAATCAACTATAGTATAGGCTCTAAGGGTCTAATAACCTATCCTATATCCCTATAGTCATGGCTCTGATACCAATCTGTCACACCCCGACCCGCAGCGGAATAAGAGTCGGGGCATAATTGGGTTATCACTAAAGCTCATGATATTTACTAATATGTTTCATATTTATTAAAGTCAAAATTACATTCCCAAATATCCAAACATGTCCACACAATACAAAGAAAATAAACCAAACAAAACAATTCCAAACTCTAAATCATTTTATTCTTCTAGTCCAATCCTAAGTGTTTCTTGCTGCAGCTGGTTCACCTGTATCATGTGTAAAAATGGGGGTTTTTGGGTCAACATAAGTTGGCGAGTGAACCTTGTTAGATAAACATTTATTATTGATTTTCTTGTTAGTTTATCAATGAAAAATTGTGCATAATCATGAATGAGCAAATGTAAATAATCAAGCAGGAGCAATTGCAATCACAACTATAACATACAGTAACATATGATAGCATACATTAACATACCAACATCGTACAATAAATAACATGAATGAAACTGTGCGATCAAGGCTCAATCAAACGGAGCCGATCGTATTGCATGTACTGAAAATGATAAATGTCTGTGCGATCAAGGCTCAATCAAACGGAGCCGATCGTATGTGGGCACGCCAGGTTCACGCTCATAATGTAATGGGGAACATGCTCAACGCTCATAATGTAATGGGGAGCGGCGGCCTATGAAATTGCATGTACTGAAAATAATAAATTGAATCTAACAATAACCACACAAACAGTTGAAACAAGCTGAATACACATTTGTTCATGATATGTTGTATGCACAATGATTGAAATATAATATATAGAAAGACACATGATACACCCCAAAACGTGATTAAAACGGGGAATTTGTAAAGATTCACTCACATTGGGTGCGTTTGATTTGAGATGGTGAGATGCGCACGAGTTGGAAGAGCGGGACAACGAGAATTAACTAACCTAAATAATAAAGGAAAATATAGTAAATGAGTGGATTTTATTAATAATTTTTAATAAGATTTTTAGATATATTTTTGTGAGTTTAAGGCTATTTCCTATCTTTAAAAACATTATTTTTAAGTATTTTTAATTGATTTTTAAATTAAATTAAATAAATAAAAATATAAAAATATGTTGATTTTTTGCGACCGTTGACCGTTTGACTTGTTGACCGATTTATTGTGTAATTGTATTGCGCTGGGTGAGGCTCGAACCCGAGACCTCCCGTACGCGTGCACGCAGCTCTACCAACTGAGCTACGTGTCTAACCCGAAATAATTCTGTTTTTAATTATACTTATATATTAATTCAATTTATCCAAAATTCTTTTAATTTCAAAAACATTTTAATTCATCGAACCGGTGCCACTAACAGGTCTCGAACCCGGGACCTGCGCTTTAACGTTACACACAGTCCACCGCTGGACTGTGTGTCTAACTTGGTTAATATACAAATTTTATTATACTTAACAACTAACGGAGTTAACCGGTTCAGTTCTAATCAAAAAGGCATTTTATTACATAGAGGGTGCGTGTATCAGGGATCGAACTCGGGACGTATGCGTGTTTTTGTTCGCACACAGTCCACCGCTGGACTGTGTGTCTAACCCGTTCAAAATAACAATTTTAATTATTCTTATAGTGTTATCACAGTTCATCTTCTTCGTTCGTTTTTACCGGCAGTAGATTACACCGTTATATCTTGGTTAGTTTGATTGATAAACATTGTACAAACTAATATGAAATGGCAGAAACGATAATTAGAAGTAAACATACCGATGAACGGTTTATTTCAGAATTCCGGCAAGGTGTCGGTCTCTGTTTTTGTGCACTTCAACTGAACAAGACAATTAACCGTTTTGATTAGCTAATCGTGGAATTGAAGTGATTAACAAACGTTAACAGAGTGTTTGAATGTCCTTACCGATTCACAGATGAAAATAGAGATTTCCAGAACTTTTACGGCGAACTGGAATTATCCGAAAACAGCGTCTGAATTCGATTTCAATTGAAAGGTTTGAGTAAGAAATAGCTTAACAATTGTTAGACCACGAAGAAATTGAAAGACTTACTGTTTTGATGAAGTGTACGGTTTTTCGGCGACTTGCAGAATTTTTCCGGCGAGTTCAGATAGCTTCTCCGGTGGACTGAAAATTGTGCGGAAATGTATTTGGAGGTATGCAGAGTGTTTGTGAGTCGCGAAGGAGTACTAGGATGGAAGTAATCCAAGAATTGAAAGTTTTCGGTTATTAAACCGATTCACTCCCGAATTCAAGTTTCATTCAAGGCAAAATTGATTGGAATTGTCGGTGCATCGGTTATAAACCTGAAATCGCGATTATTCAAACGTTTTAGACGGTTGAATAGCCGATTTAGGTTTTCAGTTGGCGCAACCGGTTCATCTAAGTTTGTATATAAGACTCATTTGTTTCCTAGAGTTGACAGAAAACAAACAAGTGGCAGAGTGGTTATGCGTGTGAGTGTTAAGTCTTTGGAAGTTCACAACCTGGCTTACCCGGGTTCGAGTCCCGGCAGCCTCATTTTATTTTTATTTATTTTTTTTTTACTTTTTATCAAATATAATTTTTATGGTTTAGTTTGTTTACTAATTATGTATCATTAAAAATCAAAATAGCCATAAATACGCAACGTGACATTTATAACTTGATATTCGATTACAAAACGGAGCGGGTTTGGAAACCCGTTTTGTGCAGGAAATTCTGAGATAAAAGCAAATTACTGAGAATGAAGTTCCGTGGCACACTTTGAAGACGGGCCGTGTTATCAAGTTCTATATAAAGGCCTTATTACATTTCTATAACATTTACTTTACAATTTTTGAAAATTTCTGGAGAAAATTTTCGAAAACATGTTTTAATAACGTTTACTTGAAAGTTTTACGAATTTTTAAAGAAAATTTGAAGAATTTCACAGAACCCTCACTGTTGAAAAAACAAAATTCATGGATATAAATGTTTTATAAACACAATGGTGTCAAGGTTTTTGTTATCATGGGGGAGAGAGGCCTTAAAAGAAATTTCTGAAGCAGTAATGGATGGAGAAATGGAGTGATTCTCATCAGTTGGTCAATGTTTTTCTATAAATAAAAATTACAAAAATATGTTTCTGAATTTTAAGTGGAGAAAAGTTTTTCATAAAATCCAAAAAGTACAAAAACATGAAAAAGACAAAATAGTGTCATAAAGGAAATGATAGTACATCAGTTGACTATCACAGTACGCTAAGGATTTGTAAAGTTTAAAAAGTGATAAAAAAATCTTACTGTGGATGTGTCGATAAACTTTACACGTTCAGTAAATTGTTTCTGGTATATAAACTAAATATTACAACTGCTTAAACTTGTGGATTAACATATCTCGGATATATGGACTTAGTACTCCGAAATTTCGTTTGAGAGATTGCCTGATTCTGAGATACGAGGTCTTTATAGATGGTTGATATATGGGGTATTATACAAGTTCTTCTGATTTTGCGTAAGCAATGGTCTAAAACTTCTATAATGCTTTTGCAAAAATCCACTAAAACTGCATTCAATTGAAAATATCGAAAGATATTACAATTGCAGTAGAAAAAGATTCCATTTTGGAACACTACCTTATAAGTCGAGTCTTCATCTCTCTGTCGGTACGGTGGTACTAACCTGAGCTCTCAAGGTCTCGCATGACCCAGATACAGATACCAATTACGCTATATTCACCTGTAAGATGAAATCTAGGGAATCTTGATGCGGGAATATATTCTGAGATGGGAACCATAGTTAAGTCAAGTTTCTTAATTCTACATAATGTATCTTGGAACAATTGAGAAATGTGTTAAAGTTTAAGAGGACAAATATATCGACAATCTAGGTAAATATGTATAAAACTTAGCGATGAAGAGGTCAATGGTACTTGTGATTTGTCTCAAAAACTGATATGATCCTTTAACACAAACTCAACAAAAATATTTCTGTAAATATGTTTGTACATAGTTAGAGTATGATATTCATTACATAAAACAAAAAGATTATATTATCTTTTAGTTTCGACCACTGATGATGAAAAGCTGATTTTCAAAGTCTAGAGTTGCTGAACAAAATCTAAAACTTTTGAAAATTGATCAGAAAAGTTCAAAAGTTCATTAAGTTGAAACTTACATTTGAATAAATGTGTCGGTTTAGTTTAAAAACGTTTAATCAAGATCATTAAGTTGAAGTTGATACATGAATCAGATATTCAAGGTCATTAATTTGGACTTGAATAACTGAGAGAGTTTAAAAAAACTGATGAGGAGATTAAATTTGAAGTGTTGGTATTTAGAGATTTCAAAGTTTGAATCTGAAATGTTTATTTGAATATTTAAAGAACTTTGAAATAGGAAGTAGATTTTAAGGGGAGCTGGATAAAAACGTTGATTAAAGATACCAGAAAGCTCAAAGCAAGGGGGAGCATGGTGATTAAAGTTTTATCAAGACAAGCTCAAGAAAAGATAATAGGATTGAAGAAATGATGAAGATCAAGGAAGTTAAACTTATTAAAGGAATAAAGATCAAGAAAATATTAAAAACTCAGGAATTCAATTGAAGAATGATGTCTACGGCAACATCCAAGGGGGAGTCTGTTGATGCATATGTCTGTTGCCTACGTCATCGTATAAAGTCGAGTCTGTATTTTGGAGCGAAATGTCGAAGATTATATATGTATAGGAACAAGTTCGCCCGAGCTTGTGTTGGCTAGGATAAGTTCGCTCGAACTTGTCATGGAGAGGACAAGTTCGCCCGAACTTGTCCATGCCACAGTTCAAGCGAACTTGATCTCCTATATATATATATGTGTTTTGTCATTTCATTTGTAATATTCAGAGATTTTGTGTACTGGATGGCGAAGCTCTGTCCAAGTGTTTCCAGGATCTGTAACGTCTACACATTAATGAAACAATGATTAATCAGTAACAAACTAGTATCCAATCGCCTATGCAAACGGATTCCGCACGTTTACCTTAGGTTTGCTAAATTAGGACCCGAGCGATCCGTACAACGGACCTCCATATATTTGTAATATCAACTTGTGTAAGGTAGTAAGGGATTTTGTTAAGGCAAAATAATAATAATAATAATAATAATAATAATAATAATAGAAATTGGATTTTAATAATCCAAACTATGATCTATTGGTCGAGATTAATCCAAGCTCATGATATATTTACTGACAGTTCAACTTTGAACGTATTTCCTTTCTGTAATTTCATATTAACCGAAAGTTAACTAGTTAGTATAAGTTGACGTGGACTGCCATTATGTCAACGCCATCAAAACTTGGCCACGTAAGCAGTCCAAGTCATCAAAATTTGACTTATTTGCCGCATAACCAGTCTATGTTAGCAAAAACAAAATAAGTTAACTTCCAGAAGGAAAATATGTTTTGTAACAACTCTCAAAAAGATCCCACAACAATCCATAATCAAAACCCCGAACACGTGCCGACAAAAACCGAAAACGCAAAGAGTTAAAAAATCACTATCCCGTGGCGGGACGGTGCTAGATTCTCCGGATGCCACTAGGTGCCACGTGGAATGACTCATGCCACCTATGCCCTATCCAACCCCGTCGCGTGGGGCGACGTCGACGTTTTCCAGATATAAATAAAGGGGGTCAAGGCATTCATCGTTGCTCAGTTCGCTTTTGAAAACCCGTTCTCTAGAATCTCTGTCTCGATTTTCGTGTAGCAACGAAAAGCTGAAGTTCTGCCTGAATAAGGTAAGAATTTATACTTTGTGGTATTGATCTCATGATTATTGTTGAAGTTTGATTTGGTTTCTTACACTAATACGTGGTACATTGTGTGTATATATAGGAACAAGGACTTAAACCCAGGAGGCTTGAACCCTTAAATTTGGCAATGTGAGTCATTCTCTTTTATCAAATGCTTTCAAAACCTAAATGTTTTCAAGTTATTACTTATATTACAGTGATTAAGTCTTTGTATTCTTACTGGAAAACTACTATCAGTATGTGGGGTTTTGTATACACTACTTGATAAACTTCACTAGTTGAGAGAATGATCAACAACGATATGACCACAGTCACAAAAACTGTGGAGTGACAAATACCTTTGGGTAGTTGTAAGATATAAACAAATGTAAAACCTCTTAATACTATAATTATAAGAAAGTGTCTCTTTATACAACTTAATGAACTCACCAGTATTTTCCCCTGATCAAACGTTTGTAATTAAGGGTTTATCCCCGTGAAAATTCTTTATGTAAATATGGGGTTTATCCCACAGTTTATGAAATGAAAACTACGGTGTTCGAAAACTCTGATAATTTTTAATAAACACTGGTACCACTTGTGCTGTTCACGGCTCCTGTTCAAGGTAGGTTCGAGGGTTGTGACATGTTCAAATATGGGACTTTCTTGTAAAAATTTCCATATTTCTCCCATATTTGGAATTAATCCCAACCAACAGGTCAAAATAAGAATTATGAAAATTCAATTTTCCTATTTATTTATTATAAAAGTAAAAGGATTGTGAATGTTATACCATTAAAGATGAACATAGAACCCAACTTTTGTGAGAAATGTATAATGCATATAAAGATGAACATGGAACCCTAACGTTTGTGAGAAATGTGTCATTCTTTTAAATAAGAAATAAGGATTGTCAGGTAACAATAAAGGAATGTTGTAAAACAAAGTTTTTGAGGTCGAGTACTTTTGAATTAATCACTACAAGTTAGGCTGTTAAGGCGACTTTTTTAAGCTCTATCGAAACGGTCGGGGCCTGAAATTGTTATCCACCAGGTTAACCGTAATAGGACCATGATCGGAGTGAAGAATTGAGTGCATCTAGACACAAGCGTTTGGCCATTTGTTGATGAAATCCGTACACACGAGGACCCTATCAATCTTGCTAAGTTTTCTCCCATTGTCCCTCACACAAGTAGAACACCTACCCTTCGTTGATGAGAGACTTCTTGATCAGATCACTGTGCTTTCCCAGTCGAGCACCTACAATTTCCCCTATAAAACAGTCGCATAGACCTCATCAGTAACCTTCCGCATTTTTGTAATTTCCTTATTTAGAAAGTGTAATTGTATTTCTACTCTAGGAAACTTGTAATCATATTGTATTCGTATTTCGTTTCCAATCTTGTATTCTGAGACTTTGATCATAATGAATTCATACTTTACACGTACCTGTTATACTTACAAATCAATCGTTAAATACGTGTTTACTTGCAAACCAATACATATTATATGTGAAATCACTCATACATACTTTCATGATACAAGAATTACACTTACATACGCTTTCCATACTTGAAAACATGTTGAATTACAAAGTTTTAGCATAAAATGATGAACATATGAAAGTTCAGGGACTAAAATGAAATAAAACAAAAAATTGGATAACTGAGGTGTGGCGCTACGCGATGCCAAACCCCATTTACCGTGGCGGGGTGCCAAGCCCCTGAATCCTCCGAAAGTTGTTTCTAGCTCCAAGATTGTTCACCTTCTCCTTCCCCAATCATCATACAACCTTCTTTAACACAAAACCTTAATCCTCCATGGTAAAACCAAGCCTCCATCACCTCATTTTCACTTTTCAAACTCTCTTACACTCTCAAATCAGTTGCAAATCCAAGTTCAAGGCAGAATTATCTAAGTATCAAAAGTGAGCACTACCTTATTTTCTTTATCTTTTCTTTACTTCTTCTTAGCTTGGAACACCTCTAGGAGTGTTTTCACAAGTTTACCATGGTAAACTAAGGTGGAACATCAACATTTTGAGGTCCAAACTTTTTGTTTTGGAAGCTTATATTGTATACTTAGATAGAACTTAAACTTTTTACAGAATCTTGTGCCTAACTTGTTCCTAAACCTATCTATGGTTGTAGGACTTGTATAAGGATGATTCTTATGGGTTTAGAGGTGAAAATACCCTCTAAAATTTCTGTTTTGACAAGATTTTGACAACCTACAAGTGTTGAGACCATCCAAGTTTACCATAGTTCATATGACAAGACTTGTGTTTTGGTAAAGGTGTGAATCTTGGAAGCCTTGGCTATCCTGAACTTATTCCACCACCTCACTTGATGTTTTATTCATGTTCAACTAAGTAGTTTCTGTTATGGGTGGAAATTCTGACCTATATCCTGAAAACATATCTTGACATTATATGCTGCGACCAGGATACTGATCCAGGATATTGGTAACATCTTGTGGGGCTATCCTATTCGCTACTAACGTTTTTCTTTAGCTGCAAGGTAGCAACAGATATGAGGGCTTGGTCTCCCTGAAGACTCGCTCAAGACAGTTAGTAGATGAACATTGGAAGCTGGAGAAGGAGTCCACAACGGTTACAAGGGAATATTAGCAGCATCCCTAGAATGTAGGATAGTTAGTTATTTTTGTTTACTATATATAGGGAGGCTGGATTAGCAGTAAGACACATATGATTTCGCACACTTTCACTCACTGATTGCAGCTACGATCACAAACACTCACAACACTCATATTTCATGATCATTGTAACACTTAGAGCTGATCCAAGCAATATCCCGAAGCTGTATCCTACTTTTGCAATCAATAAGAAGAATAAGGTAGCTGACAGTTGTCAGCTCCCGAGGTTTTGTGCTTGCGATCCAGATTGATCAAGGGCTTTCCTGGTACATCATGTGTCAACATTTATATTTATTGCATTTATTTGTCACTTCGATATAGTTCGTTATCCTGAAACTATATCCTAAAACTTTTTTCATAATCAACCAACTTAGCATATTTTTATAAATCACAATAGCACGCTACCTCACATACTAAGTTTGATCACTAAATTGCTTCGGTAATTTTGGACCAAAACAGTTTCTAAGACCCAAAGTAAGTTAATCCCGCCTCGCCTCCAACATTTGCCATGTTGGGTATGACACGCCCGAGTTGTTCTTATTCGGCTACTTAGTATCTTATTAGATTAGTTGTACTTTATTTTCACTCATGACCAACTGGGTTATCAACTAAGTTGATAACTGTGTGCTTTGGTGAATTCATATAATGAGGTTTAATGGATGTTTATCATTCTACCTCCAAGCTTGACCTACATGATTTCTGTGATAATATGTGATGGACATAACTATATAAAATATACTATAGAATATATAAAGATATATATTTAGCCGAATTCTTGATATTAAGCGGATTATGGTTACATGTCAGGAATATAGGTTATATTATCTATGTTCTAAATCACTCGTTTACGATTCTAATGGACAAGTTTAGACCCATGAAATCACATAAATATCTTAGTGTCCAAAAATGGGTGTTTAAGACTAGATAATTATTTTTGTATACATACTTTCATATTTACTTAGAAGTCTGAATCCGAACTCTCCACAAACTCCGAATACTCACACACCTTCGTTTCCCCCATGTAGGGTAACTTCGGTGTTCCATCTCCAACAACTTAACAACTTCGCGGTTTACTCAGAAAGCTTGGAAAACCGTGAGTGGACATGTCCCCTTTCAATTTTAACACTTTGGGTGCAATACATGTAACTTATAAAAAATGCACCCATACACTTATACACATGCTTATAAACAAACAATACAATATACATGCTTGATACGTACTTGTTGCTTTATACTTGTCATTAACTTCGTACAAGCCTCCCTTAAGATGTATAGCACTATAGGGTTTACGCACCGCCCGTATTCTTGAGGTTATGTTAAGTAAACAAAACGGTCTATTTATTGCTATGATTAGATTACGCTAGCGGGAATCTTTGGGTTGACATTTATAATTGCATGATAGTATTGCCATGTTAAATTGAGTTAACAGATTTTGCCATGTGGATTTGTTTAAACTTTTATACTTACGCTAGTAATCAAACTTGTATGTTCGCCAATACTTTTGTATTGACATATACTTTAACACTTATTGCAGGAAATTAATGATGAGGATGACAAATGGAATCTAGTAGGACGAACTAGAAACCCATTTAAAATTTTAGTACTTTGTTGTATTTTGTTTTGTTTCAACCCTGTTGTATTTTTGTTTCAAACGAAGTACTTGATCTTAGAAATGAAATGAAATATTATTTATTAAATACTTGTCACATTTAGTGTTATGAAGTCTCTTGCAATCTCGTTTTCGTCTCACCTCTGATGTTTCTGCCATCGGTTAGGGTGTGACATCATCCTCTTCCATCTGATAAGTCGATTTGACTGCAATGTTCTCGCTATTGACCATCTCTGATATTACCCGACCCATCGGCGACCTTAAACGGTTTGAGTGTTGGTGATTATCTTGAAGGGATTTGTTTTGGTCAAAAATTACCGAAGCAATTTAGTGATCAAATTAGTTTTGTGAGGTAGTGTGCTAGCAGTGTTTGTAAAAATATGTTGGTTTATTCGTTTATAAAAACAGTTTCAAGATATAGCCTCATGATATGAAACCATATCAATAATCAAACAATGAGCTGTAAAAGTAAAAGTGGACACATGATATACGAGGAAAGCCCTTGATCAATCTAGATCTCCGGCATAAAACCTCGGGAGCTGAAAATCGCAGCTACCTCGTTCTTCTTATTACTTCAAAACTCAGGATACAGTGCAGGGTAATTCCCAGATCGTTGCTATGTGTTATAAAAATTGCTAGTGAAGAGTGTTTGTGTGTAATTGCGAGAGAAAGTGTTAGAATTGGAAAGTAGCAAGTGTGAGTGCCGTGACCTATCAATCTTGTTATCCGGTATTTATAGTTACAAAGAAAAACGAACTCTCCTAAAATGGTGGGATTCCTTGGAATATTCGCTAGTGAACGTTGTTGACCTGGTATTACGGCTTCAACGTCTTTCTTCCAACCATTTAGACCGAGTCTTCAGGTGAACGAGTCTCCATGAACGTTGTGATCCTGCAGCTATGTCCTGCATGCGAATAATTAGTAATCACCAGGATACTGCCTCAGGATGTTACCAATATCCTGGTCTGGTATCCTGATCGTTAACAGCTATAATTAAGTCAAGATATAATTCAGGATATGGGCTCAGAATTTCACCCATAACAATTGTCCCAAAAAATATAGTTGTTGGGATCCTGATCCTAACAGATATACTTTTACATTTACCGAGGCAATTTAAGAGATAAGACCTGTGATTTAACAGCCTGCAACCATCCATCCTGAATTCACTCATTACACCCTTATATGTTCTCGTCCTTATCCCCATTTAGTCTTTACCGAGAGATCAAAAAGGTAAAGTCATCCTCTTCTTCATCTTTTTTCCCCTTTCTTTTCTCAATTTCTGGTGAAGAATGGTGACACAAACGAGATCCAGCTCCGGTGACTCAGTCCCAGTCTTCACACCACAAAACCGCCTTCAATACCCCAAGAAGGAAGTTTGTTCATTTGACAACGCGCATTTATCGGCGCTTCAATCTTCCGGCATCTTCCCGGAAACTGCGGTGTTCAGGCCATACGATCGGGAACTCCGATCGGACATGTCGTCAACAGAGTGGCTTTGCTTTAACGCCTTCCCCTTTACATTAGGTCTTAAGTTCCCATTTTCTGATTTTATCACCGATTTCTTCAATATCACCGGCCTTAGTTTCTGTCCGACCATGCCCATGCTTTGGCGTGTGTTGATTGTTCTTGATCGAATCAAGAATACCCACATTTCTCAGCTATGTGTCAATGATCTTCCATTAGCATACTGATGTCTGTTGTAAGGAACATGCAAAAACCAACTAAACTATGTAGATAGGATAAGTCGGATATCGAACCAGAGGAGGATTGTGGAAAGTGTAATAATGCCAAGTATGATTAACAACTACTAAATTAGAAAAACTGTTTGTGTGATTGGTTTAGAATAACTAACTGAATACTTTAAAATCGAAGTTTTTATCAATGGGAGGAAGAATGGTTCCTCCGGAATTCAGGTTTTGCAGTTAAATACAACTATGTGTTCAATTGAAACCACCTACATTAACATAGGTGTTAGACCTAATTAATCAATTGTGATAATCAACGACTAAGTACTCTGATCAATACATGATGAGAGGTTATCAAATAATTATCAATTGCAATTACCAACCCTAATCCCCTAGCAAATATATCCCAATTACTAGAACTCTCGGGAATTGAATGATCAAGAATCAAGGTTTGAATAAAAATAATCGTTTACAATCAATTAATCAAATCAATGGTGAAAAGCATCGAATGCTTAGATCACCAAGTCAAAACAATTGTTACGAACACATAAAAGTAACTAACTTACAGAAACCCTCCAACCGGAGGAAACCAACAGAGTTTAGCCACTCATCTCACAAGTGAAATCAACGAAAGATTGAAGAACGGATGAAATCATGATCGTAGTTGATGAATCGGCGTGTGGAATGATGAACAATCGAGTGAAAAGTCTTGCTCTTGGTGCTTGAGATGGTAAAAATTCGTCCTAGGAAGCTTAGATGTCCTCAAAGGCTTCCCAAAACCCTAATATATTCGTTTAGAGCCCAAGTACACGTTTTTTCCGGATCCCAGACCGTCAGTGACGGTCCTCCACCGTCACCGATGGTCAGAAGCTGTTGTTTTCAATAAATCACCTAACCGGTTAAAGAGCCATCAGTGACGGTTGCTTGTTTCTGACTCTTTTTTGGCCAAAACCCCTCACCGTCAGTGACGGTGAGGACACCGTCGACGACGGTCGCACATATTTCTTTCCTCTTCTTTTGATTCAACTTTAAACTAATGACTCTTTGGCCCCTGAACTTTGAATCTTCAATTCCTTACGTAATAAAATACAAATCACTTTCCGATTAAGGCCCGAATGGTCCCTAGACTTCACTCATTCCCGCATCTTGCACTCATGCATCTTGTATCCAACCAATAGCTGCACTTCAAGCTTTACATATCATCTCCAAACGTTCCATCTTTACCATTAACTTTCGTAACTTCATCAGGTTACGTGTTTTTCCTGCAAAACAATTGGATCTCGTAGTTAACGTATCCTTGGCAAGTAGACACACAAATCACACATAAAATTCATCATTTAACCACTTTAATACTCAGCTTTCACCCTCTACATCACATACCGGTTGAGATCCCATGGGTCCAGCAAGTTCCTATTTTACTCCACTTCTAACGACCCTCTGATTCTCCGAGCCACCAGGAGCGAGGAGGAATTGAAATCGAAATTCTTTTTCATGAAAAGAAGCTCGATCCCTGGTGGAGCGGACTATCCGGTGAAGTGGTTAACAAAGGGTAGGATCTAGGGTTTTAGGATATCCTCATATATATCTTGCTCAACAGCCTACTTTATATCCTGCTCTGACATCTTCGTTTTTTGTTGTACAACAGATTTCAGGAAACTAGCACCTCCCCTTGTTGATTAAGAGACCAGGATTAAAGCCATCTACCAGCTGCCGGAGATTGAAAGAAGCTTCATTCCAAACCCAACAGCATCAAGCCAACATTCCAGTTCCAACATGTCTGGTACCTCACTTTTTGTTTAGAGTTACTGTATCAGCTTAGTTAGAAGAAATATTGACTAACTAATTTTGAAATTACTCCCTGTTTGCAGCACCAGCCAAGATTCCAGAAGTCTTCAATCTCGATGAGTTGGATAGCTACTCTGGAGCTGCACCAGTGAAGATAGAGCCTAAATCCAAGCCTCCAGCCGCCTCGAAGCCCTCTTCTAGCTCCAAGCCTATCACTGTCCCCAAGTCTTCTTCAGCTTCAAAGCCTCGGGCCTTTAGTTCTTGAAAGAGAAAAGATACCAATTCCCCGCCACTTCTGCAGAGGTTTCTCCTTTCGGGAGTTTTGGGTTTGCTGAGTCAAGCAGCCTTATGACTTCTTTTCTCAACCAGGTAGATACGTTCACTTTTTATCCTGTGAGTATATGCTAGACTGATATTCTGGTTAGCTACAATGATACCCATACCTTGCACGTTAGGGCCTAAACCGTCTACTGGTCGCATATGAAGAGGCTTGTGGAACTGCGGTATGCCATGAGGTTAGAGCAAAGAAGGCAGAGACCCTCATCGAACAACTGCAAACAACCGCAGTCACTGGGACCCGACATTACGAGGACAAACTCAAGAAGGTCACCGAGGATGCCAAAGTCGCTTTGGAGAAGGCTGAATCAGATGCTCAGATCAAATTGGATGTTGCGCATGCCCAACACGAGCAGGATATGGTCTCTTACCGTGATAACCTCAAAGGATCTATGGTAATTTCCCTCCTTCAAGCTAGATTGAAGATGGCTTACGAGGCGAAGGCTGCGGGCTTCGAATGCCCTTCTTGGAATACCGGCGCTTGGGAGGCGAAGTTGAAGAATCTTGGTGGTAATCCTATTGAGCATCCTACCAAGCCAACGATTGTGGAGTCTTCCAAAGCGGTCGAGGTAGCGGCAGAGGCTGGTGGTGAAGCTGGTGATGATCCCTAGGGTCAATGCCGGAGCGGATGCTGGTGAAGGAGTGGCTAATGATGCTGCCAAGGATGCTGCTGAAGGTGCTGCAGCATAAGGGCAACGAAGTGGGTGATGATGGATATTATTGCTTAGGCCAGAGCCCACTTTTTTAATTCGAATGGTCTGTAATCCCCTAAACAATTTTACTTTTCCTGCACTTGAACAATTTAAATTTCCTTCACTTTAAACATTAGTATTTTGTGATGACCTAAGGTGGAAGGATCCTGGGTTCCAGGACGAAGCCTTTGGTCATCACTGTTCATATGCTTTAGAACTTATCATACTCTTGGTGGATGTGTCTTGGTTTAAGATGAAGCCAAGAGTGTGACATTTTGTCTTGTTAATAATCTAACCTGTTAGCCTTATCTGTTGTTGTTATGTTTTCATTTTGAAAGACATGTTTAGAATATCCTAATCAAATATCCTGGTCAGGATACCGATGAAGTGTAAAAATTTTTGTCGTCAAAATGTTAGACAAAAATTTAGTTGAATATTTTTCCATAAAAAACTTAGATAATTCAGATAAGAAATCATACCCGGAATACTTAGGCAAAAACTTTTGATTCCAACCTTTGAATCCTTTGGAATGTCCCTAGCGTGGATGTCCCCTGTCTGTGTAGGATATTGTATCAATGCATGGCATGCTCGAAGATTTCTTTACTTAGTGATTGAACTTCATAATGTTTTATCCACAAAAGGACGTGTGTAAACACAACCATAATTTGGAAGTTTTCAAAGACTTTAATTTTGCTGCGGATAAACCCTTAGTATCCTGGGGATAAACCCTTGTTCTCGTGCGCTACAGGCGGGAGTGTATAAACTCCAAGACTTAGAAAGGTGAAAACCTTTAAAACTTAGAGAGTATGAAAATACCCTTTCGCGAGAGAGGATGATCAATCCTCATATACCTTAAGGATCCAGATATAGCCAACAATAACGAAATTGTCAGCCACTGTTACATGAATTGGTCCCGCTATCGTGAACTATTCCTGGATACTTGCGCTCCAGGCGGGGTGTTTAAACCCAATTCGGGAGAAAGGTGAATACCTTTAAACCAGTGAAGGGATCTGAATACCTTAAACGTGAGAGAGGGGGCCAATCCTCTATTTTTTCAATCCATCTTGAGTTAATTTCCTGGAGCATTATCCTGAAGCATATCCTACAAGACACCTTCAAACTAAGGTGGGTTTTAGCTTGGCTAACACCCCTCCGATGCTTAAGTCAATATTGGGTTTCAAAGAATATTAAATTAAATATATTTAAAAGAGATAGAATTCATACCATCCTGAGTCAGAAAGTAAATCCTAAACTCACTTGAATAAGCTTTAAGATGTATAGCATTCCAGGATCTTGGCAACATATCCCCTTCCATAGTCCTGAGTCAGTATGCTCATTTTCCTGACTCTGATTCAATTTCATATGGTCCTTCCCATTTTCGGGCTAACTTCCCATCTGCAGGATTGGTTGTATTCTGAAATGCTTTCCTCAAAACCCAATCTCCAACTTGGAACCTCTTAGTCCTTAAATTCTTATTATATGACTTGGCTATCCTTTGTTGATAAGCTGCCATCCTTAGTTTTGCTGCATTCATTGTTTCGTCAACAGTATCTAGTTCTTGACACAAGACTTTAGGATTCGCTTCAGGATCCCGTAGGCTTGATCTTGCCGTAGGTATCAGCATCTCTGTTGGAATCACTGCTTCTGCCCCAAATACCAATGAGAATGGAGTTTGTCCAGTAGCATTCTTCACTATTGTTCTATCTGCCTATAATACAAATGGTAGTTCTTCAGCCCATTGTCCTTTTCGGCACCTAACCTTTTTTCAAGTTATTGACAATTATCTTGTTGGAGGATTCTGCTTGTCCATTAGCCTGAGAATGTACCGGTGTTGACGTGATCATCTTGATTCCCCAATTTTTAGAAAAATCCGTGGTTCTTTTGCTGATAAATTGAGAGTCATTGTCGCAAATTATCTCAGCCGGTATCCCGAATCTTGTCAGGATATTCCTCTTGATGAAAGATACCACTTCTTGATCCCTTACTTGGACAAAGGCTTCTGCTCATTGCCAACATGAAGACCTTTCCTCCCAGAGCCTTAGGTAGTTTCCCCACTATATCCATCCCCCACTTCATAAATGGCCAAGGGGATATGATGGGATATAATGGTTCAGCAGGATGATATAGTATATTGCTGTGTCTTTGGCATGCATCACATTTTCGAGCATACTCCGCAGCATCCTTCCTCATGGTCGGCCAGTAATATCATGTTCTCAACACTTTTGAGAATAAAGATCTGCTCCCAGTATGGTTACCACAATCTCCTTCATGTATATCCTGACGTACCTCCTTGGTTTCAGGATCTTCCAAGCACCATAGATATAGACCTGCAAGAGATTTCTTATACAAAACATTATTTATGATAGTAAAACGGGATATCTTCATTCTGAAAGCCTTGGTACTTTCATCCTTTGGGATATCTCCTTTGTTAAGATACTTCACAATTGGAGTCATCCAGGAGTCAGGATTCTTCTCAGGATATCCATCACCAGGATCCTGCACAGTTACTACTTCCTTATCCTGAGACTTGAAAAGTTCCATAGCCGGGTACAGGATATGTAGTATTGGTATCTGAGTTCCTTCCGGTATCCTGACAGTAGATCCTTGTTGGGATTGAACCTTTGAAAAGGAACAGATGATACATAGTCAAAACACACCATCCGAGCTTTGATCCAACCATCAGAGGTTCTAACCACTGATGAGTATTTACTGCTTTCAATAAACACATTGCTTCCTATCCTCTGACAGAAGAAAGTCTCAACCGCTGAGGGGATCACAAGAACAGAGGATAGCCAACAGTGCTTAGTTTAGTATTAGATTAATCAATGTAACAGTTCTATGCACTGATGGTTTAGTCTAAGTAGTGTTTGTAGTTAGTTACTTTTTGTTAGCTGTCACTATCAACCCTGACGTCATTGAAAGACGATTAGTGGTTAGATAATTAGTATAAATAGACTCTCAATGTAATAGTTTACACTTTTCTTCTTAAAAAGATCAATTTCGCATATCTTCTTCATTTCTTACTATCAAACGATCGTTATTGGGCTAAGGGGGAGTTTGTGAATCACATGCAATAGTTTAATTACTTGAAAGCATGATGATGATGAAAACAAATGACCGATTGATTGTTATAAAAGTTTTCCATTAATCCGCTGCATTTATTTTCTGTTTTCAATCATTTTCCATTACTTAAAACAAAAACATCAACCCATTCAAACTTAGATCCTGTCAATTGGTATCAGAGCTTGGTCAATTGATTTTGATTTAAAAGTCAAATTGATTTGAATAGATCAACTCTTTGTTGCTAATTTCGTTTGATAAGTTTTGCTTGAATACAAAGTTTTATTACTACAAAAGTTTTAAAACACAAATCTGTTGTAAACAAGAGAAATGGCACAAAACACATCGGAATCCAATATTGGATCCATGTTCAAACCACCTATGTTGAAACGAAATGAGTATTTTATTTAAGAAACATAGGATGGGTCATATTCTCGCCCAACAGAATACCGGATGTTGGAGATCCGTTGTATTTGGACCACATGTCCCCATGGTTCCATGTACAGAGGATCCCCACACTCAAGTCCCTAAAAAACTCGAAAATTACTCTGAACAGGAATTCCTCAAAATCAAATTGGATGCTAAGGCTTTTAGCATCGTTGCTTCGGCTTTGCCCAATGAGATTTATGCGGGATTACTTCATTATAATAGTGCTAAAGAGTTATGAGATGCTCTTAAAGAGCAATTCGGTGGTACTGAAGAGGTGATCAAGAATAATAGAGAAGTTTTAAATCAACAGTATGAAACATTTTGCCACGTTAAGGGTGAGTCATTAACCCAACAGTTCGAACAATATATCTGTCTCATCAGTGAGCTCAAATTGGTAAATGTGGAATTTCCAAATTCGACTGTTAATTGTCGTTTCTTGAGATCTTTACCTGAGAAATGGGAGACTGTAGCTTATGTCACTCGAACAGCTGTTGGTTACAAAGAAATGACCTTGACACAACTTCATGGTCGACTCCTCACATACGAGAGAGAGTTGAACCAGAAAAAGAAGTTACAAGAGTCAAGGAAAATGACCGATGACTATACTCTGGGAAACACTGCTCTCTATAGTCATGAGGAGGGGTCTGGCAGTGGAAAGGATCAGAGTTTTGATCATTACATTGACATAACTTCTGGAAACAATTTCAACTCTGATCCATGTACACCCAATGTTGCTTTTGCTGCAAATTGTGAAAGCCAAACCTCTGACAATCTGAGTTTTGAGATGAATGATCTACAACACTTTGAACCCACGGATTTGGAAGAAATGGACATCCTACACCAGTTGGCACTTTTGAGTGTCAGGGCTAGTAAGTTTTACAAAAGAACTGGTAGGAGGTTTCCAGGTTTGCATGGGGGGGTTAAAAGTTGGGTTAGATAAATCAAAGATAAAATGTTTCAAGTGCAATAGGATGGGACATTTTGCCAGGGAATGTAGAACTCAAACTGCAGGACCAATTATTACACATCCTGGCCCCAATCCTCAAAGCACTGTCCAATATTCCCAGTTTGCCCCTGCATAACAAATGCAAAACACTGCTCTTTTTGCAACTCCTGTAACAACTGTCCCTATTCATTATGTCCAAACCTCTACTCTACAGATTCAATATGTTCAAGCACCACCTCAAGTGTATGTGCAACAAGTTCCACATGTCACTCAAACTACTCAAACCACTGCTACACCAGCAGAGGTTACACAACAAAGCTTCTTTACCCAAGGTTTTTGTTGTCTGGAGTAGTTTGCCTGAGGATTTAACTGATAAAAACTTTGCTCTCATAGCCAAAAATGATTTTGAAAATGAAAACTTGTGTTTTATGGCTCTTGAGACCATAGTTGAAGGTGATGAGTCTGTGAAACTGGAGTCAAAATCTGATGTGGTTGAATGTTGTGAAGCAGTGGTTACACCAAAAGTTACACCTTGGTTGAAACGAATGCTGTTGATGTTGAAAGACAATCTCTCTGACCCATGGGACACAAAGGTGTGTGAAGAAGAGTGTGATTGTGCTCTTATGGCTGCTTCGAAGGTATCACCTCATATCCTTAAAGATCTATGTTTTGAAAAATGCATTATTGGTTTTGCAAACATAAAACAGGTGAATGAAAACCTGAGAAACAAAATTTTAGAAGATGAACTTAATTTTGAAAAACCTGTTAGAGAGTTGACAACAAAGTTAAGTGAAAAAGATTCTGAAATGAGTAGCCTAAGGCATGAATCAAGAATAACCAAAGATCAGCTCCAAACTATGGTAGAAAAATACCAAGTTTGCAAACAGGAGCTAGAATCTACCCTGATCACTTGTGAAAAAATGGGTAGAGTCTTGCAAAGGTTATGAGCTTATGCTTGATGCTCAAGTCAAGAGCAACATAAAGTTTGGTATAGGCTTTAGGGAATATGACCATACTTGTGAAAATGCTGCAAAAATTGACTCTGAGCTGGTTGAAATAGTCCCAACAAACTTGGCTGGTGAAGGAATTAAGATCACTGATAAAGAAGGAAACAAAATTGTTCTTGAAAAACCATAGGTTTCACCAAAAGAAAAAGAAGTTGAAACATATCAGTTTAAACCAACCTGGTCAGATGAATGTGTTATTTTGGAAAACTTCAAGCCAATGGACTTTTTAATTCTTGATGGTATAAAAGCACCAAAAGCATTGGTGATCCCTATCAAAGACTTTCCAGCAGAGGTTACACCATCTGCTCTCAAAAAGTCTGATAGGAAAAGGAAAGAAAAGGTTAAACACTTGTTTTGTGAATTTTGTGAAAAGAGAAATCATGATACAGCAGACTGTTTTCTTTTGAAAGCTAATGATATAAACAAAACCTGTGTTATACCTAAATCTCCCAGATGCACCATCTGCAACAAAACAAATCATCCAACTCAAGAGTGTGTCTATCTCAAAACCTATCATCAAAAGGTAAAAGAGATTAGAGAAAAAGCTCTAGAGAGAGAAAATTCAAATTCTGCCAAACTGAAATTTAAATCATGTGAATATCTGTCACCAAAGCTTTAATTCAAACCTTTGTTCGCAGAGAAATTCAAGTAACAGATGCACCTCCATCAAACCAGTTTCCAAGAGGTAAAATCCAGCCTAATTACCAAAAGGTGCCTATGACTTATGATACTTATAAAAAGCCTTCTAAGCCAAGGGTAAATAGGCATCCTCATGGTTACCAACAGTTGATAGGAGGTAGCTCATAACAGTGGTTACAAAAGCCTGATCTAACCACTGCTCATCAATCTGAACTTGAGTCTGGATCATCTGATACCCCATCCAAAGCCATTTTGGCTTTGGAGACCCACCTGAACTTATTATTTCAAAACATGTGCAGGGAGCTTCTACTTGCCTTGGCAGTCTTTGGTATGTAGATAGTGGAGGCTCCAGGCACATGACAGGATGTAAAGCCCTGCTCAGAGATTTTAAAGCTCATGGAGGGGGTGATATATCTTTTGGAAATAATTCAAAAGGGAAGGTGTTAGGGTCAGGATGTGTCTCAGCAGGAAAACTCAAGTTTGAAAATGTGAATCTCATTGACAATCTAAAATTCAACCTCTTAAGTGTCTCACAAATGAGTGATAAGGGTTGTGGTTCCTTCTTCACAAAGAAAACTTGCCAAATAGTAGGGCCAGAGGTTATCAAAAAGATTGATCAAATCATTGCAGAGAGCAAAGCACAGTTGACTGCTCATAGGGTAGGAAATGTGTATGTGGTTGATATGATAAAGGATAATACTATGCCAAATGCATGCTTGTTCTCAGTTGCCTCAAGCAAAGAGACAGAGCTATGGCATAAAAGGCTAGGGCACACAAATCTAAAAACCATCTCCACTCTCTCAAAACAAAGTCTGGTTAGAGGTTTGCCCCAAAAACAATTTACTTGTGAAGAGCCTTGTGTTTCCTTTTTAAAAGGTAAACAACATAAAAGCTCTTACAAGTCAATTGAGGAGTCCAAAACAAGTCAGTGTCTACAGTTGCTTCATATGGACTTGTTTGGAACTGTAAAAATCATGAGCTTAAAACATAAAAGACATTGTCTGGTGGTAGTTGATGATTTTTCCAGGTTCACATGGACTTTCTTTTTACACTCTAAGGATGAAACAACAAACATTTTGCAAAACTTTGTCAAACAAGTTGAAAAGAAATTTGATCTTCCTGTAAAAATCTTTAGCAGTGATAATGGGACAGAGTTTAGGAACAAGGAGTTGGATGCCTTCTGTTAGTCAAAAGGGATTGTTAGACAATACAGCATCCCTAGAACTCCAGAACAAAATAGGGTTGTTGAAAGGAAAAATAGAACTTTAATTGAAATAGCATAGACCATGCTTGCAGACATAGGTTTACCCTTGTCTTTTTGGGCAGAGGATGTAAACACTGCATGCTATGTCCAGAACAGAGTTTTGATAAACCCTAGGCATCAAAAGACTGCCTATGAATTGCTTTACAAAATCAAACCTCTGATCTCTTATTTCAAAGTCTTTGGCTGCCCATGCTTCATTTTAAATATCAAGGATTCAATATCCAAGTTTGCAGCCAAAGTTGATTGTGGTTATTTTCTGGGATACTCAACCACTGCCAAAGCCTACAGAGTTTTTAACTCTAGGACCAAGGAGGAAACTCTAAATGTGAAATTCAATGAACTCCCATCTTTGAAAATCCCAGCAAGTGGACCTGCTGAATTGTTTAATTTATCTAAATTTACATTTGAAGATGTGTCTGTCAAGACTAACCCTGCAGGTACCCCACAATCATCATTTCAAGAGCAAGGATATGATTGCATTCTTCCAAGTTTCAAAATCAATCCCACAGGCATATGAGCAGATGTTAGTAGCAATGGTGAAAACTCTGCCAGTCCAACAGTGGCTAGTACTCAAACCTCTGCCAGCTCTTTAAACCAAACATCTGTTGAAAAAAGTCCACAACAAATGGACAAAAGTCAACCCATTTTCACTACCATTCCATCAATCCCTCCACCACCATTCAATCAGAGGCTGGACCATCAAATTCACCAGCAGAGGTTAACTCAGATGATACACATTTGCAAGCTTCACCTCAAAATTCAATTGGTATCAGAGCAGGATTGGTCTAATTTGAAGACATTGGACATAGAACATCTCACTTTCTATTCATTTCTCTTAATTTTGACTTTTCTTGGACATTACACAGACAAAATGGACTGATTTTCAAGTATATTACATAAAATCAACTAAAGATAAACCCTTGAAAGTTTCAGACCTTAAAACAAACATTTTCATGCTCAAAATTGCAAAAAACCATGTCGGATAGCATAAGTTCGCTCGAACTTAGACTACAAGTTCGCCCGAACTTGGCTTCAAATCACAAATTTTTGTTGTTTTTAAACAAGTTCGCTTGAAGTTGTTGTATTTTTCGATGATTTTTGAACAAGTTCGCCCGAACTTGTCCAAATTTTGCTAAAAATTAACACAAGTTCGCCCGAACTTGGTTATTTGCTGAGGTTTTCTTGAAAGTCATTACAAGTTCGCCCGAACTTGTTAAAAAGTGAAACTTTCTGAATTCTTGTAACTAGTTCGCCCGAACTTGTTAAGTAGTTGTTACAAGTTCGCCCGAACTTGTACAAAGGGTTTAAAAAAAGGCATGAAAATCCCGAAAAACATTTTGAACATTATATATCGTTAGATTCATATTGACGAGACAATTTTAAAAATTTAATCGGGTAAAAACAATTTTTGAAAAAAATTTAAACGTTTTTAGCGAACCGATATGTTAAGATGATCAAAGGCGAAACGATGAAGCAAATGATAGATCGCTTCTGTCATTTGAAGGTTCAGATGAGAAGACATGATCTTCTTAAAATAGAAAAAGAATACATTGACAAGTTGGCGAATGCACTTCCTGAAGGGGAGTGGAAGACATACTTGATGGTGCTGAAAAGTAGTCCATGTTGGCCTCACTACAAGTTATCAGATTTCTTTGACAAATTAGAGAGATATGAAATGGAATTACTAAAGGATTCTGATCTTGTCAGTGATCAACGAAATGATTTGGAAACGCAATGTTCAAATGATCAGTTGAAGAAAGAAGGGAGTATAATGGCAAAGAACAGTGAAGCACAAGTTTCAAGTACATCTACAAATGAGTCTTCAAGTTCTAAACCAATCTGCCCAGTCTTTGATGTAGATCTGAATGATTATCTAGCAGATAATGTCAAACTCTTGAACAATCTGGAGAGTTTGACATTAGAAAATAAAAAGTTAAAAGAAAATGAAAAGACTTTTGAAAATAGAATAAAATTTTTAGAAAATGAAAAATCTGTTTTAAATAAAAATGATTTTGAAAAACAAATTATAATAAAATCGCATCTTGAAAAAAATCAGGAAACTTGAACAAGATGTTGAGAATGCTAAAAATAAAGTTGAAAGGTTTTGTGACCTCGTCATTGATTCTAGATCAGATTTGTCCAAAACCGATCAATAAGAATAAAGAGAAAATTCCGATAAGTGATACAGTCACAAATTATGACGAGCTCATAATTGAGAATTGTGATGATGATACCGATGATGAAAGTGCTAGAAAAGGGAAAAATGAAATATTTTTAAAACTAAAAGAAAAATTTCAGGAAACTGTTTTACAATCTACTGAAAAAGGTGAATGCTCAACGCAAAAACCTTCTAAGCAGAATGGAGAATGAAAACAAAAGGAAAAACAAAGTTCTAAAAATTCTAAAAATTTTCAAAAGAAAAATAAAAAGTCATCGGTACGATCATCCAATCATTATAAAAATTCACAAAAAATTGAAAATGAGTGGTGGAGGTCGGACCACAGTGCTTCAACGTCAAATCATGCTTATAGAAGAAATAGGAAAGATGTTTACCACACATCAAATCAATGTTACGATTTGAGTGTATGGTTTGATAGAAAATATCGATATGATAACAAGTTGTGTCACAAATGTGGGATAAATGGACACATTGCTAGAAAATGTTTACAAATTAATCCTAAACCTATTCATATTGATAAGAAAAATTATGAAGATTTGAAAATACCAACTCAGGTTTGGAAACAATGTACAGAAACTACAATCAGGGTAAAACCAGTTATTACTAAGTTTTCAAATTTTGAAACTGGTGAATCCTCGAATAGTAATGAACAAAAAGTTTCAACATTGTATTTCAAGAAAGCTTTTCAGAAAAATCAAACATGGTTGGTAAAAGAAAAAGAAGTTACACAACCAGTGAAAATTAAAAGTTTAGAGGACTTTCCGAAACTTGAGAAAGTCCAAAATAAACCTGATTGTGAAAAGAAAATCAAAATTAAGGTTGAAGAAACAACGCCTAAGACTAAAAATGCTTGGGTGTCATTATTCAACTAATTGTTTGAATTTTTGTGCAGGAAATTCTGAGATAAAAGCAAATTACTGAGAATGAAGTTCCGTGTCATACTTTGAAGACGGGCCGCGTTATCAAGTTCTATACAAAGGCCTCATTACATTTCTATAACATTTACTTTACAATTTTTGAAAATTTTTGGAGAAAATTTTTCGAAAACATGTTTTAATAACGTTTACTTGAAAGTTTTACAAATTTTTAAAGAAAATTTGAAGAATTTCACATAATCCTCACTGTTGAAAAAACAAAATTCATAGATATAAATGTTTTATAAACACAAAGGTGTCAAGGTTTTTGTTATCATGAGGGGGAAAGGTTTTAAAAGAAATTTGTGAAGCAGTAATGGATGGAGAAATGAAGTGATTCTCATCAGTTGGTCAATGTTTTTCTATAAATAAAAATTAAAAAAATATGTTTTTGAATTTTAGGGGGAGAAAAGTTTTTCAGAAAATCCAAAAACATATTAAATGCAAAAAGTACAAAAACATGAAAAAGACGAAAAGAATTTAGTGTCACAAAGGAAATGATAGTACATCAGTGGACTATCACAATATGCTAAGGATTTGTAAAGTTTAAAAAGTGATAAACATGTGGATGTGTCGATAGACTTTACACGTTCAGTAAATTGTTTCTGGGATATAAACTAAATTTTACAAATGCGTAAACTTGTGGATTAACATCTCTCGGATATATGGACTTAGTACTCCGAAATTTCGTTTGAGAGATTGCCTGATTCTGAGATACGAGGTCTTTATAGATGGATGAAATTTGAGGTATTATACAAGTTCTTTTGATTTTGCGTAAGCAATGGCCTAGAACTTCTATAATGCTTTTGCAAAAATCCCCTAAAACTGCATTTGAAAATATCGAAAGATACTACAATTGCAGTACAAAAAGATTCCATTTTGGAACACTACCTTATAAGTCGAGCCTTCATCTCTCTGTCGGTATGGTGGTACTAACCTGAGCTCTCAAGGTCTCGCATAACCCAGATACAGATACCAATTACGCTATATTCACCTGTAAGATGAAATCTAGGGAATCTTGATGCGGGAGTATATTCTGAGATGGGAACCATAGTAAGTCAAGTTTCTTAATTCTACATAATGTATCTTGGAATAATTGAGAAATGTGTTAAAGTTTAAGAGGACAAATATGTTGATGCACTATTGTGTTCGTCACTTGTCGAATAGGCTAGATTGAGCGTGTGTTGAATATTGTATAGGTTAGAATCGAACACACGACTAAAATATGGAGTTTTCAGTGTATAAGGGAACAAGTTCGCTCGAACTTGACATGTGGCAGACAAGTTCGGCCGAACTTGTCATATGATAGACAATTTCGCCCGAACTTGACCTCATATGCACATGTCAAGCGAACTTGACTGTTTCCCTATAAATAGGTGGTGTGTGTTCATTTGTCATTTAAGTTTTTGGCATCCCTACGGGGAGGTGCTGCCGGATACCAGAAAGCTTAAAGCAAGGGGGAGCATGGTGATTGAAGTTTTATCAAGACAAGCTCAAGAAAAGATAATAGGATTGAAGAAATGATGAAGATCAAGGAAGTTAAACTTATTAAAGGAACAAAGATCAAGAAAATATTAAAAACTCAGTAATTCAATTGAAGAATGATGACTACGGCAACATCCAAGGAGGAGTCTGTTGATGCATATGTATGTTGCCTACGTCATCGTATAAAGTCGAGTCTGTATTTAGAAGCTAAATGTCGAAGATTATATATGTATGGGAACAAGTTCGCCCGAACTTGTGTTGGCTAGGACAAGTTCGCCCGAACTTGTCATGGATAAGACAAGTTCGCCCGAACTTGTCCATGCCACAGTTCAAGCGAACTTGATCTCCTATATATATGTGTTTTGTCATTTCATTTGTAATATTCAGAGATTTTGTGTACTGGACGGCGAAGCTCTGTCCAAGTGTTTCTAGGATCTGTAACGTCTACACATTAATGAAACAATGATTAATCAGTAACAAACTAGTATCCAATGTCGCCTATGCATACGGATTCCGCACGTTTACCTTAGGTTTCCTAAATTAGGACCCGAACGATCCGTACAACGGACCTTCATATATTTGTAATATCAACTCATGTAAGATAGTAAGGGATTTTGTTAAGGCAAAATAATAATAATAATAATAATAGAAATTGGATTTTAATAATCCAAACTATGATCTATTGGTCGAGATTAATCCAAGCTCATGATATATTTACTGACAGTTCAACTTTGAACGTATTTCCTTTCCGTAATTTTGTATTAACCGAAAGTTAACCAGTTAGTATAAGTTGACGTGGACTGCCTTTATGTCAATGCCATCAAAATTTGGCCACGTAAGCAGTCCAAGTCATCAAAATTTGACTTATTTGCCAATAACCAGTCTATATTAGCAAAAACAAAATAAGTTAACTTTCAGAAGGAAGATATGTTTTGTAACAACTCTCAAAAAGATCCCACAACAATCCATAATCAAAACCCCGAACACGTGCCGACTAAAACCGAAAACGAAAAGAGTTAAAAAAATCACTATCTTGTGGCGGACGGTGTTAGATTCTCCGGATGCCACTAGGTGCCACGTGGACTGACTCATGCCACCTATGCCCTATCCAGCCCCGTCGCGTGGGGCGACCTCGACGTTTTCCAGATATAAATAAAGGGGGTCGGGGCATTCATCGTTGCCCAGTTCGCTTTCGAAAACCCATTCTCTATAATCTTTGTCTCGATTTTCGTGTACGAAACCCTAATCTCTTAAATGCTACCATGTATGATTGATCAGAAATCCTAGCAACGAAAAGCTGAAGTTCTGCCTGAATAAGGTAAGAATTTATACTTTGTGGTTTTGATCTCGTGATTATTGTTGAAGTTTGATTTGGTTTCTTACACTAATACGTGGTACATTGTGTGTATATATAGGAACAAGGACTTAAACCCAGGAGGCTTGAACCCTTAAATTTGGTAATGTGAGCATTCTCTTTTATCAAATGCTTTCAAAACCTAAATGTTTTCAAGTTATTACTTATACTACAGTGATTAAGTCTTTGTATTCTTACTGGAAAACTACTATCAGTATGTGGGGTTTTGTATAAACTACTTGATAAACTTCACTAGTTGAGAGAATGATCAACAGTGATATGACCACAGTCACAGAAACTGCCGAGTGACAAATACCTTTGGGTAGTTGTAAGATATAAACAAATGTAAAAACTCTTAATACTATAATTATAAGAAAGTGTCTCTTTATACAACTTAATGAACTCATCAGTATTTTCCCCTGATCAAACGTTTTGTAATTAAGGATTTATCCCCGTGAAAATTCTTTATGTAAATATGGGTTTTATCCCACAGTTTATGAAATGAAAACTACGGTGTTCGAAAACTCTGATAATTTTTTCCTGACACCCGATCCTAATGAAATTTCTGCTGCAATAATTTTTAATAAACACGGGTACCACTTGTGCTGTTCACGGCTCCTATTCAAGGTAGGTTCGAGGGTTGTGACATGTTCAAATATGGGACTTTCTTGTAAAAATTTCCATATTTCTCCCATATTTAGAATTATTCCCAACCAACAGGTCAAAATAAGAATTATGAATATTCAATTTTCCTATTTATTTATTATAAAAGTAAAAGGATTGTGAATGTTATACCATTAAAGATGAACATAGAACCCAACTTTTGTGAGAAATGTATAATGCATATAAAGATGAACATGGAACCCTAACGTTTGTGAGAAATGTGTCATTCTTTTAAATAAGAAATAAGGATTGTCAGGTAACAATAAAGGAATGTTGTAAAACAAAGTTTTTGAGGTCGAGTACTTTTGAATTAATCACTACAAGTTAGGCTGTTAAGGCGACTTTTTTAAACTCTGTCAAAACGGTCGGGGCCTGAAATTGTTATCCACCAGGTTAACCATAATAGGACCATGATCGGAGTGAAGAATTGAGTGCATCTAAACACAAGCGTTAGGCCATTTGTTGATGAAATCCGCACACACGAGGACCCTATCAATCTTACTAAGTTTTCTCCCATTGTCCCTCACACAAGTAAAACACCTCCCTTCGTTGATGAGAGACTACTTGATCAGATCATTGTGCTTTCCCAGTCGAGCACCTACAATTTCCCCTATAAAAACAGTCGCATAGACCTCATCAGTAACCTTCCACATTTTTGTGATTTCCTTATTTAGAAAATGTAATTGTATTTCTACTCTTGGAAACTTGTAATCATATTGTATTCCTATTTCGTTTCCAATCTTGTATTCTGAGACTTTGATCATAATGAATTCATACTTTACACGTACCTGTTATACTTACAAATAAATCGTTAAATACGTGTTTATTTGCAAACCGATGCATATTATATGTGCAATTACTCATACATACTTTCATGATACAAGAATTATACTTACATACTCTTTCCATACTTGAAAACATGTTGAATTACAAAGTTTTAGCATAAAATGATGAACATATGAAAGTTCAGGGACTAAAATTAAATAAAACAAAAAATTGGATAACTGAGATGTGGCGCTACGCGATGCCAAACCCCATTTACCGTGGCAGGGGTGCCAAGCCCCTGAATCCTCCGAAAGTTGTTTCTAGCTCCAAGATTGTTCACCTTCTCCTTCCCCAATCATCATACAACCTTCTTTAACACAAAACCTTAATCCTCCATGGTAAAACCAAGCCTCCATCACCTCATTTTCACTTTTCAAACTCTCTTACACTCTCAAATCAGTTGCAAATCCAAGTTCAAGGAAGAATTATCTAAGTATCAAAAGTGAGCACTACCTTACTTTCTTCATCTTTTATTTACTTCTTCTTAGCTTGGAACACCTCTAGGAGTGTTTTCATAAGTTTACCATGGTAAATTAAGGTGGAACATCAAAATTTTGAGGTCCAAACTTTCTGTTTTGGAAGCTTATATTGTATACTTTGATAAAACTTAAACTTTTTACAGAATCTTGTGCCTAACTTGTTCCTAAATCTATCTATGGTTGTAGGACTTGTATAAGAATGATTCTTATGGGTTTAGAAGTCAAAATACCCTCTAAAATTTATGTTTTGACAAGATTTAGACAAGCTACAAGTGTTAAGACCATCCAAGTTTACCATAGTTCATATGGCATGACTTGTGTTTTGGTAAAGGTGTGAATCTTGGAAGCCTTGGCTATCGAACTTATTCCACCACCTCACTTGATGTTTTATTCATGTTCAACTAAGTAGTTTCTGTTATGGGTGGAAATTCTGACCTATATCCTGAAAACATATCTTGACATTATATGCTACGACCAGGGTATTGGTCCAGGATATTGGTAACATCTTGTGGGGGTATCCTATTCGCTACTAACCTTTTTCTTTAGCTGCAAGGTAGCAACAGATATGAGGGCTTGGTCTCCCTGAAGACTCGCTCAAGACAGTTAGTAGATGAACGTTGGAAGCTGGAGAAGGAGTCCACATCAGTCACAAGGGAATATTCGCAGCATCCCTAGAATGTAGGATAGTTAGTTATTTTTGTTTACTATATATAAGGGGCTGGATTAGCAGTAAGACACATCTGATTTTGCACACTTTCACTCACTGATTGCAGCTACGATCACAAACACTCACAACACTCACATTTCATGATCATTGTAACACTTAGAGCTGATCCTAGCAATATCCCGAAGCTGTATCCTACTTTTGCAATCAATAAGAAGAACAAGGTAGCTGACAGTTGTCAGCTCCCGAGGTTTTGTGCCTGCGATCCAGATTGATCAAGGGCTTTCCTCGTACATCATGTGTCAATATTTACATTTATTGCATTTATTTGTCACTTTGATATAGTTCGTTACCCTGAAACTATATCCTAAAACTGTTTTCATAATCAACCAACTTAGCATATTTTTATAAATCACAATCGCACGCTACCTCACATACTAAGTTTGATCACTAAATTGCTTCGGTAATTTTTGACCAAAACAGTTTCCAAGACCCAAAAGTAAGTTAATCCCGCCTCGCCTCCAACATTTGCCATGTTGGGTATGACACGCTCGGGTTGTTCTTATTCGGCTACTTAGTATCTTATTAGATTAGTTGTACTTTATTTTCACTCATGACCAACTGGGTTATCAACTAAGTTGATAACTGTGTGCTTTGGTGAATTCATATAATGAGGTTTAATGGATGTTTATCATTCTACCTCCAAGCTTGACCTACATGATTTATGTGATAATATGTGATGGACATAACTATATAAAATATACTATAGAATATATAAAGATATATATTTAACCGAATTCTTGATATTAAGCGGATTATGGTTACATGTCAGGAATATAGGTTATATTATCTATGTTCTAAACCACTCGTTTACGATTCTAATGGACAAGTTTTGTTAGGATCTGAGTTTGAATTACTTGCAGTTTTTGTTTCAAAAATGGAAAATGATTGAATTAAAAGAGATTTGCAGCAGAATAAGATGGAAAACTTTTACTACAAGTAATGGCCGTTTGTTTTCATCATCATACTTTCAAGTTAATTAACTTGCATGTGATTCACAAACTCCCCCTCAGCCTTTGCAATTACAGTTTGGTAATGAGAAAATGCAGAGAAGATGATATGCGAAAGATGATCTTTTAAGAGACAAGTTTAAAGGTTACAAGAGTTGCCTATTTATACTAACTATCTAACCTCTGAGCATCTTTGATGACGTCAGGGTTGATAGTGACAGGAAACAATATGTAACTAACTCTAAACACTGATAATACTAAACTATCAGTGCTTGCCACTGTTACATTGATTAACTAAGCTAATGACTAAACTCTGATTCATATCCTCTGTCCTTGTTAACTCTGGCAGACCTTGAAGCTTTGTGAAGGCAGATGATAGGATGAGCAGTCTTTATGGAAAGCAGTGTAAGTGCATCAGAGGATGTAACCTCTGATATTTGAACCAAAGCTCGGATAGTGTTTTTTGGCTTTATATCATCTGTTCCTTTTATAGGGTTCAATCCCAACAATCTCCCCCTAGAACAGATGATGCCAAAAACACTTTATTCTTGGTTTTTATTCCTCAGAAGGAATTCTCTTATTTGACCTTTGAATTGAAGTTCAAAGTTAAGAGATTCCATGATATCAGCATCCTTCTCCAGCTCTAAACATAGTAGTTCTTGGAAGTCTTCTACTATAAGCTCATAAGCATCTTCCATGGATAGTTTAGTGGCTGCACCATCAGACTTGAGCAATATCAATTCATGGGTGTCTTGTCGACCTTCCATTTTAGAATTTTTGGGTGGTTTTCTTGAAGGAGCCATTATTGCTGAGGTTTGTGAATGAGCCATCTTTGACAAATCTTTGGCCAGCTTGGCACTTGTATCATCTGTGTGATAATTGATCATATTCTGAATCCATTCTTTGATAAATGTATCCTCAAACTCTTTTTCAGTCTTTTCATTCATCTCCCCTTGCTTTAGCCTGTGTTGCAGGGCAAGTGTGGAGTGGGCAGATGCTGAGCTGGACTTTTTAGAGAGTTGAGCTCTAAGGATAACATATTCTTTTGAATAATCAGGCTTGGGAGGCATGGATGGATCCTTTTTCCTTCTTTCTTCCAAACTTTTATAAGTGTCTAACACCCTCACCTCACCCCATCTCATCACTTGGTTTTTGGAACCATAATGATTTTGAATCAGTTCTTGCTTCATTCTCTTCAACTTCAAGACATTTTCAGAGATATCTTTCTTATATAAATCCCAGTTGGGAGGAGTTGGCTTTTTGAGAGGGTCTTTCAACATTTCTTGCATTCTATTGATTTCTTCTCTCAGCTCATCTATGCTCCAATCCCTTAACTGAGGCCTTGTTGCCTTATACATCTTCTTTTCCATGATATACTCAATGAGTTCACTCTTGAGCAACTTATCTTCCCTTAATGACAACTGATTGCTCAGATCCTTGACAAAGTTTTGCAGAATGGTGACCTTACTCAGTTGAAAGGACATGATAATCTGTATTTCTCTATCATTTTTACCAACTGATTCTCTTTTGGCAATATCCTCTGCTTGCTTCTTTTTTAGTTCTAGATAAGCATCAATATTTCCTGGTCTTGGATAGCCATCAAGGGATAGAATTGTTCTTTTGTCAGGGTCCTCCTCTGAAAAGAAACTTAGAATCTCTTCCCTGACTGCTGGTAAATCAAGAGGGTACACCTTTGCTGTAGGAATGACTTTAAGAGTTGAAGAAGTTGTAAGCTTTGATGTGGGGATCACTGGTGTTGATGATAGTGGAAGAGGTGCAGAGATCTCATCATCATTTATCACTTTTGTGATTTTCCTCCTTTTAAACCTTAAAGTAGGTGATGGTGGTTGTGGGATTTTTGGTGGTGTGGATAATGGTTGAGTTGATGTGGGAAATGTGATTATGGTAGTGGATAGAGAAGCATCTATTGCAATCTCTGATGTATCAACAGATGTTGACACAATAGTTGCTGTAACATCTGCTTGTGTGGATGTGGGTTGTGGTTTTGAAGATATGATAGGTTTTTGAGAGGCAGAGGTTTTCATGGTTATATTGGTTTCAGGCTTAGTTTTAGGAGGTGTGGATGTTGGTTGCCTGGCTTTTCTAGCAGGAGCTCTTTTTGATGAAGTACCAACCTCTCCTTTTTCTTTTTGCTGATCAATCTTTTTCTCAACCAACACTCTGCTATCCTCAATCACATTCTTCTTGTGACTAGCCCTTGCCTTAGCCACTAGTTCTTCAGTTAAATCTATCTGCTTTGAACCATCAGGCCTTGGAATGTTCAATGTAGGTCTGGCCTTATCATCATCTATTGTTAGCTTCTTTGGACCCAAAGGTTTCTCCCCCTTTTTGGCTTCATCTGTTGTAACAAATATAACCGTTGGAGGTGCATGGCCAGTGGTTGTGAGTAGATGTGCTTTGATGGCGTCTGCTGCAGTGTCTTGATACCTTGATTCAAACATGTTTCGAACATTATTCACATGATGTTTGTGTTGTAAATCCAAATAATGTTGTTGATGTTGAAACAGAGGGTTAAGAGCTTCTTTGAGATCAGCAGTGGATAGAACCGAGGTTGACTTTTTGTAGCTATCATCTGCTTTAGTAAATCTTTGATTTCACCAACAGAGTTTTCTATTCTGGTCACTCTCTCCGTCAAATCCTAGTATTTTAGATCATCACCTAATTTAATAGGATCATTTGAACTCCTACCAGTGGTAGTAGTTATGTCTACGTTATCATGAGCAGTGGTTTTAGGACCAGCTTCAAACATAGATGCCCCTTTGTCTTGGTACTGGGGACTTCCCACAATAGAGGTAACAGTTGTTGCCTCGGCAGTGGTTGCCTTCAACCAAGTCTTATTAATGAAACCCCTGTCCAACTGAGAACTAGGGAGTTCAGCAATCGTAGTGGCTGCTTGTGTTGAAATATCACCAAGGGTTACATGTAACCTAAGGGATGTAGCCTCTTCATTTGCTGATGGGCTAGCAATGAATAAAGAATCAGACCCAGCCATTTGATGAAGTATATTCTCAGTAATAGGTTGTTGACAAGTGCTGGTTTGTGTCTGTACTAATTCAATTGCATTCAGAAATGATACAATTGTGGGTGGAAGTGTAGGTATCAGTGAAGGTGGTTGAGTAGAAAGCGACATTGCCCTGGGAGAGGGGCTGTGGAAGATAGACCCAAGTGGATCTAGAGCTTCATAAAGTGGTGTCCCTATGTTTACAACCTTTTCCTTTTGTGAGGAAGAAGGAGGAGTTTCAAAGCCGGTGGGAGATCTTTGAACCATCTGCTGTGAAGAAGTAGCAGAAGTGGTTTGTGACTTTGGTGCTGTCACAGGGTTAACCTCTGGAATCTGATCTTCCAGAGGACCCTTTTTGGGTTTGGTGGGGGCTTTTTGGAGATTGTTTTGGTTTTCTTTTTGGAAATTTTTGGTGTGGGTTTCAGGGCAGCGGTTGTGTTTCCCTGATCACCAAGAGAAGTGGGATCAGTAGCAAGAGGTTGAGATTGAACATTTTGTTCTGGTAAAACTTGCTCATCCTCCTCTACTTGTGTTTTCTCAACTTTATCTTGGTTTGTTATTCTGGTGAAAGTTTCATGATTAAGGCTGCCTGGATTAACCACAACGCCTTGTTTACTTTCAGGACCTTTGATTTGATCCTGCAAGTAAACACTCAAGAAACGTGGATGCATCAAAAAAGCTTTTCTTTTCAATATTTTTAAAATTATTTGCAAGATCATGAACAATATCTGGGAGTAGTTAAAATCTATTTCAGTTAAAATTGCATACCCAAGATATTGTACATTCAATGGGATTTCATTGAAAGCAATGGATTTTGCTAAGAGACAAGTAAGAATGGTGTGAAAGAAAAATCTCATCTCAGCAGGAAAGTTAGGTTTAAAAATGGTCATACCTTTCATCTGGCTGATATAACCTCTTTCCATAAACTCTGCTTAGATCTCATTAATTGGAAATGACACAGGGTATTGTATGTCATTTAACTTAAAAACTTGAGAGATCGATTGGGGGCTAATTTGCATCAACACTCCCCCTACTCTTGAAATTATTGTATAAGGAACACCATCAGCAGACGAGTGAACATTTTCATTTTTCCATAAATTACGAAGAGCATCAATGTAAAGGGGGCTTTGACGGTTAGCATGTGCAAGAATTTAGACTTTTTCAAAATTCGAATCATTGGATGATAGCGAGTATTTGCGTCGTTTTCTTCAAGTATGGCAGTGTAGTTGTGTGGGGTTTTGATTATGAGAGTGAAAGGTGGAGGTTCTTCTTGCAATTTAGCTTTGGATTTTGATTTGGGAGCCATGGTGTTTGAGAGAAAAAACTGTTTTGAGATTTTGAAATCGACACAGTTTAGGGTAACCACTGGTGAGATAAAACAGGGGTTTTATAAGGGTTTTTGAAAAAGTATAAAATGACGTGGCATCTGTTGCAAGATCTAATGGCTAACATCTGGCCACGTGTAATCATTGATGAGAAAAGTAACCGTTGATGTGGCAAAACACTGTTTTAGGACATGTTTGGACAATACTGATTTTGTTAACACTATCAGAGGATAGCCATCAGTATTTTTGAAAAATGGTAAGAAAATGGAAATCAGAGGATACACTTTAACAGTGGATAAGATTTTTAAGCCTATCAGAGGTTTTGAGCAAACAGATGTTATGAACATACTTTTAAAGATTTATTGAAAAATTTCAATTTGAACTATTTTTAAGGTGTTTTTGATTTTCTGAAAACATTTTGATGCTATGTACACATGGATTTACAAGAAAATTTGTTTTTAATCCATGTTTAGCATACCAAGCCTTGAGATCAAATTTTCAAAGGTAGATGTATCCAATGCCTTGGTTAAAACATCTGCCCATTGATCTGAAGTATGGACATGATGCAAAGAAATCAAACCTTTTTCATAGCAATCTCTCACAAAATGATGTCGGATGTCAATGTACTTTGTAGTTGAATGAGAAACTGGATTTTTGATGATATTTTCAGCAGCTTGACTGTCCAATTTTAGTGGAGTCTTTAGTGCAATGATACCAAAATCCAACAACTGGTTTTGAAGCCACAAGAGTTGAGCAGTGCAGCTAGCAGCAGCAATATACTCTGCCTCAGCCAGTGGATGTTGAAACTGCAACCTGCTTTTTGCTTTGCCAAGACACTAGACAATCACCTAGGAATTGATATCCTCCTGATGTGGACTTCCTTGTAGTTTTACACCCAGCAAAATCACTATCTAAAAAAACTGAAAGCTCGATATTCCCATTAGATGGATACCAGATACCAAGTGTGGGAGCACCTTTTATGTATCTAAATATCCTTTTTACAGCAATAAGGTCAGACTTTCTAGGTAATGCCTGTGATCTGGCACAAACACATGTTGCAAACATGATGTCTGGCCTTAATGCAGTTAGGTACAATAAAGACCCAATCATGCTTCTATAAAGAGTTTGATCAACAACGTCATCTTTACCATCAATGGTGACTAGCTTGGAGGTTGCCATTGGTGTGCTACATGGTTTACAATCATCCATATCAAATTTTTTAAGCAGTTCTTTCACATACTTGTTTTGATGGATAAATGTACCATTGTGCAATTGTTTAACTTGAAGACCAAGAAAACATTGGAGCTCACCCATTGCACTCATCTCAAACTCTGCTGCCATGAGTTTTCGAAACTCTTCACACATAGCAGTGCTGTGGATCCAAAAATGATGTCATCCACATAAATTTGGACAAGCATCAAATTTTTTCCTTTTCATTTTAAAAACAGGGTTTTATCTATTTTGCCTCTAGTAAACCCTATTGATAAGAGAAAAGTGGAGAGAGTTTCATATCAGGCTCTTGGTGCTTGTTTCAAGCCATACAATGTTTTGTTGAGCTTGTAGACATGATCAGGATGGAATGCATCTTCAAAACCTGGAGGTTGACAGACATACACCTCTTCTTTGATTTTTCCATACAAAAATGCACTCTTTATATCCATTTGAAACACCTTTATGTTGTGGTTAGCAGCAAAAGCTAAGAACAGGCGAATAGCTTCCAACCTTGCTACAGGAGCAAAAGTCTCATCATAGTCTATACCTTCTTCCTGTCTGTAGCCTTGAACCATGATCCTTGCTTTGTTTTTGACAACAATACCCCTTTCATCAGTTTTGTTCTTGAAGACCCACTTTGTGCCAATTGGACTTACATCTTTTGGCAATGGCACAAGCTCCCAAACTTGTTGTCTTTTGAACTGAAGGAGTTTTTCTTGCATGGCCTCTACCCAGCTGTCGTCTTTCATTGCCTCTTGGTACTTGACTGGCTGTATGAGTGATAGAAAACCAGCAAAAAGACAAATATTTTGAGATTGGCTTCGTGTGAGCACCCCAGATTTAATGTTGCCAATAACTTGATCTGCTGGATGGCTTTTGAGATAAATCAAATCACCTTGGTATGGAAGAATAGCATTTTGAGGTGATAGCTGCAAATGTGTATCATCTGAGCTAACCTCTACTGGTGAAATTGAAGTATCAGCCACTGATGAGAATGGTGGTGGTGGTATTGGGGGTATAGAGGTAACATTCTGATGATTTTGGTGCCCAGATGTAGGACTTTTATCAACAGATGTTTGATTTTGTGAACTGGCAGAGGTTTGAGGATCAACCACTGTTGACCCAGAAGTGGCAGAGTTTACACAAGAGCTTGTAGCACTTGATCCTCTGTTTGAAGAATAGACTTTTGTTTGTGGAAGCACACAGTCATATCCTTGATCTTGATCTTCTTCAGATGATTGTGGTGTACCTGCATTGTCTAGCTTGATAGAAACATCAGCAAATGTTAATTTATCTAAATCAAAAAGCTCTGCAGGATTTGCTGGGATTTTCAGTGATGATAGTTTATTAAACTTCACATTCAAAGTTTCTTCATCACACTTTGTCCTAGAGTTAAAAACTCTGTAGGCTTTGGCAGTGGTTGAGTATCCCAGAAAATAACCACAATCAATTGTGGCTGCAAACTTAGATATAGAATCTTTTAAGTTCAAAATGAAACATGGACAGCCAAAAATTTTAAAATATGAAATCAAAGGTTTGATTTTATACAAAATCTCATAGGCAGTCTTTTGATGCCTGGGGTTAATCAAAACTCTGTTTTGAACATAGCAAGCAGTGTTTACAGCCTCTGCCCAAAAGGACAGGGGTAAACCAAAATCTGCTAGCATAGTTCTTGCTGATTCAATTAAGGTTCTGTTTTTCCTTTCAACCACCCCATTTTGTTCTGGAGTTCTTGGAATGCTATATTGTCTAACAATTCCTTTTGACTCACAAAAAGCATTAACTCCCTATTTTTAAACTCTGTTCCATTGTCACTTCTAAAGATTTTTACTGGAAGATCAAATTGCTTTTCTACTTGTTTGACAAAGTTTTGCAAAATGCTTGCAGTTTCATCCTTAGAATGAAGAAAGAAGGTCCATGTAAACCTAGAGAAATCATCAACTATCACTAGGCAATACCTTTTGTGTTTTAAGCTCATGATTTGCACTGGGCCAAACAAGTCCATGTGCAACAGTTGTAAACACTGGCTTGTTTTGGACTCTTCAATTGATTTGAAAGAACTTTTATGTTGTTTGCCTTTTAAACTAGAAACACAATGTTAATCACGGGAAAATTGCTTGTGAGGCAAGCCTCTTACAAGACTTTGTTTTGAGAGTGTGGTGATAGTTTTAAGATTTGTGTGTCCAAGTCTTCTATGCCATAACTCAGTCTCTTTGCTAGAAGCAACTGAGAATAGACATGTTCCAGACATAGGATTATCTTTTAACATATCTACCACATACACATTCCCACTTCTGTGTGTAGTGAGTTGTGCTTTGCTCTCAGCAATGATTTGATCAATCTTTTTAACAACCTCTGGTCCCATAATTTGACAAGTTTTCTTAGTGAAGAAGGATCCATATCCTCTGTCACTCATTTGTGAGACACTCCGCAGGTTAAATTTCAGATTGTCAATCAAATTCACATTTTCAAACTTGAGTTTACCAGCCAGAACCGACCCAGACCCTAAGACCTTTCCCTTTGAGTTATTACCAAAAGATATATCACCCCCCATGAGCCATGAAGTCCTTGAGAAGGGCTCTACATCCTGTCATGTGCCTGGAACCTCCACTATCTACATACTATAAGCTATCAAGGCAAGTAGAGGGTCCCTGCACATCAAGTAAATAGATCAGTTAAAGTTGGTCTCCAAAGCCAAATGGCTTTGGATGGGGTCACAGATGGTCCAGTCTCAACTCTAGGACAATGGTCAGTGGTTTTTGAAATTTTCTTGTAACCTCTGCTCTTGACCATTACCTATCAAATGATTGTATCCATAAGGGTGCATGTTTACTCTTTGCTTCGAAGGCTTTTTGTAACATTCATAAGCATGAGGAACTTTTTTGTAAGCAGGTTGGCCATACCCTCTTGGAAATGAATTTGATGGTGGAGCTGTCACTTGCACCTCTCTTTGAGCAGAGGTTTTGGTTAAGGCTTTTGTAATAGATGTTTCAATTGGTTCAAAACTCTACTTGGATTTATTTCCAACAGAACTTGAGCTTTCTCTTTCAAGTGATTTTGCCTTGATCTCTTTTACTTTTTGTTCATAGTTTTTGAGATAGGCACACTGAGCTGGTTGAAGCTATCTGTCACCAGCCAAATTTGTAGGGACAACTTCAACCAGCTCAGAATTAAATTCAGCAACATTTTTCTCATTTTGGTCATATGCTCTAAAACCTACACCAAACTTGATGTTGCTCTTGATTTGAGCATCAAGCATAATTTCATAACCTTTGCAGGACTCAACCCATTTTTCACAAGTGAATTGGGTTTCTTCCAACTCCTTTTTACAAACTTGGTATTTTTCTACCATAGTTTGGAGTTGGTCCTTGGTTATGCTTGATTCATGTCTTAGGCTACTCATTTCAGAATCTTTTTCACTTAACTTTGATTTTAACTCTTTAGTCAGTTTTTCAAAATTAAGTTCATCTTCTAAAATTTTGTTTCTTAGGTTCATTCACCTTTTCGATGTTTGCAAAAGCAATGATGCATTTGTCAGAACATAGATCTTTAAGGATCTGAGGTGATACCTTTGTAGCAGCCATAAGAGCACAGTCACACTCATCTTCACACACATCAATGTTCCATGGGTCAGTAGGAGAGTTCTTTTCCTTATAAGCAGCATTTTCTCTTTCTTCACTTGAAACCACTGTTTCATCACAAACTTGAACTTCATCAGATTTTGACACTAACTCCACAGATTCAACACCTTCAGCAATTGTCTCTAAGGCCATTAAACAAAATTCTTGTTCAACATCATTTTTGGCCATTAAAGCAAAGTTTTCATCAGTCAAATCCTCAGGCAAACCGCTCCAGTCAACATAACTTTGTGTGAAAAAGCTTTGTTGACCAACCTCCGCTTGACTAGCAGTGGTTTGAGCAGGTTGTGTAACAATGGGTGCTTGTTGTACAAGCACTTGAGGATGTGATGGTGCCTGAACATATTGAATTGTGGAGCAGTGGATTGAACATAATGCACTAGAACAGTGGTAGCAGGGTGTGAAAAATGGGCAGTGTTTTGAACATGTTGAGCAGGGACATATTAGGAATAATGAGCAGTGTTTTGTGTGTGCTGAGGTCTAGGGCCAGGATGAGTCACTATTGGTCCAGAACTTTGAGACCTGCATTCTCTGGCAAAGTGTCCTAGCCTATTACACTTATAACGCTTGACTTTTGATTTATCCAGCCCAACCTTCAACCCCCCATGCAAACCTGGGAATTTTCTACCAGTTCTCTTGTAAAACTTACTAGCCCTAACACTCAATAAGGCCAGTTAGTGAAAAATATCCATTTCTTCAAGATCAGAAGGTTTATGTGTTGCAAATCATTCAGCTCAAAGGATAGATTGTCAGAGGTTTGGCTTTCCCCACTAGCAGCAAAAGCATAGTTGGGTGCATATGTTTCATATCCAAAGTTCCCACCAGATGTAATATCTATATAGTGTTCATAACTTTGGTCCTTACTACTGCTAGAACCCTCTTCTTGGCCAAAAAGAGCTGTATTACCCAATGAGTAATCATCAGTCATTTTGCCAGAATCTTGCAACTTCTTTTTCTGGTTTAACTTGAAGTTGTGTCAATGACATTTCTTTAAACCCAACAGATTTTCGCGTTACATAAGCTACCGTCTCCCACTTATCTGGTAACAATCTAAGGAAAGGACTATTGACAGTCGAATTAGGAAAAACCACTTTAACCAGTCTAAGTTCGCTGATGAGACAGCTGTAACGTTCAAATTATTGTGTTAGAGACTCTCCTTTCAAGTGACAAAACGTTTCATACTGCTGATTTAGAACTTCTCTATTACTTTCTATCACTTCCTCAGTCCCACTAAATTGCTCCTTAAGTGCATCTCATAACTCCTTTGCACTATTGCAATGGAGTAGACCAGCATAAATGTCATTGGGTACGGCTGAAGCAACTATGCTAAATGCCTTAGCATCCAATTCAATTTTCTGGAAATCCTGCTCCGAAAAGTTTTCAGGATTTTTTGGCACTTATTTGGTTGGATCTTCTGTGCTTGGAACCATTGGAACGTGAGGTCCATAAGCAACAGATCTCCAGCAACCGGTGTTTTGCTGGGCAAGGATGTGACCCATCCGTCGTTGCCAAATGAAATATTCATTTCTTTTGAGCATCGGCGGTTTGAACAAGGATCCAGAATTGGCATCCTGTGTGTTTTGAGACATTTTCAGTTGATCTTTTTAGATTTTGTTTTTAAAAACTTTGAATGTAGTAAAAACTCTGAATATCAAACAAAAACAGCCAAACTGATTAGCAAGAGAGCTGATCTGTTCGAACCAAATCTATTGTTAGATCGAATTTGATGAATCAAGCTCTGATACCAATTGTTAGGATCTGAGTTTGAATTACTTGTAGTTTTTGTTTCAAAAATGGAAAATGATTGAATTAAAAGAGATTTGCAGCGGAATAAGATGGAAAACTTTTACTACAAGCAATGGTCTTTTGTTTTCATCATCATCATGCTTTCAAGTTAATTAACTTGCATGTGATTCACAAACTCCCCCTCAGCCTTTGCAATTATAGTTTGGTAATGAGAAAATGCAGAGAAGATGATATGCGAGAGTTGATCTTTTAAGAGACAAGTTTAAAGGTTACAAGAATTGCCTATTTATACTAACTATCTAACCTCTGAGCATCTTTGATGACGTCAGGGTTGATAGTGACAGGAAACAATATGTAACTAACTCTAAACACTGATAATACTAAACTATCAGTGCTTGGCGCTGTTACATTGATTAACTAAGCTAATGACTAAACTCTGATTTCTCTGTCCTTGTTAACTCTGGCAGACCTTGAAGCTTTGTGAAGGCAGATGATAGGATGAGCGGTCTTTATAGAAAGCAGTGTAAGTGCATTAGAGGATGTAACCTCTGATAGTTGAACCAAAGCTCGGATAGAGTTGTTTGGCTTTATATCATCTGTTCCTTTTATAGGGTTCAATCCCAACAAGTTTAGACCCATGAAATCACATAAAAATCTTAGTGTCCAAAAATGGGTGTTTAAGACTAGATAATTATTTTTGTATACATACTTTCATATATACTTAGAAGTCTGAATCCGAACTCTCCACAAACTCCGAATACTCACACACCTTCGTTTCCCCCATGTAGGGTAACTTCGGTGTTCCATCTCCAACAACTTAACAACTTCGCGGTTTACTCGGAAAGCTTGTAAAACCGTGAGTGTACATGACCCTTTTCAATTTTAAACTTTGGGTGCAATACATGTAACTTAAGTTGAGTTAACAGATTTTGCCATGTGGAGTTGTTTAAACTTTTATACTTACGCTAGTAATCAAACTCGTATGCTCGTCAATACTTTTGTATTGACATATACTTTAACACTTATTGCAGGAAACTGATGAGGAGGATGACAAACGGAATCTAGTAGGACGAACTAGAAACCCATTTAAAATTTTAGTACTTTATTGTATTTTGTTTTGTTTCAACCCTGTTGTATTTTTGTTTCAAACGAAGTACTTGATCTTAGAAATGAAATGAAATATTATTTATTAAATACTTGTCACATTTAGTGTTATGAAGTCTCTTACAATCTCGTTTTCGTCTCACCTCGGATGTTTCCTCCATCGGTTAGGGTGTGACATCATCCTCTTCCATCTGATAAGTCGATTTGACCGCAATGTTCTCGCCATTGACCATCTCTGATATTACCCGACCGATCGGCGACCTTAAACCGTTTGAGTGTTGGTGATTATCTTGAAGGGATTTGTTTTGGTAAAAAATTACCGAAGCAATTTAGTGATCAAATTAGTTTTGTGAGGTAGTGTGCTAGCAGTGTTTGTAAAAATATGTTGGTTTATTCGTTTATAAAAACAGTTTCAGGATATAGCCTCATGATATGAAACCATATCAATAATCAAACAATGAGCTGTAAAAGTAAAAGTGGACACAGGATATACAAGGAAAGCCCTTGATCAATCTAGATCTCCGGCATAAAACCTCGGGAGCTGACAATCGCAGCTGCCTTTTTCTTCTTATTACCTCAAAACTCAGGATACAGTGCAGGATAATTCCCAGATCGTTGCTATGTGTTACAAAAATTGCTAGTGAAGAGTGTTTGTGTGTAATTGTGAGAGAAAGTGTTAGAATTCGAAAGTAGCAAGTGTGAGTGTCGTGACCTATTGATCTGGTTATCCGGTATTTATAGTTACAAAGAAAAACGAACTCTCCTAAAATGGTGGGATCCCTTGGAATATTCGCTAGTGAACGTTGTTGACCAGGTATTGCGGCTTCAACGTCTTTCTTCCAACCATTTAGACCGAGTCTTCAGGTGAATGAGTCTCTGTGAACGTTGTGATCCTACAGCTATGTCCTGCATACGAATAATTAGTAATCACCAGGATACTGCCTCAGGATGTTACCAATATCCTGGTCTGGTATCCTGATCGTTAACAGCTATAATTAAGTCAAGATATAATTTAGGATATGGGCTCAGAATTTCACCCATAACATTTGTCCCCCAAATATAGTTGTTGGGATCTTGATCATAACGGATACATTTTTACGTTTACCGAGGCAATTTAAGAGATAAGACCTGTGATTTAACAGCCTGCAACCATCCATCCTGAATTCACTCATTACCCCCCCCCCCCTATGTTCTCGTCCTTATCCCCAGTTAGTCTTTAACGAGAGATCAAAAAAGGTAAAGTCATCCCCTTCTTCATCTTTTTTCCCCTTTCTTTTCTCAATTTCCGGTCAAGAATGGTGACACAAACGAGATCCAGCTCCGGTGACTTAGTCCCAGTCTTCACACCACAAAACCTACTTCAATACCCCAAGAAGGAAGTTTGTTCATTTGACAACGCGCATTTATCGACGCTTCAATCTTCCGGCATCTTCCTGGTGTAACATTCGTCGAAAAACGGGTTTCAAAACCCGCTTCGTTTAATAACCAAGTATTCAGTTATAAATTTTCGTTGCGTATTTATTGTTCAGATTATTTTAAATAATACATAATTAATAAAAATTTTAGAATTTAAAAACCATAATTAATAAATAATAAAAATAAGTGAATAGAAAATAAAATGGAGCCGCCGGGTCTCGAACCCGGGTCTCCCGCAAAGTCAAACACACACTACACCACTCCGCCACACGCCACTTTTGTGTTTAATACTGAAACGAATAACATTTATAATAAAAACCGAAACTCAAATTTGTAAATCAGCGCCCAGAACCCGCAATCACCGGAAAAACCGAACACCGCGATTTTGGCTATTTTTCCTTTGACTGAAACGCACAAACTGAATTCGACATCAGTTATAACCGTTGCCGGCAATCAATTTAGTCAAAAACCGTCGGAAATCTTTAATCGCGATTGTTGACCTTAAATCAAACCCAAATCAATTGTTCCTCCTTATAAATACCCACTCCAACCTCCTGTAAACTTTTCGCTCAGAACCGCGCTCACTTCCTGAAGCTTTAGTCCACTCAGAACACGTCGCTGGAAATTCTCGCACTCGCCGGAATATCACCGGAGAACCGAAGCCTTATTCCTAATCGGTACAATCATCTAAACCTTTCTTGCTATCTCTTGATTAGTAATCTAATTGCTCAACACAATAATCGAAACTGTTAAACAGTTCACTCAGCCGGAAATCGCAAATCAGAGCCGACGAAATCTTGCCGGAAATCTGAAGCAAACTCGCTGTTTTGGTATACCATATCACTTAATCTTCTTTCCATTTCAATCAAGTATAAGTTGTGGTCGATTAAACAGAACAGTCGGATTTCACTGTTCTGTATTTTTGTAAGTGAAGAAGATGAAGATGAAAATGTGTATTAGTATAATTAAAAACGGATATTTAACCGGGTTAGACACACAGTCCAGCGGTGGACTGTGCGCAAATACAATACACACGTCCCGAGTTCGAATCACACATGTTACCGACTATCTGAAATAAAACCAACGTTTTTAAAACCTATTCAGATCAATCCACAGAATGTATATAAGAGGAATAAAATCCAGTAGTTAAGCGGATTAGACACACAGCCCAACTGGTTGGGTTGTGCGCACTCGAACCGGAGGTTCCGAGTTCGACCCCGGGTCTCTGCAACCGGTTCGGCCATATTAAATCATTTTTAATAAAAACTAAATAAGGTTAAAGTGAATTAGTATATATATATAATTAAAACAGAGAATATTTCGGGTTAGACACGTAGCTCAGTTGGTAGAGCTGCGTGCACACAAACGAAAGGTCCCGAGTTCGAACCTGCGCCCCGCATAGAATAAACACAGTCTGACCGGTCAGACCCGGTCAACTGTCGGAAAGTCAACCCATTTTTTATTATTTTTATTTATTTATTTAATTGGAAAATTAATTAAAAATACTTAAAAATAGGATTTTTAAAGTTAGAAAATTTTCCTTAAACTCACAAAAATAAATCTAAAAATCCCATTAAGAGCACTAATTAAAAATATTAATCTCAAATAAAATTTATTTATTTATCGAATCATTTTGTTATTATCTAGGTTAGTTTTTCCCTCGTCGATTAAATCATAAATTCGTGCGCATTCATCGTCATCAAAGAACGCACCCATTGTGAGTGAATCTCTACCAATTCCCCGTTTTAATAATGTTTTGAGGTGTATCATGTGTCGTACAATTCTTTTATTTTATTTAAACACTTGTGCATACATCATATCGTGATCAAATGTGTATCAATTGTTGTGTGAATTATATGTAGATTGGATTTATCATTTTCAGTGCACGCATTTCATTAGGCCCATCAGTTCCCCGTGGGATACGGGTTGAGCATCAGGAGCCTCATTAGATCGGCTCCGTTTGATTGAGCCTTGATCTCACATACATCATCATTCATGTCATATACTCATCCAAAGTGGTTTGTGATTGTTTATCTATATATGTTTGCTCACATGTGATTATCGCACGATTTTTCTTTATTAAATAAAACAAGAAATTAGTAAAAACGTTTTATCAAGGTTCACTCGCCAACTTTTGTTGACCCAAAATCTCCCCCGTTTTACACATGATACAAGTGATCCAGCTGAGACAGGAAACACTTAGGAAGGCCTAGAAGAATAAACAAGTTTATGCTTTGGAATAACTATGTAGTTTCATTTTCTTGTAATTGTATGAATTTTTGTTTTGGATATTTAAGTTTGTAATTTGAATTTAATAAATATGAAACATCTTAGCAAACATCATGAGCTTTGGTGATAACCCAATTATGCCCCGACTTTTATTCCGCTGCGGGTCGGGGTGTGACAGATTGGTATCAGAGCTTGTGACTATAGGGATATAGGATAGGTTATTGGACCCTTAGATCCTATACTATAGTTGATTAAATTTTAAATTGTTTATGCGTTACATACAAAATTCATGATGTTTATATGTTTTATGTTTATTTTCACACTCAATGTTATGCAAGCATGCTCACAAATACATGTTATTATGCAATGCTCATCATGAATCATATCCTCATAACATATCATATCCATGAGAGCACACACCTCACGATTCCCATGATTTTTGCAATGATTTTTGTATTTTTCAAATCACATCAAAGTGAGTTCTCATGACGGGCATGTAGTAACTGGAAGGGTACGAGTACCGGTAGTCGGAACGTCCTGTCTAGGCTTGGCATTCGTATAAATCCAAAATAAAGGACCAGTTTGCCTATCTGGGGACTAACGATGAGAGTATGAAGGACCTATTAGGCCGAAGCATGCTATACCAAACGTCGTGTGAGCTAACCCCATTTTGAGTTGTCATTGTGTCTACACCTGGACACCCTCCTACCATACATCTCGCAATCATATTTTACGATTTTCATTCGGGTGATGCGAGTGTTAATCCGCCGACACCAATGTGAATCCTACCAAGCCCAATAGTCATGGGGGCCCACAAGACTACACAGGCAATGGTATGGGGACATTGGAGGCCCAAACATGAGCAAACCCAAGACATCCTATGGATGTAGTTAAATTATTGCCAATTATGTTGTTTTTCATTCTTTTTACGACACATGACACCTAGAACATTCTTAAACTCACAATCTTCCTATGTATGTTCCTGTAGATGTCGGCTAGGCAACTACGTGGAGGTAGAAAGTCAGGAAGATCAAATGAACGCTTGGCCACACAAATTGCTAAACAAATGGCCGTAGTGCTTCCTGACATCGTGATTCAAGTTCAACAAGCTCTCACCACAAATCCCATCAACCCTCCCAATCAAGAAGACCAGAGCGTCGCCAACCCAAAAAGTGCTCCTACAAACACTTCAAATCTTGCGATCCCCCAAAGTATGAAGGGACCGAAGGTGTTACCGCCCTCCTTCACTGGTTTGAAGAAATGGAGAACACTTTCCTCAATTGCAATTGTCCCGAGGACCGTAAGGTACGTTATGCAACTGGAAGACTGTTTGGGGTAGCCCTTACCTGGTGGAACACGGAAAAAGGTAAGCGAGGAGTTGAGGATGCCATGGCCTTAACATGGGAAGAGTTAAGGGAACTCATGACAAGACGCTTCTGTCCAAGAAGCGAAATCAAAAAGCTGGAAGATGAATTCCACTCACTGAAACAAAAGGAAGGAGATCACACATCCTATAATAAGAGATTTCTCGAGCTGAACCAGATGATCCCTAATTTGTTCACCCCCTTGTACCGCTTGGTTGAACATTACATTCGAGGTCTCCCCTCGAAAATCCAAGATTCGGTTTTAAGCACTTCACCTGCAACACTTGAAGCCGCAATGGAATTAGCTACAGAACTCACTGAGAATCGTATCCGAAACGGCAAATTCAAAGATGAGAAGAAGAAAGCACCCATTGAGGCCCCAACTATAAACCACCCAGTCTCCTCCTCGAAGTTTGCTGATAAGAGGAAACGAAACAGCAAGAATTTTGCTGTCACTCAAACCAACCCTCATATCACTGCTGCACCAATCACCCAAATTGCTCCTTCAGCTGCACCATTCAAAAAGCCATACACCGGCCCACACCCAAAATGCAACCGTTGTCAATACCATCACCCTCCTGAAAATCCCTGCCAATATTGCACAAGCTGTGGCCGTGCGGGTCACACCATCCAAACCTGTCGTACCCTTCAACGAATGAACCGCAATCAACCTCCAACCCAAACCCACAATCAGATAGTGGGTCAAGCCCAACAACCCTTACTTCTACCACCTGCACAACACGTAGCCCAAACTTACTACCAACCCAACTACCCCATGATGCAACCCATGCGAGCTTGTTACAACTGTGGGGACCCAAACCACTTCAGGAACACTTGTCCACGCTTAGTGAACATCATCCATGCCCAAGCTCAAGCAAACCCGGTAAACCAAGCTAACCAAGCTCCCCCACCTGCCAGAGGGAGAGCTTTCAATATCAATGCCAACCAAGCCAGGGCTGACAACAACGTGGTCAACGGTACGTTTCTCATCAATGGTAGTTATGCATCCATATTATTCGATACTGGTGCGGATAAGAGCTTTGTGTCCTTAGAATTTGAACCTATCCTCAACCAAACTCGTGTTAATCTCATGGAATCTCTAACGGTGGAAGTTGCTGACGGAAAACCCGTTTCATTAAATTCTTTTATACACAATTGTACCCTCACTCTAAATGATCACGATTTTCCAGTTGACCTCATTCCTATGAAGTTGGGAAGTTTCGATGTTATAATCGGTATGGATTGGCTCAGCCAGCATCACGCTGAAGTAGTGTGCCGCGAAAAGTTCATTCGCATTCCTCTTGCAGACGGTCAGACCCTACGTATTTTTGGGGAAACCCCTTCGAAAGGACTCAAACTAATGTCCTGCCTTCAAGCCCGAGGATATCTCCGCAAGAACTATGTCGCATTCCTAACTCACGTCGTCAAAAAGGGAAACAAGGAGAGGAAACTCGAAGATATCCCAGTTGTGAAAGAATTCCCACAAGTCTTTCCCGACGACATTGCAGGACTTCCTCCTGTGAGAGAAGTCGAATTCCGCATCGATCTTGTACCTGGCGCTACACCAGTCGCAAAATCTCCTTATAGGTTAGCCCCATCCGAAATGCAAGAGCTGGCCAGTCAACTGCAAGAGCTGACTGACAAAGGATTCATACGTCCTAGCTCCTCGCCTTGGGGTGCACCTGTTCTCTTTGTGAAGAAGAAGATGGAACGTTTCGCATGTGCATTGATTATAGAGAACTCAACAAGTTAACGGTTAAAAATCGCTATCCACTACCTCGCATCGATGACCTCCTAGACCAACTTCAAGGCGCCACCTGCTTTTCAAAAATCGACCTTCGTTCTGGTTATCATCAGCTCAGAGTGCACGAAGAAGATATCCCAAAAACCGCTTTCCGGACTCGTTATGGTCATTACGAGTTCATGGTCATGCCTTTCGGTTTAACCAACGCCCCCGCTGTCTTCATGGATCTAATGAATAGGGTATGCAAACCCTACCTCGACCGTTTCGTCATAGTCTTCATCGACGACATCCTTATCTACTCCAAGTCTAAATCCGATCATGAACGACACCTTCGACTCATCCTTACATTCTTAAGGACTGAAAAGCTCTACGCTAAGTTCTCAAAATGCGAATTCTGGTTAGGAGAAGTACAATTCCTTGGACATGTCGTCAATGACAAGGGAATTCATGTTGATCCTTCAAAAATCAAGGCAGTCCAGGAATGGCAAGCGCCACGTACCCCTACCGAGGTAAGGTCATTTCTTGGTTTGGCTGGTTACTATCGACGCTTCATTGCCAATTTTTCCCGTATTGCTGTACCACTCACGGCTTTGACTCATAAAGGAAAACCCTTCATATGGGGACCTAAACAAGAGGAAGTCTTCCAAACTCTAAAGCAAAAACTTTGTGACGCACCTATCCTCACACTCCCTGAGGGTTGCGATGACTTTGTGGTATATTGCGACACATCGGGGCAAGGGCTAGGTTGTGTATTGATGCAAAGAGGAAAAGTGATAGCCTATGCTTCTAGGCAACTCAAAGTTCATGAGAAGAATTACACCACCCACGACCTGGAACTTGGGCCGTTGTGTTCGCTCTCAAGATATGGAGACATTACCTCTATGGTACCAAGTGTGAAATATACACTGACCACAAAAGTCTCGAACATATCTTCAACCAGAAGGAGTTGAATATGAGGCAACGAAGATGGGTCGAACTTCTCAACGACTACGACTGTGAAATTCGGTATCATCCTGGCAAGGCAAACGTGGTGGCTGATGCGCTCAGTCGAAAAGGTTATGCGAACTCCATTCGTCTTCTATGTTCGCAAATCATAACCGACATCAAAGATCGAATCCGAGCAGATCAACATGTTTCTGTAACAGAAAATGACGTACGCGATGAGCTGTCATGTGGAGCTGAACTCAAAATCGAAACCAAATCCGACGGTATTCTATACTATTTAAATCGCATATGGATTCCTGATCGTGATAACCTTCGTGATTTCCTCATGAATGAGGCGCACAAAACACGATACTCTGTACACCCAGGAGCCGACAAGATGTATCAAGACCTACGATACACCTACTGGTGGCCTGGCATGAAAAAGGATATCGCTGTTTTTGTTTCCAAGTGCCTTACCTGTTCCAAAGTAAAAGCTGAACATCAAAGACCTTCAGGACTTCTAGTCCAACCCGAAATACCTGTATGGAAGTGGGAAAACATAACCATGGATTTCATTACCGGGTTACCTCGCACCTCCAGTGGGTATGACACCATATGGGTAATAATCGATCGTCTTACAAAGTCATCTCACTTTCATCCCGATTCGCGAGGACTTCAAGAACGAGAAGTTAGCTCGTATCTACATCAGCGAGATCGTAAGCCGTCATGGTGTACCATTAAGCATCATTTCAGACCGTGATGGTCGTTTCACTTCACGAACATGGCGAGCCGTACAAACCGCCTTGGGTACACGATTAGACCTCAGTACCGCTTTTCATCCTCAAACTGATGGCCAATCTGAACGCACCATCCAAACCCTTGAAGACATGCTGCGAGCATGTGTCATAGACTTCAAAGGTAACTAGGACGCTCACCTACCATTTGTGGAATTTTCGTACAACAATAGCTATCATTCAAGTATCGGCATGGCTCCTTTCGAAGCTTTATATGGTCGTAAGTGCCGATCTCCAGTATGTTGGCACGAAATTGGGTAAGCGCAAATCACCGATCCAGAATTAATTCAAGAAACAACCGACAAGGTCCTTCAAATTTGAAACAATCTTCTAACGGCTCAAAGTCGTCAAAAGAGTTATGCAGACAAACGACGAAAGCCCTTGGAGTTTGACATTGGTGATCAAGTACTTTTAAAAGTATCACTGTGGAAGGGAGTGGTTCGTTTTGGCCAGAAGGGCAAGCTAGCACCATGTTACGTAGGACCTTTCAAGATACTCGAAAGAGTAGGTCCTGTAGCATACAAGCTTGACCTACCAGAAGCGCTCAACATAATTCATCCCACATTCCACGTATCAAACTTGGAAAAGTGCCTCGCCGATGAAAACCTCCATATTCCTCTAGAAGACATTCAAGTCGATGAATCGATGCACTTCGTTGAAAGACCGGTAGAAATCATGGACTTCGGAGAGAAGCGTTTAAGGTGAAGTCGTATTCCAATTGTCAAGGTACGTTGGGAGTCGAAACGAGGACCCGAGTTTACTTGGGAACGTGAAGACTCAATGCGCGAAAAATACCCGCATCTCTTTCCAGTTACCACTACTACTTAAATTTCGGGACGAAATTCCTAAAAGTAGGGGATACTGTAACATTCGTCGAAAAATGGGTTTCAAAACCCGCTTCGTTTAATAACCAAGTATTCAGTATAAATTTTCGTTGCGTATTTATTGTTCAGATTATTTTAAATAATACATAATTAATAAACATTTTAGAATTTAAAAACCATAATTAATAATTAATAAAAATAAGTGAATAGAAAATAAAATGGAGCCGCCGGGTCTCGAACCCGGGTCTCCCGCAAAGTCAAACACACAACACACCACTCCGCCACACGCCACTTTTGTGTTTAATACTGAAAAGAATAACATTTATAATAAAAACCGAAACTCAAATTTGTAAATCAGCGCCCAGAACCCGCAATCACCGGAAAAACCGGAACACCGCGATTTTGGCTATTTTTCCTTTGACTGAAACGCACAAACTGAATTCGACATCAGTTATAACCGTTGCCGGCAATCAATTTAGTCAAAAACCGTCGGAAATCTTTAATCGCGATTGTTGACCTTAAATCAAAACCAATCAATTGTTCCTCCTTATAAATACCCACTCCAACCTCCTATAAACTTTTCGCTCAGAACCGTGCTCACTTCCTGAAGCTTTAGTCCACTCAGAACACGTCGCCGGAAATTCTCGCACTCGCCGGAATATCACCGGAGAACCGATGCCTTACTCCTAATCGGTACAATCATCTAAACCTTTCATGCTATCTCTTGATTAGTAATCTAATTGCTCAACACAATAATCGAAACTGTTAAACAGTTCACTCAGCCGGAAATCGCAAATCAGAGCCGACGAAATCTTGCCGGAAATCTGAAGCAAACTCACTGTTTTGGTATACCATATCACTTAATCTTCTTTCCATTTCAATCAAGTATAAGTTGTGGTCGATTAAACAGAACAGTCGGATTTCACTGTTCTGTATTTTTGTAAGTGAAGAAGATGAAGATGAAAATGTGTATTAGTATAATTAAAAACGGATATTTAACCGGGTTAGACACACAGTCCAGCGGTGTACTGTGTGCAAATACAATACCCACGTCCCGAGTTCGAATCGCACATGTTACCGACTTTCTGAAATAAAACCAACGTTTTTAAAACCTATTCAGATCAATCCACAGAATGTATATAAGAGGAATATAATCCAGTAGTTAAGCGGATTAGACACACAGCACAACTGGTTGGGCTGTGCGCACTCGAACCGGAGGTTCCGAGTTCGACCCCGGGTCTCTGCAACCGGTTCGGCCATATTAAATCATTTTTAATAAAAACTAAATAAGGTTAAAGTGAATTAGTATATATATAATTAAAACAGAGAATATTTCGGGTTAGACACGTAGCTCAGTTGGTAGAGCTGCGTGCACACAAACGAAAGGTCCCGAGTTCGAACCCGCGCCCCGCATAGAATAAACACAGTCTGACCGGTCAGACCCGGTCAACTGTCGGAAAGTCAACCCATTTTTGATTATTTTTATTTATTTATTTAATTGGAAAATTAATTAAAAATACTTAAAAATAGGATTTTTAAAGTTAGAAAATTTTCCTTAAACTCACAAAAATAAATCTAAAAATCCCATTAAGAGCACTAATTAAAAATATTAATCTCAAATAAAATTTATTTATTTATCCAATCATTTTGTTATTATCTAGGTTAGTTTTTCCCTCGTCGATTGAATCATAAATTCGTGCGCATTCATCGTCATCAAAGAACGCACCCATTGTGAGTGAATCTCTACCAATTCCCCGTTTTAATCATGTTTTGAGGTGTATCATGTGTCGTACAATTCTTTTATTTTATTTAAACACTTGTGCATACATCATATCGTGATCAAATGTGTATCAATTGTTGTGTGAATTATATGTAGATTGGATTTATCATTTTCAGTGCACGCATTTCATTAGGCCCATCAGTTCCCCGTGGGATACGGGTTGAGCATCAGGAGCCTCATTAGATCGGCTCCGTTTGATTGAGCCTTGATCTCACATACATCATCATTCATGTCATATACTCATCCAAAGTGGTTTGTGATTGTTTATCTATATATGTTTGCTCACATGTGATTATTGCATGATTTTTCTTTATTAAATAAAACAAGAAATTAGTGAAAATGTTTTATCAAGGTTCACTCGCCAACTTTTGTTGACCCAAAATCTCCCCCGTTTTACACATGATACTGGTGATCCAGCTGAGACAGGAAACACTTAGGAAGGCCTAGAAAAATAAACAAGTTTATGCTTTGGAATAACTATGTAGTTTCATTTTCTTGTAATTGTATGAATTTTTGTTTTGGATATTTAAGTTTGTAATTTGAATTTAATAAATATGAAACATCTTAGCAAACATCATGAGCTTTGGTGATAACCCAATTATGCCCCGACTTTTATTCCGCTGCGGGTCGGGGTGTGACACCTGGAAACTGCGGTGTTCAGGCCATACGATCGGGAACTCCGATCGGACATGTCGTCAACAGAGTGGCTTTGCTTTAACGCCTTCCCCTTTACATTAGGTCTTAGGTTCCCATTTTTTGATTTTATCACCGATATCTTCAATATCACTGGCCTTAGTTTCTGTCAGACCATGCCCATGCTTTGGCGTGTGTTGATCGTTCTTGATCGAATCAAGAATACCCACATTCCTTAGCTATGTGTCAATGATCTTCCATTAGCATAATGGTTGAGATCCCATGGGTCCAGCAGGTTCTTGTTTTACTCCACTTCTAACGACCCTCTGGTTCTCTGAGCCACCAAGAACGAGGAGGAATGGAAATCCAAATTCTTTTTCGTGAAAAGAAGTTCGATCCCTGGTGGAGCGGATTATCCGGTGAAGTGGTTACAAAGGGTACGATCTAGGGTTTTAGGATATCCTCATATATATCTTGCTCAACTTCCTACTTTATATCCTGCTCTGACATCTTTGTTTTTTGTTGTACAGCGGATTTCAGGGAACTAGCACCTCCCCTTGTTGATTCAGAGACCAGGATTAAAGCCATCTACCAGCTGTCAGAGATTGAAAGAAGCTTCATTCCAAACCCAACAGCATCAAGCCAACATTCCAGTTCCAACATGTCTGGTAAGTCCTCACTTTTTGTTTAGAGTTCCTGTATCAGTTTAGTTAGAAGAAATATTGAATAACTAAGTTTGAAATTACTCCCTGTTTGCAGCACCAGCCAATATTTCAGAAGTCTTCAATCTCGATGAGTTGGATAGCTACTCTGGAGCTGCACCAGTGAAGATAGAGCCCAAATCCAAGCCTCCAGCCGCCTCGAAGCTCTCTACCAACAACAAGCCTATCGTTGTCCCCAAGTCTTCTTTAGCTTCCAAGCCTCGGGCCTCTAGTTCTCGAAAGAGAAAAGATATCGATTCCCCCACCACTTCTGCCGAGGTTTCTCCTTTTGAGAGTCTTGGGTTTGCTGAATCAAGCAGCCTTATGACTTCTTTTCTAAACCAGGTAGATACCTTCACTTTTTATCCTGCGAGTATATGCTAGACTGATATTCTGGTGAGCTGTAATGATACCCATACCTTGCACTGTAGGGCCTAAACCGTCTACTAGTCGCATATGAAGAGGCTTGTGGAACTGCGGTTTTCCATGAGGTGAGAACAAAGAAGGAAGAGGCCCTCATCGAACAACTGCAAACAACCGCGGCCACCAGGACCCGACATTACGAGAACAAACTCAAGAAGGTCACCGAGGATGCCAAAGTCGCTTTGGAGAAGGCTGAATCAGATGCTCAGATCAAATTGAATGTTGCGCATGCCCAACACGAGCAGGATATGGTCTCTTACCGTGATAACCCCAAAGGATCTGTGGTAATTTCCCTCCTTCAAGCTAGATTGAAGATGGCTTACGAGGCCAAGGCTGCGGGCTTCGAATGCCCTTCTTGGAATATCGGCGCTTGGGAGGCGAAGTTGAAGGATCTTGGTGGTAATCCTGTGGAGCATCCTACCAAGCCAACGGTTCCAGAGTCTTCCAAGGCGGTCGAGGTCGCGGCAGAGGCTGGTGGTGAAGCTGGTGATTATCCTGGGGTCAATACCGGAGCAGATGCTGGTGAAGGAGTGGCTAATGATGCTGCCAAGGATGCTGCAGCATAAGGGCAGCGAAGTGGGTGATGATGGATATTATTGCTTAGGCCAGAGCCCACTTTTTTAATTCGAATGGTCTGTAATCCCCTAAACAATTTTACTTTTCCTGCACTTGAACAATTTAAATTTCCTGCACTTTAAACATTAGTATTTTGTGATGACCTAACGTAGAGGGATCCTGGGTTCCAGGACGAAGCCTTTGGTCATCAATGTTCATATGCTTTAGAACTTATCATAATCTTGGTGGATGGGTCTTGGTTTAAGATGAAGCCAAGAGTGTGACATTTTGTCTTGTTAATAATCTAACCTTTTAGCCTTATCCGTTGTTGTTATGTTTTCATTTTGAAAGACATGTTTAGAATATCCTAATCAAATATCCTGGTTAGGATACTTATGAAGTGTAAAAAATTTTGTCGTCAAAATGTTAGACAAAAATTTAGTTAAATATCTTTTCATAAAAAACTTAGATCATTCAGATAAGAAATCATACCCGGAACACTAAGGCAAAAACTTTTGATTCCAACCTTTGAATCCTTTGCAATGTCCCCAGCGTGGATGTCCCCTGTCTGTGTAGGATATTGCATCAATGCATCGCATGCTCGAAGATTTCTTTACATAGTGATTGAACTTCATAATGTTTTATCCACAAAAGGACGTGTGTAAACACAACCATAATTTGGAACTTTTCAAAGACTTTAATTTTGCTGGGGATAAACTCTTAGTATCCTGGGGATAAACCCTTGTTCTCGTACGCTACAGGCGGGAGTGTATAAACTCCAAGACTTAGAAAGGTGGAAACCATTAAACCTTAGAGAGTAAGAAAATACCCTTTCGCGAGAGAGGGTGATCAATCCTTATATACCTTAAGGATCCAGGATATAGCCAACAATAACGAAATTATCAGCCATTGTTACATGAACTGGTCCCGCTATCTTGAACTATTCCTGGATACTTGCGCTCCAGGCGGGGTGTTTAAACCCAATTCGGGAGAAAGGTGAATACCTTTAAACCTGTGAAGGGATCTGAATCCCTTAAACGTGAGAGAGGGGGCCAATCCTCTAGTCTTTCAATCCATCTTGTGTTAATATCCTGGAGCATTATCCTGAAACATATCCTACAAGACACCTTCAAACTAAGGTGGGTGTTAGCTTGGCTAACACCCCTCTGATGCTTAAGTCATTATTGGGTTTCAAAGAATATTAAATTAAATATATTTAAAAGAGATAGAATTCATACCATCCTGAGTCAGAAAGTAAATCCTAAACTCACTTGAAATAAGCTTTAAGATGTATAGCATTCCAGGATCTTGGCAACATATCCCATTCCATAGTCTTGAGTCGGTATGCTCCTTTTCCTGACTCTGATTCAATTTCATATGGTCCTTCCCATTTTCGGGCTAACTTCTCATCAGCAGGATTGGTTGTATTCTGAAATGCTTTCCTCAAAACCCAATCTCCAACTTGGAACCTCTTAGTCCTTAAATTCTTATTATATGACTTGGCTATCCTTTGTTGATAAGCTGCCATCCCTAGTTTTGCTGCATCCTTATTTCGTCAACAGTATATAGTTCTTGACATAAGACTTCAGGATTCGCTTCAGGATCCCGTAGGCTTGATCTTGCCGTAGGTATCACCATCTCTGTTGGAATCACTACTTCTGCCCCAAATACCAATGAGAATGGAGTTTGTCCAGTAGCATTCTTCTCTGTTGTTCTATCTGCCCATGATACAAATGGTAGTTCTTCAGCCCATTGTCCTTTCTTGGCACCTAACCTTTTCTTCAAGTTATTGACAATTATCTTGTTGGAGGATTCTGCTTGTCCATTAGCCTGAGGATGTACCGGTGTTTACGTGATCATCTTGATCCCCCCATTTTTTACAAAAATCCGTGGTTCTTTTGCTGATAAATTGAGAGCCATTGTCGCAAATTATCTCGGCCGGTATCCCGATTCTTGTCAGGATATTCCTGTTGATGAAAGATACCACTTCTTGATCCCTTACTTGGACAAAGGCTTCTGCTTCAACCCACTTGGAAAAATAATCTGTCATTGCCAACATGAAGACCTTTCCTCCCGGAGCCTTAGGTGGTTTCCCCACTATATCCATCCCCCACTTCATAAATGGCTAATGGGATATGATGGGATATAATGGTTCAGCAGGTTGATGTAGTATATTGTTGTGTCTTTGGCATGCATCACATTTTCGAGCATACACCGCAGCATCCTTCCTCATGGTCGGCCAGTAATATCATGTTCTCAACACTTTTGAGAATAAAGATCTGCTCCCAGTATGGTTGCCACAATCTCCTTCATGTATATCCTGAAGTACCTCCTTGGTTTCAGGATCTTCCAAGCACCGTAGATATCGACCTGCAAGGGATTTCTTATACAAAACATTATTTATGATAGTAAAACGGGATACCTTCATTCTGAAAGCCTTGGGACTTCCATCCTTTGGGATATCTCCTTTGTTAAGATACTTCACTATTGGAGTTATCTAGGATTCAGGATTCTTCTCAGGATATCCATCACCAGGATCCTGCACTGTTACTACTTCTTTATCTTGAGACTTGAAAAGTTCCATAGCCGGGTATAGATTATGTAGTATTGGTATCTGAGTTCCTTCCGGTATCCTAACATAAGATCCTTGTTGTGATTGAACCTTTGTAAAGGAACAGATGATACATAGTCAAAACACACCATCCGAGCTTTATCCAACCATCAGAGGTTCTAACCGCTGTTGAGTATTTAATGCTTTCAATAAAAACATTACTTCCTATCCTCTGACAGAAGAAAGTCTCAACCGCTGATAGAAGATCACAAGAACAGAGGATAGCCAACAGCGCTTAGTTTAGTATTAGATTAATCAATGTAACAGTGCTATGCACTGATGGTTTAGTCTAAGCAGTGTTTGTAGTTAGTTACTTTTTGTTAGCTGTCACTATCAACCCTGGTGTCATTGAAAGACGATAAGTGGTTAGATAATTAGTATAAATAGGCGCTCAATGTAACAGTTAACACTTGTCTTCTTAAAAAGATCAATTTCGCATACTTCTTCATTTCTTACTACAAACGATCGTTATTGGCCTAAGGGGGAGTTTGTGAATCACATGCAATAGTTAATTACTTGAAAGCATGATGATGATGAAAACAAACGACCGATTGATTGTTGTAAAAGTTTTCCATTAATCCGCTGCATTTATTTTTTGTTTTCAATCATTTTCCATTACTTGAAACAAAAACAGCAATCAATTCAAACTTAGATCCTGACAATTGCTATCAGAGCTTGGTCAATCGATTTTGATTTAAAAGTCAAATTGATTTGAACAGATCAGCTCTTTGTTGCTAATTTCGTTTGATAAGTTTTGCTTGAATACAGAGTTTTATTACTACAAAAGTTTTTTAAACACAAATCTGTTGTAAACAAGAGAAATGGCACAAAACACACCGGAATCCAATATTAGATCCATGTTCAAACCACCTATGTTGAAACGAAATGAGTATTTTATTTGGAAACAGTATGAAACATTTTGCCACGTTAAGGGTGAGTCATTAACCCAACAGCTCGAACGATATAGCTGTCTCATCAGTGAGCTCAAATTGGTAAATGTGGAATTTCCAAATTCGACTGTCAATTGTCATTTCTTGAGATCTTTACCTGAGAAATGGGAGACTGTAGCTTATGTCACTCGAACAGCTGTTGGTTACAAAGAAATGACCTTGACACAACTTCATGGTCGACTCCTCACATACGAGAGAGAGTTGAACCAGAAAAAGAAGTTACAAGAGTCAAGGAAAATGACCGATGACTATACTCTGGGAAACACTGCTCTCTATAGTCATGAGGAGGGGTCTGGCAGTGGAAAGGATCAGAGTTTTGATCATTACATTGACATAACTTCTGGAAACAATTTCAACTCTGATCCCTGTACACCCAATTTTGCTTTTGCTGCAAATTGTGAAAGCCAAACCTCTGACAATATGAGTTTTGAGATGAATGACCTACAACACTTTGAACCCACGGATTTGGAAGAAATGGACATCCTACACCAGTTGGCACTTTTGAGTGTCAGGGCTAGTATGTTTTACAAAAGAACTGGTAGGAGGTTTCCAGGTTTGTATGGGGGGTTAAAAGTTGGGTTAGATAAATCAAAGATAAAATGTTTCAAGTGCAATAGGATTGGACATTTTGCTAGGGAATGCAGAACTCAAACTGCAGGACCAATTATTACACATCCTGGGCCCAATCCTCAAAGCACTGTCCAATATTCCCAGTTTGCCCCTGCACAACAAATGCAAAACACTGCTCATTTTGCAACTCCTGTAACAACTGTCCCTATTCGTTATATCCAAACCTCTGCTCCACAGATTCAATATGTTCAAGCACCACCGCAAGTGCATGTGCAACAAGTTCCACATGTCACTCAAACTACTCAAACCACTGCTACACCAGCAGAGGTTACACAACAAAGCTTCTTTACCCAAGGTTCTGTTGACTGGAGTAGTTTGCCTGAGGATTTAACTGATGAAAACTTTGCTCTCATAGCCAAAAATGATTTTGAAAATGAAAACTTGTGTTTTATGGCTCTTGAGACCATAGTTGAAGGTGATGAGTCTGTGGAACAGGAGTCAAAATCTGATGTCATTGAATGTTGTGAAGCAGTGGTTACACCAGAAGTTACACCTGTGGTTGAAACAAATGTTGTTGATGTTGAAAAAGACAATCTATCTAATCCATGGGACACAAAGGTGTGTGAAGAAGAGTGTGATTATGCTCTTATGGCTGATTCGAAGGTATCACCTCAGATCCTTAAAGATCTATGTTCTGAAAAATGCATTATTGCTTTTGCAAACTAAAACAGGTGAATGAAAACCTTAGAAACAAAATTTTAGAAGATGAACTTAATTTTAAAAAACTTGTTACAGAGTTGAAAACAAAGTTAAGTGAAAAAAGATTCTGAAATGAGTAGCCTAAGGCATGAATCAAGCATAACCAAAGATCAGCTCCCAACTATGGAAGAAAAATACCAAGTTTGCAAACAGGAGCTAGAATCTACCCAGATCACTTGTGAAAAATGGGTAGAGTCTTGCAAAGGTTATGAGCTTATGCTTGATGCTCAAGTCAAGAGCAACATAAAGTTTGGTATAGGCTTTAGGGAATATGACCATAATTGTGAAAATGCTGCAAAAAAATTGACTCTGAGCTGCTTGAAATAGTCCCAACAAACTTGGCTGGTGAAGAAATTAAGATCACTAATAAAAAAGGAAACAAAATTGTTCTTGAAAAACCAGAGGTTTCACCAAAAGAAAAAGAAATTGAAAAATATCAATTTAAACCAACCTGGTCAGATGAATGTGATATTTTGGAAAACTTCAAGCCAATGGACTTTTCAACTCTTGATGGTATAAAAGCACCAAAAGCATTGGTGATTCCTATCAAAGACTTGCCAGCAGAGGTTACACCATCTACTCTCAAAAAGTCTGATAGGAAAAGGAAAGAAAAGGTTAAACACTTGTTTTGTGAATTTTGTGAAAAGAGAAATCATGATACGGCAGACTGTTTTCTTTTGAAAGCTAATGATATAAACAAAACCTGTGTTATACCTAAATCTCCCAGATGCACTATCTACAACAAAACAAATCATCCAGCTAAAGAGTGTGTCTATCTCAAAACCTATCATCAAAAGGTAAAAGAGATTACAGAAAAAGCTCTAGAGAGAGAAAATTCAAATTCTGCCAAACAGAATTTTAAATCGTGTGAAACATCTGTCACCAAAGCTTTAAATCAAACCTCTGTTCGTAGAGAAATTCAAGTAACAGATGCACCTCCATCAAACCAGTTTCCAAGAGGTAAAAGCCAGCCTAATTACCAAAAGGTGCCTATGACTTATGAGACTTATAAAAAGCCTTCTAAGCCAAGAGTAAATAGGCATCCTCATGGTTACCAACAGTTGATAGGAGATAGCTCACACAGTGGTTACTAAAGCCTGATCTAACCACTGCTCATCAATCTGAACTTGAGTCTGGGTCATCTGATACCCCATCCAAAGCCATTTTGGCTTTGGAGACCCACCTGAACTAATTATTTCAAAACATGTGCAGGCTCCAGGCACATGATAGGAAGTAAGGCCTTGCTCAGAGATTTTAAAGCTCATGGAGGGGTGATATATCTTTTGGAAATAATTCAAAAGGGAAGGTGTTAGGGTCAGGATGTGTCTCAGCAGGAAAACTCAAGTTTGAAAATGTGAATCTCATTGACAATCTAAAATTCAACCTCTAAAGTGTCTCACAGATGAGTGATAAGGGTTATGGTTCCTTCTTCACAAAGAAAACTTGCCAAATAGTAGGGCCAGAGGTTGTCAAAAAGATTGATCAAATCATTGTAGAGAGCAAAGCACAGTTGACTGCTCATAGAGTAGAAAATGTGTATGTGGTTGATATGGTAAAGGATAATCATATGTCAAATGCATGCTTGTTCTCAGTTGCCTTAAGCAAAGAGACATAGCTATGGCATAAAAGGCTAGGGCACACAAATCTAGAAACCATCTCCACTCTCTCAAAACAAAGTCTGGTTAGAGGTTTGCCCCAAAAACAATTTACTTGTGAAGAGCCTTGTGTTTCCTGTTTAAAAGGTAAACAACATAAAAACTCTTACAAGTCAATTGAGGAGTCCAAAACAAGTCAGTGTCTACAGTTGCTTCATATAGACTTGTTTGGACCTGTAAAAATCATGAGCTTAAAACACAAAAGACATTGTCTGGTGGTAGTTGATGATTTTTCCAGGTTTACATGGACTTTCTTTTTACACTCAAAGGATGAAACAGCAAACATTTTGCAAAACTTTGTCAAACAAGTTGAAAAGCAATTTGATCTTCCTGTAAAAATCTTTAGGAGTGATAATGGGATAGAGTTTTGGAACAAGGAGTTGGATGCCTTCTGTGAGTCAAAAGGGATTGTTAGACAATACAGCATCCCTAGAACTCCAGAACAAAATGGGGTTGTTGAAAGGAAAAACAGAACTTTAATTGAATCAGCAAGGACCATGCTTGCAGACTCAGGTTTACCCTTGTCTTTTTGGGCAGAGGCTATAAACACGGCCTGCTATGTCCAGAACAGAGTTTTGATAAACCCTAGGCATCAAAAGACTGCCTATGAATTGCTTTACAAAATCAAACCTCTGATCTCTTATTTCAAAGTCTTTAGCTGCCCATGCTTCATTTTAAACATCAAGGATTCAATATCCAAGTTTGCAGCCAAAGTTGATTGTGGTTATTTTCTGGGATACTCAACCACTGCCAAATCCTACAGAGTTTTTAACTCTAGGACCAAGTGTGTTGAGGAAACGCTAAATGTGAAGTTCAATGAGCTCTCATCTTTGAAAATCCCAGCAAATGGACCTGCTGAATTGTTTGATTTATCTAAATTTACATTTGAAGATGTGTCTGTCAAGACTAACCCTGCAGGTACCCCCACAATCATCATTTCAAGAGCAAGGATATGATTGCATTCTTCCAAGTTTCAAAATCAATCCTTCAGGCAGGGGAGCAGATGTTAGTAGCAATGTGAAAACTCTGCCAGTCCAATAGTGGTTAGTACTCAAACCTCTGCCAGCTCTTCAAACCAAACATCTGTTGATAAAAGTCCACAACAAATGGACAAAAGTCAACCCATTTTCACTACCATTCCACCAATCCCTCCACCACCATTCCAATCAGAAGCTGAACCATCAAATTCACCCGCAGAGGTTAGCTCAGATGATACACATTTGCAAGCTTCACCTCAAAATGCCATTGTCCCATATCAAGTTGATTTGATCTTTCTCAAAAGCCATCAATTGGATCAAGTTATTGGCAACATCAATGCGGGTGTGCTCACAAGAAGCCAAGCCCAAAACATTTGTCTTTTTGCTGGTTTTCTATCACTCACACAGCCTGTCAAGTACCAAGAGGCACTGAAAGACAACAGCTGGGTAGAGGCCATGCAAGAAGAGCTCCTACAGTTCAAGAGACAACAAGTATGAGAACTTGTACCACTGCCAAAAGATGTGAGTCCCATCGGCACAAAGTGGGTCTTCAAGAACAAAACTTATGAAAGGGGTATTGTTGTCAAGAACAAAGCAAGGCTCGTGGGTCAAGGCTACAGACAGGGATTGACTATGATGAAATTTTTGCTCCAGTAGCAAGGTTAGAAGCCATTCGCCTGTTCTTAGCCTTTGCTGCTGACCACAACATCAAGGTATCTCAAATGGACATCAAAAGTGCATTCCTATATGGAAAGATTAAGGAAGAAGTATATGTTTGTCAACCTCCTGGATTTGAGGATCACTTTCATCCTGATCATGTTTACAGGTTAAACAAAGCACTGTATGGTCTAAAACAAGCACCAAGAGCCTGGTACGAAACTCTATCCACTTTTCTCTTATCCATTGGTTTCACCAGAGGTAGGATTGACAAAACCCTATTTTTTCAAATTTATGTGGATGACATCATTTTTGGATCCACATGCACTGCCATGTGTGAAGAGTTTAGAAAACTCATGGCAGCAGAGTTTGAGATGAGTGCAATGGATGAGTTGCAATGTTTTCTTGGTTTACAATTCAAACAAATGCAAAAAGGCACTTTCATTCATCAAAATAAGTATGTGAAAGAACTACTTAAGAAATTTGATATGAATGATTGTAAACCTTGCAGCACACCCATGGCAACATCCAAGCTAGTCACTGTAGATGGCACAGATGACCTTGTTGATCAAACTTTATACAGAATCATGATTGGGTCTTTATTGTACCTAACTGCTTCAAGGCCAGACATTATGTTTGCTACTTGTGTTTGTGCCAGATCATAGTCATTGCCAAGAAAATCAGACCTTATTGCTGTAAAAAGGATATTCAGATACATAAAAGGTGCTCCCACACTTGGTATCTGGTATCCAGCTAATGGTAACATTGAGCATGCAGGATATTCTGATAGTGACTTTGTTGGATGTAAAAGAACAAGGAAGTCCACATCTAGGGGAGCCCAATTCCTAGGAGATTGCTTAGTGTCTTGGCAAAGCAAAAAGCAAGTTGCAGTATCCACATCCACTGCTGAAGCAGAATATATAGCTGCTGCAAGTTGCACTACTCAAATTTTGTGGCTTCAAAATCAACTCCTGGATTTTGGTGTGACTGCCTTGAGGACTCCTCTCAAAATTGATAGTCAAGCAGCAGAAAACATCATCAAAAATCCAGTTTCACATTCCACCACCAAGCACATTGACATCAGACATCACTTTGTGAGGGATTGCTATGAAAAAGGTTTGATTTCTTTACAACATGTCCATACTAAGGATCAACTAGCAGATGTGTTGACAAAGGCACTAGATGCTTCCATATTTGAAAGTTTGATATCCAGGCTTAGAATGCTAAACATGGATTAAAACAAGTTCTCCTTGTGTTTCATGCGTAAATAGCAACAAAATGTTTTTAGAAAATCAAAAATCCATCCTTAAAAATAGTTAAAATTGCATTTTTTTCAATTAATCCTTAAAGTCTGTTCAAAGCTCTGATAGCACAAAAACATTGTCGTTTAGAAAAATCTATCCACTGATGCGAACCTCTGATAGTGTTAAAATTTGGTCACAACTACTGATAGATTGATCTAACAGTGGTTAGTCAAACAAATGCTTTCCATTGTCAAACAAAGGTTACACGTGGACAGATGTTACTCGACAGATGTTGCATCAGACGCCACGTCATTTGCTTTTTTTTTTGAAAAACCCTATAAAACCTTGTTATATCCCTAAACAGAGATTTCACTTGCTTGAGCGATTTCAAATTTTCAAAGCCCTTCTCTCAAAATTCTTCAAAAGTTTTCAACAAATCATGGCTCCTAAAACAAAATCGAAGAAGAAATCGACCCAAGAACCACCTCCGTTCATCTTAATCATCAAAACACCACACAATTACACCGCAATTCTTGAAGAAACCGAATCAAATACTCGATACCATTCAATGATCCGGATTCTAAAAGAATCAAAATTAAGCATATGCTGGAAGTGAAGGCCCCAATATACATCAGTTCGTTAAGAGAATTTTGGGCAAATGCTAGGGTTAACTCATCCGCTGATGGTGTTCTCTACTCTATCATTCCAAGGTAGGGGGCACACAAACACAAATCAGTTCGCAATCTATCTCTCAGGTCTTTATGTTAAATGATATGTCACATCCGGCATCATTTTCTTTGAGGTAGATGCAGCATGAATTTGTGGAAAGGGGTTATACAGGACAACTCAAACGTATGACAATTTACAAACCTCATTTTCCAGCAGAGATGAAATTCTTTTTCCACACATTACTTACATGTGTCTCTACCAAAACAATTGCTTTCAACGAGATTCCATTGAACATGCAGTATCTGGGATTTGCAATTCTAAATGATTCTGATTTTAACCTCTCCCAGGTGCTGTTCAATGATCTTGGAAATAATTTTAATAATATTTCAAAAAGAAAAGCTTTCTTGATACATCCAAGATTCTTGAGTGTTTACTTGCAAGATCAGATAAAATCAAACGTAAGTAAACAAGGCGTAGTTACCGAATCTGGCAGCCTAACTCATGAAATGTTTACACGAATAACTAATCAAGACAAAGTTTCAAAAACAGAAGTAGAGGAGGCTGAGCAAATTTCCAAAGAACAAAATGTTCAAGCTCAACCTTCTGCTGCTAAGCCCACTGCTCTAGGTGATCAGGGCAACACAACCGTTACTCTGAAACCCACACCTAAAATCACCAAGAAGAAAACCACAAAAACATCCAGAAAACCCACCAAACCCAAAAAGGGTCCTCTGGAAGATGAGATCCCAGAGATTAACCCTGTGACAGCACCAAAGTCACAAACCACTGCTGCTACTTCTTCACAGCAGACGGTTCAAAGATCTCAACCAGGCTATGAAACTCCTCCTGCATCCTAACAAAATGATCAAGTTGTAGGCACAGGGACACTGAATTATGAAGCTCTAGGACCACTTGGTTCTATCTTCCACAGACCCTCTCCCAGGGCAATGTCGCTTTCTACACAGCCACTCTTACCATTGACATCACTTCCACCAACAATGTTACCCTTGCTGAATGCAATAGATATTGAGCAGACATTATCCAGCACTTCTCACCAACTCATCAATGAGAATATACTCCAACATGAAGTTGGGTCTGACCTATTTCTAATTGCTAGCCCATCAGCAAATGAAGAGGCTACATCCCCTGGGTTACATGTAACCCTTGGTGATAGTTCAACAACGACAGCCACTACAATTGCTGAACTCCCAATTTCTCAATTGGACAGTGGTTACATAGCTAAGTCCTTATTGAAGGCAACCACTACTGAGGCTACTAAGGTAACCTCTGTTCCAGTGGGAAGTCCCCAGAACCAAGAAAAAAGGGCATCTAATATTGAAGCAAGTGGCAAAACACATGCTCATGATATCTTAGATAAAACCACCACATCTGGTAGGAATTCAGATGATCCTATTAAGTTAGGTGATGAGCTAAAATACCAGAAATTGACGGAGAGGGTTACCAATGTTGAAACCACTTTTGATGAAATCAAAGATCTTTTGAAACAGTTGATCACTATTCAGAGTCAACCCACTGTTCCAACCATTGCTGAGTTCAAATCTGCAATAAATCCAATCTTTCAACAAGAAAAACATTTCCTAGAGCAAAAACATAAACATCAGATGATGGAACTCATGAATATGGTTGATGAAATATACAATGATACTGCTGCAGATATCAAGGCAATCAAAGCCCACTTGCTCACCACCACTGGTAAATCTCCTCCTATTGTCATTTTTGTGAGTCCAGATGAAGCCAAAAAGGGGGAGAAACCTTTAGGAAAAGAAAAGTTGGAGATGAATGATACAAAGGCAAGGCCTACAGTGAATATCCCTAAGCCATGGCTCAAAGAAACCAGACTTAACTGAAGATATCCTGGCAAGGGAAAAGATGTCTCACAAGAAGACTGTGTTTGATGAAGGCAAGGTGTTGGTTGAGAAAAAGATTGATCAGCAGTTAGAAAAGGGAGAGACTGATACCTCAACAAAGAGGAGATCTTCTACAAAAGCAAGACAACCAGAATCCACACCTCTCAAAACTAAAGTTGCTACCAATCCAACCACAAAAACCTCTGTAATCACAAAATCAACCACATCTTCTCACACAACTCCCATATCCACCCCTACAGATGTTACAGCAACTGTTGTGCCAACATTTGTTGACACAACAGAGGTTGCAGCAGATGTTATCACAACCACTGTCGTCATCACCTTTCCACTTCCACACAAATACTACCAACACACCCAGAATTCCAAGCCATCCATCGTCACCATCAATCAGTTTTAAGAGAAGGAAGGTAACAAAGGTCATAAATGAAGAAGGGATCCCTGCTCCTATGCCTCTTGCATCTGCACCAATGTTAAATCTAACCTCTACTTCCCCAACTACAACATCTGCTACTTCAAAAGAAGTGGTTCCTGCAGCTATGAAGTTTCCTCTTGATTTGCCTGCAGTTAGGAAAGAAATCAAGCATTTCTACACTGAAGAAGATCCAGACAAAAGACATTTCCCATCTCTTCAAGGTTATCCAAAGCCTGCAAATATTGATAAGTATCTGGAACTCAAAGAAAGGCAGGCAGAGGATATTGCTAAGAAGTTGTCTGAAGGCAAAAGTGATAGAGAAGTGCAGAACCAATTCCAGCTTCAGCTGAGCAAAGTCCAATCACTGGAAAGATTTTCAAAGAATCTATCAAATCAGATTTCTGAAGCAAATGATAAATTTTTGAAAGAAAAGTACATCTCTCACATCATGGAAAACAAAAAATATGATGCAACTAGGGCACATTTCAAAGATTGGTCTGTGAGTGAGCTTCAAGAAGAAATTGCAAGAATATAAGAACAACTAAAAGATCCTCACAACAAACCTACATGCCCAGATTGGAACAAATACAAAAAGAATGTATCTGAAAAGACCCTGAAGCTCAGAAGAATGAAAGAAGAGCTAATTCAAAATCATTATGGGTCAAAGAACCAGGTAATAAGATGGGGGGAGTTAAGAGTGTTGGATACCTACAAGAAGCTGGAAGCCAGAAGGAAAAATGATCCATCAATGCCTCTTAAACCTGGTATACCAAAGAAGATGCTGCTCTCAAAGCCCAACTTTCTAAAAAGCGCAGCTCAACATCTGCCCAATCCACACTTGCCTTGCTAAAGCGAAAAAGGCAAGGGGAGATGTCAGAGAAGGTTGACAGAGAGTTTGAAGAAGCATTCATCAAAGAAGGCATCAAAAATATGATGGACTATCCAAAAGATGATACAAGTGCCAAGTTGGCAGAAGATCTGACAAGAATAGCTCCTTTTCTAACCTCAGCAATAAAGGCTCCTTCAAGAAAGCCTTCAGACCCAAAAATTCTAAAGTGGAAGGTCAACAAAGACACCCACGAATTAACTCTGCTCAAGTCTGATGGTAAAGCCACTAAACTATCCATGGAAGCTGCTTATGGGCTTACAGTAGAAGACTTTCACGAACTACTAAGTTTAGAGCTTGAGAAGGATTCTGATGATTTAGAATCTCTTAACTTTGAACTACAATTTAAGGGTCAAATAAGAGAATTCTTTCTGAGGAATAAAGATCAAGAATAAGGTGTTTTTGGCATCATCTGTTCCAGGGGAGATTGTTGGGATTGAACCTTTGAAAAGGAACAGATGATACATAGTCAAAACACATCATCTGAGCTTTGATCCAACCATCAGAGGTTCTAACCGCTGATGAGTATTTCATGCTTTCAATAAACACATTGCTTCCTATCCTCTGAGAGAAAAAAGTTTCAACCGCTGATAGAAGATCACAAGAACAGAGGATAGCCAACAGTGCTTAGTTTAGTATTAGATTAATCAATGTCACAGTGCTATGCACTGATGGTTTAGTCTAAACAGTGTTTGTAGTTAGTTACTTTTTGTTAGCTGTCACTATCAACCCTGACGTCATTGAAAGACGATCAGTGGTTAGATAATTAGTATAAATAGGCGCCCAATGTAACAGTTAACACTTGTCTTCTTAAAAAGATCAATTTTGCATATCTTCTTCATTTCTTACTATCAAACGATCGTTATTGGGCTAAGGGGGAGTTTGTGAATCACATGCAATAGTTTAATTACTTGAAAGCATGATGATGATGAAAACAAACGACCGATTGATTGTTGTAAAATTTTTCCATTAATCCGCTGCAGTTATTTTCTGTTTTCAATCATTTTCCATTACTTGAAACAAAAACAACAATCAATTCAAACTTAGATCCTGACAATTGGTATCAGAGTTCTACAATATACTGTTCGTGTCATGAATGTTGTGTCTTCTTGGTCGGATAGCTCCATTTGGATTTGCTGAAATCCTGAGGATGCATCCATAAAGGTTAGCATTTCATGACCGGCAGTTGCGTCTACCATCGAATCTATATTAGGTAATGGGAACGAGTCTTTAGGACAGGCTTTATTGAGGTATGTGTAATCTACACAAACTCTCCCCTTCCCATTCTTCTTCTGGAACACCACCACGTTTGCTAGCCACTTAGGAAATTAACTTCCCTAATCATCTTGGATTTCAACAACCTTTCAACCTCCTCTTGTATAATCGCATTCCTTTCAGGAGCAAATTTCCTTCTCTTTTGTTGAATGGGCCTGAAGGATTTGTCAATTCCAAGTTTGTGAGTTATAATATCTTTCGATATACCTGTCATGTCTTCGTGTTTCCATGCAAATGTGGACATCCTGCATTTCAAAAAGCTAGTAAGCTTACTCTCAATATCCTGAGGGATATTGGTTCCTACAAGCACCGAGATATCTGGATTTTCCTAGTCCATGACCACTTTCTTAACATCCTGCTCCGAAGTTTCCACGATATCCTGGGCTTGTATCTTTAATTGCTATCCTGCCCTGGATTTTGTTGATGCCTTCATCGAGGAGGAGTAGCATTCCTTCGCCTCCTGTTGGTCGCTTTCCACTTTGACTATCCCCCAAGGAGTAGGGATCTTGACACATTGATGATAGGTGGAAGGCACAGCTTTCATATCGTGAATCCAGGGCCTGCCTAATATAATATTATAGCAGGATAACGAGTCCATGACACAAAATCGTTGCATCGAATTCACTCCTTCGACGTATACAAGCAGCTTTATCTCTCCAACCGTGTTCTTCGCTTCTGGTGTGTGATAAGTGTACTATATTTTCGTTGACATTTTTAGTCCATTTTACGCAGAGTCAAGTTTTAAATTTATAAAACACGATATTCTACTTAACACTAAACACACACTTGGGCAAGAGCACCCATCGTGAGCGTAGTATAGCGTTGGTAAGATACCGAGATCGTCCAAGACACAAGAGCTTTTAATACCGGTTTGTCGTCAACGTCTAATCAATCTAAATTTTTTATAAAGGTTTTAAAAACACAAAGATAAGTAAAAAGATAAATAAAATAAAATGAAATACAAATAGACAAGATAGAATCACTTGGATCCAACTTCTCTTTTATGTATCCTTTGATAGTTTTCGCACTTTCGGACTTTTTAAGAGATTATCTTAGTTATAGTAGTAGGCCCCTCTTTTGAAGGTGACGTTACCCTCAACCCAGTGGTTTGAGTCAGAGGGATACAATCCCAAAAGGTCGGAATATTGGAAGACAATTAAGTAAGTTATTAATGCGAAAAGTGGTAGGCCCCTCTTTTGAAGGTGACGTTACCCTCGGCTAAGTGGTTTGAGTCAGCAGGGATACAATCCCAAGTAGCTGGTTTAAAGTATTAATAGTAGTTTACATATGAGGGGTTCAAGCCATTCGCGCCCCCGCCATCCAATACTTGTTGAGCATTGAAGGAGGCCCTAATAGGCTTGAACCAAGTCCTCGCAGGATCTATACACTGAACGAGACAAGAACTTTACCAAATCACCCTTCTAACCCCCTTCCAAGTAGTTAACGCGCTTTATATAGACCATAAAGACACGAATGAGCAAATCAATGACATCATGAAGAAATGGTTAAGAAAATTCACTTTCAACATAAGAAACTAGTTATTAAAGTCATTAATACAAACCCAAATAAAAAGTGCCGAAAGATTAAAAACTAAAAGTAATACATAAAAGATTAGTCTTCACTAAGTGATGTAAGGAATTTAGCCAAGCATGGCCTTTGTTTGACAAGAACCCTTACAATCTATCTTGGATCCCGAGACTACTACACACTCTAAAAATGGAAGATGGTGGTGGGAGTTGGTGTTGTAGTGGTGGTGGAGTGGTGGCAAAGTAAGAGAGAAGTGGTTTGCCAAGGGATGCTTTTATGGGTAACCAAGCACCCCTATTTATAGCCTAAACAGAAACCCGGCCACGGCCCCGTGTCCAGCGGACACGGCCCATGGCCAACATCCTTCTCTTTCTTCATTAATTGCATTTGTCAGCAGAGGGCCCCACACGACCCGTGGCCACTAGGCACGGCCCCGTGGTCAACTGTTCGCTGTACTATCCAGATTCTGCAAATCTTATAATTGACCATGGCCCGTGTTACTCTGGACACGGCCCCGTGGTAGGCATGGAAGCTTCTGAATATTTTGTCTTGTAGTGCAGGTCTTGACCACGCCCCGTGCTTGGTGGACACGGCCCGTGCTCATCTTCTGTGATCTGGTTTTTGTCTTTTGGGGTGTTGCTGAGGGGTCGGGCATGGCTTGTTATTCCTTCTTTCTGTATTTATGTTGGTTTTAGCTGCTTATTTGCTTCTTTTGTTCGTTTGAGCTCTTTTTATCCTGAAAATACAAAAGGAACAAAGAAATGTGCTTTTTCCAACTTTAGTACTAAAAAGGGTTAGTTTTATGCCTCATTTGATGTAATTTATATGGCATTTTGTGTACATCAGCTTCTCTGCTGAACCCTACAAGCACAGTGGACTTCGAGGTAATCTCCATTTCTAGGATGTTCATCCTCTTCAGGGTCTCTAGTTGAATGATGTTGACCGAGCTACCATTGTCCACCAATATCATGCGCACAAAATGGTTAGCAATGTCACACCCCGACCCGCAGCGGAAATAAGAGTCGGGGCATAATTGGGTTATCACCAAAGCACATGACATTTACTATTATGTTCCATTATTAAATGAAGTCAAAGTTACATTTCTCAAACGTTCAAACATGTTCATTCATTACAAAGGAAAATAACCAAACATAATAATCCAAATACTAAATCGTTTTATTTCTTCTAATCCAGGTCCTACGTGTTCCTAGCTGCTGCTGGTTCACCTGTATCATGTGTAAAATGGGAGGTTTTTGGGTCAACATAAGTTGGCGAGTGAACCTTATAGATAAACATTTAATAATGACTTTCTGGTTAGTTTATCAATAAAATATTGTGCATAATCATAAAAGAGCATATGTATGAAATCAAGCAATGGCAACATCAGTTACAATTATAACATACATTAACAATCGATAGCATACATGAACATACCAACATCATATGATAATTAACATAAATGAACTGTGAGATCGAGGCTCAATCAAACGGAGCCGATCGTATTGCATGAACTGAAAATGTAAATTGAACTGTGCGCTCAAGGCTCAATCAAACGGAGCCGAGCGTATTGCATGAACTGAAAATGTAAATTGAACTGTGCACTCAAGGCTCAATCAAACGGAGCCGAGCGTATTGCATGTATTGAAATGTAATTAAAATGACCGATCAAGGCTCAATCAAACGGAGCCGATCGTGCGGGCACGCCCTGATCAACCGCATAATAAAATGGGGATCAAACTCAACCTCGAGGGATGGGGAGCTACGGCCTCAGCAATTGCATGTACTGAAATAATAATTTGCAAACAATAATAACTACTTATCAGCAACAACTAACACACATGTCATGATATGATATATGCACAATAACTTAGTTATAATAAGTAAGGGAACAAGACACATGATACACCCCAAAAATGTGATTAAAACGGGGAATTTGAAGGGTTCACTCACTTTGGGTGCGTTGGATTTGAGTTGGTGAGATGCGCACGATTTAGACGAAGCGAGTCAACGAGGAATCACTGACCTAAATAATAATGGGAAAAATATATTAAATGGATGGATTTTATTAAAGATTTTAATGGGATTTTTAGATATATTTTTGTGAGTTTATGGCTATTTTCTATCCTTAAAAATGTTATTTTTAAGTATTTTTAATTGATTTTTAATTTAAATTAAACAAATAAATATTTAAAAAAATAATATATTTTTTTTTTACTGTTTGACCGTTGACCGTTGACCGGTTCGGTCAGCGGTAATACTTGCGCCGAGCGGGATTCGAACCGGTGACCTTCCGTTCACGCGCACGTAGCTCTACCAACTGAGCTACGTGACTAACCCGTTAGAAATCCAGTTTTTATTATATTTATACACTTATTCGAATTTACCGAAAATTCCTTTATTTTGCAAAACGTTTTAATCTCATTGAACCGGTGTTTGTGACGGGACTCGATCGCGCGACGTGTAGTTTGTTTTGCACACAGTCCACCGCTGGACTGTGTGTCTAACCCGGTTATATTCTTGATTTATATTATACTTAACAACTACTCGTTTCAACCCGGTTAGTTTATGAATAAAAAGGAATGTTTATTACGCAGAGTGTGTGTAGTAAGGATCGAACTCGGGACTCGTATATAAACTTTGCACACAGTCCACCGCTGGACTGTGTGTCTAACCCGTTAAATATCCGAATTATAATTACTCTTATATTCTGAAACAAGTTCATCTTCTTCATCGGATTAAACTGTCAGCGTATTTCAACTGGTTAAGATTGATTTCGCGACTTTCAAAGATCTTAAACACTAATAGTAATTCAATAGTAAAGAATGGAAAGAGTTTAAAGACTAGGATTTACCGTTTGAAGATAAACACAGAAATCCGGCGAAAGTTTTGTCGGTACAGAAATTGAGCTCCGACTGTGGAAACAATTTACAGTGTGGGTCGATTATTTACAGAATTAAATCATCTAAACAAGGTTTAAATGAAGTGTAGGATGTCTTACCCCTTTCACAGTGAAACTCCGGCAATTTCAGGAACTTTCCGGCGAAAATGGGATTTCCGATAAATGTTGACTAAGATTGATTCTGATGATGGAATTGTGTTAGAGATTGATTAATCACATGATTTAAACAAAAAGAGTTGAGGAATTTACCGTGAAAATGCAAGTCCCGGTTTTCCGGTGAGTTGCAAAAATTTTCCGGCGATCGAATTTAGAGGGTTTTACGGCTCAGAGTCTTGACGAAAATGAAATTGAGTGTTGATGTGGTAGTTATGAAACGCGCAAATGATCAGGACTTGGATTAAATCAGAGATTGTACATTTTCGGTTACAAATACCGAAAGTGATGAGATCTTTAAGTTCAATCAATTAGGACTTATTTAGAAACCGATATTCATCGGTTATGAGCTAGTCAAACGAAGTCGAAAAGATTCAGCGTTCAATTTGCCGATTTCCGTTATTCAGATATCACTATCCGTTAATTCGTGTTTGCGTATAAAACTCAATTGTTTTCCTAATGTCAACAGAAAACAATTGGTGGCGGAGTGGTTTGGAGACGGAAAGATAAGTCGTTGTAGGCAGTTGACCCGGGTTCGAGTCCGGTCAGCTCCAAATATTTTTTATTTATTTTATTTTAACTTTTTATCAAATATAATTTTTATAGTTTAGTTTATATATTAATTATGTAACATTTAAACTCAAAATACTCATAAATACTTAATGTCATTTCATAACTTGGTATTTGATTACAAAACGGAGCGGGTTTTGGAGACCCGATTTATACAAATGTTACAAGCAATATACAAAGTGATTACCAGACCATCATGATGAGGATCCTGAATACTATCGTGGTCTTCATTGTCGAACATTATCATTTTGTCAGTTGTAAGTGTTGTCACCCTCGTTGACTTATCCCCTCTTTCTGAATTTGCCTCTTTGGCATGCCTCTTAGCTGCAGAATAAGAGGTTCCGCATATATCGGATCCTCCATATATGAAATTGATTATCTTGGCATCTGGGGGAGGCGATGCTACTCGTTTAGGATCCTTGTCAGTATCCTGGCCCTTATTCTTCTTCCTGTCGATGAGATCTTTTAAGTAGCCTTTGCTTAGTAGATAGCTTATCTCCTTTCTCAGGGTTATGCAATCTTCCGTTATATGTCCAAAATCTTCATGGAAGGCGCACCATTTGGACTTATCCTTCCAATCAGCCTTTTGTTGGTTCTTTCTTTGCCACCTTGCTTTATCTCCTAAACCCTGCATGGCATATATTAATTCAGGAGTATTAACAGAAAAACAGTATTTAGATAACTCATGATACTCCTTAGGATCTTCGTCCTCAACAACATTCACTTTTTTGCTGTCATTCCTGCCATATGGCTTAGAGCGATATGGCTTGTACGAGGATTCTGACTTCCTGTTAGTTTATTCATATGTTGAGGATGAATTCATCCTCTCTTGCATTTTCTTGTCATCCTCAAGTCTGATATATCTTAGAGCCCTGTTTCGAGCTTCGTCCAAGTTCCTGCAAGGATTCATTACAAGATCTTGATAAAAAGGAGAATCCTTTTGTAATCCCATCTTGAATGCCTATACAGCTGTAGCAACATCAAGATGTGGGATATCTAAGGATTCCCTACTAAATATAATCACATAATCCCTAAGGGATTCTTGAGACCCCTGTGTTATCCTGTAGAGGTCACTTGTTAGTTTTTCAAAGCTCCAACTACAAGAAAATTGACTGTTAAACAAATTAACCAAATGAGCAAATGATGTAATGGAATGAGGTGGAATGCTCAAGAGCCACTTCAAGGCTAATCCTGTCAGAGTAGAGCCGAAGCCCTTGCAAAGACATGCTTCTTTAAGATCCGGTGGAATAGGAATCACTTCCATCCTCTCCGTATACTGGGCAATATGCTCTTCAGGGTCCGTCGTCCCATCATAAAGCTTCATGTTGGGGGTTTGGAATCTCTTTGGGATTTCAGCATCACAAATATGGCGAGCAAAACGGGATATGTTGTGACTATCCTGGGATACTTCCGGTATGGGCTGCACTACCCCAGGTACACTTGATATCATATCCTTCCGTTTCTGAAGCTCTCTGGAGAGTGCTGAGGTTACACTTGTATCCTGCGAAGATCCAACATTGTTAGTAGCAAGAGTATTAGCATTATTAGATAGGTTACCAGCCTGTTGATTCTGGCCATATCCTGGAGCGTATCCTGGGCCCCTTACAGTCGATATCCTGGCTGATGAGGGTATCTCATGAACATTGCTCCGGGAACGGCTTAGTACGACATTGCCCTGATTATCCTCAGTATACACCGCTGAACTAAAGTCCAGATTCCTGGGCTGCAAGGGAGTGACGACATCCTCAGCAGGTCTCTTGGAGTTGGACTTAAAGAGTTGTATTTCTCTCATTATCATTTGGTTAGTTTCCTGCTGTTGCTTCATCTGCTCCTGTATATTACCAAACAAAGCTAAAATTTTATCATTAGAAGCCATAATAGGAGTTCTCCCTGGAACACCAGATCTGTAGACATTCTGAGTAGGCAGAGTGTCCCGGGATGGAGGTGGTGGAAGCACTGAACCAGTTGTAGCAGAGGTTGTAGCAGGCGTGGAGGGAGCTCATGTTTGATTTTGAAGCCATCGAAAACAGTTGTGAAAAAAGTTTTGAGAACAAAAAGCCAAGTAATGATTTTAACAAAGCTTTTAGTAGAAATAGCACCACTCGCCCCACGGTGGGTGCCAAATTGTTTTGGTCAAAAATTTCCGAAGCAATTTAGTGATCAAATAAGTTTTGTGAGGTAGTGTACTAGCAGTGTTTGTAAAAATATGTTGGTTTATTCGTTTATAAAAACAGTTTCAGGATATAGCCTCAGGATATGAAACCATATCAATAATCAAACAATGAGCTGTAAAAGTAAAAGTGGACACAGGATATATGAGGAAAGCCCTTGATCAATCTAGATCTCCGGCATAAAACCTCGGGAGCTGACAATCGCAGCTGCCTCGTTCTTCTTATTACTTCAAAACTCAGGATACAGTGCAGGATAATTCCCAGATCGTTGTTATGTGTTACAAAAATTGCTAATGAAGAGTGTTTGTGTGTAATTGCAAGAGAAAGTGTTAGAATTCGAAAGTAGCAAGTGTGAGTGCCGTGACCTATCGATCTGGTTATCCGGTATTTATAGTTACAAAGAAAAACGAACTCTCCTAAAATGGTGGGGTCCCTTGGAATATTCTCTAGTGAACGTTGTTGACCAAGTATTGCGGCTTCAACGTCTTTCTTCCAACCATTTAGACCGAGTCTTCAAGTGAACGAGTCTCCGTGAACGTTGTGATCCTGCAGCTATGTCCTGCATGCAAATAATTAGTAATCACCAGGATACTGCCTCAGGATGTTACCAATATCCTGGTCTGGTATCCTGATCGTTAACAACTATAATTAAGTCAAGATATAATTTAGGATATGGGCTCAGAATTTCACCCATAACAGGATTTTGGCGCGTCTTCCTCTGAGATGTTAATGATTATTTCTCCCTCCTCCAAAGGCTCCTCTCTAACTGGACTACCTCCCACATTTAAGTTAAAAACGGAAGGCACCTCCAACTCTGATATGGGCCTCTTCATTGGCCTGGCCTCCTCTGATGGGCTACCCATGGAACTTGAGGCCTTAGCCTTCCTGGGCCTAATCTTTACAGATCTCTTATTAGGCTTTCGATCGTCAGCAGCTGAGTCAAACAGGAAAGCACTAGGCCCATCACTGAATCCTGGGAGGACCTACTCCCAACATTCTCTTGCGGCTGGCAGACACCATTAACTTTAGGGGGAGTGTCATCGTAAATGTTAACGAACTTCTCGTCTTCCCCAACGGATACCTCCACCTCTTTGTCTTCCACCGGAATATCTCCGACAACCGGCTCTTCCGACCACTTCGGCCTCGACCCCGATTCCGATGACTCTTCTTCTTCTAAACATTCCGGCACCCAGTCTGTGGTCCCCTCTTCTAGCCATACATCATAGACTTTATCTTTTCATTTAAGACCGACTTCATCAAAAATTTTATTGTCGTGGTTAACCAGAATACGAATGCACGCAACTGAAAGATTCACATCTTCGTTGGACAATTGAGCAACATGAACAATATTCCTGAACTTCCGGACTGTTGAATCGAAGACGCTGTTCTCAGCCATGTGAAGGGAAAGCCTTTCAAACTTAAGGTGCTGCCCTTGCCAGATCTCAAGAGGCAAGCCACCGGGTTGTTAATAAGCTCCGCTCTCGGCTCCTCTTCCTTAAATTTAATAAATACCGACAGGCCATGGATGTAACTTAAGGACGAGAAGAGGTAACCGGCATCTAAAAGGGTCTTGTTAAGTTTCGTGAGGGTATCCAGATCTATGCATCTTCCGACCAAAGCTTTACTGTACAACCCTCTAAACGCCCTGACATCTCCCAAACCTCCACGAAAGTCTTCTGACTTTTAGGACTCCGATCAGGCAAACTATCAGCTCTAGCCACCGCATCACTAAACAATTTCCCGCTGACCAGATTGCTCACCACCTGGCTTTTAACCCTATACTCTTGAGATGACACCGATGGTTGTTTCTCCGGAAACTTCCTCTTTCCCGACAACTTCTTCTTTTCCATATCCTGGTACTCATCCCCTGACATTCTCGACCGTGAATTTGGCAATATTGACCCTGAGTTTCGAGTTCCCCATCTTCCTATCATTTAGAGTCCTCTCCATCTCCCTAGCGTCCTTGACATCCACAAAGCTTGTGAACCCAAACCTGAGACCCTCCTTGTCCTTCTTCCTCACAATATAGACCCCAACTACCTTCCCAAAAACCCCCAAGAATTCTGATACATCCCAGGGGTTGCACCCGTTTGGCAGATACGTAATGTAGAATTTAGTATGTTCCTGTTGTTTTGGTCTCTGCTAAGGCCTCTTCCTTTGTTTCGGTGTTTGTTGTGGGGTCCTCCCATCTTCCCTCATCCTATCTCTCCATTTTATTGATTGTATAATTTTAACATCTTCACTTGTACCATTCCATAAGACATAAGGTTTCGAATCTCATAGTTAATGAATGTCTAAATTTGGGAGTTAAATTTAAAGGGTGTGTAAGTGAGATGCTTAAAATAATAAATGGGTGATGATGCTCATTAATTGCTAATTAACATCTATTTTTAGGACAAAAGTATATGAAAACAAAATTTTAAATATTTTTGCATTTGACAAGCTGTTATAGACCAGTATGTTGTGTTTATATCTAAACATCATCTACAATATCATAGATGGAGGCATTCACCAGAGTATGATAAATTAGGACATGCTAGAAAGAAATCATTTTGTTTATGGGCCCAAATATTATTTCATGATATTTGTTACATTCATCAAAATGCAAATAAAAAATAAAAAATAAAAAGAAAAATAATTATATTTGTCTCGTTCTTGTTGGTATAGAGTATACAGTGATTGTTTATAACAAAATTATAAGTTAGGAATATAATAGCATTCAAGTTGATAACTCGTAAAATGAGTCAGATTAAAAGAGGTAAACTTTTGAAGTACAAAGTAGGTTAGATCATGTCATATAAAGAAAGACATAGTATAGTTTTTTCCTAAATAATTAACGTTCAACTTACTGAACGGGTAACATTTACGGGTGTTATTGATAACTTTAAACCCTTACTAATCAACTACAACCACACCTAGCTAGTGTTTTTTTCTATATGAAATATAAAAAAAAAATTAGAGCATTATAATGCATGGGAGAATATTGAAGCCACCATATCGCTAACACCGGTTTTAAATGAAACAGTAATTAAAATCCGAAAAAGATTAGGGTTTCTACTCATTTCAGAATCTTCCAATATACAAAATCTCAAAGTGTCTCTCTTTTGTTAGACCATGTGCTTTAACATCCCATCATTCTGTCCGGTCATCTTTTTAGTTTAAAAAGAAAATATTATCTTTTGCAGAGAACCAAAATTCTCAAAACACAAAAGTTGAAAGTGCAAAGGTGGACCAATACAACTGGCACAAAGAACAGACCATGGAGGAGAATCAACTCCTTTCTTTTACTTGCTGACACACCAATTTTTATATATTCATTCCTAAGATTTGATTCCCTCTTGACTCCACTCCAGCTTACAAGATTGATGTTCCATATATATGACTTTTATTTTAGAGAGAGAGGGCCTATTGACTTTGGAAAAGATATGGGATTATATATCCTTGCTTTAGGGTTTTGCTTTGTGCATGGTATCTCTGCAAATTAGTAGCAAAAGTTGAGATTCCATTACACTTCAGTTTCCATTCTTTCGTATCATGTCTACTTATCTTATTATCTAAATCTTTACTTTCCTCTTTTGTGCTTTTTAATATGTATATCCGTCTGTATAATCTTCATTGCATCAATTATTTTAACTTTCATATCTCTCTCTCTCTCTCTACATCAGAATGCACATAGCCTCGATCTTGAATATATTATTAAACCTTCACATCATTATTTTTTGTATTATGATCATTATTAACTCTAGCTCTATATAATACTAACTAATTAATATCAAGATAAACCAACTCATTAACAAAATATACACTAAGTTAATTGTTTTTCTTTGTGTAATTAGTTTTATATTCTGTTGTTAGTTATTAAAAAAATAAACAGATTATTAAATTATAAAGATTTAAGTTATTGCAAATCAAAGGTGTATATATTATATTAAATGATTCCAAAAAACGTCACATTTTAGCAGTATATATTTTCTCACCAAAATTTTCGAAATTTTTTATTTCAAGTAAATTTGAATTTGAATCTAATTGCTTAAAGGTTTTTTCAGAAAAATTAATATAAAATTTAAATTCTATTATTACTTATTTAAGGAAAAAGTAAACAATGATCGTTATTTTTTCAGATGTTTCAAACTAAATTAAGTAATTAAAATAAAGAGTAAACTGCCAAAATCGTCCCTGAGGTTTAGGTCTGTTTGCCTGTTTCATCCAAAATGACTTTTTTGTGCCAAATAGCCCTTTAACTTTGGTATTTTTTGTTATTTTCATCCAAACCACTAGCTTAGTTTACTTTTTCTGTTAAGTTGAAGGATATTTGATGAAACTGGCAAATATAAAACCTCAGGGATGATTTTGGCAATTTAGTCAAGCGCTTTTTTATTTCTTTTATTTAATTAATTTTTTTACATATATATAAAACATAATACACATGCAGAATAAAAAATATTAATAGTTTTGTCACATAATTTTTCTAAATTTCATTCAAACAACTAACTCAATTTATTTTCTGTTACGCTGAAGGATGCTTTAAATTTTATAAATTAAGACAGAAATTAATTTCCAGTTTGTTTATATAAATCAATTTTATAAAGAAAACAATATATTAAATAAATATCAATGGTGTGCAACACATAACAGCCGGTTACAACTTATAGCATTTAATCAATTGTAAGAGATATAAAAAAATTATAAAACATTACATATTTTTTAAATGCGGGTTGGCAGAAATAACATATTTATTTAATTAATATTACGAGAGTAACTAACTAATATTTATTCTGAGTGGTTTGAGTTAAGAAGCTTTTGGTTCCTGGCATTATACTCTTACTATTTGGTGGGTAATTTTAAGTTTTGGTAACGATATGTTGTTTGAAAGGGGAGGGGGGAGATTGGCTTCTGTTTTTCGTTAGAAGCGAATTTAAAATAGTAGAAGATAAATTACAAACTTGGTATATACGATAAGACTTGTGTATTTGACCTTTTTTCTATAAGGTCACCAGCATTTTAGTTTTGTAAAATTTAGAGGTTGAAGTAGATTTTATTTTATAAAACTGATCTATATAAAAAAGGGAAATTAATTTATGTCTTAATTTATAAAATTTAAAACATCATTCACCTTAATAGAAAAAAATTAACTGAGTTAGTGGTTGGATGAAAATTTTTTAAATAGTATGTGACAAGACTGTTAATTTTCTTTTTATAAAACTGCATGTATATTCTGTTTTATATATATTTGACAAAATTAATTAAATAGAATAAATTAAAAGAAGTTTGAATAAATTGCCAAAATTCCCTGAGGTTTTATATTTGCCAGTTAGTTACCTTAACAGAAAAAGTAAACTAACTTAGTGGTTTGGATGAAAATGGCAAAAAAATACCAACGGTGAAGGGTTGTTTGACATAAAAAAAGTCATTTTAGATGAAACTAGTAAACAACCCTAAACCTCAGGGATGATGACGATTTACTCTGAAATAGATGAGGGTATTAAGGAAACTTTATTTAAAATCTGTGTTTTATATTGTATTGTATATATATTAAAAACACATGCCAATGAATAGTTGTATATATATTAAAAACACATGCCAATGAATAGTATAAATAGCAGTTATTTTTTTCTTTTTCTTTTTTAATTTCTTTTTTCTTTTTTTCTTTTTCTTTATTCTTTTCCTTTTTTCTTTTATACATTTTAATTTTATACTTTAGTGTTTTTTTTCTTTGTTTTATTATTTTAATATTATAATAATAACATCACCTAGGGATGAGCAAATGGTATCGGTTACCGGTACTGATACCGAATTTACCAAACTGGGTACGCTTTTTTGTACTGATTTTTCGGTAGGTGCCGGTACAGTACTGGTATTTACCAGTTTTTACCCTCAAATATCGGTACCGTACCGGGTATATTCGGTACCGATACCGGTTCCCATTTTCCCCGTTTTTCGGTACCGGTACCGGTACGGTACCGGTATTTATAGGTAAAATACCCGTAAGTACCGATACCAATACCGAACCGGTGTATTCGGTACCAGTACTGATACCTTTTCCCCGTTTTAAGTACCGGTACCGGTTCAGTATCGAACGGGTACCGTGCTCATTCCTACTGTATCGTACCGGGCATTTTCGGTGCCGGTACCTAATTTCGATGATTTTCGGGATCGATACTTTCGGTGCCATTACCGGTACCGAGCTCATCCATATTTTAACGTGTTAGTACCGTAATAATTGAAATGAAAACAACCGAATTTCCAACGTGTAGGACGTGTGGGTCCTGCTATTATATATTAGATTATTTAAAATCGTTTTTTAGGACGTAGTGACTATCGTTACTACGTCATTTTTATCTATGTTTTGATATTCGGTATCTGCTTGCCGTTACTGGCACACGTTTTGCAGACACTGGATCCCCGACGCAACACACGGACGAAAATCAACTAGTTTGCTTTAAAAATGATTATTATTGTTTCAAGTCTAGAATCGGAACATAGTTTTTTAGCATTCTGATTTTTTGTGTGTATAAAAAAATAGGGATGAGTTTAAGCAATTGATAAATGATTGATAAATATGACAAAATTACAAACAAAACAAGATAAGTATTTAGAAATTTGTGAATTGTAATTGTACTTTTATATTTTATTATTGACGTAAAAAAATACTTCATTTTTTACGCTTAAATCTATAAATTTATGTACACATTATTACTTTTACACTTTATTATTATTATACAACCTTATGTAATGCTTAAATCTATAACATAGTTTAATACTAAAATTATTTAGTATGCAAATTTCTTATCCGTATTAAATTATAAACATGTAAGACTATAATTGTTTCACATAAAGAGTTCTAATTTATATTTGTATTATTAATAAGTATTTCACATAAAGAGTTCTAATTTATATTTGTATTATTAATAATATCAGTAATATGGTTATTTAACAAAACCCTTTAATTTTTAATTGTATCATATAAATTTTCAAAAGATATTTTTTACTTAGTTAGCAAGAAAGCAGGTTGTTTTTTAGGATGTGGGGCCCACTCTTAACAGTTGTGATCACCACAACAAACTCAAATCCATCTGCCTCAAGAAATAAGTCTTGAGTGAGTGTGTAGTAAAGGGTTTTGTTAAATAACAACAATACTTATAACATTGTCATTATTGAAATTATGCTATGTGTTATACTTATGGGAGATAGTATGTGGTGATGATGTGACCATGCGAAATTGGAGAGAACATTTTGCAGCCCGCACTCATCTCGCAAGTATGTGGCATGGAGAGGGTGGTCATCCCTCTTCCCCTATTTAATCGTTTTAAAATATATTAAAAGTTAGATGGGTTATGAGTGATGATTATTATATAGGTTAAATGGTGAAGATGAGTGATGAAAAAAAGATGATGATGTGATACTGAAATAAAAGTAAGGTATAAGAAATACGTATAATGAATTACCTAATATTAGCTAGGAAGTATAAAGTGGGCTTAATTAAATGCTTCATGATTAGCTGAAAGTAAAAGTATACATTTGTAAAATCATTAAACAGTATGGTATGCATGATGCTCTCTTCCTCTTTCTTTGTATGTTATACTTTAAAAACATCATCAATGCCTGTCTATACATAGAATATATTCTATCATCTTCATACGTTTGCTTTATTTTAATCTGTGTGCATGCTTTTATGATTCCAAATTCAATCAATCAAACAACCACAATTATAGATCATCGATACTTTATTGCATGAAGAATTAAGGTAGGTGTATCATATAAATATTGTGCATTTAAATTAAGGAAGAAGTTCACTTTAAACATAGAGTCACTAAGGCTATAGGGTGTGGTCATGATTTTTATGACCACCATGATCCTCAACGTCAGCGTCATGTCACCCACCTCTAATCCATCATCTAAAACCACCACCCTAAAGGTGGGTCATGACCCAAACCACCATCCTCTTATATGTTTTAATTTATTTTTGTCTAAAGAAAAAGGAAAGCAAATTTTAAAAAGGGAAACTAGGACCATGGTTGCCATGGTTTAATCCATGGGAACCATGGTGGATTAGACAAGAGGGTGGTATAGCCTTTTTTCATGTTCCTACATGGCAAACCATGTCTCAACTATAACCCCCACACCCTTTAGCGTAAGGGCACTAAATATCTGATTTCAGTTTCTAGAATATTTAATTGGATAAGTTCATGGATAACTTGTCTGTGATCAATAATTGTGATTTGTGAACAGTTGTTGCGTAGACACTTGTAGTTACTTATTATAGAAACACGATTTGTTGGAATTATACATGCTATGTTGCACAATTATTTGAGTTCATGAACATAAAATAAAATCATATGATCATGTGGTAAACCACTGATTGGGATAAACGTGAGGAACTCATCCTCTTATATTCGATGTCATTAAGGAAAAGATAAAATGATTGAACAAGATTGGAGAATATCACGTACCCCTTTAGAATATGTAGTAATAATTCACAAGATAGAAGAATATCACACACCCTTTTTTTCATTTTTTAATAATAAAACTTTGCATTTATGAGGTACTATAATATAATTTAAATAAAATTTAACATTCTCATAAATTTTATACTTAATTCCCCAAAAACAGAGAATAGATACATGGAATTACTGTTCACTCTCATATATCTGCGTCATATATATTTTGTGAGTGAAAAAAGATAAAACATGTTAAAAAGAATAAAAAAAAGTTATTTAATTAAAATGAATAAAGATGAATGTGAGGAAACAGGTGTATGGGGGAGTTTTAAAAATGTAAACGGGCATTCTTTACAAAATTCATATATAGTAATATGTATAACTCAATATTTGTTTATGTATGTATATTATTAATATGTGTATAACTAGTAAATTTTCATGCATGTTACAGCGGTTCAAAATGTAAAGTAACTTGAATTTGTACCATTAACACTTAAATCGTTTCTGATGAATACAACCAACTATCATTCAGAATTTCATCTTTGGACCAAAAACAAGCAAGAGGTGGAATACCACAAAGAGAAACTGTACCTAGTAAAAAAGAATTTTTAGTAATTGGTAACAAAAGTTACGTCAAAACGTAGATAAATTAAGCATGTACATAAAAATAAGCACAAAAATGTACTATATACGACCCCGACTTATTTGCGAAAGAAATTTACGTCGAACACCAACTCGAACTTATACCGACACGTAAATAAAAATAAGTACAAAATTATGTTTTTTAAGTTAAAAATGGTACCGCGCGTTGCGGTGGTGCCGAAACGTAAAGTAAGTTGAATTTATACAGTCTAATGAAAATATGTTATACTTGACCCAACTTGTTGTAAAACAAAATTTATGCCAAAACATAGATCAGATGAAAACGTACAAAAAAGCAAACCTGACCAACAACACGGAACTCGCCATCCATCTTGTGATATTATACAAAATATAATATTACATACATGTATGCTCACTCAGGGGTGCAGCTTAGTGGAAACCGGGGGGTGCAACCCCCTCCACTTCAGATCAGGTAAGGTTGATCACATGATGTCATTATTTTTAGATGTTTTAATTTCATAGAATCAGAAATAAAAATTTCAGTTTGATTCGACACTTCAGATCAGGTAAAGTTTATCACATGATAAAAATACGATACAATAATTAAAATAAGTAAATTACAAAAATTGTCCTTTATGTTTATACTAAATTTCAAAAATTGTCCTTTGACTTTAAAATTGACCGGATTTATACTTTATCTCTCTCTCTCTCTGGCAACCAAGATATCCGACAACCACTACCGCAAATCTCTTGCCACTAGAGATAGCTCAACCACACCTGTGACGCTGCCATCGTCAAGTGATGTAAAGGAGTCCAACCGGTTGTTTCACGATGGCTCCGTGGTTTTGGTCAGATATGCAACCGACGGCGAGCTTATCTTGGCTGGCGAATGACGATGAAAGTTGGATTACTAGGTGTGACTGGGTCATCTCTCATCCTAACCTATGTGTTAGTTTCTCAAAATGTGATTAATCGATTGATTATGTGATGTTTTAATCAAATTCGGTTAACAGATGCTAGAATATAGGGTTGTTTTCTTACTCAAAATCCTACGACTTGAATGCTTTGTGTAGATTTGGTTTTGGACTAATTTGGATTAAAAAAATGCTTTGTGTAACAATGATGAATAGTGGTGGCAGGTCAGGGCGATGGCAGGTGGTGTGGGTGGAGTCGCTCGTGGTGATGGTTACGTATACATATGCACATTAAGTTTTTAATTTGTTTTTGTTTGTTTATTAAAATACTTTTAAATAAATAGGTAAAAAGACTAAACGATCCTTGTGTGATCAGATTTAACAAAAAAACTAGTAAGTGGGTTAACGCCAAAGGACATAATGTTCAAGATTTGCAAACATAAAGCATAATTGTAACATCCGTAAAAAACGGATTTACCAAACCCGCTCCGTTTATCAACCGAACAGTCAGTCAAAATTTTCGTTGCGAATTAAATGCCCAAAATATTTTTAAACGATCCGTAATCAATTATTGTACGGGAATATATATTTAGTTTTTGAAAAACTGTCAAAAATCGCAAAATAAAAATAAAATGTTCTAGCCGGGTTTCGAACCCGGGTCTGTACCGAATCAGTTCAGTGTCTTATCTCACACACACAAACCACTGCGCCGCGGACTTTGTTTGTTGTGTAATAAAATCATTTAATTGTTAAAGTGTCGTTACAAATTCAAAACCGGCGCCCAAACGGTTCAGTCGTCGGAATCCCGGAATTCTCGCGAGTCTTAACTACAATTTACGTTATAACGTAAACCATTAACCAGATATCGGTTATAACCGATGTTTGAAGTCCGCGACCAAAATCAAAACCGCCGGAAAAATTTAAATAAACGAACACAGTCCGAAATCAGACCAAATACATCTCGTTTTCTCCTATAAATTGACCCACAACCGACGACAAACACTTTCGCTCAAAAATCACACATTTTCTCGGCGTAATTCCACTCGCCGGAATAAACCTGTTCGTCGCCGGAAAACCGGTTTCCCCATTGCCGAGCTTTTCTGAACCTCTGAAGCTTATACCGGAGATACCCATACTCTTTCCAAGCTTTCCGGAGACTAGCTGCTATAAGGAACCTGTCGCCGGAGTTGAATTCTGTCGCCGGAGTTTTGCCGGAAAACAGAGGATCCAGTCGGTATAATTCTCCGCCAAATTTCTTTTCCTTTTTCACAATTATCTCACCTTAATCAACTGTAAAACACTAATAAATCGATAAAACTTTGAACCAGCCGATTTTCCGAACTCTGGTTATATTTCAGTGAAGAAGACGATGAATTCCAGTATGTTATAAGTATAATATAAATCTGGATATTAATCGGGTTAGACACACAGTCCAGTGGTGGACTGTGTGCACATAAAACGTTAAACATGCAAAGGTCTCGAGTTCGATTCCCGTCTCACACACGCTGCCTTAATAAAAACCAATTTTTTTTGTTTAACTGAACCGGAGTCGCCTTAGATATATGTTAAGTATATTAATAACCGGAATAATAACCAAGTTAGACACACAGTCCAGCGGTGGACTGTGTGTTTGTTTATATCGCTGGTCACGAGTTCGAGTCCGGTCTTCAGCACCGACTCGGACAATTATCTTTTCTTTTTAAATAAGGCAGAAAAGGAAATAACTAATTAGTATTTAAGTATAATAAAAATCGAGTTATATAACATGTAGAACACACAGTCCAGCGGAGGACTGTGTGTTAGATTAAACCACAGGTCCCGAGTTCGAGACCTGTGGAGTGCAAGACCGGTCCGCTTAAACTGTTTTTAAAATAAAAATGATTTTCTGTTAATTCTAATTAATGTATATATGAAATTAAAATCGGATATATAACGGGTTAGACACGTAGCTCAGTTGGTAGAGCTGCGTGCACGCGTACGGAGGTCTCGGGTTCGAGCCTCACCCAGCGCACAATAATATGCCTTCCGAACCGGTCAACGCCAGTCAAAGTCAACCGGTCAAAGTCACTGTAGCAAAAATAAAATAAATTTTTTTTATTATTTTTATTTAATTATTTTAATTAAAAATCAATTATAAATACTTAAAAATAACATTTTTAAGGTTAGAAAATAGCCTCAAACTCACAAAAATACACCCAACAATTCTACTAAAATAGTTTAATAAAATCCGTTTACTTACCAAACCATAATGCGATTTATCTAGGTTAAATCTCACTCGTGGTTAAAACCACTTCGCGTGCATTCAACGTCATCAACCGAACGCACCCACGGTGAGTGAATCTTACAATTCCCCCTTTTAAATTACACGTTTTGGGGTGTGTCATGTGTTATGAAATTAATTAATTTATTTATTTAAACTTGTGCCATACCACATCATGACTTAAACTTAGATTGTTTTTATTGTTGTGATTTACTTATTGCCATTTGTCAAGTCATATGAAACTCATACATTAAGCCCATCAGTTCCTCGTGGGAGACGAGTAGAACATCGCGTGCTTCATATCAATTTCATTATTGTTCATGTGTGTATCATTGAGTTTATATTGTTTGTAGTTGTGTTATTCATATTATCATGTTTATGCAATTCATTCATCAGGCCCCTCAGTTCCTCGTGAGAGACGAGTTGAGCATCGCGTGCCTTTAATTGTTCCATTATTGTTCATGAGTGTTTCATTTAACATCTTATGATTATTGATCAAGTTACATCTAATTTTACTCATGTTTGGTTGTGCACATATTTCATAATCAAGTTAAATAAATTGTTCAAATGTTTTCCATAGGATTCACTCGCCAACATTATGTTGATCCAAAAACCTTTTTACACATGATACAGGTGAACAGGTTGAAGCAAGGATAACATAGGATATGCCTTAGAAGAGAACAAAGAAGTTAGATTGTTAGTTAGATCATGTTGTAACATTATTGTAAATTTCCATTTAATTTGTATTAATGAATATGAAACGTTTAATAAATGTCATGAGCTTTGATGATAACCCAATCATGCCCCGATCACCTTTTCCGCTGCGGGTTGGGGTGTGACAGATTGGTATCAGAGCCATGACTATAGGGATATAGGATAGGTTATTAGACCCTTAGAGCCTATACTATAGTCTGCCTAAATTTTAAATTGATTAGGTGGTTACATACAAACTTGTGATATTTGTTTGTTTCATATTTGTTTACATTTCAGTCAAACATACATGCTTATATACATATTCATTATACATATATACATATTCGTTATACACATATCGATGTTCATGAATTCAATTTATTTTCATATTCTCATTATCCAAAGATTTTGTGCAATTTTCAATTCTCATCAAAGTAAGTTCTGCGACGGGCATGTAGTAACTGGAAGGGTACAAGTACCGGTAGTCGGAACGTCCTGTCTAGGCTGGCATTCGTAGAAATCCAATATAACGGACCAGTTTGCCTACCTGGGGACCAACGATGAGAGTACGAAGGACCTATTAGGCCAAAGCATGCCACACCAAACGTCGTTCGAACTAACCCTACTTTGAGGTGTCACCGTGTCTACACCTGGACACATTCCGAACATCACACGTTGTATACATATTTCTCGATTTTCTCCGGGTTTTTGTGTACGCAACCAGGCAGAAACCGTGCGAACCATATGAAAAACCGGTATTCATGGGGGCCCACATGATTACACAGGTAAAGTATGGCGGCATGACGGGCCTAACAGCGAGCAAAGCCCAAGACATCCTATGGATGTAGTATTTTTGTATAATTATTTTATGAATGTTCATTCTTGAATGCGACCCATGATCCCAAAAGCATCCAACTCATACTCTTGTCATGTATTCATTGTAGATGTCTTCTAACCTCGCCCGTAGGAAGACGAGAGCAAGAAAAGCCCGCGAACGCATGGCTGCCTTAATCGCTCAACAAATGGCTGCCGTAATACCCAACATTGTAATCCAAGTTCAACAGGCACTCACCGATAATCCTGTCAATCAAGCAAACCAAAACATTTTCAACTCTCCCCCAAATACCACTAAATGCACCTACAAGCATTTCAAATCATGCGACCCTCCGAAATACAAAGGGACTGAAGGCGTCACCGCTCTCCTCCATTGGTTTGAAGAAATGGAGAATACTTTTCTAAATTGCGATTGCCCTGATGATCGCAAAGTGCGTTATGCTACCGGTCGACTATATGGGATAGCACTTACTTGGTGGAACACAGAGAAGGCCAAACGAGGTGTTGAAGATGCTATGTCCTTAACTTGGAACGAATTGAAGGAAATCATGACCAGACGATTTTGCCCAAGGAGCGAAATCAAGAAGCTAGAAGATGAATTTTATTCATTGAAGCAAATGGAAGGAGACCACATCACCTACAACAAAAGATTTCTCGAATTACATCAAATGGTTCCCAACATGTTTACTCCCCTCTACCGTTTGATAGAGCACTACATTCGTGGTCTTCCGTCAAAGATTCAAGACCCTGTAATAAGTACCAAGCCTGCAACTTTGGAAGCAGCAATGGAGCTAGCAACAGAGCTCACCGAGAACCGAATCCGAAACAAAGACTTCAAGGAGGAGAAGAAGAAGGATAAAGAATCAACTGAAACCTCCGACTCCACTCAAACTGAATCCCCTTCTCAACCCAATCCTAAGAGAAGAAGAGTCGGGCGACTTTTCGCTGCTACTCAACGAAATCAACCCGTTTTTCATGCCATACCCATCCGAGCTATCCCAATCACCCAAGTGGCACCCAACTCAGCTTACCCAAATAAGAAACCATATCTTGGACCTCACCCTCGATGCAACAACTGTTTTTATCACCATCCCCATACTCTACCTTGTCGTCTATGTGCAACTTGTGGACGCTATGGTCATTTGAGCAATGTTTGTCGCACCTTTCAAGACCAAACCTCTTCCCCTACTCAAAACATGGCCCAAACTTATCATCAACCCCAATACCCCATGTTCCCATATGCTCGAGCTTGCTTCAATTGTGGCGACCCTACCCACTTTAGAAACACATGCCCTCAATTGGTTAACGTTATCAACACTCAAGCCCAATCAAACCCAGTTAATCAAGTAAACCAAGAAAACCCAACCACTATGCCACCAACAAGAGGAAGAGTCTTCAATATCAACGCCAATCCTGTCGAAGATAATGACGGCCCAGATGAAGATACTCAGCTAGTCCTCTTCGCCGAAGATCCAGATTCAACTCATATTGTTTAGTCTTATGTTTTTCTTTATCACATGTGTAGACTGTTAGAGAAATTATTGGATATTATATATTATATATTGTTTTCAGTATATGCTTTTGCCGAGGCCGTAGCTCCCCATCCATCGAGGTTGAGTTTGATCCCCATTTTATTATGGGTTGATCAGGGCGTGCCCGCACGATCGGCTCCGTTTGTTTGAGCCTTGATCGGTTATTTCATTTTACATCTCAATACATGCAATACGTTCGGCTCCGTTTGATTGAGCCTTGAGCGCACATTTCAATTTACATTTCCAGTTCATGCAATACGCTCGGCTCCGTTTGATTGAGCCTTGAGCGCACATTTCAATTTACATTTCCAGTTCATGCAATACGTTCGGCTCCGTTTGATTGAGCCTTGAGCGCACATACAATTTCATTATCAGTATCTTGTGGTTGTTGTGTTTGTTGTAGAGTCGCATAGAACTAATCATAACTTACGGATAAAGTCAATGAAAATTTGACAAGGATATGGTGGATACGCCGATGGTACTTCCTATATATAAGTATTCTTGTCAAATGATCGGAGGCATTATCAGGCAGTTATGAGAGGTTCCATGCATAGGCTGATTGTGTGATGGTTGTTTAAATTAAGTTGTTCAATTTCAGTACATTCAATACGTTCGGCTCCGTTTGATTGAGCCTTGAGCGCACATACAATTTCATTCAATACGTTCGGCTCCGTTTGATTGAGCCTTGAGCGCACAGACAATTTCATTATCAGTATCTTGTGGTTGTGGTGTTTGTAGTAGAGTCGCATCGAACTAACCATAACATGCGGATAAAGTCAATGAAAATTTGACAAGGATATGGTGGATACGCCGCTGGTACTTCCTATATATAAGTATTCTTGTCAAATGATCGGAGGCATTATCAGGCGGTTATGAGAGGTTCCATGCATAGGCTGTTTGTGTGGTTAAGTTATTCATATTCAGTACATGCAATACGCTCGACTCCGTTTGATTGAGCCTTGAGCACACAATTTCAATTACAGTACATTCAATACGTTCGGCTCCGTTTGATTGAGCCTTGAGCGCACATCCATTTCATTTTCAGTACATGCAATACGATCGGCTCCGTTCGATTGAGCCTTGATCGCACAGATATATTTCATTTCAGTATTTTATGTTTGTTGTATTGGTTGTAGAGTTATAGGACTAATCATAATTCACTGATAAAACCAATGAAAATTTGACAAGAATATGGTGGATACGCCGCTGGTACTTCCTATATATAAGTATTCCTGTCAAAGGATCAGAGGCATTATCGGACGGTTATGAGAAGTTCTATGTAGGATTTATTAGTTTCTTGGTAACCAATCATAACTTGTGGATAAAACTAATGAAAATTTGGCAAGAATATGGTGGATACGCCGCTGGTACTTCCTATATATAAGTATTCTTGCCAAAGGATCAGAGGTATTATCAGGCGGTTATGAGAAGTTCCATGTAGGATTTAGTATTGCCTTGGTTGGAATTTGTATTACATCTATATCATCATGTTATTTAAAGAAATTGGATTGTGATCCATTTCTACATAAACTAACCTCTCCATCATAATAAACGAGAGAGGAACTTCCATCATTCAAACATATATGCTATCAGAATGTGGATTCAAATATTTGCTGATGTGTGTGTTCATGTTCAAATATTTGCTGATGTGTTTATTCATGTTCAAATATTTGCTGATGTGTTTATTCATGTTCGGATATTAGCTGTTAAATATCAGCTGTTGTGTTTTTATTTATGTTCCATATAGGTTGTGGTGTTAGAAGTTTTGCCTTAGGATATAACCATACTTTCCCAAACGTATCTAAACTCTTATGCATGATATCATTTTTAGCGAATCATTCCTGTTTATCAATATTCATACAGTAGGCAACAAAAAGCGATTCCTGAATAGGGTACCTAACCCTTACAAGGAACGTTACCGCCTCAAACAAAAAAAAAAAAAAAAAAAAAAACTTAAGCCCTTATTTTGCTAAGCATACAACTGTCAAACAAAACATCACCATCCTTTTGGTCAAAATATATCATTATTTAAATTTCGGGACGAAATTTCTAAAAAGCAGGGGATACTGTAACATCCGACAAAAACGGATTTACCAAACCCGCTCCGTTTATCAACCGAACAGTCAGTCAAAATTTTCGTTGCGAATTAAATGCCCAAAATATTTTTAAACGATCCGTAATCAATTATTGTACGGGAATATATATTTAGTTTTTGAAAAACTGTCAAAAATCGCAAAATAAAAATAAAATGTTCTAGCCGGGTTTCGAACCCGGGTCTGTACCGAATCAGTTCAGTGTCTTATCTCACACACACAAACCACTGCGCCGCGGACTTTGTTTGTTGTGTAATAAAATCATTTAATTGTTAAAGTGTCGTTAAAAATTCAAAACCGGCGCCCAAACGGTTCAGTCGTCGGAATCCCGGAATTCTCGCGAGTCTTAACTACAATTTACGTTATAACGTAAACCATTAACCAGATATCGGTTATAACCGATGTTTGAAGTCCGCGACCAAAATCAAAACCGCCGGAAAAATTTAAATAAACGAACACAGTCCGAAATCAGACCAAATACATCTCGTTTTCTCCTATAAATTGACCCACAACCGACGACAAACACTTTCGCTCAAAAATCACACCTTTTCTCGGCGTAATTCCACTCGCCGGAATAAACCTGTTCGTCGCCGGAAAACCGGTTTCCCCATTGCCGAGCTTTTCTGAACCTCTGAAGCTTATACCGGAGATACCCATACTCTTTCCAAGCTTTCCGGAGACTAGCTGCTATAAGGAACCTGTCGCCGGAGTTAAATTCTGTCGCCGGAGTTCTGCCGGAAAACAGAGGATCCAGTCGGTATAATTCTCCGCCAAATTTCTTTTCCTTTTTCACAATTATCTCACCTTAATCAACTGTAAAACACTAATAAATCGATAAAACTTTGAACCAGCCGATTTTCCGAACTCTGGTTATATTTCAGTGAAGAAGACGATGAATTCCAGTATGTTATAAGTATAATATAAATCTGGATATTAATCGGGTTAGACACACAGTCCAGTGGTGGACTGTGTGCACATAAAACGTTAAACATGCAAAGGTCTCGAGTTCGATTCCCGTCTCACACACGCTGCCTTAATAAAAACCAATTTTTTTTGTTTAACTGAACCGGAGTCGCCTTAGATATATGTTAAGTATATTAATAACCGGAATAATAACCAAGTTAGACACACAGTCCAGCGGTGGACTGTGTGTTTGTTTATATCGCTGGTCACGAGTTCGAGTCCGGTCTTCAGCACCGACTCGGACAATTATCTTTTCTTTTTAAATAAGGCAGAAAAGGAAATAACTAATTAGTATTTAAGTATAATAAAAATCGAGTTATATAACATGTAGAACACACAGTCCAGCGGAGGACTGTGTGTTAGATTAAACCACAGGTCCCGAGTTCGAGACCTGTGGAGTGCAAGACCGGTCCGCTTAAACTGTTTTTAAAATAAAAATGATTTTCTGTTAATTCTAATTAATGTATATATGAAATTAAAATCGGATATATAACGGGTTAGACACGTAGCTCAGTTGGTAGAGCTGCGTGCACGCGTACGGGAGGTCTCGGGTTCGAGCCTCACCCAGCGCACAATAATATGCCTTCCGAACCGGTCAACGCCAGTCAAAGTCAACCGGTCAAAGTCACTGTAGCAAAAATAAAATAAATTTTTTTTATTATTTTTATTTAATTATTTTAATTAAAAATCAATTATAAATACTTAAAAATAACATTTTTAAGGTTAGAAAATAGCCTCAAACTCACAAAAATACACCCAACAATTCTACTAAAATAGTTTAATAAAATCCGTTTACTTACCAAACCATAATGCGATTTATCTAGGTTAAATCTCACTCGTGGTTAAAACCACTTCGCGTGCATTCAACGTCATCAACCGAACGCACCCACGGTGAGTGAATCTTACAATTCCCCCTTTTAAATTACACGTTTTGGGGTGTGTCATGTGTTATGAAATTAATTAATTTATTTATTTAAACTTGTGCCATACCACATCATGACTTAAACTTAGATTGTTTTTATTGTTGTGATTTACTTATTGCCATTTGTCAAGTCATATGAAACTCATACATTAAGCCCATCAGTTCCTCGTGGGAGACGAGTAGAACATCGCGTGCTTCATATCAATTTCATTATTGTTCATGTGTGTATCATTGAGTTTATATTGTTTGTAGTTGTGTTATTCATATTATCATGTTTATGCAATTCATTCATCAGGCCCCTCAGTTCCTCGTGAGAGACGAGTTGAGCATCGCGTGCCTTTAATTGTTCCATTATTGTTCATGAGTGTTTCATTTAACATCTTATGATTATTGATCAAGTTACATCTAATTTTACTCATGTTTGGTTGTGCACATATTTCATAATCAAGTTAAATAAATTGTTCAAATGTTTTCCATAGGATTCACTCGCCAACATTATGTTGATCCAAAAACCTTTTTACACATGATACAGGTGAACAGGTTGAAGCAAGGATAACATAGGATATGCCTTAGAAGAGAACAAAGAAGTTAGATTGTTAGTTAGATCATGTTGTAACATTATTGTAAATTTCCATTTAATTTGTATTAATGAATATGAAACGTTTAATAAATGTCATGAGCTTTGATGATAACCCAATCATGCCCCGATCACCTTTTCCGCTGCGGGTCGGGGTGTGACAATAATCCCATCTATTTTAAAGAAAAATAACAATATTTGAAATTTGGTATAAACACAAAAAACGATTTTTATAATTTACTCTAAAAAACATGTCACAAAATTTAGAAAAAAACACAACATAAATTTGATAGTTTTTATGAATTAAAAAAAACTACTTATACTTAGGGGTGTGCACAGTTCGGTTCGGTTCGGTTCGGTTTTTGGGCAAAATCAAAACCGAAACCGAAATGTTGGTTTCGACTTTTAAAAAATTTTCGACGGTTTTTTCGGTTTTTAATTCGGTTCGGTTATTTCGTTTTTTGGAACAAAATTATGTAAAATTCAAAAAATAAAAAGTATAATTTAAAAAATAAGAATCTTTCTTATATATTTACATTTAAGTTACTATAGTTAATCTCTTTAATTAATATTGTTTACATAAACCTAATCTTCTAATCTATTGTTAGGTTTCTTCAAAAAATTTATTAAGGCATTTTCTTTTATAATAATTTGAAGATCATTTAATTTTGCATTAAATTTTGTTATTTCTTGTAGGTAATAAATAAATCATTCCAATTGTAAATAAACATATAATATTTTTACTATGAACACTTAACATTCAAGAATAAAATTAATAATTTCTATTAGCATTATGTTAAACACTTAAACTTAAAGATAAAATATATGGATTATAACTTATCAGGTCGGTTTTTTCAGTTATTAAAAATGGTTATCCGAAAACCAAACCAAAATTTTCGGTTATTAAAAATCTGAAAACCTAACCGTCGGTTTTTTGGTTCGGTTATTTCGGTTATGGTTTGGTTATTTTGGTTTTTGCTCACCCCTACTAATAGTTGTTCCCTATAAGTTTTTGTCTTTCGAAAACGTTCAATTACATCTTCGACCGAAACTTATTGGAAGAACTCTTTTCTATTAACAAATGCAATAATTGTTCGTGTATCCATCACCCACCCTGTTGTACAATTTCGTCTTCACATACTTCATTGAAAAAAACTTCTTACCACACTAGATATTGCAACCGGTAAAATTAGTGATAACTTTAGTAAACGATAGACCAACTGATAATCAATGTGTTTTTTTGTGTCTACCATCCTTTAGGCAAGATCCCTTAGCCAGTTCATGTTGGGTGAATTGTGCATTTTTTCACATTAATAATGTAGTGGCCAAGTTCATACTTAAGTTTGTCTTTTTCATCAAAGTTAATAATCATACGGATACATATCGGCTAACTTCAGCAAGTTTGTTATATTGAAGGCACTAAAATTACGACACAGACTCAAAGAACTCATACGTTTAAGCAACTCAGTGGTTGCCTCATTGAAACGTTTTCCAAGCTCTTGATATGCATATCGAGAACCATGGTAAAATTATTTACCTCATAGTGATGATGATTGGTGATGTTAGTTTTCCTTCTCCAATGTTTCGGATCAACATACTCGTCTTCCATGTTAACCATTGCAATGCATATGTTGGGTCAACATACTCATCTTCTATGTTGATTTTACCATCCCATTTGCATTCCGTATATCTTGATTATTTCTTTGAGGAGCTACACATAATATGTTAGTAACTCCAAAGATGTGTTTCATCAATGTACATAATATACAAATTTAAAAGATTTCATATATATTTGAATTCCATTTTCTTGACTTTTGTGAGCATCATTAAATCCTGAGGTTTCTATATATTCAAGCACGTTAACAAAACTAGGCTATGAAGCAAGCAAACGAGGAAGTGTTTGAGAACTCTAACGTGTATCTCTGGCTCTTGTAAATGACTGTTCTAAATTCTTTCCATATCCGCTTTCAACTTCTGGATTCTATCCTAATTTCTCTCTTTGACTCTCTCTTATCAATCAAGTTGTTTTTAAGATGTAAACCTTTGTTAAATCAATCATCTGATACTTCTTGAAAAACTAAAATTTTCAACATGTTTGGTACGTTGCAAGGGCCACAACAACAAGTTGAAGTTAGTTTTCCTTCTCTAATGTTTCGGATCAACATACTCGTCTTCCATGTTAACCATTGCAATGCATATGTTGGGTCAACATACTCATCTTCTATGTTGATTTTACCATCCCATTTGCATTCTGTATATCTTGATTATTTCTTTGAGGAGCTACACATAATATGTTAGTAACTCCAAAGATGTGTTTCATCAATGTACATAATATACAAATTTAAAAGATTTCATATATATTTGAATTCCATTTTCTTGACTTTTGTGAGCATCATTAAATCCTGAGGTTTCTATATATTCAAGCATGTTAACAAAACTAGGCTATGAAGCAAGCAAACGAGGAAGTGTTTGAGAACTCTAACGTGTATCTCTGGCTCTTGTAAATGACTGTTCTAAATTCTTTCCACATCCGCTTTCAACTTCGTGGATTCTATCCTAATTTCTCTCTTTGACTCTCTCTTATCAATCAAGTTGTTTTTAAGATGTAAACATTCGTTAAATCAATCATCTGATACTTATTGAAAAACTAAAAATTTCCAACATGTTTGGTACGTTGCAAGGGCCACAACAACAAGTTGAAGTTGGTAAGCATAAACAATGAACAAAATATGCCAAAGAATTTTCTTTCAAAATTAAAGTTATCAAACCATGAAAAATCATCAGATATGTGCTTGCACCTTCATATCCTTGGCCTCTAACCCTACCCAAACTCAAATTGTAACAAGCAAATTATGTTGCAGACACATGAGCCGACCTTGTAAACCTCAGTTTCAAAAGTTGATGGTCTACGAGCTTAACATCCCGGAGTCGGTAACTAGAGAGCTCTGGTCTATGCTTTATCTTTGGTTACCCACATCATAGTCTGGACCTATGAATATTGTCCACATGACACTTACCCACTTCATTATCATATAAGGGTGGTATGCATACATTGAAGATATTGAATTCCTCCATGTAGGAATAGCAATAGAACCCAAACTTGATGGGTAAACTCGAAACACTTGGATGGGTTGGGGTCGATAGTTGGGTGTGAGACCGGGTATGCGATTATTTTTTATTTTTTTTTTGCAGGTTTGGCACATGCATGGGATTTGGTGTATACTTGTTTACCCGATAACATATACCCGAATTTAAACCCAAAATAATTTTTTATTTTTTAAATACATATATATGATAGATATATCATTTTCTTATTAAGGCATTTGGATCATCAACCCAAAGGCATACACTTTTTTGTTGTAACCTTTTGGTGTAATCTTTTTATGATATCTTGATTATAATATTTTGCTAAGAATCATCAGATGTTTCCATATACTATTGTTATCATCTATGCAATTGGGTATTTCTTTTATATACTTTCGGGTTATATGTGTACATTGTAGTCATTTGAGACAATTTTGTAGTGATTATGCTAAGTGTAATTGATTAATAGTTACCCCGTAAATACACGAAGGGTTTGGGTCAAGTATACCCAATGGGCAATTTTAAGAAACTAATGTGTACTTTACCCGAGACCTGAAGGTATGCCGGATTCCTGACTGGTAATTACCCGATTAAAACCCGACGAATTTTGGGGCGGATTTGAGACAAGCTCTAATAATCATTTATGGAGTTATAATAACCTAAACACGTCCCATTATGTCACACCCCTATTTCCATGTGTATCCCGGTGGGCCCGGTTGGGGAATATTGTGACGTAAGATTGATATCGTCATAGTCAAACAAACACAACACAGAGGAAGTCTTGGATGTAAAATATTATTACAAACCGAATGTTCAAAGTTCGAATAATAAATACATGGCTTGTAATAAAAGATCCACAGGCGGATCGAAGTAATTATACAAAGTATTTGTTCAACAGACTTCGGGCAACTAAGGACTAGCGAGATCCTCTTATGTCACTACAAGCAGCTCCCGGCCTATTACGTACTAAAACCTGTAACTTATTCTTTTGAAATACGTCAGTTTACACTGGTAAATACTAATAACCGAAACATTTTGAAAATCTTTCGAAAATGGTTTAAGTGCACTTGGCACGTTTTATAAATAACTTGGGATAGTTCAAAATGACCTTGTTTACAGTTTTACATGTTTGTCAATACATATGGGTCCGATGCAAAAAGCGAATAACCTGATTAACCGACACACCACTAATACTCCACCAGTGGGATTTAATATTATTTTGCATTAGCATCTGACAGGTGTATGCCTACACCCCGCGCTTAAAGTCGTGGCCATTAGTAACTTAAATGAGCCGAGGATATCCGGACACGGTCGAGTTAACCCCCAATGTTTAAGTTATCAAACAAAACAGAATAAAACGGGTTATGAAGATTTAGTTAAGTCACAATCTGACAACATGATCCCATACCCAACCAAGCGGTATTATTATACCGTATCTCAAGCCCGTATAGGGAAAATAGGCTAAAAGTATTAACCTGAGCTAATTTTTCAATAAAGATAATAACTCAGCCGATAATCAAAAAGTAAGCTTAGATGACAATCTACCGAGAGGCTTTAGTCTGGAATGATGGTATTAATAACCAATTAGAATGCTAACGGGTCCTATCTATATCATAGACTCGGACCGGCTAGCTTAAAATGATATTTACGGTACTAAACGCTAGATTAAGCGATGACCGGAATAAATGTAGTTTAAACCCGACAAGTACTAAGACTTATTTAATATGGTAAACATATTACATTCTGGATTTTGCTATAAAAATGATAAGGTTAAACCCGTTTCGGTTAAACTCTGTAAACTAGTCACGTAGGCTTAACCGTATGCGTATAAGCGAAACTGGGTAACCGGATGAGTCGTATACAAGTTCCATACGCCATTATATTTAAAACATGTTGTAATATCAGTAGGATATCAACATGTATGCCCATTTTGGTTTTAAAATCAAGTTACGCCTTACGACTTGTAAAAGGAGCTTGCAAGTATACTGATGTCATGGTCATAAACATTCTGTATAAATGATTAATTTATGATGTTATATCAGTAGGATATCAAGTATATGTGTGGTTTATAGTTTTAGGACCAAACTATACCCCAAAAGGGCATTTTGGTCATTTTACACGTCACTTGACAACTTCTTTGGGAATATGATTTTAGATCATGTACCTACTATAAATATATATGAAATAAGTTTTGAAATCAGTAGGTATCAAGTCTTGATGCTCTAACATGGTTTTAAACCATACTATGCGCCGAAACGACAATTAAGTCGCTAAATGACGATTTAAATGGTATTTGAGTGAAACTGATGTTATGATCAGGTTTGTATGAATAAAATATGTTACATAATGTAATACATTAGCAGGTAATAGGTTTTGTTCATTAAAAATGATTAAAACCCATTCTATGTGCCATAAGGATAATATCGTCATTTAAGGACTTAATACATGTACTTGTGTATAAACTCAATTTACAATCTGAATTGATATCCCAAATAATCCTAATTAAGATATTACATCAGTAGGTAAAGAGTTTTGGCGTCAAAATTATGTTTAAACGCCAAAAGGACGATTTGGTCACTTTAAAGCATGAATTACGCTTATTAACCAAAAATCAGTTTATGATCAGAATGTTAACCTTAAAATAAGTTAAAAAACTTAACATATAAGTTTAAAAGTCATTTGTATGCTCATTTGTATTTAAAACCTTATATTTAAACAAAAGGGCTTTTTAGCAAAAATTGGCATATTAAACAGAAACTTGCGTATAAACTCGGATTACTATATGACCATGTAGTATGACTCCAGAGGGTTATACTATAACATAACATGGTCATAATGCAACATAGAATCAGTAACTAAAGTTGCTAATTCGGGTCAGAATCGAAAGTCAAAGCAGGAGTCAATCCTTGCGATTTCGGTTGCGAACCTACCTTAGACCTGGAGCTGACGGGCCGAACATGTTTACACATGTTCTAATAATTATTACCAAGTTATTAAAGTGATAAAACATATTTTACAATACCTACATTACTAGATATGAATGTATTTCAAAAATGACGCGTTGACTTTTTATGAATATAACTTTGACCCGTCAATTGGTCAAGCAAACGTGGTAATTAGGAAGTGCCCATTTAAGGGATTAACACCTATCTAATTACGATCACGTAGCCATGTTTGTACCGAAGAATGGTTGGGCCATAATGGTCTTCGCCAATGGTCAAAGTGTTTTTACGTAAACGCTTTGACTTTGGCTTAAAAGCCTACAAAAATGAAAGAACTTAGTTGGAACACTTACAAGTGATCCAAAGAAGACTAAGAAACTCAGAGGAAGTCCCCAGCAAGCTCAGGAATCTCCAAGTGAGCAATAGAGAGGAGAATGAAGAAATGAGCAAGTATAATGGTTGCAACAGGGTGCTATTTATACTTGGAGGAGAAGCATGAGGGCTTGCCAGGTGTTAGGGGCTGAGGTAGGAAGCTTAAAAGTGTTTTTGCACATGGCAATACCTGCCAAAAGGGTGGCAACTCGCGAAGATGTGGCAAACACAGTTGCTGCCAACTTAACTGTCTCTGGCAGTCCCTTAAGCCTTGCGGTCCGTAAGGACCTCTAGCGTCCACAGCTTTTAAAATGGTTACGGATCGTAAGGGTAGAGCCTTGCGGTCCGTAACCGCCTTCCAGAAGCAATGTTTTTGGATATTCACATTTAGTGTCCTGACTTTGAATAGTCATCATTCAGAGGTATAAACTAACATAACGACGCTTTTGGTCCCTCTCGTCCAACATGTGGCAAACGAGGATCAATGGGACACGTGTCGGAATTTTACAGGACGGGTTTTTACGAGGTGTTACACATTACAATCCTTACCTCCGAGTAGGCCTCGAATAACGGGTCAACTCGATTTGTTAAGACACAAACACGACAAGACACGAACCCAAAACACGTAAACACGAACACGAAATCTTATCGTGTCAGATTTTCGAGACACGAACCTGTTAATAAGCAGGTTACACGAATGACCTGTTAAGACACGAAAAAATTACCAACGTATCATACGACATGTTTAAGACACAAACATGACCAAATTGGGGAAGCTGTGAAGCGAATTGGGAATGGTGGTGTTTGTGAGAGAGATTTAAAAATTAGGGTTTGGATTGTGGAAAAAAAACCGCGTGTGTTTGTGTATAATTCATCCCAGGTCCCACGACTAATGACCCCATGTCCACACTCACATATAATTTTTTTTAATTTTTTTATTAACGGGTCTTAACAGGTTAACGGGTTTTAACCTGTTTAGACACGAACATGTTAAGTTCTTATCGTGTCGACCTGTTTTAGACACGAACCCTGTTAAGGTCAAACACAAAACATGATGACTTTGTGTAGATTCGTATCGTGTTATCGTGTTTGTGTCGTATTATCGTGTTCATGTCAAAATTGCCAGCACTACCTCTGAGGAAGACATGAAATGTCACACCCTCAATTTCCACTTGCGGAGTTTTGCCGCGAGGCGTGTGAACAAACCAGAATCTGAAACACTAGTACGTCGAACGACTCTATATGATTTGATAATACGTTTTCCAAAATCATTTGTTGTAGATTTTATATTGTCTAAATTAATTACCAATATTTAGCAGAGCATCAGTTTTTAAAATTGAGCGGAAGCATAAAATAAATAGTGAAGCGGGCGCCAACACAAACGCCAAAACAAATGAAAAACCCCAAAACAATATTGATAAATAAGACTCGATAAAAGATGTCTTGTTCAATGCATGTGCGTGCACCTAGAGCTCCTAGCGTCCTGAGAAACATGTAAAGAAACAAGTGTCAACATTAAAGATGAGTGAGTTCACAGGTTTTCATAAATTCGTTTGTTCGGTTATAGTTTGTTTTCTCCGTTATCCCTAACCCGGGATAACGTATTGGTTCCATTATTCCAACCCGGAATAATAAGTTGTTGCTTCCAATATTCCAAACCCGGAATATTAAGTTGTTGTTTCCAATATTCCAAACCCGGAATATTAAGTTGTGGTTTCCAATATTCCAAACCCGGAATATTAAGTTGTTGTTTCCATTATCCTCAACCCGGGATAATACAGTTGATTCGTAATTAAGTTCAATGTTAATATATATAGGTAGCTAGCCTAAAGTTATGTCACGTAAGTGTTCGCGATCGAAGCTGACTGTTGTGCCTCCGTTTTGCCAGGCCTATCACATGACCATGGCGAGGTTAGGCCGAATTATTCACCCGTTGACCATACCCGGTCGGCTAGCGCGACTAGCTCGGATGGGGCTTGTCGGGCCCAGTAGTACTACTTATAACTCCCCCGCTATTAAACCCAATACTAACGATCCGAGAGATTGACGAGGACTTAAGTGATAAAGCTGCTTAGTGACCATAACATTACATTAACATTAACTTAGTTACCGAGTAGTTATGTGACGTTAAATTCGTATAACGTAAAGAGATTGAGTTTGAGAGTGTATACATCCCCCTGTTGTTTAAAAACCGGATAAAGTTAGGGGCCGTGAACTCACCTTTATTTGCTCGGTTAGTGTAGCAAAGAAGTTATAAGAGATGGGACCGCTTGTTGCGTCCTAACAAACCAGTTAACTCCAAGTCAGTGTGTGAACACACCAACACAAATTCTACACGTAATTTACACACAAAGTGATACACACAAACAACATATCTAACGCTCAAACATGCATGCAAGTATCCTCATGTGATCCTAGTGATTAAAACAACTTATCATAAACATAAACCAATTCATGCCACAATTTGGTGCACACATTCACAAGTTATCAATTTCAGCTTAACACTCATAATTCAGCTGTTTTCTAGGATTTTTATACAATAGTTCCACCATCCTAAAAATTCCAATATTTTTACAGTAGGTGACATTTATACCATAGAAATTTATATAAAATTTCCAAGTCCTAATTCTTTACCAATTAACCATAAATACTAATATACTAGGCTGCAGTCAGATTTGTCGCCTTCTGACTGCAGTCCACGGAAGAATTTATTTAAAAATCACCGATCGTCCAATTAACAAAATTTCAGTTGGAGTTTCCCGGAAATTTCCATACCTAGTTGCTGTACAAAATTCATGACTCAACTCTCTACTGATTTTAAAATCCAACTTGATAAACAACCAACAAAATTTCAGAATTTTCACAGCTTTAGTTACTGAACTTATTTAGCCCTTTAAAAATATCAAACGACTTCAGAAAATTATGAATCCAGCGCCCTTAGATTCGTTATTCAAATCTCTACGTTCTAGACATCAGAAAATCCGTTTTTCGACAACTAATGACCGAGTTACAGCCAGATGAAGTCGGCTGTAACTATTATTCAGCAAACTGTTTTCAGCATATCATTATCGTGAACTCGTATAACCCGTCCGTATGATTAACCTAGGCGATCTTTAACCGGTTTCCTAGTCATAATCAATACTAATAACATATCCATGCAAACCCTAGTTCTTACTTCTAGTTTTTACAAACAACCATATTCGCAAACTTATGATTTCCGAAAACAATCATGCATATAAACAACAATCAACTCAGCCGATTACATTCAGCATATAACATCCGAAACAACTAATCACTTCATTCAAGCACATAAATCTGAACATGATCTCGTAATCAAAGATAACCCTAACCTTGAATAACTAGGTAAACAAGCCGGGACTTGGACAAGAAGTATCCGGCTGTTCCAGCAAAAATCACGACCGAGAGGATGGAAAGAACAAGCTGCTCGCGGCCGAGAGATGATGATGGCGATGACTGCTGCTGCTGCGACTGAGAGAAAAGAAAAGGCTGATCTCGCGACCGAGGAATGAGGCTAAGCTGTTTGTGATCGAGATGGAGTGTATCAAGACTGAACTGGCGATCGAGGGAACAAGTAAAGGGCTGTTTGCGGTTGAATGGACTGAACGAGGGCTGATCAGATTGGGATGAAGGCTGCTCGCGATTGGAAGGTGTGAGAGTAAGGCTGCCGACGGCAGTTTTTCTTGTTAGGGTTTTGTGTTGTGAAGGGATATGCATGAGTGTTAGTATATATAAGAGATCGGTGACAACATGGTTATGGTTTTGGGTTTGAACTTGTGGCCGGAAACTTGGATTGATTCGGTTTGGGTTTGGGCTTGATCTCGCGGCCAAGGGCTTGGGTTGGTTTGGTTTGGTTTGGTTTTGAACAAAGTAAGTTTGCGGTCTTGGGCTTGATATCGACCGAGAATGATTTGGGTTGTTCGCAAAGGGTTTGCGGTTTAAGGTTTGGGTTGCACACGGCCGAGAATAGTTTGAGTCCAAAACTTGGTTAATTCCTAGAGTCACAAAGAATCAAAGTTGGTTCGTGTCGCGGTTCGGTTCGTGTACATATCTACCATAATTATTTTATAACTAAGACAATCCCACAAACACACATCACGTATTCATTAACTTGTACACGTTTAATACTTAGCATATACTTTATTCGACAAGTGTCGCGTTTAAGTTATCCGAAAAACCCGGGATATCACATTATCCCCATGTTGAAAGAATTTTCATCCCGAAAATTGAGTAAACGCGGTTTAGCATGTAGCGTACATGTTTAGAGTGCCACGCACAAAGAGTTAGTTCGTTTACAAGAAGTTCCCAAGTGCCATACACAAAGATTTCCAAGTGTCATGTACTAGAATTTAGTCAACAATAGTACACGAAAGTATGAGAAATTTCCAGGTTGTCACATCATCCCCATGTTGAAAGAATTTTCGTCCCGAAAATTTAGTTACTGGTATCGTTAGTTTGCTGCTCAGTTGCGAAGAGGTGTGGATATTTGCTTTTCATTTGATCCTCTCTTTCCTACGTGAACTCCGGTCCACGCTTAGAGTCCCAACGAACCTTAACGATCGGAATTTTGCTGTGCCTTCGAGTCTTGATCTCACGATCCATGATCTCGATAGGCTGTTCCACAAAGTGCAGTTGTTCATCCACTTGGATCTCATCCACTGGAATGACTAGAGTTTCATCTGATAGACACTTCTTCAGATTTGACACGTGAAATACGTTGTGAACTCCACTGAGTTCGGCAGGAAGGTCTAATTGATAAGCTACAGGTCCGATACGTTTCAAGATTACAAACGGGCCTACGTACCGTGGGTTAAGTTTGCCCCGTTTTCCAAAACGGATTACACCCTTCCAGGGTGACACCTTTAGTAGGACGCGGTCGCCTACTTGAAATTCGAGCGGTTTGCGTCGTTGATCAGCGTAGCTTTTCTGTCGATCTCGTGCCGCCGCCATGCGGTTTCTGATTTGTACAATCTTTTCAGTGGCCTCAAGTATTAACTCAGGGCCTGTGAGTTGACTGTCACCGACTTCTGCCCAGCAGACCGGTGATCTACATTTACGACCGTATAATGCCTCAAACGGTGCTGCCGAAATACTCGTATGATAACTGTTGTTATATGAGAATTCTACTAGAGGCAGGTGGATTTCCCAACTATTTCCGAAGTCCACTACGCATGCCCTAAGCATGTCTTCCAAGGTTTGTATGGTCCTTTCACTTTGACCATCAGTCTGAGGGTGATAGGCTGTGCTCATATCTAAGCGTGTTCCCAACGCTTTCTAGAGTGACTGCCAGAAGTTCGACGTGAAGCGAGCATCTCTGTCTGAGATGATGGATGTTGGCACTCCGTGCCGAGAAACTACTTCCTTAATGTAGATGCGAGTCAACTTCTCCATCTTATCTGTTTCTTTAATAGCTAGGAAGTGTGCGGACTTAGTTAAACGATCCACGATCACCCAGATGGTATCGCAACCACCCAAGGTTCGCGGGAGTTTAGTGATGAAATCCATTGAGATCTGATCCCATTTCCACACTGGGATCTCAGGTTGTTGAAGTAGCCCCGATGGCTTTTGATACTCCACCTTGACTTTTGCACAAGTCAAACATTTACTCACGTAGGTGGCTATATCGGCTTTCATGTTGGGTCACCAATACGCAGCTTTAAGGTCTTGATACATCCTATCCGAACCCGGATGGACAGAGTATCGGGATTTGTGGGCTTCATCCATGACTAGCTCTCTGAGATTTCCGTAGAGAGGTACCCATATGCGATTCATAAAATACCGGGCTCCATTGGGCTTTACTTCCCAATCGCGTTCCATTTTTCCCACCGATTCTGCTTTGATGTTTTCCTCCTTAACTGCTTCTAACTGGGCGTCGTGTATTTGTTCGGGTAGCCCCGAATGAATAGTGAGTTGTAATGCTCGTACACGACGAGGTTTCAAGTGTTCCTTCCTACTGAGGGCATCAGCTACCACGTTAGCTTTACCCGGGTGGTACCGAATGGCACACTCATAATCGTTCAAGAGTTCGACCCAGCGACGCTGTCGCATGTTCAACTCCTTCTGATCAAAGATGTGTTGGAGGCTCTTGTGGTCCGTAAAGATTGTGCACTTCGTTCCATAGAGGTAGTGTCTCCAAATCTTAAGTGCAAACACTACTGCTCCCAATTCCAGGTCATGCGTCGTGTAGTTTTTCTCGTGAACTTTCAGTTGTCGCGACGCATACGCGATGACCTTATCGCGTTGCATGAGTACGCATCCCAATCCCTGAATGGAAGCATCACAATATACTACAAAGTCATCTGTCCCTTCCGGCAAGGACAGAATAGGTGCACTGCAAAGTTTCTGCTTCAGCAATTGAAATGTTGCTTCTTGCTTTTCACCCCAAGCATACTTGATGCCTTTCTGGGTGAGGGTAGTAAGCGGTTGTGCGATCTTTGAAAACCCTTCGATGAAACGTCTGTAGTAACCAGCCAATCCCAAAAATTGGCGGATCTCCGTCGGTGTCTTAGGTGCTTCCCAGTTTTTGATGGCTTCAATCTTGGCAGGGTCTACGTGGATACCCATTTCATTCACGATATGCCCGAGAAACTGATCTTCTCGAATAGAGAAATCACACTTCGAAAGCTTGGCATATAGCTTTTCCTGTTGGAGTAATCCCAACAGTAATCGTAGATGTTCCGCATGCTCTTCTTCACTTTTGGAGTAGATGAGTATGTCATCGATGAACACAATGATAAACTTGTCGAGGTATGGTTTACACACGCGGTTCATGAGGTCCATGAACACCACGGGTGCGTTGGTGAGACCGAAGGGCATGACCAAGAACTCATAATGGCCATACCGAGTACGAAATGCCGTCTTAGCGATATCCTCCTCCCTGACGCGTAGCTGGTGGTAACCGGACCGTAAATCAATCTTAGAGTAGTAACTTGACCCTTGAAGTTGGTCGAAGAGATCGTCGATGCGAGGTAACGGGTATCGGTTCTTGACTGTAACCTTGTTGAGTTCCCTGTAGTCGATGCACATGCGGAAAGTCCCGTCCTTCTTCTTGACGAAAAGGACTAGAGCTCCCCATGGCGAAACACTTGGTCGAATAAATCCTTTTTCTAATAGCTCCCGAAGTTGGGTAGATAGCTCCTGCAGCTCGGCTGGAGCTAGGCGGTATGGAGCCTTGGCGATAGGGGTTGCATTGCTGGCCAATTCGATTTCAAACTCCAATTGTCGATGTGGTGGAAGACCAGGTAGTTCTTCTGGGAATACATCGGAAAAATCACGGACGACAGGGATATCTTCTATACGTTTCTCGTCCTTATGGTTATTAGTGCGAGTAAAGCGAAGGAATTCTTTTTCCGAAGATACTTCTGCGCTTGCATGTATGAGATGATGTTGGTGACGGCGCTTGCCTTATCGCCTTGTACCGTCAGGATTTCGTCGTTAGAGAGCGGAATACGGATAGATTTTTCGAAGCAGAGAACTTCAGCCCGGACGTCGGATAGCCAGTCCATTCCGACTACCACGTCAAAACTACCCAGGGTAGTTGTCATCAGATCAATGGTAAAAGTGTGGCCCGCAAGTTTGAGTTGACAGTCGGACACTACTTGGGTCACATCTACAGATTTACCATCGGCTAATTCTATAACATAAGGGGTCTCTAATGGTTTAAGCGTGAGATTTAGGTTCTTCCTAAAAGACTCAGATATAAAGCTCCTATCCGCACCCGTATCAAAAAGCACAGAAGCAAAATGTTCATTAAGGGGAAACTTACCGGTGACCACGTTCGTGTCGTTTCTGACCTCTCCGCGGCCCAATGTAAATGCACGACCTTTGGCACCTCCTGTGCCACCGTTCCCATTATTGTTGTTGTTGTTATTGTTGTTGTGGTTATTGTGGTTGTGGTTGTTTCCACCATTATTGTTGTTGTTACGCAACTGTGGGCAGTCTCTTCTGAAATGAGCAGTGCTACCACACTGATAGCATCCCCGGTTTATACCCTGCTGCTGACCCTGGGGCTGATTTTGATTTTGTCGGGACATGATTTCCCCACGACAATCCTTTGCCGCATGTCCCACCTTGCCACATCTTTGGCAGCGATTTCCGGCACAAGGACCGTTATGGTGGAGATTACAGCGGTTGCACTGTGGCTTTCGACCTGCATAGCCGCTTGCGTTCGGTTGTTGTTGTTGTTGTTGGCGGGTTGATTTTGGTGACCCCGGTGGCTGTTGTAATGATTGAACCGTTTCTGGTTCCCTTGCTGCGGATGAGATGACGAAGACTGTCGAATAGTGGAGTCTTCAAACTTTCTTTTGTTATCCGGGGCAACTTCAGTTGTACCCCGTGCTGGCAGCTTCTTCTGTTCCACCGCCTTATCGGTGAGTTTGTGAGCCAATCGGATTGCTTGATGTTCAGTTACAGGGTTACTAGCCATTACCATACCCTGAATCTCCGGAACCAGACCCCCAAGATAGAACTCGAGTCTTTTCTCCACAGTGTTGGTCAAATCGGGACACAGAAATACCAAGTCATGATGTTTTGCGGTGTAAGCTTCAATTTCAGGTCCCACCATCTTGTGGTTCCATAAGGCTTGCTCTAACTGTTGTACTCTGTCTCGCGGACAGTACTCCTCTTTGATTAGGGCCTTGAACTCGGCCCATGCCATTGCATTCGCAGCTATAAGTCCACGTGTTTGGACTTGGGCATTCCACCATGTCAGTGCCCCATCTTCCAGTGTTGAGGCTGCGTATTTGACCTTGTTGGCCTCTAGGCAGTTGCACATTTCAAAAACGGATTCAGATTTTTCGATCCAGCGGACCAGTCCAATGGGTCCTTCCGCCCCCGAGAATTTGCTTGGTTTTGCGTCGAGGAACATCTTGTAGAGGTTAAGACCCCTCCTGCTGCTGGTGGATTTTGAACACCTGACAGAGCAGCATTCACGTGTTCTTGGATCATTGCGGCTAATTCTTAAGGCGTCATGTTGAGATTTCCGCGACGTCCAGTTGCCATTTTAGATCTAAGTAGAAAATAAATAGACTGAAGGAAAGTAAATAAAATAAGCGAGACGCGTCAGTCTTCTACGTCTCCATCCCCCAAATTACTATCGTTGCCGTCATCCTCCGCGGCGTTTCCAGCTTCCACAGCTGGGTCCTCCTCCGGATCCTCCTCTGGATCCTCTTCCGGATCCTCTTCTACCGGCACTGGAGGGGCCGGTGCTGGTGCAAGTGCTTGATTTTGCAGTTCCTGAATGTTCCAACTATTTTCCAGGACTCTGTCCTCAAGCCAGTCGGCTCTTATCTGCTCAGCACGCAGATCTCTGGCTATGGTGTTACGAGCTATCTTACTCGTATGATGCTCTTCCTCGAGCGAGTCGGTTTTACCAGTCAGTTGGCGGATCATCCATCCTTGTGCTAGGATGGTTTCCTGCATTCTTTCTATCTGTGCTTGTTGTGTATGCACCAGGATTCTAAGTATGTCAATTCCTATTTCTACAGGGTTAACCAGTTCAACCGGTACAGCAATGGTTGGGCGTAACAACGACTCCTCCCCCAGAGCGAGCCTTTTCCTTGCAGCTGAGCGCGTTTCCACGCCATAAGATGGTAAGGGTTCCACCATAGGTGCCTTTCCTGGCGCCCTTGGTTGCGTAAGTTTGTCGGAGGATGATGAGGATGAGGATGATGACATTGCCTTTAGGTTGTGTAGTTAGTTACGAGTTGCATTCATTTCAATTATGCAGTCATATTTCACACAACATAGTTGTGGTACATAACATAACAAGATATAACAGTTCGGTGCCAAACTAAGTCTAGTGTCGTGAATTCAGCTATAGTTTAGGTCTACTTCTAATGCAAACCTGGTTCTCTATAGCTAGTGGCTCTGATACCAATCTGTCACACCCTCAATTTCCACTTGCGGAGTTTTACCGCGAGGCGTGTGAACAAACCAGAATCTGAAACACTAGTACGTCGAACGACTCTATATGATTTGATAATACGTTTTCCAAAATCATTTGTTGTAGATTTTATATTGTCTAAATTAATTACCAATATTTAGCAGAGCATCAGTTTTTAAAGTTGAGCGGAAGCATAAAATAAATAGTGAAGCGGGCGCCAACACAAACGCCAAAACAAATGAAAAACCCCAAAAACAATATTGATAAATAAGACTCGATAAAAGATGTCTTGTTCAATGCATGTGCGTGCACCTAGAGCTCCTAGCGTCCTGAGAAACATGTAAAGAAACAAGTGTCAACATTAAAGATGAGTGAGTTCACAGGTTTTCATAAATTCGTTTGTTCGGTTATAGTTTGTTTTCTCCGTTATCCCTAACCCGGGATAATGTATTAGTTCCATTATTCCAACCCGGAATAATAAGTTGTTGCTTCCAATATTCCAAACCCGGAATATTAAGTTGTTGTTTCCAATATTCCAAACCCGGAATATTAAGTTGTGGTTTCCAATATTCCAAACCCGGAATATTAAGTTGTTGTTTCCATTATCCTCAACCCGAGATAATACAGTTGATTCGTAATTAAGTTCAATGTTAATATATATAGGTAGCTAGCCTAAAGTTATGTCACGTAAGTGTTCGCGATCGAAGCTGACTGTTGTGCCTCCGTTTTGCCAGGCCTATCACATGACCATGGCGAGGTTAGGCCGAATTATTCACCCGTTGACCATACCCGGTCGGCTAGCGCGACTAGCTCGGATGGGGCTTGTCGGGCCCAGTAGTACTACTTATAACTCCCCCGCTATTAAACCCAATACTAACGATCCGAGAGATTGACGAGGACTTAAGTGATAAAGCTGCTTAGTGACCATAACATTACATTAACATTAACTTAGTTACCGAGTAGTTATGTGACGTTAAATTCGTATAACGTAAAGAGATTGAGTTTGAGAGTGTATACATGTTTCTCCCCCTGTTGTTTAAAAACCGGATAAAGTTAGGGGTCGTGAACTCACCTTTATTTGCTCGGTTAGTGTAGCAAAGAAGTTATAAGAGATGGGACCGCTTGTTGCGTCCTAACAAACCAATTAATTCCAAGTCAGTGTGTGAACACACCAACACAAATTCTACACGTAATTTACACACAAAGTGATACACACAAACAACATATCTAACGCTCAAACATGCATGCAAGTATCCTCATGTGATCCTAGTGATTAAAACAACTTATCATAAACATAAACCAATTCATGCCACAATTTGATGCACACATTCACAAGTTATCAATTTCAGCTTAACACTCATAATTCAGCTGTTTTCTAGGATTTTTATACAATAGTTCCACCATCCTAAAAATTCCAATATTTTTACAGTAGGTGAAATTTATACCATAGAAATTTATATAAAATTTCCAAGTCCTAATTCTTTACCAATTAACCATAAATACTAATATACTAGGCTGCAGTCAGATTTGTCGCCTTCTGACTGCAGTCCACGGAAGAATTTATTTAAAAATCACCGATCGTCCAATTAACAAAATTTCAGTTGGAGTTGCCCGGAAATTTCCATACCTAGTTGCTGTACAAAATTCATGACTCAACTCTCTACTGATTTTAAAATCCAACTTGATAAACAACCAACAAAATTTCAGAATTTTCACAGCTTTAGTTACTGAACTTATTTGGCCCTTTAAAAATATCAAACGACTTCAGAAAATTATGAATCCAGCGCCCTTAGATTCGTTATTCAAATCTCTACGTTCTAGACATCAGAAAATCCGTTTTTTCGACAACTAATGACCGAGTTACAGCCAGATGAAGTCGGCTGTAACTATTATTCAGCAAACTGTTTTCAGCATATCATTATCGTGAACTCGTATAACCCGTCCGTATGATTAACCTAGGCGATCTTTAACCGGTTTCCTAGTCATAATCAATACTAATAACATATCCATGCAAACCCTAGTTCTTACTTCTAGTTTTTTACAAACAACCATATTCGCAAACTTATGATTTCCGAAAACAATCATGCATATAAACAACAATCAACTCAGCCGATTACATTCAGCATATAACATCCGAAACAACTAATCACTTCATTCAAGCACATAAATCTGAACATGATCTCGTAATCAAAGATAACCCTAACCTTGAATAACTAGGTAAACAAGCCGGGACTTGGACAAGAAGTATCCGGCTGTTCCAGCAAAAATCGCGACCGAGAGGATGGAAAGAACAAGCTGCTCGCGGCCGAGAGATGATGATGGCGATGACTGCTGCTGCTACGACCGAGAGAAAAGAAAAGGCTGATCTCGCGACCGAGGAATGAGGCTAAGCTGTTTGTGATCGAGATGGAGTGTATCAAGACTGAACTGGCGATCGAGGGAACAAGTAAAGGGCTGTTTGCGGTTGAATGGACTGAACGAGGCTGATCAGATTGGGATGAAGGCTGCTCGCGATCGGAAGGTGTGAGAGTAAGGCTGCCGACGGCAGTTTTTCTTGTTAGGGTTTTGTGTTGTGAAGGGATATGCATGAGTGTTAGTATATATAAGAGATCGGTGACAACATGGTTACGGTTTTGGGTTTGAACTTGTGGCCGAGAAACTTGGATTGATTCGGTTTGGGTTTGGGCTTGATCTCGCGGCCAAGGGCTTGGGTTGGTTTGGTTTGGTTTGGTTTTGAACAAAGTAAGTTTGCGGTCTTGGGCTTGATATCGACCGAGAATGATTTGAGTTGTTCGCAAAGGGTTTGCGGTTTAAGGTTTGGGTTGCACACGGCCGAGAATAGTTTGAGTCCTAAACTTGGTTAATTCCTAGAGTCACAAAGAATCAAAGTTGGTTCGTGTCGCGGTTCGGTTCGTGTACATATCTACCATAATTAGTTTATAACTAAGACAATCCCACAAACACACATCACGTATTCATTAACTTGTACACGTTTAATACTTAGCATATACTTTATTCGACAAGTGTTGCGTTTAAGTTATCCGAAAAACCCGGGATATCACATGAAACAAAGATATGAACTAGGTAAATAGAAATGGAAAAACTATGTTTCCAATACCTCAAAATAATAAGCATTATGTTGCTTTTTGTGCATTTTTTTAAATTAAACACTTTTTTATTTAACCGGTTTAAATTGCGCTCTCAACAATAATAAGTTATCATGCAAATTCCAAGACACTAGCAAGTATGGGCATCCTAAAAAGTTAAACCGATATCGACCGAATTCATGTATGTTTAGCACGACTAATCCCACTAGTTTATAATTTAGGAAAATTGTATGTATATGTATATGTATCTAAATTCAAAATATGCCTTGAAATGAATAAAGAGACATTGTAAACCCCAAATTTAGGTAGCCAATCACAAAATAAAAGAATCAAATATTGTTATAAAATAACATATAAAAAATCAGCAACCATATATAGGTCCCTCTTGAGAGACTATTCAAAACGACAATCGCTTCACATAATATGACGCAAAATGATAAGATCCATTATCTTGAGACAAGTCCAAACTTCTTGTTTGGTTTTTGCAATTACAGCTGCGTAATCGGATATATCTAACAAGTGGGAAGTGCACTATTTAACAAGAAACGGAAACTTTTGTCTTTAAAACTAATAATAAAAGTAATTAAAGAAAGAATTTATATATAAAAAAATTATGGTGGGTGGTATATGTTACATCACAAGAATGTGACAATGTTCAGCCGCCATGCATGCAAAATGTGAACCAAATCTCATAATATATTGTAATGTAAGAAGTATTTTGATTGTATTGTAATATCACTAAGGGAAGTATAATTGGTATTGGAGTAGAAGTGAAGATTTGTGTGTGAGGCTATAGGTCTCTTGAATCTGATTCCAATCGGATTTTACAGTAGCAGGGTCTTTGGGCGACGGGTTTTCCACAGAACTAGAGCAGGTGGGCTTGAGCTACCCAGCGTTGTCTACGATCACATGTGTAAAGGATTGTCTTTTTTCATTGGGTTATCCTAAGTAGCCGGACATTTATTTATGTTGGTTGTTCAAAAATAACTAAGGGAAGTTTAAGGCGAGCCAAGCACCATAATTCTTTTATTAAAGCTAAATACATTCATGCATAAACATATATACATATACCATCACACATATATACACATACATGCATAACTACATGCATAACACACACAAATAAATTAGACATGGTATAATACGTAAGAAAAAGATTAAATACAAATACCTTTAACGTACAAAAAGTACTAACTGAAGGTTTTGTATAAACAAACACACACAATCCTTACAAAGTTAAGTGGTTGATGCTCCGAGTCCTGCATTGGATCATTACAAAAGTTAGGCGTTTGAATGTTATTAAAATATTATACAAGAACACAAATTAAAACAATCATAAATCCACAAAGAACACTCATAAATATACTTGATCCATGCATTCACCATCAAGACTCTGATGCTGCAGTTGTGTATTTGGACTTATTGACTGTTGAATAACTGATCCAGAATACCCAACCCAAGAGACTGGGCTGGCAGATGGATTAGCAACATATCTTGACCGCATCATGTTCCACTTCATCATGTTCATGCTTATATCTCTGCATTTAAACAAAACCAATCTGCAATAACACATCATTGAGATTCCAAATTACGAAAGTAGAACCGTAGGTTTCACCTTTTCGAGATTAAGGTAGAAGAAAAGAGGCTTTTTGCTATTGAAGACTTGAATTTGAGCACATCATTGAGATTCCACGACGAGAAGAGCTCCGACCGGAGATTCATTGCCGTCGACCGACGAATCGCTGACGTCATCGTAGTCTAAAGCTCACCAAAGCGTAAGCAGATTCTCATGGCGGATTCCAGCTGAATTTGAACCAGTAACAGTTCCTACACCGAGACGGAAGTTCGTTAACACTGTTAGAGGTTCCGATTTTTCGGAAATTAGTCTCGATGATCTGGCAATCGAATTTTTCTCTGGTAACGATAACGGTTATGAGTTGGATATTGAGACTAAGTAGTGTAAGCTGTTCGATCTTAGATTGAGCGATGTTTTTAGGGTTTCTGGATATGAGAGATTTTTGAGGGTTTCTGGATTCCACTCCATGGTGTGAGATATGGTGGCGGAGATTAGAGGTGTGTGGATTGGGTGAGTGATCGGTGGTGGCACTAGGGTTTAAGTTGGAAGAGCGCACCAGTAGATTGAGAATGCAGAGAGAGAGGAATTGGAATGTGAATTTGAATTGTGAGGGATAAATCAATATGAGCCCATCTAATATATTTTGAAATTCAAATTCAAATTTATGTATTATAAATTCTTAATTCTTAATTCTTAATTTATTTATGTATTATATGATGTAATAATGATCTAATAAATGTGAGTTGGCATGTGTCGACATTGACACGTAAAAATTTCTTATGTCATGCTCTTCTTTCCTTTTATATATAGTTAGATATAGAGTATAGATATAGATATGCAAGTCTTTGTGAATAAAATTTAACACCTTTAATTTGAATATATGCAAGCTTTTGTGAATAAAATTTAATTTCATACGATGAGAGTGGCAACTCTGATTCTTTCGTTAAAAAACCCACATATTTATAAAAAATGATAAAGAATCATGAGTTTTACTTTGAACACTCTTAGTGAACTAAAACAAATCTGATTAAAAAGTACACGTGAAATTTAATTAATAATTTTATAGGTTTAGTTGTTGTATCAATTATGTCGATCCGTTACGTAATTCTCAAAACAAAATTTGGTTCCGATTAGAAGGATAACTTTATAATCTTTTTTGTTATATCAAATGTGCTTTAGATTATTCTTAAAACAAAATTTGATTCCGATTTAAAGGATAAGTTTGATACACCAGAAAAAACTTATTCTCAAAACAAAATTAGATTCTGATTTAAAGGATAATTTTGATACAACATAAAAACTAAAATGGTGTTCTTTTAACAGAATAAAATGGATTCTAGATAGAATTGAAACAAAATTAGATTCTAATTTAAAGGATAATTTTGATGCAACATAAAAACTAAAATGGTGTTCGTTTTACAGAATAAAATGGATTCTAGATAGAATTGAAACGTCTTCTTATGTTGTTCGTTTCAATAAAGAATTGAATCTAACTCCTTGAAATTATAATAATCAAACACATTATTTCAAAGTAGTTATGTCATTTTACATATTTTACATTCCAATTTCATTAATAATTATACAAACCATACACATTATAGGATTTCAAATGAATTCTTACAATTCCAATTCAAGTTACATTTTCAATTTCAATTTCATTACATTCCACGAAACGTATATTACTTAAGAGTTTACTGATGTTACTTATATTTTTGAACAAAAATTTGTAAAGAAGTTAAAATTTAATCTCTTAGACCATGTGTAGTGGAAGAAGAAGATAATGTCTCCACTCTTGGGCGTTTTACGTCATGTGGCGGTTCAGTCAGCAAAGAGGCATTATAGGGCATTATCTTAAAACGGGTGTACTGGTATAATGCCCCATAATGCTCATTCCATTATTAACCAATTATTAATTTTTATTTAAATTAAAATAAATAATCAATGGTCCTCATTTCTCATTGGTCAAGTTTACAAATGAAAAGGTGTTTTATAGAACACGTCAAAAAAAACAAAAAAACAACGCCCACCGTAGTGGTTCGGGGCGTTTTCGGAGCGCAATTCACTCCCAAATACTGCCCCACTGGGTAGTCTTAGTGGATTTGGGCAATTTAAAAGAAGCTAAAACCTTATTTATGTGCTTAATGGGCAACCCATTCTTTGAGTTCAATATATAAAAAAGGCTTAAAAGAAGCTAAAAACTTATTTTTGTGCTTAATGGGCAACCCATTCTTTGAGTTCAGGGCCATGTATAAAAAAGGCTTTAAAGAAGCTAAAAACTTATTTATGTGCTTAATGGGCAACCCATTCTTTGAGTTCAGGCCCATATATAAAAAAGGCTTTATAGGAATAAGGAAGGAGTCAAGGAACCAAACAACTAGTTGTAAAAGCGAAGAAAATTAAAAATACTAGAATTCGCCCATCGCATGTTGCAGCGGAGAATCCGTGTACGAATCAAACAATAAGGATAAGCTTTTTAAGCTACTATATTACATTACAATATATATTCAAAACCAACTTGTTGTAATGAATAATAACCGGTTTTGAAACATCAATTTAGATAACGTAAAGGTAAATTTACAAATTTTCTTGGTAGGTACCGGATTAGTATGTTTTCTAAAAAAGAAAATTATAACACGAATTAGTTGTAAAAAAATAGCGACCAAAGTTATAATAGAAAAATGAAAATATTGGGTTAAAGGCCTTTATTACTTAAAATGTAAGGGAATAATTTGAAACGTAACTTAAAAAAATATTGTTGCATCGTATGTAAAACGGTTTAAAAGGGGTAATAATAACTTTATTGGAGTTTAGGACGTTTAATAAATTTATCAAAATTCTAGGGGTAAAATGTAAGTTGTTTAAGAAAAAAACTAACAAAAGTTGAGGTGGCCAAAATGATAAAAACCAAAACCTTGGTAGTTTACACATAAAAAGAAAAAAAGAATTCTTGTAAGATGGTTATAAATACCACTCAAAGAGAAATAAATTACATAAATGTCATAAAGAATAAAAAGGTTAAATATGTGAGTAGATGACATTCTTGTAATTAAAAGAAAAATGATGGAGATAGTAGGTACTGTAGCTAGTGATATTTAATATATAGTATAATTTTGGGAGATTCAAGTAATCAGATGTACCCTAAAAATTTTATTTGTCCAAAAATGGAACTAGAATACAGAAAAATTTGAAATTAAAATTTATAAAAGAAAATTAAAATTTTGAAGAAACTCGAATGATTAAGAAATTGTAACTTTTGATGAATTTTATTAACAAAATAATTAGGTTTGGTTTGTCAATTGTTAAAATAGTTGAATATGGTGGTGGGAACGATGAGGGTGGCATTAGCGATGGTGAGGGAGTAAGAGATTCGAGTTCATTTGTGATTTTCATCACTATTGTGAAGGAATGTTAATTTCTTTAATTGAAAAAAAAAAATCATTTCAATTTTATTTCTCTTCCATTATAATTCTAATTTGAACAACTCATGCAAACTAAACATGTAAGAAATATGGATTGAAATTGAAATTTCATTTAATTTAAGCGAAACAACCACCCTAATCCGTGAATAACAAAGATGAAAAAGTATAAAGAACACAGAGAAAATTTATATTCAGAACACATGTAACTACATTGATAATGATATACAAGTATATCAGGTCAAATACGTAATAATACGTAACTGAACAAGTAATACTTATGATCACCTTATTTGTATTGTAAATGTCATAATGGAGAAGTTTTTTTCTTTTTTTGGTAAATGAGTTTTTTTCCTGGCAAAAATATTTATCCAAAAGACATGTTAAAGGGTGGGTCTAAGGGGTATACCCCCGAGACCTCAAAACAGACTTTGCGAACCTCATAAGGAGAAAACTATATCCAACCTACTAAGGATACTGTACATGTGGGCCGTAGAAGGAAAAATATACTAATCTACCAAAGCATTAAACAACACAGCCTCATAAAAGACCAAAACAACGGCCAGCTAGAAAATCCAAATTTAAAGGGCCTTCAAATAAACTCCACAAACCCAACTAAGTGGGCCTTCAAATAAACTCCACAAACCCAACTAAGTGGGCCTTCAAATAAAGAAACAGATATTTGGGCCTTGAGACCCAAAAACCAACACAATGAATCCAGCAGCAAGGAAACATGGGCTCACAATTTAAAAAAAAAAGAAAAACCACCAAAGAAATTAACCCTTTAATACCGGCCCGGTGATGATTAAACAAGCAAACCCTTGACCTGTTGGTTTAAGAGCATTCACATCCACTACACCATGTTTTCACATAAAATTACACTAAAAAAACACTACATTTTCTCTCTCCTTTCCAATTAATTAATATATTTTTATACCGTTATCATTACTTGTTATCTCTCCTCTACTCACAACTACTTTCAAAATATATTAAAAAATTAGAAAGAGTGAAAACTGTCTCCTAAATATACAGATAAACAGTAACATTTTCTCTCTCCTCCACTCACAACCACTTTTTATGCTCTTTGTATTAGATGAAAAGACTTGCACAAACCATCTTATATCATTGTCAGTTGCACCCATAAAACCATAGCCACATAAGCGGATTATTCTCACCATTATACACCATAAAGATTTACGTATTCTTGTATGAAATCTTAAACTGAAATTTGAAAGATTTGGTGGCGTTTTGATAGGGAGATGAAGATTCTAACTTCTTTGGTTTTAGTTCATTTACAACTTTAAACAAATAATGAATTCCTTTACTAACCAAAATTTGAAAGAATTAATTTAATCCTATTATTTTTCATTCCCCATGTTTATTAATACTTGAATTCATTTTCATTGTTCTGACAAAGCTAGGAGTAGAATTCATAAATAATGCTGTTTCATTGAACCCCAACAAATCAAACACGCCTAAAAACACCAAAACAGAAGGTTATAAATAATGGTGAAATCGAATTACATCTTTATATTCCGTAAAACAAAAGTTGTATGGTTAGAAAGGGTTCGGGTCATAATGGGACACTTTAAAAAAATTAATTTTCTAAAAACTGGAAACCCTTTACGATATTCTAAAATTTAAACCCGAATCCGTTTTGACCCAAACATTGATGATATTATTACAAACAAAAATATGAATGATGTTATAAAGATTCCTGCTTTGGGACAATCTTCATTAATGCATTCACATCAGATGAACCATGCAAGGATGATAATGTTATTCAAATCCTAGTTTTAACTCTCCACATTGACTATGTAGTGGATATACTAATTCAATATCAAAGTCAACATCATCAACCACTTTAACTACAAAAAGTCAAAAACTAATTCCATTTCAAACCAACTAATAGCCATATCAGTATCCATTTTAACATCCAAAACAAGTGATGCTTGTCACCAAAAATACTGAGCACCTTCAGCACCCCACTGAAACAATAATACAAACTCATTCGTGAACTAAGTCGAGATTTGGGTGAATAAACAGGTCTATCATATGATGATACCTTGGTCTTTAAACAAGTCCACAACCATTACTTTTACACTTTTTATATTGCCATCCTTAACACACGCTTCACCAAGAAAAACATCTGTCAGCACCGTCTTCGAATTCAACGAATGCTTCAATAGTTCCAGGCCCTACATCATTGGAAAACCATTCAAATACTCGTGTAAGTTATGAGCAATTTCTAACACGCTATCCATACAAAAATAATCTTTAAAAGAAAGTAACTTGTCGATTTGCCCTTAATGTTTCTGACCCATCTACTTATAATATTGAAGATTTGAAGCTATAAACAGAAGTGACAAGTCAAATGGATCGGATACAAGCTGGATACATTTACAGGTTGCAGGGTCAAGTCTTATTTTAAAAATGAATAAAACCCCTTGTCAATAAGTCCCTATATTGGCCAGTTCCTTTTGCTTTATCTTAGAAGGTTCGTAGGGGTCGTTTGGTTCCCAGAATTCCTCAGAATTGGATTGGAATATAACTAAATTCCATTTAGAAACCTGGTTCGTTGGAAAATCAAGGGATTATAAGATTCTTTCACTGATTGGATGGATATTTAACATTCCAATTGAAGGTGCACACATTACCAAAATACCATTTTATATAAACATTCATCTCTGTATTAAACATCTACAGAAATCAAACATCCTAAACTTGCAACACCATTAATTAATATTACCTATCCATAACATGTGATTTTATTTCCAATATACACAACACGATAAATCCGATATCTAATACCTTCGATCCAAATCAGGCGAAAAACACAATGCCTGCTCGATCCATCATTAACAACATAAGAAATAAAATATCCATAGAAAATAATATTACCAACCAAACATCTTTACGGTTTTAACAGAATTAATTCCAATCTTCAAAACATTATGTGAACCAAACGACCCCTTAGCCTATTTGAAAGCATTCGTTGTTATCATGTAACCATGCAATTCTACTCGAATACAATCAAGTAATTTCTAGCTTCCTTCTTTTATCAATTTCTACAGTGATTAATTATTAAAGCAGTTTCAACTTTCAACCCTAATTGTCATCAAAACAACACATAAAGCAAACAACAGGAGGACCCGACAAACTACCTCATCGATGCCGATACAAACAACCCTCTCCTCCAAATCACCCAACTCCTTAATATTAAACTTACCAATGTTAGACACTGGCTGCAGACATCACACACAACACACACCAAGATCATCCATCACCACATATTTCACCAACCCCTTAACAAACCCTCCTCCCTCTGCATAACTCTTCAAAGCATAAGAACTAACAGAAAGAATGTCGCTGTTGTACAGACCGGTTGGTTTAGGAACAGGGGAAGGTGACAAAAAGGGTTCAGTGGGCAGCAGGGTAGGTTGATCAGGAGTGAAGAATGGGGCCGTGAGGTGGGTTTTAAGAGGACGTTTTTGTTCTGGTTGGGTTGTATGTAGTCGTTGTGGTGATGTTTGACGCTTTCGCAAAGGTTTGATAAACCACCTGACATGTTTAAGAGTCTGATGGCGGTTCCGAGTGGGAGAACGAGGAGATTGAAGAGGAAATCAACGAAATGTTTGTCGGCTTCTGCAAACAACACTCGTTTTCCCTTTTTGTCGATTAGAAGCTTCAAACTTACATTGGATTCAGACATTTCGTTTTTCACAGGCTTTGATTCAGCCATGGATGATGAGATTTTGGTAATGTGGAAAACCCTGAGTTGAGGGTTGAAGAAGGCTATGGATATGGAACCAGCTGTTTCTGTTGGATTTTGGGATTGGTTAAGATTTTTTTTTTCGGTTTATTTTGTTCTGTACGGAATCCACGATTAATTTCTTTTTCACGAGCGAATACCGTGGTGGTAAATGAGAGACTTAAGTGTTCTAAGACTAACTGGTATGGGGGTCGGCCTGGGAACCGGCGCCGGTCCCCACACCGCACCCTAGCCCCATCTTCAGTCTTTCCATCCTTTCATTGTTGTTCTCATCGTGCCTTATTTTCAAAAAGTAGCCGTTAACAACAGCTAGATTAATAAAAAAAAGTTTTTTTACTTTAATTAAACCTCATATTCCTTTTTCTATAAATAACTAGGTTTAAGCCCCGCCGCGTTGCAGCAGGGTCTCTTAGCGAACACGCAGAGTCTTAATGAACACGTTAATTTGTCGACATACAAATAACCTATAATTGTTTAAAATACATATAATTAACATTGATTGTCAATTGCAAAAGAACTATACATCTAATTAACATTGAATGTCAGTAGCAAAAGAATTTTTCCCACGGACGTGTTGCGGCCAGAACGAAACCAACCCAAAAAGATAATTAGTGACGAGGCGAGGCTTCAATGTTTTTCCTTTACTTTAATCTTGGTGTATTGGTTAGACATGTTTTGCATTTCTGTAACCTGCTGTAACCAATTGGTGGATGTATTTTTGTTTGCCTAGCATCTTGCTAGGTAATTTTGTGTATATACAAATTACTTTAGTTTTATCTCGTTGAAACTGAATATTTTTGAAAGTAGAATAATCTTAGCCATATCTGACCCAACCTACCAACCCATACAAACACATCTATTCAAAACCACAGTTTGAAATTCCGAAGTACACTATTTAGTTCTTCACCACAGTTTGAAACCGTCATGAATGAACCACTTAGAAAACCTCAAAACACATCTCAATGGGTATTTCACTTCTCAGTCTCATAATTACAAATTTAGAACCCATATATGGGTTGGAGATTATCTTTTTTCTGCTCTCTCTTTCTATCCCATTACCTCTCTAGCTCCACAACTTCATATATCAAAAAAAAAATCAAAATCGAAAAAACATACAATATTTACAATGGCTATAAAAGGGTAAACCAACATGAAAATCAAAATCTCAAAATTAGGCTCACAAGTGTCGAACGAAGTGGTTGCAACGGGATTGTAGGTTCAAAACCTACCATCCACCATCCATGCCATACCACTATGAATAAATTACACCTCATCATAGCCACATTCGTCAACATCGGTACCGTCACCGACCTCAACACCTCAAAAATATCAAACACAAACCACTGGTTGCAAACGATGTTGGTTATTCATCGATGTCGTCGTCGTCACCGGAACCGACAATAAACACCATCAAGCACAAAGCATGAAACAAACAACATCGGTTTTAAAACCCCCAACATTGGTCAACCAAAACATCAAATTAATTATTAATAACATCCGTCACCGCCGTCAACGGCCGGAAAAGCGTCGGAAACTGCAACACAACACACATATCGATTTTTTTCTTTCTCTAGAAACACGATCCATGTTTCTCGATATAAAATAACACCGTCAGAGGAGCGTAAACAGTCACGGCGGCATTCGCCGGAAAAGTGTACATAGAATCTATTAGAGAGAGAAAAGGATGTGAGGGAATGGGATTTGATCAAATTGAGAAATAAAAGACTTTTAAAACCAAATTAGATACATATGGAGGCTTCAATAGCTAGGTGAGTCATGATGAAACCAGTAATGTTACAAATTTATAATTTATAACTAGAAATAAGATTCGCGCGCGTTGCGACGCGGGTACATCACAAATATCGAATGTATTAGTCTAACGTTATATGATGCGTTAACCATACGAAAACACGCGTTTCGACGTATCTGATTGAACTCAATGTAACATATATAAGCATTGCGATTGAAATTAAAGTTTAAAACATATAATAAATCATATTTATACCGCACAATCATAACGTATAAAAATGACCCGAGTCATTCATAGGAAACGTAACGGGTATAACGAAAAAGCTGACACGTATAATCAAAACGGATTAATTAAAGCTTTTAAAAAAAAAGGGGAAAAAGAAACCACAATTTGACTCCACTCGGTTTGAAACAAAATTTACAATACCTAACCTGGCTCATTTCCCTAAAAAGTTTACGTCGAAACATACATCAACTCAAATTTATACCAAAACGTACATAAAAATATGCACCTAAAGTTTTTTTTAAACGAAAATATATTATATTTGATCTTAAGTCGTTTAAAAAAAAAGTTTATACCGACACGTAGAACAAATTGAATACCAACACGTATATAAAAATATACACGTGAAAATTTAGTTTTTCTTAAGTACAGGAGGTATAACGATAAATTACACCAAAATGTACATAAAAATATGCACGTAAAGATTTTTTTTAAACGAAAACGTATTATATTTGACCTTAACTCGTTTCCGGAAAAAAAAGTTTATGTCGACACGTAGAACAAATCAAATTTATACCGACACGTATATAAAGATATACACGTGAAAATTTAGTTTTTTTAAGTAAAAGAGGTATAACAATACTCTCGAAACAAATTATTAGTAAAAAGCTTTATAGGTTAAATACGTTTGTAAAATTGTGTCAAGTAGTGCTAATGCCAAACCACTGCCAGCGACCACCAATATTAAAAGAACTTGTAAAAATAAAATAAATAAAAAAGTAAAAAATAACACCGAACGAAAAGCATATGTAAAATCGTTGAACCATGTACACCCGTTGCAGCGTGTTAATACAAAGAAATTAGACAGAAACGTAAAACATAGAAAAGAATAACTAAGGCGATTTAGGATCTGCGCGTTGCGACGAACTTGTCAAACGGAGAAAAAATAGACCCGTTGCAACTGGCCTGTCAAATGAAAAAAACAGATGAAAAAATGTTGAACCCCACACGCACGTTGTAGCGTGTTGACTCCCAAAATTTAGAACGAAACTTAAAACGAAAAACTTGTGAAAGATGAAAAGTATAGGGAACCAAAGTTGAAAATGAAAAAGTGTTAGGGTAAAATAGCAAAGTTGAAAAGCTTTGGATTAAAAGTAAAAAAGTCAAAGGGTTAAAATGCAAAAGATAAAAAATTTTAGGGTTAAAAGTGAAAAATTCAAAACTTTTTTGAAAAACTCTCATTTGCATGTATTACAACCACACAAAGCAACAATATGTTGCTAATTTATGGTTTGAAAATACTCACATTCAACCAAAACATACCCACTCTCTCATCCAATTTTTTTTAAAACCTCATCCTTTTATAAAAAAAATCATGAGTCCCTTCAACCCAAACAATCCCAACCTGAACCTGAACCCGAACCATCCTAACATTTTTTCGACGCCCGGTTACACTCCGACTACCGACCCTTCATGGCGTCTCCGCAATTTACCTTTTCGGGTTTCCAACAATCACCGAACGCGTTCCAACAAATGTCTCAAGTCCAACAAATGCAACAATACCAAGCACTTCAACAAATGATGCTACGCAACCCGTTTGAATCTCAACCACAATTCGAATCTCAACCGCAATCCGAATCCCAACCGTGATCATCGCCGGTTCGACTTGACGATGACGAAGAAGTCGTCCCCGATTCGCCACCGCAAACTATAGGACGCAAAAAAAAAAACAAGGGGAAAGCGGCTCAAGGCGGTACGAGTTCGAAACCAAAGTCGAGACTTTGGACAAAAACAGAGGAGGAGGCGCTAGCAATGGCGTGGGTTAAGTCGTCAACTAACCCGGTTATCGGTATAAACCAAATATTTTTTTAAATTTTAATTTTAATTTTAAAAAATTTTAATTTTTATTTTACTACTGTAACTTTTTTTTAAATTTAGGGAACAACCAAACGAGTAATAGCCTTTGGAAGTTAATAACAGAGAGATTTAACAAGATTATGGAGCAAGCCCCGCCGCACGATCTCGAGTCCGTTTCTTCCAAGTGGCGGAAAATGATAATTAAAATCAACCGCTTTAGCGAAATTTATAACCAGTATTACACTAATCCTCCTAGTGGGACTTCCGAAGAAAACCTTCTCGACCTTGCTTTGGCTAAATGGGATGCTAAGGATAAGACTCCTTTCCAACATATTCAAGCATGGAATGTTTTAAAGAAAGAAAACAAATGGAGGCCGGTTCCAAACGAGGTCGCATCCGCCAAACGGAGTAAAGCTTGCGAGTCCGGAAGTTATAGTGCGGGAGACTCAACCGCTCGTTGTCACATAGATATAAACGACGAGCCGGAATTTGATGAGGAGGAGTTTGTCGTTCACGAGTTGGAACGCCCCCTGGAAGGGACAAAATCAAAAAAAAGCGGCGGCCGGAAAGAAAAAAGATACGTCTTCCGGGGTGGTTCGAAAATGGACGAGTTGATATCCGAATTCCGTTCGTTTAAAGAGCTCACGACGGAAAATATGGTTATAAGAAAAACTTGTCGGCCGACCATGCTCGAGCGGGGGATTTTAGGATTATGAGGTTGGATCTCGACTCGGTTCCGGAGAATGAACGCAAGGTTTACCGGATGATGAAAGAGGAAGTTAAGAGAAAATTGACCTCATAGGTTGTTTCGTATTTTTTAGTCGTTTCGTAATTTTTTTATTTCGCTTTTATGTTTTCTTTTTTTAGGATTTGTAATTTTTTTATGTTATGTAATGGATTTAATTATTTTGTTTTATGTGTTATTTTTATTTAATTTTTGAGATGTAAAACAATTGGTGTAGGGTAGACCCATCATCCACCCCCTTGATTTTGCTTGGAGGGCCATCCCATGAAGGATGTGGATGTGGCGTCCTACGTGGCGACCCATTCCCATGGGGATGACCCTCCCCATACCCACTAGCCTAAAGGACCCAAGTTCGATTCCTGCCCTCCCCACTATTTTATGCAGCACCTGGTGATGATGTGAGACTAGGCGAATAAGTGGAGATCGCTAGTTCGATCATTGAACTGAGCGGGTGTCATCTCACCACACTGTCGTGCCTTCGGGCGAGTGTTCACGGCTTCGGCCCTAGGTGAGGGTTTTCCCCGGTTCGAAGACGAGTATATCCCGATGTGGTGAATTTCGCTAGTAGCCCATAATGATTCGTTGGCCGCTCAAAAAGATATTCTTTTCAGGCAGGCTATACGTGATGGAGTCACCCTCATGCCACCTCAGCAAATTTCAAACAATAGCGTCTCTTTTGAATGACAATACCTTTCCGAAGTGATACAATGAAGCCTTAAGGGCTTCATTCCGTGCCCTCTAGCCTCGTAATTCTTTTTTAAAATAGCAAATTCAATTCAATTAGTCATGAATTAATATTAACAATGAATTGTATAATTAGTAGATTTATAAGGAAACTCTATTCCCAGCGTTGTATAATTAGTAGATTTATAATATAATTATAATTATAATATAATTATAAATATAATTGCATCAAAGTTTTTTTAATGTGTTTATTATATAAACAAACTTATAAGGAAAATATACACGAACCGTTTAAACTACTTTATACTCATTACTCTTAGTGTGAGTATAATGATGTACATATATACCCGTAAACGAAACTATAAAAAGGGTATTGGTGTGACCGTGTGAGTATAATGTGTCAACTTTTATTTTTATTGTTTTTACCTGTTATTTAGATATAGTTCGTTATCCTAAAATTGTTTTCATAATCAATCAGCTTAACATATTTTTACAAATTACAATAGCACGCTACCTCACAAACTAAGTTTGATCACTTAATTGCTTCGGTAATTTTTAACCAAAACATCAACCATTTTAAATTAGAATTTCTCCTTTTTTTTCCTTATTTTTATGATAAACTACGTATACAAAGTTCAAGACACTATCAAAATCATGCCTACTGGCAGCAACCTAATGGCTAATGTAGTTGAAGACATAATATTCCTAAAATATTAAAAATCCCATCACACCAAAATCATATTTTCAACTTGGATCCCTTCTTTTCAACAACATCATCAATGTTTCTAAGAAAAACTAGAGCATAACATGATAACCACATAAATATCAATCATAATAACAACAAAAAGGGTGTGAGGATGTATAATTATAAATATGAATAGAAGAAATTTCCTTTTCAAACAATCAAGTAAAACCGTGGGTATGGTGAGGTGGGAGTTTGGGCATGGCTTGACACGTGGACTTGGAGGGACATCGCTGGTCAGACAAATTTTCGGGATATGGTTTAGCGTGGCTAGCCCGCGTGGCTTGGCCACGTATTATATATTTTTTTAATTTTATTATAAATACACACATAATTAAAAAAAGCCTAAAATTATTATTAAAATTTCCTAAAAAAATTACAAAATCCTACAAAAAAGGCTTACAAATCTTTAAAAAAAAACATAATTAGGCATATAAAAAAACCCTAATTAAGCGTTAGGTAGATTTCGAATAGGGCGAGCTTGTCAAACGGCTTCCGCTCCTTGCCCCGGAACTCGATGTTGGCCACCGCCACCCGGTCATCGTGACTTATCTTACCGCCCGAGACGCTGTCGTAGTAGGCTTTAAAACAGTCAAGCTTCGGGCGTAGTTCGCGCCACTTGTGTTGGCACGCGTTTAGATTGTGCCGGTCGTTCCCCACGTTGTGCCGGTAGTTCGCGAAAGCTTCCGGCCAGTAACGCGTCTCACCGGGTTGGCAGCACTTCATCGCGTCCACGACGCTCGTTACTAGTGCTATCTCTTCCTCGTTCGTCCATGAGGCCATGAGTTGGGTAGCCGGTGTGAATGTTGGGTTAGCGATTTGGGCAGGCGGTGGGTGGGTTTTATAGCACTTGGGGTAGCCGTTTGGCCAAACGGTTGTTTTTTAAATTTCAAATCCTAGTCACCACCCACCTAGCAAACCCAGCCAATAAGAACCGGCCATGCAGGACCGCTAGGGTCGCTCAACGCCCGGGCTGAAACCCCCGCCCAAGGGGCCACGCCGAAACCCCCGCCCACCCGGGTGGTGAACTGGGCGTTTGGTCCCAACCCACGCCCCAACCCCCACCCTATACCCCAAAGTCTAATGAGACGGAAAGGTGATGTGTGAGTAGAAGTGCACATAATCTTTTTTGGAATAATGGATTTTAATAATCCAAACTTTTAGTCGTTGGCCGGCAACGGTCCCAACTTCAAAAACAACCGGTGGTGGTCCCAACTTTTCACTTATTGTAAACAAATGGACTTTTACTAAAAATAACCTTAATTTCTTTTTGTCTTTTTATCTTTTTCGGTTTAGTAAAGGTCCATTGGTTTACATTATACGGAAAAGTTGCCGAAAAGTGTAAAACCCTTACTTTTACATACTATTTCCTATAACATATAACACATATTAAACGTCATTTTTCAAAAACATTTCTGAAACAACGATTACATAACGTTCAACCCTTCAAACTATATTTACAAAAATTTAACACATCCGAAAAGATGGTTATAAAGTGTTACTTAAGTATGGTTACAAAAGAGAATAGTAAAGTAGCGGAAGCTTTGTTAGTTTGTGTGTTTGGTCCTTATTTACGCTTGATCTTCATCCGCCAAGTGGTATCAATAACCTATAACCAAAATTCATCAAAACATTAGTTATGAGAGTTTATAATGTGGTTTAATAAGTTTATAAAGTCGAAACATATCAAATAAATTTTTTTTGTTTTTTATTATTTTCTTTATCTGAGATGTCTTGAGGCGCGACCAAGGAGGTAACAGCTCTCGCGGGCCGCGGGAGGTTGTCGCGTGTCGCGAGGGAGAAAGGGTACTCCGTCGCGTGGCGCGAGGTCATTTTCTTTTCAGCGAGTTTGGCTAAAATCCTGCATTTTCCCAACTATGTTATTCTTTACGAAAATGGACATAACTTGTCCTATATTGATCCAAATTGGGTCACGTTTCTTCCTACGTGATCGTAATTCGACCCTCTATACCATAGGATCAACATCCATTATCATGATTTACAAATTTCTTAACTTTAGGCTATCGGAGTTATAATTATTTACAAATTATTTGACCCGTTCAGATCTATGAACCATGAACTTGATTTATGACTTCAAAACTTCTATAAGAATAATACATGTCAACATATCTATAATTACGACGCAGTATATGTAAAATTTATGTGTCTTTATCGAAATGCATATCACTCATTTGACCTGTTTAACTATAGATAGTTAACGAACATAACAAGAATTTATTCTAAAGAGTTTCACAACTTTTAGTCATACTCACTCCTGAGTTTTGACTTAAAATTAGCGTTTCCATTTCTTGGTCAACGCTTATAATGGATGTAAATTCATAACACGGAATCATCTCGAAGTATTTAATTATGCAACCTTTCCGGTTTACATAAGAACATCGATTTGACCCATTTAGCTTACTTAGCGACATCCATCGCCTTATTCCACCAAAGTTCATTACTTTGGTGGTTTTGACGCGTTTGGTTTCATTAGCGAAACCCATCGTTTTCTTGTAACCAAACATGCATTATTCGAGTCATTTTGACCCATTTGAACATTATAGTGGAATCCACCACTTTCACCTTTGTACTATCGCTATACTCTATTTATTACATTCGGTTAATACATACGGAATCCTCCGCATTAGTAATAACCAAATTTCACAACAATTCAATTATCCTTCAAATAACTAAACATAGAATACTAGCAAAATATTACGAAGCGTATAGCCGCGTACCTTTCAAAGCTTTCCTTTTAGACGATTATCCGCTCCTCCTTGATTACTTGATGATCCTCCCAAATTGCCTATAGAATTCCATTCGAACATATCGCTTAGAACTCATATTTCAAGATTCGACACTCAATGCTTCTAATTAGTCAAATAAGTGATTTTTTTTCCACATTTTCTCACTTATTTCAAGTTCATTCAAGCATTTTATCGAACATCTTATGTGCAAAAATCATTACAATAACATTACCATGTTCATAAGTAACTAGCTAACCATATCAAAGCATCCTTTCATATTCATATGACAAGAATACTATGACCAACACTCAAACTTGCATCATAACAATCAAATAATATCAATTATCCTAATGATTCAAGTGTTTATCACAAAACCCATATAACCCACACATGATAACTCATCAATTCAAATAAGTTATGATATGAATTTATCAATTTCTTGTCTAAGACTTGTTCTTAGACTTGTATTCATCCTAACTTAACCATAATATTAAACTTTCATTCAAGAATCTAAACTATGAAAATTCATGATGAACCAAAACATCACCAAGGATCGAAACTAAGCATACCTTGTGATCTTCTAAGTATAATGATCATGAATTCAGCTTGGAATCGATTCCTAATCGATTTCTTCTTTGATTTTTTGATAGAATTTGATGAATTTAGGGTTTTGAGCAAAACTCTGTTTCTTGGCTCTATGTTTGATCGACCAGGGACTTTCACACACAAAAGTGTGTATTTTAATTCTTATCTTGTTTTAAAAATCTTTCAAGGCTTGTCACTTTTAGTCCCTCAAGATATTAGGATGTGTAAAGTAATTAAATCCCTAACTTCTTATCTTTTTATAAGTAAACTTTTAACTAGGTTAATTATTCCTAGTTTAAATTTTATATCTTATTACCAATATTAGTACTTATACATTCATACATGCATATATATATATATATATATATATATATATATATATATATATATATATATATATATATATATATATATATATATATATATATATATAATATATATATATATTAATATTTTAGGGGTGTTACAAAAAGGATAAGAGATAAAAAGAAATTAAGATTTTTTTAGTAAAAGTCCATTGGTTTACAATATATGAAAAGTTGGGACAACCACCGGTTATTTTTGAAGTTGGGACCATTTCCGGCCAATGACTAAAAGTTTGGATTATTAAAATCCATTATTCCAATACTGATTTTGGTTATATGAGCAATGCAAGCCATCGGTTCTGGTAAATAAGTTTCCGTTTGAAACTGGATTTAAATGGAAAAAACCTTAATATATCCAAATCCGTTAGGATCGGGTTGAAACCGTTTTTTTATAAAATAAAATAAAACCTTAAATCTATTTGAAAATTATGGTTCCTAATCAAGTCTGTTTTTTACACCGGTTTAGGTATCGGTTTCGGTGTCACACCCCTAGTTTTCACGTGTAACCCGGTGGGCCCGGTTGGGGAATATCGTGACGCAAGTTGATATCATCATTACCAAACAATACAATATAGCACATCGGAAGTCTGGATGATTACTATTACAAACGTTTAAATGTTCAAAGTTCAAAATACAACGCTTGTATTTAGATCCACAGGCGGATCGAAATATGATTACAAAAGGAAATTTAACAGACTAAGGTCTTCTAAGCAAAGGGTTGCAATTCCTCTTAAGCTTCGCCGAGCACTTCCAGCCTAATTACGTATACTTGTCACATGCGCTTAGTCTTTTAAAAATACGGTAGTTTTCACTGGTAAATACATTTAACCGACTCACTTTGAAAACATTTTGAAAACATATAGTGTACACAATGGTACTTTGTTTAATAAATAATTTGGGATAAATTATTTTCATGTTATCAGTTTTACATCCTAATAATACATTTAGAGCCCGAAAACTATGTCGGGAACATGATTAATCGACACACCACTTTAATACCTTTAATAGGTACACCCCTAATGGGTTATAATTTATTTTAGCATCTGTCGGGTGTATGCCTACACCCCGTGCTTTGGTCGTGGCCATTTACAATTAAATGAGCTGTGGATACCAGGTAATGGTCATTTTAACCCCTAAATGTTTAATATTAAGCAATACGAATTAAAATGGATTATTTGAATTCCCGACTCATTGGTCTTGATCCCATATCCAACAATGCGGTATTATTATACCGTATCCCAAGCCCGTATAAGGGAAAATAAGTTAAAGTATTTACCTGGTTTACAAATCTTTAATAATTAAGAAAATAAGCAAAGCACAGCCGCAATCAATTTAACTAGCTTGGTGACAATCTACTGGAAGCCTCTAGTCTGGAATGGATGGTATTATTAACCGATTAGTTAGCTAGCGGATCTTTATTTAGTCATTGGCTTAGACCGGCTAACTTAAATTAAAGATAACGGTACGAAAACGCTAGATTTAAGCGACGACCGGAAAAGAATGTATTTTGAACCCAACAAGTACTAGGACTTGTATAATATGGGTTACCATTTACATTATGGAATTTAAGAATAATTTGATAAGGTTAAACCCGTTTCGGTTAGATTACGTAAACTAGTTACGTAGGCCGAACCGTATGCATATAAGCAAAACCGGGTAACCGGATGAGTCCTACACAAGTTCCATATGCCATTATATTTAAAATATGTTAAAATATCAGTAAGTTATTAATATGTTGGCCCTTTACGGTTTTAAAATCAAACTATGCCTTAAAAGGGCAATTTGGTCATTTTACGACTTATAAAAGAACTTATAAGCAAACTTATGTAATGGTCATAATCTTACTGTAAAAAAATAGTTTAATTATGATGCTAAATTAGTAGGTATCAACTCTTGGTGTTTAGTTATGGTTTTAAACCATACTATGCGCCTAAACGGCGATAAAGTCGCTAAATGACGATTTAATCGATGTTTAGGGAAAAAGTGATGTTATGATCAGGTTTATATGACCAAAATAATTTATTTAATAAATTATAACAATAGGTAAAAATTTGGTTATGAAAAGTATCTTTAAAACCATTTTATGCACCGTAAGGGTAATGTCGTCATTTATCGGCATTATACAAGGACTTATGTATAACTCAGTATACAATCTGATTTAACATCCAAGTAGTTCTAATTATGATATTACATCAGTAGGTAATGAGTTTTGTTGAAGAATTATGTTAAAAACCATTCTAGATGCCGAAAGGGCATTTTAGTCCTTTAAAAGCATCATTTGCGATATTTAAACAAAACTCATGTTATGACCAGATTATTGTCATCAAAATAAGTTAGTTATGATTATATATCAGTACATAATTCATTTGTATGCTCACTTGTTATTTAAAACATTGTTTTTAAACAAAAGGGCATTTTAGGCATATTTAACGGATACTTGCATAATGACTCGGATTACTACATGACCATGTCCTATAACTCCAGAGGGTTATAGTATACTAATACATGGTCATAATGCAACTTAGATATAGAAACTAAAGTTGCTAATTCGGGTCAGAACTGAAAGTCAAAGCAAAAGTCAACTTTTGCGACTTTCGGTTGCGAACTAACCTTGGACCTGGAACTGACGAGCCGAACATGTTCTTACATGTTCTTATAATTATTACCAAGTTATTAGAGTGTCAAAACGGATTTTATAACACCTACATTGCTAGTTATGATTTTATTTCAAAACTGACCCGTTTGACTTTTATTAACATAACTTTGACCCGTCAATTGACCAAGCAAACGTGGTAATCAGGAGATGCCCTTTTGAGGGATTAACACCTACCTTATTACGATCACGTAGCCATGTTCGATACGAACATTGGCTGGACCATAATGGTCTTAGCATAAAGTCAAAACGTTTTCACATCAACGCTTTGACATTGGCTTAAAACTTAATAAAACTGAAAGGAGAGAGTTGGAGCACTTACTAGTGAACCAAAGATGACTAAGAGACTCAGAGGAAGTCTCCAAAAGCTCAGGAACCTCCAAGTGAGCAAGATAGAGAGAAGAAGTGATAATGGGCAAGTCTAAGTATTGCAAAACCTCATCTATTTATAGTTGAGGAGATGATGTGGGATCTTGCCAGGTGTATCGGAGTGTTAGGGGATGAAAACAAGTCTTAGAACGTGTTACAAGCAGCAAGAATGGTGGCAATGGCGGGTTAAGTGGCAGGGCAGCAAGCTACCAACAGTTTCTGCCACTGCAACCCATTACGGACCGTAAGGGTCTATCCTTGCGGTCCGTAAGGCCATGGCGCGCCCACAGATTTGAATTGGTTACGGACCGTAACCATTGAGGCTTGCGGTCCGTAACCGACTTACTGAAACAAAGTTTTGGTCGCCTTACGGTCCCTAACCATTGATGGTTACGGTCCGCAAGGACCTTCAAGAGAGGAAATTTTTGGTATTTTTCCACTTTGACCCTCCGACTTTTTCCGATGCTCGTCTAGAGGTTATTAAAATAACATGACGGCATCTTTGGTCCCTCTCGGCTACACGTAGCAACGAAAATCTTCAGGACACGTGTCAGATTTTTATTCGACGAAATTTTCAAGGTGTTACATTCGGGTGGGGTTATTTTCAGTTTCAAATTGAAAACCGGTTTGGATGTTCACCTCTACGTGTGAGAAGTATGTACTTTCAAAAGAGGTGGGTGAATAATTAGGAATGGAATTTCGAACCCAGTCCTTTGATATTCTTTCGGTAAATATTCTTGTATCTCTTGCCCATTTTTGGATCATGTCACCACCTACAATGTTTTACTGTGAGGAATAGTGACGGATCCAAAAAAAATTATTGCGAGGGCAAAAACTGGGCTAGGTAAAAAAAAATCTAGACCGGGTCAACTAGGGGGCAAACTTTGAGTCGGGTCAAAAGTTGGATCAAGTCGAAGAAAATGCTTAATGAGTATAATTATGTGCATAAATATGGATATGGATGAAAGAAATTATCTTGTTAATCAATGATCAATAGGTGAGAAGAAAAAGAAGCAGTGAGACTGTAACAACCCGATCTTTCGGATTGTTATCCGAATTCTTTAATTCGGTTATTTCAGTTATTTTCGTTTGTATTCCGTTTAAAACCGTTTGTACTCTGAGATTGATATAATGGTTTACAATTATTTTGAAACGCATATTACATCGCATTTAAATCGCTTAATACTCGCAACTCTCAACGCAAACTCAAATCGTGGTTAATTATGTTATTTATGTGTTATGTGTGCTTTATGATTTATGGTTATACTCCTGTGTCGCAACGCTCTCGCTCGCACAAATCGCTAAATCACATTTATTTTATCAACGCAACGCTTAACACCTCACTAAAACCCTTAACATAACTATCTAATATGAACCGAATCGCCAAACGAACACCTAACGCGAAAATAACGAACAAAACTTGCCATCAGGCCAAGTTCAGCCACCAACTTCGCCCGAACTTGATTAGGCCAACAAAACACCAAGTAAACCACAAGTTCGCTCGAACTTGAACCATTCAAGCAGAACTAGCCAAGTTCGCCCGAACTTGTGCCAAGTTCGCTTGAAAAGGTGTCAAGTTCGGCGAACTTGATGTCTGATCCTTATATTCTCCTCACCTATAAATACCCAGCACCTCCATTCGTGCTCTCCTTGCTGCAAGTTCGCCCGAAAGCTCCCAAAACCGAAAACCCTTGATTTCCAAGTAAGAATCAACCCGTTTTTATGCAAACAACAACGCTTTTACTATGATTTTGCACAAGGATTACCTTCGTTTTCATCCAAACTCTTCTGTTTATGAAAATCTTCATCTTTTTCTACAAAACTTCTTCTTTTCACTTAGATCTACACTAAACGAGTGTATTTGGGCATAGCTTTGGCTTCCCAAGCTAGAAATCTTGATGATTTCAACTCATCAAGTGTTAGATCTAAGAAAAACTGTTTAATACATTGATTTTTACACAAAATACATATTAGGTGACATATGTTTCGTTCACTATGAAGTGGAACGAGGCGTCGTCAAGCAAGATCTCGGATCCGGAAGCACAAGGACGAAATCGTCACTTTGCACAAACTGGACTAACCCGTACGAACCATCAAGTTCGCCCGGCTTAGCCCGAGTTTCTGTAAAATGGCTAAATTCGCTCTAAAAAGACCTCTCCAGCCTATGTTTTGCTCAGTAGCTCAAGGTTGGAGGGATGGAAACTCGATTTCTCAGCAAACGACGCGAAAACGCACGATTTGGTGACCAAAACAGTCAAGTTCGCTCCAAAAAGAGCAAGTTTGCTAGATTGGTGACCAACTTTGCCCGAACTTGTCAAATTCTCAAGAAAATCAACCAAGTTCGCCCGAACTTGTATAGTTTCCAAGGAAACCAGACAAGTTCGCCCGAACTTGTATAAACTCCAAGAACACAGTCAAGTTCGCTCGAACTTGTACCTATTTCTAAGGAAAAGGTACCAAGTTCGCCGAACTTGTGTAATCCAGAAGAATTCAACCAACTTCGCCCGAACTTGTCTCCTTCTCTTTCACGTTTCGACCGTTTCAGCAATTCGAAAGACTGATGCACTTCTATTCGCGTTTACAGGCTGAACCGGCGCTCCCTTCAATTCAGATCCGCTTCGTGTTTGTTTATCAAACACTAACTGTGAGTATACTTGAACCCTTTTTTCACTTTAATGCACTTTTGGGTGTTACATACTGTGATATCCCGGGTTTTCCGGATAACTTACACGTGATATTTGTCGAATATATATAGGCTAAGTATGCATGAATTAAATACGTGTTGTGTGTTGTGTGGATTTTTAGTTATATATGTATGTATAATAAATACGTACACGAACCGAACCGCGACACGAACCAAAGAGATTCATGGTGACTCTAGGAGTTCACAAAGTTTAAACCTAGACCTAGAGTTCCAACTATTCGGCCAAGATCAAAACTCAAATCAAATTAACTCACCCTAGTCTCTTGGCCGCAAGATAAAACCCAAACCGAACCCACCCAATCCAACTCAAACTAATCGGCCAAACCAACCATTCTAGTCCCTCGGCCACGTGATCAAGACCCAAAACAAACAACCCAAGATTCTCGGCCATAAACCCAAACCAAACCGTAACCTTGTTCCCCCTTGCGCCTATAAATACAAACCCATGCATGTTCATTCAAAAACACAAAACCCTAGAGTTTCACTGCCGTCGGCAGCTTGTTCAGTCCATTCAATCGCAAATTAGCTTTCATCTGATCAGCTTGTTCAATCCATTCAACCGCAAACAGCCCTTTTACTTGGTTCCTTGATCGCGAGATCAGTTTCTTCTTTCTCTCGGTCGCAGCTGCAGCAACAATCTTCATCTTCACCTTCATTCAAATCGCAAAGTCAGACCTTGTTCACCTCTAGCCGATCAAACAGCCCACTTTATCAACATCCTTTCGGTCGCGACTTTGCTGGAACAGCCGGACACTCCTTGTCCAAACCTCGGTTTGTCTACCTAGTTATTCAAGGTTAGAGTTATCCTTGATTACAAGATCATGTTTCGGATGATATGTATGCTGAAAGATTAATTGATTTATTGTTTCGGGTCTTATATGTTGATTAAATAATCGGCTGTTTTGATTATGATCTTGTGTATAATTGTTTACGGATGTCATAAGTGCAAGCATGATTGAACGAGATGTTAGATTAGCCGATTTGTCGATGATGTTTACACTGAATGATCTCATTGTTCGGATTGGTTACACTAGGTTGAATGTATAGGCTGTGTGTTGTTATAATAACTAGAAGTTATTAAGTAGGGTTGCATGGATAGATTATTAGTATTAATCTAGGATTAAAAATTGAATCTTGATCGCCTTGGCTAGTCACATGAACGAGTTATACGAACTTAGTATAAGGAGATGCAGAAAACAGCATGCTGAGTGAAAGTTTTAGCCGACTTTATCAGGCTGTAACTTGGTCGTTAGTTGTCGAAAAACGGATTTTCTGAGGTCTAAAACCTAGAGATTTGAATAAGGAATCCAATGGCACGGGATTCATAATTTTCTGAAATCGTTTGATATTTTTAAAGGGTTAAACAAGTTCGGTAGGTAAAGCTGTTAAAATTCTGGAATTTTGTTGGTTGTTTATCAAGCTAGATTTTAAAATCAGTAGAGAGTTGAGTCATGATTTTTGTACAGAAACTAGGTATAGAAATTTCCGGGCAACTCCAACTGGAATTTTGTTAATCGGACGATCAGTGATTTTTAAATAAATTCTTCCGTGGACTGCAGTCAGAAAGCGGTAAATCTGACTGCAGCTTAGTGAATTAATATTTATGGTTAATGGGTGAAGATTTAGGACTTGAGAAAATTATATAAATTTCTATGGTATAAGGGTCACCTACTGTAAAAATATGGGAATTTTTAGAATGCTGGAACTATTTTATAAAAATCCTAGAAAACAGCTGAATAATTGAGTATTAAGCAGAAAGTTGTTAACTTGTGATTTTATGCATTAAAGTGTTGCATGGATTTGGAATGTGTTCATGATAAGTTGTTTGATTACTATGATCATATGAGAATACTTGCATGCATGTTTGAAGTGTTAGTTATGTTGTTTGTGTGTATCACTTTGTGAGTAAATTACGTGTGGAATTTGTATTGGTGTGATTACACACTGACATGGAATTAATTGGTTTGTTAGGACGCAACTAGCGGTCCCATCTCTTATAACATCTTTGCCACACTAACCGAGCTAATAAAGGTGAGTTCACGGCCCCTAACTTTATACGGTTTTAAACAACAGGGGGAGAAACATGTATACATTCTTAAACTCAAACTCTTTACGTTATACGAATGTAACGTCACATAACTATGCGGTAACTAAGTTAATGTTAATGTAATGTTATGGTCACTATGCAGCTTTATCACTTAAGTCCTCGACAATCTCCTCGGATCGTTAATATTTGGGTTAAGTAGCGGGGGAATTATAAGTAGTACTACTGGGTCTGACGAGCCCCATCCGAGCTAGTCGCGCTAGCTGACCGGGTTTGGTCAACGGGTGTATGATTGGCCTAACATCGCCATGGTCATGTGATAGACCTGGCAAAACGGAGGCACAAATGTCAGCTTCGATCGCGAACACTTAGTGACATGACTTTAGGCTAGCTACCTATATACATTAATATTGAACTTAATTACGGAACAACATAATATTCCGGGTTTGGAATATTGGAAACATCAACTTATTATCCCGGGTTGGGGATAATGGAAACACAACTTAATATTCCGGTTTGGGAATATTGGAAGCAACAACTTATTATTCCGGGTTTGGAATAATGGAACTGGTATGTTATCCCGGGTTGGGGACAACGGAGTAACAAACTAAAACCGAACAACGAATTTATGAAAACCTGTGAACTCACTCATCTTTAATGTTGACACTTGTTTCTTTACATGTTTCTCAGGACGCTAGGAGCTCTAGGTGCACGCACACGCATTGAACAAGACATCATTATAGAGTCTCATTTATTAATACTGTTTTTGGGATTTTTCCTTTGTTTTGGCGTTTGTGTTGGCGCCCGCATCACTACTTATTTATGCTTCCGCTCAAACTTTAAAAACTGATACTCATGCTAAATATTGGTAATCTAAAATTTACAACAAATGATTTTGGAAAACGTATTATCAAATCATATAGAGTCGTTCGACGTACTAGTGTCTTAGATTCTGGTTTGTTCACACGTCTCGCGGTAGAACTCCGCAAGTGGAAATTGAGGGTGTGACAGATTGGTATCAGAGCCACTAGCTATAGAGAACCAGGTTTGCATTAGAAGTAGACCTAAACTATAGCTGATATCACGACACTAGACTTAGTTTGGCACTGAATTATTACATCTTGTTATGCAATATGCTACAAACGTGTTTGGTAGGTTATACCTTCATAATAAGAAAATGAAAACACCTCGTAACTAACTACACGACCTATCAGGCAATGTCATCATCCTCATCGTCATCATCGTCCGACAGACTTACGCCACCAAGAGCATCAGGAAAGGCACCAATGGTGGAACCCATACCACCTTATGGCGTGGAGACACGGTCAGCAGCGAGGAAAAGGCTCGCTCTGGGGGAGGAGTCATCGTTACGCCCAACTATTGCTGTACCGGTTGAACCGGTTAATCCTGTAGAAATAGGACTCGACATGCTTAGAATCCTGGTTCATACACAACAAAAACAGATAGAAAGAATGCAGGAAACCATATTAGCACAAGGATGGAAGATCCGACACCTTACAGGAAAGATCGACTCGCTCGAGGAAGAGCATCGTACGAGCAAGATAGCCCGTAACACTATAGCCAGGGATCTGCGTGCTGAGCAGATAAGAGCCGACTGGCTGGAGGACAGGGTCCTGGAAAACAGTTGGAACATTCAGGAACTGCAAAATCAAGCACTTGAACCAGCCCCTGCCCCTCCAGTGCCGGAAGAGGAGGATCCTGAAGAGGATCACGAGGAGGACCAAGCTGTGGAAGCTGGAAATGCCGCACAGGATGACGGCAGCGACAGTGACTTAGGGGATGGAGGCGTAGACGACTGACACGTCTCGTTTATATTATTTGTTTTCCTTCAGTTTATTATTTTCCACTTGTATTTAAACTTGAGACTTTATAGTAAATTCGTATGTTTGATTTGCACTTATGTAAGACGTCGAGATTTTAGTTAATCAAGTATTTCTTTGACTATTTAACATATTGAGTTGATGTAACTTAATAATTATTAAAGTACGAAGTAGGATAACTATATTGGATATATAGACTTATCGGAGTGTGTTTATGTTGTGTTTCGAAGATCTAAATGGCGACTGGAAGACGTGGAAACCTAAACCTGACGCCCGAAGAGCTAGCTGCCATGATCCAGGAGCATGTGAACGCAGCATTAGCGGGTGTGCAGAACCAGCCGGCAGGTAACCATTATTAAGTTTTCGCGTGAAAATCTAATAGTGAGGCTAGTACAATTCCTTGCTGACTTCCTGTTCTCTGTCAGCAGGAGGGGGCTTTAATCCCTATAAGATGTTCCTTGACGCAAAGCCAAGCAAGTTCTCGGGGCGGAAGGACCCATTGGATTGGTCCGCTGGATCGAAAAGTCGGAATCTGTTTTTGAAATGTGCAACTGCTTAGAGGCCAACAAGGTCAAATACGCTGCCTCAACACTGGAAGAGGGGGCACTGACATGGTGGAATGCCCAAGTCCAAACACGTGGACTGTTAGCTGCAAATGCAATGGCATGGACTGAGTTCAAGGCCCTGATTAAAGAGGAGTACTGTCCACGAGACAGAGTGCAACAGTTAGAGCAAGCTCTATGGAACCACAAGATGGTGGGATCGGAAATTGAGGCTTACACTACGAAACACCATGACTTGGTGTTTCTGTGTCCTGATTTGGCAAACACGGTGGAGAAAAGACTCGAGTTCTATCTCGGGGTCTGGTTCCGGAAATTCAGGGAATGGTGATGTCTAGTAACCCTGTAACGGAACATCAAGCTATCCGATTGGCTCACAAACTCACTGATAAAGCGGTGGAACAGAAGAAACTACCAGCACAGGGTACCACTGAAGTTGCCTCAGATAACAAAAGAAAGTTTGAAGACTCCACCATTCGACAGCCTTCGTCATCACATCCACAGCAAGGGAACCCGAAAAGGTTCAATCACTACCACAGCCACCGGGGTCATCAAAATCGTTCCAACAACAACAGCAACTACAACAACAACTACAACAACAACAACAACCAGAATGCAGGCGGTTATGTAGGTCGGAAGCCGCAGTGCAACCGTTGTAATCTCCATCATAACGGCCCTTGTGCCGGAAATCGCTGCCAAAGATGTGGCAAAATGGGACATGCGGCAAGGGATTGTCGTGGGGAAATTATGTCCCGACAAAATCAGAATCAGCCTCAGGGTCAGCAGCAGGGTATAAATCGGGGATGCTATCAGTGTGGTAGCACTACTCATTTCAGAAAAGACTGCCCACAGTTGCGCAACAACAACAATAATGGTGGAAACAACCACAACAACCACAACAATAATAATAACAACAACAATGGGAACGGTGGCACAGGAGGTGCCAAAGGTCGTGCATTTACATTGGGCCGCGGAGAGGCCAGAAACGACACCAACGTGGTCACCGGTAAGTTTCCCCTTAATGAACATTTTGCTTCTGTGCTTTTTGATACGGGTGCGGATAGGAGCTTTATATCTGAGTCTTTTAGGAAGAATCTAAATCTCACGCTCAAACCATTAGAGACCCCTTATGTGATAGAATTAGCCAATGGTAAATCTGTAAACGTGACCCAAATCATATCCGGCTGCCAACTCAAACTCGCGGGCCACACTTTTACCATCGATCTGATGACAACAACCCTGGGTAGTTTTGACGTGGTAGTCGGAATGGACTGGTTATCCGACGTACGGGCTGAAGTTCTCTGCTTCGAAAAGTCTATCCGTATTCCACTCTCGAACGACGAAATCTTGACGGTACAAGGCGACAAGGCAAGCGCCGTCACCAACATTATCTCATTTATGCAAGCTCAGAAGTATCTCCGGAAAAAGAATTCCTTCGTTTTACTCGCACTAATCACCGAACCGCCTAAGGACGAGAAACGTATAGAAGACATCCCTGTCGTCCGTGATTTTTCCGATGTATTCCCAGAAGAACTACCTGGTCTTCCACCACATCGACAATTGGAGTTTGAAATCGAATTGGCAAGCATTGCAACTCCCATCGCCAAGGCTCCATACCGCTTAGCTCCAGCCGAGCTGCAGGAGCTGTCTACCCAACTTCAGGAACTTTTAGAGAAAGGATTTATCCGACCAAGTGTTTCGCCATGGGGAGCTCCAGTCCTCTTTGTCAAGAAGAAGGACGGGACTTTCCGCATGTGCATCGACTATAGGGAACTCAACAAGGTTACAGTCAAGAACCGATACCCGTTACCTCGCATCGATGATCTATTCGACCAACTTCAAGGGTCAAGTTACTACTCTAAGATTGATTTACGGTCTGGTTATCATCAGCTACGCGTCAGAGAGGAGGATATCGCTAAGACATCATTTCGCACTCGGTATGGCCATTACGAGTTCTTGGTCATGCCATTCGGTCTCACTAACGCACCTGCGGTATTCATGGACCTCATGAACCGTGTGTGTAAACCATACCTCGACAAATTTGTCATTGTATTCATCGATGACATACTCATCTACTCCAAAAGTAAAGAAGAGCATGCTGAGCATCTACGATTACTGCTAGGATTACTTCAACAGGAAAATCTATACGCCAAGCTTTCAAAGTGTGATTTCTGGATCCGAGAAGTTCAGTTTCTCGGGCACGTCGTGAATGAAAAGGGTATCCACGTAGACCCTGCCAAGATTGAAGCCATCAAAAACTGGGAAGCACCTAAGACACCGACGGAAATCCGCCAATTTTTGGGATTGGCTGGTTACTATAGACGCTTCATCGAGGGGTTTTCAAAGATTGCACAACCACTTACTACCCTCACTCAGAAAGGTATCAAGTATAATTGGGGTGACAAGCAAGAAGCAGCGTTTCAATTGCTGAAGCAGAAACTTTGCAGTGCACCCATTCTGTCCTTGCCGGAAGGGACAGATGACTTTGTAGTATATTGTGATGCTTCCATTCAGGGATTGGGATGCGTACTCATGCAACGCGATAAGGTCATCGCGTATGCGTCGCGACAGCTGAAGGTTCACGAGAAAAACTACACGACGCATGACCTAGAATTGGGAGCAGTAGTGTTTGCACTTAAGATTTGGAGACACTACCTTTATGGAACGAAGTGCACAATCTTCACTGACCACAAAAGCCTCCAGCACATCTTTGATCAGAAGGAGTTGAACATGCGACAGCGTCGCTGAGTCGAACTCTTGAACGATTATGAGTGTGCCATTCGGTATCACCCGGGTAAAGCTAACGTGGTAGCTATGCCCTCAGCAGGAAGGAACACTTGAAACCTCGTCGTGTACGAGCACTACAACTCACTATTCATTCAGGACTACCCGATCAAATACGCGACGCCCAGTTAGAAGCAGTTAAGGAGGAAAACATCAAAGCCGAATCAGTGGGAAAAATGGAACGCGATTGGGAGTTAAAGCCCAATGGAACCCGGTATTTCATGAATCGCATATGGGTACCTCTCTACGGGAACCTCAGAGAGCTAGTTATGGATGAAGCTCACAAATCTCGATACTCTGTTCATCCGGGTTCGGATAAGATGTATCAAGACCTTAAAGTTGCGTATTGGTGGCCCAACATGAAAGCCGATATAGCCACCTACGTGAGTAAATGTTTGACTTGTGCAAAAGTCAAGGTGGAGTATCAAAAGCCATCGGGGCTACTCCAACAACCTGAGATCCCAGTGTGGAAATGGGATCAGATCTCCATGGATTTTATCACTAAACTCCCGCGAACCTTGGGTGGTTGCGACACCATCTGGGTGATTGTGGATCGTTTAACTAAGTCCGCACACTTCCTAGCTATCAAAGAAACGGATAAGATGGAGAAGTTGACTCGCATCTACATTAAGGAAGTAGTTTCTCGGCACGGAGTGCCAACGTCTATCATATCAGATAGAGATGCTCGCTTCACGTCAAACTTCTGGCAGTCACTCCAGAAAGCGTTGGGAACACGCTTGGATATGAGCACAGCTTATCACCCTCAGACTGATGGTCAAAGCGAAAGGACCATACAAACCTTGGAAGACATGCTTAGGGCATGCGTAGTGGACTTCGGAAATAATTGGGAAATTCACCTGCCTCTAGTGGAATTCTCATATAACAACAGCTATCACACGAGTATTTCGGCAGCACCGTTTGAAGCGTTATACGGCCGCAAATGTAGATCACCGGTCTGCTGGGCAGAAGTCGGAGACAGTCAACTCACAGGCCCTGAGTTAATACTTGAGGCTACTGAAAAGATTGTACAAATCAGAAACCGCATGGCGGCGGCACGAGATCGACAGAAAAGCTACGCTGATCAACGACGCAAACCGCTCGAATTCCAAGTAGGCGATCGCGTTCTACTAAAGGTGTCACCCTGGAAGGGTGTAATCCGCTTCGGAAAACGGGGCAAACTTAATCCACGGTACGTAGGCCCGTTTGTAATTTTGAAACGTATCGGGCTCGTAGCATATCAATTAGACCTTCCTGCCGAACTCAGTGGAGTTCACAATGTATTCCACGTCTCAAATTTGAAGAAGTGTCTATCAGATGAAACTTTAGTTATTCCATTGGATGAGATCCAAGTGGATGAACAACTGCACTTCGTGGAAAAGCCTATCGAGATCATGGATCGTGAGATCAAGACTCGGAGGCACAGCAAGATTCCGATCGTTAAAGTTCGTTGGGACTCTAAGCGTGGACCGGAGTTCACGTGGGAAAGAGAGGACCAAATGAAAAGCAAATACCCACACCTCTTCGCAACTGAGCAGCAAACTAACGATGACAGTACCTAAATTTTCGGGACGAAAATTCTTTCAACAAGGGGATGATGTGACAACCTGGAAATTTTCTCATACTTTCGTGTACTAATTGTTGACTAAATTCTTGTGCATGACACTTGGAAATCTTTGTGTATGACACTTGGGAATTTCTTGTAACGTTGCGTACCATTATAAACGAACTAACTCTTTGTGCGAGGCACTCTAAACATGTACGTTACATGCTAAACCACGTTTACTCAATTTTCGGGACGAAAATTCTTTCAACATGGGGATAATGTGATATCCCGGGTTTTCCGGATAACTTACACGTGATATTTGTCGAATATATATAGGCTAAGTATGCATGAATTAAATACGTGTTGTGTGTTGTGTGGATTTTTAGTTATATATGTATGTATAATAAATACGTACACGAACCGAACCGCGACACGAACCAAAGAGATTCATGGTGACTCTAGGAGTTCACATAGTTTAAACCTAGACCTAGAGTTCCAACTATTCGGCCAAGATCAAAACTCAAATCAAATTAACTCACCCTAGTCTCTTGGCCGCAAGATAAAACCCAAACCGAACCCACCCAATCCAACTCAAACTAATCGGCCAAACCAACCATTCTAGTCCCTCGGCCACGTGATCAAGACCCAAAACAAACAACCCAAGATTCTCGGCCATAAACCCAAACCAAACCGTAACCTTGTTCCCCCTTGCGCCTATAAATACAAACCCATGCATGTTCATTCAAAAACACAAAACCCTAGAGTTTCACTGCCGTCGGCAGCTTGTTCAGTCCATTCAATCGCAAATTAGCTTTCATCTGATCAGCTTGTTCAATCCATTCAACCGCAAACAGCCCTTTTACTTGGTTCCTTGATCGCGAGATCAGTTTCTTCTTTCTCTCGGTCGCAGCTGCAGCAACAATCTTCATCTTCACCTTCATTCAAATCGCAAAGTCAGACCTTGTTCACCTCTAGCCGATCAAACAGCCCACTTTATCAACATCCTTTCGGTCGCGACTTTGCTGGAACAGCCGGACACTCCTTGTCCAAACCTCGGTTTGTCTACCTAGTTATTCAAGGTTAGAGTTATCCTTGATTACAAGATCATGTTTCGGATGATATGTATGCTGAAAGATTAATTGATTTATTGTTTCGGGTCTTATATGTTGATTAAATAATCGGCTGTTTTGATTATGATCTTGTGTATAATTGTTTACGGATGTCATAAGTGCAAGCATGATTGAACGAGATGTTAGATTAGCCGATTTGTCGATGATGTTTACACTGAATGATCTCATTGTTCGGATTGGTTACACTAGGTTGAATGTATAGGCTGTGTGTTGTTATAATAACTAGAAGTTATTAAGTAGGGTTGCATGGATAGATTATTAGTATTAATCTAGGATTAAAAATTGAATCTTGATCGCCTTGGCTAGTCACATGAACGAGTTATACGAACTTAGTATAAGGAGATGCAGAAAACAGCATGCTGAGTGAAAGTTTCAGCCGACTTTATCAGGCTGTAACTTGGTCGTTAGTTGTCGAAAAACGGATTTTCTGAGGTCTAAAACCTAGAGATTTGAATAAGGAATCCAATGGCATGGGATTCATAATTTTCTGAAATCGTTTGATATTTTTAAAGGGTTAAACAAGTTCGGTAGGTAAAGCTGTTAAAATTCTGGAATTTTGTTGGTTGTTTATCAAGCTAGATTTTAAAATCAGTAGAGAGTTGAGTCATGATTTTTGTACAGCAACTAGGTATAGAAATTTCCGGGCAACTCCAACTGGAATTTTGTTAATCGGACGATCAGTGATTTTTAAATAAATTCTTCCGTGGACTGCAGTCAGAAAGCGGTAAATCTGACTGCAGCTTAGTGAATTAATATTTATGGTTAATGGGTGAAGATTTAGGACTTGAGAAAATTATATAAATTTCTATGGTATAAGGGTCACCTACTGTAAAAATATGGGAATTTTTAGAATGCTGGAACTATTTTATAAAAATCCTAGAAAACAGCTGAATAATTGAGTATTAAGCAGAAAGTTGTTAACTTGTGATTTTATGCATTAAAGTGTTGCATGGATTTGGAATGTGTTCATGATAAGTTGTTTGATTACTATGATCATATGAGAATACTTGCATGCATGTTTGAAGTGTTAGTTATGTTGTTTGTGTGTATCACTTTGTGAGTAAATTACGTGTGGAATTTGTATTGGTGTGATTACACACTGACATGGAATTAATTGGTTTGTTAGGACGCAACTAGCGGTCCCATCTCTTATAACATCTTTGCCACACTAACCGAGCTAATAAAGGTGAGTTCACGGCCCCTAACTTTATACGGTTTTAAACAACAGGGGGAGAAACATGTATACATTCTTAAACTCAAACTCTTTACGTTATACGAATGTAACGTCACATAACTATGCGGTAACTAAGTTAATGTTAATGTAATGTTATGGTCACTATGCAGCTTTATCACTTAAGTCCTCGACAATCTCCTCGGATCGTTAATATTTGGGTTAAGTAGCGGGGGAATTATAAGTAGTACTACTGGGTCTGACGAGCCCCATCCGAGCTAGTCGCGCTAGCTGACCGGGTTTGGTCAACGGGTGTATGATTGGCCTAACATCGCCATGGTCATGTGATAGACCTGGCAAAACGGAGGCACAAATGTCAGCTTCGATCGCGAACACTTAGTGACATGACTTTAGGCTAGCTACCTATATACATTAATATTGAACTTAATTACGGAACAACATAATATTCCGGGTTTGGAATATTGGAAACATCAACTTATTATCCCGGGTTGGGGATAATGGAAACACAACTTAATATTCCGGTTTGGGAATATTGGAAGCAACAACTTATTATTCCGGGTTTGGAATAATGGAACTGGTATGTTATCCCGGGTTGGGGACAACGGAGTAACAAACTAAAACCGAACAACGAATTTATGAAAACCTGTGAACTCACTCATCTTTAATGTTGACACTTGTTTCTTTACATGTTTCTCAGGACGCTAGGAGCTCTAGGTGCACGCACACGCATTGAACAAGACATCATTATAGAGTCTCATTTATTAATACTGTTTTTGGGATTTTTCCTTTGTTTTGGCGTTTGTGTTGGCGCCCGCATCACTACTTATTTATGCTTCCGCTCAAACTTTAAAAACTGATACTCATGCTAAATATTGGTAATCTAAAATTTACAACAAATGATTTTGGAAAACGTATTATCAAATCATATAGAGTCGTTCGACGTACTAGTGTCTTAGATTCTGGTTTGTTCACACGTCTCGCGGTAGAACTCCGCAAGTGGAAATTGAGGGTGTGACACATACGTCTCTACATCAAAACACGCTACACACAACGCTAAACTCTTTTAACGCTAACCGCTCTCGCATGTTATACGTGAACGCCGAATGTTTGTTTGCTTTATGTAAATAATGTGTACTTGTTGACCACCCTTAGCAATGATAGTACTATAGTTTGGACTCAGCACCCGATTGGTCCGGGGGTTGTTAAGGCTCGCAAATTACTTTACGTGCGTGTTCGCTATTGTGAACACGTATCGCGCATACTGTAACACCTCGTGTTTTTACGTATAATATTTTTCCGACACGTGTTCTGGTAATCCTCGTGTACCACAGGAGGGGCCAAGGTTGTTGAAACAATGATAATATTCATATATTATCTTATGAAAAGAAGTTGGGGGACTTAAATGAAATTTTTGAAATTTTCATGTTCTGAAGACCCCTTGCGAACCGCAAGGCTCTTGCCATACGGTCCGCAAGGCTATCTGATTCTATGGGCGCCTGAGGTCCTTACGGACCGCAAGGCAAAGCCCATATGATCCGTAAGGACCTACCAGCGAACAGAAAGGTGGCAGCAGCCTGTTCTGCCACCTTTGTCGAGTTTTGGCACCATCTTTGCATGTTTGACACGACTTGGGGCACATATACTCGTCCATTAACACCTGGTATCACTCCCAAACACTTCTACAACCATTTATAAAAGCATTCTTGGTGTTGCAACTTGTTCTTCATCATCATTAAAGCTCACCAAGATTAATCAGAGAGTTCCAGGCATCTTTTAAGCATTCCTCATTGATCTTAATAATCTATGGACCTTGTGTAAGTGTTCAAATCTCATGCTAAGTCATTTCATTAAGATTTAAGCCTAGATCAAAGTCTCGTCGTAATCACGCCTTGACTTTGATCTAAGTCCGTGATTACCAAGCCATTGTGCGTAACGAAAGTGGCTACGTGATTGTAATGATGGAGGTATTGATCCTTCAAAAGGGCATCCAGATTTCCACGAATTCATGACCAATTGACGAGTCAACCAAAAAGTCAAATAAAGTCAAATTGTCCAATTTTTTTTTGTAAAAATCATAACTAATGATCTAGATGTTATAAAATATGTTTTGATGCACTGACAACCTAAAAAAAGTATTAGAACATATTTCTACGGATTCGACTCGTCAAGTTTTCGTCTAGGCTTGGTTTATAGCCAAAAGTCGCAACAGTTGACTTTTGTTGACTTTTGGTTCTGACCCGTTTCGAGCCACCTTTGCTACTGACTTTTGACCATTTTGAGACCATGATTATATTTAGAATGACCATCTAAAGTTTCATCACCCGATTCCTTAGAAATCTGAGTTTATTATAAAGTTCCATAAAATTATTTAAACTTTTGCAAAAAGGTCCTTTTTATGCAAATCATGGTTTTAAACACCCATGCATGTAAATATAAGACATAAACTGATTTATAAACATTATTAAATTATGTTAGTGTCAAGAATCTGATTATAATATAAAGTTTTCGCAAAGGACGTGTTTATGACATTTAAATGGCCAAAATACCCTTTTCGGCATTTCTGAAAGAATAAACAAGGTTTAATCATCAATATGATATATTCACTGATGTAATAGGATAATTAAAACCATTTGGGATGTTCATTCAGATTATAACCCGAATGAGGGCTTAAGATTCGTAATTACCGATAAATGACTAAATTACCCTTTTTCGCGTAACATGACTTTAACCAAACTTTTTATAACAAAATATTTTACCTACTGATTAAACATGATAAATAACTTATTTTGGTTATATAAAACAAGTCCTAACCTCAGTTTATCTTAAACAACCGAATTTAATGGCATTTAGCGACTTTTACGCCTTTCCGGGACATATTATGGTTTAAAACCATAACTATGAGCCAAGACTTGTTACCTACTGATTTATAAACTTATTTTCAAACATCTTAACAGTAAGTACAAGTCCCAAACTCAGAATCCAATTTTGGCTTCAAAGCTATGTGTGAAATTACTAAAATGCCCTTACGGGACATAGATTATTTCAAAATCGTCAAACACACATATATTTGATATCCTACTATTATAGTGTTATAAAATAAGTATTTTTACAGAATATTAACAACCTTGACATCAGATTCATTTTAAACAATCTTTTATAAACCTTAAAATGACCAAAATGCCCTTGTAAGGCATAATTCGGTTTTAAATATACCTCGGGTCTATCTTTTGGAAAGCTACTGATCTTATAACATATTTTAAACATATATTCATATGGAACTTGTATATGACTCTCTCGGTCACCCAGTTTCGCCTATGTGCATTCGGTTAAGTTTACGTAGCTAATTTACGTACTTAAACCGAAACGGGTTTAACTTTGTCCATTCCTTATCAAAATCTAGAATGTTAACGGTTTACCCATATTATACAAGCTTATATACTTTTCGGGTCCAATTAACATTCTACTCCGGTCACCGCTTACTCTAGCATATCGTACCGTAGCATATTTTAACGTAAGACTAACCGGTCCAAGTCTGGGACTTAAATTAAGGACTCGTTAGCATTCTAATATTGGTTAATAATTACCATCACTCCATACTGAACGCCTCCCGGTAAATTGCCTTGTACTTGCTTTGGAACTACAGCTGAGTTTGGAACTTCCATATATAACAACTCAGGTAAATACTCTTAACCTATTTTCCCTATACGGGCTTAGTATACGGTAAATTATTACCGCTTGGTCGGGTATGGAAATTATGATTTATCCAGTTGTGATATTTAACTAAAATTGCATAACCCGGTTTTGATCTGTTTTGTCTGAAACTCAAACATTGGGGGGGGCCTTAACCGTGTCCGGGATATCCTTGGCTCACTAAATTGATAGTTGTCACACCCCGACCCGCAGCGGAAAAGGTGATCGGGGCATGATTGGGTTATCATCAAAGCTCATGACATTTATTATAACGTTTCATATTTAGTATTTCAATTTAAAGGGAAACATACAATCATAATTAAACAAATACAATATGTTCTATTCATCCTTCTAAACTTCATTATTTTTCTTCTAAGGCAATTTCCTATGTTTTCCATGATTCATCCTGTTCACCTGTATCATATGTAAAAATGGTTTTTGAATCAACAAAAAGTTGGCGAGTGAACCTTGTTAGAAAACATTTATTATTTATTTCTTGTTGTATTTAATATGGAAAAATTGTGCAATATTCATATATGAACAAACGTAAATAAACATACAATAACAACAATTAGCATACAATTACAAACCATTAGCATACGATATCAAACAACAACAAACAATAACATACATTAACAAACCAACAACATACAATAACAACAATTAATAACATACATTAACAAACCAACAGCATACAATAACATATCAACTTGCATAAATATATAACATAAATAAAACTGTGCGATCAAGGCTCAATCAAACGGAGCCGATCGTATTACATGTACTGAAAATGATAAATGTCTGTGCGATCAAGGCTCAATCAAACGGAGCTGATCGTATGTTGGCACGCCAGGTTCACGCTCATAATGTAATGGGGAACATGCTCAACGCTCATAATGTAATGGGGAGCGGCGGCCTATGAAATTGCATGTACTGAAAATAATAAATTAAATCTAAACAATAACCACACAAACAGTTTATACAAACTGAATACACATTTATTCATGATATGATGTATGCACAATGATTTAAATATAATAATTAGTAAGACACATGATACACCCCAAAAACGTGATTTAAACGGGGAATTTGTAGAGATTCACTCACAGTGGGTGCGTTCGGTGAATGATGATGAATGCGCACGAGTTTAGAGGATTGATCGTCGAGAAATAACTAACCTAATTAATAAAGGAAAGTAACGTAAATAAATGGATTTTATTAACAACTTTAATAGGATTTTTAGATATATTTTTGTGAGTTTTAGGCTATTTTCTAACTTTAAAAATGTTATTTTTAAGTATTTTTAATTGATTTTTAAATAAAATAAATAAATAAAAATAATAAAAAATGTTGACTTTTTGACCGTGGACCGTTGTTGACCGGTTTTATTGTGTAAGTGTTTGCGCCGAGTGAGGCTCGAACCCGAGACCTCCCGTTCGCGTGCACGCAGCTCTACCAACTGAGCTACGTGTTTAACCCGAAATATTTCTGTTTTTAATTATATTTATATACTAATTAGATTAATCCGAAAATCATTTATTTTAAAAAGATTTTAACATAACGACTCGGTGCACTCCACAGGTCTCGAACCCGGGACCTGTGGTTTAGTTTGGCACACAGTCCACCGCTGGACTGTGTGTCTAACTTGGTAAATATCCTAGTTTTTATTATACTTAACATATAATGGAGTTAACCCGGTTCAGTTTTAAACAAAAAGGCATTTTATTACTGCGAAGGTGCGTGTGTCAAGAATCGAACTCGGGACGTGTACGTATTTGTTTGCACACAGTCCACCGCTGGACTGTGTGTCTAACCCGTTTATAATTCCGATTTTAAATAATCTTATAACATAACTACTTCGTCTTCTTCGTTCAAAACTCAGGCAACGGTCAGAGTAACTGTTACTTGATTAATTCGGTTAATGGACAAGATGAACAATTGAAAAGTAACTGTTACCAAACCCGCTCCGTTTATTAACCGAACAATCAGTTTAAAATTTCGTGGCGTATTTAATGCCCAAATTAATTTTAAACGATACATAATTATTTATTATATTGGAATATATAATTTGTTTTTGAAAAATTGTTAAAAATAATGAAATAAAAATATAATGTTTCTGCCGGGTTTCGAACCCTGGTCAGTCAGCCGGGTCAACAACAGACTTAACATATAACCATCCAACCACTGCGCCACTTGTATTTCTTGTTAATTATTGGAGACAAATAATTCATATCATAAATCTCAAATTGAAATAACGTCGCGCCCAAATGCAGTCGTCGGAAATCCCGGAGATCTCGCGAGATTGGACGGTTACTTCAGTTATAACGTAAACCTTAAACACTGCATCGGTTATAACCGACGCCTGAGTCCGCGACACAAGCTATAACCGCCGGAGAATTTCTAACCGACGAATCAAGTCGGAAATTGGACCAAATTCATCGATGACCTGCCTTATAAATACCCCCTCAAACCTCTGCAAGCTTTTTCGCTCAAAACCGCACCTTTACCCGACGTAATTCCACTCGCCGGAAAAGTTCTGCACCTCGCCGGAAAACCGAGCCCTTCACTTCTGAGCCTTCCTGAACCCCCTGAGCTTATACCGAAGTCACCCACATCCTTTTCAAGCTTGCTGAAGACTCTCTGCCTAAAGACACACGACGCCGGAATCTTTTGCTGTCACCGGAGTTCTGCCGGAGAAACAGAGAAGTCCAGTCGGTATACCTTACGCTTAAATCTTTCATTCTTTTTATATATCTCACATGTAATTAACCACCAGACACTAACGAACATGATTAAAACTTCGAACCAGTCAGTCATCGTTTCTGGTTAAGACTGACGAAGAAGACGAAGTTTCGGTAACATATAAGTTTAATTTAAATCAAGTTATAACTCGGGTTAGACACACAGTCCAGCGGTGGACTGTGTGCACATTAAAAACGTAAACGTCTCGAGTTCGAATCTTGTCCCACGCATGCTTGCCTTAATAAAAATGTCTTTTTTTTTAACCGAACCGGAGTCACCGCTGATATATGTTAAGTTTATAAAAACCAGAATAATAACCAAGATAGACACACAGTCCAGCGGTGGACTGTGTGTATGTTTAATCACAGGACACGAGTTCGAGTCCGGGCTACCGCACCGGTCCGGACAATTATTAAACTTTTTATTTAAGACAAAAATGGAAATGTTTAGTTTGTATATAAGTATAATAAAAATCGGTTTATATAACAAGTTAAACACACAGTCCAGCGGTGGACTGTGTGTTAACCTAAACCACAGGTCCCGGGTTCGAGACCTGTGGAGCGCACCGAGTCACTGATTAAAATCTTTTTAGAAATAAGTTGATTTTCGGATTAATCTAATTAATATATAAATATAATTAAAAACAGAAATATTTCGGGTTAGACACGTAGCTCAGTTGGTAGAGTCTGCGTGCACGCGTACGGGAGGTCTCGGGTTCGAGCCTCACTCAGCGCACACATACACGCATACGAACCGGTCAAAGTCAACAGTCAATGGTCAACGGTCAACGGTCAAAAAAGTCAACTTTTTTTTTATTATTTTATTTATTTATTTTAATTAAAAATCAATTAAAAATACTTAAAAATAACATTTTTAAGGTTAGAAAATAGCCTTAAACTCACAAAAATACACCCAACAATCCTACTAAAATGGATTAATAAAATCCGTTTACTTACCGAACCATAATGCTATTTATCTAGGTTAATTTCACTCGTGGTTAAAACCACTTCGCGTGCATTCAACATCATCAACCGGACGCACCCACTGTGAGTGAATCTTACAACTCCCCCTTTTTAATTACACGTTTTGGGGTGTGTCATGTGTCACAAAATAATTAACTCGTTTATTTAAACTTGTGCCATGCCATATTGTGATCTAAACTTAGATTGTTTATATTGTTGTGGTTATGTATTTCATTTTGTCAACTTATGTGAAAGTCATTCATTAAGCCTATCAGTTCCTCGTGGGAGACGAGTTGAGCAACGCGTGCCTCAAAACAAATCCATTATTGTTCATGTGTGTATTATTGAGTTTATATTATTTGTAGTTATGTATTTCATGTTGTCAAGTTTATGCAATTCATTCATTAGGCCCATCAGTTCCTCGTGAGAGACGAGTTGAGCAACGCGTGCCTCTAAACGATCCATTATTGTTCATGTGTGTATTGTTTAATATTATATTGATTGGTGAATAAGTTTACATCTATTTTTACTCATGTGTGGTTGTGCACTTATTTTATAATCAATTAAATAAACTTGTTCAAATGTTTTCCATATGATTCACTCGCCAACTTTTGTTGATCCAAAAACCCATTTTTACACATGATACAGGTGAACAGGATGAAGCAAGGAAAACATAGGAAATGCCTTAGAAGAAAACAATGAAGCCTAGATTGATATTTAGGACATGTTGTAATATTGATTGTAATTTTCCATTAAAGTGTATTAATGAATATGAAACGTTAAAATAAATGTCATGAGCTTTGATGATAACCCAACCTTTTCCGCTGCGGGTCGGGGTGTGACAGATTGGTATCAGAGCCATGACTATAGGGATATAGGATAGGTTATTAGACCCTTAGAGCCTATACTATAGTTTGCCTAAATTTTAATTGTTTAGGTGGTTACATACAAACTTATAATATTTATTTGTTTCATATTTGTTTATACTTACAGTCAAACATACATACTTATATACACATTCATTATACATATTTCAATGTTCATATATTCAAATCATTTTCATACTCTCATTATTCTAAGATTTTGTTGCAATTTTCAAATCTCATCAAAGTAAGTTCTGCGACGGGCATGTAGTAACTGGAAGGGTACAAGTACCGGTAGTCGGAACGTCCTGTCTAGGTTGGCATTCGTATAAATCCAATATAACGGACCAGTTTGCCTACATGGGGACTAACGATGAGAGTACGAAGGACCTATTAGGCCAAAGCATGCCACACCAAACGTCGTTTGAACTAACCCCACTTTGAGGTGTCACCGTGTCTACACCTGGACACATTCCGAATCTCATACGATATATACATATTTCTCGATTTTCTCCGGGTTTTAGTGTACGTAACAAGGCTAACACATGCGAACCATATGAAAAACCCGGTATTCATGGGGGCCCACATGATTACGAAGGTGAAGTATGGCGGCATGTAGGGCCTAATGACGAGCAAAGCCCAAGACATCCTATGGATGTAGTAGATTTATTTTTCTATAATTATTTTATGAATGTTCATTCCTAGTGCGACCCATGATCCCAAAAGCATCCAACTCATACTCTTGACATGTATTCCTTGTAGATGTCTTCTAACCTCGCCCGTAGGAAGATGAGAGCAGGAAAAGCCCGCGAGCGCATGGCTGCCCTAATCGCTCAACAAATGGCTGCCGTAATACCCAACATTGTAATCCAAGTCCAACAAGCACTTACCGCTAATCCTGCCAATCAAGAAAATCAACACGTTATCAACCCTCCCCCAAATACCACTAAATGCACCTACAAGCATTTCAAATCATGCGACCCTCCAAAATACAAAGGGACTGAAGGCGTCACCGCTCTCCTCCATTGGTTTGAAGAAATGGAGAACACTTTTCTAAATTGCGATTGCCCCGATGATCGCAAAGTGTGATATGCTACCGGTCGATTATATGGGATAGCACTTACTTGGTGGAATACAGAGAAGGCCAAACGAGGTGTTGAAGATGCTATGACTTTAACTTGGAATGAATTAAAGGAAATCATGACCAGACAATTTTGCCCAAGGAGCGAAATCAAGAAATTAGAAGATGAATTTTATTCGTTGAAGCAAAAGGAAGGCGACCACACCACGTACAACAAAAGATTCCTCGAGTTACATCAAATGGTTCCCAACATGTTCACTCCCCTCTACCGTTTGATCGAGCACTACATTCGTGGTCTTCCGTCAAAGATTCAAGACTCTGTAATAAGTACCACGCCTGCAACCTTGGAAGCGGCAATGGAGTTAGCTACAGAGCTCACCGAGAACCGAATCCGGAACAAAGACTTCAAGGAGGAGAAGAAGAAGGATAAAGCATCGACTGAAACCTCCGACTACACCCAAACCGAATCCCCTTCTCAACCCAATTTTAAGAGAAAAAGAGACGGGCAACTTTTCGCTACTACCCAACGTAATCAACCAGTTTTACAAGCCATACCAATCCAAGCTATCCCAATCACTCAAGTGGCACCCAACTCAACTTATCCAAATAAGAAACCATATCTTGGACCTCACCCTCGATGCAACAACTGTTTTTATCACCATCCCCTTACCCTACCTTGTCGACTATGTGCAACTTGTGGACGCTATGGTCATTTGAGCAGGGTTTGCCGCACCTTTCAAAACTAAATCTCTCCCCCTACTCAAAACATGGTCCAAACCTATCAACAACCCCAATACCCCATGTTCTCATATGTTCGAGCTTGTTTCAATTGTGGTGACCCTACCCACTTTAGAAACACGTGCCCTCGATTGGTTAACATCATAAACGCTCAAGCCCATTCAAACCCAGTTAACCAAGTAAACCAAGAAAACCCAACCGCTAGGCCACCCGCAAGAGGAAGAGTCTTCAACATCAACGCCAATCCTGTCGAAGATAATGACGGCCCAAACGAAGATACCCAACTAGTCCTCTTCACCGAAAATCCAGATTCAACTCCAATCATTTAGTTTTATGTTTTTCTTTATCACATAGAACCAATCATAACTTAAGGAGAAAGCCAATGGGAATTTGACAAGAATATGGTGGATACGCCGCTGGTACTTCCTATATATAAGTATTCTTGTCAAAGGATCAGAAGCATTATCTGGCGGTTATGAGAGGTTCCATGTGTAAACTGTTTGAGTAATTATTGTTTATTATTTTCAGTACATGCAATTTCATAGGCCGCCGCTCCCATTACATTATGAGCGTTGAGCATGTTCCCCATTTCATTATGAGCGTGAACCCGGCGTGCCCACATACGATCGGCTCCGTTTGATTGAGCCTTGATCGCACAGACATTTTCATTTTCAGTACATGCAGTACGATCGGCTCCGTTTGATTGAGCCTTGATCGCACAGACATTTTCATTATCAGTATCTTGTGGTTGTTGTGTTTGTTGTAGAGTCACATAGAACTAATCATAACTTGCGGATAAAGTCAATGAGAATTTGACGAGAATATGGTGGATACGCCGCTGGTACTTCCTATATATAAGTATTCTTGTCAAGGGATCGGAGGCATTATCAGGCGGTTATGAGAGGTTCCATGTATAGGCTGTTTGTGTGATTATTGTTTAGATTAAATTTATTATTTTCAGTACATGCAATACGATCGGCTCCGTTTGATTGAGCCTTGATCGCACAGACATTTTCATTTTCAGTACATGCAATACGATCGGCTCCGTTTGATTGAGCCTTGATCGCACAGACATTTTCATTATCAGTATCTTGTGGTTGTTGTGTTTGTTTTAGAGTCACATAGAACTAATCATAACTTGCGGATAAAGTCAATGAGAATTTGACGAGAATATGGTGGATACGCCGCTGGTACTTCCTATATATAAGTATTCTTGTCAAGGGATCGGAGGCATTATCAGGCGGTTATGAGAGGTTCCATGTATAGGCTGTTTGTGTGATTGTTGTTTAGATTAAATTTATTATTTTCAGTACATGCAATACGATCGGCTCCATTTGATTGAGCCTTGATCGCACAGACATTTTCATTTTCAGTACATGCAATACGATCGGCTCCGTTTGATTGAGCCTTGATCGCACAGACATTTTTTTCATTTTCAGTATTTTTGTGTTTGTTGTATTGGTTGTAGAGTCACATAGGACTAATCATAATTCACTGATAAAACCAATGAAAATTTGACGAGAATATGGTGGATACGCCGCTGGTACTTCCTATATATAAGTATTCTTGTCAAAGGATTAGAGGCATTGTCAGACGGTTATGAAGAGTTCTATGTAGGATTTAGTAGTTTCTTGGTAACTAATCATAACTTGCGGATAAAACCCACGAAAATTTGACAAGAATATGGTAGATACGTCGCTTGTACTTCCTATATATAAGTATTCTTGCCAAAGGATCAGAGGCATTATCAGGCAGTTATGAGAAGTTCCATGTAGGATTTAGTATTGCCTTGATTGAAATTTGTGTTACATTCATATCATCTCGCCATTTAAAGAAATTGGATTGTGTTCTATTTCTACATAAACTAACCTCTCCATTATGCAAACAAGAGAGGAACTGTCACCATTCAAACATATATGCTATCAGAATGTGGATTCAAATATTTGTTGTTATGTTTATTTATGTTCTATAGTCATATCATAGAACCAATCATAACTTACTGATAAAACCAATGAAAATTTGACAAGAATATGGTGGATACGCCGCTGGTACTTCCTATATATAAGTATTCTTGTCAAAGGATCAGAGGCATTGTCAGACGGTTATGAGAAGTTCTATGTAGGATTTAGTAATTTCTTGGTACATTAGTTGTGTTTATTTATGTTCTATAGTCATAGAACCAATCATAACTTACTAATAAAACCAATGAAAATTTGACAAGAATATGGTGGATACGCCGCTGGTACTTCCTATATATAAGTATTCTTGTCGAAGGATCAGAGGTATTGTTAGATGGTTATGAGAAGTTCCATGAAGGTTGTAGTATTAGAAGTTTTGCTTTAGGATATAACCATATCCTTCCAAACATATCAAAACTCTTATGCATGATATCATATTAGCGAATCAACTCTGCTTATCAATACTTTTACAGTAGGCAACAAAAAGCGATTCCTGTAATAGGGTACTTAACCCTTACAAGGGACGTTACCGCCTCAAACAAAAATTTAAACTCTTACTCTTCTTCTAAGTATGTAACTGTCAAACTAAACACCATCATTCTTTTAGTCAAATATATCACTACTTAAATTTCGGGACGAAATTTCTAAAAAGCAGGGGATACTGTAACGTCCGTCAAAAAACGGATTTTACCAAACCCGCTCCGTTTATTAACCGAACAATCAGTTTAAAATTTCGTGGCGTATTTAATGCCCAAATTAATTTTAAACGATACATAATTATTTATTATATTGGAATATATAATTTGTTTTTGAAAAATTGTTAAAAATAATGAAATAAAAATATAATGTTTCTGCCGGGTTTCGAACCCGGGTCAGTCAGCCGGGTCAACAACAGACTTAACATATAACCATCCAACCACTGCGCCACTTGTATTTCTTGTTAATTATTGGAGACAAATAATTCATATCATAAATCTCAAATTGAAATAACGTCGCGCCCAAATGCAGTCGTCGGAAATCCCGGAGATCTCGCGAGATTGGACAGTTACTTCAGTTATAACGTAAACCTTAAACACTGCATCGGTTATAACCGACGCCTGAGTCCGCGACACAAGCTATAACCGCCGGAGAATTTCTAACCGACAAATCAAGTCGGAAATTGGACCAAATTCATCGATGACCTGCCTTATAAATACCCCCTCAAACCTCTGCAAGCTTTTTCGCTCAAAACCGCACCTTTACCCGACGTAATTCCACTCGCCGGAAAAGTTCTGCACCTCGCCGGAAAACCGAGCCCTTCACTTCTGAGCCTTCCTGAACCCCCTGAGCTTATACTGAAGTCACCCACATCCTTTTCAAGCTTGCTGAAGACTCTCTGCCGCAAGACACACGACGCCGGAATCTTTTGCTGTCACCGGAGTTCTGCCGGAGAAACAGAGAAGTCCAGTCGGTATACCTTACGCTTAAATCTTTCATTCTTTTTATATATCTCACATGTAATTAACCACCAGACACTAACGAACATGATTAAAACTTCGAACCAGTCAGTCATCGTTTCTGGTTAAGACTGACGAAGAAGACGAAGTTTCGGTAACATATAAGTTTAATTTAAATCAAGTTATAACTCGGGTTAGACACACAGTCCAGCGGTGGACTGTGTGCACATTAAAAACGTAAACGTCTCGAGTTCGAATCTTGTCCCACGCATGCTTGCCTTAATAAAAATGTCTTTTTTTTAACCGAACCGGACTCACCGCTGATATATGTTAAGTTTATAAAAACCAGAATAATAACCAAGATAGACACACAGTCCAGCGGTGGACTGTGTGTATGTTTAATCACAGGACACGAGTTCGAGTCCGGGCTACCGCACCGGTCCGGACAATTATTAAACTTTTTATTTAAGACAGAAATGGAAATGTTTAGTTTGTATATAAGTATAATAAAAATCGGTTTATATAACAAGTTAAACACACAGTCCAGCGGTGGATTGTGTGTTAACCTAAACCACAGGTCCCGGGTTCGAGACCTGTGGAGCGAACCGAGTCACTGATTAAAATCTTTTTAGAAATAAGTTGATTTTCGGATTAATCTAATTAATATATAAATATAATTAAAAACAGAAATATTTCGGGTTAGACACGTAGCTCAGTTGGTAGAGCTGCGTGCACGCGTACGGGAGGTCTCGGGTTCGAGCCTCACTCAGCGCACACATACACGCATACGAACCGGTCAAAGTCAACAGTCAATGGTCAACGGTCAACGGTCAAAAAAGTCAACTTTTTTTTATTATTTTATTTATTTATTTTAATTAAAAATCAATTAAAACTACTTAAAAATAACATTTTTAAGGTTAGAAAATAGCCTTAAACTCACAAAAATACACCCAACAATCCTACTAAAATGGATTAATAAAATCCGTTTACTTACCGAACCATAATGCTATTTATCTAGGTTAATTTCACTCGTGGTTAGAACCACTTCGCGTGCATTCAACATCATCAACCGAACGCACCCACTGTGAGTGAATCTTACAACTCCCCCTTTTTAATTACACGTTTTGGGGTGTGTCATGTGTCACAAAATAATTAACTCGTTTATTTAAACTTGTGCCATACCATATTGTGATCTAAACTTAGATTGTTTATATTGTTGTGGTTATGTATTTCATTTTGTCAACTTATGTGAAAGTCATTCATTAAGCCCATCAGTTCCTCGTGGGAGACGAGTTGAGCAACGCGTGCCTCAAAACAAATCCATTATTGTTCATGTGTGTATTATTGAGTTTATATTGTTTGTAGTTATGTATTTCATATTGTCAAGTTTATGCAATTCATTCATTAGGCCCATCAGTTCCTCGTGAGAGACGAGTTGAGCAACGCGTGCCTCTAAACGATCCATTATTGTTCATGTGTGTATTGTTTAATATTATATTGATTGGTGAATAAGTTTACATCTATTTTTATTCATGTGTGGTTGTGCACTTATTTTATAATCAATTAAATAAACTTGTTCAAATGTTTTCCATAGGATTCACTCGCCAACTTTTTGTTGATCCAAAAACCCATTTTTACACATGATACAGGTGAACAGGATGAAGCAAGGAAAACATAGGAAATGCCTTAGAAGAAAACAATGAAGCCTAGATTGATATTTAGGACATGTTGTAATATTGATTGTAATTTTCCATTAAAGTGTATTAATGAATATGAAACGTTAAAATAAATGTCATGAGCTTTGATGATAACCCAATCATGCCCCGATCACCTTTTTCGCTGCGGGTCGGGGTGTGACGGGTTCGAGTCCCGGCTTCATCATATCATTTTTAATTCACTACTTTTAGTACATTTTCAAAAATAAATTTTATATTCTAATATACTTATTAATTATGTATCGTTTAAAATTTATTTGGGCATTAAATACGCAACAAAATTTTTAACTGGTTGTTCGGTTAATAAACGAAGCGGGTTTGGTAAATCCGGTTTTTGACGGATGTTACAGTATCCCCTACTTTTAGAAATTTCGTCCCGAAATTTACGTAGTGGCATATTTGTCTAAAAAGGATGGTGTTTTAATTTGACGATTACATACTTAGAAGTGAGTAAGAGTTTAAATTTTGTTTGAGGCGGTAACGTTCCTTGTAAGGGTTGAATACCCTGTTATAGGAATCGCTTTTTGTTGCCTAAAGTGTATGAATACGGAACATGGATACACAGAGTTGATTGACTAAGTATGATGTTATGCATATGAGTTTGGGTACGTTTGAAAGATTAGGTTATATCCTAAAATAAACTTCTAATACTAAAACTTACATGGAACTTCTCATAGCCGCCTGACAATGCCTCTGATCCTTTGGCAAGAATACTTATATATAGGAAGTACCAGCGGCGTATCCACCATATTCTTGTCAAATTTTCATTGGTTTTGTCAGTAAGTTATGATTGGTTCTATGATGTGACTCTAGAACATAAATAAACACAACATCCAATGTCTGAGTCCTAATTCTGATAGCATACATGTTTGAATGGTGACACAATCCAATTCCTTTAAATGATGAGATGATATGAATGCTAAATCAGTGAGTATAACACAAACTTCAATCAAGACAATACTAAATCCTACATGGAACTTCTCATAACCGCCTGATAATGCCTCTGATCCTTTGACAAGAATACTTATATATAGGAAGTACCAGTGGCGTATCCACCATATTCTTGTCAAATTTTCATTGGTTTTATCAGTAAGCTATGATTAGTCCTATGTGACTCTAAAACATAAACAAACACAACAACCAAAGCTTGAGTCTTTGAATGATGACAGTACCTCTCTCGTTTGTTATGATGGAGAGGTTTGTCCATGTAGAAGTGAGACACAGCTCAACTTCTTTAAATGTCGACACTGTGATATGTCGTGAGGTATGATGATATGAATGTTAAATCAATGAGTATAAAAACAACACTGAAATAGTAATTCGCATTAAGATCCTTGGATAAATTTCTAATTTAAAATTGAGACACGTGAAAATTGAGATAATCATAAAGAGAAACCTAAAACTAAGCGGTTGGAGTTGAATCTTGATTTTCAGTGAAGGAGACTAGTTGGGTGTTTTCGTTTGGGCCGTCATTATCTTCAACAGGATTGGCGTTGATGTTGAAAATTCTTCCTCTTGCTGGTGGCCTAGTGGTTGGGTTTTCTTGATTTGCTTGGTTAACTGGGTTTGCTAAAGCTTGGGCGTTTATGATGTTAACCAATTGAGGGCACGTGTTTCTAAAGTGGGTAGGGTCGCCACAATTGAAACAAGCTCGAACATATGGGAACATGGGGTATTGGGGTTGTTGATATGTTTGGATCATGTTTTGAGTAGGGGGTGAGGTTTGGTTTTGAGGGGTGCGGCAAACCTTGCTCATATGACCATAGCGTCCACAATTCACACATAGTCGACAAAGTAAGGTAGATGGATGGTGATAAAAACAGGTGTTACATTGAGGGTGTGGTCCAAGGTAAGGTTTCTTATTTGGGTAAGTTGGGTTGGGTGCTACTTGAGTGATTGGGACAGCTTGGAGGGGTACGGCTTGTAAGGCTGGTTGATTGCGTTGGGTGACAGCGAAAAGTTGCTCCTCACGTTTCCTTTTGGAAATGGGTTGAGAAGGGGATTTGGTTTGGGTGGAGTTTGAAATTTCAGTTGGTGCTTTATCTTTCTTCTTCTCCTCCTTGAAGTCTTTATTCCGTATACGGTTCTCGGTGAGCTCTGTAGCTAACTCCATTGCTGCTTCCAAGGTTGCAGGTGTGGTACTTATTACAGAGTCTTGAATTTTTAAAGGAAGACCTCGAATGTAGTGCTCGATCAAACGGTAGTGGGGAGTGAACAAGTTGGGAACCATTTGATTTAACTCGAGGAATCTCTTGTTGTAGGTAGTGTGGTCGCCTTCCTTTTGTTTCAACGGATAGAACTCATCCTCTAATTTCTTGGTTTCGCTCCTTGGGCAAAACCGTCTTGTCATAATTTCTTTCAACTCTTCCCAAGTCATAGTCATAGCATCTTCAACACCTCGTTTAGCCTTCTCTGTATTCCACCAAGTAAGTGCTATTCCAAATAAACGACCAGTAGCATATCGCACTTTGCGATCATCGGGGCAATCGCAATTTAGGAAAATGTTTTCCATTTCTTCAAACCAATAGAGAAGAGCGGTGACACCTTCAGTCCCTTCGTATTTTGTAGGGTCGCAGGATTTGAAATGCTTGTAGGTGTATTTAGTAGTATTTGGGGGAGGGTTGACAATATTTTGAACTTCTCGATTGACGGGATTTGCGGTAAGGGCTTGTTGGACTTGGACTACAATGTTGGGTATTACTGCAGCCATTTGTTGAGCGATTGGGGCAGCCATGCGCTCGCGGGCTTTTCTTGCTCTCATCTTCCTACGAGCGAGACTAGAAGACATCTACAAGAAATACATATGAAGAGTATGAGTTGGATGTTGTTGGGATCATGTGTCGTATTTAGGAATGAACATTCATAAAATAAACATAGCAAAATAAATCTACTACATCCATAGGATGTCTTGGGCTTTGCTCGTAATTGGACCTTGCATGCCGCCATACTTCACCTTCGTAATCACGTGGGCCCCCATGATTACCGGGTTTTTCATATGGTTCGCATGTGTTAGCCTGGTTACGTACACTAAAACCCGGAGAAAATCGAGAAATATGTATGTAACGTATGATATTCGGAATGTATCCAGGTGTGGACACGGTGACACCTCAAAGTGGGGTTAGTTCGAACGACGTTTGGTGTGGCATGCTTTGGCCTAATAGGTCCTTCGTACTCTCATCGTTAGTCCCCAGGTAGGCAAACTGGTCCGTTATATTGGATTTATACGAATGCCAACCTAGACAGGACGTTCTGACTACCGGTACTTGTACCCTTACAGTTACTACATGCCCGTCGCAGAACTCACTTTGATGAGATTTGAAAAATGAAAAATGCGACAAAATCTTGAATAACGGAAGTATGAAGATGATTTGAATATGTTAATATTGTAACATGTATGATGAATATGTATGTAAGTATGTATGTTTGACTGTAAGTATAATTCACTAGATATCACAAAATGTAATATTGGAAATATTTGTATGCATTTGTGTATGTAATAAATATGAAACAAATAAATATCATAAGTTTGCATGTAACCACATAAACAATTAAAATCTAGTCAACTATAGTATAGGCTCTAAGGGTCTAATAACCTATCCTATATCCCTATAGTCATGGCTCTGATACCAATCTATCACACCCCGACCCGCAGCGGAAAAGGTGATCGGGGCATGATTGGGTTATCATCAAAGCTCATGACATTTATTATAACGTTTCATATTTAATATTTCAATTTAAAGGGAAACATACAATCATAATTAAACAAATACAACATGTTCTATTCATCCTTCTAAACTTCCTTATTTTTCTTCTAAGGCAATTTCCTATGTTTTCCATGATTCATCCTGTTCACCTGTATCATATGTAAAAATGGTTTTTGGATCAACAAAAAGTTGGCGAGTGAACCTTGTTAGAAAACATTTATTATTTATTTCTTGTTGTATTTAATATGGAAAAATTGTGCAATATTCATATATGAACAAACGTAAATAAACATACAATAACAACAATTAGCATACAATTACAAACCATTAGCATACGATATCAAACAACAACAAACAATAACATACATTAACAAACCAACAGCATACAATAACAACAATTAATAACATACATTAACAAACCAACAGCATACAATAACATATCAACTTGCATAAATATATAACATAAATAAAACTGTGCGATCAAGGCTCAATCAAACGGAGCCGATCGTATTGCATGTACTGAAAATGATAAATGTCTGTGCGATCAAGGCTCAATCAAACGGAGCTGATCGTATGTTGGCACGCCAGGTTCACGCTCATAATGTAATGGGGAACATGCTCAACGCTCATAATGTAATGGGGAGCGGCGGCCTATGAAATTGCATGTACTGAAAATAATAAATTAAATCTAAACAATAACCACACAAACAGTTTATACAAACTGAATACACATTTATTCATGATATGATGTATGCACAATGATTTAAATATAATAATTAGTAAGACACATGATACACCCCAAAAACGTGATTTAAACGGGGAATTTGTAGAGATTCACTCACAGTGGGTGCGTTCGGTGAATGATGATGAATGCGCACGAGTTTAGAGGATTGATCGTCGAGAAATAACTAACCTAATTAATAAAGGAAAGTAAGGTAAATAAAAGGATTTTATTAACAACTTTAATAGGATTTTTAGATATATTTTTGTGAGTTTTAGGCTATTTTCTAACTTTAAAAATGTTATTTTTAAGTATTTTTAATTGATTTTTAAATAAAATAAATAAATAAAAATAATAAAAAATGTTGACTTTTTGACCGTTGACTCGTTGACCGTGGACCGTTGTTGACCGGTTTTATTGTGTAAGTGTTTGCGCCGGGTGAGGCTCGAACCCGAGACCTCCCGTTCGCGTGCACGCAGCTCTACCAACTGAGCTACGTGTCTAACCCGAAATATTTCTGTTTTTAATTATATTTATATACTAATTAGATTAATCCGAAAATCATTTATTTTAAAAAGATTTTAACATAACGACTCGGTGCACTCCACAGGTCTCGAACCCGGGACCTGTGGGTTAGTTTGGCACACAGTCCACCGCTGGACTGTGTGTCTAACTTGGTAAATATCCTAGTTTTTATTATACTTAACATATAATGGAGTTAACCCGGTTCAGTTTTAAACAAAAAGGCATTTTATTACTGCGAAGGTGCGTGTGTCAAGAATCGAACTCGGGACGTGTACGTATTTGTTTGCACACAGTCCACCGCTGGACTGTGTGTCTAACCCGTTTATAATTCCGATTTTAAATAATCTTATAACATAACTACTTCGTCTTCTTCGTTCAAAACTCAGGCAACGGTCAGAGTAACTGTTACTTGATTAATTCGGTTAATGGACAAGATGAACAATTGAAAAGTATTGAACCGAAAAGTTTGGGGAAAGAAAATACCGAACAGATCGTCTTCTTCAGAAAATCCGGCGAATATCGTCGGCTCTGTTTTGGTGACCTTCGGCTGTTAGAATCAATTAACGGTTTGGAGGGATTAGATGTGAAATTAAACTAATGAGTAATGATTATCAGTATGTTTGAATGATCATACCGGTTAACAGCGAGTTTCCGGAAAATTCAGAAGTTTTCCGGTGAAATCAGAAAGTCCGACAATGTCGTCTGAGGTTGATTCTGAGTGATGGAGTGATGTTAGAATTTGTCTAATAATGGAAGGAAATAGAAAAATCGAGGTAAGTACCGTGTAGATGAAAATCCCGGTTTTCCGGCGACTTGCAGAGAATTTCGGCGAGTGAAATTTCTTGCGACAGAGATTCTTCAGAGGTTTAAGATGAGTGGGAGTGATGTCAGTATGAGTTCTATGATCTTATTTTTTTGTAAAAAGAAAGGATGGATTGAATTCGGTTTTCCGGTGAAAATTTCCGGTAATTTTTCAGGGAATTCCGGCGACTTCCGGCGAAGCTTTTCTGAGCGAAATGAAGTGTGTAATTTTGATAAGGTCGTGCTCAACTGATGAATGATGTATAATTCAGATTGATTTACCCTTTTCGGTTTCAAATTCTAAAATCTTTCGGTTATGGTTTAGTGATTTGAATGAGGGACATTAACGTTTTTCAGTTATAACCGGCGATGATGTAAATGCATCCGTTATGACAAAAGAAAACTTCAATGTTTGATGAATTCGTCGGGGTTTCCGGCGAGGATGATTTGGGCGCTGAGTGACCGAATTCGACTTCAGCTTTTATTATATGTATTAATTGAATCAATAAATCAACAAGTGGCGGAGTGGTTGGGCGAGTGTGAGTTAAGTCTTTGTGAAACCTTCGGCTGACCCGGGTTCGAGTCCCGGCTTCAGCATATCATTTTTAATTCACTACTTTTAGTACATTTTCAAAAATAAATTTTATATTCTAATATATTATTAATTATGTATCGTTTAAAATTTATTTGGGCATTAAATACGCAACGAAATTTTTAACTGGTTGTTCGGTTAATAAACGAAGCGGGTTTGGTAAATCCGGTTTTTGACGGATGTTACAATAGTGGCCACGACAATATAGCATGGCGTGTAGGCATACACTGGGTAATTTCTATCTGCTTTCTGTGTGAAAGTTCAGAGTGGTGTGTCAGTCGATCATGTCTCGGTTTCTGTACTAGGCCCCATATGTAAAAGCCAGCATGTAAATCTTTATACAAGATCATTTGTACTGTCTCAAGTTATTTACGAAAATGTGCCATGTGCGCCTAAAACCATTTTCGAAAGGTTTTCAAAATGAGTCGGTCGAGCGTATTTACCAGTGTAAACTGACGTATTTTCAAAGTTTAAGCTACATGTGCAAGTACGTAATAGGCCGGGAGCTGCGAGATGAATACCGAGGAGTTGCGCCCTTAGGATTTGCCTGTTTATAGTCTGTTATCATTTGTATGTTTTTGCGATCCGTCTGTGGATCCTATTTCTTGTCTGTGTATATTTTATTTTGAACTTTGGACACTATCGGTTTGTAATAATTTATGTATCCAATGCCTTCCGTTGTGTTATCTTATAATTGGTATGATGATATCAACTGTACGTCACGATAATCCCCACCGGGCCCACCGGAATACACGTGGAAATCGGGGTGTGACACATACTCACATCGCAGTCGTGTTGGTTAACTTGTATCATTATTGTTAGCTACTTATATTCACTTTCTCCACGTTTTACATGCTGGTTATGCGTAAACGCTTTAACGCTACTATTATGCTATTAAACCTGTATGCTCACCTTTACTTAATTGTATTGACTTGTATTTTAACGTATGTAACAGGTTGTGGATGTTATTGCTGCAAAATCGGACATAAGGTTGCTTTAGAAACTTGTAATAAATTTAGTTAACGAACTATGTTCTTTGGGAGATTTTGATATTTGTAATGATTGATTGAGGATTTTATGTTTGATTGTATGGGAAATCGGACCTTTTAAATCCGTTATGGATTCTCTCGAGCAATCTGGTTCGCCTAGTGTCGCGCCCGATGATTCTACCATTGGTTGGAGTGTGACAGAGACGATGATAAGTTTGGAAGAAGCAATGACGAATCAATGTATGGCAGGGGTGACGAGATTAAGAAAAAGTGACATGAAAGAAGTGTGTTAACTCAAATACAGATGAGTGAACGAGTGTAAAAAAATATAACTATTAAAACCCAACATCATAAAATAGAATTTCCAAAATTGATTCCCAGATAAATCACACATCCAAAGTTCAAGACATTTCCAAAATCATGCTCACATGCAACAACTCAATGTAGTGTAGTTGTGAAGACACTATATTCCTAAAATATTAAAAATTCCATCACACTAAAAGCATATTCAACTTGAATCCCTTCTTTTTCACTAGCGGTACATGTCAACAACATCATCAATGTTTCCAAAAACATAAGAGCAAAACCACATAAATATCAGTTCTAATAACAATAAAAAGTAGAGGCGGACCTAGTGTATAATAAGGGGCAACCTCCGCTACGGCTTGGCGCTCCGGCGGTTTTGTAAAATTAGAGTAAATTTTGAAAAAAATTGACGTTTTTTCGATTTGTGACCGCTTTTTTTTTTTATAAAACGTTACCGTTTGGCTGATTTTCTAGATCCGCCATAAAAAGGGCATGGGCGGATATAGCCTTCGCCCTTGGCTACCCATTGACGCTCCAACGGTAGTCTAAATTTTGGAAAAATTTGACGTGTATTCGATTTCTGCCCCATATAAAAAAATTAAAATGTTGCTCCTTAACATTTTTTTAAATCCGCCACTAAAAAGAATATAACAATTATAATTAAAATATGAATAGAATAAATTTCCTTTAAACTCAACAATCAATCAATGAATGGGAAGAAAAAGTGATATGCCACTATGTGAGTAGAGGTGTGCTCAAAATTAGAATCTTTCGGCCAACTAAAGTCAGCCATGTCATGCTGTCCTCCTTTCCTGCCCGCCCTAATGCCCCACGCCAAGTTCAATCTATACGCCAAAAGAGTAACGTCATGCCAATGCCAACCTAGAGTGAAGCAGCTGACGTTGAATGGCTATCAACGCCCAAAAACCACGCCCATACTCCGTAGTCTAATTTTGGGATTGATTATCTCCTTTGATTCCCACTATCATTTCATTCCCTTGTTTTTAAACCATACCAAACACCCTAAACTTCCAATTAACACGTGGACTTTGACCAAACCACACATCCCAACTTGGAGACATTTCCCCGTGTTTCCCTTCACCCTCTTCCGTCACAACTCACAACCCCCCGATCACACACATACACAGAGCTTGTATATCCAACAATGAGTCATCAATGGCGGATTTCATCTCTCATCATCTTCTTCACCTTCTTCTCCACACCTCTAACCTCCATATCCACCTCATCCACTTCTGATCTCTTCAACCAATGGTCTCACCACCACAACAAAACCTATTCCACACACGAAGAATATCTCTACAGGCTCACTATCTTCCAGGACAACTACGATTACATTCTTCGTCACAACTCTGATTCAAATTCTTCGTATACACTTTCTCTCAATGCGTTTGCCGATCTCACTCACCACGAGTTCAAACTCGCTCGCTTGCGCGGCCTCTCCGCGTCTGCTTCTTCCGGTGATCTCATCAGGCTTAATCGCGGTGGCTCGGTGGTTCAATCGTCTGCAAATCTGCCTAAATCGTTGGATTGGAGAGAAAAAGGAGCGGTTACTAAGGTTAAAGATCAAGGAAGTTGTGGTATGCTTTTGTGCAATTTATGTTACTTGATTACAATTTAAGGTTTACAGTACGTTAATTGGATACCTGTAGCCTTTAATACCTTTAGGTTAATGAACTATCTCTGATTCGGATTATAGGTTAATCGGTTATTAGTGTTCTTATTATCGATTGTAGACGATGAGGTGTTTATGGAAACCCTAGGATGTTGAGTGAGTAATCAGTGCACGTTTGTTTGATGTACGGCTGTTCACGAGCTGAGCCAGGGCGAGCTCTCGGCTCGGATATGAAACCGAGCTGAAAATTTGAGCTTGAGCTCGGCTTAGTTTGGCTCGGTTTTAAAAACGAAGTTTAATTAACACTTGATAGCAAAAAACATATACAAGTCTCAATCACATTCTACCGGATACAAAATAAGTTCCAAGAAAATACTGAATAAGTTAAATCGCTGAAAAAATAGCAATTATAATCTTCATATGTATAAAGTAAAGCAAAGTGAAAGTAAAATAATTCGAGCCAAGCTAAAGAGCGAGCATTCCTTGGCTCGGGCTCAGAAACGGAGCCAATTTCAAGCGAGCTCTGAGCCAGATCTTTTTGGACTGTCTTAGTTTGATGAAATTGTAACATGAATATATGTATAATTGGTAATGAATTAAACAAAATCACATTATGTTGAACAGGTGCATGCTGGGCATTCTCAGCCACAGGGGCAATGGAGGGGATTAATCAAATAGTAACCGGATCTCTTATCAGCCTTTCTGAACAGGAGTTGGTTGATTGTGATAGAACCTTCAACAGTGGCTGTGACGGTGGACTTATGGATTACGCCTATGAATTCGTGATAAAGAACAAGGGGATTGATACAGAAGAGGATTACCCGTATAAAGGCAAAGCATCTACTTGCAATAAAAACAAAGTAACAAACCCGTCTCATCGTTTATTGATTTCCTCCTTTATGTGAATTCAAATCGTTTATTTATCAATTAAGCTGCAGCTGAAAACACACGTTGTCACCATTGATGGTTACAATGATGTTCCTGAAAATAAAGAAGATCAACTACTTCAAGCTGTTGCAACTCAACCTGTGAGTGTAGGTATATGTGGCAGTGAGAGAGCTTTTCAATTGTATTCAACGGTTAGTAGTGCTCTCGAACCCTAGTAAGTAATAACCCTGATAGCCCTAAAAAAGTGCAATTATTGATTTAATGAATTTACTATCAGGGAATATTCACTGGGCCTTGTTCGACCGCTTTAGATCATGCGGTGCTGATAGTTGGATACGATTCCAAAGACGGGGTTGACTACTGGATTATAAAGAACTCATGGGGAACATCATGGGGGATGGATGGTTATATGTATATGGCACGTAACATAGGGGATTCGAACGGATTATGCGGGATTAACATGCTAGCTTCTTATCCAATAAAAACCAGCCCTAATCCACCGCCATCACCTACTCCCAAACCAGTGAAATGTAATTTATTTTCTTGGTGTGGCGAAGGCGAAACCTGTTGTTGTGCTACGAAAATTCTTGGGATATGCTTGAAATATATGTGTTGTGAGTTGAACAATTCTGTATGCTGCAAGGACCAGCGTCACTGTTGCCCATCTGATTATCCTATATGTGATTCTCAAAGGAACTTGTGCCTCAAGGTTAGTTCATTGATATGGGTTTGGTTAAATTTATGCGACCCGTTTGATCTTTTTGAGAAACGAGTAAAGTAAGACACTTGTATCGAGTATATTGTGTTCGTGATTTCTAACACTCTATCTGGATATGATTGCAGCAAACAGGCAACGGTACTCTAGCCATACAGCCGAAGAAAAACAGCAGTTTTGGGAGATCAGGTGGCCCGAGTCGCCTCCCTCAGCAATACTTTTGAAGGTGATATATTATTTCACTCAGAAGCATATTCATAAACCATTGGCAGCAATATAACTACATATTTATAAAACATATGTGATGAGTTTAGCTCAGAATCATTCTGGTTTTTTGTAGAATCCAGTTTATAAAATTTGCATGTATGGTATTTTGTTTTTGTGGTAAATTCTCATTTTCTTGATATAGATATAAGAAGTTAAGAACCTTGAGAACTGTAAGAACCGCATAAACAATACGTACGTGAAATGATTGTAGATAATTTCACTACCAAGTATCAGAATCTTTACAAATAAAAGAGCTATAAGAAATCAACAAAACCAAGAGTCCAAAACTTAAAACAACAAATAAGAACTACTAACTGTTTAACTATAAAAACCATAAACTTTATCATTCAATATCAAGAACTTGATGAAGGAAACACATCTTTAACTGCAGAAGCAGCAGACAAATAATTCAAAGTATTCCTCAAAGTCTCCTTCTCCCTCTTCAACCTCACCATAGTATCCTCCAACTCGAGCAACGCCTGCTGCTCGCGAGGCGCCCCTTCGAACGTACTCCCAACAAAGAACGAAAACGGCGTCGGAAACAAATTCCTCCTCAAATCCCCAGCCTCCTTTTCCGGTTTCCCATTCAACCGATTCGATAACCGAATAACATCCTTCATATGACTCTCCACTTCACTAGCCAGCCCTTCCAAATCCTCCTCACCGTTCCCCGACGGCCGGTCCTCCAACCACACCACCTCCGCCACCAGATAGGGCTTCGTCCGTACGATTCTCATAACCCTAAACCGCTCTTGACCTTTGCAGATTATGAAAAACCGGTCGTCTACGAGGCGCTCGTGCTTTACGACTTCGCCCACGCAGCCTACGTCAGCGGTTCCGGTAGTGGCATCGGTGTAAATAACGCCGAATCGGAGGTCGGTTTGGAGGAGAGTGTGCATCATGATTCGGTACCGGTATTCGAAGATTTGTAACGGGAGGATTGCACCCGGGAAGAGGACGAGTGGGAGGGGGAATAGTGGGAGCTCCACGACGTCGTTTTGAGGGGGAATGTTGGTTTCGTGTTTTTCCGATTGGCAGTGGACGGTGGCGGTGGAGGTTAGTTTCCGGTGACGGTGATGACGACGGTGGTGGTGGTGATGGTGGGAGTTTGGGTGGGGGAGGGGGGTTGAAGTGAAATTAGACGGTGAAAATGAGAGGTTTAAGGTGGGGTTTTTGTGGTGGGTGAGGCAAGGGGAAGAAGGTGAAGGGAGGAGTTGAGGGAAAGCCATAGTTATTAGTGTGTGAAAATGAAGGTGTATAGAGTGTGCATTTGGGGGAGAAGAAGGGGAGTTGGAGGTGGAGATGGAGATGGAGTTTCTCTCTCTAGAAGTTTTTAGAGAGAGAAAGTAAAGGGTTCTGGTGGAATGGGAGAGACCATATGATGTGGATAAGAGTTTTTGTTTCCGATTTTTTGTATTTTGTTAAGTGGTTATTAATTTCACACGTGGAATTCCTTTATGGTTTCTACTAGAAACGAACCAGCAAGCAATAATTGTGACTGTTTTATCATAATATTGGCTTATTATTATTGTGATTTACATTTACGGATAAAGTGTTATGTTATGGTATTTTTTGAGGTTTGAAAGCTTTCTCTAGCCACATGTTTTTTTTTTTCTAAAGCATCTAAATAGCATATATTTATCACACCAACCCAATATTGAAACACATTGAATGTGTAAATCATATAATATCAAATCATTGTCTCATGTGTGTATTATGATGAAAGTGTATAGCTCTTACTTGTAAGTGGGTGATCACTTCTCACATGGTCATGCTATATTGGTATGTGATGATTAGGAATCACATCTCTGAGTCATATGTAACTTTTAGATACATGAGACTCATGAAATCATATGTCAAATTGCATGTTTAATTTCGTCTATGCCTCGTGCCTACAATACAAATGTTTGTTACACGATCTCTATTTGTTATGGTCTTCAATCCAAGAATGTCATGGAATTCACGAGTTAACCACCTTAACAATCACAAGACTGTCTAACAACAGTCGCGTATTTAAATATGATTAAATTATTTTCAAGCGCGTCAAATGAGTTCCTAACTTGGGTATTGTACACAAGCTACATCTGAATTTTATGGTTTCATGCCACTTATAAGATTCAGAATTTGATCCAACATATTGTTAGACGATGAATTTTACATGAGAACACACATTTTCTAACTTGGTTATTGTACACAAGCTACAACTGTGTTTTATGGTTTCATGCCACTAATAAGATTTGGAATTTGATCCAACATATTGTTAAGACGATGGATTTTATACGAGAACACACATTTTCTAAGTTGGTTATTGTACACAAGCTATAATGCTACATGTGAGTTTTATGGTTTCATGCCACTTATACGATTCAGAAATTGATCCGGCATCTGAGTTGGTTATTTTACATGAGAACACACATTTTCTAAGTTGGTTGTAACAATTCTGATTCCTCCTCTTTAAAAACTTCAACCGCCTCTTGCGCCACCGCTATGAGCAAATCGTCAAGTGTACCCACGTAGGTTGGAGATTCATTTGACGTTTCGGGACTTGTAGACATTTTCGTAAATTGGTTTAAGATGTTTTGAGTGTGTTCGAGAGAGTTGTGTTCAGCGTGAGAGTTGTGTGTGTTTATATATAAGTTTAAAATAAAAAAAAAGTTTTTTTACCTTATAACCGTTCCACGATGGCTAGTAGGCATGGCCTACACAAAAAACTCTCGCCAACGCTCGCAACTGTATTCACATTTCATCAATAGCGCCCTTGCATGACGCCCATGGTATGAGCAGGAGGCGTTGTTTAAAATTTGCTAAGGTAGCTATGGGTTAACGCCCCATACCGCTTAGCCTAGCAACATTTTATTGATTTTTTCTACGCTATGACATTAGTTTTTTTTTTTTTTTTTTATGAAAACAAAGTTATACTCAATTTTTGGTTATGTAACATTCTAAGAATACTTTATGTTGTATGCAATCCAAATTTAATCAAAACTAGGTTTAAAGAAATTCGCCGCGTTGCGGCGAACTTCTTTTGTTATTTAATCCATGTTTACATGTGTTTTGAAATCACCACGAGCACGTTGTGAACGTAACTGCTTACAAGAATAAAAAGAAAACGTAGAAAAAAACACTAAGATAACCGAAAGAAAATTAACCAAAAAAGTTGTATGGCAACGATGTTGTTCGTATGAAACCTGTGGTCAGAGATAAGCAAATGGTACTGGGTACCGGCACCAGATTTCCCGAACCGAAAGACCGTAAGTACCAATTCAGTACAGAATTTTGTCGTTCCTGGTATCAGTTGGCACCGAGCTCATCCATACCCTTGCTACTAAGAAAAAGAAATCATTAAAATTACTATTCATTTAACAAAATGAAACATGCCCATGACATTATAGCCTAGTGTTATATTGGGAGTATGATAAGACTTAAAGACCATGAGGGCTTGGATTCGATTACCACAAGTGGGGTTTTCCCAGATTTTTATTGGGTTTCTTCATGATTGGTGTATGTGCATTATACCCTAGTGGAGATGGATATGATCGGGTGGTCCTGCTGATGACATAATAATACTTCAATGATATGTTAGTGATCAAAATTTGCCGTTAAAAATCGGGTGGTCTTGCTGATGACATAATAATACTTCAATGATATGTTAGTGATCAAAACTTGCCGTTAAAAAATCAAAATAAAACATAAAAAAGGAAGAAAGAAAAAACTTGCCATGTGGCTTTTGAATGGTATTAACACTATTCGTAAGGTTTTAGTTTTAATATATAGGTAAAATATATAGGTAAATGTGTGTTGAGATGTTGATGAAAAAAGTCATACCTTAACCGGGTGTGAGAACATATGATTACCTGTTACTTTATTTAAAAAAAAATGGGGTATCTTTTTAACATACCATCCTATTTACTTTTTTTAATTTTTTTTTTAAAGTGACATTATTTCTTCTTTTCGTTATTTCAGTAGTATAATACAAGATTTCATAAACTTCTGAACATACCAGACGCGTTTAATCTTGATCTATGATTCGACAAAAAGTTTAATTCAAACATGGTCAAACATAGTCGTTTTTTACTGGGACAAACCCGACCGATGTGGTCCAAGCAACATCAGTGCCCGTTCATTATTGTTTCATATGGTTTTCTCGACATATCGCAATAAAGTCTTTTTATATGCACCGTAAGCTATAACAAATTTCAGCAACCGAACCGATACCAGTCAAACAACACTGTCACCGTAACGGTATTCGTTTTTTGGTTTTCTACAGATATAAAAAAACATGATAATATATCCTCTCACACGTATCTCTTTCTGTTGTTATACCGTATATCAAAATCGTATCAAGATTGTAACAAACCAAACCGATATTGATCAAAATCCCGCCGCAGAATGGGAGGATTTGTCACGGGGGATGCTCTAAGATATATTAACGTTGTTTCATTTGAGAAGCAACCATTTGGACCATTTTGAAAAAGAATGTAGAAATTTACAAGTCTACCTACATTCAGATCCATCGTATATGCGATCACTATTCATCCATAATAATCTTCGCAACACAAACAACGCCGTTCAACAATGGATGTCGATCCAAAGCAGTACGAACATATCGTAAGTCTCATCAATTCTACAATCAATCAATCCTTTAAAAACCGCATCATTTGTTAGTCAACAATGCATCATTCAACTATTTGTGGTTAATTTGTTCAATAATTGTGGCTTTGTTGACGATTTCATATGGTTTTTGCTTTTCTAGGGTTCGTAATTGTAATACTGTGGGTTTCTGCATATTTCTGTTGGCAAATGAAACCCTAATTTATTATTGTTTCCTCAAAAGTAGATTGGAGATTTAGTGATGGTTGAATTTGTAGATTATTTAGGATTTATAACTTTGAGAAGTGAGCCCTAGGTTATGTTTGGTACAGATAGATGATTTAGTCCTTTCGATTGTTCGTCAAAACAACAAATTACAAGCAAATGGCAGGTAAACAGGCAACAAGCCGCTCCGCAACCCCCTTTTGGATTGCAAAACCGATAGGGGTCGAGACCCCCTTGTGTTTCTGTACCTTTATGATTAAGGTGGTAGTTGGTAGTAGATGATGGACTTAATGATTGCAGTAGTTTTTGGTGTTGACATTACACACATAATAGAATAATACTATTGGAATACAAGTAAACAAGCGTTTTTAAGTCGGATATCCGTGATCCGTTGAACTTTAGGGAGACAAGATAGTTTTGCTTTGCTGTTTATCATTGACTTGAGTTATTGGAAAAGAAGATGGTTTGCGCTATGAAATGCGCCTTCAAAACTATAACATTTCTAGTTTTCTACATTTCGTTTGATTTTGTTTAACTTGAAAAGTTTCATTTTGTGTTTATGATATCCTTTTATGTAGTTCTTACTTGAAAAGTTTCATTTTTTATTCGAAATATCTGATTATAACTTTAAGTTTCATTAATGAAATTCACAGAAGATTAACGACAAGGATACCCACAATATTATCTTATCATATCTCATACATGGTTGCTATAAAGAAACTTTGGAATCACTCGTTGCTTCTACTGGATTAAAAGTAACCAATGCTCAGCTAGAGGACATGGAGAAAAGAAAACGTAAGGTTCTACTATTTTAGAATGCTTTGTATATAGTTATGTTTTTGCTGATGAGACTCTTTAACGTAACATTTTCAGGGATTTTACACTCCGCTTTAGAGGGCAGCGCATTGGATGCTATTCATTTGACAGAGCAGATGTCACCTGACCTACTTGAAAATAATAAGGACCTGCTTTTTGATCTATTGAGCCTTCATTTTGTCGAGCTTATATGCTCAAAAAAACAGTGAGCATAATAATAGTATTATTTAGTTTATCTTAAGCTTTACCTATATTTTTTTTACTAAATGTAACGTATTTGTGGCAGAACAGAAGCACTTAATTTTGGGCAGGTCAAACTGGCCCCTTTTGGGAAATTGCAAAAATATGTTGGAAAGCTCGAAGTACGATTTTTACATGGAAGAAAGTTTTTTTAATAGTTTTGTTTATCTTAACCTTTTGAGTTTGGTTAATAATGACTTACTTTTATGCAGGATTTTATGGGCTTACTAGCTTATGTTGAACCAGAAAAATCACCTATGTTTCATCTACTTAGCTTGGAGTACCGACAACATGTTGTCGATAACTTGAACAGAGCAATTCTTGGTGTGTATATTATATTCTCTACTGTTTTACACATCTTACGTTTTAGATAACTTGAGCTAGGGGTGTTCACGGTCCAGTTAGGTCAGTTTTGATGAAAATTCTGGGCGAACGTTTTTAAGAAATGGCAAACCTACCTGACCGGTTTGGGTGGGTAGGCTGGACCTTACCGGTTTTACTTGGCGGTTTGAACTAGGGGTGTTCAGAATTCGATTCGGATTCGAAAAATTCGAAATTTGACTCAATTCGATTATCAAGAATTCGATTCGATTATCAAGAATTTGAATTCGACTCAATTCGAATTTGAGTCCTGTAAATCGGATAGGAATCGAATACGAATCTATAATTTTAAATTCAGTTCGATTTGAAATTCAAATTATACATATTTATTTATTTTATACACCCAACAACAACAACAACAACCATATCCAGTAAAACTAAAACCCACAAATAGCAAAGCCATTCATAGGGTCCTGGGAGGGTAAGATGTAGACAGACCCCGTGTGGGTAGAGAGGCTGCTTCCAGAGAGACCCGCGACTCAGAACAATCAACATGCAAACAAACCGGCCTAAAAATATAGCAATGGCATAGTAACATAAGAGTGGTGACAGAGTTACATAGCAAAATAGAGATAGATATAAATCACAAAACATAGTAAAATATAAACACATATACCATCGTAAAACATCTAAATATACGCCATAAGGTAATCACATGCAATTTCCACCTTAAGTGTAGGAAAATCCACACCTCTAAGACAAAGCTAAGGCACAACTGTACCATCCCCTAATTAATCTAAGTCCTAAAATAGCCCATAACGAACTTACATATTATATATGAATTTGAATTTATTCGAATTCGAAACTTTAATCGAATTCTAATCGAATTGATCAGTTTTTAATTGAATTCGAATTCAAGCAATATATAAAATTATACAAAAAGTTCGATTCGAGTAATTTGAAAATCGTTATTCGATTCGATGAACACCCCTAGTTTGAACTGATTTTATTTTTTCAATCACTAGTCTGTATTAGAATTTGAAAAATGTTAAAGGATAGTTCATGTCTTCATGATTATAAATACATATATAATTATAATTGAATCTGAATTCCTTGATTTCTATTGATGAAGAAGAGAACAATATATAATACAAGAACCTAACTAACTCCTAACTAATTCAGGGATAATTCCTAACTAATTTAGGGATAAAATATAAACCGGATATACATAAACTATTAAAACGGATATACATCCGCTAACACGCCCCCGCAGTCGTAGCAGTAGGTCTTCCGATGCATAGACTGGACCGAAATCGTTGAAACAACTGGCGTGGAAGACCCTTGGTGAATATGTCAGCGTATTGATAGTCTGCTGGAACATGAAGAACTTTGACAGAACCCATACGAACCTTCTTGCGAACAAAATGAATGTCAATCTCGATATGCTTGGATCGTTGATGTTGGACCGGATTCTGAGATAAGTAGACAGCAGAGATATTGTCACAGTAGACAACTGTGGCCCGGTTAATTGGAAGATAGAGTTCGAGAAGCAGGTTTCTGAGCCATGTTGTTTCTGCAACAGTGTTGGCCACACCTCTGTATTCAGCCTCGGCACTGGAACGTGAGATAATCGCCTGACGTTTTGAGGACCAAGAAACCAGATTATCACCGAGGAAGACACAGTAACCTGAAGTAGACCGTCGTGAATCAGGGCAGCCTCCCCAATCCGCATCAGAATAGGCTGTGATATGAGCTGATTTGGATGGTAAAAGATTCCATAGTCTAGTGTACCCTTGAGGTATCGAAGGAGCCGTTTCATGAACTGGAAATGAGGATCTCGAGGGGAGTGCATAAATAAACATAGTTGTTGCACCGCATATGATATATCAGGTCGTGTGAAGGTTAAATACTGCAGTGCACCAGCAAGGCTACGATATAAGGCACCATCTGAGAAGGGTTCTCCAGCAGTTGCACTTAGTTTAGAATTAGTGTCAGTAGGTGTGGCACATGGTTTACAATTTTCCATTTTAGCACGAGCTAAGATCTCTGCTGCATATGTGGTCTGAGATAAGAACAGGCCACCATTTCGTCGGGTTACCGCAATCCCGAGAAAGTGATGTAGTGGTCCGAGATCAGACATGGCAAATTCCCTGGAAAGAGTGGCAATGAAGTGCTGCAAAAGTGTCGGATTGGAGGCTGTCAAGATGATGTCGTCTACATAGAGAAGTAAATATGCCATTTGATCACCCTGTTTGTAGACGAACAAAGAAGTATCACTCGTGGTAGATCGAAAACCACACTTTTGTATATAGGAAGCAAATCTGAGGTACCACGCACGTGGAGCTTGTTTTAGCCCATATAAAGACTTTTGAAGTCGACAAACATGCTTTGGATTTTTACTATCAACAAACCCAGGTGGCTGAAACATGTAAACAGTTTCATTAAGGTCCCCGTGTAGGAAAGCGTTCTTGACATCCAGTTGATGAATGGGCCAAGAACGTGAAGTTGCTAAGCTGAGGACAGTACGAATCGTAGTGGGCTTAACCACTGGGCTGAATGTCTTGTCACAATCAACACCCACCTGTTGAGATTTGCCATTTACAACCAAACGCGCTTTGTAGCGCTGTAATGTACCATTGGCATGGTATTTGTGGCGAAAAAGCCACATACATCTGATAATATGAGCATCTGCAGGTCTTGGCACAAGCTCCCATGTATTATTAGCTATTAATGCCTGGTATTCGTCGGTCATAGCCGAGTGCCAGTTCTGGTCGGTCAAGGCCTGGGTGTGGGATTTGGGTAGTGGGGAAATATTATGCTCGGAGGTGGCTAAGAGGGTGGGATCTGTTGAGGGTAGGGAACCCGTTTTAGACCGGGTCTGCATAGGGTGGGTAGAGGGTGGCGGTGTCAGGTTAGATTGTGACGGAGCTAGGGTGGTATGTGCATGTTCTGGGAAGAAAACAGGTCTGGATGCAGTAGAATCAGACCTGTTTCTGCGGCTGTAAGTGTGGGTAAGGGGTGGGGAATGTGGCTGTGAGACCGTGGGGGTGGGGGTTGGTGTGGAAGCATGGGCTGGAAAAAAAATGGGTCTGGATGTTGCTGGGTTAGACCTGTTTCGTCGGCTGTAGGTGTGGGTTATGGGTGGTTTAGATGGTTTGGAAGTAGTAGTGGTGTCGGTTGTGGGAGGAGAGGAGGTGAAATGAAACGGGGTACTCATGGGTGAAGGTTCCGAATCAGGGTGAGAGCTTGGGGTGATATGAGGTGTAGGTGGGGTAGAGAAAGGAAAAGTGGATTCGTCAAAGGTGACGTGACGTGATAAATAGACACGTCCAGTTGAGGGGTCTAAGCATCGGTATCCACGATAATTCATTGGATATCCGAGAAAGATGCATGGTGTAGAACGGCGGGCTAGTTTGTGGGGTCGAGTGGCATTGTGATTTGGAAAACAAGCACACCCGAAGGTGCGAAGGTGAGTGTAGGTGGGATGCCGGTGATAGAGTTTGTATGTGGGGGTTAGAAAGTTATGGAGTTTGGTAGGAAGAATGTTATGTAAATAGACGGCAGTGTGAAGTGCTTCAACCCAGAAATGGGAAGGTAGGGAAGCATGGGTAAGGAGGGACATAATGATGTCATTAATTCGTCGGATCATACGTTCCGCCTTACCATTTTGTTGTGAAGTTTGGGGACATGAAAATCGAAATTGAAGGCCGTGAGTGACAGCGAATGATTGAAATTTGGAATTATCAAACTCACCACCCATGTCACACTGAAAAGTTTTGATATATTTATTAAATTGGGTTTGGACAAGGCGGTGAAATTGAGTAAATTTGGTGAAGGTTTCGGATTTATATTTGAGTGGATAAGCCCAAACAAATTGGGTGTGGTCGTCAATGAGGACCATGTAATATTTGTAACCTGTGTTGCTGGGTATAGGTGAAGTCCACAAGTCACAATGTATGATGTCAAAAGGTTGAAAAGTAACGGAATCAGAATCATGAAATGGTAAACGCTTATGTTTAGCAATTTGACAAGAGTTGCAAAAGAAATTGTTCTTAGATTTATTACAAGAAATTAAATTACGAGAAACTAAGAAATCCATAATAAAATTGCCAGGGTGGCCAAGGCGATCATGCCAAACATTAGAGAGCGAAGAAGTAAGCAAAGCAGAAGCAGGTTGGTTGGTTTTGGTGTTGAAGGAGTACAGTGGGCCGGTACTATTGTGGCGGCTCAGGAGCGTTCCATTCTTGTAGTTCTTCACAGAAAAGCCAAAAGGGTCAAAAGACATGGAAACCATATTGTCAGTAGTGAATTTACGAACTGAAACAAGGTTTCGGATAGTATTTGGGGGGTAAAGGACATTTTTAAGGGTGTAGGGGCGGACCCGGGAATTGGGTGATTGAATGGTTGTATGACCGGACCCGTGAATTGGCACACGGTTACCATTTCCAACAAATACAGAATTAATAGTAGTAGTACAAGGAGTGTGAAGATTACCTGGTTCGTGTGTCAAATGATCAGAGGCACCGGTGTCAGCAACCCAACTGTCATCTCCCGAGTTCAGTGCCATCGCCTGGAAAGCTGCCCCTAATTCTGATGGTTCCAGTGGGTTTACATCTGCCAAGTGGGCCTGAGCAGGTGGAGTGGACCAGGGCTGGTGCTGTCGTGAAGTTGGGCCAGTGGCCTGTGGAGGCTGACCAGGAACAATCGGCCAAGATGGGCCTGCCCAACTGGGCTGAGTTGGGTAGGGACATGGTGGGGCCGCAGCCCACCATGGTGGCCAGTAGGGGGATGGACCTGGGCTCCAGACATTGGGTCGGACCAATTGATGCTGGGCCGAAGACTGAAAAGAACCACGAGGCTGGTTGCGGTTAGAGGGCTGCTGATTACCGCGACCTGTGCGATGTTGCGGTGGACCGAATGACTGCTGAGGCCTGTGAAATTGACGTCTTGGCTGCTGTCGGTTGTTGTTGCGATAATGAGGGGGGTCCCGGCGGGCCGTAGGTGGCTCGCGAGACACTTGGGCAACAACAGCCGGGTTGGAGGCAATAGAGTCCCGTGCTTGTTGGCGACGCAGATCTGAGTCGAGCATGTCGCAGGCATCTTCCCATGAGGGAAGGGTGTTATTGATGATAGAGGCTTGAACATCGAATTCCGGTGGTAAGCCTCGAACCAGCTGCAGGACAAGGCGATCTTCTGTGACTGGTTGCTCAACAGCTTTCAGTTGGTCAGCGAGATACTTAAGACGCTGACAGTAGTCTTGGAGGCTGGGCATGGAGCGCAGGGTAAGATTGACAAACTCTGTTTCAAGGGCTGCTGCACGGGCGCCCTTGTTGTTCAGAAAGATTTTCCGAATCCGGGTCCATGCGCCATAGGCTGTTGTTTCCTCATCAAGAATACGTGCCAGCAGGTCATCTGAAAGTGTACCATAGATCCACTGAAGCACAAGAGAGTCAATTTTGGCCCAGTTGGTTTAGTCCGGATCTGTTTTGGCAGGCGGTTCAGTGCCATCAATGTGGTGTAGCACCTCGTAACCGCGTGCATGCAGGGTGAACAGCTTGACCCATGATGCATAGGTGACTTTGGAACCATCCAAAACACGAACTTTGTGCTGGATGTTAGTCACCGAATAAGCAGGGTGAAGGCTGTCAGTGTGCTTGGAGGATTCTGGTTTGTCTGACATCGAGATGAACAAAAGAAGGAAAAAGAATCGGCTGCAGGGTCCGTGGACAGGGGCTGCTGCGGATGAACAAAAGAAGGAAAAAGAATCGGCTGCAGGGTCCGTGGACAGGGGCTGCTGGACAGGGGCTGCTGCGGATGAACAAAAGAAGGAAAAAGAATCGGCTGCAGGGTCCGTGGACAGGGGCTGCTGCGGATTTGTTCTAGGTCAGAGCAGTAGGCTCTGATACCATATAATTGAATCTGAATTCCTTGATTTCTATTGATGAAGAAGAGAACAATATATAATACAAGAACCTAACTAACTCCTAACTAATTCAGGGATAATTCCTAACTAATTTAGGGATAAAATTATAAACCGGATATACATAAACTATAAAACGGATATACATCCGCTAATAATAATAACTACATTTTGAAAAGATGAAAAAGATATATAAATTATAAAGATTAAACGGTGGGTTTCAAGTTCCAAACCGAACTGACCTGTTAGAACCATAGAACCAGCCGATTTGGTTCGGTTTGAGCGGTTCGTCTTTATATCTTAGCTCTTAATTCTCATGTAATTCATGTTACTTTCAGCACATGCATACATGCCAAGTTTATCAAAACTCGAGAGGATAATACAACAGGCAACCGTAGTTAGACAATGCTTAAGCGAAGAACTCGGAAAGGTAAAATAATTTAAACTTTTTTTGCTTTGTATTCGTTCATTATAAATTCTTACAACGGTAATTTGAATAATATATAAGATATTCATCATTATTAGTTTGTTTCTTGGATTTGTAACATAAGTTCGATTAATTTTCCTAACCCTGTGGCACTTATTTTAATACAGGATGTGCTATCACCGTTCTCGTTAAAGGATTTCCTGAAGAGGAGCTAGATTTGTTAATGCTGGTTTCTTCAACACGAAAAAACGCAGCTTTTCGGTTTGCAAGCCAAGGATTTGGTATGTTTTATTAGCTGTTTTCACATGGTTTTTATTTATGTTTAGTTGAGGAGGTCTAGTATAGTCTCCTAATTACCCAGCCCGTCTCGTTACATGTATAAAACCGTTGTGTTGTGGGTTGAGGTCGGGTGGAAGAAAAGCGTTGTTATTATTTCAAGTTCTTAGCCGGGTTCTGTTCTCGGATGTAAAGATTCATTTGTAAGAACTAAGAACACATGCTCCTTTATTTTTTCAATGTTTCTGGTATAAGTGTATTTGTTATCGAGTCATTAGAAGGATTCATTTGTAAGAAGTAAGAACAATTACCAACCGTCGAGGTCTTTTTTAGTTTTCGAGTATATTACAAGGATAGTTCATAAGAAATTATGGATATGGTGTATATGCTTGTGAAGTTGTCATGTTTTTCATCCTTGGTAGTTGGTAGCATGGTATGGATGGCTAGATAGTTGTGTTAAAGTCGGTATATAATTACATTTTTGCTCTTTCACTTCAAAAACAAAGATGGAAAAAAAAAACAAATAAAAAGCTGTATATGATGTCACAACCAAAGGTGATGATATCCAGCATTGCCTTTGGGAAAAAAAAGGTGATGCCATTATCTTCTCACCGTATTATTAGGCAACATTTCTGGCAGCCTCGTTCTACTAACGAAACTCAACTGAACCTGACGTTCTCTTCGTCACGACAAACCTTCCTTCGGTCACCAGAGTCATCAAACAAGCCCCTGCGTGAGCCCTTTAGTGACCCTGTTACCACTTCGACCGCCCTCTTTCATGGCACTAAACACGAATCCGACCCTACCGTTGCCAGGTTGCATTTCTCCATCCTGTCCGTCACTCGCGATCACCCTCGTTGCTGCCAGACATGATTGTAACTCATGAATTGCCGAGACATGGAAAAAGGAATCGAGAGCCAAGAGCAGGAGGGGGGGGGGGGGGGTTGAGGGTAGTCCATAAAAGGGCATAAAGATAATTTGGTAACATAATTATCTAACGGACATCCATGTTAGGAACGAATATCGTGATGACTTCGCACATGGTAAGGCCCATATCCGTGATGTTTGATACCTAGGGACAAAAGGTGAAATTTCGACAAAGCACGATCCACAAGAACGATACATGTAATTTATTCATAATTTTATTTATTTAAGTATAACTGATTGATAATGTCACATCTCACATGACCATTTGTAAAGTTTGAACAAAAGCTCTATAAAATGTAATTTAAAATCAAAACAAAGCCACCTGTTTAATTGAATTAATGAACTTAAATAAAATATAACAAGCCAACTAGGTCTAAAACATATATGGTTCAATACTATCAGAGGTTGTTTGTTTACCTCTTAATGAGTCTCTTAATGGTTCAGGCCTTCTACTGGTTCAATACTTAATGGTTTAGACTGTTTGTTTCGTTAGCAAATATCTAAATGGTTCAGACATTTGCCTTTGAATGGTTAAGTAGTATACTGAGTCTGAATGGTTGACCTCTAATCTGAATTGGTCAGACATTTGCCTCTGAATGGTTAAGCATTACAATGGCTCTTAACGATTCAGACCTCTTACTGGTTCAACAATTAATGATTCAGAGCTCTTACTGGTTCAGCACTTAATCATTTAAAAATTGCCAAACAACCCCTTAATCATTATATTCTCCTAGTTTCAGGAAAAAGTATTTCAATCCAATTTTGGTATAGTAAAGCACCTCAATCCAATTTTGATAAGTTAAAATCCGTAAAAATTTATGAAAAACAAATTATAGAGTGACATTCAACATTTTTGCAAATAAAAATTTATTTCATTATAAGCAATTTAAGAATCAAATACTTATTATTTTTAAATACATGCTAATATCATAAAAACTAACATTTCTACTTATTTTTTTCATGAAAAAGTCACTCAATCCAATTTAGATACGTTAAAACCCTAAAAATGTATGGAAAAAAAATGAAAAAGTCGTTGACAAAGTTTGTAATTCCCTAAACTTTTGTTATAAAGAAAATCGTTATAAAACTTTAATGTAACAAAATTAAAGTAAAAGATATTTCAAAAGAAATATTAGCTTATGTGTTTGTTGGGTGACGCCCAATGCCACCTCACCCGTTAACAAGCCAAACTTCATGCTCTGAGCGTTAAAAGCAAAGGTTACCCCTTTAACATTTGTTAACACAAAGGGTTGGTGGCCAATGTATCAATAGTTGTAACTGCCAATGATTATTTTTTTAACTTGAGACTGTTGACGGCCAACGACGAATAGTTAAGATTATTAAAACTTAATATTTCTTAATAATTTTTTTCTAACCATGAGATTATTAAAATTCAATATGCCTTTAATATTTTTTTCTAACCATAAAATGCTTGTTAGTTTAACATAACATAGATGTGTAAATTGGAAGATATTATTATCAGATTTATAATATTTAAAAAGATTTGCGCCAGATTGATTATCCATACGGTGCAGTTAGCGGTGGCGTAACATGATATCCCCTTCCGTCTCCGTCCGTTCTCCGGCGTCGCCGTCCCCCTTTCTCGGCACCTCCCTCTTTCCCCACAAATCCTTCTCGCACTTTCATCTTCCTCTCAACCACAGGTACTCTCTCTCTCTCTGTCTAATTTTACCTGATTTAGGACTTTGTGTGTTTGTAATTATGATACATACCCGGCTCCTATGAGAGTTTATTCAAGGCGAAAAAATCAAATGGAGTCGGGTCAGCCCAAGGAAACTCACTGGAGCTGCTTTGCTTTGTTTACGGGTCCTGATTTGACCCATTCAAACCTGATAAGAATATGAGGAGATAAAGGGGCAAGGATGGTGTAAAGTCTGGTGATTATGAGGGAGTTAGTAGGGTGGGGATGCTGAAAAGCTGGTTGAAAATTAATGCTTCATCAGAGTTTGCCTCTATATATTTTGTTCCTGTTTCTAGTTTTGCTATCTTGTTAAAAATTGTTTTTCTGAACCTATGTATTGGACACCGCCTATCTCGAATCAGGCCTTTCTATTCCTAAATCCAGCAAATTAATCTTTTTCATCCTTAGAATTTATCACTGGTTCCATTGCCGGGAAACGAAGAAGATGGTGAATACCCGGAGTAGTGACAGCAGCGGCACAAACCCTGATCAAATTGCTGCTCAATTAGCAGCCGTTGCTGCAAAATTAGTCAATTGACACAATGAAGGAAGATATTGCAGCCCTTAAAGCCGGCGAAAAATCCAAAGGAAGCAGATATGATGAAGGGGAAAGTTCATGGCGCAATCGACAACCCTTCAAGCCCTACAACAAAATTGAATTTCATACTTTCAATGGCGGAGATCCACGAGGCTGGCTTTTGAAAGCTGAGAAGTACTTTAGGTACTACCAAATACCAGATGATGAACAAGTGTAGATAGCTTCAATGCATATAGAAGGGGACGCTTTAGATCTTTATTCGTGGTTATCAGCAGACCGTCCGATTACTTTCTGGGAGGAATTGGTTCAAGCCTTTACAACCAATTTTGGTCCTGCTGAGTTTCAAAACCCCGACGAGTATCTTTGTAGTATCAAACAAACGGGATCGGTCCAAGAGTATAGGCAAGAATTCGCTAAAAGATCATCTCGTGTTTCAAACTGGCCCGACCATTGCCTATTAGGGGTATTTCTAAACGGACTTAAAGACGAATTAAAATCTGATGTACGAATTCACAAACCCCGTACAGTTTACAATGCTATGAGTCTTGCGATGGAGTTCGAATCTAAAACCACACATCAACGCTCTGGGAAGAGTTCCAGTTGGACCTCTAACCCTAAGCCTGCCAACTCCGATTCGAAACCCGTACCAACACCCACATCCCTGAATTCGACCCAGCCAAAAACTCCCTTTCGTATTAGCGATGCTGAAAAACAGACCCGTTATCTTAAGGGAGAGTGTTTCAGGTGTGGAGATAAATATGGCCATGGCCATCGTTGCAAAACCGGCACTTTGAAGGTGTTAGAAGCTGATCATTTTTCTGAAGAGCAGCCAACTAATGAAATCACTAACACTGATACAATTCAGAATAATGTTGCCGAGATAAGCCTACATGCAATTTTGGGCAACTCGAAACCAACTACCATGAAGGTTTACGGTATGCTTAATTCCACCGAAATACTCATTTTGATTGATGGAGGATCAACTCATAATTTCATCTCTGATGTTCCGGTAACGAGTTGAAACTCACCACCCAACTCGTGACACCATTTGGTGTCCAAATCGGAAACGGGGACATTATCCGGTGTAGCGGGTTTGCCGAGATCTCTCGTTACAAGTTTCCGATCTCAAAATTGTTCAGGGTTTTTATCCGTTTTCAGTTGGAGGGGCTGATTTGGTCTTGGGTATTCAATGGTTGGCTACATTGAATACGGTTCAAGCCAATTGGAAAGAAATGTTCATGATATTTACCTTAGATGGTAAAAAATATAAACTACAGGGAGTTGATTCGGGTCCACCAAAATCTGCTGAATTTCAACATATTTGTCTTGAACCGGATACCACAACTCCTATACCCAACATACTACAACCCCTGATCACCACCTTTACACCTTTATTTCAGGAACCTTCAGCCCTGCCACCCTTTCGAACCCATTTTCATTCCATCCCTCTTATCCCAAACTCAACTCCCCCCAACATCCGACCCTATCGATACCCCCATGCCCAAAAAACTGAGATTGAAAGACAAGTTGATGCTCATGATGAACTGAGCTGTAGCCTAGAAAAACACACGAGGTGGACAGAAATTCCATTTTATGATGATTATACGGGCGTAGGAAAGGGAAGCATTCACACCCAAAGACTCGTAAAAATGAGTAATCAGGTGGTCGGTTGAATAAGTGTTGGAAAGGTGATTTGTTTGAGTTGATTCTTGAGGGCATGCGATTTATTAGGTAAACCGCGGTTTCAAAGGCAAACTCTCAAAAACGTTGAGGGGCATGAGAGTGAGCAAGAAGCGCCAAGCCAGTTTCAACAACATGGCGATGTCGGCGTTCGACGACACCATTTTGTTCACTCGTATGTGGACACGAGCGTTGGTGAATGATGCCAAGATTACGAAATTCACCACCCCAATCAGATTGAACTCTTTTAAGTTTAGTATTGAACTGTCTTTCAACCATTTTAACAAACAATTGAAAAACGGAGAAAACATCAGATTTATTCCTTAAAGGGTAAAACCACATATAGCGTGAATGATGGTCAACACATAATAAGAAAAAGCGACAACCATTAAAGGAAATAGAGGGTGCAGGACCCCAAACATCACAATAAACCAAATCCAAAACATTGTTACTACGAAAATTTGATAGTTTTAATGACAATTTGGAGGATTTCCCCATTTGACAAGAAGAACATAAAGAAAAAGACACTTTATTGGAAACAGGTAAATGACTACTAGACATTATAGACTGAAAAACTCGAGCATTGGGATGGCCGAGGCGTTGATGCCGATCATTGACGGAGCTTTAGTTGCTGTGAAGGAAACATGTGGAAGGGACTTCAATTTTGGAAGATAATGTGAGTAGAGACCTTGTTCACTTGGACCCGTGAGTAGGATGGTATGTGTAGACTCGTCCTTCACAACAAAAAACGAGGAGTGAAATTCAAAGAAAACGTTATTATCTAAGCAAAATTGTTGAACTGATAAGAGATTTTGTTTAAGTTCAGGTACATGAATATTATTGAGAGAAAAGGTTTTATTAGGAGAATAGAATTTTGAGGAACCAATATGACAAATAGGGAGAGGATTACCATCACCAACATTAAGGGAATTGTTACCAAGATAGGCCTTAGAGTTGTCCAAACTTGCAAGGTCGGGTGTAGCATGACCATTTGCTCCTGTGTCGGGTTTCCAGAGTGAACTAGTTGTAGAGCCAGCTTCAGAAAAGGCTGCATAGTTTGCTTGGGGTGAGTCGCGTGTGGAAGATTGACCAGCCTTGTTAGGACACTGTGCAGGAATGTGGCCAATACCATACCGGTTACAATAACCATACACGGTATTCTGAGTAGAGGCCCAAGCAAACTGTGGTTGACGTTTCTGGGCACCGAATGCTTGAGACTCATCACGGTTCCTATTATAATTGCCACGATAGTTGCCACGAGAATTACCACGACGGTTACCGCGATAATTGGTTGGTTGACGGTTGGTAAAGAAGGCCTGCGGCTGTTGGTTTTGGGTAAAAGCAGGGCTGATGTTATACCCTAGTTGAGCAGCCAATTGTTGTAAAGTAGCCAGTTGATTCTGTGGTGGTGCCGGGGTGGGGAGAAGACCAGCAATGCTATTGGCCGTAGGTGGGGCTGGAAAAGTGGAGGCTGTGAAGGCAGTAGGAATGGCTGGTGTATGTCGAGTCATCATGAACTCATGATCACTCAACAGGCCGTGTAATTCAGTAAAGGCAACAGGTGGTGAACGAGCAAGTAAATTGGCTTTAAGTCTGCTATATTCATCTCGTAGACCAGCAAGTGTAAGCATTACTATATCTTTGTCTTTAAAGGGCTCACCAATATTGGCCAAGGCTGTTGCATATTCCTGCACACGGCTCAGATAAGAAGCATAAGTCTCATCAGCCTTCATCTGAAGCTTCAAAAGCTGCGTTTTCAGTGTGTATTCCCTGGATGAGTTATTCGGGGCATAGGCTCTTTCAAGGGACAGCCACAAGTCACGAGATGTTACCCCCTGGACGTGCAAAAAACTGGATTCAGAGATGGTAGAGATGAGAATCATTCGAACGTGGGCATCATTGGAAATCCAATACAAGTGGCTGGGATTATCAACAGAAGTTGTGTCGGTGGTGGCTGCGGTTCTGGAAGGTGGGCATGGTATGGTACTGTCAATGTATCCAAACAGGCCATTAGTGACTAGGAAGGGATGAATCATGTTCTTCCAGAAGCCATAGTTCGTGGGAGTTAATTTAAAGGCGAATTTATGCGAATTGTGGGCAGTTTTCTCTGTAGTGGTGAAGGGTGAGAGCATTGCCATTGGAGTGGTTGTTTTAGAAGATGTTTAGAGGTTAAAAAAAGGAGCAGAATTGCGTGACGGCAGCAAGTTTAGAGAGGAGGTGCTGCGACGGCAGTAGGGTTTGGGTAGGGTTAGGTGCTGCGACGGCAGTAGGGTTAGGGTAGGGTTAGAATGGCTGTGATACCATAATATAACGTAATGATTGTGTTATTGAACAATGATTACAAGAATGTCATATATATAGAACATAAAGATACACTTTAGTACCACTAAATATAAAGATATATAAAACTAGTCTTTAATTTAATTATATGGTCTATCAGCTGATTTCATTCAACCGAGTAAAAGCCCCTTTTCCAGCCCGATATTATTGGTAAAAAAGAAAGATGAGACGTGGAGATTGTGTGTGGACTACCGAGCGTTAAACAAAATCACCATTGCAGATAAGTACCCTATTCCCAACATTGATGAGTTATTAGATGAACTTTATGGGGCCACTGTTTTCTCAAAGATTGACTTGCGTTCAGGTTACTACCAAATTCGAGTCAACCCACCTGATATTGAGAAAACTGTTTTTCGAGCTCATTCTGGTCATTATGAGTTTAAAGTCATGCCCTTCGGCCTCACTAACGCCCCTCTACATTTCAAGCAGCCATGAATGACCTCTTTAGACCACATTTACGCCGCTTTGTGTTAGTGTTTTTTGATGACATTCTTATTTACAGCCCAACTATGGAACAACACTTTAATCACTTGAAAACAACCCTAGAGCTGCTATCTAATCAACAGTTTTACACAAAACTTTCAAAGTGTTGTTTTGGTCAATCTAAGGTATTATTTTTGGGGCACATTATTTCAGCAGCGGGTGTACAATTTGACCAAGACAAGATAGCAGCTGTTCATTCATGGCCAGTACCTACTAATGTCAGAGAAGTACGTGGATTCTTGGGGCTAACTGGGTACTATCGCAGATTTGTCAAGCACTATGGTCTGATTGCACGACCCCTTACAATCCTTACCAAGAAGGAGGGTTTTAAGTGGTCCGAGGAAGCTACTTTGGCGTTTAATAAGTTGAAGCAGGCCCTCATGACAGCACCAGTTCTAAGGCTGCCTGACTTCTCAAAACCTTTCATTGTTGAATGTGATGCATCATCAGAAGGGTTGGGTGCAATCCTGATTCAAGAGGACCACCCGGTTGCTTATTTCAGCAAAGGGTTCTCTCCGAATAATCGTTTAAAGTCGGCATATGATCGAGAATTACTTGCCTTAGTTTTAGCTGTGCAAAAGTGGGGCCACTACCTTCTTGGCAGGCATTTTTTTATCAGAACTGATCATTACACCCTCACGTTTTTACTCGAGCAGCGGGTCACGACCACTGAACAGCAAAGGCTTCTTTTGAAGCTAATGCCTTATGATTTTTCTATTGTGTACAGGTCTGGTAAAGAGAATCGAGGAGCTGACGCCCTCTCTCGCAGGCCCTCAAATGCTGAACTCTATACCTTATTGCTACCACACTGCTTGACTTTAACTGAGATTCAAGAGGGGCTCAAGAAAGATCCTTATACATGGGAGATCATTCAGAAATTGACGAGTGATCCGTCTTCTGTACCAAACTTTGCATCAGTGGGCCAAACTTTATTGTACAAAGGACGGGTGGTGGTACCCGATGATCCGACACTTCGTAACACCATTTTACAGGAGGCGCACGGCACACCTATGGCGGGCCACGGGAGGTTCCTAAAAACGTACAAACGGGTAACAGCCCAATACTTCTGGTCCCAATTGAAAAAAGACATTCGGCAGTTTGTTCAACAATGTCTAATATGTCAACAACACAAATATGAGGCCCTTTCACCCGCGGGTTTACTATAGCCATTACCAATCCCCACCCAGATTTGGGAGGACATCTCACTTGATTTTATCGTGGGATTACCTACATCTAATCGGTTTGATACTATAATTGTTGTGGTTGACAGGCTGAGTAAATATGCACACTTTTTACCGCTTGCACATCCATTTTCAGCTAAGGGAGTTGCAGCACTATTTTGTAAGGAGATTGTTCGACTTCATGGATATCGTATCTGATAGAGACGTCATCTTCCTAAGCAATTTTTGGCAGGAGTTATTTCGTCTCGGTCATACCTCTTTGAAAATGAGTACAAGCTACCACCCTCAGACGGATGGCCAAACTGAGGTAGTTAACCGCTGTCTTGAGGCATATCTTCGTTGTTTCGCTTACGAACAACCAACTAAATGGAGTTCCTTTTTGTCTTGGGCCGAGTATTCGTACAACACTAGCTATCATACCTCCACTCGCACCACACCGTCTGCAGCCGTTTATGGTCGGGACCCACCACTATTGCATCCGTATGTAATTGGGGATACTAAAAATGCTGACCTTGAAACTCAGCTAATGACCCGTGATGATATGTTACAGCTTCTTCGAGCTAACTTGCAGAAAGCACAAGATCGAATGAAGGCTCATGCTGATTTGAACGGGAGTTGTCTTTTGAGGTGGGTGATGCAGTCTTTCTTCGAATACAACCCTATCGGCAGAAGAGTTTGGCCAAAAGACGTTATGAGAAGTTATCTCCCAGGTTTTTTTTGGTCCCTATCGAGTTACTAAGAAGGTGGGACCAGTAGCTTATGAACTGGAGTTGCCACTAGATTCTCGCATACACCCGGTCTTCCATGTGTCTATGCTCAAACCAGCTCATGGACAATCCCCATCTACACCTGCTGCACCACTTCCGGTTACAAGAGACTGGGAGATCGATTTGCAACCGGCCCAAGTCCTAGCTCATCGCTGGGTTCATGCCACGAAACCACCAACTTTGAAGTTACTAGTCTCTTGGGCTACTCGTCCTACTGAAGAAGCTACTTGGGAAGATTATGATTTGTTGGCTGGCCAATTCCCAGATTTTCGACTTGAGGACAAGTCGTTTTACCGAGAGGGAAGTATTGATACATACCCGGCTCCTATGAGAGTTTATTCAAGGCGAAAAAAATCAAATGGAGTCGGGTCAGCCCAAGGAAACTCACTGGAGCTGCTTTGCTTTGTTTACGGGTCCCGATTTGACCCATTCAAACCTGATCAAGAATATGAGGAGATAAAGGGGCAAGGATGGTGTAAAGTCTGGTGATTATGAGGGAGTTAGTAGGGTGGGGATGCTGAAAAGCTGGTTGAAAATTAATGCTTCATCAGAGTTTGCCTCTATATATTTTGTTCCTGTTTCTAGTTTTGCTATCTTGTTAAAAATTGTTTTTCTGAACCTATGTATTGGACACCGCCTATCTCGAATCAGGCCTTTCTATTCCTAAATCCAGCAAATTAATCTTTTTCATCCTTAGAATTTATCAAATTACCACTGTCGGAGTTTTTAGGGTTTATGTTTCTGACATTAATTTGAGCTGATAATTCAAATTAGTGTCATTTAGCTTTACCGATATGGAGATTTACTTTACAAATTTTAATGATTTCATTCATAATTATGATTATTCTGTTTGAAAGGTAAGATTTTAAAGTGGACTTTGCAGCTGATATGTAGTTTTTTTTATTTTTTTTATTGGTGGGGGGGGGGGGGGGGGGGGATTGTTAGCAGTTTTTAAGTAGCTTCCACAAAGCTGGTTTTGATTCTGTGATTATTTAGTGTTATATTACATGCAAATCCTTCAATACACAAATGTTTTCAAACACTCTGAACAACAGAATTTCTGATTATCCTGACTTCAAAACAGACATTTGTTTTTGATTATTCCATATCACATAATCACTTTCAAAACACAATCCGTAACACTCCCTTTATTCGTTTTATTTTCTTATGCTTTGTGAACATACAGTTAAAATTACCAATCTTTATTCGTCATATAGTCATAAGAGATATATATTACTATACATTTGTAGTCATTGACCTATAACATTACATATATAAGAACTTCACTCATTACCTTTAACATCGACATTGTTTTTCTAGTATAAACAATCTCAATCCACATTATCTGCAGTTGGAATCAACGAAAAAGCATTCACAATACTTTTCAACACCATATATTAAAATGTAGACTTGCAAAGGCCAAAGAACTCTCTTCTCCAAGCCTCGAAAGCCTGACACGAGAACCTCACAAGTATTTCGATCAAGCAATCATAACCGTTCGCGCTGGAGATGGAGGCCATGGTGCTACTCTTAGTATGAACAATCAAAAGGCCAATTCCAAGTCACAGAGCAAACAGGAAAAAGAAAAAGCAAGAATAAGAAGTTCTTATAAGCGGGATTTTGACGGATCACTTATCCTACCGATGGGTGGGCACGGTGGCGATGTCGTAATTTATGCAGATGAGGGGAAAGATTCGTTGTTGGAGTTTCATAAAAAAACTCGGTTTAATGCAAAACGTGGTGGGAATGTTGATACGATGGGTGTTTTGCATTCTCAACTAAGAAACGGTTTAGCTGCCCCAACGTTGCGTATTCCCGTACCTTTAGGTTTGATGTTTTATTTTATGTAATCATCTGAGTGATTGGGAAAAATTGATCTTTTTATTTTATCGTTATTTGATATGTTGACAGGTACTGTTGTAAAACATAAAAGAGGCAAGTTTCTAGCTGATCTAGCTCAGCATGGTGATGAAATTCTTGTTGCTAGGGGTGGTCAAGGAGGGGTGAGTATTTCATTTTGAATATGAGTGGAATGTCGAACATGTAAAAAGGCTCAATTGATCTTGGAGAAAAGGATATACAAGTGTTACACAATGTTTATAAAAACTTGAGCTTTGAACTATACCGTGGTTTGTAAATGGACTTCTGTTTTGTGCATGTGACAGATTAGTTTGTTAGAAATGCCTGAGCATAAAAAGAAGAAGATGATGAATATGACATCAAATGTCATGACTGATGAAAATGATAAGGTAATAGATTTTTTTATTGCTTTACTCTGTTCTTACTGTAAATTTAGTTTTAGGCCTTCTAATTTTTTTCACTGGTGATGATATTGTTACTTTGCACGTCCCGGCTACTTGGTACACAATGCTAAACAATCTACTTTTTTAGAATGCACAATGTTTATCTTCAACTGTTATTTCTTGGTTTTCCAGTTCAGGCACAATGGGATTATTTTATCATTCTTATTGTGGTCTTACTTGATAATAAGAGCTTGACAGTTTGTTAGTCGTTATCTGTAAATAATATTTATTATCATTATTAGTTTAATTTAATTTTCTAATAAGATCAGGTTGCCTGTTCACCGAGTTTATCTTAGCCCATAAATATAAGTTAATGTAATCTTCTTATATAATTCAATAATAATAATGATAATATATTCTTTTTGGTTTAATGGTTCTTAAGATATGAACCTAGTAAACAAAGCTCAACAAGTGTATTTCTTGTCAACAAGAATGTATAAGGATATATACATATATATATATAGAAAGTGTATTGTACAAAATGGCTTAACGTACATTACGTACGACATGTGATTTCGCACCCTTTAGTGATGAATTCGCATGGAGTAGAGTGAATTCGCACACTAATTTTGCATGAGAGGAGATGAATTCGCATGGAATAGAGTGATTTCGCATGGGATCGGGCGGCTGAGATTATTGCGAACATTTTGTAGGATAAGGCATTTTGTACAATAACCAGCCCCTATATGTATAGAGAGAGAGAGAGAGAGGAGGGGATACAATATAAACTAAAAGCATATGGCCATTTGGGCCATACGCTGCATTGTAAACAATCTAACACTCCCTCTGATGCTGAAGCAAGCATAAATACGGAATATGCCTAACTTGTTACAAATATAACTAATCCAGCTCCAGGGTAAGGATTTAGTGAAATCACCAGCTAATTGATGACATGAGGTGTCGTGCATGCCTCATCCTTAGGCTTTTACTTAGTGAAATGCCAGTTAAGTTCCCTATGCCTAGTACTCTGACAAGATCAACTAGTAAAACACGTGCTTGTAGGGTCTCGGGTCTCCATTCTAGTTAACATTGTAATCCTCTCTATGGCATGGGCGTGTGGCAACTGCCGACCATGATGCCGCAAGCGTGTGTATTGTAGGATATTCATTTGACTTAACAAAAGCGTGAGGTCCTTGGGGATGACATGAAATACTCACTGAAAAGGAACATTTTTGAGGGTAATGGTAAGATAGTATAAGGACTCCGTCAATTCAACTGTACATTTGGTATCACTAAGGATCACAAAGTTTTGCTTCGATCAATCCTGAATCACTTAACACATCAAGACAATAGGTGTGAATAACCAGGCAACACATATATGAGACTTTAGGTTAATTAATTGACATGAGGATGGACATCTCAAGCAAGTGCTACCAATATTTTTTAGGCGGAAAAGTATATAATGGTTTTGTTGTAAGTAGGCCTGACAATACCGGTTAAAAACATAAACGAGTAGGAGAAGATAGATCTAAGGTCCGTTTGTGAATGATAAGAGAAAAACCCCAAATCACCGGTTTGAATCAAATGGTAAAAATAAAGATAGATCTACAGATACACCATCAAAAGAAACCGTAGGGCTGCGATTTCTAACCGAAGATACAGATACACCACTATGGTTAAAAAATTGGGTCTAAGAACACCATCCAACGTGCCACAGTTGCGCTAGCATAGACACATTAATTTAACTCATAAATCCAATGAGATAAGTGACAATAATGCTAATTTCCCTATAATTGAATTTTGGTCCAGACTCCCTTATTGGTTTGATCAGTTAAATATTACATATTTTCACATGCTTTTTTTATTATCCATTAAGACTCCTAGCTTGTAAAGAAGCTTATAATTAATACCAGTAATGCAGGTCTTGGTTCTTGGTCAACCTGGGGAGGAGGTTAGCTTGCAGTTAATCCTAAGAGTTGTTGCAGATGTCGGTCTCGTTGTAAGTTCATTCTTTTCTCTTTACATATGTCCACACGCTTTGTCATTTCATATATCTGTTCCTTGGTCAACGTTACGGTAAATAACACAGTCTAATTTCAGGGCCTCCCTAATGCTGGAAAATCGACCCTACTGTCAGCCATAACACTTGCAAAACCGGATATTGCTGATTACCCGTTCACAACGTTAATGCCCAACCTAGGACGTCTTGAAGGTGATCCTAGTTTAGGGGCGGGTAAGTTCTCATCGGAAGCAACGTTGGCAGATCTGCCTGGTCTTATTGAAGGGGCACATTTAGGAAAGGTACCATTTTTATTTTTTTAAATTTTTTTTAGATATTAGCTTAAATTGTATATGTTGTAATTTTCAGGGACTTGGTCGTAATTTCTTGAGGCACTTGAGGAGAACTCGAATGTTGGTCCATGTTGTGGATGCTGCTGCTGAGGATCCCGTATATGACTACAAAACTGTTAAAGAAGTGTGCTTTTCTTCTCTCTCTCTCTCTCTCTCTCTATATATATATATATATATATATATATATATATATATATATATGGGATAGTGTTACAGAATAAGTCAATTAGTAATAGTTTGAGGATAATAATTGTAACAATAGATAGTTGACGGACTGTAGTTGAAATATGAAAATGATGGTAGTTGCTGGTGGTTATAAACATAACAACCCCAAGCTAACAAACTAAGCTTGATTTGGGTTTTCCTTTCTTTTTCTCTGTGTGATTCTCTCAATACAGGCTAACAGTTGGTATCAGAGCCAACCGATTCTCATCGGAGCTCGAGATTCCGGCGACCACCACTGTTTCCGATCACCATCAACAAATTCTGATCATCTTATCCGATCGTTGTTTTTCGTTCCCATTCGTTCAAATCGTTCAATTCCTTCATCAATTTTTCAATTCGTTAATTCCTACTCATTTTTTTCCATTGATTCTTGGAGTGATCAATTGTTGATCATTCTATTCCATATCATTAATCAGTTGCCTGATTCTTGATTCTTTTTTCTTCAATTTTTACCTCCTAAATTCTGTATTCAATACAATTCATTAACATGACTACTAGAACCCAAGAAGTGGATCGTATTGCTAAAGATGTCAGTCGATTAGATGAGTTTACAACGCAAACTCAAGAAAGTCTATTGAGCCTGAAAGCAGCTTTTGATCAGATGCAAGCAACATTCTCAAGGCTGGAGCAACAAGGAACGCTGGTACAAAGAAATGAGGGTGACAGAATCAGTAACAATCGTTTGACAAAGGTAGAGTTTCCAAAATTTAATGGTGATGATGTAGAAGGGTGGTTGTATAAGTGTGAACACTTCTTTTCAATTGATGAAACCCCTGAAAGATACAAGGTCAGATATGCTGCTGTTCATTTAGAGGGAAGAGCTTTGCAGTGGCATCAAGGGTTCATGAAGTCTACTGGGAAACAGATTTGTGATGTGACGTGGATGAATATATCAGACATGCAGCTACTAGATTTGCGGCAACATTAATAGAAGATGCTATGGGTGCACTCAAGGCACTGACCCAAACTGGTGAATTGGATGATTACTGTGATAAGTTTGATCTACTCCTAAACAAGGTAACTTTACCTGATGAATATACAATCAGTTTATTCATTGAAGGATTGAAACCAGAGATTAAATGCCATGTTAAAATGTTTAAGCCAAAGACCTTAAGAGACTTATTCTTTGGCTAGACTACAAGAGCAAACAAACAAGACATTGGGTTGGGATAGTTTGAATATCAGCGGTTCTAGTGGGTACAGATATAACTCTACAAGGACTAATAATTTGACTAGTATTGCTAAGCAGCCTGTGCTAGCAACACCTGTCAATTCAGTTCCTTCAAATGCATTAGTACCAAGGAAGGTCACAAACAAGTATATGGATGATAAAAGGGCAAAAGGGGAATGTTTTTACTGTAATGAGAAGTATGTAGCTGGGCATAGCAGAGTGTGTAAAGGCAAGAAACAATTGTTTTTAGTGGAAGTGGATGAATATCTTGAAGATTAAGCATTGGAAGGATTAGAGGAAGAATCTTCTGTCCAGGGTGATCCACAGATTTCATTAAATGCCCTTATGGGTATTCCTTCCTATTCTACTATGCAAGTCATAGGAACAATTGGTACCAAACAACTGTATATTCTGTTGGACAGTGGGTCTACCCACAATTTTATGAGCAGCACTTTGGCTCAAAAATTAAGATGTCCAGTCAAACAGATCAACAATGTACAGGTCACTGTGGCTGATGGTAATAAGGTGCACTGTGTGAATGTCTGCAAGGACTTTCAATGGGTCATGCAAGGTAACTGGTTTACTGCTGACATGTTGGTGATTGTCTCAATAACTATGATATAGTGTTGGGCATTCAGTGGTTGGAAACTCTGAATGACATTATATGGAATTTCAAGAACTTGACTATGAAGTTTAATGTGGCTGGTCAAGATTTTGAACTGAGAGGAACTAAGAAACAAGGGGTGAGTCTATGTTCAATGGAGAAAATGGCAATGATGATCAAGTCCCAAGTCAATTTGTCTCAAGCTCAGTTGTTTACCATTCAAGATTCAGAAGCTAAAGAATGTATGTATCAACCAGTCATTGGTGATACTGAAGAGAAGGCTAACCTAGACACTTTGTTACAAGAGTATGAGGACATTTTTGAAGTACCCCAAGGTCTACCTCCTTTAAGACCTTTTGATCACAAAATTGTATTAAAGGACGATAAATTGAACTGAATTTAAAGCCCTATAGATATCCTGGTGCCCAGAAGGATATAATTGAACAGATGACACAGGAATTGTTGGATTCGGGAGTGGTAAGACACAGCAGTAGTTCTTTTGCTGCACCAGTGGTCCTTGTCAAAAAAAAAGGATGGGTCTTGGAGAATGTGTGTGGACTATAGAAGGTTGAATGAGGCAACTGTTAAAGATGTCTTCCCCATTCCTTTGATTGAAGAACTTTTGGATGAGCTGCAAGGTGCTAGCATATTTTCTAAACTTGACCTGAGATCTGGATATCATCAGGTAAGGATGTATGAGCCTGATATCTATAAAACTGCATTTAAGACTCATCAAGGCCATTTTGAGTTTTTGGTGTTACCCTTTGGCCTTACTAATGCACCAGCCACATTCCAATCCTTAATGAATGCCACATTCAAAGATGTCTTAAGGAAGTGTGCATTAGTCTTTTTTGATGATATTTTAGTGTATAGTGGTACATGGCAGCAACACTTGTTGGACCTGAAGTCTGTGTTGCAACTTATGAGAATTAATTCTCTTAAGGCTAAAAGGTCTAAATGCTCATTTGGTGGAGGTAAAATTGAATATCTAGGCCATATTATTACTAAAGATGGTGTTTCCACTGATCCTAACAAACTGAAAGCAGTTCAAGAATGGCCTATTCCAACCACTGTTAAACAATTAAGGGGCTTCCTAGGGTTAGCAGGGTATTATAGAAGATTCATTAAGAGTTTTGAATCCTTAGCCAAACCTCTTACTGAATTATTGAAGAAAGACAACTTTAATTGGACCAATGAGGCTCAGTTGGCCTTTGATCAGCTCAAAGAGGCTCTTAGTACACCTCCTGTTTTGAAACTCCCTGATTTTTCAAAGAAGTTCATTTTGGAAACTGATGCATCTGCAAAGGGGATGGGTGCAGTTTTAATGCAAGAAGGGCACCCCTTAGCAGAGTCTATCAGTTTATGAAAAAGAACTGCTAGCCATTCTTATGGCAGTCAAACAGTGGCACCATTATTTGGTTACCAAACCATTTGTCATCAAAACTGATCATCAAAGTTTAAAATACTTGTTAGAGCAGAAAATTGTAACCCCTTCACAACAGAAATGGCTTTCAAAATTATTAGGATATGACTATGAAATCTGTTACAAACAAGGGGCAGAAAATGTAGCAGCAAATGCTTTATCAAGGATGCAGGTTATGGCTTTGTTTCAGATCAGTTTAAGCTCCATTAATCCTACCTTGTGGCAAAGGATTCAAGATGCTTGGAAGCATAATACTGATGCCAAAGACCTTATTGACAAACTTAAACAAGGAATGGTTATTGCAAACAGAAGTTGGGATGGTCAGTGTTTAAGAAGGAAAGATAAGCTGTTGATTCCTAATGATTATTCTCTTAAAAATGAGATTTTGACCCTATTCATCACCTATTGGTGGACATTCAGGTATGACTCCTACACTTAACAAAATTAAGGATTTTTTCTATTGGAAAGGATGTTCCAAAGATGTGCATAAGTTTGTCAAAGAGTGCACAGTGTGTCAACGAGCTAAATATGAAACCATTGCTATACCTGGATTATTACAACCACTGCCAGTCCCAAAATCCATTTTTAGTGATATTTCAATGGATTTTGTTTCTGGATTACCTAAAGTCCAGGGCAAGGATACAATATTGGTATTAGTGGACAGGCTTATGGCTATTTCTTGTTGTTAAGTCATCCCTACTCTGCTGCTACTGTGGCCAATGTTGTAATGGATAATGTGTTTAAAATCCATGGTTGTCCTGCTACTATAGTCTCGGACAGAATTTATGAAGTTGCAAGGGATTGAACTGGCCATGTCATCCTCTTATCACCCACAGTCTGATGGACAAACAGAAGTTCTAAACAGATGTTTAGAATCATATCTGAGGGCTGTGTATGGATGCTCCTCTGACTTGGGTGAAATGGATTCCTCTAGCTCAGTGGTGGTATAACATTACTTGGCACTCAACTATTAAAATGACTCCTTATGAAGCTCTATTTGGAGTTAAACCTAACATTCACATTCCTTATCTACCTGGTGACACCACTGTTGCAGCAGTTGAAGATTACCACAAAGACAGGGAAGGTATGATTGTAAAGTTGAAAGCCAATCTTGAGATTGCTAGAAACAGGATGAAGCAACTAAGTGATACACATAGGACTGCCAGAGTATTTGAACCTGGGGATTGGGTATATGTCAAATTACATCCGTTTTCACAACAATCACTAAAGAACCATCACAACAGGAAACTTTCACCGAGATACTTTGGTCCCTTCTTAGTTCTACAAAGAATAGGTAAGGTTGCCTACAAGTTAGACTTACCCGAACATGCTCAAATCCACCACACATTTCATGTTTCTCTGTTGAAGAAAGCCCAAGGTTCCACTGTGTTAACTGGACCAGTTCCTCACGGTTCGAGATTTGTACTGTAGCCACGAGCTATATTAGATAGACAATTAGTGAGACGGGGTTCCAAAGCTGCAATGAAGGTGTTGATTCATTGGGAAGGCCTTCCTGTTTCAGAAGCTTCTTGGGAGTTTTTAGAAGACATTCAACTGCGTTTCCCCAATTTCAATTTTTGAGGACAAAAATGTTATAAAGGAGGGGGTATTGTTACAGAATAAGTCAATTAGTAATAGTTTGAGGATAATAATTGTAACAATAGATCGTTGAGGGACTGTAGTTGAAACATGTAAATGATGGTAGTTGCTGGTGGTTATAAACATAACAACCCCAAGCTAACAAACTAAGCTTGCTTTGGGTTTTCCTTTCTTTTTCTCTGTGTGATTCTCTCAATTCAGGCTAACAGATAGGGATCCTATGAGAAACACGCACTAATTGAGAACCTGGACCACACATTTTTTTAAGCCATTTTTTTTTACTTCTAATCGCACGGAGTGTGTTTTATATATGTTTTTTTGGATATGTACTATGTTAATTGTCAATTTTAATTATACATAGTGTATATGTATAGTTAAAGATTGAAAATATACACGTGTATATATCCAGAAAAAAAATCTGAAAAAAAAACTGCGATTTTTTTTTTCTTTTTTTTTTTTGTATTTTTGCATAGGAAAAATGTGTGGTCCAGAATTGTTCTCACAGTTCTCAATTACCCTAGTGATTCTCGGATGATCCTAACCCTGTATATTTATTTATCCTCTGTTAGTTTTTACTCTTTCATATGGATATTAAATCTACAGGAATTAAGGATGTACAATCCTGAGTATCTTGAAAGGCTATATGTGGTGGTTTTGAATAAAATCGATATACCTGAGGTACGTGGTACTAATATTAAATATATAATGTTATCATTTAAGTATCTTGTTTTAGCATAAACAATTCGTTATTGCTCACAGGCTAGGAATAAGCTCCCCTTTTTAGTTGAGGAAATACAGAAAATTGGAAGCGACGAATCGCAGGTTCAACCTTTATCTGACCACGAGGATCCTGCAAATATAACCTCACCCGAGGATAAAAAGATAAAAGAAATCGATGAATATCCACGACCTGCTGCTGTTGTAGGTGTCAGTGTCCTGTAATAATCTTCCCCATATCTCGTTCTATATTTCATTTTTATATATACCCCAAAAAAATTTGGTAGTAATTTATTTACCCTACCAAAAAAGTTAAATATCAAAGTTACCCTTCTCAAAACACTTCAGATTTTCATATTTATCTATTTGTTAAATACAAATATACAATATGTCATTTTACCATTACACCATTCTCTAACCAAACCCCTAAACCTGTAACCCGTAGAGTTAGAGGTGCACAAATCGGGTTTTTTTTAGAACTCGGCTCCGGGTATAATCGGGTATCAAGAAATCAGGTATTGAGAGAAACCGTTAGGGTTTGGGTACGGGTGTTGAGATGAAAAACTATACCCTATGTACTCGGGTGGGTATGAGCTGGTTCGGGTATAACAGGGTATGGGTTCGGGTATTAATGCCCAGTTTTAAACATAAGCTTTTTTTTTTAATAATTTTACACAAAAATAAATCTTTTAAAAATTAAATTTGGTTTGTAAAAATAATTAAAATAAATTACCATAACATAAATTCACTCAAGTACAAATTATTTGCTTTACAATATGCATCTTTGAAAAACTTAAATATAAAAGTTGTAAAGTAAACATAAAAATACACTTTAAAAATTCGGTTATTCTATTGGGTTATAGATGAATTTGGGGTAAATATGATTATATGCATGTTTTAAAGAAAGGGTATAAATGACATAATATGGGAACGGGTATATTTGATATTTTAAAACTTGTCGGGTAAATATGATATTATGCAAGCTTCGAGGGGATATATAATATTATCCTTGATTTTTAATTTCTTTTTGCAGGAAACACATGAATATCGGCGAATTACTAACGGAAATTAGGTCAGCCCTGAGAAAATGCCGGGGATCCGAAGAGGCCCTTTACCCGTAGCGAAAAAGAGCAGTTGATCATGTTAGTATCCATTGTAGTATATGATTGTACAAATTCAACCCTTTTCAAGAATAGAATATCACAATTACAATGTAGCTTGCAACTTGTATTACATGTGAAATAAATATGGTGTATGTATCACAGGTGCATAATCCAGGTCCAACTATCTAGCTATGATGATCAAGGCAGGTGCTGGACCATTTGTGAACCGGGCCGGGCTGGGCTCAAAACGGAAAGTTTGGTACCAATTAGAAACAAATTCAGAAGATCCCAAATGCTTTAGAAATTAGAAGTGATATCCAAAGTGTAAAACGCTGACATTTTTGGTTGTTTTAAGAGGAATTACTTCTTAATTTGTCAACATGACATGAATACATGATAGCTGTTTTGAATTTAACTGCTTAACTTATATTATAAAATATTGAATACTCTTATATCAATAACCTTAAAAAAATATAGCTACCCATTGGTCTATGTAGAGATTCTAATAGTGATATTCAAAATGTGACTCCTGTATAGAAATTTTTTATTTTTATTTTTTATTTAATTTAGCCCATTTTTTTTAGAAAAATTACTTTATATGATTACTTAAATTTTTAGTTTAGCCCATTTTTAGAAAAATACTTTATATGATTACTTTATATTTTATTTGTTTTACTTTATTACTTGAGTATAGATGGAGTGATTAAGAGATGATTTACTATTTATTAATTTCTTTCGGTTGAATATATAGTTTAGATAATGTTTTTAAAAGCATCTTGGCATCTTGAAACAAGTAGTATAATAAAACAAAGATTTTATGAAACAAGTAGTATAATAAAATAAAGTTTTTAAGAACGTCAAACAAACCCAAACCAAGAGTTAGTAAAAGGACAACTTAGAAAAACTCAAGCAGTGTTGATAGAACATATATGTTAAGAAACTCGAAGGAAACTCAAAATCAAGCTAAAATAAAATGAATTATGTTAAGAAACTCAAAATCAAGCTAAAATAAAATAATTTTTTGTTGAGAGCTAAAAGAATGGTCTTAAACGTGTGAGTGCAAACAAACAAACACATTATACTATATATTAAACTATTCCTGAAGCCAGTTAATTTTACGGGACATGCAAAATAATATGTTTTCAAATAGATAAGAAAAAAAAAACACATAATAAATATGTAAATAGTAAACTTGAAACAAATTGATTATCAATCCATAGTTACATATGACAAGAAAATATTGACAGTATGAGAAAAAAAACTACAAATTTGAGAATATGTGTTTGTAAACAACATTGGTTGTTTTATTTGTAATTTTTCCTTCACTATCTAGGATTATAATTTTTAAGCCGTCCATGCTTTTAACTCTTGAGAGTGCCACATAGAGTTGTCCGTGTGTGAATAGAGACTGCCTTAGAAATAAACCAACATTTGATAACGATTGACCATGTCTTTTGTTTATTATCATTGCGAAACAAACACAAAGCGGAAACTGTCTTCTTTGTAGCTTGAAAGGAATACGTTTGTCAGATGGTGATAAATTGATTCTTGGAATAAAAGTTCGTGTTCCAATGTTACTTACAGAAATGATCTTCGCTTCAATAACACGATCACCGAGTGTAATGACTTGTAATCTAGTTCCATTGCATAAGCCATTTTTCTGATCAATTTTACGTAAAAGCATTACCGGAACACCAACTTTTAAAACCAACTTGTGATTCGGCATCCCTGAAAGTTTAAGACCACTTAGAACGTCCGGAGGGTATACATTGTGTTGCATATTCTCACTTACATTCTTGGATTGGCATATTGATCAGAACTAAGATACCCATTTTGATCACCAAGAAACATTGATAATAAAATATCATTGATTTCGTGTAAAATCTCATTTTTTGAGCAAGAATTGATCGTTCTTGAAAGAAGATTGGATCTTTGAAATTTTCAAGTATTGAAGGATACACAAAGTTGATTAAACTACCAATTGGATTGATAGAATCAATAATCAAGAGATCTTTAGGTATATCAATTACAACATCACCATCATTTGCTGATTTTGCTCCACCAACCTTTCCCTCTCCCGAATCCAAAAGCCATTTGGCAAAATCTTGTCTTTTCAATAACTGATTTGTCACTTCCGACGGTTAATCTCATATTTTTTGTTAGCTTTATTAGTTTGCATTTGTTCCAAATGTACGATGAACTTAACGAAGCATTAACAATGTCTTGTCTAGAACCATTTGGAACAACCAGAATAATCTATAAGTCACTGCCAAACACAATTACCTTTCCTTCAAATGCTAAATCTATGTTATTTGAAGAACCATCACTGAGTATGCCTTTTAAACTTCTATCCAATGCTTCAAATGCATGTTTGTGAATCATTGAAGTTTCATCTCAAATAATAAGTTGTGTTTATTTTTTAAAATTTTTTTTTGTAATAGCTGTGCAATATCGGTCTCAGGCTTGATCCGACAAAGAGTATCCTCATTTAGATTCAAAGGAATGGCAAATTTAGAATATGCTGTTCTACCTCTTGATCATAACAAAGATACCATCCATACTCACATAGTTAATTTTTCTCTTTGATAAGGTAATTCACTATTTATAGTGTCATTCTAAGGATGGGATAAGACAAGTAATTTTTTTTTGTTTATGTTTTGACCACAAAGGTTTGATTTTTCTACACTTTTGCTCCCCTCAATTTTTATTAGTTTTTCTAAAACCAATTTAAATTCTTACCTCTTGGATTTTAATAAATTTATCATATGTCTCTTAAACTCTAACAAGTAATTTTTACCCTTTTTAAACCGCTTTACACTTCAGCCCCCGAACTTTAATAAAGTTACCGCTTTAAATTTAAACGAATTTTCCATTACGACGTCATGATTTTTTTACATGTTTTATCTTTTATATATAGTTTCAAATAATATTAATGGTGTACATTAGTTATTTTTATCTACGTTTCAACATTAATTTTATGTAACGATACTTTTAATCTGACCGGTTATTTTAAATGGTTTCAAACCATTCGGTATTTTTAACCGACTGGCGCTCATGTAAAAATATATTGTTATTACGTGTTTTTTTATCTATACTTAAACTGATCCGCTGCAACACGTTATACTATTTATTAAAAAGCAACTATTGGTTGTTTGTTTGTTCAGAGGAGGTGTTGCTAACTCATATGAGTTGTGAGAACTTAAAGAAACTCAATCTTACGAAAAGTTTTTAAACCATAAAACCTTAAAAAATTAACTTTCCCAAAAAAACACATAGTTTTTTATTTAAAACAGCCGTAAATGCTGTAATTAGTTTTTTATAGCAGTTGTAAGAGGTCGAAAACACTACTTCGAATTTTTATTTTTTACAGCCGACTTTTTAACATTTTAATCTTGGAGTGTGAAAAAATGAGGGCAAAACTTTCGTGGGAAGGTTGACTTCTCTAAATTCACACAACTCCTAGGATGTTTTGTTAGCTCAACTCCATGCTATGTTAGGCCAGATCCGTCACACCCCAACCGATGACGGAAAGATCGATGCGAACATAATAGATTGTTCGAAAGCATCATAACACTAAATTGTGACAATAATTAAAATTCAAAATTTCACTTCCATTAATTCAAAAATACAATACATTGTTTGGAAAAGGGAAATACAACAATTGTAAGTTTCATGACTAAAACATAAAAATACATGAATAAAACTTGGTGAGTTTCTAACACACCCTAAATCGATTTCTTATAATCGCATCATTAAATATCGCCTGCAACGTGTACAAAATATCCGTCAAAACAAATTATGTTGGTGAGCATACTAGTTTGTTTACATCACATAAGTATGAATAAAGTCTCAAATACACATGTTTATTGTATACTAAATTATGTAATCATACTAGCATACAATAGCTAAAAATCAATCCGAAGTGTCCACTAGCGTAATCTTATCACCGAAGTGAATAAGACCGTAAAGATTGAATACTTAACAATGACCCAACAAAACGAGCGGTGTGCTAATCCTATAACGTTATACATGTTAAGGGGGGCTTGCAAAGCTAATTATAGGTAACATGCATAAGATTGTCCTAGTGTGTATAAACAAATAACATGTTTAAGGATTAAGTGTTTGTATAAGATTGATTGTATGTGTGATCGTGAGTTTAATAACGGTACATGTTGTAACCTAAAGTGGTTTAAAACTTAAAATGGGTCAATTATACTCACGGTTTGCGAAGGTTTCCACAAAAATGCGAGTGAACGGGTTAGGATGATGGAATCAACAATGTTACCCTAAAAAGGTATAAAGGTGTATGAGTCTTTGGAGTTTGGAATGTAAACGAAATTTAGGAATACGAAAACACATAAAATATATCCTACTTAGCTACTTACTTGGACACTATTTTTAGTTTGTGTTTTTCATGAGTGTTAAACACTCATTCGAAGCCCAAAATAAGGAATCTAAGACTAAGATATTCTCTACCTTAACACATAATATTCAACCATAAATTTGGTTATATTATGTTTTGGTTTTGGAGATAAGTATGATAAGTATATAAATAGGTTCAAGTATTTTTCATGTATTAGAGGTAGGGAAACGAACAACCTCAAGATTTTCACCATTGCACAAAATCACCAACATGGATGATTCGGATGACCATGAATACCGGTATGAAGTACATAATTAAACTATGTATTTGCTAAGTAACTAAGTGAGGTATCACCTGACGAGTACTTCTAACATTGCAAGATTGGAGGCTTGGTGATGGTTTACTCTCTTTATGACTTGGATATTACTTAGAGACTTACAAGAACTTAAGGTAAGGCATATGAACCTTAAAGTTTCTGGAAGAAAACCTTAACACAAGCCCTTCAACATGGAAGTTTGTTGGTGACTTGGTTTGGTGTGAAAATGTTCCAAAAATGATGTAAAGATAAACATATTTACAAAATCTAACAAAAATCCTCAATTGGACCTCAAAAATGGTGGTATACCAACTTTGTTTACCTTGTTAAACATGTGGTAATACTCCTAGAAGTTACCCGGTAAGGAGAAGAAGAAAAATAAGAAGAACGCAAGCCAAAACTCACTTTTTGGACTTAGAACGTTTTGCCTAAAGTTGGAATTCTTGAATATTAGAGAGTGATTTAGAAGTGGTGGAAGTGTTTAAAAGGTGTTAGGGGTTGATATTGTCACACCCTCAATTTCCACTTGCGGAGTTTTACCGCGAGGCGTGTGAACAAACCAGAATCTGAAACACTAGTACGTCGAACGACTCTATATGATTTGATAATACGTTTTCCAAAAATCATTTGATTAACCAATCATCGTAGATTTTAGATTATCTTAGTTAGTTACCAAAGTTTAGCGGAAGCATTAGTTTAAGTGGTTGAGCGGAAGCATAAAAATAAGTAGAGAAACGGGCGCCAACACAAACGCCAAAACAAATGAAAAACCCAAAACAACGTTTGTAATTGAGACTCGATAAAAGATGTCTTGTTCAATGCATGTGAGTGCACCTAGAGCTCCTAGCGTCCTGAGAAACATGTAAAGAAACAAGTGTCAACATTAAAGATGAGTGAGTTCACAGGTTTTCATAAATTCGTTTGTTCGGTTATGAGTTTGTTTCCCCCGTTATCCCTAACCCGGGATAACGATTTAGTCCATTATTCCCAACCCGGAATAATACCGATAGTTCCATTATTCCTTAACCGGAATAATAATGATGTTGATTCCATTATTCCAAACCCGGAATAATAAGTTGTTGTTTCCATTATCCTCAACCCGGGATAATATAGTTGTTTCGTAATTAAGTTCAATGTTAACATATATAGGTAGCTAGCCTAAAGTTATGTCACGTAAGAGTTCGCGATCGAAGCTGACTGTTGTGCCTGTGTTGCCAGGCCTATCACTGACCATGGCGAAGTTAGGCCAAATTATTCACCCGTTGACCATACCCGGTCGGCTAGCGCGACTAGCTCGGATGGGGCTTGTCGGGCCCATTAGTACTACTTATAATTCCCCCGCTATTAAAACCCAATACTAACGATCCGAGAGATTGACGAGGACTTAAGTGATATAGCTGCTTAGTGACCATAACATTACATTAACATCAACTTAGTTACCGAATAGTTATGTGACGTTAATTTCGTATAACGTAAAGAGATTGAGTTTGAAGAGTGTATACATGTTTCTCCCCCTGTTGTTTAAAAACCGGATAAAGTTAGGGGCCGTGAACTCACCTTTAGTTGCTCGGTTAGTGTAGCAAAGAAGTTGTAAGGGATGGGACCGCTAATTGCGTCCTAACAAACCAATTGATTTCAAGTCAGTGTGTGAACACACCAATACAGATTCTACACTTAATTTACGCACAAAATGATACACATAAACAACATACCTAACACTCAAACATGCATGCAAGTATCCTCATGTGATCATAGTAATCAAAACAATTTATCATGAACATAATCCAATCCATGCAACACTTTGGTGCACACAATCACAAGTTATCAAATTTCAGCTTAATACTCATAATTCAGCTGTTTTCTAGGATTTTTATAAAATAGTTCCAACGTTCCAAAAATTCCAATTATTTTACAGCAGGTGACATTTATAATGTAGAAATTTATATAAATTTTCCAAGTCCTAAATCTTTACCAATTAACCACAAATATTAATATACTAGGCTGCAGTCAGATTCGTCACTTTCTGACTGCAGTCCACGGAAGAATTTATTTAAAAATCACTGATCGTCCAATTAACAAAATTCCAGTTGGAGTTGCCCAGATATTTCCATACCTAGTTTCTGTACAAAATTCATGACTCGAATCCCTACTGATTATAAAATCCAACTCGATAAACAACTAACAAAATTTCAGGATTTTCACAGCTTTAGTTACTGAACTTATTTGGCCATTTAAAAATATCAAACGACTTCAGAAAAATATGAATCCAGCGCCATTAGATTCGTTATTCAAATATCTACGTTCTAGACATCAGAAAATCCGTTTTTCGACAACTAATGACCGAGTTATAGCCAGATGAAGTCGGCTGTAACTTTTACTCAGCAACCTGTTTCAGCATATTGTTATCATAGATTCGCATAAACCGTCCATATCATTAACCTAGGCGATCAAGAACTGATTTTCTAATCATAGATCAATACCTATAACATATCCATGCAAACCCTAATCCACACCTCTAGTTTTTATAAACAAAACATACTTGGCAAACTTATAAGTTCCGAAAACAATCATGCATGTAACAATGATAAATCAGCCGATTCAAACACATATAATCCGAAAACAAACCAATCACTTCATTCAAGCACATATATCCGAATATGATCTTGTAATCAAAAGATAAATCCTAACCTTTAATAACTAGGTAAGTAAGCCGAGACTTGGACAAGAATGATTCGGCTGTTCAAGCAAAATCACGACCGAATGAGATGAGCAGTTCTGCTTGTCGCGACCGAGACTGAAAGGGACTGAAAGGGAAGACTGCTCGCGATCAAAAGGGAGTGCAAAGGGGGCTGTTTGCGGTCGAGGGGATGGAGGATTTGCTGCCGTCGGCTGTCTTTATCAACTAGGGTTTTGTGTTGTGAATGAAGCATGCATGGCTAGTATATATAGGCGCAAAGGGATAAGGATTACGGTTTTTTGGTTTGAGCTCGTGGCCGAGGACTTGGGTTGGTTCGGTTTGGGTTTGATCTTGCGGCCGAAGACTTGGGTTGGTTCGGTTTGGGTTTGATCTTGCGGCCGAATAGTTTGAGTTTAAGGTTTGGGTTAGAACTCGGTTCACTCCTAGAGTCACAAGGAGTTTAAGGTTGGTTCGTGTCGCGGTTCGGTTCGTGTACATATTTGCCATGATTATTTTATAACTAACACAATCACATAATCGCACATCACGTATTCACTAACTCGTACACGTTTAATACATAGCATATAATTCACTCGACAAGTATTACGTTTAAGTTATCCGAAAAACCCGGGATGTCACAGATATTTATAAGTGGGATTAGTGGTTGGGGTTTTAAATGAGTTGGTTAGGAGCATCAAAGGAGTTGATTGGGGATTAGAAGGAGTTGGTGGTTTTTATGCTTGTAACTCATTGTGAATCATGTCTTTGTGTATTTTAAGTGTACGCATGTATGTGAAGAATATAGACATTTATTAAATAACATTCAAAAGAAAAAATCACACTGTTTTGCTCAGGTTGAATTAAATTGCGTATTCGTGAGTGTTTCTGTATTATGCAAGAACTAATTCGGCAAAAATAATATAAAAGATAATTTCCATTATGATAAGATCTCGGAATTATAAGAAATCAAAGAGAGAATACGATTTACGTTAAAATGAAAAAGAACGAAAAATACGAAATGTTATAGTCTCTCATACTTTAGGAATTTTGGTCTCAAAATTTATTTAAGGGTTGATTTTTAGGAAAGAAATAAAAGATGGTATTTTAGTAGTTGAATAAGAGCAATAACTAGTTACAATATTTGACTAGGGAGAAGATTGTCGTTTACTTATTACGAAGTAATGCACGTATAAGCGTATGGATTAGAAACAAGTTAAATGTAACATGAAATTCTGGCTAACAAATGTTTTAGCTAAATTGGTGATTTACTGGAGAGTGAAAAGGTTAAACTATTTGGTTGGCTAAGTAAATGGATGTAAATAAACAATTTGGATGGATAATAGATGAGTTTGGTAAAAATAATTCGTTTTTCCAAAATGGATTGAGATATTATCCATAAGTAGGTGAAAAGGTTGTTAAATGGTAATGTGACCGAATTAGGATGACTTGATAAATAGGCGACCAAAAATGAGTGTCTAGTTAAACCAACTTAATGAGTAATTTATCACACCCTGGTCGTAGCGGAAGCGCAAACGTGTGACTAGTAGGTAATCATTGCATCAATCGTGTAAACAAATTATAATTAACAACGATGCCATGTCATATATTAAGTACAACCAACATTACAAGTTTGTTATCCAAAAACACAATTCAAGTTATATTATATCACAAAAGCAAGTTTGTTATCATCATGAAATAAGTCAAGGTTTTGACTCCTATATACCCATATGAGGTTGGGATATAAGAGGCAAACCCTCCAAAAGTGGCATCCGTTGTTATGTCATTCCCATTTCCCGAAGACTATCACCAGCTCATGTCTTGTTTCCTGAAATACATGCAAGTTTTAAAAATCAACAAAAGTTGAGCGAGTTCATGTAGTTATTGTTTTTCGTATAAAATGTCATAGTTGAAATCCATCATTGAAATCCGAGTATGTTATTGTCATTAATCCTGGGTTTAAGATCTATCAGTGGGTAGCGAGCCCCCGATATTAGGTGCCATTAGTAAATAACCAACCCGAGACAACTTTTGGCATTAATTGGGCTCACAAAGCACTCCAGGGTATACCAACCAGGAGTGGAGCGTGTCTCAAGCTCAATAGATCTACACCTTTTGCACCTTGGTCACTATGTGATTAATGGTTATTATTGTCATCAATGTCATCATCCTACTTACGCACATCGATCATTGTCATCATCTAAACCCGTAGCTAATATACAATTTGTCATAAACATGTATTTCCCCCCGAGTGTTATAAAACCGAAAACGTTTAAAAGAAAAGGGGGACATGAACTCACAAGTTTGGGTTCCATAAAGACGTACTAGTGTAATGCGAGTGTCCGAGTACGCGTGTAACCTACAAGTGTACTAGTTTTATTAGACACTTAGGTCGGGTTTGATCTCGTACAAGTTGTTCATCTTGAATTATTGTTATGTATTCATTTTATTTCCTTGAACAACTTTATTGCTTTTATAGTGTTGGTAGTTTGTGTGTTCGATTATTATTTGTATATATATTTTACAAATATATATTTGTTATCGAGTATTTAATCGTGTGTGAACGGACCTTGCCCTTCACTTGTCTTTGTGCCTTGCACGCATGTCATTGGGCCTGTAACACCCCAAATCGCATAACAACAACACGCGGCGCAAACACTTGGGGAGTCACGTTACAAATTGTTTCACAACACATGGTACTTAAGTTTTTGTTTTATTGAACAACGAATTACATTGTCTTGAATAATAGAAATGAAATACAATCAATTTGTCTTTCGGATTCTAAAGTCACTAAGGCCCGCGTCCATTCTATGTGGAGTTTGCATCCAATACACCAAATAATGTATCCTGAAACATATGTGAAAATAGGTACGTCAGCATAAAAATGCCTGTGAGTAACATAGGTTTTGGATTGACGATTCATGGCCTTGAACGTTTTAGAAAAGGTTTGATTAATAAAAAAATAGCCATGGATCGTTATAAAAGTATTTCTTTTATGAAATCATATGAAAATCAATATTATAAAAGAAATGATGCATGGTTAACTTAATAACCAAAATATGTCGTGTCTTGTATAAAATATCATGTCTTTGTATATAATGTTTCATGTTTTTGTATAAAAAGTATCATGTCCTTGTATAAAATTTGTTATATGTAAAACAATGCCATGTGAAAAATATGTCATGTCTTTGTATAAACCAAGTGTCATGTATAAACTAATGTTATGTATAACAATGTCAAGTACAAACTATATCTTGTATTTAAAATGTCTAGTAATAACCAAAGTCTTGTATGGCAAGTAAAATGTCTATACTCAACCACATGTAATAGTGTCATGTATAACCAAGTGTCTTGTGTAACCGAATGCCGTGTACAAAACATGTCCTTGAATAAACAAACGTTTAAATCAAACGTTATGTTTTGGAAACCCTTTTATTAATATGAACATTTATGTGGTAGCTACTCGGGTACATTCAAGCCTTGTCGTCTATCAGATAATCCCTTATAGGACAAAGGTTTATCAATTGTTCATCGGATTCTGTCATTCCCCGATGGATACTTCCAAACAAAGTAGGAAGCGGGAATGAGGTTACGAAACCTATGGCACCATGACATACTACCGGTCGGCGGGATAATGTTAATGAATGTATCTAGTTTCTTTCAACATAACAAATTTTCATAATCAATGTAAGCATGTCATGTAAAATGTCTTTGTAAACCATGTACTAGGCATACTAAGTCAATACGCCAAGTAAAATGTCTTTGAAATAACGTATTATATGTACTATGTAACAAAACATGTCTAATGTCATGAAAACGGAAAGTAAGATTATGCACATATGCTTCACCCCGAAACATTTGAAAAATTAAAAGAGGGGTCTACGTACTCACCTTTGGGTGCGTTTTTATGTGTTAACACAATCCCTCAAATTGTTTATTCCTCCTAAATTAAGCAAGAACGATTTAATACTCAAACAATATATTACAAAATTCCTATGTTTCTTCAATACTTAGAATTTTCACATAACTTTGAGATTTTCTTGAAAAGTCTTTGTTTTGATTATGTTGGCATATTTATATATATGTGTGTTCATATATATTAAGATTTTCGCGACTTGAACAATTTTAGTGGTGACCCTCAATATGTTATATCCGTTATCACACTCGTTTATAAGCAATATATCTATGATTTGTTCGTCGTAATATATATACATAAACGTGAACATATAAACAAATATCGTAAAACACGTATTTTGTTAACTTATCTATATTATCATTTTTAAAGCATTCATACATGAAATAACTTATCAAGTTAATCTATGTATCATTTTCATACTCGACAAACAAGTTACACATATAACGTGATATTCACCGATTTAACCGCACAAGTGTACACATAGTTTAAACTCCTACTATCATGTTATCACCTAGCATATCACATAACATATTCTCATAATCACATATCACATCATAATATACCAAGTTCACTTTTGAATAATCCATGTTCGTGTACATTGAAATATGCGTATTTAGCGTTTTCGGTATCGTTTTCGGGCGTCGGAAGTCACGTATGACCAACCAAACACCTAAGATACTTAATATAAGTTAATATACTTATATTTATGTCAAAAATATCAGTTTACTTACTGATCTCAAACAGTTTTATAAAAATCTCTTAAAAGGCGATTTTTACCGTTTTTAACGCATAGTTTTGCACCGAACTTTACCATAAGCATCCCAAATCGTAACGACTTGATATTTTGACACAACACATGTTATTTACTGATTAAAATGGTGGTTATACTCATGATAGTGCAGGTCTCACATAAGGCACATAAATCACACAATTTCACCCATTTTACCACTTTTTAAGCACCATGTACATCATGCAAAGCTAGTAAACTCTATGACAATGCTTCATGCTATTTTTACACTTCAAATAATATATTTTTAGTGTTCATAATCAGATTCAAACCACATTTGTCATATCATAGAATTTTCATCATTTCTTGATTACAAAATCGACATGCAAGCTCATGTACAAGTTTCTAATGCATGTCATCATATTATCATCATTTCACATGAACTAACTGCATCTATACTCATCTTAAATTCATGTTCATATTCAAAGACATCTTCATCACATTATCATCACGCTAACCAAAATGCAAGATAAACACTCTATTTATGGACATATGACAATATTTCCCCCCATGCATGGATCTTTCAAGAATCCGATCAAACAAGATTCAACTTAATAAATCAAAATACAATATCTAACACACATATACATAGATTCACGGCCATATATATATATATATATATACACATACATACATACATCCATTTTTATTTTATTTAAAAACCCATTTGTTTTAGTTTTCATGTTTGTGTTTAAATCCAAGAACAAGAGAAACTTTTTACTATCATCTTCATCACCATGAATCATGAATTTGCTTGAAGAATAAAATGTTATACCTTCAAGATTCAACTAAGTTGAATGAAAATGATGATACAAAGCTTGGTTCTTGCTTGAAACACCTTGAAAACACCTTTGGATCTTCAAAAGTGCATGGAACAAGCTTGGAATGAACTTGAAATCTTGGAGAAGGGCTTAAATTTTCGAAAATGGGGGAAAGGAAGAGGGTGTTCAGCTGAATTGGTTAGAGAGAGAGAGAGTGTTTGTTTGATTTTGAAAGATTTTTCTTGGATTTATGGAAGATTTTGTTGGAAATTGAAAGATACGAAGATTTGGAAGATTTGCATGCAACTCAACAAGTGGAAGAGAGAGGAGAGAGAGAGATCTTATGGCTGCCACATCTCTCATATATACACACTTCACACGCATACATATGTATATATAACATATATTGGCCAAAAACTGGTATTTAACTGGTTACCGGGTATTTTATCTAGCGTTTTAATCCGGTTTAACGTGTTTTAAATTAGTTTTAACGCTCTATAAAATTAAACTCACCAAAATATTGTTGAACAATATTTTATTTGTCTGGACTGTCAGCGTTGCCCGTATTTGGCAGTATGCGCGCTGTGTTGCGCAGTACACGCTTAAATTTGCAAAAATAGAGTTTTTAAGCGTTTTAAATAATTTTTCCTCATGATTAAATATATTATTTTAATCATAACAGACTATTTTTAGGATTTTAACATTAATCTGGCGGTCACCGACGTTCGTTTCGCATTTTAACCGTTACGCGATAAGCGTTTATCTTAAAATTGCCAACATAATTTTTAATAAATTTTAAATTTATTAACACATCAAATAACATCAGATTTAATATAATTTGCCTTTTTATTTAATCATAACACGTGTCACACTAGTACAGGCCCAAATTATCCGGGTGTCACACGATAAGCTTGTATCGCATTTTTGCCAACATAAATTTAAATAAAGTTTGGACTTGCCATTACTTCAATATCATAAATTAACACCAATACATGCGAATAATGTCATAGATGTAAAATAACAAATTAAAACATAAGACTTTATTATGTACGGAAACGATCGAAATTGTATAAGGGTTACAGGGCCTAGCCCATGTCATCTTGTCTTTGGGCCTGGCCCATGTTATCTTGTCTTTGTGCCTAGCCCATGTTATCTTGTCATTGGGCCTAGCCCATGTTATATTGTCGTTCGGCCTAGCCCATGTTATCTTGTCGTTGGGCCTAGCCCATGTTATATTGTCGTTGGGCCTAACCCATGTTTTCTTGTCATTGGGCCTAGCCCATGTTTTCTTGTCATTGGGCCTAGCCCATGTCTTTTATATATGTTGGGCTTATCCAGATCTTTTATGTATTGGGCCTAGCCCATGTCTTTTATGCATTGGGCCTAACCCACTTAACTTTTAGAAATCCATTAAGTTATGAGATTAGGCCTAGCCCATGAAATTATATAATTGGGCCCAGCCCACAATTATTAAATACATAGAGTCCACGTGGGAAGTCTTATACTTACCTAATTTTTACTAAGTATGACTTTTCCAATATATTCAAATGCTTATATATCACTTAGTAATTTTTAGGCTTTTTAAACTTTCCAGATTTTTGTTATCGGTAATAGATATATATATATATACATTAGTTCGGTGTCAAAAATATATATACTTAGACACGTCGTTGTGATCGCTTTTGGTGTCGATGAAAACGCCCAAGTGTCGTAGCAATCTCCTTGTGATATTACTATGCCTCTTTGTCGTCGGTGACGATATATATAACCCTTTATTTATCGATATAAATTGTGTGTCTTAATTGTCGTCTTGAAATATTCATTATTTCATAAGGATATATTTCCGTGGGCTCGTCTGTTGTCCGATTTGTTCGTTCGTCCATTTATTCGCTTCAAGATATATTGTTATAGCATTTCCTTGTCATTTTGAGGGTGTTGGTTTACATGCATTTGTGTAGCATTTTCTACTTGTTTTCATGGCATGTATTTGTGTATTTTCACATGTAATGTGTTTAGTATTTGTCATGTATTCCTAACACTAATACATACACATAATACACAAGCATTTTTACACCAAATGGGTACTTGAAATATATATATAATTTTTACCAAAAATTATACTTACATATATATTTACTCCCATTATTTTTGGACTTGTAAAAACATATCTAAATGTTTATAACAAGTCTTGGATAAGTAGGGCTTAACCCTTGTCAAAAAAACTTCCTTAATGACGACGATGACCACTAATTGCGTTTAACCTTGTTAATCCCCCGTTAACCAAACTTTTAATCGCGATTAGGTTTTTAGAAAATTTCGCCATAGTTTCCCCTAAACTATGAAGTTTCCCCACGTTTTCTAAAAGCGTTTAAATCACCAAATCAAGTTTCCAAATAACCACAATTTACCAAGTGTCATCAAAGATTATATACCACACTAACCAAACTTATTCCTTCAAGGTTTCTCATGAGCATTACTTGTGTTAATTTTTCAAGACTTCAAAGTTAACCACTTTTCAAGTTTATTAAGAAAACCAAGGCTTTTTGTATAACACTTTTCATAAATAACTTTATATAAACTTGTTTCATGTAAAAAGCAAGTTACTAGTGTTTTTAAAAAATCTATTTCCAAGTCCTTTTTATGTTCTATCTTTCAAGAACACTGATCAAAGATTCATGTATGTAATACTCATGAATTTGAAGGTGATGATCTTGTGTGATTTAAACATTCATATGTTTAAATCTTATTTTTAAGTGTAACATGGCAAGGTTAACACTAACCTAATTTACTACATGATATAAACCACAAGATCATCATAAATCTAGTCTTTAAACCACTAATCTTCACAAAATCAACATAATCAACATGGTTACACTAACTAGATACACCAATCTACATAAATAACCACATAATATAATTATATTTAGTGTTTATTAAGTTTGAGATTTGGGTTTTTGATTTCATTTTCTTAATCTTCAAGATAATCAACTTGTACTTTTGTAAACTACACACAATAAGGAACTTAAATATGGTTAAATAATGGCTTACAACTTTGCACAAGCTAATTAGAAGATTTAAGAAGAAGATTAAGCTCCAAAAAAGCTCCTAATGATCCTCCGTGCTTAATACATACTTAGATGATCTTGTAGTGGCTTAAAAGTGAGTGAAAGGATGTGTTTAATGGATGAAAAATGGTGGGAAAGAGGGTGTTTGTGATCTTTTTATTTTTAAGTGTTAAGATGAATTGAAAGAATAATGGAATGTTATATAATTGCAAAATAAAAAATGGACTTCATCCATTTTATAAACTCTTTTGCATAAAATGGTAGACATCCACAATCATACCATACTTTTTCATTATAAAAAGTCATCACCACATCAAGGTGGGGCCCACATGGGGGGTGGGGGTAATGTGTAAAATTTTTATCAAAGTTATTAATTTATTAGATATTTTAGTGATTAAATAAAGTATGGTGTTTAGGGGTTTTCTTGCACCATTAGGGGTAATTAGGGATTTAGAATGCTAATTGGTATTAACTAGCTCACTAAACTAGTAGAAATTGTATTTTGATACTTTAAATGCTTTCCGTTTGGTCGCCGGCTAGTTAACGACGCTTTTAATTCCTACCGACGAAGGTTTGTCCGCAAGGTGTTATTCCGCATACAAAAAATGTATGAAGTGATTTCGAGTCCCAAAATAAGCTTAACTAGTTCACCATGTCTTTGGTTTGGTTGTTTTGGCGTCAGAAATATCATTTCCTTGCTTGTCGGTTCAATAACGGAGAAGTTGTGGGGTTTGCAATGTAGCACCGAAAGCTTATGTTTTGACACCCCATTAATATCCTCATATTGTTTTCATGTGTTTGTCATCATTTATCATATTTCTGGAGTCTCGGAAATGCTAAATTATTAGTTTGAACGAGTTAAAATTGTTTTATTTTTAGCTGAACGGACGATTTCCTGATTAACGTGTCATATCGGAAAGTTGTGTAATATTGTAAGACTTGTTCCCGCATTATTGTTTTCATATTTATATGGACTCAGTTACATCATTCGTATGTCTTAATCCGTTGTTCTATTCTTGTTTCACTGGTTTGCTGGCATGAATGGTGCAACCGTGAATAGGGCGCCCAACACTTTCTACCAACACTTTTAGGACATGGTTCTGTTTGTTTGACGAAAACCAACATATGTTATAGTATTTCTACTTGTCCTAACACTATTTACTAACGTACGACCCGGTTACGTAAATAAATTACGTTAAATGCATGAGATTATGTAATAAAAATAGTGATTAGATTGTAAGGAATCACCGATTATTTTCCGTTTGTCACATAATTAAGTGGAAAATTTTAAAATAAGATGGCAAAAACCCTGATGGTGTGAAAATATTTTATGGGTTTAGAACGAATTGGTAAAAAGATCAATTGTAAGAAAAGGTTTTATTAGGTAGATAAGAAGTTGAATAGGTGGAGTTTGAGTGTGAAAGAGAAGGAAAAAGAATTTTAAAAATCTCTCTGAGTAACTCGAGTTGATGAGAATGAGTACTTAAATAAAATTGGTAGTTAGGCTGAAAACTCATTAGATAAGGTTTAAATGAAATTTTGATTAAGTAGTAGGATTTTTTTTGGCATTAAGGTAAGTGATTACACTATTTGAAAATTGTTAATCGAATAGATATATACAGAATTTAAAAATGGATGAATGTAGTTAATAGATTCTTGTCGGTAAGAAAACTGTTGTGGTTTAAGTGGGTGTGTTTCTTCGGCTTGTCGAAAGACTCCTAGTTAACAATGATTGACCAAACACATGATGTGCAAATAACAAGGGTGTTAGAAAAAAAAGGGAAATAGCTCATTGAAGAATGCCGAAAGTGATTGTAGTTATGAACGGCTAACGTATTCGAGGGTGTGATTTTGTTATAGTCAAATAAAATATTAAAATTTGTTAAGGTAAAGTTGCAATATGTATGAAAAGTAATACTAATGTAGGGGGTTGCTTTTTGTACAACTTCTATACTTAGTCATAAGAATCATAATGTTTGAGGCGTCTAACGAAATGAAAGGTCGCGTTGCCAAGAATACTTGTGGTATGAACCTAGAAAAGATTTGTGATATACCAAGGTTTGTTCGATAAATGATATTGTTTAATGAAAAAGTCCAAATAACACCGAATTTCACATGACATGTTTCACGTAACTTTAGTTATCATGGTAGGAACACTTATATATAGGAAGTACCAGCGGCGTATCCACCATACCCTATCCATATAACATCCGTTTCGTTACTCGCTGTCATGTTACTTCTGCATTACGACACACAATAGAACGAACTGGCTATGATTTCATGCGCCTATTGTTATAATTACATGTGCACCCGTAGTTATTTCGGTCATTGCATGGTCCGCATAGATTGTACTAGCGGTATATGGGTTAAAGAGTAATATATGGGTTAAAGAGTAATATAAACTAATACAATAAGAGTACACACGCGATAGTTAAGATGACACGTTCTACATAGGTGAGTAAAATGCATAGTATTAAAAGTTTTTGACTACGAGAGTTTTCAGACGTAAAGTATGAGATTATCGTAACGCCAGATATGAAATTTATTGGGCAAGACTCATAGTGTAATTTGTTGTGGATTTGTATGTGAATTCATGGAACATGTAGTGCATGAAAAAACTCAGCATGTGCATACGTGATGTTTAAGTATGTGTTAGGACAAACATGTGTAAAACAAATCATGTAATTTCAGATGTATGGAAATTCATGATCATAAGAAGTTGGAGAAAAGAGTAAGATTAACCTATAGGAGATCAGTTCATGGATTAAACAAGAATCAAGTTTAACGATAACGGAAAAATCAAGTCAGTTGAGGTTGGCGATTCGTGCTAGTTGTCATTTAAAGGGGTAATAAAATTGGGTCATTGGTGGTAGAAATTCAAGTTGAAGGGTTAAATTTATAAAAGAAGTATCACTTTCGTTGAACTTTTGATTTGTAGGTGTCGTAGGTTGCCCAATTTCATGAGTTTTGCCCACACGTTTAGACCCCAAACGAAGCATTAGCGTCGTTGGGTATTTGTGAAAAAAAATTAGGCGATGGGTATGTTTTCTTGGGGGTATCTTACACAAGGTGGGAAAAATTATGCTCGTAGCTTTATAGAAATTAGGTTTTGGGAGATATTTTCTTTTTTACTTTTAGGAAAATGAACTTATAGATGGTTAAACTTCGTTGGTATTGGCGTTTATGGTTTGAGACATTAAGTCTAGAGCATGCATATGCATTGGGTTGACTGGTGGGATGGTGGTAGTAGTAGGTTGGTTGAGTGGTGGTCCGGTAGTGCGTTGTCGGGTTCAGACTAAATGACTATAGATATGACACTTGGTGCACAATTGGCACAGTGTACGAATGGGATTATAGGAGCTATTGGTTTTGTAGAATGGGAGGCTTCCTAAGTATGGCTTTTATCAAGGTTTTCTAGTCTGTGAGTATAATTAGGGTTGTAAAAGTTTGGTTGTTTTTGGTTGGTGGCCTTGAGTTTTAGGTTGTTCATCCTCGTCTTAAGGCTATTGGTAGTGTCACCGGTAGGAGAACTAGTATTAAGTTGGATGTTATAATTCTGGTTGGTACCTCTAGGGCGTGTAGGTTGACTCACTTGCGTTCCTTGGTTAGGGAGGCTACTGGTTGATCATGGTTTACCCAGTAGGTGGGGTCGACGTTGTGAAAATGAAAAGACATTTATAAGAACCATACCTTCATACGAAGAAGTATTGCAGATTTATTTAAAACAAGGTAACTTTCGATAAATGGAATGATGTGAGTGATTGTTAGTAATTGGATTAATTACAAAAATTCGTGGGTAAGAACTTAGTAGGCCAAGGAGATTGATAGGTAGCATATTGTAAAACTAAGGAAAGTCTCGTAAGTGCGAATAATTATGGCATGAAAGGATTTAACACACGTTGTGTTATATAGTGTATTGACGTTAAAAGAAAAGAACATGGCCAGATCGAGGACTTTCGAGAAATCGAAGAGATTCTGGATTAAAGTTGAATCATTGACATATTCAAAATAGGATGTAATCATATTGTGTTGACAACTCGTAAGTTTTAAAATTATAATCAATAAACAGAGGAAGTAAGATGGTGATCGAGTATAAGGATTAAGAATTTGAAAACCAATGATTAACGACTGTGAATAAGGAAAAGGGATTGAATCATATGGCTGACATGGAGTGGGTTGAGATGAAGGTAAATAAATGAAAGGTTCAAAATAAATCTTGGATGTTCCTATTTGGTTCTATAAATCAACAGAAGGATATGAATTTGAAAAGAAGAAAGGTTGAAACATAAATTACATATAATAAGTGTAAGCATAAAAGAGGTTCGATTAATGTTTGGAATGTTCCAGAACGGAACTTTGACTAATCCAAAGTAATCAAAACTTCCTTTGAGTTCGGGAATCATGCTTTGGACTAATAGGTCGAATACTCTCGCTGATATTTTGGTTAACAGTATTCCGGTTCCTACATGTCCCTTGTCAAATGGAAGTTCGAGACTTTGGAGATATTGATAACTGAGGAATGGAACTAGTCCCCAAGGTCCAGATATCACTCCTAACTTGGTGTGTCGTTCCGAATCGTGGTTTGTTACTTATCTCACGAGGTAAGGAAGTTCATCCGAACCCATTGATAAGGGTCCACAAGAGTGAGATAAGTAAAATTGCCATTAAGGTAAGGAAACCACTCCTATCTTAATGGTGTAATTTCCATAAAATAAATTGGACTGAAAGTCGTCACCAAATTAAGGGAATTACTCCTGTTTTGGTGAGGTCGTTTCGTTTGTGAATTATGAGTGTATTCATGTTCAAGAAAATTTTTCACCTTAGGAAATGCATATTTAAAAAGAAAAAAACCAAAATATAAGGTATGACGCGAGTTAAGAAGTATCAAATATTTTTATGCAATATGAGAGAAATGTCAAATAAGGCACAAGTAACACTCATGCGGGTTTCTTAACTATAGTCTAGGTTAAACATGGCATTTTTCCTAGTTCCCTATAGGTATGGCTTTGATACCAATTTGTCACACCCGAATCGATGATGGAAACATCAAGGCAGGACGTAATAGATTGTTCGAAAGTATTATAATACTAGATTGTGACAACAATTAAAATAAAAAATTTCATTCCCATCAAATAAAATAATACAATACATTGTTTCGAAAGGAAAATACAACAATTGCAAGTTTCATCACTAAAACATAAAAATACATAAATGAAACTTGGTGAGTTTCTAACACACCTTAAATAGATTTCTTGTAATCGCATCATCAAATATTGCCTGCAACATGTATAAAATATCCGTCAAAACAAATTATGTCGGTGAGCATACTAGTTTGTTTACGTAGCATAAGTATGGATAAAGTCTCAAATCCACATGCTTATTGTGGAGAACAGTGCCCCGATAGTCCATGTGGTTTGCTCCATTTTCACCTATATTCCTTACACTTCTAAAATTACAGTTATAGTCCCCAACTTTTGCACTTTCGTCCTCGGATAGTCCCTGTCATGGATGGGGGTTAGCTTTCTCAATTAAGTTGGTGTGAAATGACTATGATGCCCTTCTTGATAAATTAATAAGTAAAAAGTAAAAGAATATAATTAATATTTAGATTTTATGTGGAACCCACAACCCACTTCATCTTCCCCATTTTAAACCACCCACCACCATCTCCCACCTCTAACCCCACCTTCCCTCTTCCGACAAACCCAACCCCACCATATCAAAATCATTATGTTTGCAGAGGCTAGTAGTTCTACAACAGTGCTCAGACGACCATACTTGTCAAAATTTGTTGCGCCATTTTCATGTCGTACAGGTGGTCATAGGTGAACCCATTGTTTGGTGCAATACCAACTTCCACAAGACAGTCTCGAACCACTCGTTGCCATGGTTCAAACCCGAGCTCATGAACAATTTGCTTTCGACCCATTGGTACAATTCGCTCACAAATTTTGCATCCCACCCTATTATTTTTAACATATCTACAAAGATAACTAGAAACATAATTATAAGTGGGCCACTAGGCCATCGTACCTAAATCACCATCAAAATCAACATTCAGCAATCATAATATCTAAAGCCTAAAACGGAAAGAAAAAAAAGATGAAATAAATTCTAAACGACTAAAAAGGGTTGCAGTGATGGTTACAGTGAAGGTGGGGGAGGGTGGGTTTGTCAGAAGAGGGAAGGAGATGTTAGGGGTGGGAGATGGTGGTGAAAGGTAGAGATGGTGGTGGGTGGTTTATAGTGAGGAATACGAAGTGGGTGGAGTGGGTGGTGGGTCCCACATAAAATATAACTATTAATTAATTCTTTTAACTTTTTAGTTATTAATTTAACAATAAGGGTATTATAGTCATTTCACACCAACTTAACTGAGAAAGCTGACCCATCCACACCAGGAACTATCCGAGAACGAAAGTACAAAAGTTGGGGACTATAGCTGTAATTTTAGAAGTGTAGGAACTATAGGTGAAAACAAAGAGAACCACAAGGACTATCCATGTACTTTTCTCTTTATTGTGTACTAGATCATGTAATCACACTAGTATGCAATAACTAAAAATGAACCCAAAGTGTCCACTAGCGTAATCTAATCACCAAAGTGAATAAAACCATAAATATTGAATATTTAACAATGACCCAACAAAATGGGCGGTGCGCTAATCCTATAGCGCTATACATGTTAAGGGGGACTTGCAAAGTTAATGATATATAACATGCATAAGATTGTCCTAGTATGTGTAAACAAATAACATAATAAATAGCATGTTTAAGGACTGAGTGTTTGCATAAGATTAATTATATGTGTGATTGTGAATGTAATATTGGTACATGTTGCAACCCAAAGTGATTTAAAACATAAAATGGTCAAGTATACTCACAGTTTGCAAAGATTTCCACAAAAAAGCGAGTGAACGATTTAGGAGGATGGAATCACCAAAGTTACCCTAAAATGGTAAACAAAGGTGTATGAGTATGATGATTTGGAGTTTGGAATGTAAACAAAATTTATGGATATGAAAGTACATAAAACATATCTTACTTAGGCACTTATTTGGATACTATTTTTAGTTTGTGTTTTCATGAGTTTTAAACACTCACTATAAGCTCAAAATAAGGAATCTAAGACTAAGATATTCTCCACCTTAACAAATAACATTCAACCATGGATTTTATTGATATATTATAGTTTGGTTTTGGAGATAAGTATGATATGTATATACATAGGTTATTATTATTTACATAATCAGGTATTTGTCATGCATTAGAGGTAGGGTAATCCACTAACCCCAAGATTTTCACCATTGCACAAAATCACCAACATAGATGATTCGGATGGTCATGAATACCGGTACGAAGTACATAATTAAACTTTGTATTTGCTAAGTAACCAAGTGAGGTATCACTAAACGAGTACTTCCAACATTGCGAGGTTGGAGGCTTGGTGTAGGTTTACTCACTTTATGACTTAGAGATTACTTAGAGACTTACAAGAACTTAAAATAAGGCACATGGACCTTAAAGTTTTTGGAAGCAAACCTTAACACAAGCCCTTCAACATGGAAGTTTGTTGGGGACTTGGTTTGGTGTGAAAATGTTCCAAAAACTAAGTAAAGATAAACAAATTTATAAAGTTTAACAAAAATCCTCACTTGGACCTAAAAAATGGTGCTATACCAACTTTTTTTACCTTGGTAAACATGTGGTAATACTCCTCGAGGTTATCCAAGGAATGAGAAGAAGAAAAAAAAGAAGAAAGCAAGCCAAAACTCACTTTTTGGACTTAGAACTTTTTGCCCATAGTTGGAATTCTTGAAGATTAGAGAGTGTTTGAGAGTGATTTAGAAGTGAAGTGTTTAAAATGTGTTAGGGTTGGTATTTATAAGTGAGATAAGTGGTTGGGGTTTTAAGTGAGTTGGTTAGGAGCATTAAAGGAGTTGGTTGTTATTTTATGCTACACACTCATTGTTAATCATGTCTTTGGGTATTTTAAGTGTATGCATGCCTGTGGATAAAATAGACACTTATGAAACAGCATTACAAAACAAAAGAGAATCACGATGTTTTGCTCAGTTTTGAATTAAATTGCATATTCGTGAGTGTTTATTTATTATGCAAGAATGATAATCTCCATTATGATCAAATCTCGGAATTACAAGAAATCAAAAAAAGAATACTGGTCACGTTAAAATGAAAGGAACGAAAAATACGGAAAACTACAAGATCCATTGTAGGAACGTCCACGAACAGCACGGGAACCTAAATTTGTTGTCTAATGTCCAATTAGGCGGAAACTAATGATATGTTAATCAAATAACAAGAATTACTCATTTAAACATTGTTTTCATTGATCTAAAGTCATATACATTCGAGAACCAGATCCGACAGAGCTTCGTCGTCTCTGTGCCAAAATCTCTAACTCATTCAAATGAAAACCCAAGCACCTATTTATAGGAACACAAGTTCGGCCATAAAAGACACAAGTTCGCCCGAACTTGCATAAGCAAGTTCGGCCGAACATGCATTACATGTTAACATCATGGGCGAACTTGGCCAAATAAGTTTGCTGATGAGACTGTAAGTTCGCCCGAACTCGACCTAGTCAAGTTCGGCCGTACTTGACCTTCCAAGCACCATACCAGCGAACTCGTCCTATTACATACCTAAATACGCCTAGTTTCTAACAGTTTAAGCTCTAACCACTCAGACTCGATACATAATGACATTAATGACAAAGGCAACAGACATATGCACCAACAGACTCCCCCTTGGATGTTGCCGCAGTCATCTTGATGTAGACATCCTTTTGATATATGCACGAAACAGACTCCCCTTGACATCTTCCTCTTGGATAACGTCTGTGTCATAGTCTTTTCTTGAATGCCCCGTAGCCATTAGACTTGATTAAGCTCCTGAGTCTTTATCTTTTTTCTTGAATAAAACTTTAAGATCCAAGCTCCTCCTAAGCTACGAGTTATGCTCCCCCTTGCTTTGAGCTTTACTATAAATCATGTTTCATCCTGCTCTCCCTAAAACTTTGCTTCCTGTTTCAAAGTACTTAAGAATTCAAATAAACATTTTAGATTCTAACTTTGAAATTTTGTACCTCATGTATTCCATACCACCTGTACAAAACTTGTACTTCAAATCTTCATTTTTCAGTTATCTCAAGTTCAAATTAATGTCCTTGAAACATTTTACGTTTAAAATCTTTTGCTTTCACATTTTTATCATTTGATTTGTGAAAATCCACTTAGTTGATCAAGTAATGACCTTGATTAACCAAATTTATCAACCAAGTCCAAGTTAATAACCTTGGCTAAACCCTTGTGAACAACTGATGTTTTTATCAATTTTAAAGTTTCAAATTAATGAACTTTTTCTTACCAGACTTCGGTAATCCGTCTCCAACATTGGCTCGTTGAAAATCTTTTTGGATTTTAAAAAGTAAGTAAAGTATTTCCAGAACTTTTAACAAGTAAAGTAAACTATGTACAAAAATATTTACAGACATATTTTTTGTGAATTTGCATCTAAGGATCATATCAGTTGTTTGAGACATATCACCAGTACCGTTGACCTTTTTGAGACTCTAAGTTTTATACTAGTCTACCTAGATTGTCGATATGTTTGTCCACTTAAACTACATCACGTTTCTCAATTGTTCCAAGATATGTTAGGTAAGAATTATGAAACTTGTCTTAACTATGGTTCCCACCTCTTGAATATACTCCCGAATCCAGATTCCCTAGATTTCATCTTACAGGTGAGTATAGCGTAATTGATATATGTATTTGGGTTATGCGAGACCTTGAGAGCTCAGGTTAGTACTACCATACAGACAAAGAGATGAAGGCTCGTCTTTCGGGAGTGTTCCACTTAAGGAATCTTTTCAGCATACAAATGATTAGATCTTTCGATTTTATAAAGTTTGCATGCTATTTGGGTTTTTAGCAAAAACATTATAGAAGTTCTAGGCTATTGCTTCCGCAAAATCAGAAGAACTTGTATAATACCCCAGATATCAACTATCTATAAAGACCTCGTATCTCAGAATCAGGCAACCCTTCAATCGAAATTTCGGAGTACTAAGTCCATATATCCAAGATGTGTTAAACCACGAGATTAAGCAGTTGTAAAATTTAGTTTATATCCCGGAAACAATCTACTGAACGTGTAAAATCTACCGACACATCCACAGTAAGACTTGTTTATCACTTTTAAACTTTACAAATCTATAGCATACTGTGATAGTCCACTGATGTACTATCATTTCCTTTTTGACATCAAAATCTTTTTGTCTTTTTCGATGTTTTTATACTTTTTGAACTTTTCAATGTTTTTGAATTTTCAACTTTTTCATATGTTTTTGATTTTTCAACAATTTATAAAATTTTCTTACTCCCCCTAAATCAAAAACATAATTTGGATTTTAGATTTAAAGAAATTCTTCTAAAAATGTAACAAACCAATGCGGATCCCGTGACCTCGTCGTCCGATCCCTTTTTTCAATACTGTATCTGCAATTGCTTAACACACAATCATTAGACTCATTTACCACTTGTAAAAGCAGTTTGAACATGCAAGAACTTTGAAATCAATTATTCTGTTCAACGGTGTGGATTTTCATAATTTTGACTTTTTCAAAATCTTTCCTTTTAATAACCACTTGTAGTTTCAAAAACTTTTCTTTTAAACAATCCCCCTCAAAATGACAAAGATATGACATTTCTGGATAAGTTAAATACTCATGGAGCTCCGCTTTCCTGTATCAACTTTGATAAAGTGGATCTTGGGACTACTGCACATGAAGGAATTTAGTTAAAAATTTCAACCCAAGCCTTCTTGGTCTTGGGTTTTGGATATAACTCTCATACACCTCTTCATAATCACTTTCGTATGCTCTTTGATAAGCATATTCAACATCACAAAATTCAAACTCACAATCAACTTTACTTTTATCTTTCTTGATTGATTTGACATTTTCGGTTTTATCACAAACAATCTTCACTTTTTCAGGTGATTTCTTTTTAGCAATCCATGCTTGAGAATTAACACTAGCTTTCTTGATATAAAACCTAGAATCATTGTTTGACTTTGAAGTCTCTCCTTTTTGAAAAATTGAATTTTCAAATTTTGACTCATTTTTAGGTTTTATTTCAAGATTGGATTCAACATTACGTTTAATTTCTTTGATGTCCAACATTTCTTTTTACAATCCTGATTTAATCATTTTCATATTGTTTTTGTTTTACCTCTCTTGAAACTTCTTTTCTTTGGGGATACACAAGCTTAGACTTCGGACACTTGCGAGCAATGTGACCAACTTCATTGCATTTGAAGCAAGTCCGAGTATCATGAACATTTCCACTAGTGGGTTTTACTCCACTTGCTGACTTGGTCTTAGCCTTGTCCCGAAGTTCTTTTTCTTTCTTGAATTCATCATTTGACTTCTTACCGATTAAGCTTTCCTCCTGAACCGTGCTCGTTCCGTACACAAACTTTATGTTCTACCTTTGTATTCCTGGAATGTTGACTTCTGCTTCTTCTTTGGTTCATCTTCAGCTTCTTCCAAACCTAAACCTGCTCTCATGTTCTCAGGAAAATCACCACCGTTTCTACGGTAATTGTTAAAATTCCGTTTTGGAAATAAAACTTCTTTTCATTTTTCTCGAGATCATCTGATGAAACTTCCACAAGTTTAAACAGTTTATCAATTTGATCTTCTTTCACATTCTGAATCGGAAAGCTATCATTGAAATATAATCTATCAGATTCCTTAACCTTGTACATGACAACGTTAGGATCATCACTTAAATCATTTTCTGATGATGTATCGTCACTTTCACATTGTGAACCAGAACTATTTGAACTCGAGTTGGCGCTTTTAAAACTGATGTCATCAGAATCATTTCCCAAAACATTCTTTACCACATCTTTTACCACCGATTCATTGTCATTGTATGATTTTGTAAAGTCTACGTCAATGTTCTCAGGCAATTTATCTTTCTTTTCTAAAAGAAGTAAAAGATTAAATGCTTTTTCAATGTCATCATCTTTCTTGCAACAGTAACTTGCAAGAAATGGTGGAGGAACATTTCCGTAAACTTTACGCTTTGATTTATCAACATTTTCCTCCGACTTGATCATAGGAAGAATGTGATCAATGACATATGCGTTTGTGGTGTAACTTTTTAGTAATTGTCTGACTCTTTGTGTTTCAATTTTCATTTCGTGAAACTCACGCTCTGTCTCAGCAATTGTATTAATGTACATGTTAATTTCCTTTTGTTTTTCAATAACTGTGGCAGTTAACATGGTGACATTAGCATTGAGTTCACTGTTAGCTCTTTCGACATGTTTATATTTACCTGATATTTTATCATAAGCTTCTTTTATGGTTCTGTAATCATAATGAAAGTTTTCGTTATGTTCAGTCAATTCTCTTATGACTTTGACTTTATCCAGACAGGGTTCACAAGGACTTGCGCACTTTGTGCAAGGTTTTTCAACCTCCACAACTTCCTTTTCAGACATGTTTACCTCAGCTTTTACCTTTTCGGCTTCTGCTTTCAACTCTTCTTGCTTTTATGTCGCAAGGTAAGCTATTCCTTCTTCCTCTGTTTGTTGCATGTATCTTTCCAGAACTGCATCCTCCAGGACAGCTTTTTCCTCAGCTCTCTGCATTAATGCTTCTTGAATAGCATTTTCGATAGCAACTTCCACAAATGATGTATCCGATTCATTCACAACCTCTGCCATCATAGCAACACCGGTCTTCTTTCCGATGTATTTGTTCCAATCGAAACCATCGTCTTCATAATTGGCAACAAGAGCTTGTTCGGCTTTCTTTGCAGATTTATCTTCAACTTCAACTTGTGTTCTATTCGGATATGATTTGTATTGCAGCGCTTTCTTGTAATATTCGTTACCGGTCCCAAAAGGGTTTTGGTTTCCACTAGCTTCTTGGTTATGGCATTCAAGTTTGAAGTGCCCTTTTTGTCGACATCTGAAACAAGTAACTTTCGTTTTGGCGAAACCAAGTTTATTGTTTGAGTTACCAATATCCCTTCCAGTGAGTGCTACAAATTTTGAAACTCTCCGGATAATTGATGCTAAGGACCATTTGATGTCCATCAGTTCCAACCCTTCCTCATCTACCTGATCGTAATCCTCAGCTGTCATTTCAGGATTTCCGATCTTTCTAGCAACAAGACTTTCATACGATTCTAGAACTGTAGCAAGAAGTGCTATGTGCTGTTTTGCAACTTTTTCAGCAAACACATTCTTTAAATCAACTGCTATTTTGCATTGGAAAACATTTGAATTAGAAGTGGATTGGCTTGTCTGACGAGATTGACTTTGAGAAGAAGAATTTGAACCAACATATGAATAACCAGTGTTTGGAGAATACTGATTTTGTGACGATTGATCTGATGTATTCATATTTGCACTAAATGCCGTTTGGATTTTTGGACTTTGAATCGGAATATCTGGAACACCCCCTTTGTAATAAACTCTGACATCCTGAACAACATTAGTGTTTTTGGATTTTGCAATCTTCATCAATTCCATTTCATGACCTTCAAGTTTGTCAATGAAAGATGACAACTTAAAATGTCTCCAAGATGGACTGTTCTTTAGAATCATCAGATACGTTGTCCATTCTCCTTTTGGAAGTGCATCAGCCAGCTTCTCAATCTGCTCTTCATTAGTTCTCTTGATATCATGTCTTTGCATCTGGACCATGAGGTGACAATATCTATCAATCATTTGCTTCATTGTCTCTCCTTTGATCATCTTGAAGATCTCAAACTCTTTTAATCAGGGCCTTTTTGCTCTTGATCATTTCATCACTTCCTTTGAATTTTTCACAAAGAGAATTCCATAATTCTTGAGAAGTATCATATTCTGGTAAAAATATTAAGATATATTCTTTGACAGATTGTTGTATCAAGCTGATCATCTTCTTTTCAGCAACATATTTCTCTTTGTCAATCACTGAAAACTTATTCAATGAAAGATCTTGATCACGTTCATCTTTAGGCCATGTATATCCATCTCCAATCGCAACCCAACTGTTGAATTGATTCGCTTGAATCTAATTAACAAACTTTTCTTTCCATCCCTCGAACTCGTCCATACTCATCAATTTTGGTGGTTTCTGAGTAGCTCCCATTTCATTATCGAGGTTCATCTGACTAACCGCAATTGAATTTGACGTTGAGGCTTGTGCTACTCCAGCTGCAAACGCGTTATGGAAATCTTCCATTTTGAAAATCAAGACACGTACGCTGAAAACACGATAAAACTTTGAAAAATATTAGAACTACTACAAGTTCGGTCGAACTTGCAGTTGTAGAATGAAAATTTTCAGTTTTAATCCAAGTTCGGTCGAACTTGGATAAAGATTTTGATTTTGAACGAACTTAAGAAATTTTTTCAAGAAACAGATAAGTTCGGTCGAACTTAGGTAGTATTTCAAAGAATTTATCAAGTTCGGGCGAACTTGTGAATGGATTTCAATGAAATTTGATCAAGTTCGGTCGAACTTGATCAAAGATATTGAATTTTCTTCAAGTTCGAGCGAACATACAACAAAAACTCTTGAAAAATTATCAAGTTCGGTCGAACTTGATTAAAATCAATGAAATTTTAATCAAGTTCGGTCGAACTTGATGTTAAGTTCGGCTATAGCTTGTTTCAAAAACATGGTTTTTGCAACTTTTTGATGTCAAAACGTTTGAATTTGATGTCCAAACTCTCAGGGGTTTGTTATTAGTATGTTTTACATGACATATTCAAAATTGGACAAAATTTGACCGTGAATTCTTTGTCTTTGTTCAAAAGTTAAGAAAAATAGAAGAATGGAGATGAAATACAGAGATTATTGTCTTGATTTCAACAAATTCAGGTATCCGGGCTCTGATACCACTTGTAGGAACGTCCACGAACAGCATGGGAACCTAAATTTGTTATCTAATGTCCAATTAGGCGGAAACTAATGACATGTTAATCAAATAACAAGAATTACTCATTTAAACATTGTTTTCATTGATCTAAAGTCATATACATTTGAGAACCAGATCCGACAGAGCTTCGCGTCTCTGTGCCAAAATCTCTAACTTATTCAAATGAAAACCCAAGGCACCTATTTATAGGAACACAAGTCCGGCCATAAAAGACACAAGTTCGCCCGAACTTGCATAAGCAAGTTCGGCCGAACATGCATTACATGTTAGCATCATGGCGAACTTGGCCAAACAAGTTTGCTAATGAGACTGTAAGTTCGCCCGAACTTGACCTAGTCAAGTTCGGCCATACTTGACCTTCCAAGCACCATACCAGCAAACTCGTCCTATTACATACATAAATACGCCTAGTTTCTAACAGTTTAAGCTCTAACCACTCAGACTCAATACATAATGACATTAATAACGAAGGCAACAGACATATGCACCAACATCCATTATCCATTATCTGTTTTCGTCTCTCAGATTCTTCGAAAAAAACCATGAAAAGAGTAATTGTTATTCGCTAATTTGCATTGGACCTTTGTCTCTTAGACCCTACGTCGAATCACGTCTATCATGATTCATCTCGTTTCCACAACATTTAAGAAACATCGTGTCACACCCCAACCGACGGCTGAATCATCAGGACGGGACGAAATAGATTGCAAGAGACTTCATAACACTATTTGTGACAATATTTAATAAATCAAAATTTCATTTCATTACTAAATCAAATTACATGGTTCGAAGAAAAATACAACAACTTATCAGGAAACAAAATACAACATAAGTACTAACATTTAAATGTGCGTTTCTAGTCATCCTACTAGATTCCATTCGTCGTCATCGTCGTCAATTTCCTACAATACATATTAAAGTATAGTTTAATATAAAAGTATTGGCGAGCATACAAGTTTGATTACTAGCATAAGTATAAAAGTTTAAACAAATCGACATGGCATAATTGTTAACTTAATACAACATACGATACTAGCATGCAACTATACGTGTCAACCCAAAGATTCCCACTAGCGTAATCTAATCATAGCAAGGAATAGACCATTTTGTTTACTTAACACGAACTCCAGAATACGGGCGATGCGTTAATCATATAGCGCTATACATGTTAAGGGAGGCTTGTACGAAGTTAATGACAAAGTATAAATCATAACGAATTCTAGAATATACAAGTTTCAAGTATAACGTATTAAGCATGTATATTGGATTGTTTGTTTGTGATTTAAGCATAAAGTATGTGATTGCGTGTTTTTGATATCATATACGTATTACACCCATAAGAGTTAAAGTAAAAACGGGAGTCGAGCATACTCACGGTTTTGCAAAGCGTTCCTAGCAATCAGCGAGTCGTTAAGTTTCGAGGATGGAACACCGAAGTTACCCTACATGGGGAAACGAAGGTGTGTGAGTATGCGGAGTTGGTGGAGAGTTTGGATTCAGAATTTCTAAGTATATAAAAGTATGTATACGAAAATAATTATTATCTAGTCTTAAACACTCGTTTTGACACTATTATTTCATGGGTTGAAACTTGCCCATTAGAATCGTAACAAGAGGTTTAGAACTTAGATAATATAACCTATTTTCATGACATGTAACATAATTATGTTAACATCATGAGTTCAGTTAAATATATATTTTTATATATTATGTAGTATATATGTCCATCATATAGTTTCATAGATTTCATGGAAGTCAAGCATGGAGGTTTGTATACCTCATTGTATGATTCACCTAATCACAAAGTTTACTAAGTAAACCCGGTTGGTCATGAATAACATGAATGAAAAACTAATCTACTAACATACTAAGCAGCTAAATAAGGACAACCCGGGTGTGTCATACCCTACATGGCAAATGTTGGTGGCAAGGCGAGGTTAACTTTCTTTAGGACTAGTAAACTACTTGGTGATTATGAAACAAAATCATCAAGTGTGGTGGTGGAATATATTAGGATAGCCTAAGCTTCAAAGATTCACACCTATATCAAATCACAAGTCTTGCCATATGAACTATGGTAGACTTGGATGGTTCCATCACTTGTGGGTTGTTTAAACCCTATCAAAAAAAAAATTTCTGAGGTTCTTGGACATCTAAACTTATAAGAATCAACCATAAACAAGACCCATAATCATAGATGAGATTAGAGACAAGCTAGGTGCAAGATTCTTACAAGGAAGTTGGACCTAAAAAATGGTGATGTTCAACCTTAGTTTACCATGTTAAACTTGTGGAAGCACTCATATAGGTGTTCCAAGCTTTGTAGAGGAAGAAGAGATGAAGAAAAAATAAGAAAAGTGATCTTGAACTCGCTTTTAGAACTTGGATAATTCTGCCAAGTCTTGTGTTTGCAACAGATTGAGAGTGTATTTGAGAGTATAAGTGAGTTGGGAAAGTGAAAATGGGAGGTAGGAAGCTTGTTTATATAGTGGAGGACTAGGGTTTAGAGTTTAATGGAGTTTAAAGGTGATTGGGTGAGTGGTGAGGTGGAAAAGATGATCAACCCATATACAAGAAACAACTCACTGCAGATTGTGAGGCTTGGCGTCATGCGACGATAGGAAGAGAAGGGCGTCGCGCGACGCAACACTTCTCTTATCCGGCTCAAGTTTAGTTTTTCACACTTTGGCCCCCAAACTTTGATTCTTTTATCAATTCATGTCCAAACTTCATATTTTGACATGTTTTTGAGTATGGAACGAGTATGTAAATATAATTCGAGTATCAAGAATGTACATATAATATTTGTACGTAAAATAAGTATTGGTTTGCATGTAAATACATATGTAATGATTGATTGTAAGTATGACAAGTTTGAGTAAAGTATGAATTTCATTACGATCAAAGTCTCGGATTACAAGTTTGAAAATGAAAATACGAATACAATATGAATACAAGTTTCCATAAATAGAAATACAATTACACTTTCTAAATAAGGAAGGTACAAAATGCGAAGCATTACACTCCGCACCTTCTCGCATTTTCGCAGGCAAGTCTGGTTACTCACAACTTAATTTCGTTTGACATTTTGGTTTTATTTGATAGTCAATTTGTTTGAGTTCTGGTTCATGAATGTCTATTTCTTGTACAAGTTTTAATTGACTTGTATGAGAATTGTTTTGATATGATTTGGATAAAAATTGAGGCATGATTTTCTTTAATGTCTATTTCTTTTACTGGGTCAATTTAGATTCACAAATTTGAATAAAACAATTTTGACTCCATGATAAACAAATTATTATAAATGAAAGCCTATCGAATTTCCTATCAACTACTTATTCCATAGTAGGACCCTCTGGCTGTGCTGTGTGTCCACGACAATGACGTAAAAAACTTGATGTGTAAAATCTTTATATATTAATTAAAATACCAAATTAAAAGGTTAAACTAGCTTAATTAAACACAATTGACACATGTACTGGTCATTATGCAGTCTAGTCAGTAAGACCGGGATCAATCCAAGGACATAAGGTTGTGGCTCTTGATACTGAACCTCTATCAAGTCCTAGTCTAATGATGTTTAGTGGATGTTTAGGTTTTCTATCAACTATGACATCTAATAAGAATGCAAATACGAAAGCAGAGCAGACAGACAATGAACACTATTGTAATCAGATGATGAGGAAGTAGCTACCTAGGCAAGATGCATGTTAACTCACTCACAACTCACGAAATTAAACAACTATAATTTGGCTAACCGGATTTTAAGATACAATATTTAAACCTAAACTTGGTGGTGGATCATTCTTCAAACATACACAATCTAGGATCTAGGGAAGTGTGTAAACTCACCAATTCATGATTAGAATACCTCTCGGTCTCTCTAAACTAATGTTAGGTACCTTAAATTTGAATATCCTTTCGGTCCTACTAGAAACAATCTATTCCGAAGTGTAAGGGGTAGTAGTTCTAATCGAGTTCTAACATGGGATGCTAAAAATCACGAGAAAACTACGGGTAATTCACTCTCATTCATTTAACTCCTAAACTGTCTAGTGATAACGACAACCCGACATCGAATCTCCTATCGAACTCAAAGATGGTAGTACATTTTATTACTGAATAGTTTAGTTACTTATTTCTTGGGTTTACTACGTCTAGAAACCACAAAATTTAATCAAAAACACAAAGTCTATGAAATTACCAAACCCTAAATTTAATTAATACTCAATTAATTTTAACTAAGATAAGGTAGAACATGAACAAACATTCAGATATCAAACATGCATGCACAATAGAACCATGATCAAAACACTTTTTACCATAACATCATCATCATCATACTCAGTAAATCCCACCAATAGCAAAGCTAAGGTAGGGCCTGAGGAGGGTAAGATGTAGACAAGCTTACCTCTTCCCCATTGGAAAAGAGAAGCTGCTTTCGGTGAGACCCCCAACTACATAGTAGTTTTGCATCAAGCCTTGGACATAAGGCACATAACACTCAACAATTAAGACAGAGGTTGATTAGTGCATGTACTCCCTTGTCTTTCAGCTATTAATGCCACCACATGATGCATGAATAACCATCTCCCTCTTTTAACGTTATTTTCACGAAATTAGTAAAATAACGTTAAAATTAGTGTACTTTCACTTTTGCTCCCTGAGTACCCACACATATATACATTATATGCACATACTGCAAGTGGAATGCTACTTTTACCATAACATAAAACCAAAACCAAAGTTATCCAAACCGAAAACCGTAAACAAATCTAACAATTATCCATTGCCTAGGTAGCTAAGCTTAGCTACTAATATTAAAAGACAAAACACAAGCAAGTTCAAAACTAATAAAAACAGTAACATGTCTAAAAATTCGAGTTTAAACAACCGCAAAAATAGTAAATGAAGTATAACCGAGCAAAAGAAATGAACTTTTAACTAAATCTTCGATAGGATGCTTCTTGTGTCCTTCAACAGCTCCAAAAATACCTCTTCTAATGCTCTGACTTTGTATCTGCAAGTATATGGACAAATTAGGGTAGTATGATGTTTTATATCACTTAAAATTATTTGTATATGACTCCAACACCTGAAACATGATTATGTCCGACATTGACTCGCCAGGCGAATCACGAAGGAACGAACTGGGTGGCTCGCGATGCGCCACGCGGTGGCAGTTTCCCTAAACTTGGCGTTGGCATAGGGTTGTAAATATGGGATCTTGCAGGGCTAATTTGGAGAATGTGGAGCACATTCAGTCTAGGCGATACACCAGAGCTCTGATGGAGAGGGTGAAACCCGAGCCTTAAAGTGTCTAAATTGTAGGTGTTATGTGTGTTTTATGTGTTTACTTGCTTAGAATGAGTTAACTATGAGAAATCGTTGTTTTCTAGGTAAAGCATGTAATTTGGAGAAGTTATGATGAACAAAGATGAAGTGGAATGTTAAGAGATGGAATTTGTAGCTCGTGATACGAATTTGGAGCTTGTTCGGGTGATTAAGATATTTGAGAGAGCAAGAGTCAAGAAATAGTGAAGTTCAGGGACCATTTGGCACTTAATTGAAATTTGTTTTGTGCCTAATGCAAGAAATATGAAGAGACAAAGTTCAGGGGTCTTATGGTCATTAGCTGAAAGTTGAAATATTAAAGAGAAAAGGGAGTAGAGGCCGCGACCGTAGGTTACGGTCTACAAACCGTAAATTACGGTTGGTTATTTTTGGCGAAAAACAAACAGGGAATTGAAACCGTAATCGACGGTCATTGACCGTAGGTTACGGTTGGGTTAGACAATGAAACAAAACATTGCAACTGTAACCGACGGTCTTCAACCATCAGTTTCGGTTGGGTTGACGGAATTTCGCGAATTTTATTCTTTTGGCGTATATTAGGGTTTCCAAAGCCTCCATTCATTATCTTGACTTCTAAGGACGAACTAAGGCACTACCGAAGCTCAAAGATCAAGGCTTTTTCACCCGTTTCATCAAGATCCTTCACCGAATCATTCATCCGATCATGAATTCAGCATCATTCCAAGTTTTTGTTGACTTTTTGAGCGAGATGAGTGGCTAAACTGTTATGGTTTCCTTAGGATGGAGGGTTTTTGTAAGTTAATGGATTTTATGTGTTTTGTGACAATCGTTTAACTCAGTGATCTAAGCATTTGATGCTTTTCACTTTTGGTTTAATTAATGAATTGTAATCGATTGCATTTACTTTAACCTTACTATTTGATCATTCAATTCCCGAGAGTTCTAGTAATTGGGATATATTTGCTATGGGATTAGGGTTGGTAATTGTGATTGGTAACCATTAGATAACCTCCCGTTATGTATTGACCGGGGTACTTAGTCTTTGGTTATCACAAGTTGTTAATTAGGTCATTCTACTTATGTCTATGTAAGTGTTTCGATTAAATACATAAATGAAGTTAACTGCAAAATCTGAATTCCGGAGGAACCATCTTCCTTCTTATTGATTTAAACCTCATTTTAATTCGTTAATTTAGATAATTTTCACAATCAAACAAACAGATTTTCCATTTCAGTAATAGTTAATTAATACTTTTCATTATAACACTTTCCACAATCCTCCTTTGGTTCGATATCCGACTTACTCTAGCTACTAGTTTATTTTGGTTTTTGCATGACACTAACGACAGTCATCAAGCTCCAAGGCCTTCCTTCGCGATACGCCTAGGTGTCTTTTTCTTAGAAATCTGTTTCCACTAACTCGGTTCCACTCTTGTGCTAGTTCCTTAAGCTTTTAGTCCGTTTAAGTCCCATTTACATCTTTTAACCTATAAAACATCATTTATATTAAGTAAAAACTATATAGGACCATAAACGACTCGAAAACTATCGGATATTATATAAAACCTACAAGGAAAGTAAGATGTGTTAGCAACACATCATTGGTTAACATATCTTCTTTAATGAGCGTTAATTGGTGGATATAATTAATAATGAGTGTATAGTCAACTTCAGATTAGGGAGAGTTTTTTTTATCAAGTATGTTTAACCTCACCCAAAGTGAGGGAAATAGACTAATAACATCTTTGTATTGGATGTTTAAACTAAATTGGTATATAAGGACTTGAATTTTGAATTTTGATGAGAGGTACGTAAAAAGTCTTTTATTTGACTAAGTAGGTAATTGATGTTGTTATAGGCCTATGGGAATATTGAGTTTAATGGTCACAATTCATGTAGTTAAATAAGTTACCTGATATGATTAAGTAGAACTTAAACCATGACATGTGAATTCTTAGTAAATTAATCTTAAAGCAACTTCGTTGGTCAAAATGGAGAAATTGGAACTTAAACCAAACATGGATGTTATAATGTTGATAACGGATCCTAATAACTTATATTAGAGTATTTAAGAGAGGTTATATGTTTATGAGACAAAATGATGAAATGGAAATGAGTTATATGTCAACGACTTGTAAAATTGATATATGATTTGTCGACTTAAGGGAGTCAACCAATTGAAGGTTGAACAAAATTCATTGAAGGTGTAATGGGCAAACGTAAGTGTTACATAACCAGAATTAAGAAGTCAAATGAAAAATGTTATATAGTTTGAAGCGATTTGATATTTAGTGTGATTATATGTACAAGTAAATTGACTTGTGTTGTAACTTATGCATGTTGAATCCCATATTTGGACTTGTTGCTGTAAATGTAGTATTTTGCGATTGATGATTATCATTGTTAGATATAATTGATAGCAAGAGTTAAGGGGGGAATCTGTGCAGTATCCTGCATGGTAATTCTCACTTGATCAGTTTTGTAAAAGATACAAGTGTTAGCGGGTTTAAGTATGATAAACTAGCTATCTTTTTAGCGAGTTTAACTATTTATTAGCATATCTAATAAGTGGGTTTAGCATTTTTATGTATAAATAGTTGTATTGTGTGTCATTTGGAACTAAGCATTCCAAGCATGAATAACTTGAGAACATGAGAGTGTGAATGTGTGTGTATTGTGAAAGAATATAGAGTTAGTATCTTAGTCTTAGTGACTAAATTGTATAGAGGTAGGATGTGTGCTCTTTCAGTTTGTAATATGTGACGATTATATCAATAAGGTGTTATCCTACTTCTTCTTTGTCTCTCATCTATGCTTCTGTCTTAATAAAGAGTAATGCGTTTGATGTTTGTCATCGATCCTAGAGGGTCTCGGGGTCTTTCAGGAGAGCTTCGATGCTCGATTCTGAAAGGACTAAAATTGAGCTGAAATTTAGTGTGTTTTTTTTTATCAAATAAAGCTTGTTTTTGAATCCGGATAAAAAATGAGCCGGTTAGAAGTGTTTGTTTGAGTGTTGAGAGTTAAAATTGAGTCCAAATTTGTATTCAACGAGTTGATAGGTTTTTTTACGACCGTTAATTATTGGGTTTAGGTGTCGTAAACGCTCTTTAGTGGTTTTATCAAAGCTTTGGCGAGTTTATCTCACTTTATTGGGTTTAACCATCTAGGTATGCTATTTATTGGCGGGTTTAGATGGTTAACATACCTATGGTCACTAACGAGTTTAGCATAAGTATTCTAAGCTTAACATACTTATTGAACTAACGAGTTTATGAATAGAGTAGAGGAGTTACAAGATTAGAGGGTTTACAAGATTATAGGGTTTACCAAGATTAGAGAGTTTAAAACCTCTTGACTACTACTTGTATGCATGTTTAGTGTGTTAACAAGTTTATTGAGGTTTGTATAAATTTTTTCTAGTAAGGATTTCATGGTCGATATATGGACCCCAAGAATATTAGGTCGGGTGCTACTATTACATTTGGGTCTTATCTTAAAACTCTACTTGGACCAAAATTATTAGTTTATTCGTGGGTCATTTCAAGAGTAGAAGTTATAGTTTGAAAGAGAAAAGGAGGAGATTTGTTAATATTGGGAGTTTTTGAAAAGAAAATGGGGAGTAAAAATTTCAAAAATATTTGTGTTTCTTTGCATAAGCTTCTGGATTTTGTCAAAGTGTGTTCGTGGTTTAGTCAAGTATGTCGCAACTGATTTCTTGTTGTTTAGTCAACTTAACTAACAAACCCGCTAAGGTTAGCATACTTTTGAGAATAAAGGGTTTAGCTAGATATTCTATCTGCTACCATACCTAATTAGTGGGTTGTTGGTCCTAGATTCATTGAAATGATGAATAAAGCAATTAATGATTTCAATAAAACAGATTTAACCGAATGTTTTATGTGAAGTTGAAATCAACACTCAACAATAGTGAAGATATAGCATTTTTATGTTGTTATTCAATTTGTAAATGTTTTACAAGTATGAATAATAAAGGTATTTGCTAATAAAATACATAAAAATTCTACCCAATGGAACCGTTGAGTTCTAGGTTATTGATGGATGAGAGAAAAAATGTTGAACAACTTGAATGCTCTCTTCAAACCAGTTGTCGTCTACCTTTGGTTGTATTGTTATTTATAGGGAAAAGTTCAAGCTAGGGGATAAATAACGGATAATAGTTTCTTTATCCCAATTCGTCAACTTGCACTTTATCCCTTTGAAGTATGTGCACAATTTTTCAACTTGTGCTGACTTCTTTAGCTTTTAGAAGGCATTCACTTGAAGTCTTTCATTAGTGAGGCTCCAAGTAGACTGATGATATTCACTCCAAGAATCTCGTGTTTTGGATTGATGGCGTTAACCTTAGCACTGCAGTTGATGGCTACTGATAATTACTAAGGTCTTCCGAAGCTTTCCTTCATCGTATGAAGTCATGATCAGATTGTTCCTCATTTAAAGTTCTTCAACATGGGCTGGTTGCTTCCGGAGATCTTCAGTTGCGGTTGTATAAACTTCAGACGCTTCATTACTAATTCGTTTTCTTGTCAGTTACTTGTTAACTGCAAATGTTCTTCTTGGAGTTTGTTTTCAACACTTATCATTAATAATGGACTAACGTGGGTTTAGAATTTTGCGTATAATAGGTGTAATGTGTGTCATTTAGAACTAGGTATTCCAAGCGTGAGTAGTTTGAGAGCATGAGAGTGTGAATGTGTATGTATTGTGAAAGTGCGTGGACTTAGTGTCCAGGTGGACTTGGTGTCCAGGTCTTAGTGACTAGATTGTATAGAGGTAGGATTTGTACTATTTCGGTTCGTAATCTGTGATGATTATATCAATAAAGTGTTTTCTTACTTCTTATTTATCTCTCACTTATGCTTCTGTCTCAATCGAGAGTAATGTGTTTGATGTTTGTCATCGATCCTAGAGGGTCCTGGGGATTTTCAATTGCATACGTCCGAATAAGAGTAATAAACCGCATTGTTGTAATGTGATCATGTTGAAGTTGTATGGTCACTGGATGTAAGTGATCTAATTGAGTCACAATCTTTTCAAGTGACCATAGTTGGAATAAGGTTGATGATTCACCAATATGCTTATGTTCATGATTAGTTCTAATAGTTTGAATTGTTAGGTTTCATACACCCGTTTAAAAATTATGCAACGAAAGAATGATAGATGAGCCAATCTTGATCTAATTAAGATGACTTACTAGGATTCCAACTGTAAAAAAAACTTGAAACAATAAATGGGTGTGTGAACTAGGGTTTATGATTTGATTATTACAGATACTTTGAATGCATCTGAAAACCTTTACATAACCCCTTATGTAATAACTTGAATCTTATATCATTTGGATCAAGTTATCCTTGAACAAATAAATGTATGTTATAAATCAACATTTTTTTTAATATTACAAGCTAATTATCATTTTTCTAAATAATAACAATCAATATTATAAAATTATAAATATACTTATATTTCTTTAAATAAATATATGCACAACACTGATTCACATCGACCGAACTTGTCAGTTGCTAATCTGTTTTCAAGTATTTTCGAATGTGTTTTCAGATAAATCGCTTGATTTTCAAAATGGAAGATTTCCATAACGCGTTTGCTGCTGGAGTAGCTCAAGCTTCAACGTCTAATGCTATTGCGGTTATTCAGATGAATCTCGACAATGAGATGGGCACTACTACAAAACCGCCGAAGCTAATGAGTATAGACGAATTCGAATGGTGGAAGGAAAAGTTTGTAATCTGGGTACAAGCCAATCAGTTTTCAGTTGGGTTGCGATAGAAAACAGATACAAGTGGCCAAAGGATGAACGTGAACAAGATCTTACTTTGATTAAGTTTACTCCCGTTGTTAAAGATGCATACGTGGCCAAAAAGAAAATGATTTAGTCTTATTCAACAATCTGCGATGGAAGATATTCTGATATTATTACCGGAATGTGAAACTTCACAAGATTTGTGGCATGTTCTTTGTGACAAATTCAAAGGAAGCAATGAGATAATAAAAAGCAAAAAGGCGTTAATCAAGAAAGAATTCGAGATCTTCACAATGATCAAAGGAGAGACTATGAAACAAATGATTGACAGATATTGTCATCTAATGGTCCAAATACGAAGACATGATATTAAGAGAACCACCGAAGAGCAAATAGAAAAGTTGGCTGATGCACTTCCCGAGGGAGAATGGTCAACTTACCTGTTGATATTAAAGAACAGTCCAGGTTGGAGACATTTAAAGTTGTCATCTTTTATTGACAAATTAGAAGGCCATGAGATGGAATTGTTAAAAATTGCAAAATAAAAGAATGCAAACGTTGTTCAAGATGTTGGTGTCTATTACAAAGGAAATATTCAAAATACTCATATTCAGAGCCCGAAAATCAGACAACTTTTAGTGCTAACATGAATTCCACTCAGAGTTCTCCATACACGGGATATTCAAGTACTGGTTCAAATCCTTTGTTTCAAAATCAGAACAATCAGTCACATCAGACAAACCAATCCAGTTCTGATCCAAATGTTTTCCAATGCAACATAGCAGTAAATCTCAAGAATGTCTTTCCTGAAAAAGTGGCTAAACAACACATAGCACTTCTTTCTACGGTTCTAGAATCTTACGAATGTTTAGTTGCTAGGAAGATCGGGAATCCTGAAATGGCTGCTGAGGATTACGATCAGGTGGATGAAGAAGAATTGAAACTGATGGACATCAAGTGGAGTCTGGCTTCGATCATCAGAAGAGTTACCAAATTTGTAGCGTTAACTGGCAGAGATATTGGTAATTCAAGTAATAAGCTTGGATTTGACAAGTCAAAAGTCACATGCTTCAAATGCCGACAAAAGGGGCATTTCAAACGAGAGTGTCCAAACCAAGTAGTAAGTGGCAATCAAAGTCCTTTCGGAGGTGGCAATGATTACTACAAAAAAGCATTGCAATACAAGCCATTTCCGAGGAAAGTTGAAATCCAAGATCCAACATCTAACACTGCAGAAAAAGCAATGGTTGCTTCTAATGAAAATGAAGGTTTTGATTAGAACAAGTATATTAACAAGAAGACTGGAGTTGCTCTTATGGCTGAGATTATGGAAGAGCAAGATATGTCTGCTAGGAATGCAGCTCTGGAGAACGCAATTCTAGAACAACACATGCAACAAAGAGAGGAATGGGAGATCTATCATCACACGATGATGTAGAATGCAAATTCTTCTAACAGAGTTTCTAGTTTTGCAGATTGTTCTGATGCAGTATCTTCTGAGAAAGTAATTGAAGAAAAGAAACCAGAGGTGGAGAAGGTAGGTGCTGAGGTAAGAGTGATTGAAAAGGAGGTTGTGAAAGTTGTGGAGGTTGAAAAACCTTGCACAAAGTGCACAAATCCTTGTGAGCAATGTGCTGAGAAATATAAAATCATAAGCGATATACTGTACATAACGAAAATTTTCGTTATGATTACAGAAAAATAAAAGAAGCTTATGAAAAAATGAAAGGAACTTATTGCAATGTCGAAAAAGCTAATCGTGAATTAAGTGCTAATGTAACAATGTTAAGTGCAACAGTAATTGAAAAACAAAAAGCAATTAACATGTATATTGACACAATTTCTGAAACAAGGCGAGAGCTTCAAGACATGAAGATTGAAACTGAGAGAGTAAGACAATTGTTGAAAAGTTACACAACAAACGCTTATGTCATTGATCATATTCTTCATATGATTAAGTCGAAGGAAAATGCTGATAACTGAAAAGTACAAAGCGTAAAGAGTACGGAAATGTTCCACCGCCACTACTTGCGAGTTACTGCCGCAAGAAAGAGGATGGTATTGAAAAGGCAAAAAATATAACGCTTTTATCAGAAACTAAAGATCAATTGCCTGAGAACTTTGACGTAGTCTATACGAAATTAATGTATGACAGTGAAGCGGTTGTAAAAATGTGGTAAAGAATGTCTTGGGAAATGATTTTGATGACGGCAGCTTTGAGAGCGCCAACTCGAGTTTGAACAAATCCGAATCACAATCTGAAGATGACGATACATTATCAGAAAATGATCTAAGTGATGATCCTAACGTTGTCATGTACAAGGTTAAGGAATCTGATAGATTATATTTTGAAGATAGCTTTCCGATTCGGAATGTGAAAGAAGATCAAATCGATAAATTGTTCAAACTTGTAGAAGTTTCGTCAGATGATCTTAAAAAAGATGAGAAAAGATTTTATTCGAAACCCAAAAGGAGATTTAACAACTACCGAAAGAATGGTGGTGATTTTCCTGAGAACAGGAGAGCAGGGTTGGGTTTGGTGGTAAGTGAAGATGAACGGAAAAAGAACTAGAAGTCTCCATTCCACGAGTACAAAGGTAAAAACATGAAGTCTGTGTATGGGACAAACACGGTTCAAGAAGAAAGGTTGATCGGTAAGCAATAAAATGATGAGTTCAAGAAAGAGAAAGAACTTCGGGAAAAGGCTAAATCCGCAAGTGGAGTAAAACCCATAGTGGACATTCACATGATACTCAGACTTGCTTCAAATGCAATGAAGTTGGTCACATTGCTCGCAAGTGTCCGAAGTCAAAGCCTGTGTATCATCGAAGAAAAACAGTTTCAAAAAATAAAAAACAAAAGCAACCAGAGATTGTGAAACCAATCATAATGTTAACAAGAAACAAAGAATCTAAATTCGAAGTGAAACTTTAAATTAAAACAAGGTTTGAAAATTTAATTTTTGAAAAAGGTGAAACTTCACAATTTAATGAAAACAAAGATTCTAGTTTCTATATCAAGAAAGCAAGAAGCAAGTCACAATCCTGGGTTGCTAAAAAGAACATAACATCATCTGAACGTGATAAGTCTGTTTCTGATAAAACTAAAAATTTCAAACCAAAAGAGTCAGTAATAAAAAATGATATTTCAACGTTAAATTTTTCAAAACAAACAAAGAAAGAAAAGGTCGATTCAAAGTTAACATCGGACGAAATGTTTGATGATACTATGATGAATTTGAAAGTGATTACGATGATCTTTATCAAGTTCAACCCAAGACCAAAAAGGTCTGGGTTTCTCTATTCAAGTAGTTACTTTTCATGTGCAGGAGCTCTAAACATCCACATTGTCGAAGTAGTATCTGGATAGCGGAGCTTCATGTCACTTAACTTATTCTGAAAATGTCATAATTTTTGTCATTTTGAGGGGGAGAAGTTGAAAAGAAAATTTGTGAAGAACAAATTGAGAAAATCCACACAATTGAACAAAACAGCTGATTTTTATAACAAAACCATTTATTCTTTCACGTAAATGAGTTTAATGGTTTATTTGTTGAACAGTGCAGATGCAGATGTTGAAAAAAGGATCGGATGACGAGTTCTCGGGATCCTCATTGGTTTGTTATCTTTTTAATATAGGATTTCTTAAAAACTAAAATCCAAAAATATGTTTTTGATTTTAGGGGGAGTAAGAAGTAAGAAAATTTTGAAAAATAAAAAACATATGAAAAAAAACATATGAAAAAGTTGAAAGTTCAAAAACATTTGAAAATTCAAAAACATATAAAATACGAAAAGTACAAAAACATTAAAAAAGGCAAAAAGAGTTTTGTGTCGAAAAGGAAATGATAGTACATCAGTGGACTATCATAGTATGCTAAAGAATTGTAAAGTTTAAAAGTGATAAACAAGTCTTACTGTGGATGTGTCGATAGGCTTAACACGTTCAATAAATTGTTTTCGGGATATAAACTAAATTTTACAACTGCTTAATCTTGTGGTTTAACATCTCTCTGATATATGGACTTAGTACTCTGAAATTTCGTTTGAGAGATTGCCTGATTCTGAGATACGAAGTCTTTATAGATAGTTGATATCTGAGATATTATACAAGTTCTTCTGATTTTGCGGAAGCAATAGCCTAGAACTTCTATAATGCTTTTGCTAAAAACCCTACAACTTCATTCAATTGAAAATATCGAAAGATACTACAATTGTAGTACAAAAAGATTCCATTTTGGAACACTACCTTATAAGTCGAGCCTTCATCTCTATGTCGGTACGATGGTATTAACCTGAGCTCTCAAGGTCTCGCACAACCCTTATACAGATATCAATTACGCTATATTCACCTGTAATATGAAATCTAGGGAATATTGATACGGGAGTATATTCTGAGATGGGAACCATAGTTAAGTCAAGTTTCATAATTCATACCTAAGATATATTGGAACAATTGAGAAATGTGTCGAAGTTTAAGTGGACAAACATATCGACAATCTAGGTAAACGAGTTTAAAACTTAGAGTTATCAAAAGGTCAACGGTACTGGTGATATGTCTCAATCAACTGATATGATCCTTAGACACGAATTCATAAAAATATGTCTGTAAATATGTTTCTACATAGTTTACTTGTTAAATTTCTGTAAATAGTTTTGTACATAGTTTATCTGCTTTGCTTTACTGATTAAAACCAAAAAGATTTTTAGTGTGTTTTAGCATAAACTTGCAAAAGTACAAAAAGAATTTGTTTCTTCATTAATTTCTACAAGCCAATGATGGAGAACGGTTCTTCGAAGTCTGGTACGGTGCTAAAATAGTAAAAATTTTAATGACATCTGTTAAAAACCAAAATGATCGAAAGTGTTGAAAAGTTCATTAAATTGAAACTTTAAAATTGAAGAAAACATCGGTTTGTTCACAACGGGTCGAACCGAGGTCATTAACTTGGACTTGGTAGACAAATTTGGTTAACCAAGGTCATTAACTTAGACTTGGTAAACTAAGTGGATTTTCACCATTGATAAACATATGAAAAATCAAGGTATTAAATGTAAAAGTATTCAAGGTCATTAACTTGAACTTGAATAACTAAAGGTTTGAAAATATGAAAAAGGATAATACAAAAAATAAATTGGTGAAACAGGTCAACCCGTGAACCCTTCGGGTTGACACGAATCCAACCCATTTAGCTAAACGGGTTCATGAGTTTTACCTGTAACTTGGACGAAACCATTCATATTAAACCAACTCATGGACTTCGTGTCAGGTTCATGTCATGTCAATAATTCACACCCTTAGCATTAATGTGTCTTAATCATTTCAAACACAATGAATAGTTAGTTATCTTTGTCAATTACATAACATTTAGAACCAACCATCATTGGTTGTATTATCATTTATAGTTTATTTAGGCATCTAGTTCCAACATGAACTTGCTGAACACATGGTGATCTTTCGGTTAAATAGTGCTTCTATAACGTATTATCTTGCAACCATGTTTAGAAAGAAGAAATTCCCTAAAAGTTGCTATATGTGGTGTATGCTCGCCAACACACTGTACGCCAGCCTACATAACCCTAGACACGAACATGTTGTTATACAACAGTCATACTTTGTCATTGGTGATATCATATTGGCGTACCATACGTCAGATCAATGTATTATGGGCTGGTTGCAACACCTCAATATCAGACGGTTTCTGATTTTGGATTTACTCTTTAATAAATAATGCTAAACTGTGTAATTTCATAAAACTTGGAGTTGAAATTTAAAATGTAGACAACTTAGTTAATTACAAATTTAACAACCGTCTAACTAAGAAAAACATTTAACACAAGGAGATGCTAGTTATCCAACGGGAGCCTAAGCCACGGGCTAGCCATAATCATATCAAGTCAACCTGATATGCATACTAAAGTCAGCAATGCTTAATGAGTTATAGTTTAATTTAAGTAGCTATAAGCTTTAGCAGTTAGAAAAAATAAAACAATGAAGCAAGTAAGGTACATCAGTATACCACATACATGTACACTATGAATAAACATAACACTTTATCATAAACTATAACACTTTACTATGGACTATGACGTGAACAATATGCTATGCGTTGTTGATCAACCACCGGCAAACCACAAAGGTGTTGCCCCTTTACTGTTTGGTCACGATGTTAAGTGTAGACACCTTGTGTGACCAAGGCGCTAAGTTTAGACGTTGTTTGAGACTTCAGTGTTGACTTTAGACATCGACGTTAAGTTTACACGTAATAAGTCTCCTTTAGTCTTTACCATGCAATATACATACTATGAACACTTGAACCTCTATCACTTTAAAACGTTACTATTTGTTTAAGAAACTTTGTCATATTTAAAACATACCCTTGAAACTTCACCGAGTATGCACACCACCCCGAAAACAGTATTGTAATGAGGGGTCTTGATCATGATACTTACATGTGATACTGTGTTGTTTTATATCAATTAATGAGCTTTCCCGACCCTTAGTAACCTTTTGCAGTTGTTCGAACTTCACATGTGAAATGGGTCAACTATTATTCCAACGATGGGGTGCAAGCTTTGCCCTCAAAGTTGTCCCACACACAAAATTCCTCTTTGCTCACTCAGAGTTTACACCCTACCTAAGCCATTGCACTATACTATGCGTGTATTGACACTTAGCAGGATAACCTCGCACAATGTGTTAAGCATGATCTACTTTACGCCTATTCTATAGTAATGTAAACTATACAACACAGTCTACACTATATGCTCTTGCAAAGCGATGAGCAAACTGCAAGGTGCAGAGTACCTGATTCATGAGTAACCCTAGATCTCAAGATTGATGGCGACTAGGAAATCTAGATCTAAAAACAATCATGATGCTAACTTTATGAATCCATATACTTTGAAATCAACATATATCATGTTTCCATGCATTGATTTTCACGTGAAACAAGATCAAGATGGGTTTTAACCTTTAACTTGTTTGAACCAAAACTGAGCTTAAACTTAGGAAAAACCAACTGAAATTGATCTAAGACACCACATTCTTTCTTGGACTTGGATCGTGAATGATCCTTTGATTACCTAGTACATCCGTCTTGGAAACAACCTGAAATGAACTTTATCTCTCTAACCTTTCTCTCTCTATAGACACGGTGGAAATAATGAGAACAGGGTTATGGTGGCTGTTCCATACTTTCCATCATATTGTTATTATGGATATCACCAAAAGGCCTTCTTTAGGCCTTCACACAATCCATAACCAATGGGCCTTTTTTATCTTTTAATTACTCTTTTCCCACTCCGAATTTACCATATTTATTGAAGATATTGGATGTTACACTGGTGCAATAAATCTTTTAATTTTTGGGTTGCAAATTGAGGTTTAATATATCTTTCCTAGATTATGTACACTCGAATAAGATGCTAATATTGTTATACTATATGTAATTCAGATTACTTTATTTCATTTATGTTTTTATTAGATTAAGTGTAAATTGAAAATTCGTACGTCGTTAAACGACGGGCCCACCATGCTATTTTACTAGTCAAACGTGGTAGCGAGTCTTTTGCTTTTTACAGCTGTCAAAGATGCATAGACTTCGTTACGAATGATTTATTCAGTTTGTTAACAAATTTTTAAATCTATAGGCAAAATGACACCCACGTTCGCGAACGCAGACAACATCACCAATACTAGAAAAACCCGCCGTTGAAGGCCCACAGTGATAAACCCGGGCTTGCGCAGGACATTATGTCATGAGCGAGACTCCAACATACGACTCCCAAAGTCATTTGGATACCGTTAGAGCACTACCCCTTTGGTATATTGTTGTATTATATGTATTTCAGATAACTCTATTTCTTATATGTTTTTAATAGATTAAGTGTAAAATCAAAATTCCTATGCCATTAGACGATGGGCCCACTATGCTATTTTACTAGTCAAACACGGTAGCAAGTCTTTTGCTCTTTACAACTGTCAACGATGACATAGGCTCCGTTACAATAGACTTATTAACTGTGTTGAAAAAAAATTAATTTATGACTTCTTTCATTCATAAATGATACGTATACTATTTAATGACTATGCATGATTACAACAAATTTTTATTTGAATAAATTAATACATACATACATGTAAAGATGTGAGAATTTAGAGAACTCTAACTTTCCGTGCGAGTTTGCTCTCATTTTTGCACACACGTAGATTAAAATGTTATAAACACAAAATTAAATACTAAAGCAACATTTTCAGCTTTTTACGCCGCTGACATCATAATGAATCAGCATTTACACCAATTTTAAGTTTTTTTTTACGACCGGTGTAAATAAGTAAAAACTATTTATTTTTGTAATTTTTTTAGGATTTTTGGTAAATTAAACCTTTTGCAAGACTGAGTTTTAAAAGTTCTCACAACTTGTATGGTTTTCATTTTAACCTAACCTTATATATATATATATATATATATATATATATATATATATAGGAGAAGGATCCGTTAGGAACCACCCTTTATTGTGAGAACCACCAAAAAATACCTAAAAAAATCTAAAAACCACCCAATTTTTTAAAATAATTTTTTTAAAAATTTACTATATTTCGTCAACAATAAAAAAAATTTCAAAAAAAAAAAATTGAGTAACAGTTATCCATGCACATGTGCATTTTTATCATTTCTTTGACAAATTCCATAATACATTACAAACATTGGACAATTGTACTTTGATTTATACTACCACGTGTAATATATTACTTTTTACGTTAGCAATATTAGAAATGCTCATGTGCATCTATATGTATTAGCATGAAATAAGGTGTTTTGGTACAGTACTTTGAATACATTTTCTCTTTCATTTATTATTCCATCCATAATACACTACCATGCACATGTGCATATGTATCATTTCTTCAACAAATTCCGTAATACGTTACAAATATTAGACAATTACGGATGGTATTGTAAATTAAAGTGCAGTTGTCTACTACTAACGGAATTTGTCAAAGTTATGATACATATGCACAGGTGCATGGATAACTGTTACTCGAAGAAGAAAAAGTTTATTTTTTTGAAACGAAATATAGCGATTTTTTAAAGTGTTTTTTGTTTTTTTAGATTTTATTTTGCAATAAAGGTGGTTCTCGTATGAACCTTACCCTACATATATATATATATATATATATATATATATATATATATATATATATATATATATAAATGAGAAAATTAGATATAAATGAGAAAATTAGAAAACTAACTAAAAAAGCCAAAAAAAAGCATAAAAACGTATAATTTTTTTTACAATTTTTTATAAAAAAAACTTTTTTTTTCAAAAAAAAATTTGTACTGCACATGTGCACTATATGTGTACTACACATGTGCATTATATGTATATGTTGCCCATGTGCATTATATGTTTTTTTAATTTTTTTTTAAAAAGTTTTTTTATATAATATATATAGCGATTTTTTATAAAAAAAATAAAAAAAAAATAATATGTTTTTTTTTTTTGGTTTTTTTAGTTATTTTTTTGGTTTTCTCATTTAAACTAGTTTTCTCATGATCCATCCTCTCTATATATATATATATATATATAGGAAATGGAAACAAAAGGAAGTAAATCGAGTTGTGAGAACTCTTAAGAACTCAACTTCCAATTTTTTTTCACCATTTGTTTTGAAAAAATTACCTTTCCAATAAAAAAAATTGAAGGCACTTTTTATGGTTGGGGCAAATTCACTAAAAGTTAGCCGCTACAGTGATTTACCCCATCGTAAATGAAATTACATGTTGAAAAAAATTGCCTCGTAAATTTTTTTCCGATTTTTTACTAGTGTCTTTGTTAGGTGTTACTCTACTTTTATGCAAAATTCAGTGGCTTAACTCAGACGGGAAGTAGGGTTCCCACGAATTCTTTCAACTCAAGGGTAATACTTATTTTAAAGTCTCTCTCTACAAACATATACATATAGAAGAAGGTTCATTAGGAAACAATAAAAAACCGGGGAACAGATTCAAACGAACTCCAATTGGACTCATTCCAGCGGCGTTGGAACCAGCTCGCCGAACCCTAACTAGGATCTCTTAACCCTGAACCCTAAACTCTAAACCCTACAGCTAAACAATAAGGCTAAAACCTAAGCTAAACCGTTAAATATAAACTATAAACCCTAAAATCTAAACCCTAAAGGGCAAACCCTAAATATTAATGATTAACCCCCAAACTGAACCCTAAATATAATGATTAACCCTAAAGCAAAACCTAATATAGGACCCTAAAAGCCAAACCCTAATATATTTAGGGTTTAGGGGTTAGGATTTTGGGAGGGTTAAGAGATCCTAGTTAGGGCTCGACGACCAGTTCCAACGCCGCTGGAATGAGTACAATCCGAGTTCGTTTGAGTTGGTTCCCCACTTTTTTAGTGTTCCCCAATGAATCTTACAATATATATATATATATATATATATATATATATATATATATATAGGCTTTGGTTCAATTTAGAACCACAACGAGTTGTGAGAACCATGAGAACCTCTATTTCTCGCGCGAGTTGGGTCACAATACACTACCATAATACAATACTATTACTACCTACCATCCATAATACAATATCATTACCTCCTACCATCCATAATGCAATACCATTACCAATATTTTCACTTTATTACATGTACATCAGCACCCTTTATACCATCCAAACAACATATTACATCATAAAGTGACAAATATAACCAAACCATCAACCACTAGATATGACTAACCAAAAAAAACGTATATGTGTCTACTTCATCATTCAAAATCACATACTTTTTGTACCAAAACACATTATATCAAGGTTATACATAATGATAAACATGTGCATTTTTAATATTTGTAATGTAAAAAGTAGTGTATTACGGATGGTAGTAAAAAGTAGTGTATTACGGATGGTAGTGTAAATGAAAGTGTATTTGTCTACTACTGTTGCTGTATTACTGAATTTGTCAAAGAAATGATACATATGCATGGATAATTGTTACTCGAATTTTTTTTTTGGTAACGAAAAATTTTTTTGTGTGCTTTTTAGAGTTTTTTAGGTATTTTTTATGTTCACATTGGTTCTCATATTTCTCGCATGAACCCTACCCTATACGTTATATAATTACACTTATTACCTCACATGCATAGATAATATAACTTAAAAATACACATGTATAGATTACATAAATAGATGAATAACTTTCGTTATTTATATTATTAGTTTCTTTTATTTGAGAATCTAATATGTTTCTAAGTTTGTAAAATTGTTCACACATGACTTGAAGTTTCCACTCTTTAAAGAAGCTTTAGTTTATGTTAAATAAATTAATTATTTTAATTTTATTTTATTTCTTGCAACAACTAATTTATGTTATCCGTATCCACTCCAACATCTATAAATTTATAATCATAAAAAAGTTTTTTTTTAAATTTGTTTCTAATCATATCCACTAAATTTACTCTTAAACATTACACTACACTAATGTCCATAAAAAATTAGATCCCATATTTTTTTAACGGCAAATTTGGATCACTGACGGACAACTGGAGTATAATCGTGCCACCAGCGGAACGACCTGATCATGTCCATCTCCTATACACTAAGTCAAGAGGAAACCTAATAAATATGAGAAAAACCCCCTTTGTGGGAATCGAACCCAGGACCTATTGGTCCAAAAGTCTTATCTCACCCCTAAGATGCAGGGCGGATCTACATTGAAGATTACGAGTTCGCCCGAACTCATTCGATTTCAAATTATTAGTAGAATTGGTAATAGAAAATTCTAAATGAACCCATTAATAAAATTTGTGATGAATCCATTCATGAAATTGTAAGATTGCAGTGTGGTTAGCGCGTTTCTTTCTAGACGGAAGGTCACCGGTTCGATTCCTGTTGAAGGGAATTTTTGTGCCTTTTTTTGTTTATCGTTCTAAAAAAATAACTAGGGTTTTTAAACCTTATACTAGCACCCCAATACCCCCTTTTTTTAAACTCGCTGCTCAACTGCTCGCACATCAGACCCACTAATGCGCCATTCACTTTCTTTTGTGACTTCCAAATCCGAAATCCCTCGTACGCTCACTAAAATTCATCTGAAATCCTTCTTGACTTAGTGAAACTCGCTGCTCGCACATTGATTCTGAAACAAAGAGATGATTTGACTTCAATTTCTAACCCTTCTTGAAAGAATGATAGGTAAACTTATAATTTCTTGCAATTTATTACTTTTTTGATGAATTTCAATGAATATGTGTTGTTAAATGTTAATATGCTGGTGAAATTGAACGATTATGTGAGCTTGAATGATTTTAATTTATTGAACTTGAATAATTATGTGAAGACATGAATATGAATTAGACAATTAGTGATGTTGATTTGTAATTTGCTCAAACTTGAATTCTGTATTTAGGCATGAAGAAAATTGACAACTTTTTTCCATAGGGAACCATCAAACCTTGAATTGTCTACTTCAAGTAGTAAACCCTCGATTTTTCGATTAAAACGATCTTCCATGGGATCCTTTCGAAAGATGAAAACTCGTAGGAAACAATTATATATGTTTTTTTTTTAATTTGTAAGAACCATCGTGTTTCTATTACATGTTTTTTTTTTTAATTTTAGATGACCATGTTTTTTTACCCAACCCAAAAATCGTTGAACCGACCTGTGACATTAGAGTATTCAAAAACAATGAACTCATTAAAAAAATCTTAAATCTATCACTCTTAGATACTACTAGGCTATAAAGCCATGGGCTAAATCCCATATCACTGGGCAATACCTTCCTTGTTAACATATGCATTTAGTAATTATCAAATAAGTATATGTTGTTTTACATTGAAAGAAACAGTCATTAATACTACTACGTACACATCCATACCTCCCCCCTCTATAAATCCACCATTTTATTCTCACATTTTCATCCTCTTCACATTCTGTGATCAGATTTAGTAAACTCTAGAGAAAAAAAAAACCATGAATTCTGTGAGGAGTGTCGGAAACAATGATGGTGGTGCTCGCAGAGGTGGTGGTGAACGGAAGGTGGCCCGTGCAAGCCCAAGAAAAGGGAACATGAGAGGCGGGAAAGGTGGCCCAGAGAATGCTTCATGCATCTTCAAAGGTTAGGCAACGCAAATGGGGACGATGGGTGGCAGAAATCTGTGAACCCAAAGCCAGAGTTCGTCACTGGCTTGGGACATTCGGCACTGCCCGTGAAGCCGCATTGGCTTATGATGACAGAGCCCGGAAACTGTTTGGTCCCCCGATGCTATTCTCAACCTTCCTGATGAGGTTCCTCCAGCCCGGCCTGAACCCACCTTTTCTGAAGAAGCTTTGTTGATGCTTGAAGTTGCGGCAAATGTGAGGTACCCGGAACAACATAGCTTAAAATACCGAAAAAAATATCAAAATAATTAAATTTGATCTAAATTTATAAAAAGATAATTTTTTGAAAAAACAAAAATACACATGGAAAATTTAGGATTAGTCGGCATCCAAAAGTGCATGCTTAGCCGGCGCTTCTCACAAAATCGCATAGCAGCTCTGATTGAAGAAAGCCGACCACTTTGGTGAGGAAATAATTTTATATCTATTTTTGAAAAATTTTATTAAGTTATGTGGTTTGATGGTTGTCCCTTAAAATATATCAAAAAAAACTGTAATATATAAAAAATTGTGTTAATAATTTTCGTCTCTATTTTGTCGCTAAATTACGGTTTTCTGTTCACGTATGTATTTTGTAGGAATTTTGTAGGAAATTTCAAAAGCTAGTTTTCTTCAAATATTTTCGTAGGAAATTCCTCTCTTATATACCCTTCCGAGTGTATAATCAATCCTTTTTAATTCCACAAAGTTGACTTATGATACACACATCGTTACTTTTATTTATTAACTCCGGTTGTTTTCCTCCCTGCAGGTGTCAGCATTTCCTCCAGGAGATGCAAAGGATCCAGGCTGGTGTGGTGAATTGCGCCATGAATGAATATGATCATCCTCCGAACAACCATCCTTTCGGAAAACCGTATTTCATGGAGCCATCAGGCGAAAACGTTATGTTTTTCAACTCAACTCCAACAACTCCAAACAATCTGAACTCCGACTTACCAGTGTTTGATGACTCCTTCATGTGGGAGGAAGCAGCTTCCACCACAGATTATCGTTCTCAAGCGATCTGTGATCCTGGAATCACGGCGATGGCGTTTGGCGATGAAATCGGGATCGAGCTTGATCACCCACTAATGGTGTGATCTTGGTGGTATTCAAGTGCCATAATATGGAGGTCTGCATGGTTGCTTATGGTGGTATCCTGGTGTAGAAAGCATGGCACTTGATATATGTGTTTTAAACAAATACATAAATAATAACATAGTATGTGTATAGAGTCACGTGATACGTGACTTCTATATATAGTGTGTTTTTATAAAATATAATATATAAATAAAAATTATGTATATACAATTTGTCTAAATGGGCTTGTGATATGCTAGGTTATTAACAAGGCATAGGTCACGTTCGTTCATTTATGTCCGTGAACGTTCCGTAGCGTGTTCGATAGTTCATTAGTGTTTTTAGTTTTTATATTTTATTTAAATACTTTAAAATTCCAACAACTTTTTTTAATAAGTGTTAGTGTATTATATATTTTGTTCATGAACTTTATTTGTGTTCGTTTGTTTTCATTTATGTTCATGAACATTAGTTTGTGCCTATTTGTGTTCATCAACGTTCGTTTTTGTTCGTTGCCTAAAATTAACAAACACAAATGAACGCGAACAAATTCATTTCCTTAACAAACAAACGAACACAAATATAAAATCCCGTTTGATAAGTGTTCATTCAGCTTTCATGAACACATATATTCTTTAACAGACGAACACAAACACGAACATGATCTTATTCGTGTTTGTTTGATTCGTCTACAACCATAGTTATTACATCTGGATAAGCAATTAAACAATGTCTTTTCTGATAATTAAAATGTTTATTATACACCAAAACATACAAGAGAGAAATAGTGATAATTTAACACTGTTACATAATCTAAATGTCTTGAATATTGTTTGAATTATATATTTATAAATTTAGTTTTTGATCTATTTGTATTTTGATTTTATGTTATCCAAAGACACATTTACTTACAAAAAAAAGTTTCTCATTCCACAATATCCTGAATCATCTTCTATTATTTATCTGTATTACTTGCATATTTTTAAATCATTTGTACTTCATAAAAGTAAAAACAACATTTAACTGTATTAAAATGTTTTAATTGCATATTTTTATTACTATGAGTTAGGAGATACTTTTTTATGGATAAACTAGGCATAATACATACATCAAACTTATGGTGGGGTTTTATTCTTGACCAAAATTAGACGGACGACTAAAAATGAAAAGAAAAAAGAAACCTCACAATCTCAAAGATAAATCAATGAGTTAATGTAAACATTCTATAAAGAGTTAAATACCATTTTAGTCCCTATAGTTTGGGCTATTTTATCAGTTTAGTTCAAATGTTTCATTTTTAACATTTTGATCCAGAAAGGTTTCATTATTGTGATTTTATTTTAACTGACTTAATCCCATCCATACTCCTCAGTTACTCAAAGGGTATTTTTGTCATCTCTAACTCTAATAAAACAAAAAAGAATTTAAAAAATATGACAATAATAAATCAGGGTCTCTCTCTCTGAAATATCACTCTTTCTCTCTCTTAAGTCTTTCTCAGTTCTCTCTCTCTCTCTAAAACTTCCTGCTGCTACCACCATTCTACAACCACCATCACTATAAACAACCATCTTTTTTCTCTTTGTTCTCCACAACCACCATACGGCCGTCGCCACCCGACCACCGCCATCCATCTTCTTAAATATCAGTTCTGTAACACCATCGGACCATCACCACCACCAGGCCGCTGCCACCCAACCATCACCACCACCCGGCCACCGCCTCCCTTTCATCACCGACGCCACCGCCTCCCTTTAACACCTCCGCCACTGCCTTCCTTTAAACACCTACGCTACCTCCTCTCACCAGGGTTTCAGGTTTGATTTTTAGGATTGAATGGTTCAGTTTATGTGGGTTTGATTTTTGGGTTTGTTTTACACAAAGAAAAACACATCTTGGTTTGATTTTTAGTGGGTATTTGAATAATTTATGTGCTTCTGTTGGTTGCTTAAACAATTAAACAGTGGTGGCGGGTGGTGAATGTAGTGGGGTTTGGCTATTTGTTGGTTATTAATCAGTGGTGGATGTGGTGGGTTTTGGCTATGGTTCTGAATGGTGGTGATGAGGCGGTTGCCGGATTTGCAGAGGGAAGAAGCAACGGTGGATGTGGTGGTTGTGGGAGGTGGTGGTGGGGTTTTAATAAAGGGAAATCAAAAGAGGATGGGAAAAGACAATAATGCCCCTTGACTAACTGAGGAGCATGGATGAGGTTAAGTCAGTTGGACTAAATGGAAACGATGAAACATTTTTTGATCCAGATGTTAAAAATGAAACCTTTGAATTAAACTGACAAAATAACCTAAACCACATGTACTAAAATGGCATTTAACTCTTCTATAAATTAACAAATACACTATCTGGATGATATACTTAAATCTTAGTTGAGATATGCTACCACCTTAATGTTTTTATAGTGTGGCACAAAGACTCGTTTTAAACTACAATATTCTAAGAATTATGAGAACCCCATAATGTATATATACATCATTATGAGAACCCCATAATGTATATATACATCATGTAATGTAATATAATTAAGTTAGATAAAGAAAGAAAGTTTGACAACGATCTTAGGTATTAGATTCAAAACATTGTATATAATCAGTAAAATACATTATGCGATCCTTACAATTGTTAACATATTATGAATTTTAAAATGAACACTCCTCTTGGAAACCTACCATGGATAACTTTTATCTATTTTTAGGTTTTAACCGATTGTAGAACTTGAAGTCATAATTCCTACATCAGTAGATAACGGGCTCACCAAGCCATCTTACATGTCAAACATGATAGCGAATACTCTTTTGCTTTCACATTGTTCAAATGCGATAAAACTAGTAAAATTTACCGTGCGTTGTGGCAGTATCAATACCGATTTTGTACGGTCGGAAGCCGTGTTACTGATATTGTTGGGACAATATCATTTTTTTCCGTCGTACCGTACCAACACTGTATTATGGATAAGACAGAGAGCAAATTGGAAGATGTGTCGGGTATCTATCTATCTATACATATTATATATAACAATACCATGATAAAACATATGTAACTAAAATACTTAACATTATTTTCAGTTCACAAAACAACTCCAGCTACCGCTACCGCTACAGTTACACCTATTGCTATACCTATTGTTGTTGTTGCTGCTACTACTACTAGTGTGTCAGTTAAAGAGGAGAACATAGAAGAAACTCATCCTCCAAAGGATGTAACAATAAAACAGGAAGAGTTACAAGTAATTCAGGAGAACACTATTCTTGATGTTGACAAATGGTGGTGTGACAATATATATGACATTCTTGAGATGTTTAAGCCAAATGATTACTAAATTAATCTCATCATGATGCAAAGTACTTCACACATGAGCTTTTAGTTTTTAACTTTTATGTTTAAAACTTATCTTTCCTTATTCATGCGCTACTTAATAAAACTTTATGTTTAAGACGTATTTTTCCTTATTCGTGACACTTTACTGTATCAATGGTTTCTTGAAATAACTGATAATTTAAATGCTAAAGTTAATAATTACTAGACATGTGTAACACTTATGACATATATCCACCACAACAACGCTACCATAAATATTATACGAATAAGAAAACTAGCCGCAATGAAAAGTGTCGTCCCCATCGCATCGTGCGAACACCCTACCAGCGAGAGTATTTCATGTGGGAGTGAGAATATGTCATGTGGCAAGTATAGAGTAGTGGCAACTATTGAGCAGTAGGAGGTTTTTAAAACATGAAAAACATTTCGAGATAAATTAAAACATGAAATAAATTTAGAGATAAAGATAGTTTTAACGAGTTGTGGATAGGGAATCCATTAAAATGCTCAATCTTTAATCCTACCATGCATAACTCTATTACTTTTATGTTTATTAGCCATTATGTATTGTTTGAAGTCAAAGTTTCAACGTCACTAGACTGTAGGCCCACCGAGGCATCTTATTTGTCAAATATGATTACAACTATTTTTCTGTTACACTTCTTAAACATGATTAATCGTTGGTAACAAATACTTTTCTCTAGTTTGTTAACAAATATTTTAATTTATATACTTTTCATTCAATTCTTATATAACTATTAATAGTATTTAACAGTTGTATGTAATTACTTTAGATTTATATATGATAAACTGGCACACCTTGGCATACGGCAGAACCACTGGGGCATAACGAATTGCATAACACTTGAAATAAAAAAAATGCTGGTAATTATAACCCAAATTGTTCAAATACTACATGAGAAAACAGATAAATTCCCATTTTTAATTTATTACAGTCCCTTGCATGAATCATACGTGTGAGCGTTCAGTAGTATTTATCCATAAGTTCCCACCACCTGAAAACTTTGTTAAAATGTGTCAACTAAAAATCTGTGAGTTCAAAGGTTTTTATAAATGTAATCACGTAGATGAACCAAATCACATACAAGTTAGGCATATAGGTAGATAAATTCAAATACATGTCATTCACATCCAACCCTAGTGACTTTAGGCCCCTGATGTCTGATTCCTTGTCACGGGATACCAAATTGTTGTTCTTGTAATCGGATTCCGAACATCTAGATTCCTACCAAGGAACGTTGGACGGGTTTGTCAACCAACAGAACTATCAATGTGTTATCGCTAACTTATCCAAAGCTAATGGTTGTGTAGTGTTGTAATGAGGGGATTTATTTGTCCACTAAGTGTATAGTCCGAAGTCAAAGTTCCAATGTCACTAGACTAAGGACCGCCAAGCCATCAGAGTCTTCAAATATGATTATAACTACTTTTCTTTACATTTGTCAAACGTGATCACTTGTCCATTACAAATGCTTTTCTCTAGTGTGTTAATAAATATTATTAATTTATGACCTCTTTCATTCAATTCGTATATAACGATTTATACCATTTAACAACTTTAAATTTTTTTGTGATGAACTATTAGACCTTGGCCTAAGGCGGAAACTCTTGGACATGACGAATTGTATAGCACTTGAAATAAAGGAATACTTATTCTTATTATAACCCAAATTGTTCAAACATTAAAAGAGAAAAGAAATAAATTTCCATTATTAAATATCTAGGTTCCTTGCATGAATCCTATGTGTGAGCGTTCAATAGTCTCTATCCACTAGTTTCCATCACCAGAAAAACTTGTTAAAATGTGTCACCTAAAATCGATGAGTTCATAGGTTTTGATAAATGTAATGACGTAATTGTACCAAATCACAAACAAGTTAGGTATATAGGTGGAAAATTTTAAATACATGTCATCCTCATCCAACCCTAATGACTGTAGCCCCCTTGATGTCTACTCCTTATCACGGGATGTCAAACTGTTGTTCTTGTAGTTGGGTTTCAAACATCCAGATCTCTACCCGGGAACACTGGATGAGTTTTTCAAACCAATTTTTCTATCAATGTACTATAGTTGGCTTATCCAAAGTTAATGGTTGTATAGTGTTGTAATAAGGGGACTTACTAGTCCAACATGTGTATAGTTTGAAGTCAAAATTCCAATGTCACTAGACTAAGGGCCCACCAGGCCATCTAGCTATCAAATATGATTACAACTATTTTGCTTTTACACTTGTCAAAGGTGATAAATCGTTCGTTACAAATGCCTTTCTCTAGTTTGTTAACAAATATTTTTAATTTTTGACCTTTTTCATTCAAATCATATATAACCAATTGTACTATTTAATAGGTGTGTGTAATTACTTTAGATTTTTATTTGATAAACGGTCACACCTCGGCCTAAGGCGGAAACGTTGGGGCACGGCTAATTGCATATCACTTGAAATAAAGAAATACTTGTTTTTATAATAACCCAAAAATTTAAAACACTAAATGAGAAAACGTATAAATTCCCATTATTAAATATCAAGGCCCCTTGCATGAATCCTTTGTGTGAGCATTCAACAGTCTATATCCTCTAGTATTCATCACTTGAAAATTTTGTTAAAACACGTTAACTAAAAATCAGTGAGTTCATAGTTTTAATAAATGTAGTGACGTAGTATACCAAATCACATTCAAGTTATGCATATAGCTAGATAAATTTAAATACATGTCATCCTCATCCAACCCTAATGACTGGAGCCCCCTGATGTTTGACTCCTTATCACGAGATGTCAAACTGTTGTTCTTGTAGTCGGATTTCGAACATCCGAATCTCTACCCGGGAACACTGCATGTGTTTGTCAAACCAATAGATCTATCAAAATACTATTGATGGCTTGTACAAAGTTAATGGTTGGGTAGTGTTAATGAGGGGAATTATATTGTGTGATAATTGAACTTGTATGCAACATGTAAAAGCCATTTAACAAATACTCGATCCCTAAAATTGTAGCATGACTTGTATGAAAAACTTGTAGTAGTCTTATGCATGTTTTAAAAAGAGGCAATAAAACTAACATGATAGCTGGTTTGATGTTCCACACAAGGTTCACAAATAGATTGCTAGTGTTGTCCAATGAAAATGCTACAACATAGGTATAGTGTGTCACACCCTAATCGATGGCGAAAGCATCAAAATGAGACGAAAACGAGATTGCTCAAGGCTTCATAACGTGCTAATGTGACAAAATAAACCAATTTCATACTAGAAGGATTACATTGTCTTGAAATGGAAAGTACACCATTTGCAACTTAAACGATTACAACAATAAAATTACAAATAAGAATTTTAAATGCGTTTCTAAATCCATCTAAGTAGATTTCTTCAAGCATTAACATATGTTTCCTACAACATGTATTAAAATAAAATCAACACAAAGTTGGCTAGTATAAAAGTTTGATCACATAGCATGCGTCTAAAAAAATGTCTCAAATCCAACATGGCAATTTATATACTAAGTTGAAGCTAGCATGCATAACTATAGGCCAAACCCGAGTGTCCATTAGAATAATGAGCATCCCTCGACACCGAAGTGAACGAGACCGTAAAGTATAATAACTTAGCAAAATCCTGACTGGGGCGCGTGTGCTAATCTTATAACGCTATAATAATTAAGGTGGGCTATCTAAGTTAATGACAAATAGAGTGCATGAAAGTATTCTAGCATAAACAACCTAAGCATAACAAATAGTATGTCTAATGAATTGAGTGATTGAATATGTTTGATTGTGTGTATTGCGAATTTTGATAGTTTATACATGCTACACCCAAAAGTGCATTAAAGCGTAAACGGGGTCAACTATACTCACGAATTGCATGGAGATTCCACGAAAGTGAGTTGGATGAGTTCTTGAGTTTGGCACACCAAAGTTACCCTAAAGGGAAACAGAGGTGTGGGAGTTACGGATTTTGGTTAATGGATTAGATTCGGAATTTAGGATGTATAACATAAATTAATGTAACGTAAGGGGCCGCCAAACTAGTCATGCAAGGAGGTAGGATGATGAACATCCATTTAAGCTCATTATATGTTTCACCAAAGCACAAAATCATTAACTTAGTTGATGATTTTGGTTGATCATGAATATGAACTAAAAATGAAAATACATAATCTACTAAATCTTAAAATAACCAAGTGAGCAAGCTAGATTCATGCATCCCAAACATGGAGAGTGTTTGGGGATGTGATGTAGCATTGTCCCTTGTTTGGAAATCGTTTTGAGACTTAGTATATGAAACTAAACTAGTAATCAAACAATTGAGGTAGTAGAACAAGGTTGGAGAGTCAAAGATTCCATGGTTCACACTTTCACCAAAACACAAGTTCAACTATATTGAAGATGATGAATTTGGATGGTTTCAACACTTGTAGGTTGCTTGGAACCTTGTTAAAAGGTTAACGTTTGGGAGGTTCTTGGACCTCTAAACTTGTGGGAATCAACCCTATTCCAGCCCCATAACCATAGGTTTGGTTATAAGCAAGATAGTGGTAAGATTCTTACAAGAACAAGATGAACATGAACTTGTATGAAAAGTTTGTTTAAAACAAAAGGTTTAAACTACTTTGGACCTCAAATGTGGTGAGCTTCCACCTTAGTTTGCCATGGAAAACTTGTGAAAACCTTCCTAGAAGTTATCCAAGTAGTTTGAAAGAAGAAATGAAGAAGAAAAGTGGTGAAAACTCACTTAGAACATTAGGTGTTTTCTACCGAAAATGTAGAATTGCTTGAGAGATTTAGAGAGTTTTAGAGTGGATTAGGTGTTTGGAAAGTGTTTAGGAGTGTATGGAGGCTCCTATTTATAATGGGGTTGATTTGGGTTAGAGTTAAATGAGTTAGGAGGTGACTGTAAGTGAAAAAGGTGGAAAAATTGGACCAACCTGTGAGCTTGCTGCAACCTATTGCGGTTTGACCTCTCTCGCTTGTCGCTGGGGATGACTAGGTGTCTCCCGCGTGGCTAGGGAGTACATTATGAAAATGTTCATTTTTTGGCTCATAAACTTTGTAATTATGTTATTTTATGTCGTTTTCTAGTATTTTAGCCCGTTTTTAGGTATTCAAAGTATATCAAGGTATGGTATGTCACACCCCAACCGATTGCGGAATCATCGGAATGTGGCACTAAGCGAATCAAATTGTTCAAGAGAACCCATAAGACTAATCTTAATGACAATATTTATAAAGTTCAATTTACCATACAATCAAACAAATATTCATACGATAGTCAAAACAGATTACAAGTCTCTTAAATAAAACAAATCCGACAACTTAGATTTTTATTGAGTTTCTAGGGATCCTATCCATTTGCAGCACATGATGATCCATCAACCTGTCATATACGTTAAAATAAAAGTCAATACAATAATGTAAAGGTGAGTATACAGGTTTGGCATAATAATAATAATAAAGCGTTTAACGAAACCATCATGCGCTAACGTAGTCATGTGAACATATATGTTATTTATACCGAAATAGACTAACCAACACAACCGCAAGTGAGACAAGTAAAGTAAAGCGAGAGCGAGCCTTAACAACCCCCAAACTAATGAGTGGCGGGTCAACCTATAGCAGCTATCATGTTAAGGGTGGTTAGCAATCTCAAGACATACAAATAACACATAGCAGTTCAGCGTTTCACTTATAGTCATGCAATAGTGGTCTGCGTTTTAAAGCGTTTTAGCATTGTGTGTAGTGATCGTTTGATAGGGAGCGTATTAACACCCAAAAGTAGATTAAAGCGAAAGGGGCCAAGTATACTCACAATGAGTGCTTAAAAGCGAACACAAGTGAGCTCGAGAATGAGAGGAGCGTTGGATCAGCCTGCGCGTAGACATAGAAGTGCATCAGTCTTTCATAGTACTGAACGATTGAACGGAGAGTGACGTGGGACAAACAGATGGGTCGCACCAGTCATCTGTAACACCCCTGCCCCTCGTTATCACCAATATTGTCCGCTTTGCCCCCGATGGGTGGCCCATCCAGGAACTCACGGCTTTGTTTTTGGTTGCCCTGGTGGAGACTTCCCAGGAGATCACCTATCCTAGTACTACTCCCACTTGAGCACGCTTAACTGTGGAGTTCTCCTCTCATCCACTAGCATTAAGCCCAAAACGCGTTGGTGATTTTAGAGGCAGGGCATTACTTATGAACCAGGAATCTCTCCTGTTCACGGATGATGTTGGGAGGTATGCCATTAGGTGTTATAATCACCCCCCTAAGGCACTCATCGTCCTCGATGAGGTTTTGCCCCAACATGTAGGAGGTTGCCATTATCCTCGATGAGGTTTTTTTTGCCCCACATTTGGGAGGTTGCCATTAGGTGTTACAATCACCCCCCTAAGGGACTCATCGTCCTCGATGAGGTTTTGCCCCAACATCCCTAACGGCACAGGAGTGGCTCTGATACCACTCTGTAACACCCCTGCCCCTCGTTATCACCAATATTGTCCGCTTTGCCCCCGATGGGTGGCCCATCCAGGAACTCACGGCTTTGTTTTTGGTTGCCCTGGTGGAGACTTCCCAGGAGGTCACCCATCCTAGTACTACTCCCACTTGAGCACGCTTGACTGTGGAGTTCTCCTCTCATCCACTAGCATTAAGCCCAAAACGCGTTGGTGATTTTAGAGGCAGGGCATTACTTATGAACCAGGAATCTCTCATGTCCATGGACGATGTTGGGAGGTATGCCATTAGATGTTATAATCACCCCCCCTAAGGTACTCATCGTCCTCGATGAGGTTTTGCCCCAACATGTAGGAGGTTGCCATTATCCTCGATGAGGTTTTTTTGCCCCACATTTGGGAGGTTGCCATTAGGTGTTACATCATCATCCGTGCGAGCGAAGCTCATGCGGGTGTCCTGTTTTCGTGTCCAAAATCGAGTGTTTTCGCGTCGTTTCTTCGAGAAATTGAGTGTCCATCCTTCCAACCTTAAGCTACTGAGCAAACCAAAAGCTGGGGAGGTCTTTAGAGCAGTGAGTCGCTTGTGGAAACTCGGATTGGGTCACGCGAACCATAGTTATTCGTGCGAGCTAGTCCAGTTTGCAAAAGTGGTTGTTCTTGCGTCTCTGTTCAATCGGAACTGAGTTTTCGTCTGAAACGGATGTAATTTAGGTCATTTTCATGACGATTCTAACACCGCTTCGTCCCACTATCCAATGAATGAAACACATGTCGGCTTTGTCCGTTTTTTGTGTAAAAGTCGAGTATAAAACAGTTTTTCTTAGGATTATCATTTGGTGAGTTTGAAACAACAAGGTTTCAAATCTTGACTAGTCAAAGCTGACTCAAAAATATTCATTTAAGTGTAAATCCTTGATAAAAACAAAAGGTTTTATGAAAAAGATGAAGGTTTTCGTAACAGAGAAGCTTAGATGAAATCGAAGATAATCTCATGTAAAATCGTTGTAGAAATCGTTGTGATTCGCGTGGAAAACATAGTCTTCTTACTTAGAAACAGAGAAAAGTGTATGGAGTAGGTATCGTGCGAGTGACAGCAAGGAGAGCACGAATGGTTAAGTGTGGTATTTATAGGAGAAGAGAGGAGAGCAGGTGTGTTGGTGCGAGTGAGTACCCATGCGAGCGAGTTGAGCTTCATACAAACCAGGCCTCACTCGTACGAGTGATGGCTCGTACGAGCGAGTTGAATTCGCATGTTGGCTGTTTTCGTTTGGTGATTTCATTCGTATTTGTTAGTTTTGGTACGTTAAGCGTTTTAGAAAGGTATTAAGCGTGGCATTGTGAGTTAGTGCGATGAATCCAGTTGCGTGAGCGAGCGAGCGTTTAAGCGAGCATAAAACATGTAAACAAATAATTCATATAAACACACAGCATTACATAACCAATCATAAGTAATTGCGTTTACGATTTAGTACGATAAGCGAGGGCGAGGGCATGAGTGAGTACCGAACAAACAAACAAACACACTCGACACGTAAAGTAACATAATTAACTACGATTCGTGTTTGCGTTAGCGTTGCGAGTATTAAGCGTTTAGGTGTGCAGTGATGCAGTGTGACGAAAATGTATTTAGAATAACATAAACCACTTTTTATATCGAATCCCGGATTACAAGCGATTGCAACATAATAAACGGTAATAACAGAACAACCGAAAAAAGTCGGGTTGTTACCGTCACCCCTACTTTAGGAAATTTCGTCCCGAAATTTAAGTAGTAGAAGTAACGAAAAGATGTGGATATTTAGCTTTCATATCACTTTAGAGTTCCCAAGTGAACCGATGTGTGAAATGTGTATACAAAAATCAAACAAGTTTTAAAAGGAATCACTACCTAAACCACACACAATCGGCAAGTGCACCGGTCGCGGTGTAGTGTAGATAGCAAGACCAAGTATCAATCTGTGGACACTATCTGCAAACTTTAGATACTGAACCTCTATCGAATACAAAGTCAATAATGGATTTGAGTTTGATGTTTAACTAATAACCTAATTGATTAAGAAAATGGCAAACAAGACAAGCAACGCAAGACAAGCACGAACTCGGGAGCAAAATGTGAATCAAATATATGATGAGAAAAGACTACCTAGGTGTCGAATCCCTAGAATCATACAATGCTACTCTGACTGTGACAATGGCTAAATATCCTAATCTACCCGAATAACCTCCCGCTAGAGATGATCATACGGAAGATAAGGAAAAAACACGAAGTGCTAGAACGAACCGGCTTGACCTATCGATACCAAATCCTACGAAAATCAAGTAATGAAAGTAAGTACTACCCCCAAAACCCTCTAATCGCAAACCAAACCAAACCTTGAGAATTGAAATCCTAGGAAACCTTAACCGCGATGCAATACACGAGCCTGAGCTATCAGTCACTGATGTGTGCTAAACAGACTACTAAAATTAACTAATTAGACTCTCTAATCTAGACACTAAGTTTTAAATTTATAAACCTAGACTCTACCTAAACCTAAACCACACAACCGGCAAGTGCACCGGTCAATGCAGTACAGCTAAAGTAAGTCCGAGTATCGAACCCACGAAACTCTACTAATTACGTTAACGACTCGATCTAGACTATGACTGACACGAACATACTAATTTGTTTATTTGGTTGGGGGGGGGGGGGGTTACTAGAAATCTAAGGAAATCTATATTAAAATGATTAACGACTAAATTAACTAATACGAACTAAGGACGGAAGTTGTTCTCAAGCGGTGATGAAGACTACCTAGACTAGAATCCTGAATTGATTTTAAGCGTTTACCGATTAAGTTAATTACTCGTTTTCTGGAACCGGGATCTTATGATACTAAACCTATTAAATACTAGCTAAGCCTCTCAACCCTTCTCGAGGTGAAAGTTATGGCGTTACCTAGGCTGTTAATCCTACTGGTTGATTAGACGTCTTTCCAGTTGTCTAATATTATGTGAGTACCCTAATGACGACCTACTCTTTTCCAATTATAGATTTAGGGTAGTTTGAATATCTAAACTTGACTTGATAGACTAATAAACCGACAGGTCAACAAAGGCATGGACTTTTTCCAAAGACTGACTATAGCAATTCGTCGGGTAAGACCTATCAATAGCCCTTCACTTTCCAGGTATTAGGACTAGTAGAACACTAAAATCTAGTAACCTGTTAACTATCACTTCTAAGGTTGAATGGCCACTTAACCCTAAAGATTATAAACTTATTCTGTGATATAGACACTCACCAAAATTCACAACCTAATACGACTCTATTCCGTGATATAGACAGTCACCAAGAATCATATGAAGTAATGGAAAACAGAAAACCAAATCAAAGTATGCATACACACCAAGGCAGATAAACAAACTACTTACAAAGCACAATTAATCCATAACAAACATGTAATCAACTAAAAAGGTGTAAACTTTATATCAATCCATTCATCATAGTCTAGGCAGTAAAAAGAATTTAGCCAAGTATCATAGTCAAGAAACAGGTCTCAAGTAAATAACAAATCATGGTCAAACCCGGACTCGTATCTTGAACTTGAAACTCGAACCAACCCGCTTCCTTCTTTCTTCTTCTTTTGGTGTCTTGATGTCCAAAGAAATCCCCTTCTGTTCGTTCGTAACCAACTAACAGCCGTCCTCCGTTCGTATGGTAGCCGCCACCCCAAAAAAATATCATATGTTGATGTATATTGTTTCTAATACAATTGTTCTACGAACTGGGCCTTAGACAGATTACTAAAGTTGATAAGCAACGGCCCAGTGTTGATCAATCTAATCAGCCCAATACAAAAATAGATAGGACGGTCAACAAGCACTTGCATGGTCAACACATGAACATTCGGTCAATACTGCTAAAACTCGGTCAACAAGATGCTTTTTTGTGAATAGTCCTTCATCTTTCATGACTTATTTTTGAAACTACTTTTAGCCTTTTGTATTTTGGTCCCTTGTCTCGGCCCACTCAAGAAAAATAGCGGCAATTATAATTTGGTTACTAGGCCCTACTCTGCCCAACTGGCTGGTTATTTTCTTATTACTCTTTTTCGCTTCATTTGCAGCAGGACCAGGCAAAACATAAAATAATATAATATACACTAAAAACTAAAAAGAACAAATAAAAACTATACAAAAATTTTACAATTTACACGAGACAAACATGTATTTTACCTCACATCAAATACCCCCACACTTAACCTTTTTTCGTCCCCGAAAAAGACTTATGCAAATGGAATCAGAGACAGACAATCACTCAGGTCAAAAGTTATTTATACTTATTAAAGTCAAAACTCATGTTAGATGAGATTGCAAGTATACTTGTCCTCTTAAACCCAAACCCGGCTCCAAGCCCTTATCATGCAATTTAGTTCAAGTTCGATCAATCTACCTAGGGTCTCACACTAGAAGCCATAGTACACCTAATCCCGCCTCAAGCTTATAGAACAAAAGGAACAGTCAATGGACTATTTCCTAACCGTTTTATACCAAAATCAAGAGAATTTAAAATCATTTTTCCACTTTTTTTCTTTATTTTTTTCTTTTTGAGCTTAGACTTTGCTTTACCTAACCCAGAGGCTGTCTCAACCAGAGTCACTATCCCCGAGAGCGACAACGTAAGCATCGGTAATTTTGCAATTTTTATTTCGACACATCCCAGAGGCATTCTAAATCAGAGTCACTATCCTTAACGAAGATTTCGTAGGCCTGCGCTACTTTCTTTAGTTTATAGCTCAATTTATTCTCTTTTATTTTTTTCTTGGTTAAAAATTCTGACGATTTTGACTTATAACGACATTCCTTATACTCTTTTTGGCGGTTTCAATTTCCCATTTTTCCTAGATGAGCACCCACTAGTAAACCGACAATTAAGGTATATTAAATCAAAGGAACCTAGAACCAAGTCGAGCCTACCCGCATATCCCAAACTAGACACAAGCTTGACTATATTAAACTCGTATTATTATTATTTGAAACCCGAACAAAAACCCGACTTTTCTATCATTTTCCATCTTAGTTGCAAACTTCTAAATCAGAGGACATTTTCAATTTTTTTTCAATTTTTTTTGGATTTTTAAATTTTCTAATTTTTTTTTATTTTTCAAATTTATGACTCAAATGACTATATATACAAACTCCAACAATAATTTCCCATCCCCACACTTAAACTCTACATTGCCCTCAATGTAGGATGGAAACCCGACTAAAAAAAACTAAAATAAATAAGAAATAAAAAAATAGGCAAATTGGAAAGGACTTAGCTGGTTATATAACATGGAAGCTCCAAACTCTCGTCCAATCCAGCTCGATCGTATAGCATTCCATTCACAATCGGCTACTCTGACACTAGTACGATTGGAAAATCCTCGTCGTCGAAAAGCAGCTCCAAAATCACCCGAATGGAGATTGAGTATGGGTGGTACAATTCGAACCTGCATAAACAAAAACAAGCAAAAACAAAAGCAGTACCGACTCTAAAAAAAACTACAAATACTACAAACTACGACTCTATACAAACTCCACAAAACCTCCCCACACTTGAATTTAATCAGGAGGTTTCTCTTTGATCTGGACCCTATCTAACCCGTTTAATTCCACCTGGTCCTCAAAAACAGTTAAAAATATGATGGTGTAATTATAAAATATTCTAAAAAAATGTAAACGGGTCAGACCACCAGAATTTAAACATACCTGGACGAAAACGGATGCGTGGCATGTAACGAAAAGAGCGGTCGTGTTTGTACTTTAAAGGCTCCATTTTCTGTTTGAACCATCTTTCTACCCGCAACCACTTTCGGTTCTCAGGTTCTTTCTTTCTTGCCTTCTCCTGTTGATTTTAAAGTTTCATTTGTCACTAACACCACGGGCCAGCTGTGGTGCTCTTCATCTACCACCACTTCTTTAAGAGAATCCCCACACTGAACTTCTTCATCTGGTGTAGGTTCAAACATCTTCGTCGGTTTACCTTCTAGTAGGGCTTCTAAAACTGCTAACTCACCCTCTAGATCGAACTCACTTACTTCCTCACATTCCGGTAAACCCTCTAGCTCCCCTCTAAACTCTTCTTCCCATGACAACAGTTCCTCTACCTCAACTTCTTCATCCCCTTCTCCCTTTCTTTCTATCTCTTCTTCTGCTTCACCACTCTCCACATCCCCCAATGGCGTCTCCTCATCAGTAAGCTCGGGGATCACTATCGACTTGTAATTCATGCTTCGAACAGTAATCCACTCATCATCGTCGCCCCATTGAATACCCATTGTAACCGAAGGTGGGACTCGAAACCGAGCAGCGATCACACATTCTTCATACCAGTGCGGTCCACCACATTCTTCACATCTTGGATCCCTCTGTTGACTGATGATGTTACTTATCATTGGCTCTATTAGCCTGATCATTCGATCAAGTATGTCGACCATTTTCGGAAACCTTGGATCCCCGTAGTCCTGAAGTTCTTTCATCTTCCGCACGAAAATCAAAATTATTTCAACGAACGTATGCACGTGGGAATAGCACTTGATATTATATGTGGAATACCCCTGCGAAGGATATGGTTGCGACTGCACACAGGGGTTAGTATAATACCTACAGAGGACCCCTCATATTGTGGGCATTTAACTATAAAATGGGGCCCTCCACAAATTTCACACATATTTAAAGACTCAAAAGAAATCAAAGACACGGACACTTAGACTCCTACGACTCCATATACAAACAATTAGCACGTATGAGATTAAACAAGTCTAAACAAAGTAGCTAACGCAATTGCCAAAGAGTCCCCGGCAACGTCAAAAACTTGATGTGTGCTAAACAGGCTACTAAAAATTAACTAAATTAGACTCTCTAATCTAGACACTAAGTTTTAAATTTATAAACCTAGACTCTACCTAAACCTAAACCACACAACCGGCAAGTGTACCGGTCAATGCAGTACAGCTAAAGTAAGTCCGAGTATCGAACCCACGAGACTCTACTAATTACGTTAACGACTCGATCTAGACTATGACTGACACGGACATACTAATTTGTTTATTTGGTTGGGGGGTTACTAGAAATCTAAGGAAATCTATGTTAAAACTAATTAACTACTAAATTAACTAATACGAACTAAGGACGGAAGTTGTTCTCAAGTGGTGATGAAGACTACCTAGACTAGAATCCTGAATTGATTTTAAGCGTTTACCGATTACGTTAATTACTCGTTTTCTGGAACCGGGATCTTATGATACTAAACCTATTAAATACTAGCTAAGCCCCTCAACCCTTCTCGAGGTGAAAGTTATGGCGTTACCTAGGCTGTTAATCCTACTGGTTGATTAGACGTCTTTCCAGTTGTCTAATATTATGTGAGTACCCTAATGACGACCTACTCTTTTCCAATTATAGATCTAGGGTAGTTTGAATATCTAAACTTGACTTGATAGACTAATAAACCGACAGGTCAACAAAGGCATGGACTTTTTCCAAAGACCGACTATAGCAATTCGTCGGGTAAGACCTATCAATAGCCCTTCACTTTCCAGGTATTAGGACTAGCAGAACACTAAAATCTAGTAACCTGTTAACTATCACTTCTAAGGTTGAATGGCCACTTAACCCTAAAGATTATAAACTTATTCTGTGATATAGACACTCACCAAAATTCACAACCTAATACGACTCTATTCCGTGATATAGACAGTCATCAAGAATCATATGAAGTAATGGAAAACAGAAAACCAAATCAAAGCATGCATACACACCAAGGCAGATAAACAAACTACTTACAAAGCACAATTAATCCATAACAAACATGTAATCAACTAAAAAGGTGTAAACTTTATATCAATCCATTTATCATAGTCTAGGCAGTAAAAAGAATTTAGCCAAGTATCATAATCAAGAAACAGGTCTCAAGTAAATAACAAATCATGGTCAAACCCGGACTCATAACTTGAACTTGAAACTCGAACCAACCCGCTTCCTTCTTTCTTCTTCTTTTGGTGTCTTGATGTCCAAAGAAATCCCCTTCTGTTCGTTCGTAACCAACTAACAGCCGTCCTCCGTTCGTATGGTAGCCGCCACCCCAAAAAATATCATATGTTGATGTATATTGTTTCTGATACAATTGTTCTACGAACTGGGCCTTAGACAGATTACTAAAGTTGATAAGCAACGGCCCAGTGTTGATCAATCTAATCAGCCCAATACAAAAATAAATAGGACGGTCAACAAGCACTTGCATGGTCAACACATGAACATTCGGTCAATACTGCTAAAACTCGGTCAACAAGATGCTTTTTTGTGAGATGGAATTAATTCCAACTTTTGGAATATTGTCATAATAGTTCTTTCATCTTTCATGACTTATTTTTAAAACGACTTTTAGCATTTTGTATTTTGGTCCCTTGTCTCGGCCCACTCAAGAAAAATAGCGGCAATTATAATTCGGTCACTGGCGTCCTACTCTGCTCAACTGGCTGGTTATTTTCTTATTAATCGTTTTCGCTTAATTTACACCAGGACCTGACAAAACACAAAATAATATAATATACACTAAAAACTAAAAAGAACAAATAAAATTATACAAAAATTATACAATTTACATGAGACAAACATGTGTATTTTACCCCACATCAGTCACCTAATCTACCCACCAGCGATTAGCTAATAACCTAGCTCACCCAAATCGTCTTTCGAGTCACTAGATGAGGATGCAAGTTTTAGTATATTGATTTAATTATTAATCAAATTGGTTTATTTCTAAACTCAATATTCAAACCAAAAACCCTAAGATTAACGATTTGAATTCAACTCTAAGTTAGAGGATATTTCTATGTGCCTAAACCGCTGAATTCATCAATCAATAATCAATCAAAACACACCACATGCAATATCAAGAACAATCTCAAGGCAAAGTTATGTAAATCGCATCAAATAACCATAATCAAGTCAAAATAACATCACAATCATCAAGTTCATCTAAACCTAAGTAGTATAAACGTTTAGCTACTCATAATATTCATCAAAACAACTGAACAAGATCTGAAAACACCTGAAATCATAGTTTAAGCGAATTAAAACAAAAAAAACGAATGTTTCACGAACCCAAGACGATCAAAACTCAAACCGGAAGCTTCCTAGACCTTCAATCAACTTCAAAGTGCTCCAAGATCGTCCAAGAATGCTCCAATTCGCCTGGTCGTCGAGATATATCAAACCCTAGACGGCTGCAATGATTTTTACAAGTTTTTTTTTTTTTTTGCATAAACCGACCCCCATGCGGACTGCATGGGGGTATGGATGCGGTCCCGCGTTCAAACATCTGATGCGGGCCGCATGGATGTATGGTTTCGGTCCGCATCCAGGTCCTGGAAACAATATTTTTCTCTTTTAAGCTTTGTTTTTCGACACGTCTTTCCGTACTTCTTTGCGGCAACTGTTTTTTTCTACGTTTTTACCGCCAAACTGCTGGTTTCATCCCTGATTCCTGCAAATTCACAAGTTAACCAATTAAGTATCAAAATCGCGGAAAACTGTATACAAATCACTTGAAATGCAGGGAATTCGATACATAAAATATGTGTAATTCTAAACACATCAAACATACCCAGACTTAACCTTTTGTTTGTCCCTAAGCAAAATCCCAAGCTTTATGTCCAACTTAAACACTTAACAACTACGCAAGTCTCAAACAAGTTATAATGCGGACTACGAAATCATCAAACACAGCGGTTTCACAAGACTTACAACGTTCAAAGGTTGACAGCTCAAACTATTTAAATCAAAACCGGGCATACCTTATCAAGTTTTTCTCACCTTCAAGCCATCAATCATGCATTGCCAATACCCCTCACAATATCACTCAACTCTCGACTAAATATATATCATAATTCGAGTGAACTCTCAAGACCAAACTATGAAGCAATACTATCATAAGCTTGTACGCCAATCAAATCTCCACCTAATTGTTAAAACTCGACGCAAATCAAGAGGACTCAAAGGGTAGGCAAGGGCTAAAGGTAGGTTATTTTATTCGGGAACGATAGGCTAACACAGATGATCACACGATAAACCGAATAAACACAAAACAAATACTCACATACTTGGTCGTATCGACCCACAACTTTATTCCATTTTTTTTTCTCATTTTTCTCCCTTTTTTTCAAGTATATACTAAACAAAGTAATAACATAACACAATCCGGCTATCAAATCAACAAAGCGTAACAAACGAATGGCTAGGCTCAACGCGGTGTCTAAAGGGTAATGGCGAAACGAGTCAAACACAAAGGCTGAACAAATAGGGTGATCCTAATGCCTCTATAATATCCAAGCCAAATCCTAACCGAAGGTCTCAACTGTTTAAAAATGCACAAGTTCTAAAGTAATGCAACAAGTCGGTAAACACACATGAAACGAAAGTAATGAACATATAAATATGAAACATATAAAGGCTCAAATTTCACTATCATGTGGTAAATAAAGGCTACCGATATCGACAATGCATAACCAATTTACCCTCCGGCTCCATCCACTATCCTAGGCATCCCAAAATCTTTTACTTCCCAAAACCGAATCAATCAACCTACTATCCCGCAACTTACAGAAACATGTGCTCTCGACTCGTAAATCCGACAATTAAACCGCTTTTAACCGACGTTTTGAAAAGATTTTTCGTTTTCTACGCGCTAAAGGACCGGGACTCGCAAACAAACTCTTTTTTTTATTTTTTATTTTTTTATGTATTTAATATGTACAAAAAACTCTATTTACAGACTCAAATTACAAAAACTTTACAAACTATTTACAAATTCCCCCATCCCCACACTTGAATGACACATTGTCCCCAATGTGAACGAAAAGGAAATGAACTAATGCAAAAACTATACAACAACAACAGACATGAGAAGTGAAAATGAAACTCCCGTGATATGCTCGATACACTGCTCGTATACAATTCAACCGCTCAATTCACGCAACTCAGCAATCGTAATGTAACCTGTATAATGAAACTGCACGGCTAGAAGCAATATATCAAACACAACCATAATATACAATAAATATATGAAGTGTACAATACAACAAAAAAACCCAACCGGTTTCCCTTACAAATTCCCCCAAGAATATGTACCAAGTACAGACCATGATAATGAAAACAAAAATAAGAGGAAAAATACAAAGATAACCCAAAAACCACTGACGCTGACTACTGCTGGCCTGGTGGCGGCTGAATGTGGAAATGATCCATAATGCTCTGCAGCATCGCTCTAATCTAGGCCTGATCGGCTCTAACACCCTCAACAGTATGCTCCACTCGCTCGATGCGCTCTCTCTGTGCTATCTGCTCCTCGTGTATACTTGCTAACGTGACTGGTCTAGGAGCTGCCCGAACATGTGCACGTGGCCGACCCCCATATGGGTGGCGCTGTCCGACAACACCCGGTGCATCATCTGGTTCCACACCCGGTGGAACTGGAGGTACCTGAGGGTCTCGTGGTGCTAGAAACTATGGTGGATCCCCAGGCGTGACTAACTCAATCATCTATCGCATATCCCTCAGCCAGTAAGTGCCTCCGGCGGGCTCTGCTCTCAATCATGTAGGCGGAAACACATCAAATACTCCCAAACTCTCAGCTAACACGCTGACATATGCACCCATACAAACCCTCAAATCTGCCCCACATCCCCGCTCTCTCGCTAACGCGTGTAACAATAGCAGGACCAAGTTGGCCTCACGGCGTCCAACCAGACAATATAAAGCAAATAACTCGTAATATGTCACCTTCTCCGGTGACATGTGTCGTGCGAGAACTGTGCAGGTGAGGATACGATGAAAAACTGAATAATCGGATCTCTAATCTCTGAAGCTGGAATACCCGGCACCCACTCACCATCGCCTATCGTGGACCAGAATGCAGCTAACTATGTAGTAGTAATGCACTTAGGTAGCTCGGTCTCTGCCCATCCCATGAGGCTATCAGTGAAAATCGGTTGTGCAGTCTCCTGTATCGTATATAACCCTACGTAAACGACGAACTCGACGATCGACATAATATGCATCTGTCGTCCTAGGGCGAAACTAACTGCCGACGCATGAGTGAGGCGTGAGGAATCGAATCGGAATGTCGCAAAAAACTCCAGTGTCAGCTCCTGATATGCTGCACGTCGCTCGTCTAAAGTATCCTCCATCGAGGAGTAATCATCCGTCCTAACCTCTCGGTCGCCCCTATACGACCCATCAATGGCCAGTCAATCGTCCTCGGCCTGTGAAATCTCAGTCGCAGCAACCGCTGTAGTATCGAGTACTCCTCAGTGTCGTGCTCGAAGCACAGTAGTGTATGTGAATCTAGCGGGTCACGCTCCTCTACTGATGGTGCTGGGACTGCTAGATCTGGCAGGACCAACTCCATGGTGTATCTGATCTGGCGTGGCGGCAAAGCAGGCTGCTCCTCCTGTCCCTCTGGCTGCACTGGCTGCGGTGGAGGTGGTACGACAACGCGAGTGGGCTGACCCCGCTTGCGGACCGGCTGTGACGATGAGGACACCATTTCTACACTCAAATACAACAATAAGATATACAAATCAATAATACAAGTCACCGCCCCCAACACGTTTTTCGATGCATTCATTTATTATTATTATTTTATTTTATTTTATTTTTAATTTTTTAAAAAATTAATTAAATAGAAGGGAAAAACATATAATTGGTGTGATAGGAGCGGCGGTTACGGCCGTATAGCATTTCGTTCGTGGCCGCAACGGATAAACAACACTAATAAAGAAAAATTGAAAAACTCGGCATGCCTCCGACGCATTTACAAGAAAACGACCGTCCTCGCCCGATTGGAGATTGAGTACGGGCGTGGACATCATAACCTGCAAAGAAAACATAATAATATACGACACTAAATATGCCTCAATCCAAGCGCAATTATTGTTTAGGCATCCGAAATAATGATAAAACAAAATACAACAAAATAGTAACTACGACTCGACCATGACATGTTACAACAACAACATAGAGAACCCGCAACTTTCAAAAACATATATGTTATATAGAACCATAACATCATCTTAACGTTAGCGACCACAACACAAACCACTAAAGATACAATACGCCTAATGATGACTCGACAGACGCCGACTAACTTACTAAAATACAAACTGCATAAGGCTAAGTAACTCTAATTTACAACATTAAGCTCGCCTAGCATTTACCCGACATGACAAAGATCGACCTGCACCAGCTGCGCAAACAACACTAATCGACCACTAGAAGCTACTAGGCATACCAAACAACTCGACACGACTCGCAATACGACGCTCAAAATCAACAAAGAGTTTCGAATAACTACGCGCAGTAACATCATAAAGCGAAGTGGTGAACCGAAAACGTACCTGATCGTCGATACAGCAGTCAAAACTGCTCGGGTTAGCTGAACCGAATACGGAGGCGAACTCCAGGCGACTCGAACCGGCACAATGGGGGTACTAGTGAGGGTAGGTGAACGGTGAGAGGTGGCGGTCGGTCGGAGGTTAATGTTGGCGGTGGTGGGCGGAACATTGGTGTAAGAGGTGGTGACTGGTGGTGAACGGCGGTGGATTGTGGTGGCGACGGGGCTGCGGCTGATGGTGTCGGGTGGAACGGTGGAGTGGAGGTGTGGCGGAGAGGTCGGTGACAGTGGAAGTGGTGAGCGGCGGAGTGAGAGGGAAAGTGGTGGTGAGTGGCGGTGGCGGGGTGTGGTGAAGAAGAGGTGGGGGTGGAGGTTTGTGGTGGTGAGAGTGTGCGAAACCCCTGACTAGGGATTTTTTATTTCTCTGGACTGCAAGTGGATGCAGACCGTATCCACATGTCGAAGCGGTCCGCATGAGCCTTATTTTTTTCTCACCGCCATAGTCTTGCGGACCGTATACCTTATTGGTTGCGGTCTGCATCCAGTGTAAATTTTTTTTATAATTATGAAAAATTATTATATTATCATAAAATGTTATATTAATTTAATATTACAAAATACAAAAACGATACACTTATGTTGTGGATGAAATTCTAAGCCCATATCCTGGATTATATCTTGACTTTGTTATTTCTGATTACGATCAGGATACCGGATCAGGATATTGGTAACATCCTGGTGCAGTATCCTGGTAGTTACTAATTATACACGTGCAGGTCATAGCTGCAGGATCACAACATTCATGGAGACTTGTTCACCTGAAGACTCGGTCTTAATGGTTAGAAGAAAGACGTTAAAGCCGCAATACTTGGTCAATAACGTTCGATAGCGAATATTCCAATGGATCCCACCATTTTAGGAAAGTTTGTTTTTTCTTTGTAACTATATATACTGGATAACCAGATCGATAGGCAACAACACATTCACTCACTACTCTCGAATTCTGTCATTTACTTTCACAATTACACACAAACACTCAACACTAGCAATTCTTGTAACACTTAGCAACGATCTGGGAATTATCCTGCACTGTCTCCTGATTTTTAAGCAATAAGAAGAACAAGGCAGTGACGATTGTCAGCTCCCGAGGTTTTATGCCGGAGATCTAGATTGATCAAGGGCTTTCCTCGTATATCTTGTGTCAACCTTTACATTTTTGCTCATTGTTTGTTTGTATATATAGCTCAATATCCTGAGCTGTATCCTGAAAAGTGTTTTTACAAACTAGCAAACCAATACAAGCTTCATCAACACTGCTAGCACACTACCTCACAAAACTAATTTGATCACTAAATTGCTTCGGTAATTTTTAACCAAAACAATTTGGCGCCCACCGTGGGGCAAGTGGTGCTATTTCTATTAGAAACTTTGTTAAAATCACTACTTGGCTTTCTATCGACAAAACTTTTTTCACAACTGTTTTCAATGGCTTCGAAATCAAACATGAGCTCTTCCTCCATTCCTGCTATGACCTCTGCTACAACTGATCATTACCTCCCCTGCCTTCTCAAGCTCAGACTTTCCAAAGGAGGAATGAAAGACATACACCAAGAGACACAACCATTGCTCAAGATGTCTCCGGATCCAGAGTTTCAGGGAGAACTCCTGTTTTTGCTTCTAATGACGAAATTTTGTCTTTGTTTGGTAATATACAGGACCGGATGAAACAACAACAGGAAACTAACCAGATGTTAATGAGAGAAATACAACTCCTGAAATCCAACTCCATGAGACCTGATGAGGATGTCGTCACTCCCTTGCAGCCCAGGAATCTGAACTTTAGTTCAGCGGTGTGTACCGAGGATAATCAGGGCAATGTCGTACCAACCCATTCCCAGAGCAATGCTCCTGAGATACCCTCATCAACTAGGATATCAACTGTGATGGGCCCATGATACGCTCAAGGATATGGCCAGAATCAGCAGTCTGGTGATCTATTTAATAATGCTAATACTCTTGCTACCAACAATTTTGGATCTTCACAGGATATAAGTGCAACATCGGCGTTGTCCAGAGAACTCCAGAAATTAAAGGATATGATATCGAGTGTGCCTGGGGTAGTGCAACCAATACCAGAAGTATCCCAGGATAGTCACAACATATCCCGCTTTGTTCGCCATCTTTGTGATTCTGAAATTCCCAAGAGATTCCAAACACCCAACATGAAGCTTTATGATGGGATGACAGATCCTGAGGAGCATATTGCTCAGTATAGGGAAAGGATGGAAGTAAACCCGATTCCACCAGATCTCAAAGAAGCGTGTTTATGCAAAGGCTTTGGTTCCACCTTAACAGGATCAACTTTGAAATGGCTTTTAAACGTTCCACCTTATTCGATTACATCATTTGCTCATTTGGTTAATTTGTTTAATAGTCAGTTTTCTTGCAGTAGAAGCTTTGAAAAACTAACAAGTGACCTTTACAGGATAACATAGGGTTCTCAAGAATCCTTAAGGGATTATGTTAACAAATTCAGCAGGGAATCCCTAAATATCCCAAATCTTGATGTTGCTACGGCAATGCAGACATTCAAGATGGGATTACAGAAGGATTCCCAATTTTATCAGGATCTTGTGATGAACCCGTGCAGGAATTTGGACGAAGCTCGGAATAGAGCTCTAAGATATATCAGGCTTGAAGATGACAAGAAAATGCAAGAGAGGATGAATGCATCCTCAACATATGAATCAACGAATAGGAAGTCGGGATCCTCATATAAACCATATCGCTCAAAGCCATATGCTAAAAATGACAACAAAAGAGTGAATGCTGTTGAAGACGAAGATGCTAAAGAATATCCTGAATTGTCACAATATTGTTTTTCAGTAAATATCCCAGAACTAATATATGCCATGCAGGGACTAGGAGACAAGGCAAGGTGGCCAAGAAAGAACTGGCAAAAGGCTGATTGGAAGGATAAGTCCAAGTGGTGTGCCTTCCATGAAGATTTTGGACATGTAACAGTAGATTGCATAGCCATGAGGAAGGAGATAAGCTACTTGCTGAGCAGAGGGTACTTAAAAGATCTTCTTGGCAGAAAGAAGAATAAGGGTCAGATACTGACAAGGATCCTGAACGAGTAGCATCACCTCCTCTAGACGCCAAGATAATCAATTTCATATCCGGAGGATCCGATATTTGTGGAACTTCATATTCTGCCGCTAAAAGACATGCCAAGGAAGCTAAGGCAGAAAGGGGAGACAAGCTAACAAGGATGACAACGCTTACGACTGACAAAGTGATAACGTTCGCTAATGATGACCGGGATAACATTCAGGATCCTCATCATGATGGTCTGGTGATTACTTTATATATTGCTAATCATTTTGTACGCAGGATACTGGTAGACAACGGGAGCTCGATCAACATCATCCAGTTGGAAACCCTAAAGAGAATGAACATTCCAGAAATGGATATTACCTCGAAATCCAGTGTGCTCGTAGGATTCAGTGGAGAAGCAAAGAACACTGTTGGAGAAATAAAGTTGCCTGTATATATTGAAGGAGTAAATTCAAAGCAACGTTTTTGTGTCATGGATTCATTATCCTGCTATAATATTTTATTATGCAGGCCATGGATTCATGATATGAAGGCTGCACCTTCCACCTATCATCAATGTATCAAGATCCCTACTCCCTGGGGTGTAGTCAAGGTGGAAATCGATCAACAGGAGGCGAAGGAATGTTATTCCTCTTCGATGAAGGCCTCAACAAGATCTAAAGCAGGATAGCAATTAAGGATGCAAGCCCAGGATGTCGTGGAAGCCTCTGAGCAGGATGTTAAGAAAGTTACACTGGATCAAGATAATCCAGATATCTCGGTGCTTGTAGGGACCAATATCCCTCAGGATATTGAGAATCAACTTACTAACTTTTTGAAATGCAGGATCTCTACGTTTGCATGGAAACACGAAGACATGACAGGTATATCAAAAGATATTATACTCACAAACTTGGAATTGATAAATCATTCAGGCCCGTTCAACAAAAAAGAAGGAAATTAGCTCCTGAAAGAAATACAATTATACAAGAGGAAGTTGAAAGATTGCTGAAGTCCAAGATGATTAGGGAAGTCAAGTTTCCTAGGTGGCTGGCAAACATGGTGGTGGTCCAAAAGAAGAATGGGAAGTGGAGAGTTTGTGTAGATTACACAGACCTCAACAAAGCTTGTCCAAAAGATCCATTTCCATTGCCCCATATAGATTCCATGGTGGATGCAACTGCTGGACATGAAATGCTGACTTTCACAGATGCATCCTCGGGATTTCAACAAATCTAAATGGAACCTTTCGACCAGGAGGATACAACATTCATGACACCCACAGGTATATGCTGTTATACTGCCATGCCCTTTGGTTTAAAAAACGCAGGTGCAACGTACCAGAGGCTGGTTAATATGATGTTTAAAGACAAACTGGGGGACACCATGGAGGTATATATTGATGATATGGTGGTGAAATCCAAGAAAGCGGAGGATCATCTCCAGGATTTAGAGTGCGCCTTCAATATCCTGGACCAGTATAATATGAAACTGAATCCTGCTAAGTGCCATTTTGGAGTGGGGGCAGGAAAGTTTTTAGGATACCTAGTGACCAAGAGGGGGATAGAAGCAAGTCCGGAACAAATTAAAGCTATCCTAAATCTTAAATCACCATCCAATATGAAGGATGTTCAGAGGTTAACAGGAAGAGTAGCGGCATTAAATAGGTTCATATCAAGATCCTCAGAAAAATGCAAGGAATTCTATGATATCCTAAAGAAAAACAAAAAGTTTGAATGGGGTGAAAGACATGAAGCTGCCCTACAAGAGTTGAAGCAATATCTTTCAAGTGCACCCCTGCTGATGAAGCCTGAGGATGGTGAACCCTTATCCCTATATCTTGCAGTATCAGGGAATGCAGTAAGTGCTGTTTTGGTAAAGGATCATGAAGGTCAGCAGTATCCTGTTTATTATGTTAGTAAAAGTTTGTTAGATGCTGAAACTAGATACTCACACTTAGAAAAATTGATATAAGCTCTAGTTAAGGCGTCAACTAAGCTTAGACATTACTTTGAACACATAGGATACACGTTAAAACCAATTATCCTGTTAAAAATGTGCTTAGGAAACCCGAAATGTCTGGAGAATGGCTAAGTGATCCGTAAAACTAAGTGCATATGATTTAGTATATGAACCTAGAAATGCGATAAAGTCTCAGGCCTTAGCAGACTTTGTGGCTGATTTTAGTAGTGATATTCAAAATGAGGCTGACCTACAAGTACGACAATTAAGTGAGAATTCAGGATCTTGGATATTGTATACTGACAGTGCATCTAACATAAGAGGTGTAGGGTTAGGTATACTACTAAAATCGCCACAGGGGGACATATTGCCCCAGGCTATTAGATGTGAATTTCCTGCTACTAATAATGAAGCTGAGTATGAAGCTCTGATAGCAGGATTAGAATTAGCTAAGAAATTGAATTTTAAAATTTTACAAGTGTATGTTGATTCCCTATTGATTACTAACCATTTCAATGGATCTTATGCAGTTAAGGGTGAAAAGGTAGTTGAATACCTTGAAATTGTTAAAAAATTAGCAGGATATTTCGAAAATTTTACACTTGAGCAGGTACCAAGAGAAGAAAATGCTGAAGCAGATGCTCTAGGAAATCTAGGATCTACTGTCAGGATACCGGAAGGAACTCAGATACCAATATTACGTATCCTGTACCCTACGACGGAACTTTTGAAGTCTCAGGATAAGGAGGTAATAAGTGTTCAGGATCCTGGTAAAGCATATCCTGATAAGGATCCTGAATCATGGATGAAAACAATCGTCAAAGTATATTGAAAAAAGAGATGTCCTGAAGGATGAAAACCCCAAGGCTTTCAGAATGAAGGTATCTCGTTTTACAATTATAAATGATGTTTTATATAAGAAATCCCTTGCAGGTCCATACCTGAGGTGCTTGGAAGATCCTGAAACTAAGGAGGTACTTCAGGGTATACACGAAGGAGATTGTGGCAATCATACTGGGGGCAGATCTTTATTCTCTAAGGTATTGAGAACAGGATACTACTGGCCAACCATGAGGAAGGATGCTGCGGAGTATGTTCGAAAATGTGATGCATGTCAGAGACATAGCAATATACTACATCAGCCTGCAAAACCATTATATCCTACCCTATCTCCTTGGCCATTTATGAAATGGGGGATGGATATAGTAGGAAAACTCCCAAAAGCTCCGGGAGGAAAAGTCTTCATGCTAGAAATGACGGATTATTTCTCCAAGTGGGTTGAGGCAGAAGCGTTTGTCCAAGTTAGGGATCAAGAAGTGGTATCGTTCATCAAGAGGAATATTCCTGACAAGATTCAGGATACCGGCGGAGATAATTTGTGACAATGGTTCCCAATTCATCAGCAAGAGGACTACTGATTTTTGTAAAAGTTGGGGGATCAAGATGATTACATCAACACCAGTGCATCCTCAGGCTAATGGACAAGCAGAATCCTCCAATAAGATAATTGTCAATAACTTGAAGAAGAGGTTAGGTGCCGGGAAAGGAGGATGGGCTGAGGAACTACCATTGTCCTATGGGCTAATAGAACAACTGTGAAGAATGCTACTGGGCAAACTCCACTTTCTTTGGTATTTGGGGCAGAAGCAGTGATTCCAACAGAAATGGTGATACCTACAGCAAGATCGAGCCTTCGGGATCCTGAAGCAAATCCTTAAGCCTTATATCAAGACTTAGATACTATCGACGAAGTGAGGGACACAACAAATTAAGGATGGCAGCATACCAGCAGAGGATAGCCAAGTCATACAACAAGAATATAAGGACTAGGAGATTCCAAGTTGGAGATTGGGTATTGAGAAAGGCGTTTCAGAATACGACTAATCCTGCTGATGGGAAGTTAGCTCCAAAATGGGAAGGACCCTATGAAATTGAATCAGAATCCGGAAAGGGAGCATACCGACTCAAGAACGTGGAGGGGATATGATACCAAGATCGTGGAATGCTATACATCTTAAAGCCTATTTCAAGTGAGTGTAGAATTTAATTTCTAACTCAGAATGGTATGAATTCTACCTCTTTTAAATATATATTTAATTTGAGTTATTATGTTGAAACCCAATACTGACTTAAGCATCGGAGGGGTGTTAGCCAAGCTAACACCCACCTTAGTCTAAGGATGTTTTGTAGGATACGCTTTAGGATGTCACTCCAAGATATTTGCTCAAGACGGATCAAAAGACTAGAGGATTGCCCCCCTCTCTCACGTCTAAGGGATTCTGATCCCTTCACAGGTTTAAAGGTATTCACCTTTCTTCCGAATTGGGTTTAAACACTCCGCCTGGAGCGCAAGTATCCAGGTATAGTTCAAGATGGCGGGAACAATTCATGTAAAAGTGGCTGACAATTTCGTTATTGTTGGCTATATCCCGGATCCTTACGGTATATGAGGATTGATCACCCTCTCTCGCGATAGGGTATTTTCATACTCTCTAAGGTTTAAAGGTTTTCACCTTTCTAAGTCTTGGAGTTTATACACTCCCGCCTGTAGCGCACGAAACGTGGATAATATCCCCAGTAAAACTAAAAGGCTTAAAGGTTTTCACCTTTTCAAGTCTTGAGGTTCTTATACGTGGAAAATGGGTTTAATCCCTGTAAAATACAGGATATTTCCCACGAATACTCTTAAACGAGTTTGAAGGAAGAATACTAAGTTCAAAGATCAATTGGAAAATTACTTAGTGGATGATATCCTGATGCAATAAGCTGATCCTGCAGAGACTGGGGACATCTTTGCTGGGGACATTGCTAAGGATTCAAAGGTTGAAGTTGGAAATTATTTCATAAGTGTTTCTGGTATGACTTTCCATTTTACAATACTTGAAAGCCCTATCTAAATAACCTAAGTTTTCTACAAAGTAATGTTCAACCAAACTTTTGTCTAATATTTTCAAAAATAATAGAAGTATTGACTATTTTATCAGTATCCTAACCAGGATATTTGATCAGAATATTTCAACCCAAAATGTCACACTCTTAGTTTCGTCTTAAACCAAGACCCATCCACCAAGAGTATGATAAGTTCTAAAAGCATATGAACATCGATGACCGAAGGCTTCGTCCTGGAACCCAGGATCCCTCCACCCGGTCATCACAAAATACTAATAGTTAAAAGTGCAGGAAATATAAAGTGTTCAAGTAAATTGTTTGGGGGTTACAGCCATCAAATTTAAAAAGTGGGCTCCGGCCTAAGCAATAATATCCATCATTGCCCACTTCGATGCTCTCATACAGCAGCATCTTCACCAACCTTCTCCACCACACCTTCGCCACGAGCTCCATCACCAGCATCCGCTCCAGGATCCTTTTCAGCCTCAATCGGCACCTCAACCGCCACCTCAGTCGCCTTCGAAGGCTCTGCGATCGCTGGCTTGGCAGGACACTCCACAGGCTTGCCACCAAGGCCCCTCAGTTTCACTTCCCATGCTTCAATGTTCCAGGCGGGGCATTCAAAGCCCGTGACTTTGGGCTTCATAAGCCATCTTTAGCCTGGCTTGAAGGAGGGAGATGACAACTGAACTTTTAAGGCCTTCCCGATAGGAGATAAGGTCCTGCTCGTGTTGAAGTTGAGCGGTGTCCAGTTTGGCGTGAGCTTCTTGAGCTGCCTTCTCTGCAGCAAGCTTAGCATCCCGGGTCACTGCCTTGAATTTGTCTTCGTAATGTTGTGACATAGCCTAAGTGATCTTCCTTTGATCCTCGTTAGCGATCTCTTCCTTCTTTAGTTTGGCTTCCAACGCCTTTACATAATCACAGGCCATGACCTGGAGATGTGTCAAGCGCTCAAGACCCTACAGTACAAGGTATGAATATCAGTATACCTAACCAGGATATCAATTCAGTATATACTCGCAGGATACAGGATGAGGATATTTACCTGGTTGAGAAGGGAAGTCATGAGGCTACTGGATTCTGCAAATCCAAGGTTCTCGTAGGAAGGAGCCTCAACAGAAGCGGTAGGGAGTCGGTCTCCTTTCTCTTTCGATAACTAGTGGCTCTAGGCTTGGAAGTTGAATAAGGCTTGGGGACAGCAGTAGGCTTAGAGCTGGAAGAGGGCTTCAATGCGGCTAAAGGCTTGGAGCTTGGCTCTTTCTTCACTGGTGCAAGTCCGGAGTAACTATCCAACTCATCAAGATCGAAAACCTCAGGGGTCTTGGCTGATGCTGCATAACAGGGAAGTAATTTCAGACTTAATAGTTTAATATCTTGACTAACAGAATATACGCAGGGTATTAAACAGGATCCTTACCAGACATGTTAGAGCTTGAGTGTTGAGTCGAGGATGATGGAAGCAGAATAAAACTTCTTTCAGTCTCAAGTAACTTGTAAACGGCTTCGATTCTCTCTGTTGACTCAGTAAGCGAGGTACTGATTTCCTAAAGTCCACTGCACACAAGAAAATAAGAATGTCAAGACAGGATATATAATAGGATTTTAGACAAGATATATTTGGGCAAAAACCCTGATACCCTAGTTCCTATCGTTTGTCAACCACATCACTAGGAATTCCTTCCCTCTAGGGATGGAACTTCTTTTAACAAAGAAGAATTTAGATTTCTATTCCTCCTCGTTGTGGGTAACTCGAAGAACAAGCGGATTTTTGATGGTGGAGTAGAACAGGAACCTGCTGGAGCCATGAGATCTCAGCCGGTAGGCGAGGGGAAGATCGTTGTCACAAAGTTCAGGAACATGTTCGTTCTTGATGCGATCAAGAATCATCAGGACCCTCCAGAGCATTGGCATGGTTTGACAAAAGCTTAAGCGGGTGACACGAAAAAATTCCATGATAAAATCAAAGAATGGGAACTTAAGACCCAATCTGAAAGGAAAAGCGTTAAAACAGAGCCACTCTTCAGACGCCATATCTGACTGGATTTCCCGGTCATATGGCCGGAATACCGTCCCTTCCGGGAAGATACCCGAAGTCCTGAGGGCCGACAGGTGAGCATCATCGAACGAACAGATTTCTTTTTCAGGATTTTGAAGAAGGTTTTGTGGTGTAAACAAAGGTGCGGAATCGCTGGTGCTTGATCTTGTCTGCCTTGTCATATCTCCACCAAACCAGAAAATAGGAAGAAGAAAGAGGATGAAGAAAGAGAGAAATACGTTACCTCTGGATTTCTTGGTGAAGGCAAATGAAGATGAAGATGAATCAATATAAAGGGGTGATGAGTGTTTATAGCCTGAGCAGTTGCAAGTTGTCGCATCAAAGTCCTATCTCTTAATTGCCTTGAAATTCATGAAAAATGTAACCGTTAGGGCTCAGGATCCTCAAACGGTAACATTGTTGGGGACAATTGTTGTGGGTGAAATTCTAAGCCCATATCCTGGATTATATCTTGACTTTTTTATTTATGATTCCGATCAGGATACCGGATCAGGATATTGGTAACATCCTGGTGCAGTATCCTGGTAGTTACTAATTATACACGTGCAGGTCATAGCTGCAGGATCAAAACGTTCATGGAGACTTGTTCACCTGAAGACTCGGTCTTAATGGTTAGAAGAAAGACGTTAAAGCCGCAATACTTGGTCAATAACGTTCGATAGCGAATATTCCAAGGGATCCCACCATTTTAGGAAAGTTTGTTTTTCTTTGTAACTATATATACTGGATAACCAGATCGATAGGCAACAACACATTCACTCACTACTCTCGAATTCTGTCATTTACTTTCACAACTACACACAAACACTCAACACTAGCAATTATTGTAACACTGAGCAACGATCTAGGAGTTATCCTGCACTGTATCCTGATTTTTAAGCAATAAGAAGAACAAGGCAGCGACGATTGTCAACTCCCGAGGTTTTATGCCGGAGATCTAGATTGATCAAGGGCTTTCCTCGTACATCTCGTATCAACCTTTACATTTTTGCTCATTGTTTGATTGTTGATATAGCTCAATATCCTGAGCTGTATCCTGAAAAGTGTTTTTACAAACTAGCAAACCAATACAAGCTTCATAAACACTGCTAGCACACTACCTCACAAAACTAATTTGATCACTAAATTGCTTCGGTATTTTTTTTACCAAAACAACTTACAAACTCGAAACGTCCGATTTTTTGAATTCGTTTAATTTATCCTGTTAACTGCGCAACTCAACAAACTGATTAGTACGTTCGACAGTAACCAGACACTAAAGACTTAGTATACAAAAAATGAAATACACACAATACGATACAAACTATACAACTCGGGGAAAATCCCGAGTGCCCGAAACACTCTCACGTGCTCATAACCGGGAGGTCAATCACCTCCTCCTCTCTCTCGTCAGTCGGTCCCTCGACGAAGTGCTTCAAACGATGACCATTGACCTTGAACCTCTGACCGTCCTCATTCTCAACCTATATCATTCCGTATGGGAACACCTGCGTAACCACATACGGTCCATGCCAATGCGGTGTTAGCTTTTCTGGGAACAACTTCAACCAGGAATTATACAGCAGCACCTTCTCCCCACACTTAAACTCCTTCACCTGCTTCAAGTGTTTATCGTGCAACTCCTTGGTGCGCTCCTTATACGCCCATGACTTCTCATACACCTCATCGTGTAACTCCTCCAACTCGTGAATCTGAAGAAATCGCTTCTTTCCTGCAGCTGGCAAGTCAAGATTGACTACCCTCAACGCCCAATAGGCCCTATGCTCTAGCTCAACCGGCAGATGACACGCTTTCCCATAAATCAACCTAAAGGGCGTAGTCCTAATAGGTGTCCGATAGGCAGTCCTGAAAGCCCATAGTGCGTCATCTAACTTGTCCGACCAGTCGATACGACTGTTTCCGATAGTCTTCTCCAAGATTCTCTTTATCCATCTGTTCGAATTCTCCACCCTCCCACTAATCTGAGGATGATAAGCCATTGAAAGCCGATGGGTGACCCCATAGCATTTCAAGACTTCATCCATTTGTGAATTACAGAAGTGGGTGCCTCGATCTGTAATCAAGGACTTCGGTGTCCCGAACCTAGCAAATAACCTCCTTAAAAACCTCACAACAACCCTCACGTCATTCGTAGGCAAGGCCTCCACTCTACCCACTTAGAAACGACCATGACGAGGATGTATCGGTTCCCTTTCGACATAGAGAACAGACCCATGAAATCAATGCCCCAAATATCAAAAACTTCCACGAATTGAATAGGGTTCTGGGGCATCTCATTCCGGGATGAGATATTTCCTGTCCTCTGACAAGCATCACAACCCCTCACAAACTCGTGTGCGTCCCTAAAGATGGCCGGCCAATAAAATCCCGCATCAAACACGCGTCTGGCGGTGTATGTCGCACCATAATGGCCACCAGTCAGTCCCTCATGACAATGTCGCAAAATACTACGGGACTTGGACCCAAACACACATCTCCTAATAACCTGGTCCGCTCCAATCCTAAACAAGTACGGGTCCTCCCAAATGTAGTTCTTGACATCCACAAAGAATTTCTTCTTTTGCTGATATGTCATGCCCTCCACATGATCACCTGTGGTCAAGTAATTCGCTAGATCAACGAACCAGGGAAAGCCTTCCTCGTGGGCTTTAAAAAACATCAACACCTCATGGGGAAACTCATTCCCAATCCTATGCTCCCGAGTTTTCTCTATCACGGGGTTCTCCAATCTCAATAAGTGGTCAGCAGCCACGTTCTCAGCACCCTTCTTATCTCTAATCTCCAAATCAAACTCATGTAGTAGCAAAATCCATCGAATTAGTCTCGGCTTCGCATCCTTCTTCGCAAACAGGTATCTAAGGGTTGCGTGGTCCGTAAAAATGATAGTCTTCGAAAGCACAAGATACGACCTAAACTTATCACACGCGAAAACGACTGCTAGCAACTCCTTCTCTGTCGTGGTGTAATTCTCCTGGGCGTCGTTTAGGGTTTTGCTAGCGTAGTAAATGGGATGAAAGTGTTTCTCCCTACGCTGACCTAGAACAACCCCTACGACAAAGTTGCTAGCATCACACATAATCTCAAACGGGAGGCTCCAATCAGGAGCAATCAGAATGGGAGCACTCACTAACCTCTCCCTAATCAACTCAAAGGCCCTCAAACACTCATCGTCGAACATGAATGGCCGATCTTTCTCTAACAGCTGGGTTATCGGGCGAGCAATCTTCTAGAAGTCGCGGATGAAACGGCGGTAGAATCTCGCATGACCCAAGAAACTCCTAATTGATTTCACAGAAGTAGGTGGCGGGAGCTTGGAAATAACATCGACTTCTGCCTGATCAACCTCAAGCCCCGCATGTGAAATCTTGTGCCCTAGCACAATACCCTCTCGAACCATGAAATGACACTTCTCCTAGTTAAGCATTAGGTTCGTCTCCTCACATCTAGTCAACACACGCTCTAGATTATGCAGACAGTGATCGAATGAACTCCCAAGGACAGAAAAATCGTCCATGAACACCTCCATGGAATCCTTGATCAACTCGTGAAAAATCGCCACCATACAGCGCTGAAATGTGGCTGGAGCGTTACATAACCCGAACGGCATGCGTTGATACGCAAAGGTGCTGAAAGGGCATGTAAAAGTGGTCTTTTCCTGATCCTCCTGTGCAATGGGGATCTGGAAGTAACCTGAAAATCCATCGAGAAAGCAATAGAACTGCTGTCCCGACAATCGCTCTAGCATCTGATCGATGAACAGCAAAGGAAAGTGATCCTTGCGCGTGGCGTCATTGAGTCTGCAATAGTCTATGCAAACTCGTCAGCCAGTGACGTTCCGGGTGGGTATCAACTCATTCTTCTCGTTGATGACCACTGTCATACCCCCTTTCTTGGGGACCACCTGGATGGGACTCACCCATGCAGAGTCCAAAATCGGGTAAATCAGTCATGCATCCAGCAACTTAATCACCTCTTTCTTCACGACGTCCTACATATTAGGGTTTAGCCTTCTCTGAGGCTGAACCACCGGCTTGAACTCCTCTTCCATCAAGATCTTATGCGTGCAAAATGAAGGGTTAATACCCTTAATATCCATGAGCTTCCACGCGATCGCCTGCCTATGATCTCTAAGAACACTCATCAGCCTCTTTTTCTCCTCCTCCGTCAATCTAGCAGAAATGATGATGGGTAACTGAGATCCCTCGCCCAAAAATGCGTACCTAGATGAAACGGCAACTCCTTCAACTCTAGGGGCGGGGGTACCTCAACAGACGGCCTCTCCTTCGGCATCTCCTCCTCGCCGATAACCTCAAACACCTCAAATCTAGGGGAAGGCTCAGTAGCCTGCGATAAAGGGTCCTGCTCAACATCAAACTCAGTGACCCCACTCCCATGATCATCTACACTCTCAACCTGCGTGCCAGATGCATCTCTCATACAAATCTCACTCAGAATACCACCCACATGTGATATAAGTGTGTCGATGAAGTATAAGGTGTCATCATGTTGGTGGGTGTGCCTCATAGAATGCTGGATGTCGAATGGCACCTCGTCCTGATCGACTCGTATAGTCAACTTGCCATCGTGCACGTCAATAAGCGCATGAGTAGTGGCAAGGAAAGGACGTCCTAAAATCGGTGGGACCTCAGAGTCCTCGTCCATATCTAGAATGAAGAAGTCGACTGGAAACACAAACTTGTCGACCTTTACCAGCATATTCTCTACTATCCCTCTCGGAAACTTCACCGATCTATCCGCCAGCTGCAGACTCATGCGCGTAGGCGACGGCTCACCTAAATTGAGCTTAGCAAATATAGAGTATGGCATGAGATTTATGCTAGCTCCTAAGTCTGCCAGCGCATTGCTGACGGCAAGATTTCCAATCAGACATGGAATCGTGAAGCTACCAGGATCAGACATCTTCTTTGGTAGCTTGTTCTGCAAGACAGTAGAACACTCCTCGCTCAACGTAACAGTCGCAAGATCCTCCAACTTCTTCTTATTCGTGAGCAGATCCTTCAGAAACTTCGCGTACACTTCGATAGAGCCTCTACGAAAGGAATGTTCATGTGAAGCTTCTTCAACATCTCGAGGAACTTGCCGTACTTCTCAACATCCTTACCCTTCACCAATCGACCTGGGTAAGGGGGTGTCGGCTTATACACCCTCATCGGCTCCTTCTCTCTGTCCTTCTTCTCTCCTGAAGACCCGCTGGACTGTGCTGTACTTGCTGGGCGCAGCCTAGGATGCACTTCGCCAGCCGTTGTCTCCATCTCAATATCCTTGTCGACCGGTTCCTCATCAACTACCGGCTCGACCTCAACAGCTCCTCTACCATCCTTGTAGTCACCGCTTTAGCTGTAGCGTTCGGATTTCCTACAGTACTACTGGGAAGACTATCCTGAGGCCTCTGGTTCAGCTGATCGGCCAGCGAACCTACCGTTCTCTCAAGATTCTGTAGTGCTGTGCTCTGACTCTTCATGAAGGTCTCGTGCTCCATGAACCTCGACTGTCTCTCCTGATGTCGAGTATGCTCACGCGTGATAAACTGTGTAAGCAACTGCGTCTGCTTAGCTAACGTCTCCTGGTTCTGCATCATCATCTCCTCCAGTGTCGGGTTATTCGCACTCAAACTCGATCCTGCTCCTGCTCCTGCGTCCTTAAACAAACTCTGATGCGGCTGAAACCCCGGTGGGTTGCTATTCTTCCAGCTGAAGTTCGGATGGTTCTTCCAATTCGAGTTGTAACCACCCCAAAAATATTCTGATTTTGATTTCCCACAAACTCCACCTGCTCCTGAAGCTCCTCAGGGGCAATAGGACACGCGACCGTGTCATGCCCTCCAGTGCATATCTCGCACAGCTGCTCCTTTTTCGTCTGCATGTCCCTAACCTGCTTCATCAAAGCATCAATCTGTGCCTGCATGGCAGTAGTATCATTGACTTTATGCACACCTCTCTACGCAGTAAACAAATCTCTAGACTCAGGTAGCTACTCTCGCTATGTCCTCGAACATATCAGTACACTCCTCTGGTGTCTTGGCGGTCATCAGATTTCCACCAGCAGTAGTGTTTAGCATATTCCTCATGGTGGGCGTCACTCCATGATAAAACTTCTCAACTAACGCCCAATACTCGAACCTGTGATGAGGACACTTAACCAACAAGTCCTTGAAACGCTCCCATGTCTCATTAAACGACTCTCCCTCCTTCTGACGAAACTCCTGTATCATGCTCCTTAGACGAGCAGTTTAGCAGGAGGAAAGTATTTGCCTAAGAATTTATCCCGCATCCCAGACCAGGTAGTGATGGATCCAGCAAGAAGGGACTCTAACCAAGCATGGGCTCGGTCAGTGAGTGAGAATGGAAACAGGCGTAGCTTGCAGGCATCCTCGTTGACATCTTGCTCCTGAAACATATCGCAGATAACGCAAAAACGAGAGATATGAACATTTGGGTCCTCGAAAGGCAACCCATGGAACTGGACGGTGTTCGTAACCATCGTGATGAACTGAGGTGGAATCCGCCAGCTATTAACACCGATAGTGGGTCGGGTGATGCTGGATCAAGCATTGGCCGCGTTCGGCTTGGCGTAGTCTGCGACAACTCTCCTAACTGGGGCGTCATTGTTAACATTGTCACCCATAGTGAAAGCAGAAGATGGAACGTGTACCTGACTCGCGCTGATGGCGCGAAGACGCTCGTGGAAATCTTGCTCGGGCTCAGAACAAGCAATAAACGAAGGTGGCCCCTATGAACGAGTACGACGCATAAATGGTAAGGAAACTAAGTTAAATACTAAAGAAGATCTAACCCTAAAGGCACAAATTGCAAGCAAAAGGCACCTAAAGGCAACGAAAATCTAAGAAAGCAAGTAAACAACTAAATAGATGACCCGGATTGTTCTCTAAAGTGCCAGTGTCCCCGGCAACGGCGCCAAAAACTTGATGTGTGAAATGTGTATAGAAAAATCAAACAAGTTTTAAAAAGAAATCACAACCTAAACCATACACAATCGGCAAGTGCACCGGTCGCGGTATAGTGTAGATAGCAAGACCGAGTATCAATACGTGGATACTATACACAAACTTTAGATACTGAACCTCTATCGAATACAAAGTCAATAATGGATTTGAGTTTGATGTTTAACTAATAACCTAATTGATTACGAAAATGGCAAACAAAACAAGCAATGCAAGACAAGCACGAACTCGAGAGCAAAATGTGAATCAAATATATGATGAGAAAAGAGTACCTAGGTGTCAAATTCCTACTGTGACAATGGCTAAAAATATCTTAATCTACCCGAATAACCTCCCGCTAGAGAAGATCAAACGAAAGATAAGGAAAAAACACAAAGTGCTAGAACGAACCGGCTCGACCTATCGATACCAAATCCTACAAAAATCAAGTAATGAAAGTAAGTACTACCCCCAAAACCCTCTAATCGCAAAGCAAAGCAAACCAAACCAAACCTTGAGAATTAAAATCCTAGGAAACCTTAACCGCGATGTAATAAACAAGCCCGAGCTATCGGTCACCCAATCTACCCACCAACGATTAGCTAATAACCTAGCTCACCCAAATCATCTTTGGAGTCACTAGATGAGGATGCAAGTTTTAGTATATTGATTTTAATTATTAATCAAATTGGTTTATTTCTAAACTCAATATTCAAACCAAAAACCCTAAGATTAACGATTTGAATTAAACTATAAGTCTAGGGGATATTTCTATGTGCCTAAATCGCTGAATTCATCAATCAATAATCCATCAAAACACACCACATGCAATATCAAGAATAATCATAATCAAGTCAAAATAACATCACAATCAGTAGTATAAACGTTTAGCTACTCATAATATTCATCAAAACAACTGAACAAGGTATGAAAACAATTGAAATCATAGTTTAAAGCGAATTAAAACAAAAAAATGAATGTTTGACGAACCTAAGACGATCAAAACTCAAACCGGAAGCTTCCTAGACCTTCAATCAGCTTCAAAGTGCTCCAAGATCGTCCAAGAATGCTCCAATGTCGCCTGGTTGTCGAGATATATCAAACCCTAGATGACTGCAAAGATTTATACAAGTTTTTATTGCGCAAAATGACCCCCATGCGGACCACATGGGGGTACGGATGCGGTCCACATCCATTAAAAGACACGCACGTTCAAACATCTGATGCGGACCGCATGGATGTATGGTTGCGGTCCGCATCCAGGTTCTGGAAACAATATTTTTCTCTTTTAAGCTTCGTTTTCCAACACGTCTTTCTGTACTTCTTTGCGGCAACTGTTTTTTCTACGTTTTTTACCGCCAAACTGCTGGTTTCATCCCTGATTCCTGCAAATTCACAAGTTAACCAATTAAGTATCAAAATCGTGGGAAAACCGTATACAAATCACTCAAAATGTAGGGATTTCGTTACATAAAATATGTGTAACTCTAAACACATCATGAACTCGGCGCCACGTTTGCCTTCACACCTCACTTTCACAATGGGAATGCGACTACGTCGAAGTTTCTTGGTTTCACGGTCCCTGATTTCTACTGGCTTTTCCATAAAGTGTAGAGTTTTGTTTATTTGTAAGTCTTCGAGAGGTACATGAAGATTTTCTTTGGCTAAAAACTTTTTGAGGTTTGAGACGTGGAAGATCGGAAGTACGTTGCTGAGTTCCACCGGTAATTCTAGTCGATAGGCCACTTTGCCAATTCTTTCCAGAATCTTAAAGGGGTATATGTATCGTGGCGCTAGTTTCCCTTTTTTTCCAAATCGGATCACTCGTTTCCAAGATGAAACCTTTAAGAGAACGTGATCTCCAACTTTGAACTGTAGGGCTTGGGTCGTTTATCTGAACTCCGACTTACCAGTGTTTGATGATTCCTTCATGTGGGATGAAGCAGCTTCCACCATAGATTATTGTTCTCAAGCGATCTATGATCCTGGAATCCCGGCAATGGCGTTTGGCGATGAAATCGGGATCGAGCTTGATCACCCACTAATGGCGTGATCTTGGTGGTATTCAAATGCCATAATATGGAGGTCTGCATGGTTGCTTATGGTGGTATCTTGGTGTAGAAAGCATGGCACTTGATATATATGTAATAAACAAATATTATAAATAATAACATAGTATGTGTGTAGAGTCACGTGATACGCCACTCCAATATATAATGTGTTTTTATAATATATAATATATAAATTAAAATTATGTATAAGAAATTTGTCTAAACGAGTTCGGAATCCACGTATGTATGCAAACCGAAGCAAAGTATAACAAACGTAAGGTAACCAACGATTCACTATCTTGATTAATGAAGAGAACGATACAAACACATACACACAGTGTTCATACAAAACTGATAAAGCTCTCTTACCGAATGAGAAACAAGTGTTTTGTTTATATAGGCAAACCAACTCTACATGTCACAAAGGATATGCAGGGACCACGGAAGATCCACTGATCCACGAAGGATGGGGTCCTTCATGGACATACCTCAGGAACAACTAGTGAATACACGAAGAAGTGTTCTTTGTGGACACTAAACAACTGAACAACCAGTCTTTCGTCAATATGAGATCCCACGAAGGAGTAGGTCCTTCGTGGGAGGCCTGCATACAGATACATACAAACAAACAGAAACACAGAACAACAAGATACAACACTTAACATGCTAACAGAATGCACATTTGCATCTGTTTTACATCAGAAATAAAGTAAACGTCGTACCAAGTCAATATAGGAGCATATATTGACTTGGTCGACTCGACCAAAACTATACAGACGCGTAAATAAAGACCGTACGATTACAAACGTAAACAAAAACAAGCGACAGACACAAAAGTGCACCAACAAAACTATCATACAAAAATGATACTTATGTTTGAAAGTATAAGGCTTCAATAGATTAAATGACCTGACATGTTTCTACAAAGACACGATTAACCCGAAACCTAGAAAAGATAATGCAACAACACTCATAAAAACCTAGTTTAATGTAAAAAAACATGTTGTGACATTGAAATACAAACTTACAATTTTATTTGCCGTGTCATCATATACACGCCAGATTTTCCTTTTACGAATACGCTCAAACTTTTGGATTATAGTTGCTACACATCAATGAGTATCAAATCAATTGTATTCTTAGCCCAAGGGTTCCTATGTACACGTCGCTTCCAAAATTACTTGGGTTCGAGTTTTTGCTGAATTAAAATCATGCTACTTTTTATTAATCCGCAACTCATCCTTTATTTTGAAATTTCTATTATACCTACATTATTCCTACCATGTAATTTATCATAAAACAATATTATTAATACATCAAACGTCACCAAAACACTATATTTTACGTTTTCAGTACGTTATGCAACCTTTCAAAATGAGAGTTGCATCTAAGCTTTTAACAATGCAATCTTTCTGACAAAAGTTGCAATTTCAATAAAACTTGCAACCTTTCAGGAAAAAAGTTGCAACTTTTAGTAAAATTCACAACTTTTAAATAAAAAAGTTGCAATTATATTAACATTATGCAACTTGATATGAAAAAGCTTGCATTCAATCCTTTAATGCAACCTTTTTGTTGAACGAAGTTGCATTAGAGTCAAATGCAACATAATTTAAAGAGGTTGCTTTAGCCTTATTTTCTAGTAGCATTAACAAAGTAGCTTTTTTTAAGCAGAAAAAAAGGTTCTAACATTTATATTTAAAAATCATAATTAATATAATTTGTTGGGCTATTAGAATAAACTAGTAATTTTACCCGCGCGTTGCGACGGGAGTTTGATTATCAGTATAGTATCGACACTTGGTATATCAACCATGGATAACATAAAGTTATTGGAAAAAGAGTATCGAAACGTCCATATATGTATAAAAAACAATAACAAACGAAATACCAAAAGAAAAAATACCGGTTCGGATAATACCGATAGTTGAAGCAATATTGTTCAGTTGGACTGGCTTTGGTTCATCACGTTAGGGAGGAAAAAAAACTCTAAAAGGAGATACATTTAACTAAATAAAAGTAAAAGTAGAGTGACTAAAAATGTACATTAACAAAGTTAAAGTAGATGGACTAAAAATTTATGTAAACAAAGTTAACTAATGCGGAATAAAATTTATTAAGTTGAGGGACTAAATATGTCTATTAGGAAAACTAAAGTAAAATGACAAAACACGTAAATAAGCAAAATTAAAGGTTAAACGCATAAAATTATTGTGGCAAACAACAAGATGACAATTGGCTATGTCGGATTGGGCCACCCACATAGCCTTTTAAGTGTATATAATGGGGTTGTGGTATGCTAATTTATTATTAGAGCTGCAAAAGACCGGTGAACAGTTTGTGTTCGTTTATTTATTAAACAAACGAACACAAACAAGATATTTCATTCGTTTCATTTATTAAACAAACGAACACATAAACATGTACATTGACTACACGTAGAACTAAACAAACATTAGAACAATTCTACTCTAAGATACACCCACATGTTTCCATAAATTTACACCTTCGAACTTGGACCAGTCAGCACATGTTAACTCGCCCAGCTTTGAGCTTTTTGTGACCCACCATAACTAGTCAGCTTTCCCAGTAACATTATATCATACGCTAACTCAAATATTAACCTAAAAAAACACAAGAAACATTGAACTTTAATAATAAGAGTATACATACATTCACATAGCTGACGCCGAGGTCCCTTCGATCCAAATTGCGCATCACATAGTTGTTGTAATCTTTGACGATTCTCATAATTATATCGGATGTGCCTTCTATTCTTTTTGTCTCCTTACATAATGAAACCTTTAAAAACAAAATATAAGACATAGATAGCGTGTGTGCCTTTTTAACATACTATAGAATGTACTTGCGTTTGTGACTTATGAAAAAAATATAAAACATAATAAAACCTTTAAAACAAAATATTAAACATTTAAAAGTATAAAACACAATATTAAACACAATAAAAACTCAACAAAACAAACTTCCTAATTACCGAGGTGGCAAAATCTGTTAAAAAACCAAGCGGGAAAACAAAGTTTTAAATCTAAAAACTATTGCACTACTAATGTTTATCCTATAAATACACTAAAACTATTGCACCACTAATGTTTATCCTATAAATACATAGTATTGCGCACATATTTCAATTGTTAAAAAAGGTTAGGCATGGATCCGTTAGTTCAAATGTTATTAAACACCAAGCATGCACAGTTGCTTCTAAGGTCAATTTTCTCTTTGTGATATAATAGCAGCAATGGATATATGATTTCTGCTTGTTAACATATTTGATTTTGCAGATTCAGTTGCGCAGTGAATATATTAATCTGAACAAGCCAGTCGCTGTACAAGCTTCTAAGGTTGTGTTTTTTTAAGATTTGATTTTTATATTTCTTTCATACTAACATGTCTTTTATGTTAAAATATGTGTGTTCTATTGCAGAATGATGGTGATAATAGTGTTGATATTATTTGTTATGGTGTAATATTTAGTCCTTACAAGTCTGATCTTCAATGTGAATTTAGTAAAGAGGTAATAATAATGTTTATTTTTAACTTGTGTATTCAAATTTTATACTTTCTTAAGGATCAGATGTTTGAAACACAAGGCTCACTAAATGGAAATAGAGTCAGGTTATTGATCTAGATGGTTTTGATGACAACGACAAAGAAAACTCGATTGAAGATATCTGGAGTGTCAATTCAGATGAGATGCGGAATAGATTTCGTACAGTTTAATATTATATCTATCAACTGTATTTTGTGTTTTTTTCATTGTCATTTTCCTATGTTTTATCTAAATCTATGAATGTATAATGTTTTATATTTAAACTTTATTTTTGGTTTTGTTATATTATAATGTAATTATTGACTATATAAAAAATAGACAAAGGAACAAATACAAATACGCTTATTGTATAAAACGTACGAATAGTGTGGAAAAGTAAAAAAAAATGCGGTGACATTTCCGTATTATTTTACTCATAGGGTAATTATGAAAATTACTCTACAAATGATCTTGAAGGATAATTCTGTAAAATGATCGTGTAGGGTAATTTTGATCTTGTATGATAACTTTGTAGAGTATCATAATTACTCTACAAATGATTTTATAGGGTAATTTTGATAATTACTCTACAAATGATCTTGTAGGGTATTTTTGATAATTACAATACGACTAAAATAATTACGAAAAAGCCATCGCGTTTTTTTTTTACTTTTTCACGTCATTTATACGTTTTGTACGATAAGTCTATTTGTATGGGATCTTAACTCATAAAAAATAATAATATTAAGGAATAATGGATTTAATAATCCAAACTTTTAGTTGTTGGCCGGCAATGGTCTCAACTTCAAAAATAACCGGTGGTGGTCACAACTTTTCACATATTGTAAACAAATGGACTTTTACTAAAAAAATCTTATTTTCTTTTTGTCTCTTTATCTTTTTCGGTTTAGTAAAGGTCCATTGGTTTACATTATACAAAAAAGTTGCCGAAAAGGATAAGGAGATAAAAAGAAATTAAGTTTTTTTTAGTAAAAGTCCATTGGTTTATAATATACGAAAAGTTGGGACCACCATCGTTATTTTTGAAGTTGGGACCATTTCTAGCCAATGACTAAAAGTTTGGATTATTAAAATCCATTATTCCTAATACTAATAAATAACAAATAACATTATTAAACTTGTAATAGTATAGTATAGTATAGAGATGTAATCATGTAAACAATTAAACTTTTGCAAGCAAAATAAATAAAGTTGTTAACTGTATAAAACTAGTTTGATTAATAAAAAAATAAAGTTATAAAGTTATTGTTTAACTAAAAAATTGAACTTACTATGACATTAACGAATAACAGGAGAAATCTAAAGTTATATTTATATATAGACAATTTTTTTTTATAAAAATTAAAATATGTGTTTTAATAAAAGACGAAATTATAATTGAAGTTACAGGTCTAAAACAAAACATGTCTACTATTTTTTAATTTTATAAAAAATGAATTTTGTTTTAAACTTAAATGTTTATTAGTGAGTACTATATGAGTATTTAAAAAAATAAAGTTATGAACTTTATAATAGTAGTAATAATATTAATAAAGAATGAAATTATAAACTTTATAATTTAACCAAAAAAATTAACTTACTTTATTGCTATAACAACTTATCTTTTAGTTTTATATTTTAGTTATTATGTTTTATAGAAAAAACATTTTTTTTTATTTCTATAAAAAAGTTTGTAATAATCTCTTATGAATAATATTAGTTAGTTGCAAAAAAAAAAAAACAAAAAAAACCTCTTTACAATCTTGTCGATGTTGCATTTTTTAGGGATTATGAGTTCAAACTACATTCTTATAGATAATATTAGTTAGGTGCAAAAAAGTTTGTAGCTTATTCAAAAAATATATATATACTATATACACAACTCATATTCATTAGCTTTTTTTTTTACTTCAAAAAATTTCTTGTTCTTCAAACGATACGCGGTATACACCTCAAATGTTGTCTATCGGGAGATGTTGCGTGAAAAATGAACTGCTTGTGAGTGAGAACGTAATGATTTTTTATGCATTTGGTGGTTTATGCAATTACATCCAGAATACAGTTACATGTTATTATTTTACACACTTTGGTCTCTTTTACTCACTTATTTATTTTGAGAAAGTGTATCGTACAATTATTGGCCTTAACCTATATTACGTACGCAAGTATAAATCGCATGTTATAAACCCCTTATGTAATAACTGAATCTTATATCATTTGGGCCAAGTTATCCTTGAACAAATAAATGTATGTTATAAATCAACAATTTTTTTTAATATTACAAGCTAATTATCATTTTTCTAAATAATAAAAATTAATATATTAGATTATAAATATACTTATATTTCTTTAAATATATATATGCACAGCACCGATTCACATCAATTAGGGATGCTAAATGGGTATGTTTGTCGGTTAGCGGGATTAACCCGCCACGAAACCCAAAATTTGATACAAACATGAACACAACCCGAACCCAAAATCGTGTCAAATATATGAACCCGAACACAACACAAATTATCTGTTTTACCCAAATTTTTTGTTAATTATTTTTTCACATGTTAGTTCTCTAAATTTACATATTTACAACAAAAATATACAAATATATAAAACAATCAAATTTTAATTATGAATATGTGCATTTCTCTTTTAGGTTTTATATTTTGGCATAAAATACCTAACCAATTTAACTTTTGACATAAAACACATTTTAAGAAAATAATACAAAAAATAAATTGGTGAAAAGGTCAACCCGTGAACCCTTCAGGTTGACACGAATCCAACCCATTTAGCTAAACGGGTTCATGAGTTCTACTTGTAACTGGGACGAAACCATTCATATTAAACCAACTCATGGACTTCGCGTCAGGTTCATGTCATGTCAATAACTCACACCCTTAGCATTAATGTGTCTTAATCGTTTCAAACACAATGAACAGTTAATTATCCTTGTCAATTGCATAAACCTTTAGAACCAAACATCATTGGTAGTATTGTCATTTATAATTTATTTAGGCATCTAGTTCCAACATGAACTTGCTGAACACATGGTGACATTTCGGTTAAATAGTGTTTCTATAATGTATTATCGTGCAACCATGTTTAGAAAGAAGAATTGTCCTAAAAGTTGCTATATTGGTGTATGCTCGCCAACACACTGTATGCCAGCCTACATAACCCTAGACACGAACATGTTGTTATACAATGGTCATACTTTTTCATTGGTGATATCATATTGGCATACCATACGTCAGATCGATGTATTATGGGCTGGTTGCAACACCTCAATATCAGAAGGTTTCTGATTTTGGATTTACTCTTTTATAAATAAACCATAAACTGTGTAATTTCATAAAAGTAGCAGTTGAAATTTAAAACATAGACAACTTAGTTAATTACAACTTTAACAACCGTCTAACTAAGAAAAACATTTAACACAAGGAGATGTTAGTTATCCAACGGGAGCCTGAGCCACGACCTAGCCCTAATCATATCAAGTCAACCTGATAAGCATACTAAAAGTCAGCTATTCTTAGTGAGTTATAGTTTAATTTAAGCAGCTATAAGCTTTAGCAGTTAGTAAAAAATAAACAATGAAGCAAGTAAGTTACATCTATATACCACATACATGTACACTATGAATAAACATAACACTTTATCATAAACTATAACACTTTACTATGGACTATGACGTGAACATTATGCTATGCGTTGTTGATCAACCACTGGTAAACCACAAAGGTGTTGCCCTTTACCGTTTGGTTACGATGTTAAGTTTAGACACCTTGTGTGACCAAGACGCTAAGTTTAGATGTTGTTTGAGACTTCGATGTTGACTTTAAACATCGACGTTAATTTTAGACATAATAAGTCTCCTTTAGCCTTTACCATGCAATATACATACTATGAACACTTGAATCTCTATCACTTTAAAACTTTAAAACGTTACTATTTGTTTAACAAACTTTGTCATATTTAAAACATACCTTTGAAACTTTATCGAGTATGCACACCGCCCCGAAAACAGTAATGTAATGAGGGGTCTTGATCTTGATACTTACTTGTGATGCTATGTTGTTTTATATCAATTTATGAGCTTTTCCGACCCTTAGTAACCTTTTGCAGTTGTTCGAACTTTACATGTGAAATGGGTCAACTATTATTCCAAGGATGGGGTGCAAGCTTTGCCCTCAAAGTTGTCCCACACATAAAATTCCTTTTTGCTCGCTCAGAGTTTACACCCTACCTAAGCCATTGCACTATACTATGCGCGTATTGACACTTAGCAGGAATGGCCTCGCGCAATATGTTAAGCATGGTCTACTTTACGCCTATTCTAAGTAATGTAAACTATACAACACAATCTACACTATATGCTCGTGCAAAGCGACGAGAAGACTAAAGGGCGCAGAGTACCTGATTCATCAGTAACCCTAGATCTCAACATCGATGGCGACTAAGAAATCTAGATCTAAAAACAATCATAATGCTAACTTAATGAATCCATATACTTTGAAATCAACATATATCATGTTTCCATGCATTTATTCACTCGAAACAAGATCTAGATGGGTTTTAACCTTTAACTTGTTTGAACCAAAACCGAGCTTGAACTTAGGAAAAGCTACATCCAGCTTGGAAACAACTTGAAATGAACTTTATCTCTCTAAACACAATGGAAATAATGAGAATGAGGTTATGGTAGCTATTCCATACTTTCCATCATATTGTTATTGTGGATATCACCAAAAGGCCTTCTTTGGGCCTTTACACTATCCATAACCAATGGGCCTTTTTTATCTTTTAATTACTCTTTTCCCATTCCGAATTTACCAAATTTATTGAAGATATTGGATGTTACACTGGTGCAATAAATCTTTCCTAGATTATGTACACTCGCATACGATGCTAATATTGTTATACTATATGTAATTTAGATTACTTTATTTCATTTATGTTTTTATTAGATTAAGTGTAAACTGAAAATTCGTACGTCATTAGACGACGGGCCCACCATGCTATTTTACTAGTCAAACGTGGTAGCGAGTCTTTTGCTTTTTACAGTTGTAAAAAATGTATAGATTTCATTACCAATGATTTCTTTAGTTTGTTAACAAATTTTTAAATCTATAGGCAAAATGACACCCACGTTCGCAAACTCATACAACATCACCAATACCAAAGGAAACCTGCCGTTGAAGGCCCACAATGATAAAACCCGGGCTTGCGCATGACATTATGTCACGAGCGAGACTCCAACATACGACTCCCAAAGTCATTTGGATACCGTTAGAGCACTACCACTTTGGTATATTGTTGTATTATATGTATTTCAGCTAACTCTATATCTTTTATGTTTATAATAGATTAAGTGTAAATCAAAATTCCTACGTCATTAGACGGTGGGCCCACTATGCTATTTTACTAGTCAAACACGGTAGCAAGTCTTTTGCTCTTTACAGCTGTCAACAATGATATAGGCTCCGTTACAATAGACTTATTAAGTGTGTTGACAAATTTCTAATTATGACTTTTTTCATTCATAAATGATATGTATACTATTTAATGACTATGCGTGATTACAACAAACTTTTATTTGAATAAACTAATACGTACGTACGTACATACGTACATACATACATACATACATACATACATACATACATACATACATACATACATACATACATACATACACGTAGAGATGTGAGAACTTAGAGAACTCTAACTTTACATGCGAGTTTGCTCTCATTTTTGCACACACGTAGATTAAAATGTAACAAACACAGCTTTAATAATAAAATAAAATACTAAAACAACGCTTTCAGCCTTTGTACGCTGCTGACATCATAATGAATCAGCATTTACACCAATTTTAAGTTTTTTTACGACCGGTGTAAATCAGCAAAACCTATTTATTTTTGGATTTTTTAGGATTTTTGGTAATTTTTTTGAATAACCTTTTGCAAGACCGAGTTTTAAAAGTTCTCACAACTCGTATAGTTTTCATTTTAACCCAACCCTATATATTTATATATATAGGAAATGGATACAATAGGAAGTAAATCGAGTTGTGAGAACTCGTAAGAACTCAACTTCCAATTTTTTCTCAAATTTTTTTCACCGTTTTTTTTAAAAAATTACCTTTTCAATAAAAAAATTGTAAGGCACTTTATATGGTTGGGGCAAATTCACAAAAAGGTAGCCGCTACAGTGATTTACCCCACCGTAAATGAAATTACATGTTGAAAAAAATCGGCTCGTTGGATTTTTCACACGTGTCTTTGTTAGGTGTTACTCTACTTTTATGCAAAATTTGGTGGCAAAATTCGCACGGGAAGTAGGGTTCCCATGAATTCTTTCAACTTAAGGGTGATACTTATTTGAAAGTCTCTCTCTACAAATATACATATATGGGAGGCTTCATTGGGAAACACTAAAAACCAGGGAACATATTCAAACGAACTCCGATTGGACTTGTTCCAGCGGCGTTGGAACCGTCTCGCCAAACCCTAACTAGGATCTCTTAACCCTAAACCCTAAACTCTAAACCCTAAAGCTAAACAATAAGGCTAAAACCTAAGCTAAACCATAAAATATAAACTATAAACCCTAAAATCTAAACCCTAAAGGCTAAACCCTAAATATTAATGATTAACCCCATAACTGAACCCTAAATACTAATGATTAACCCTAAAGCAAAACCTAATATAAGACCCTAAAAGCCAAACGCTAATATATTTAGGGTTTAGGGGTTAGGATTTTGGTAGGATTAAGAGATCCTAGTTAGGGCTCGACGAGACAGTTCCAACACCGCTCCGCTGGAATGAGTCCAATCTGAGTTCGTTTGAGTTGGTTCCCCACTTCTTTAGTGTTCCCCAATGAATCTTACAACATACATACATACATACATACATACATACATACATACATTTGTTTACGCTTGATGTAAATTTTGTTACGACGAAGTTTTTTTATAAATGATGTCAATTTTTGTAGGCAACATTTTTTTTATTTATTTTTTTGTTGAAACAAGTGATTTTTATTTAAATTTTGAGAATATTTTTTGGGAAAACCCCTTAAAAGGCTTAGTTCTAATTATTCTCACAACTTAAGGTGGTTCTCATTTTACACTTTCCATACATATATAAACTATATATATAAACGAACAAATTAATTTGTTTTATACGTTAGGGAGAAGGATCTGTTAGGAACCACTCTTTATTGCGAGAACCGAGAGAACCAATGTGAACACAACCAAAAATGCCTAAAAAAATAAAAAAAACACACATTTTCTAATATATATTTTTTTAAAACGCTATATTTCGTCACTAATAAAAAACCAAAAACAAAAAAAATTCCGAGTAACAATTATCCATGCACATGTGCATATGTATTATTTCTTTGACAAATTTCGTAATACATTACCAATATTGGACAATTGCACTATCATTTACACTACCATCAATAATACAATACTTTTTACATTAACAATATTAGAAATGCACATGTGAATTTATATGTATGAACATGATATAACGTGTTTTGGTACACTACTTTGAATACACTTTCCCTTTCATCTATCATACATTCCATAATACACTACGAGTACCTCCTACCATCCATAATACAATACCATTAACTCCTACCATCTATAGTGCAATACCATTACCAATATTTTCACTTTATTACATGTATATCAACACCCTTTATACCATCCAAACAGTATATTACATCATAAAGTGACAAATATTAACAAACCATCAACCACTAGACATAACTAACCAAAAAACATGTATATGTGTCTACTTCATCATTCAAAATCACAAAATTTTTGTACCAAAACACGTATATCAAGGTTATTTATAATGATGCACATGTGCATTTTTAATATTGGTAATGTAAAAAGTAGTGTATTACGGATGGTAGTGCAAATGAAAGTGCATTTTTCTACTACTGTTACTGTATTACAGAATTTGTCCAAGAAATGATATATATGCACATGTGCATGGATAATTGTTACTCGAAATATTTTTTTGTAACGAAAATAGCGATTTTTAAGTATTTTTTTTGTTCACATTGGTTCTCACGGTTCTCGCATGAACCCTACCCTGTACGTTATATAATAACACTTATTACCTCACATGCGTTGATAATATAACCTAAAAATACACATCTATAGATTATATAAATAGATGAACAAACTTAATTATTTATATTATTAGTTTCTTTTATTTGAGAATCTAATATGTTTCTAAGTTTGCAAAATTGTTCACACTCGTTAAAGAAGCTTTAGTTTATGTTAATAAATTAATGATCTTAATTTTATTTTTTTCCTTGCAACAACTAATTTATGTTATCCGTATCCACTCCAACATCTATAAATTTATAATAAAAAAAAATTAATTTGTTTCAAATCACATCCACTAAATTTACTCTTAAACATTACACTACACTAATTTCGATAATATTAAATCCCATATTTTTTAAAGACAACTTTGAATCACTGACGGACCACTAGAGTATAATCGTGCCACTAGTGGAACAACCTGATCATATCCATCTCCACTAGGCATAATGCCTATACACTAATTCAGAAAGAAACCCAATAAATATGAGAAAAACCCCCTTTGTGAGAATCGAACCCATGATCTATTGGTCCAAAAGTCTTATCTCACCCCTAAGATGTAGGGGCGAATCTACATTGAAGGTTACGGGATCACCCGAACCCATTCGGTTGCAAATTATTAGTAGAATTGGTAATAGAAAATTCTGAATGAACCGATTAGTAAAATTTGCGATGAACCCATTCATGAAATTGTAAGATAACAGAGTGGTTAGCGCGTTTCTTTCTAGACGGAAGGTCACCGGTTCGACTCCTGTTGGAGGGAATTTTTGTGCCTTCTTTTTGTTTATCGTTCTAAAACGAACAACTAGGGTTTTTAAACCTTATACCAACACCCCAATACCCCCTTCCTTTTGAACTCGTTGCTCGACTCTACTTCTCGCACATCAGACCCCCAAATGCCCATTCGCTTTCTTTCGTGACTTCCAAATCCGAAATCCCTCGTACGCTAACTAAAATTCATCTGAAATCCTTCTTGACTTAGTGAAACTCGCTGCTCGCACATTGATTATGAAATAAAGAGATGATTTGACTTCAATTTCTAACCCTTCTTGAAAGAATGATAGGTAAACTTATAATTTCTTACAATTTCTTACTTTCTTGATGAATTTCAATGAATATGTGTTGTTAATTGTTCATACGCTGTTGAACTTGAACGGTTATATGAGCTTGAATAATTTTAATTTGTTGAACTTGAATGATTATGTAAAGAAATGAATATGAATTAAACAATTAGTGATGTTGATTTGTAATTTGCTGAAACTTGAATTCTCTATTTAGGCATGAAGAAAATTGGCAACTTTTTCCAAAGAGAACGATCAAACCTTGAATCATCTACTTCAAGTAGTAAACCCTCAAAAATAGATTAAAACGATCTTCCATGGGATCCTTTCGAAAGATGAAAACTCGTAGGGAACAATTATATATATATGTTTAATTTGTAAGAACCATTGTATATCTATTACATGTTTTTTTAATTTCAGATAACCATGTTTTTTTATTATTGCATCTTTTTTTATCATGTGATGAATTTTACCCAAAACCGTGGAACCGACCTGGATTTTTTTACGTTCGGTTCTGGTCCTATGACATTAGAGTATCCAAATACAATGAACCCACTGAAAAAAAATCATAGATCCGTCACTGCTAAGATGCCACTAAGCTATAAAGCCATGGGCTAAATCCCATATCACTTGTGTGCAATACCTTCCTTGTTACCATATGCATTTAGTAATTATCAAATAAGTACATGTTGTTTTACACTAAAAGAAACAGTCATTAATGCTACTACGTAAACATCCATACCTCCCCCCTCTATAAATCCACCCTTTTATTCTCACATTTTCATCCTCTTCACATTCTGTGATCAGATTTAGTAAACTCTAGAGAAAGAAAAACCATGAATTCTGTGAGGAGTGTCGGAAACAATGATGGTGGTGCTCGCAGAGGTGGTGGTGAACGGAAGGTGGCCCGTGCAAGCCCAAGAAAAGGGAACATGAGAGGCGGGCAAGGTGGCCCAGAGAATGCTGCATGCATCTTCAAAGGTGTTAGGCAACGCAAATGGGGACGATGGGTGGCGGAAATCCGTGAGCCCAAAGCCAGAGTTCGTCATTGGCTAGGGACATTCGGCACTGCCCGTGAAGCCGCATTGGCTTATGATGACAGAGCCCGGAAACTGTTTGGTCCCGATGCTATTCTCAACCTTCCTGATGAGGTTCCTCCACCCCCACCCGAACCCACCTTTTCTGAAGAAGCTTTGTTGTTGCTTGAGGTTGCGGCAAATGCGAGGTAGACCGAACAACATAGCTTAAAATACCAAAAAAATATCAAAATAATTAACTTTTGATCTAAATTTATAAAAAGATAATTTATTGAAAAAAAACATGGAAAATTTAGGATTAGTCGGCATCCAAAAGCGCATGCTTTGCTTGTGATTGTCACCAAAGGGCAGGCTTTCTTAGGAGATGATGTAGCAGCTTTGATTGAAGAAAGCCGACCACTTTGGTGAGGAAATAATTTTATATCTATTTTTGAAAAATTTTATTAAGTTATGTGGTTGATGGTTGTCCCTTAAAATATATCAAAAAAACTGTAGTATATAAAAAATTGTGTTAATAATTTTCGTCTCTATTTTGTCGCTAAATTACGGTTTTCTGTTCACATATGTATTTTGTAGGAAATTTCAAAAGCTAGTTTTCTTCAAATATTTTCGTAGGAAATTCCTCTCTTATATACCCTTCCGAGTGTATAATCAATCCTTTTTAATTCCACAAAGTTGACTTATGATACACACATCGTTACTTTTATTTATTAACTCCGGTTGTTTTCCTCCCTGCAGGTGTCAGCATTTCCTCCAGGAGATGCAAAGGATCCAGGCTGGTGTGGTGAATTGCGCCATGAATGAATATGATCATCCTCCGAACAACCATCCTTTCAGAAAACCGTATTTCATGGAGCCATCAGGCGAAAACGTTATGTTTTTCAACTCAACTCCAACAACTCCAAACAATCTGAACTCCGACTTACCAGTGTTTGATGACTCCTTCATGTGGGAGGAAGCAGCTTCCACTACAGATTATCGTTCTCAAGCGATCTGTGATCCTGGAATCGCGGCGATGGCGTTTGGCGATGAAATCGGGATCGAGCTTGATCACCCACTAATGGTGTGATCTTGGTGGTATTCAAGTGCCATAATATGGAGGTCTGCATGGTTGCTTATGGTGGTATCCTGGTGTAGAAAGCATGGCACTTGATATATGTGTTATAAACAAATACATAAATAATAACATAGTATGTGTGTAGAGTCACGTGATACGTGACTTCTATATATAGTGTGTTTTTATAAAATATAATATATAAATAAAAATTATGTATATACAATTTGTCTAAATGGGCTTGTGGTATGCAAGGTTATTAGCAAGGCTACAAAAACCCTAACGTTCGGCGAACAGTTTGTGAACCGTTCAGCGAAATTGAATTCGGTCGTGTAGTTAAATGAGCGAACATAAGCATAGGTCGCGTTCGTTCATTTATGTCCATGAACGTTCCGTAACGTGTTCGATAGTTCATTAGTGTTTTTAGTTTTTATATTTTATTTAAATACTTCAAAATTCCAACAATTTTTTTTAATAAGTGTCAGTGTATTATATATTTTGTTCATGAACTTTATTTGTGTTCGTTTGTTTTCATTTATGTTCATGAACATTAGTTTGTGCCTATTTGTGTTCATCAACGTTCGTTTTTGTTCGTTGCCTAAAATTAACAAACACAAATGAACGCGAACAAATTCATTTCCTTAACAAACAAACGAATACAAATATAAAATCTCGTTTGGTAAGTGTTCATTCAGATTTCATGAACACATATATTTTTTAACAGACGAACACAAACACGAACATGATCTTATTCGTGTTTGTTTGATTCGTCTACAACCATGGTTATTACATCTGGATAAGCAATTAAACAATGTCTTTTCTGATAATCAAAATGTTTATTATACACCAAAACATACAAGAGAGAAATGTGATAATTTAACATTGTTACATAATCTAAATGTCTTGAATATTGTTTGAATTATATATTTATAATTTAGTTTTTGATCTATTTGTATTTTGATTTTATGTTATCCAAAGACACATTTACTTACAAAAAGGGTTTCTCATTCCACAATATCCTGAATCATCTTCTATTATTTATCTGTATTACTTGCATATTTTTAAATCATTTGTACTTCATAAAAGTAAAAAACAACATTTAACTGTATTAAAATGTTTTAATTGCATATTTTTAATACTATGAGTTAGGAGATACTTTTTTATGGATAAACTAGGCATAATACATACATCAAACTTATGGTGGGGTTTTATTCTTGACCAAAATTAGACGGACGACTAAAAATGAAAAGAAAAAAGAAACCTCACAATCTCAAAGATAAATCAATAAGTTAACGTAAACATTGTATAAAGAGTTAAATGCCATTTTAGTCCATGTGGTTTGGGCTATTTTGTCAGTTTAGTAACATTTGGATCTAAAAATTCATCATTGCGATTTTGGTCCAACTGACTTAACCCCATCCATGCTCCTCAGTTAGTAAAGGGGCATTTTTGTCATCTCTAACTCTAAATAAAAAAAGAATTTAAAAAAATAAAAAAAATATGACAATAATAAATCAGATGTCTCTCTCATAAATATCACACTCTTTCTGTCTCTTAAGTCTTTCTCAGTTCTCTCTCTCTCTAAAACTTCCGTTTCGTTCGGTATGTAATATGTGTTGATTGTTATGAAATGAATGAGTTTTTCCAGCATCTTCTTCTCCATCTCTCTTGTTTATGTTGTTTCACGTATTGAATCAAGTGCAATGTTGATGTTCGTCATCGATCCGGTGCTTTAACAAGGGTTCGATCCCAACAATCTCCCTCTGGAATAGATGATGCCAAAACACTTGATTATTCTTGTTTTTTATTTCTCAACCGAAGTTATCTGATTTGCCCTTTAAACTGTAATTCAAAATTCAGAGAGACTTCATCATCATCATCCTTTTCGAGTGTCGGATCCAAAAAATCTTGAGGTCTTCTGCATTTAGCTCATATGCAGCCTCCATGCTCATCTTGACAGCATCATCATTAGACTTGAGCAGTGTCAATTTGTGAGAGCCTTTTTCGACTTTCCACTTTTGAATTTTTGGGTCTTCTGGCTTTCTAGGATGACCTTATTTGTTGAGGTTTGAAGAGCTTTTTGTTGAACTATCTTTGTCAATTTTGCTCTGAGCTTTTCATTAGCTTCATCTGTGTGATAGTCAACCATATTTTTAATTCCCTCTTTGATGTGTTCAAACACTCTCTTGTCTTCTTCATCTATCTTTTCTTGCCTTTTTAATTGATTGAAAGCAAGGATGGAAGGGACATATGATGAGATAGACTTTTTGGAGTGTTGAGCTTGATGAACATCATCTGATGGAGGGTAAACTGGTTTAGGAGGCATGTTTGGATCTTTCTTCCTCCTCTCTTCTAACATCTTGTAAGTATCAATCACCCTAGCTTCTCCCCTCCTTATAACTTGGTTCCTTGAACCATAGTGATTCTGTATCAATTCTTCCTTCATCCTCTTAAGCTTCAAGGCTCTTTCAGGCATGTCTTTCTTGTGTTTTTCCCAGTTAGGAGGAGTTGGCTTCTTGAGAGGGTCTTCCAACATTTCTTGCATTCTTTTAGTTTCTTCTCTCAGCTCATCTATACTCTAATCCTTGAACTGTGCCTTTGTTGCCTTTATTTCTTGTTCTTCATGATGTGTTCAATGAGTTCACTTTTAAGATACTGATCTTCCCTTTCTGACAGCTTGTTGCTCAGATTTTTGACAAAATCTTGCAATGTTCTAGCCTTGCTTAGCTGAAAGGACATGATGGTTTGTATCTCTCTATCACTTTTACCAGCTGAATCTCTCTTTGCTATATCCTCTGCTTGTTTTACTTTAAGTTCCAGGTAGTCATCAACATTTGCTGGTATTGGATAGCCATCAAGAGATAATATACTTCTTTTGTCAGGGTCTTCTTCAGAATAAAAAGTTTAGAATTTCTTCCCTGACTGCTGGTAAATCAAGAGGATATTTCTTTGCTGTAGGTATAACTTTAAGGGGATCAGTGGTTGGATTTGAGGATGGTGGAAGCATTGATGTGGAGATCAGTGGTTGTGATGATAAAGGAGTAGGAGCAGGAAAGATCTCTTCTTCATTTACAACTTTTGTAGTTCTTCTCCTCTTGAATTTTACCTCTGGTGATGATGGATGAGTTGGTATTCTGGTTGGTATTGGTAGAGGTTGGGTGGATGTATTAAAAATGACCATGGCAGTGGATAGGATAGCATCTACTGCAACCTCTGCTGTATCAACAGATGTTGACACAACAGTTGCTGTAACATCTGCTGTGGTGGAAATGGGTATAGAAGTTGAAGTAAGTGTGCTTGATTTTTGAAAAGCAGAGGTTTTAATGGTTGGATTTATAGCAGCCTCAGTTTTGGAAGGTGTGGATGTTGGTTGCCTTACTTTTCTAGCAGGTCTCCTCTTTGCTGAGGTACCAACCTCTTCCTTTTCTTTTTGTTGCTTAATCTTTTGCTCAACCAATACCTTGCCATCAAGATACACTTTTCTCTTCTGCTTCTCATTTTCCCTGGCCAAGAGATCATTTGTTAGATCCTTTTTCTTTGAACCATCTGGCCTGGGAATATCCACTGTTGGCTTTGCCATTTGATCATCAATTGTAAGCTTCTTCTTTCCCATAGGTTTCTCCCCCTTTTTGGCATCATCTTCAGTGTTTACAAAAATTACTATGGGTGGAGCAGTACCAGTGGTTTGGAGAAGATGAGCTTTTATAGCTTTAATGCCTGCCATTGTATCCATGAATCTTGCTTCAACTATGTTTCTTACTTCCTGCATTTGATGTTTATGTTGTTGATCAGAGAAGTGCTTTTGTTGCTAAAACAGAGGATCTAGGGCTTGTTGTAGATCAGCAATGGTTAAGACACAGGGTTGGCTCTTTATAGCTAACAACTGTTTCACAAGATTTTTGATCTCATCAACAGAAGTTTCAAGCGTTAATACTCTCTCCTTCAAATTTTTGTATTTTAGATCATCACCTAATTTAATAGGATCATCTGAACTCCTACCCGAGATGGTAGTTAGATCTAAGGGATCATTAGCATGTGTTTTTATACTAGCTTCACCCTTGGATGCCCCTTGTCCTTGGTACTGGGGACTTCCCACAACATCAGAGGTTACCTTGGTAGCCTCAGTAGTGGTTGCCTTCAACAGAGACTTAGAAATGTAACCATTGTCCAAAGGAAAACTAGGTAGTTTTGCAATTGTAGTGGCTGCTCTAGTTAAACTATCACCAAGGGTTACATGTAACCCAAGGGATGTAGTCTCTTCATTTGCTGATGGGCTACCAAAGAATAGAGAATCAGACCCAACATCATGTTGAAGTATAGTCTCAGTGATAGGTTGTTGAGAAGTGTTGGATAATGTCTGATCTAATTCTATTGCATTTCAGCAAGGGTATAAAGGTTTGTGGTAGTGATTTGATGGGTGAAGGAATAGGTGCAGAAAGAGACAATGCCCTGGGAGAGGGGCTGTGGAAGATATAACCAAGTGGTCCTAGAGCTTTATAATTTGGTGGCCCTGTGTTTACAACCTGATCCTTTTGTGAGGATGCAGGAGGAGTTTCAAAGCCAGGTAGAGATCTCTCAACCATCTGCTGTGAAGAAGTAGCAGCAATGGTTAGTGACATTGGTGTTGTCACAGGGTTTATCTCTGGGATCTCATCTTCCAGAGAACCCTTTTTGGGTTTGGTGGGTTTTCTAGATATTTTTGTTGGTTTCTTTTTGGTGATTTTAGGTGTGGGTTTTAGAGCAGTGGTTGCAATGCTCTGATCACCTAGAGCAGTGGGCTCACTAGCAGGAGGAAGAGATTGAACATTTAGTTCATGTAAAATTGGCTCATCCTCCTCTACTTCTGTTTTGGAAGCCTTTTCAAGATTTGTTAGTCGTGTAAAAAGTTCATGAGTTGGCAGCCAGGTGTGGGCATTGCGCCTTGTTTACTTGCTTCAGACCTGATCTGATCTTGCAAATAAACACTCAAGAATCGAGGATGTATCAAGAAAGCTTTTCTTTTTGAAATATTTTTAAGATTATTCACAAGATCATGAAACAATACCTGGGAATAGTTAAAATCTGATTCAGTCAAAATTGCATATCCCAGATATTGCATGTTCAATGGAATTTCATTGAAAGCAGTAGATTTTGCAGAGAGACATGTTAAAAGAGTATGGAAAAAGAAGTTCATCTCTGCTAGATAATGGGGTTTAAAGATTGTCATACCTTTCAATTGGCCAATGTAACCCCTTTCCACAAACTCCGCTTGCATCTCTCTTAAAGAAAAGGACACAGGATGTGTCATAACATTCAGTTGAAAAACTTGAGAGATTGATTGTGGAGTTATTTGCATAGAGTATCCCCAACCTTTGAGACTATAGCATAAGGAACATCATCAGGGATGTTTTGACCTTAGCATTGTGCCAGAAATCTCGAAGAGAATCGATGTAAATCTTGGTGTTGACTTCGAGCATGTGTTTAAACTTTGATTCTCTTAGAATTCGAATCATTTTGTGGTATCGTGTGTTGATCTCGGTTTCTTCTGAGATGGCAGTGTAATTGTGTGGGGTTTTGATGATCAAGACGAATGGTGGTAATTCTTGCTTTGATTTTGCCTTTGATTTTGTTTTGGAAGCCATGATTTGAATGAAAACTGTTTTGAGATTTGTGAAATCGACACAGTTTTGGTGAAACCTCTATTCTAGATGGAACATGGTTTTTATAGGGTTTCTGAAAAAGTGATGATGACATGGCATCTGATGCACCAACTGTCGAATAATATCTGCCCATGTGTAACCTCTGTTTTGAAAATGGAAGACAATTGTTTGGCTAACCACTGTTGGAAAATAAGATCAGAGGATAATAACAGTGGTTGCAACTATCAGAGGATACACTTTTTGACAGTGGATAGTTTTTTCTAAACGAACAGTGTTATTGTGCTATAAGTGCTTTGAACAGACTTTGAGGATTTATTGAAAAATTCAATTTTAAACTATTTTTAAGGATGGATTTTGATATTCTAAAAACATTTTATTGCTATTTACACATGGATCACAAAGAAATTTTGTTTTTAATCCATGTTTAACATTCCAAGCCTAGAAATCAATCTGTCAAAAGTGTGAGCATCAAGTGCTTTTATCAACACATCTGCCAGTTGATCCTTAGTATGGACATGTCGTAAAGAAATCAAACCTTTTTCATAGCAATCCCTCACAAAGTGATGTCTGATGTCAATGTGTTTAGTGGTGGAATGAGAGACAAGATTTTTGATGATATTTTCTGCTGCTTGACTATCAATTTTGAGTGATGTTTTCAAAGCAGTGATACCAAAATCCAGCAATTCATTTTGAAGCCACATGATTTGAGCAGTACAACTTGCAGCAGCTATATACTCTGCCTCAGCAGTGGATGTAGAAACTGCAACTTGCTTTTTGCTTTGCCAAGACACTAAGCAATCACCTAGGAATTGGGCTCCTCCAGATGTGGACTTTCTTGTTGTTTTACATCCAGAAAAATCACTATCAGAATATCCTGCAAGCTCAATGTTACCATTAGCTGGATACCAGATACCAAGTGTGGGAGCACCTTTTCTGTATTTGAATATGCTTTTTACAGCAATAGATCTGATTTTCTTGGCAATGACTGTGATCTGGCACAAACACATGTTGCAAACATGATGTCTGGCCTTGATGCAGTTAGGTACAGTAAAGACCCAATCATGCTTCTATATAATGTTTGATCAACAAGGTCATCTTTGCCATCAAATGTGACTAGCTTGGGTGTTGCCATGGGTGTGCTGCAAGGTTTACAATCATCCATATCAAATTTCTTAAGTAGTTCTTTCACATACTTATTTTGATGGATGAAAATGCTATGTTGCATTTGTTTGACTTGTAAACCAAGAATACATTGCAACTCACCCATTGCACCATCTCAAACTCTGCTGCCATGAGTTTTCTAAACTCTTTACACATGGCAGTGCATGTGGATCCAAAAATGATGTCATCCACATAAATTTGGACAAGCATCAAATCTTTTCCTTTCCATTTTAAAAATAGGGTTTTATCAATCCTACCTCTGGTGAAACCAATGGATACGAGAAAAGTGGATAGAGTTTCATACCAGGCTCTGGGTGCTTGTTTTAGACCATAGAGTGCTTTGTTTAACCTGTAAACATGATCAGGATGAAATGCATCTTCAAAACCAGGAGGTTGACACACATACACTTCTTCCTTGATCTTTCCATACAGGAATGCACTTTTGATGTCCATTTGATACACCTTGTTGTTGTGGTTGGCAACAAAAGCTAAAAACAGTCTGATGGCCTCCAATCTTGTAACTGGAGCAAATGTTTCATCATAGTCTATGCCTTCTTCCTGTCTATAGCCTTGAACCACGAGCCTTGTTTTGTTCTTGACAACAATACCCCTTTCATCTGTTTTGTTCTTGAAGACCCACTTTGTGCCAATAAGACTTACATCTTTTGGCAGTGGTACAAGTTCCCATACTTGTTGTCTTTTGAACTGTAGGAGCTCCTCTTGCATGGCGTCTACCCAACTGTTGTCTTTTAATGCCTCTTGGTACTTGACATGTTGTATGAGTGATAGAAAACCAGCAAAAAGATAAATGTTTTGGGATTGGCTTCTGGTGAGCACTCCCTCATTGATGTTGCCAATAACTTGATCCATAGGATGGCTTTTGAGGAAAATCAATTCACCTTGATATGGGACAATTGCATTCTGAGGTAAAGCTTGCAAATGTGTATCATCTGAGCTATCCTCTGTTGGTGAATTTGATGGTCCAGCCTTTGATTGGAATGCTGGTGGAGGAATTGGCGAAATGGATGTGAAATTTGGTTGACTTTCTTCCATTTGTTGTGGACTTTTATCAACAGATGTTTGGTTTTGAGAGCTGGCAGAGGTTTGATTATTAACCACTGTTGACCTGGCAGAGCTTTCACCATTGCTACTAACATATGCTCCTCTGCCTGAAGGATTGATATTGAAATTTGGAAGAATGCAATCATATTCTTGCTCTTGATTTGATGACTGTGGGGTACCTACATGGTTAGTCTTGACAGACACATCTTCAAATGTAAATTTGGATAGGTCAAAGAATTCAGCAGGATTTGTTGGGATTTTCAAAGATGAGAGTTCATTGAACTTCACATTCAAAGTTTCTTCAACACACTTAGTCCTAGAGTTAAAAACTCTGTAGGCTTTGGCAGTGGTTGAGTATCCCAGAGAATAACCACAATCAACTTTGGCTGCAAACTTGGATATTGAATCCTTTAAATTTAAAATAAAGCATGGGCAGCCAAAGACTTTAAAATAAGAGATCAGAGGTTTGATTTTATAAAGCAATTCATAAGCAGTCTTTTGATGCCTGAGGTTTATCAAAACTCTGTTTTGAACATAACAAGCAGTGTTTACAACCTCTGCCCAGAAAGTCAAAGGTAAACCGGAATCTGCTAGCATGGTTCTTGCTGATTCAATCAAAGTTCTGATTTTCCTTTCAACAACCCCATTTTGTTATGGAGTTATATGGATGCTATATTGCCTAACAATCCCTTTTGACTCACAGAAGGCATCCAACTCTTTGTTCCTAAACTCTATCCCATTGTCACTCCTAAAGATTTTTACAGGGAGATCAAATTGCTTTTCAACTTGTTTAACAAAGTTTTGAAAAATGTTTGTTGTTTCATCTTTTGTGTGTAAAAAGAAAGTCCATGTGAACCTCGAAAAATCATCAACTATCACCAGGCAATACCTTTTGTGTTTTAAGCTCATGATTTTCACAGGTCCAAACAAGTCCATATGAAGTAACTGTAAGCACTGACTTGTTTTGGACTCTTCAATTGACTTGTAAGAACTTTTATGTTGTTTACCTTTTAAACAGGAAACACAATGTTCTTCACAAGCAAATTGTTTTTGTGGCAAAACTCTGACAAGACTTTGTTTTGAGAGAGTGGAGATGGTTTTTAGATTTGTGTGACCTAGTCTTTTATGCCATAATTCTGTTTCTATGCTTGAAGCAACTGAGAACAAACAAGCATTTGACATAGGATTATCTTTTACCATGTCAAACACATACACATTTCCTACACTGTTAGCAATAAGTTGAGCTTTGCTCTCTGCAATTATTTGATAAATCTTTTTAACAACCTCTGGGCCTACTACCTGACCAGTTTCCTTAGTGAAGAAGGATCCATAACCCTATCACTCATTTGTGAGACACTCAGAAGATTGAATTTTAGATTATCAATGAGATTCACATTCTCAAATTTGAGTTTCCAGCTGAGACACATCCTGACCCCAACACCTTCCCTTTTGAATTATTTCCAAAGGATATATCACCCCCTCCATGAGCTTTAAAATCTCTGAGCAGGGCTTTACATCCTGTCATGTGCCTGGAGCCCCCACTATCTACATACCAAAAACTATCAAGGCAAGTAGAATCTCCCTGCACATGTTTTGAAATAATTAGTTTAGGTGAGTTTCCAAAGCCAGAATGGCTTTGGATGGGGTATCAGATGATCCAGACTCTCGTTCAGGTAAATGAGCAGTGGTTAGATCAGATTTTTGTAACCACTGCTGGGAACTATTTTCTATCAACTGTTGATAACCATGAGGATGCCTATTTAACCTTGGCTTAGAAAGCTTTTTCTAAGTCTCATAAATCATAGGCATCTTTTGATATTTAGGCTGGCTTTTACCTCTTGGAAACTGGTTTGATGGGGGTGCATCTGTCACTTGAATTTCTCTGTGAACAGAGGTTTGATTTAAAGTTCTGTTTAGATTTTTTTTCAGAAAAGCTTGAACTTTCTCTTTCAAGAGCTTTTGCTTTAATCTCTTTTACCTTTTGATGATAGGTTCTGAGATAGGCGCACTCTTGGGTCATGTGATTTGTTTTGTTGCAAATGGTGCATCTAGGAGATCTGGTATAACACAAGTTCTGTTTATATCATAGGCTTTTAAAAGAAAGCAATCTGCAGCCACATGATTTCTCTTTTCACAAGATTCACAAAACAAGTATTTAACCTTTTCTTTCCGTTTCCTATCAGACTTTTTGAGAGCAGTGGATGTAACCTCTGCTGGCAAGTCTTTGATAGGGATCACCAATGCTTTTGGTGTTTTTTTTTTACCATCAGTGGTTGAAAAGTCCATTGGCTTGAAGTTTTCCAAAATATCACATTCATTTGACCAGGTTGGTTTAAACTGATATTTTTCAATTTCTTTATCTTTTGCTGAAACCTCTAGTTTTTCAAGAATGATTTTGTTTCAATTTTTATCTGTGATTTTAATTTCTTCACCAGCCAAGTTTATTGGGACTATTTCAACCAGCTCAGAATCAATTTTTGCAACATTTTCACAAGTCTGGTCATAATCTCTAAAGCCTATTCCAAACTTTATGTTGCTCTTGATTTGAGCATTAAGCATAAGCTCATAACCTTTACAAGACTCTACCCATTTTTCATAAGTGATCTGGGTAGATTCAAGCTCCTGTTTGCAAACCTGGTATTTTTCTACCATGGTTTGGAGCTGGTCTTTGGTTATGCTTGGTTCATACCTTAGGCTGCTCATTTCAGAATGTTTTTCACTTAATTTTGTTTTCAACTCTTTAACAAGTTTTTCAAAATTAAGTTCATCTTCTAAAATTTTGTTTCTCAGGTTTTCATTCACCTGTTTTATGTTTGCAAAAGAAATAATGCATTTGTCAGAACATAGATATTTGAGGATCTGAGGTGATACCTTCGAAGCAGCCATAAGAGCACAATCACACTCTTCTTCCTCACACACCTGCTCATCCCATGGGTCAGATAGAGGGTCTTTTTCAACATCAACATCATACACTTCAACCACTGGTGTAACTTCTAGTATAACCACTGCTTCACAACAATCAAACACATCAGACTTTAACTCCTGCTCCACAGATTCATCACCTTCAACAATGGTCTCCAAATCCATTAAATATATATTTTCATTTTCAAAATCATTTTTGGCTATGAGAGCAAATTTTTCATCTGTTATTTCCTCAGGCAAACTACTCCAATCGACAAAACCTTGTGTGAAAAAGGTTTGTTGAGTAACCTCTGCTGGTGTAGCAGTGGTTTGAGTAGGTTTAGTAACTTGTGGCATTTGCTGCACATGTACTTGAGGTGGTGTTTGGACATATTGAATCTGTGGTGCAGGTGCTTGAACATAATGGACAGGAACTGTAGCGATAGGATGTGCAAAGTGTGTAGTGTTTTGCATTTGAGGTGCAGGGGTATATTGGGAATATTGGACAGTGTTTTGAGGTATATTACCAGGATGTGTTACAATTGGTCCTGCAAATTGTGATCTGCATTCTCTGGCAAAGTGACCCATTTTGTTACACTTGTAGCATTTAATTTTAGACTTATCCAACCCCACTTTCAACTCCCCATGCAATCTTGGAAATCTTCTACCAGTTCTTTTGTAGAATTTACTTGCTCTAACACTTAAAAGTGGCAGCTGATGCAAAATGTCCATCTCTTCAAGGTCAGTGGGTTCAAAATGTTGTAAGTCATTCATTTCAAAGGACAAATTGTCAGAGGTCTGGCTTTCACAATTTGCAGCAAAAGCAAAATTGGGTGTACTGGGATCAGAGTTGAAGTTGTTTCCAGATGTTATGTTAATGTAATGATCATAACTCTGATCCTTTCCACAGTTAGACCCCTCCTCATGACTATATAGAGCAGTGTTTCCTAGAGTATAATCATCAGTCATTTTCCCTGACTCTTGCAACTTCTTTTTCTGGTTCAACTCTCTCTCATAAATGAGGAGTCATCCAGTTGTGTCAAGGTCATTTCCTTGTAACCAACAGCTGTTCTAGTGACATAAGCTACAGTCTCCCATTTCTCAGGTAAGGATCTCAAGAAACGACTATTTATAGTCGAATTTGGGAGTTCCACATTTACCAATTTGAGCTCACTGATGAAACAACTATATCGTTCGAACTGTTGGGTTACTGATTCACCCTTAACGTGGCAAAATGTTTCATACTGTTGATTTAAAACCTCTCTATTATTCTATCACCTCTTCAGTACCACCGAACTGCTCTTTAAGAGCATCCCATAACTCTTTAGCACTATTACAATGAAGTAATCCCGCATAAATCTCATTGGGCAAGGCCGAAGCAATGATGCTAAAGGCCTTAGCATCCAATTCAATCTTGAGGAAATCCTGTACAGAGTAATTTTCGAGTTTCTTAGGGACTTGAGTGTGGAGATCCTCTGTGCTTGGAACCATGGGTATATGAGGTCCAAACACAACGGATCTCCAGCATCCGGTGTTCTGTTGGGCGAGAATATGACTCATCCGACGTTGCCAAATAAAATATTCATTTCGTTTCAACACCGGTGGTTTGAACATGGATCCAATATTGGACTCCGGTGTGTTTTGTGCCACTTCTCTTGTTTACAACAAATATGTGTTTAAAAAACTTTTGTAGTAATAAAACTCTGTATTCAAGTAAAACTATCAAACGAATTAGCATAAAGAGCTGATCTGTTCAAATCAATTTGACTATTAAATCAAAATCGATTTACCAAGCTCTGATACCAATTGTCAGGATCTAAGTTTGAATTACTTTTAGTTTTTGTTTCTAAGAAAGGAAAATGGATTGAATTAGAAAGATATGCAGCGAAATTAATGGAAAACTTTTACTACAAGCAATTTGTCGTTTATTTTCATCACCATCATGCTTTCAAGTTGATAATCTTTGCATGTGATTCACAAACTTCCCCTTAGCCAATTACAATTGTTTGATAGTTAGAAATGAAGAAGATAAAGTGCGAAATGATCTTTTTCAGGAAGGTAAAGTTAATTGTTACAACGTTCACCTATTTATACTAACTATCTAACCACTGAGCATTTTTTGTGACGTCATGGTTGATAGTGACAGCTAACAAAGTTATAACTAACTAAAACACTGATAAACTAAACGATCAGTGCATAGCACTGTTACATTGAATAAAGTAAAAACTAGACTAAGCACTGATCTCTATCCTCTAATCTTGTTTCTTCTATCAGACCTTTGCCTTTTGAACGATCAGATGATAGAAGCAGTTGTTTAGGGAAAGCAGTGTAAAGGTTGATCAGTGGTTGTAACCACTGATAGTTGGACCAAAGCTCGGATAGTGTATTTGGCTTTGATATCATCTGTTCCTTTGTTATGGTTCGATCCCAACAAACTTCCTGCTGCTACCACCATTCTACCACCACCATAACTATAACCAACCATCTTTTTTCTCTTTGTTCTCCACAACCACCATACGGCCGTCGCCACCCGACCATCACCACCACCCGACCACCGCCACCCATCTTCTCAAATCTCAGTTCTGTAACACCACCGGACCATCACCACCACACCGCTGCCACCCGACCATCACCACCACCTGGCCCGCCCCCTTCAGCACCGACCCACCGAACACTCCGCCACTGCCTTCCTCTTAACACCCCCACCCCTACACCTCCCCTCTTCTAACCCTCGCTACCCCACATGGTTTCAGGTTTGATTTTTAGGATTGAATGGTTCATTTTATGTGGGTTTGATTTTTGGGTTTGTTTTACACAAAAAAGAACCATATCTTGGTTTGATTTTTAATGGTTTGAATGGATCGTTTTGTGGGTTTTTTATTTTTGGGTTTCTTTCACAAAAAAAGGAACCAGGTCTTGATTTGATTTTTAGTGGGTATCTGAATAATTTATGTGCTTCTGTTGGTTGATTAGACAATTAAACAGTGGTGGCATGTGGGTTTTGAATGTAGTGGGGTTTGGCTATTTGTTGGTTATTAATCAGTGATGGATGTGGTAGGTTTTGGCTATGGTTCTGAATGGTGGTGATGGAGCGGTTGCCGGATTTGCAGAGGGAAGAAGCAACGATGGATGTGGTGGTTGTGGGAGGTGGTGGTGGGGTTTTAATAAAGGGAAATCAAAAGGGGATGGGAAAAGACAATAATGCCCCTTGACTAACTGAGGAGCATGGATGAGGTTAAGTCAGTTGGACTATAATGGAAACGATGAAACCTTTTTGGATCCAGATGTTAAAATTGAAACCTTTGGACTAAACTGGCAAAATGACCTAAACCACAAGGACTAAAATGGCATTTAACTCTTCCATAAATTAACAAATACACTATCCGGATGATATACTTAAATCTTAGTTGAGATATGATACCACCGTAATGTTTGTATAGTGTGGCACAAAGACTCGTTTTTTTATTAGAAACTACAATATTCTAAGAGTTATGAGAACCACATAATGTATGTATACATCATGTAATGTAATATAATTAAGTTAGATAAAGAAAGAAAGTGTGACAACGATCTTATGTATTACATTCAAAACATTGTATATAATCTGTAAAATACATTATGCGATCCTTACAATTGTTAACATATTCTGAATTTTAAAATGAACACTCCTCTTGGAAACCTACCATGGATAACTTTATCTATTTTTAGGTTTTAACCGATTGTAGAACTTGAAGTCATAATTCCTACATCAGCAGATAATGGGCTCACCAAGGGCTCACCAAGCCATCTTACATGTCAAACATGATAGCGAATACTCTTTTGCTTTCTCATTGTTCAAATGAGATAAAACTAGTAAAATTTACAGTGCGTTGTGGCAGTATCAATACCGATTTTGTACGGTCGGAAGCCGTGTTACTGATATTGTTGGGACAATATCATTTTTTTCCGTCGTACCGTACCAACAATGTATTATGGATAAGACAGAGAGCAAATTGGAAGATGTGTCGGGTATCTACCTATCTATCTATACTATATTATATATAACAATAACATGATAAAACATATGTAACTAAAATACTTAACATTATTTTCAGTTCACAAAACAGCTCCAGCTACCGCTACAGTTACACCTATTGCTACTCCTACTGTTGTTGCTGCTGCTACTACTAATGCTACAACTAAGTTAAAGAGGAGAACATAGAAGAAACTCATCCTCCAAAGGATGTAACAATAAAACAGGAAGAGTTACAAGTAGTTTAGGAGGACACAATTCAGGAGGACACTGTTCTTGATGTTGACAAATGGTGTTGTGACAATATATATGACATTCTTGAGATGTTTAAGCCAAATGAATACTAAATTAATCTCATCATGATGCAAAGTACTTCACACATGAGCTTTTAGTTTTTAACTTTTATGTTTAAGACTTATCTTTCCTTATTCATGCGCTACTTTATAAAACTTTTATGTTTAAGACGAATTTTTCCTTATTCGTGACACTTTACTGTATCAATGGTTTCTTGAAGTAACTGGTAATTTAAATGCTAAATTTAATAATTACTAGACATGTGTAACACTTATGACATATATCCACCACAATAACGCTACCATAAATATTATACGAATAAGGAAACTACAAAAAAATGAGTGCCGCAATGAAAAGTGTCGTCCTCGTCGCATCGTGCGGACACCCTACCAGCGAGAGTATTTCATGTGGCAGTGAGAATATGTCATGTGGCAAGTATAGAGTAGTGGCAACTATTGAGCAGTAGGAGGTTTTTAAAACATGAAAAACATTTCGAGATAAATTAAAATGTGAAATAAATTTAGAGATAAAGATAGTTTTAACGAGTTGTGGATAGGGAATCCATTAAAATGCTCAATCTTTAATCCTACCATGCATAACTCTATTACTTTTATGTTTATTAGCCATTATGTATTGTTTGAAGTCAAAGTTCCAACGTCACTAGACTGTGGGCCCACCGAGGCATCTTATTTGTCAAATATGATTAAAATTACAACTATTTTTCTGTTACACTTCTTAAACATGATTAATCGTCGGTAACAAATACCTTTCTCTAGTTTGTTAACAAATATTTTAATTTATATACTTTTCATTCAATTCGTATATATCTACTAATACTATTTAACAGTTGTGTGTAATTACTTTAGATTTATATATGATAAACTGTCACACCTTGGCATATGTCAGAACCGCTGGGGCATAACGAATTGCATAACACTTGAAATAAAAAAAAATACTTGTTGTAATTATGACCCAAATTGTTCAAATACTACATGAGAAAACAGATAAATTCCCATTTTTAATTTATTACATAGTCCCTTGCATGAATCTCAAGTGTGAGCGTTCAGTAGTATTTATCCATAAGTTTCCACCACCTGAAAAACTTGTTAAAATGTGTCAACTAAAAATCGGTAAGTTCAAAGGTTTTTTATAAATGTAATCACGTAGATGTACCAAATCACATGCAAGTTAGGCATATAGGTAGATAAATTCAAATACATGTCGTCCACATCCAACCCTAGTGACTTTAGGCCCCTGATGTCTGACTCCTTGTCACGCGATACCAAATTGTTGTTCTTGTAGTCGGATTCCGAACATCTAGATTCCTACCAAGGAACGTTGGACGGGTTTGTTAAACCAACATAATTATCAATGTGCTATCGCTAACGTATCCAAAGCTAATGGTTGTGTAGTGTTGTAATGAGGGGATTTATTTGTCCACTAAGTGTAAAGTCAGAAGTTAAAGTTCCAATGTCAGTAGACTAAGGACCACCAAGCCATCAGAGTCTTCAAATATGATTATAACTACTTTTCTTAACATTTGTCAAACGTGATCACTTGTCCGTTACAAATGCTTTTCTCTAGTGTGTTAATAAATATTATTAATTTATGACCTCTTTCATTCAATTCGTATATAACGATTTATACCATTTAACAACTTCATATTTTTATGTGATAAACTATTAGACCTTGGCCTAAGGCGGGAACTCTTGGACATGACGAATTGCATAGCACTTGAAATAAAGGAATACTTATTCTTATTATAACCCAAATTGTTCAAACATTAAAAGAGAAAAGAAATAAATTTCCATTATTAAATATATAGGTTCCTTGCATGAATCATATGTGTGAGCGTTCAATAGTCTCTATCCATTAGTTTCCATCTCCAGAAAAACTTGTTAAAATGCGTCAACTAAAAATCGATGAGTTCATAGGTTTTGATAAATGTAATGACATAATTGTACCAAATCACAAACAAGTTAGGTATATAGGTGGAAAAATTTAATTACATGTCATCCTCATCCAACCCTAATGACCGTAGCCCCCCTTTATGTCTACTCCTTATCACGGGATGTCAAACTGTTGTTCTTGTAGTCGGGTTTCAAACATCCAGATCTCTACCTAGGAATACCGGATGAGTTTTTCAAACCAATTTTTCTATCAACATACTATCATTGGCTTATCCAAAGTTAATGGTTGTATAGTGTTGTAATAAGGGGACTTACTAGTCCAACATGTGTATAGTGTGAAGTCAAAATTCCAACGTCACTAGACTAAGGGCCCACCAGGCCATCTAGCTATCAAATATGATTACGACTATTTTGCTTTTGCACTTGTCAATGGTGATAAATCGTTCGTTACAAATGCCTTTCTCTAGTTTGTTACCAAATATTTTTAATTTTTGACCTTTTTCATTCAAATCATATATAACCAATTGTACTATTTAATAGGCGTGTGTAATTACTTTAGATTTTTATTTGATAAACGGTCACACCTCGGCCTAAGGCGGAAACGTTGGGGCACGGCTAATTGCATATCACTTGAAATAAAGAAATACTTGTTTTTATAATAACCCAAAATTTTAAAACACTAAATGAGAACATATAAATTCCCATTACTAAATATCAAGGTCCCTTGCATGATCCTTTGTGTGAGCATTCAACAGTCTATATCCTCTAGTATTCATCACTTGAAAATTTTGTTAAAACACGTTAACTAAAAATCAGTGAGTTCATAGGTTTTAATAAATGTAGTGACGTAGTATACCAAATCACATTCAAGTTAAGCATATAGCTAGATAAATTTAAATACATGTCATCCTCATCCAACCCTAATGACTGGAGCCCCCTGATGTTTGACTCCTTATCACGAGATGTCAAACTATTGTTCTTGTAGTCGGATTCGAACATCCGGATCTCTACCCGGGAACATTGCATGCGTTTGTCAAACCAATAGATCTATCAACGTACTATTGATGGCTTGTCCAAAGTTAATGGTTTGGTAGTGTTAATGAGGGGAATTATGTGTGATACTTGAACTTGTATGCAACATGTAAAAGCCATTTAACAAATACGCGATCCCTATTGTAGCATGACTTGTATGAAAAACTTGTAGTAGTCTTATGCATGTTTTTCACCCCAAAGTTGAAAAGTTGTAAAAAGATGCAATAAAACTAACAAGATAGCTGGTTTGATGTTCCACACAAGGTTCACAAATAGATTGCTAGTGTTGTCCAATGCAAATGCTACAACATAGGTATGTGTGTCACCCAATCGATGGCGAAAACATCAAAATGAGACGAAAACGATTGCTCAAGGCTTCATAACGTGCTAATGTGACATATTTAAATAAACCAATTTCATACTACAAGGATTACATTGTCTTGAAATGGAAAGTACGTCATTTGCTACTTAAACAATTACAACAATAAAATTACAAATAAGAATTTTAAATGCGTTTCTAAATCCATCCTAAGTAGATTTCTTCAAGCGTTAACATATGTTTCCTACAACATATATTAAAATAAAATCAACACAAAGTTGGGGAGTATAAAAGTTTGATCATATAGCATACGTCTAAAAAAATGTCTCAAATCCAACATGGCAATTTATATACTAAGTTAAAGCTAGCATGCATAACTATAGGCCAAACCCGAGTGTCCATTAGAATAATGAGCATCCCTCGACACCGAAGTGAACAAGACTGTAAAGTATAATAACTTATCAAAACCCTGATGGGCGGTGTGCTACTCTTATAGCGCTATAATAATTAAGGTGGGCTATCTAAGTTAATGACAAATAGAGTGCATGAAAGTATTCAAGCATAAACAACCTAAGCATAACAAATAGCATGTCTAATGAATTGAGTGATTGAATATGTTTGATTGTGTGTATTGCGAATTTTGATAGTTTATACATGCTACACCCAAAAGTGCATTAAAGCGTAAAAGGGGTCAACTATACTCATGGTGTGCATGGAGATTCCACGAAAGTGAGTTGGATGAGTTCTTGAGTTTGGAACACCGAAGTTACCCTAAAGGGAAACAGAGGTATGGGAGTTACGGATTTTGGTTAATGGATTAGATTCGGAATTTAGGATGTATAACATAAATTAATGTAACGTAAGGGGCCGCCAAAGTAGTCATGCAAGGAGGTAGGATGATGAACATCCATTTAACCTCATTATATGTTTCACCAAAGCACAAAATCATTAACTTAGTTGATGATTTTGGTTGGTCGTGAATATGAACTACAAATGAAAATACATAATCTACTAAATCTTAAAATAACTACGTGAGCAAGCTAGATTCATGCATCCCAAACATGGAGAGTGTTTAGGGATGTGATGTAGCATTACCCCTTTGTTTGGAAATCGTTTTGAGACTTAGTATATGAAAATAACCTAGTAATCAAACAATTGAGGTAGTAGAACAAGGTTGGAGGGTCAAAGATTCCATGGTTCACACTTTCACCAAAACACAAGTTCAACCATATTGAAGATGATGAATTTGGATGGTTTCAACACTTGTAGGTTGCTTGGAACCTTGTTAAAGGTTAACGTTTGGGAGGTTCTTGGACCTCTAAACTTGTGGGAATCAACCCTATTCCAGCCCCATAAACATAGGTTTGGTTATAAGCTAGATGGGGGTAAGATTCTTTCAAGAACAAGATGAACATGAACTTGTATGAAAAGTTTGTTTAAAACAAAAAGTTTAAACTACTTTGGACCTCTAATGTGGTGAGCTTCCACATTATTTTGCAATGGAAAACTTGTGAAAACCTTCCTAGAGGTTATCCAAGTAGTTTGAAAGAAAAAATGAAGAAGAAAAGTGGTGAAAACTCACTTAATGTCACACCCCGACCCGCAGCGGAAAAGGTGATCGGGGCATGATTGGGTTATCATCAAAGCTCATGACATTTATTATGCGTTTCATATTCATTTAATACAATTTAACGGAAATTTACAATAAATGTTACAACATGTTCTAACTATCACTCTAAGCTTCTTTATTCTCTTCTAAGGCATTTCCTATGTTTCTTTGCTTCAACCTGTTCACCTGTATCATGTGTAAAAAGGTTTTGGATCAACATAAAGTTGGCGAGTGAATCCTATGGAAAAACATTTGAACAAGTTTATTAAATTGATTATGAAATATGTGCACAACCAAACATGAGTAAAAATAGATGTAAACTTATTCAACAATCATTAGATATTAAATAAATCACATATGAACAATAATGGAACATTTAGAGGCACGCGTTGCTCTACTCGTCTCTCACGAGGAACTGATGGGCCTAATGAATGAATTGCATAAACATGAATATATGAAGGACACAACTACAAACAATATAAACTCAATGATACACACATGAACAATAAAGAATTGGTTTTGAGGCACGCGTTGTTCAACTCGTCTCCCGCGAGGAACTGATGGGCTTAATGAATGAATTTCATATAATTTGACAAAATGAAATAAGTAATCACAACAATATAAACAATCTAAGTTTAGGTCATGATATGGTATGGCACAAATTTAAATAAACGAGTTAATTATTTGAGACACATGACACACCCCAAAACGTGTAATTAAAAAGGGGAGTTGTAAGATTCACTCACAGTGGGTGCGTTCGGTTGATGATGTTGAATGCACGCGAAGTGGTTTTAACCACGAGTGAGATTAACCTAGATAAATCGCATTATGGTTTGGTAAGTAAACGGATTTTATTAATCTATTTTAGTAGGATTGTTGGGTGCATTTTTGTGAGTTTAAGGCTATTTTCTAACCTTAAAAATGTTATTTTTAAGTATTTTTAATTAAAATAATTAAATAAAAATAATAAAAAAAATTTGACTTTTTCTGCTACAGTGACCATTGACTTTGACCGGTTGACCGTTGACTGACCGTTGACCGGTTCAAATCGTGTATATAAGTGCGCTGGGTGAGGCTCGAACCCGAGACCTCCCGTACGCGTGCACGCAGCTCCACCAACTGAGCTACGTGTCTAACCCGTCATATATCCGATTTTAATTATATTTATACATTAATTAAGTTAAACAGAAAATCCTTTTATTTTAAAAACACTTTAATTGAATCAGACGGTGCGCTCCACAGGTCTCGAACCCGGGACCTGTGGCTTATACTAACACACAGTCCACCGCTGGACTGTGTGTCCAACTTGTTATCTTTACTGATTTTTATTATACTTAACCACAAATTAGTTATTTCCTTTTCTGTCTTATTTTAAAAAAATAGATAATTGTCCGAGTCGGTGCAGTAGCCCGGACTCGAACTCGTGACCTGTGATATAAACATACACACAGTCCACCACTGGACTGTGTGTCTAACTTGGTTATCTTTCCGGTTATTAATATACTTAACATATATCAGTATGACTCCGGTTCGGTTAATAAAAAAAAATCATTTTTATTAAAGCCGCGTGTGTGGAACAGGATTCGAACTCGGGACGTTTGTATGTTTATTGTGCACACAGTCCACCGCTGGACTGTGTGTCTAACCCGAGTTATTTCTTGATTTTAATTATACTTATCAGTTACCGAACTTCATCTTCTTCGTTGAGTTTTAACCGGAATCGATAACTGACTGGTTCAATGTTTTAATCGGCTTCTTAGCGTGTTTCAGTTCATTACGGTGAGATATAAGTGAAAAGAAAAAGAAATTAGGCGAAGAGGTATACCGACTAGCTTTCCTCTGTTTTCCGGCAGAACTCCGGCGACAGCAATCCCTTCCGGCGACGCGTGTCTTGCAGCAGCGAGTCTCCGGAAAGCTTACAAAGGGTGTGGGTGACTTCGGTATAAGCTCAAAGGGTTTAGCAAGGCTCAGAAATGGGGAAACCGGTTTTCCGGCGACGAACAGAAAAATTCCGGCGAGAGAGTTTTCGCCGAGAAAGGGTGTGGTTTTGAGCGAAAGTGTTTGCAGAGGTTCGAGGTGGTTTTTATAGGGCAAATCGTCGATGTATTTGGCCCGATTTCCAACTGGATTCGTCGGTTATGAAAACTCCGGCGGTTATAATTTGGTCGCAGACTCAGACGTCGGTTATAACCGATGTCTTAGTAAATGTTTACGTTATAACAGAAGTTGTCGTTAAAACTCGCGAGATTGCCGGGATTTCCGACGACTGAACTTTTGGGCGCCGGTTTTGAATTCGTAACGTCATGATATCAATTAAATGATCTTAATGGTTAACAAAAGACATCAGTGGCGCAGTGGTTTGTGTGTTAAGTTGTTGTTGGATCGGTACTGACCCGGGTTCGAAACCCGGCAGGAACAATTTATTTTTATTTTGCGATTTTAACAGTTTTTCAAAAACTAATTATATATTCCCGTATAATAATTGATTATTTATCGTTTAAAATTATTTTGGGCATTTAATTCGCAACGAAAATTTTAACTGACTGTTCGGTTGATAAACGGAGCGGGTTTGGTAAATCCGTTTTTTACGGATGTTACAGTATCCCCTGCTTTTTAGAAATTTCCTCCCGAAATTTAAATAGCGATATATTTGACTAAAAGAATGATGGTGTTTAGTTTGTCAGTTACTTGCTTAGAGAAAGTAAGGGTTTAAGTTTTTGTTCGAGGCGGTAACGTTCCTTGTAAGGGTTAAGTACCCTATTACAGGAATCGCTTTTTGTTGCTTACTGTATAAGTATTGATAAGCAGGAATGATTCGCTAAAAATGATATCATGCATAAGAGTTTGGATACGTTTGGAAAAGTATGGTTATATCCTAAGGCAAAACTTCTAACACTACAACCTACATGGAACATAAATAAACACAACAGCTGATATTTGAACATAAATAAACACAACAGCTGATATTTGAACATAAATAAACACAACAGCTAATATTTGAACATAAATAAACACAACAGCAAATATTTGAATCCACATTCTGATAACATATATGTTTGAATGGTGGAAGTTCCTCTCTCGTTTGTTATGAAGGAGAGGTTAGTTTATGTAGAAATGGAACACAATTCCAATTTCTCTAAATAGCAAGATGATATAAATGTAACATAATTTCAACCAAGGCAATACCAAATCTTACATGGAACTTCTCATAACCGCCTGATAATGCCTCTGATCCTTTGGCAAGAATACTTATATATAGGAAGTACCAGCGGCGTATCCACCATATTCTTGCCAAATTTTCATTGGTTTTATCCACAAGTTATGATTAGTTACCAAGAAACTAATAAATCCTACATAGAACTTCTCATAACCGTCCGACAATGCCTCTGATCCTTTGACAAGAATACTTATATATAGGAAGTACCAGCGGCGTATCCACCATATTCTTGTCAAATTTTCATTGGTTTTATCAGTGAATTATGATTAGTCCTATATAACTCCACAACCAATACAACAAACATAAAATACTGAAATGAAATATATCTGTGCGATCATGGCTCAATCAAACGGAGTCGATCGTATTGTATGTACTGAAAATGAAATTGTCTGTGTGCTCAAGGCTCAATCAAACGGAGCCGAACGTATTGAATGTACTGAAATTGAAATTGTCTGTGCGCTCAAGGCTCAATCAAACGGAGCCGAACGTATTGTATGTACTGAAAATGAATAACTTAATCTAAACATCATCACACAAACAGCCTATGCATGGAATCTCTCATAACCGCCTGATAATGCCTCCGATCATTTGACAAGAATACTTATATATAGGAAGTACCAGCGGCGTATCCACCATATTCTTGTCAAATTCTCATTGACTTTATCCGCAAGTTATGGTTAGTTCTATGCGACTCTACTACAAACACAACAATCACAAGATACTGATAATGAAATTGTCTGTGCGCTCAAGGCTCAATCAAACGGAGCCGAACGTATTGCATGTACTGAAAATGAAATTGTATGTGCGCTCAAGGCTCAATCAAACGGAGCCGAACGTATTGCATGTACTGAAAATGAACAACTTAATCTAAACAACAATCACACAAACAGCCTATGCATGGAACCTCTCATAACCGCCTGATAATGCCTCCGATCATTTTACAAGAATACTTATATATAGGAAGTACCAGCGGCGTATCCACCATATTCTTGTCAAATTTTCATTGACTTTATCCGCAAGTTATGGTTAGTTCTATGCGACTCTACAACAAACACCACAACCACAAGATACTGATAATGAAAATGTATGTGCGCTCAAGGCTCAATCAAACGGAGCCGAACGTATTGCATGTACTGAAAATGTAAATTGAACTGTGCGATCAAGGCTCAATCAAACGGAGCCGATCGTATTGCATGTATTGAAATGTAAAATGAAATGACCGATCAAGGCTCAATCAAACGGAGCCGATCGTGCGGGCACGCCACAGATCAACCGCATAATAAAATGGGGATCAAGCTCAACCTCATGGATGGGGAGCTGCGGCCTCGGCAAATGCATGTACTGAAATAATAATTTGCATCCAATTATAACTACTTAACAGCAACAAACTAATATGACCGATCAAGGCTCAATCAAACGGAGCCGATCGTGCGTGCACGCCACAGATCAACCGCATAATAAAATGGGGATCAAACTCAACCTCATGGATGGGGAGCTGCGGCCTCGGCAAATGCATATACTGAAAACAATAAACAATAATTACTCTAATAGTCTACACATGAACCTCTCATAACCGCCAGATAATGCTCCTGATCTTTTGACAAGAATACTTATATATAGGAAGTACCAGCGGCGTATCCACCGTATTCTCGTCAAAGTTTCATTAGCTTTATCCTTAAGTTATGTTTGGTTCTATGTGATAAAGAAAAACATAAAACTAAACGATAGGAGTTGAATCTGGATCTTCGGCGAAGAGGACTAGTTGGGTATCTTCGTTTGGGCCGTCATTATCTTCGACAGGATTGGCGTTGATATTGAAGACGCTTCCTCTTGCTGGTGGCATAGTGGTTGGATTTTCTTGGTTTACTTGGTTAACTGGGTTTGATTGGGCTTGAGTGTTGATGACGTTAACCAATTGAGGGCATGTGTTTCTAAAGTGGGTAGGGTCGCCACAATTGAAACAAGCTCGAGCATATGGGAACACGGGGTATTGGGGTTGATGATAAGTTTGGGCCATGTTTTGAGTAGGGGAAGAGGTTTGGTTTTGGAAGGTGCGACAAACCTTGCTCAAATGACCAAAGCGTCCACAAGTTGTACATAGTCGACAAGGTAAGGTAAGGGGATGGTGATAAAAACAGTTGTTGCATCGAGGGTGAGGTCCAAGATATGGCTTCTTATTTGGGTAAGTTGAGTTGGGTGCCACTTGGGTGATTGGGATAGCTTGGATGGGTATGGCGTGTGAAATAGGTTGGTTTCGTTGGATAGCAGCGAAAAGTTGCCCGTCTCTTTTTCTCTTAGGATTGGGTTGAGAAGGGGATTCGGTTTGGGTGTAGTTAGAGGTTTCATTCGATTCTTTATCCTTCTTCTTCTCCTCCTTGAAGTCTTCGTTTCGGATTCGGTTCTCGGTAAGCTCTGTTGCTAACTCCATTGCTGCTTCCAAAGTTGCAGGCTTGGTACTTATTACAGGGTCTTGAATCTTTGACGGAAGACCACGAATGTAGTGCTCGATCAAACGGTAGAGGGGAGTGAACATGTTGGGAACCATTTGACATAACTCGAGGAATCTTTTATTGTAGGTGGTGTGGTCTCCTTCCTTTTGCTTCAACGAATAAAATTCATCTTCTAATCTCTTGATTTCACTCCTTGGGCAAAATCGCCTGGTCATGATTTCTTTTAATTCGTTCCAAGTTAAGGTCATAGCATCGTCGACGCCTCGTTTGGCCTTCTCTGTATTCCACCAAGTAAGTGCTATCCCATATAATCGACCGGTAGCATATCGCACTTTGCGATTGTCAGGGCAATCGTAATTTAGAAAAATGTTCTCCATTTCTTCAAACCAATGGAGGAGAGCGGTGACACCTTCAGTCCCTTTGTATTTTGGAGGGTCGCATGATTAGAAGTGCTTGTAGGTGCATTTAGCGGTATTTGAGGGAGAGTTAATAATGTTTTGGTTTTCTTGATTGACAGGATTAGCGGTGAGTGCTTGTTGAACTTGGATTACAATGTTGGGTATTACGGCAGCCTTTTGTTGAGCGATTTGGGTTCATGGGCCGCATTAGGAATGAACATTCATAAAATAATTATAGAAAAATAAATCTACTACATCCATAGGATGTCTTGGGCTTTGCTCGCTGTTAGGCCCTACATGCCGCCATACTTTACCTGTGTAATCATGTGGGCCCCCATGAATACCGGTTTTTCATATGGTTCGCACGGGTTTGCCAGGTTGCGTACACAAAAACCCAGAGAAAATCGAGAAATATGTATACAACGTGTGATATTCGGAATGTGTCCAGGTGTAGACACGGTGACACCTCAAAGTAGGTTAGTTCGAACGACGTTTGGTGTGGCATGCTTTGGCCTAATAGGTCCTTCGTACTCTCATCGTTGGTCCCCAGGTAGGCAAACTGGTCCGTTATATTGGATTTATACGAATGCCAACCTAGACAGGACGTTCTGACTACCGGTACTTGAACCCTTCCAGTTACTACATGCCCGTCGCAGAACTTACTTTGATTAGATTTGAAAATTGCAACAAAATCTTTGGATAATGAGAGTATGAAAATAAATTGAATACTTGAACATCGATATATGTATAATGAATATGTATATAAGCATGTATGTTTGACTGTAAATGTAAACAAATATGAAACAAATAAATATCACAAGTTTGTATGTAACCACCTAATCAATTAAAATTTAGGCAGACTATAGTATAGGCTCTAAGGGTCTAATAACCTATCCTACATTCCTATAGTCATGGCTCTGATACCAATCTGTCACACCCCGACCCGCAGCGGAAAAGGTGATCGGGGCATGATTGGGTTATCATCAAAGCTCATGACATTTATTATGCGTTTCATATTCATTTAATACAATTTAATGGAAATTTACAATAAATGTTACAACATGTTCTAACTATCACTCTAAGCTTCTTTATTCTCTCCTAAGGCATTTCCTATGTTTCTTTGCTTCAACCTGTTCACCTGTATCATGTGTAAAAAGGTTTTGGATCAACATAAAGTTGGCGAGTGAATCCTATGGAGAAACATTTGAACAAGTTTATTAAATTGATTATGAAATATGTGCACAACCAAACATGAGTAAAAATACATGTAAACTTATTCAACAATCATTAGATATTAAATAAATCACACATGAACAATAATGGAACATTTAGAGGCACGCGTTGCTCTACTCGTCTCTCACGAGGAACTGATGGGCCTAATGAATGAATTGCATAAACATGAATATATGAAGGACACAACTACAAACAATATAAACTCAATGATACACACATGAACAATAAAGAATTGGTTTTGAGGCACGTGTTGTTCAACTCGTCTCCCGCGAGGAACTGATGGGCTTAATGAATGAATTTCATATAATTTGACAAAATGAAATAAGTAATCACAACAATATAAACAATCTAAGTTTAGGTCATGATATGGTATGGCACAAATTTAAATAAACGAGTTAATTATTTGAGACACATGACACACCCCAAAACGTGTAATTAAAAAGGGGAGTTGTAAGATTCACTCACAGTGGGTGCGTTCGGTTGATGATGTTGAATGCACGCGAAGTGGTTTTAACCACGAGTGAGATTAACCTAGATAAATCGCATTATGGTTTGGTAAGTAAACGGATTTTATTAATCTATTTTAGTAGGATTGTTGGGTGCATTTTTGTGAGTTTAAGGCTATTTTCTAACCTTAAAAATGTTATTTTTAAGTATTTTTAATTAAAATAATTAAATAAAAATAATAAAAAAAATTTGACTTTTTCTGCTACAGTGACCGTTGACTTTGACCGGTTGACCGTTGACTGACCGTTGACCGGTTCGAATCGTGTATATAAGTGCGCTGGGTGAGGCTCGAACCCGAGACCTCCCGTACGCGTGCACGCAGCTCTAGCAACTGAGCTACGTGTCTAACCCGTCATATATCCGATTTTAATTATATTTATATATTAATTAAGTTAAACAGAAAATCCTTTTATTTTAAAAACACTTTAATTGAATCAGACGGTGCGCTCCACAGGTCTCGAACCCGGGACCTGTGGCTTATACTAACACACAGTCCACCGCTGGACTGTGTGTCCAACTTGTTATCTTTACTGATTTTTATTATACTTAACCACAAATTAGTTATTTCCTTTTCTGTCTTATTTTAAAAAATAGATAATTGTCCGAGTCGGTGCAGTAGCCCGGACTCGAACTCGCGACCTGTGATATAAACTACACACAGTCCACCACTGGACTGTGTGTCTAACTTGGTTATCTTTCCGGTTATTAATATACTTAACATATATCAGTATGACTCCGGTTCGGTTAATAAAAAAAAAATCATTTTTATTAAAGCCGCGTGTGTGGAACAGGATTCGAACTCGGGACGTTTGTATGTTTATTGTGCACACAGTCCACCGCTGGACTGTGTGTCTAACCCGAGTTATTTCTTGATTTTAATTATACTTATCAGTTACCGAACTTCATCTTCTTCGTTGAGTTTTAACCGGAATCGATAACTGACTGGTTCAATGTTTTAATCGGCTTCTTAGCGTGTTTCAGTTCATTACGGTGAGATATAAGTGAAAAGAAAAAGAAATTAGGCGAAGAGGTATACCGACTAGCTTTCCTCTGTTTTCCGGCAGAACTCCGGCGACAGCAATCCCTTCCGGCGACGCGTGTCTTGCAGCAGCGAGTCTCCGGAAAGCTTACAAAGGGTGTGGGTGACTTCGGTATAAGCTCAAAGGGTTTAGCAAGGCTCAGAAATGGGGAAACCGGTTTTCCGGCGACGAACAGAAAAATTCCGGCGAGAGAGTTTTCGCCGAGAAAGGGTGTGGTTTTGAGCGAAAGTGTTTGCAGAGGTTCGAGGTGGTTTTTATAGGGCAAATCGTCGATGTATTTGGCCCGATTTCCAACTGGATTCGTCGGTTCTGAAAACTCCGGCGGTTATAACTTTGGTCGCGGACTCAGACGTCGGTTATAACCGATGTCTTAGTAAATGTTTACGTTATAACGGAAGTTGTCGTTAAAACTCGCGAGATTGCCGGGATTTTCGACGACTGAACTTTTGGGCGCCGGTTTTGAATTCGTAACGTCATGATATCAATTAAATGATCTTAATGGTTAACAAAAGACATCAGTGGCGCAGTGGTTTGTGTGTTGTGTGTTAAGTTGTTGTTGGATCGGTACTGACCCGGGTTCGAAACCCGGCAGGAACAATTTATTTTTATTTTGCGATTTTTAACAGTTTTTCAAAAACTAATTATATATTCCCGTATAATAATTGATTATGTATCGTTTAAAATTATTTTGGGCATTTAATTCGCAACGAAAATTTTAACTGACTGTTCGGTTGATAAACGGAGCAGGTTTGGTAAATCCGTTTTTGACGGATGTTACACTTAAAACATTAGGTGTTTTCTGCCCAAAATGTAGAATTGCTTGAGAGATTTAGAGAGGTTTAGAGTGGATTAGGTATTTGAAAAGTGTTTAGGAGTGTTTGGAGGCTCCTATTTATGATGGGGTTGATTAGGTTTAGAGTTAAATGAGTTAGGAGGTGACTGTAAGTGAAAAAGGTGGAAAAATTGGTCTTGCGGATTGACCTCTCTCGCTTGTCGCTGGGGATGACTAGGTGTCTCCCGCGTGGCGCTAGGGAGTACATTATGAAAATGTTCATTTTTTTGCTCATAAACTTTGTAATTATGTTATTTTATGTTGTTTTCTGGTATTTTAGCCCGTTTTTAGGTATTCAAAGTGTATCAAGGTATGATATGTCACACCCCAATCGATGGCGGAATCATCGGAATGTGGCACTAAGCGAATCAAATTGTTGAAGAGAATCCATAAGACTAATCTTAATGACAATATTTATAAAGTTCAATTTACCATACAATCAAACAAATATTCATACGATAGTCAAAACAGATTACAAGTCTCTTATATAAAACAAATCCGACAACTTAGATTTTTATTGAGTTTCTAGGGATCCTATCCATTTGCAGCACATGATAATCAATCAACCTGTCATATACATTAAAATAAAAGTCAATACAATAATGTAAAGGTGAGTACACAGGTTTGGCATAATAATAATAATAAAGCATTTAACGAAACCAGCATGCGCTAACGTAGTCATGTGAACATATATGTTATTTATACCGAAATAGGCTAACCAACACAACCGCGAGTGAGACAAGTAAAGTAAAGCGAGAGCGAGCCTTAACAACCCCTGAACTAACGAGTGGCGGGTCAACCTATAGCAGCTATCATGTTAAGGGTGGTCAGCAATCTCAAGACATACAATTAACATATAGCAGTTCAGCATTTCACGTATAGTCATGCGAGAGTGGTCTGCGTTTTAAAGCGTTTTAGCGTTGTATGTATTGATCGTTTGATAGGGAACGTATATAACACCCAAAATTACATTAAAGCGAAAGGGGCCAAGTATACTCACAGTGAGTGCTTAACAGGGAATACAAGTGAGCTGGAGGGTGAGAGGAATGTTGGATCAGTCTGCGCGTAGACATAGATGTCACACCCCGACCCGCAGCGGAATAAGAGTCGGGGCATAATTGGGTTATCACCAAAGCTCATGATGTTTACTAATATGTTTCATATTTATTAAATTCAAAATTACATCTTCAATATTCCAAACAAGTCCATACAATTACAAAGAAAAAGTAACTAAATAACAATCCAAAGCCTAAACCCATTTATTCTTCTAAGCCATCCTATATGTTTCTTGCTGCATCTGAATCACCTGTACCATGTGTAAAAATGGGGGTTTTTGGGTCAACAAAAGTTGGCGAGTGAACCTTGTTAGAAAACATTTATTATTGATTTCTTGTTATAATTAATATGGAAAAATTGTGCAATAATCATATGTGAGCAAACGTAAATAATCATACAATAACATACAATAACAAACCACCTTGCATGAATATATGACATGAATGATAATGTATATGTTGGCAACGTCACGTTCACGCTCATAGGTAATGGGGAACGGACGGCCTATGATGATGTATGTGCGATCAAGGCTCAATCAAACGGAGCCGATCGTATGTTGGCAACGCTCGTTCACGCTCATAGGTAATGGGGAACGGTTCACACTCATAGTAATGGGGAACGGCGGCCTATGATGATGTATGTACTGAAAATGATAAATTTAATCTAAACGTTAAACACACAAACAGTTGATACATATTGAATACACATTTGATCATGGATATGATGGATGCACAAGTGTTTAACTGTAATAAATAATAAGACACATGATACACCCCAAAAAGTGATTAAAAACGGGGAATTTGTAAAGATTCACTCACATTGGGTGCGTTCGTTGATGATGTTGTTTGCGCACGAGTTTAGAGGGTTGATCGACGAGGAATAACTAACCTAAATAATAACGAAAAGGTACGGTAAATAAGTGGATTTTATTAACAATTTTAATAGGATTTTTAGATATATTTTTGTGAGTTTAAGATCATTTTCTAACTTTAAAAATATTTTTAAGTATTTTTAATTGATTTTTAAATTAAATAAATAAATAAAAATATAAAAAATTTTGTTGACTTTTTTGGTTGACCGTTGACCATTGACCATTGACCATGACTGTTGACCGGTCTGGTCTTGTATTTGTTTGCACTGAGTGAGGTTCGAACTCGTGACCTCCCGTACGCGTGCACGCAGCTCTACCAACTGAGCTACGTGTATAACCCGAAATATTTCTGTTTTTAATTATATTTATATACTATTTAATTTATTCGAAATTCATTTATTTTAAAAAGGATTTTAATTATATCGAATCGGTGTGCATAACAGGTCTCGAACCCGGGACCTGTTGTTTAACGTTGCACACAGTCCACCGCTGGACTGTGTGTCTAACCTGGTTAAAATACTTGTTTTTATTTCACTTATATACTAACTGGAAGTTTCCGTATTTGGGTTTTATAAAAAGTCTGAATATTGTGACGGATCGGAAACAAGGACGGACTCGAACTCGGTATCTCTATGTTTCAAATGCACACAGTCCACCACTGGACTGTGTGTCTAACCCGAGATATAACCCGATTTATATTAAATATATACACAGTCTAAGCTTCATCTTCTTCGTTAAAACAACACAGACAACGATTCACTCTACTGTTCTTGTTTAATTCGATTGACGGACATATAATTGATTAAAATGAAATGGATAGGGAAGGTTTTGGGAATGAACGTGCCGGAAAGATGATTTTCTCAGAATTCCGGCCAAGTCGTCGGCTCTGTTTTATGAACTCCGTCTGAGCGGACCAATTAACTGTTTTGATTAACTAATTGTGAAATTGAATGACTAAACAAGAGTTATCAGGGAGTTTAGATGCTCATACCGATTCACAGCGTGATTTAGAAATTTTCAGAAGTTTTCCGGCGATTACAGATTATCCGGTATGGTCGTCTGAGACCGATTCTGCTTGAAGGGTTTGAGTTAGTAAAAGTCTAACAATAGATAGAAGATGAAAGAATTGAGAAATTTACCGTTTTGATGAATGACACGGTTTTCCGGCAAAAGTCCGGCGATTTCAGAAAGCGTTTCCGACGAACTGAAAATAGAGCGAAAGTGAAATTGGAGGTTCTGTGAGTGTTTTCGAGTCGCGAGATGATGATATTGATAGAGTAAATCAGGAAGTAAAAGTTTTCGGTTTCTAACTCCCAAACTCATATGAATCGAAACAATAAAGACTGAATTTGATTAAGAACGTGCGTCGTAATGGTTTCATCGGTTATTATCAGTAATTGCGATCACTCAATCGACTAGAAAGTTGAAAGCCGATGAACGGTTTCAGTTTTGGCGTAAACAGATGATTTCACAGGTAGAGTTAAGTATTATTTGTTTCCTAGATTACACAAAGACAGCAAGTGGCGGAGTGGTTAAATGTTTGATGCTAGTGTCTTCCGGCTGACCCGGGTTCGAAACCCGGCAGCCCCTTTTCATTTTTAATTGCTTTATTTTTATTTTCTAACAATTTTAATTTCTATATTCTAAAATGTTTATTAGTTATGTATTGTTTAAAATTAAAATAAGCATTAAATGAGCAACGAAAATTTGAAACTGATTATTCGATTAATACACGAAGCGGGTTTTGAAAACCCGTTTTCGACGGATGTTACAGTATCCCCTACTTTTAGAAATTTCGTCCCGAAATTTAAGTAGTAGTGGTAACAGGAAAAAGATACGGGTATTTTTTCGCGCATTGAGTCTTCACGTTCCGAAGTAAACTCAGGTCCTCGTTTCGACTCCCAGCGTACCCTAACAATTGGAATACGACTCCGTCTTAAACGTTTTTCTCCGAAGTCCATGATCTCTACTGGTCTTTCAATGAAGTGCATAGATTCATAGATCTGAATATCTTCTACTTGGAGGTTTTCATCGGCGAGGCACTTCTTTAAGTTTGATACATGGAACGTAGGGTGAATTCTGTTGAGTTCTTCTGGCAGGTCAAGCTTGTATGCTACAGGTCCTACTCTTTCGAGTATCTTGAAAGGTCCTACGTAGCGTGGTGCTAGCTTGCCCTTCTGGCCAAAACGAACTACTCCATTCCACGGTGATACTTTTAAAAGTACATGATCACCAATGTTAAACTCCAAAGGCTTTCGTCGTTTGTCTGCATAACCCTTTTGACGACTTTGTGCCGCTAGAAGATTGTTTCGAATTTGATGGATCTTGTCTGTGGTTTCTTGAATCAATTCTGGACCGGTGATTTTAGCTTCTCCAATTTCGTGCCAACATACTGGGGAACGGCACTTACGACCATATAAAGCTTCGAAAGGTGCCATGCCGATACTTGAATGATAGCTGTTGTTGTACGAAAATTCAACTAATGGTAGATGAGTGTCCCAATTTCCCTTGAAGTCTATGACACATGCTCGAAGCATATCTTCAAGAGTTTGGATGGTGCGTTCAGATTGTCCATCAGTTTGAGGATGATAAGCGGTACTAAGGTCTAATCGTGTACCCAAAGCGGCTTGTACGGCTTGCCATGTTCGTGAAGTGAAACGACCATCACGATCTGAAATAATGCTTAACGGTACACCATGACGGCTTACGATCTCGCTGATGTAGATACGAGCTAACTTCTCGTTCTTGAAGTCCTCGTGAATCGGGATGAAATGAGCTGATTTTGTAAGACGATCAATGATTACCCATATATTGTCATACCCACCAGAAGTGCGAGGTAACCCGGTAATGAAGTCCATGGTTATGTTTTCCCTCTTCCATACAGGTATTTCAGGTTGGACTAGAAGTCCTGAGGGTCTTTGATGTTCAGCTTTTACTTTGGAACATGTAAGGCACTTGGAAACAAAAACAACGATATCCTTCTTCATGCCAGGCCACCAGTAGGTGTATCGAAGGTCTTGATACATCTTGTCGGCCCCTGGGTGTACAGAGTATCGTGTTTTGTGCGCCTCATTCATAAGGAAATCACGAAGGTTATTGTGATCGGGAATCCATATGCGATCTAGATAGTACAGAATACCGTCGGATTTAGTTTCGATTTTAAGTTCAGCTCCACAAGACAGCTCCTTGCGTACGTCGTTTTCCGTTACTGAAACATGTTGGGCTTCTCGGATTTGATCTTTGATGTCTGTTATGATTTGCGAACATAGAAGACGAATGGAGTTCGCATAACCCTTTTGACTGAGTGCATCGGCCACCACGTTTGCCTTGCCAGGATGATACCGAATTTCACAGTCGTAGTCATTAAGAAGTTCGACCCATCTTCGTTGCCTCATGTTTAACTCCTTTTGGTTGAAGATATGTTGAAGACTCTTGTGGTCAGTGTATATCACACTTAGTACCGTAGAGGTAATGTCTCCATATCTTAAGAGCGAACACAATGGCTCCAAGTTCCAGGTCGTGGGTGGTGTAGTTCTTCTCATGAATTTTGAGTTGTCTAGAAGCATAAGCTATCACCTTTCCTCTTTGCATTAGAACACAACCTAATCCTTGCCCTGACGCGTCACGATAAACCACGAAGTCATCACAACCTTCAGGAAGTGTGAGGATAGGTGCGTCACAGAGTTTTTGTTTAAGGGTTTGGAAGGCTTCTTCTTGTTTGGGTCCCCATATGAAGGGTTTTCCTTTATGTGTTAAAGCCATGAGTGGTACAGCGATACGGGAGAAATTTGCAATGAAACGGCGATAATAACCAGCCAAACCAAGGAATGATCTTACTTCGGTTGGTGTACGTGGCACTTGCCATTCTTGTACTGCTTTGATCTTTGAGGGGTCGACATGTATTCCCTTGTCATTGACGACATGTCCAAGGAATTGTACCTCTTTTAACCAGAATTTGCATTTGGAGAACTTGGCGTAGAGCTTTTCATTCCCTAAGAGTGTAAGGATGAGTCGAAGGTGTCGTTCATGATCAGACTTAGACTTTGAGTAGATGAGGATGTCGTCGATGAAGACTATAACAAAACGGTCGAGATAAGGTTTGCAGACTCTGTTCATTAGATCCATGAAGACAGCTGGAGCGTTGGTTAGACCAAATGGCATGACCATGAATTCATAATGACCATAACGAGTTCGGAAGGCGGTCTTTGGGACGTCTTCATCATGTACTCTGAGTTGATGATAACCAGAACGAAGGTCGATTTTTGAAAAACAGCTGGTGCCTTGAAGTTGGTCAAGAAGATCATGGATGCGAGGTAATGGGTAGCGGTTCTTAACCGTTAACTTGTTGAGTTCTCTGTAGTCGATACACATGCGAAACGTTCCATCTTTCTTCTTCACAAAAAGGACAGGTGCACCCCAAGGCGATGAGCTAGGACGTATGAATCCTTTGTCAGTCAGCTCTTGTAATTGACTGGCCAGCTCTTGCATCTCGGATGGGGCTAACCTATAAGGAGATTTTGCAACTGGTGTAGCTCCAGGTATAAGATCAATGCGGAATTCGACTTCTCTCACGGGAGGAAGTCCTGAAATGTCGTCATGAAAAACTTGTGGAAAATCTTTTACTACTGAGATGTCTTCGAGTTTCTTCTCCTTGGTTCCCTTTTTGACGACATGAGTTAGGAATGCGACATAATTCTTGCGGAGATATTTTCGGGCTTGAAGACAGGACATTAATTTGAGTCATTTCGAAGGGGTTTCTCCAAAGATTCGTAGAGTCTGACCATTTGTAAGAGGAATGCGTACAAACTTTTCGCGGCATACAACTTCAGCATGATGTTGGCTGAGCCAGTCCATACCAATTATAATGTCGAAACTTCCCAACTTCATAGGAATGAGGTCAACTGGAAAATCATGATCGTTTAGGGTGAGAGTACAATTGCGTATAATAGAGTTTAATGAGACCGGTTTTCCGTCAGCAACTTCTACCATTATGGATTCCATGAGTTTATCTCGAGTTTGGTTGAGGATGGGTTCAAATTCTAAGGACACAAAACTTTTATCCGAGCCAGTATCAAATAACATGGATGCATAACTACCATTGATGAGAAACGTACCGTTAACCACATTGTTGTCAGCCCTAGCTTGATTTGCGTTGATGTTGAAAGCTCTTCCTCTTGCAGGTGGAGGAGCTTGGTTAGCCTGGTTTACTGGATTAGCTTGAGCTTGGGCATGGATGATATTCACCAGGCGTGGACAGGTGTTCCTGAAGTGGTTCGGGTCTCCACAGTTGTAACAAGCCCGCATAGGTTGCACCATGGGGTAGTTGGGTTGGTAGTAGGATTGGGCTACATGTTGGGCCGGTGGTAGGAGTAAAGGTTGTTGGGCTTGACCCACTATCTGATGGTGGGTTTGGGTTGAGGGCTGATGGCGGTTCGTTCGCTGAAGTACGCGGCAGGTTTGAATGGTGTGACCTGCGCGCCCACAGTCGGTGCAATGTTGGCAGGGATGATCAGGAAAGTGATGGTATTGGCAACGGTTGCATTTTGGGTATGGGCCGGAGTATGGCTTTTTATAAGGCGCAGATGAGGGGGCAACTTGAGTGATGGGTGCAGCAGGGATAGGGAAATTTGTTTGTGTGACAGCAAAGTTTCTAGTGTTTCGTTTCCTCTTATTAGCAAACTTTGAGGAGGAGGTGGAATGGTTTGAAGTTTGGCCCTCAACGGGGGCTTTCTTTTTCTCGTCCTTAAATTTGCCGTTGCGAATACGATTCTCGGTAAGCTCGGTAGCTAGTTCCATAGCAGCTTCAAGTGTTGCAGGCGAAGTGCTTAGAACTGAGTCTTGAATTTTCGAGGGAAGGCCTCGAATGTAGTGTTCGACTAAGCGGTAAACTGGGGTGAACAAGTTGGGGACCATTTGGTTCAACTCTAAAAACCGTTTGTTGTAGGAAGTATGATCTCCCTCCTTTTGCTTCAACGAGTGAAATTCATCCTCTAACTTTTTGATCTCGCTTCTTGGACAGAAGCGTCTCGTCATGATTTCCCTTAACTCCTCCCACGTTAAGGCCATTGCATCTTCGATTCCTCTCTTACCTTTTTCAGTATTCCACCAGGTAAGAGCTACTCCAAATAGTCTCCCGGTTGCGTAACGTACCTTGCGATCCTCGGGACAATCGCAATTGAGAAAGGTGTTTTCCATTTCCTCAAACCAGTGGAGGAAAGTAGTGACACCTTCGGTCCCTTCAAATTTCGGGGGATCGCAAGACTTGAAGTGTTTGTAAGAGCACTTTTTGGAGGGAGGGTTGTCGACGTTCTGGTCTTCTTGATGGGGAGGATTTATGGGATTTGTGGCGAGAGCTTGTTGGACTTGAATTACGATGTCAGGAAGCACCGCGGCCATTTGTTTTGCGATTTGGGTGGCCAAGCGTTCGTTTGACCTTCCTGACCTTCTACCCCCACGTTGTTGCCTAGTCGACATCTACAGGAACATACATAAGAAGACTGTGAGTTTAAGGAGTCTTTTTAGGTGTCATGTGTCTTTTAAAAAAAATAAAAATAACATAAACATCAATAATGCAACTACATCCATAGGATGTCTTGGGTTTGCTCATGTTTGGGCCTCCAATGTCCCTCATACCATCACCTGTATAGTCTTGTGGGCCCCCATGACTATTGGCTTAGTAGGATTCACATTGGTATTGGCGGTTTAACACTCGCATCACCCGAATGAAAACCATGAAATATGTTTGCGAGATGTATGGTCGGAGGGTGTCCAGGTGTAAACACAATGACAACTCAAAGTGGGGTTAGCTCACACGACGTTTGGTATAGCATGCTTTGGCCTAATAGGTCCTTCGTACTCTCATCGTTAGTCCCCAGGTAGGCAAACTGGTCCTTTATTTTGGATTTATACGAATGCCAAGCCTAGACAGGACGTTCCGACTACCGGTACTTGTACCCTTCCAGTTACTACATGCCCGTCATGAGAACTCACTTTGATGTGATTTGAAAATACAAAAATCGTTGTAAAAATCATGGGAATTGTGTGGTGTGTGCTCTCATGGATATGATATGTTATGAGAATATGATTCATGATAGGCATTGTATATTAATATGTACTTATGAACATGCTTGCATAACATTGAATGTAACAATAAACATAAAGCATATAAACATCATGAATTTTGCATGTAACACACAAACAATTTAAAAATTCTAATCAACTATAGTATAGGCTCTAAGGGTCTAATAACCTATCCTATATCCCTATAGTCATGGCTCTGATACCAATCTGTCACACCCCGACCCGCAGCGGAATAAGAGTCGGGGCATAATTGGGTTATCACCAAAGCTCATGATGTTTACTAATATGTTTCATATTTATTAAATTCAAAATTACATCTTCAATATTCCAAACAAGTCCATACAATTACAAAGAAAAAGTAACTAAATAACAATCCAAAGCCTAAACCCATTTATTCTTCTAAGACATCCTATATGTTTCTTGCTGCATCTGGATCACCTGTATCATGTGTAAAAATGGGGGTTTTTGGGTCAACAAAAGTTGGCGAGTGAACCTTGTTAGAAAACATTTATTATTGATTTCTTGTTATAATTAATATGGAAAAATTGTGCAATAATCATATGTGAGCAAACGTAAATAATCATACAATAACATACAATAACAAACCACCTTGCATGAATATATGACATGAATGATAATGTATATGTTGGCAACGTCACGTTCACGCTCATAGGTAATGGGGAACGGACGGCCTATGATGAGTATGTGCGATCAAGGCTCAATCAAACGGAGATGATCGTATGTTGGCAACGCCTCGTTCACGCTCATAGGTAATGGGGAACGGTTCACGCTCATAGGTAATGGGGAACGGCGGCCTATGATGATGTATGTACTGAAAATGATAAATTTAATCTAAACGTTAAACACACAAACAGTTGATACATATTGAATACACATTTGATCATGGATATGATGGATGCACAAGTGTTTAACTGTAATAAATAATAAGACACATGATACACCCTAAAAAGTGATTAAAAACGGGGAATTTGCAAAGATTCACTCACATTGGGTGCGTTCGTTGATGATGTTGATTGCACACGAGTTTAGAGGGTTGATCGACGAGGAATAACTAACCTAAATAATAACGAAAAGGTACGGTAAATAAGTGGATTCTATTAACAATTTTAATAGGATTTTTAGATATATTTTTGTGAGTTTAAGATCATTTTCTAACTTTAAAAATATTATTTTTAAGTATTTTTAATTGATTTTTAAATTAAATAAATAAATAAAAATATAAAAATTTGTTGACTTTTTGGGTTGACCGTTGACCGTTGACCATGGACCATGACTGTTGACCGGTCCGGTCTTGTATTTGTTTGCACTGAGTGAGGTTCGAACTCGTGACCTCCCGTACGCGTGCACGCAGCTCTACCAACTGAGCTACGTGTCTAACCCGAAATATTTCTGTTTTTAATTATATTTATATACTATTTAATTTATTCGAAATTCATTTATTTTAAAAAGGATTTTAATTATATCGAACCGGTGTGCATAACAGGTCTCGAACCCGGGACCTGTTGTTTAACGTTGCACACATTCCACCGCTGGACTGTGTGTCTAACTTGGTTAAAATACTTGTTTTTATTTCACTTATATACTAACTAGAAGTTTCCGTATTTGGGTTTTATAAAAAGTCTGAATATTGTGGCGGATCGGAAACAAGGACGGACTCGAACTCGGTATCTCTATGTTTCAAATGCACACAGTCCACCGCTGGACTGTGTGTCTAACCCGAGATATAACCCGATTTATATTAAATGTATACACAGTCTAAGCTTCATCTTCTTCGTTAAAACAACACAGACAACGATTCACTCTACTGTTCTTGTTTAATTCGATTGACGGACATATAATTGATTAAAATGAAATGGATAGGGAAGGTTTTGGGAATGAACGTGCCGGAAAGATGATTTTCTCAGAATTCCGGCCAAGTCGTCGGCTCTGTTTTATGAACTCCGTCTGAGCGGACCAATTAACTGTTTTGATTAACTAATTGTGAAATTGAATGACTAAACAAGAGTTATCAGGGAGTTTAGATGCTCATACCGATTCACAGCGTGATTTAGAAATTTTCAGAAGTTTTCCGGCGATTGCAGATTATCCGGTATCGTCGTCTGAGACCGATTCTGCTTGAAGGGTTTGAGTTAGTAAAAGTCTAACAATAGATAGAAGATGAAAGAATTGAGAAATTTACCGTTTTGATGAATGACACGGTTTTCCGGCAAAAGTCCGGCGATTTCAGAAAGCGTTTCCGACGAACTGAAAATAGAGCGAAAGTGAAATTGGAGGTTCTGTGAGTGTTTTCGAGTCGCGAGATGATGATATTAATAGAGTAAATCAGGAAGTAAAAGATTTCGGTTTCTAACTCCCAAACTCATATGAATCGAAACAATAAAGACTGAATTTGATTAAGAACGTGCGTCGTAATGGTTTCATCGGTTATTATCAGTAATTGTGATCACTCAATCGACTAGAAAGTTGAAAGCCGATGAACGGTTTCAGTTTTGGCGCAAACAGATGATTTCACAGGTAGAGTTAAGTATTATTTGTTTCCTAGATTACACAAAGACAGCAAGTGGCGGAGTGGTTAAATGTTTGATGCTAGTGTCTTCCGGCTGACCCGGGTTCGAAACCCGGCAGCCCCTTTTCATTTTTAATTGCTTTATTTTTTATTTTCTAACAATTTTAATTTCTATATTCTAAAATGTTTATTAGTTATGTATTGTTTAAAATTAAAATAAGCATTAAATGAGCAACGGAAATTTGAAACTGATTATTCGATTAATAAACGGAGCGGGTTTTGAAAACCCGTTTTTCGACGGATGGATGTTACAATAGAAGTTCATCAGGCTTTCATAGTACTGAACGGTTGAACAAAGAGTGACGTGGTACAAACAGATGGGTCGCACGACGCATTACTCGTACGAGGCATCACCCTCGTGCGAGTCATCATCCGTACGAGTGATGGCTCATACGAGGCATCACCCTCGTGCGAGTCAACATCCGTACGAGCGAAGCTCATGCGAGTGTCCTGTTTTCGTGTCCAAAATCGAGTGTTTTCGCGTTGTTTCTTCGGGAAATCGAGTGTCCATCCTTCCAACCTTAAGCTACTGAGTAAACCAAAAGCTGGGGAGGTCTTTAGAGCAGTAAGTCATTTATGGAAACTCGGACTGGGTCATGCGAACCATAGTTATTCGTGCGAGCTAGTCCAGTTTGCAAAAGTGGCTGTTCTTGCGTCTTTGTTCAATTGGAACTGAGTTTTCGTCTGAAACAGATGTAATTTAGGTCATTTTCATGAAGATTCTAGTACCGCTTCGTCCCACTATCCAATGAATGAAACATATGTCGGCTTTGTCCGTTTTTGTGTAAAAATCGAGTATAAAACAGTTTTTCTTAGGATTATCACTTGGTGAGTTTGAAACAACAAGGTTTCAAATATTGAGTAGTCAAAGCTGACTCAAACATATTCATTTAAGTGTAAATCCTTGATAAAAACAAAAGGTTTTATGAAAAAGATGAAGGTTTTCGTAACAGAGAAGTTTAGATGAAATCGAAGATAATCTCATGTAAAATCGTTGTAGAAATCGTTGGGATTCGCGTGGAATACATAGTCTTCTTACTTAGAAACATAGAAAAGTATATGGAGTAGGTATCGTGCGAGTGACAGCAAGGAGAGCACAAATGGTTAAGTGTGGTATTTATAGGAAAAGAGAGGAGAGCAGGTGTGTTGGTGTGAGTGAGTACCCGTGCGAGCGAGTTGAGTTTCATACAAGCCTGGCCTCACTCGTACGAGTGATGGCTCGTACGAGCGAGCTAAGTTCGCGTGTTGGCTGTTTTCGTTTGGTGATTTCATTCGTATTGGTTAGTTTTGGTACGTTAAGCGTTTTAGAGAGGTATTAAGCGTGGCGTTGCGAGTTAGTGCGATGAATCGAGTTGCGTGAGCGAGCGAACGTTTAAGCGAGCATAAAACATGTAAACAAATAATTCATATAAACACACAACATTACATAACCAATCATAAGTAATTGCGTTTACGATTTAGTGCGATAAGCGAGGGCGAGGGCGTGAGCGAGTACCGAACAAACAAACACACTCGACACGTAAAGTAACATAATTAACTATGATTCGTGTTTGCGTTAGCGTTGCGAGTATTAAGCGTTTAGGTGTGCAGTGATGCAGTGTGATGAAAACGTATTTAGAATAACATAAACCACTTTTTATATCGAATCCCGGATTACAAGCGATTACAACGGAATAAATGGTAATAACAGAACAACCGAAAAAAAGTCGGGTTGTTACAGTCACCCCTACTTTAGGAAATTTCGTCCCGAAATTTAAGTAGTAGATGTAACGAAAAGATGTGGATATTTAGCTTTTATGTCACTTTCAAGTTCCCAAGTGAACTGATGTGTGAAATGTGTATACAAAAATCAAACAAGTTTTAAAAAGGAGTCACAACCTAAACCACACACAATCGGCAAGTGCACCGGTCGCGGTGTAGTGTAGATAGAAAGACCGAGTATCAATCCGTTGACACTATACGGAAACTTTAGATACCGAACCTCTATCTAATACAAAGTCGTATAAACATTTAGCTACTCATAATATTCATCAAAACAACTGAACAATGTCTGAAAACAACTGAAATCATAGTTTAAGCGAATTAAAACCAAAAAAACGAATGTTTAACGAACACAAGATGATCAAAACTCAAACCGGAAGCTTCCTAGACCTTCAATCAACTTCAAAGTGCTCCAAGATCGTCCAAGAATGCTCCAATGTCGCCTAGTTGTCGAGATATATCAAACCCTAGATGGCTGCAATGATTTATACAAGTTTTTTTTGGCGTAGACCGACCCTTATGCGGACTGCATGGGGGTATGGATGCGGACTTAAAAGACACGCGCGTTCAAACATCTGATGCAGACCGCATGGATGTATGGTTGCGGTCCGCATCCAGATCCTGGAAACAATAGTTTTCTCTTTTATGCTTTGTTTTCCGACACGTCTTTCCGTACTTCTTTGCGGCAACTGTTTTTTTCTTCGTTTTTTACCGCCAAACTGCTGGTTTCATCCCTGATTCCTGCAAATTCAGAAGTTAACCAATTAAGTATCAAAATCGCGGGAAAACTGTATACAAATTACTCGAAATGTAGGGAATTCGATACATAAAATATGTGTAATTCTAGACACATCAAACATCCTCACACTTAACCTTTTGATTGTCCCTAAGCAAAATCCCAAGCTACATGTCCAACTTAAACACTTAACAACTACGCAAGTCTCAAACAAGTTATAAGGCGGACTACGAAATCATCAAACACAACGGTTTCACAAGACTTACAACGTTCAAAAGGTTGACAACTCAAACTATTTAAATCAAAACCGGGCATACCTTATCAAGTTTTTCTCACCTTCTAGCCATCAATCATGCATTGCGAATACCCCTCACAATATCACTCAACTCTCGACTAAATATATATCATAATTCGAGTGAACTCTCAAGACCAAACTATGAAGCAATACTATCATAAGCTTGTACGTTAATCAAATCTCCACCTAATTGTTAAAACTCGACACGAATCAAGAGGACTCAAAGGGTAGGCAAGGGCTAAAGGTAGGTTATTTTATTCGGGAACGATAGGCTAACACAAATGATCACACGATAAACCGAATAAACACAAAACAAATACTCACATACTTGGTCATATCGACCCACAACTTTTTTTTTCTTTTTCTCAATTTTCTCCCTTTTTTAAGTATATACTAAACAAAGTAATAACATAACACGATCCGGCTATCAAATCAACAAAGGGTAACAAACGAATGGCTAGGCTCAACACGGTGTCTAAAGGGTAATGGCGAAACTGGTCAAACACAAAGGCTAAACAAATAGGATGATCCTAATGCCTCTATAATATCCATGCCAAATCCTAACCGAAGGTCTCAACTGTTTAAAAAACGCACAAGTTCTAAAGTAATGCAACAAGTCGGTAAACACACATGAAACGAAAGTAATGAACATATAAATATGAAACATATAAAGGCTCAAATCTCACTATCATGTGGTAAATAAAGGCTACCGATATCGACAATGCATAACCAATTTACCCTCCGGCTCCATCCATTATCCTAGGCATCCCAAAACCTTTTACTTCCCAAAACCGAATCAATCAACCTACTATCCCGCAACTTACAGAAACATGCGCTCTCGACTCGTAAATCCGACAATTAAACCGCTTTTAACCGACGCTTTGAAAAGGTTTTTCGTTTTCTACGCGCTAAAGGACCGGGACTCGCAAACAAACTCTTTTTTTTTATTTTTTTATTTTTTATGTATTTAATATGTACAAAAAACTCTATTTACCGACTCAAATTACAAAAAATTTACAAACTATTTACAAATTCCCCCATCCCCACACTTGAAAGACACATTGTCCCCAATGTGAACGAAAAGGAAGTGAACTAATGCAAAACTATACAACAACAACAGACATGAGAAGTGAAAATGAAACTCCCTTGATATGCTCGATACACTGCTCGTATACAATTCAACCGCTTAATTCACACGACTCAGCAATCGTAATGTAACCTGTATAGTGAAACTGCACGGGTAGAAGCAATTTGTCAAACACAACCATAATATACAATAAATATAAGTGTACAATACAACAAAATAACCCAACCGGTTTCCCTTACAAATTCCCCCAAGAATATGTACCAAGTACAGACCATGATAATAAAAACAAAAATAAGAGGAAAAATACAAAGATAACCCAAAAACCACTGATGCTGACTATTGTTGGCCTGGTGGCGGCTGAATGTGGAAATGATCCATAATGCTCTGCAGCATCGATCTAATCTGGGCCTGATCGGCTCTAACACCTTAAACAGTCTGCTCCACTCGCTCGATGCGCTCTCTCTGTGCTAACTGCTCGTCGTGTATACCTGCTAATGTGACTGGTCTAGGAGCTGCCCGAACATGTGCACTTGGCCGACCCCATATGGGTGGCGTTATCCGACAACACCCGGTGTATCCTCTGGTTCCACACCCGGTGGAACTGGAGGTACCTGAGGGTCCCGTGGTGCTAGAAACTCTGGTGGATCCCCAGGCGTGACTAACTCAATCATCTATCGCATATCACTCAGCCGGTAAGTGCCTCCGGTGGGCTCTGCTCTCAATCATGCAGGCGGAAACACATCAAATACTCCCAAACTCTCTGCTAACACGCTAACATATGCACCCATACAAACCCTCGAATCTGCCCCACGTCCCCGCTCTCTCGCTAACGCGTGTAAATTAGGCACGACCAAGTTGGCCTCACGGCGTCCAACCAGACAATATAAAGCAAATAACTCGTAATATGTCACCTTCTCCGGTTACATGTGTCGCACGAGAACTGTGCAGGTGAGGATATGATGAAAAACCGAATAATCGGATCTCTAATCTCTGAAGCTGGAATACCTGGCACCTCCTCACCATCGCCTATCGTGGACCAGAATGCAGCTAACTATGTAGTAGTAATGCACTTAGGTAGCTCGGTCTCTGCCCATCCCATGAGGCTATCAGTAACCCTGCGTGAATGGCGAACTCGACGCTCGACATAATATGCATCTGTCGTCCCAGGGCGAAACTAACTGCCGACGCATGAGTGAGGCGTACGGAATCGAATAGGAATGTCGCAAAAAACTCCAGTGTCAGCTCCTGATATGCAACACATCGCTCGTCTTAAAGTATCCTCCATCGAGGAGTAATCATCTGTCCTAACCTCTCGGTCGCCCCCATACGACCCATCAATGGCCAGTCAATCGTCCTCGGCCTGTGAAATCTCAGTCGCAGCAACCGCTGTAATATCGCGTACTCCTCAGTGTCGTGCTCGAAGCATAGTAGTGTATGTGAATCTAGCAGGTCGCGTTCCTCTACTGATGGTGCTGGGACTGCTAGATCTGGCAGGACCAACTCCATGGTGTATCTGATGTGGCGTGGCAGCGGAACAGGCTGCTCCTCATGTCCCTCTGGCTGCACTGGCTGCGGTGGAGGTGGTACGATAGCGCGAGTGGGCCGACCCCGCTTGCGGACCGGCTGTGATGATGAGGACACCATTTCGGCACTCAGATATACAACAATAAGATATACAAATCAATAATACAAGTCACCGCCCCAAACTTGTTTTTCGATGCATTCATTTATTATTGTTATTGTTATTATTTTATTTTATTTTAAGTTTTTTTAAAATTAATTAAATAGAAGGGAAAAACATATTTTTGGTGTGACAGGAGCGGCGGTTACGGCCGTATAGCATATCGTTCGCGGCCGTAATGGATAAACAACAACACTAATAAAGAAAAATTGAAAAATTCGGCATGCCTCCGGCGCATTTACAAGAAAACGACCGTCCTCGCCCGATTGGAGATTGAGTACGGGCGAGGACATCATAACCTGCAAAGAAAACACAACAATATACGACACTAAATATGCCTCAATCCAAGCGCAATTATTGTTTAGGCATCCGAAATAATGATAAAACAAAATACAACAAAATAGTAACTACGACTCGACCATGACATGTTACAACAACAACATAGAGAACCCGCAACTTTCAAAAACATATATGTCATATAGAACCATGACGTCATCTTAACGTTAGCGGCCACAACATAAACCACTAAAGATACAATACGCCTAATGAGGACTCGACAGATGCCGACTAACTTACTAAAATACAAACTGCACAAGGCTAAGTAACTCTAATTTACAACATTAAGCTCGCCTAGCATTCACCCGACATGACAAAGACCCGACCCGAACACCAGCTGCGAAAACAACACTAAACGACCACTAGAAGCTACTAGGCATACCAAACAACTCGGCACGACTCGCAATACGACGCTCAAAATCAACAAAGAGTTTCGAATAACTACGCGCAATAACATCATAAAGCGAAGTGGTGAACCGAAAACTTACCTGATCGTCGATACAGCAGTCAAAATTGATCGGGTTAGCTTAACCGAATACGGAGGCAAACTCCAGGTGAATCGAACCGGCACAATGGGGGTACTAGTGAGGGTAGGTGAACGGTGAGATGTGGCGGTCGGTCGGAGGTTAATGTTGGCGGTGGTGGGCGGAACAGTGTTTGAATAGGTGGTGACTGGTGGTGAACGGCGGTGGATTGTGATGGCGACGGGGCTGCGGCTAGTGGTGTCGGGTGGAACGGTGGAGTGGAGTTGTGGCGGAGAGGTCGGTGACGGTGGAAGTGGTGAGCGGCGGTGTGAGGGGAAAGTGGTGGTGAGTGGCGGTGGCGGGGAATGGTGAAGAAGAGGTGGGGGCAGAGGTTTGTGGTGGCGAGAGTGTGCGAAACCCCTGATTAGGGATTTTTTATTTCTCTTGTCTGCAAGTGGATGCGGACCGTATCCACATGTGGAAGCGGTCCGCATGAGCCTTATTCTTTTCTCACCGCCATAGTCTTGCGGACCGTATACCTTATTGGTTGCGGTCCGCATCCAGTGTTTAAATTATTTTTTTATAATTATGAAAAATTATTATTGTTACCATAAAATGGTATATTAATTTAATATTATAAAAATACAAAAACGATACACTTACAAACTCGAAACGTCCGGTTTTCTGAATTCTTATAATTTATCCTGTTAACTGCGCAACTCAACAACTGATCAGTACGTTCGACAATAACCAGACACTAAAGACTCAGTATACAAAAAATGAAATACGCACAATACGATACAAACTCTACAACTCGGGGAAAATCCCGATTGCTCGAAACACTCTCACATGCTCATAACCGGGAGGTCAATCACCTCCTCCTCTCTCTCGTTAGTCGGTCCCTCGACAAAGTGCTTCAAACGATGACCATTGACTTTGAACCTCTGACCGTCCTCATTCTCAACCTATATCGTTCCGTACGGGAACACCTGCGTAACCACATATGGTCCATGCCAACGCGGTCTTAGCTTTCCCGGGAACAACTTCAACCAGGAATTATACAACAGCACCTTCTCCCCACACTTGAACTCCTTCACCTTCTTCAAATGTTTATCGTGCAACTCCTTGGTGCGCTCCTTATACGCCCATGACTTCTCATACACCTCATCGCGTAACTCCTCCAACTCGTGAATCCGAAGAAACCGCTTCTTTCCTGAAGCTGGCAAGTCAAGATTGACTGCCCTCAACGCCCTATAGGCCCTATGCTCTAGCTCAAACGGCAGATGACACGCTTTCCCATAAATCAACATAAAGGGCGTAGTCCCAATAGGTGTCCGATAGGCAGTCCTGAAAGCCCATAGTGTGTCATCTAACTTGTCGGAACCAGTCGATATGACTATTTCCGAGTCTTCTCCAAGATTCTCTTTATCCATCTGTTTGAATACTCCACATGCCCACTAGTCTGAGGAAGATAGGCCGTTGAAAGTCGATGGGTGACCCCATAGCGTTTCAAGACTTTCTCCATATGTGAATTACAGAAGTGAGTGCCTCGATCTGTAATCAAGGACTTCGGTGTCCCGAACCTAGCAAATAACCTCCTCAAAAACCTCACAACAACCCTCGCGTCATTCGTAGGCAAGGCCCCCACCTCTACCCACTTAGAAACATAGTCGACCGTGACGAGGATGAAGCGGTTCCCTCTCGACATAGCGAACGGACCCATGAAATCAATGCCCCAAATATCAAAAACTTCCACGATCTGAATAGGATTCTGGGGCATCTCATTCCGGGATGAGATATTTCCTGTCCTCTGATAGGCATCACAACTCCTCACAAGATGGCCGGCCAATAAAATCCCGCATCAAACACACGTTTGGCGGTGTAGTATCGCGTACTCCTCAGTGTCATGCTCGAAGCACAGTAGTGTATGTGAATCTAGCTTGTCGCGTTCCTCTACTGATGGTGCTGGGACTTCTAGATCTAGCAGGACCAACTCCATGGTGTATCTGATCTGGCATGGCGGCGGAGCAGGCTGCTCCTCCTGTCCCTCTGGCTGCGGTGGAGGTGGTACGACAGCGCGAGTGGGCCGACCCCACTTGCGGACCGGCTGTGACGATTAGGACACCATTTATGCACTCAGATATACAACAATAAGATATACAAATCAATAATACAAGTCACCGCCCCCAAACACGTTTTTCGATGCATTCATTTATTATTATTATTATTTTATTTTAAGTTTTTTTAAAATTAATTAAATAGAAGGGAAAAACATATGATAGGAGCAGCGGTTACGGCCGTATAGCATATCGTTCGCGGCTGCAACGAATAAACAACAACACTAATAAAGAAAAATTGAAAAATTCGGCAAGCCTCCAGCGCATTTACAAGAAAATGACCGTCATCGCCCGATTGGAGATTGAGTACGGGCGAGGACATCATAACCTGCAAAGAAAACACAATAATATACGACACTAAATATGCCTCAATCCAAGCGCAATTATTGTTTAGGCATCCGAAATAATGATAAAACAAAATACAACAAAATAGAAACTACGACTCGACCATGACATGTTACAACAAACAACATAGAGAAACCGCAACTTTCAAAAACATATATGTCATATAGAACCACAACGTCATCTTAACGTTAGCGGCCACAACACAAACCACTAAAGATACAATACGCCTAATGACGACTCGACAGACGCCGACTAACTTACTAAAATACAAACTGCACAAGGCTAAGTAACTCTAATTTACAAGATTAAGCTCGTCTAGCATTTACCCGACATGACAAAGACCCGACCCGAACACCAACAGTGCAAACAACACTAATCGACCACTAGAAGCTACTGGGCATACCAAACAGCTCGGCACGACTCGCAATACGACGCTCAAAATCAACAAAGAGTTTCGAATAACTACGCGCAGTAACATCATAAAGCAAAGTGGTGAACCGAAAACGTACCTGATCGTCGGTACAGCAGTCAAAACTGCTCGGGTTAGCTGAACCGGATACGGAGGTGAACTCCAGGCGACTCGAACCGGCACAATGGGGGTACAAGTGAGGGTAGGTGAACGGTGAGATGTGGCGGTCGGTCGGAGGTTAATGTTGGCGGTGGTGGGCGGAACACTGTTTGAAGAGGTGGTGACTGGTGGTGAACGGCGGTGGATTGTGATGGCGACGGGGCTGCGGCTAGTGGTGTCGGGTGGAACGGTGGAGTGGAGTTGTGGCGGAGAGGTCGGTGATGGTGGAAGTGGTGAGCGGCGGTGTGAGGGGAAAGTGGTGGTGAGTGGCAGTGGCGGGGAATGGTGAAGAAGAGGTGGGGGCAGAGGTTTGTGGTGGTGAGAGTGTACGAAACCCCTAATTAGGGATTTTTTATTTCTCTTGTCTGCAAGTGGATGCGGACCGTATCCACATGTGGAAGCGGTCCGCCTGAGCCTTATTCTTTTCTCACCGCCATAATCTTGCGGACCGTATACCTTATTGGTTGCGGTCCGAATCCAGTGTTTAAATTATTTTTTTATAATTATGAAAAATTATTATTGTTATCATAAAATGTTATATTAATTTAATATTATAAAAATACAAAAACGATACACTTACAAACTCGAAACGTTCGGTTTTCTGAATTCGTTTAATTTATCCTGTTAACTGCGCAACTCAACAAACCGATCAGTATGTTCGACAATAACCAGACACTAAAGACTCAGTATACAAAAAATGAAATACACACAATACGATACAAACTCTACAACTAGGGGAAAATCCCGATTGCGCGAAACACTCTAACGTGCTCATAGCCGGGAGGTCAATCACCTCCTCCGCTCTCTCATCAGTCGGTCCATCGACGAAGTGCTTCAAACGATGACCATTGACCTTGAACCTCTGACCGTCCTCATTCTCATCCTATATCATTCCGTACTGGAACACCTGCATAACCACATATGGTCCATGCCAACGCGGTCTTAGCTTTCCCGGGAACAACTTCAATCGGGAATTATACAGCAGCACCTTCTCCCCACACTTGAACTCCTTCACCTGCTTCAAGTGTTTATCGTGCAACTCCTTGGTGCGCTCCTTATACGCCCATGACTTCTCATACACCTCATCGCGTAACTCCTCCAACTCGTGAATCTGAAGAAACTGCTTCTTTCCTGCAGCTGGCAAGTCAAGATTGACTGCCCTCAACGCCCAATAGGCCCTATGCTCAAGCTCAACCGACAGATGACACGCTTTCCCATAAATCAACCTAAAGGGCATAGTCCCAATAGGTGTCCGATAGGTAGTCCTGAAAGCCCATAGTGTGTCATCTGACTTGTCGGACCAGTCGATACGACTGTTTCCGACAGTCTTCTCCAAGATTCTCTTTATCCATCTGTTCGAATTCTCCACCTGCCCACTAGTCTGAGGAAGATAGGCCATTGAAAGTCGATGGGTGACCCCATAGCGTTTCAAGACTTTCTCCATCTGTGAATTATAGAGGTGGGTGCCTCGATCTGTAATCAAGGACTTCGGTGTCCCGAACCTAGCAAATAACCTCCTTAAAAACCTCACAACAACCCTCGCGTCATTCGTAGGCAAGGCCTCCACCTCTTCCCACTTAGAAACATAGTCGACCGTGACGAGGATGTATCGGTTCCCTCTCGACATAGGGAACGGACCGATGAAATCAATGCCCCAAATATCAAAAACTTCCACGACCTGAATAGGGTTCTGGGGCATCTCATTCCGGGATGAGATCATTCCTGTCCTCTTACAGGCATCACAACTCCTCACAAACTCGTGTGCGCCCCTAAAGATGGCCGGCCAATAAAATCCAGCATCAACACGCGTCTGGCGGTGTATGGCACACCTAATGGCCACCAGTCGGTCCCTCATGACAATGTCGCAAAATACTACGGGACTCGGACCCAAACACGCATCTCCTAATAACCTAGTCCGCTCCAATCCTAAACAAGCACGGGTCCTCCCAAATGTAGTGCTTGACATCCACAAAGAATTTCTTCTTTTGCTGATATGTCATGCCCTCCACAAGGTCACCTGTGGACAAGTAATTCGCTAGTTAAGCGAACCAGGGAAAGCCTTCCTCGTGGGTTTTCAAAAACATCAACACCTCATGGGGAAACTCATTCCCAATCCTATCCTCCCGAGTTTTCTCTATCACGGGGTTCTCCAATTTTGATAAGTGGTCAGCATCCACGTTCTCAGCACCTTCTTATCTCTAATCTCCAAATCAAACTCCTGTAGTAGCAAAATCCACCGAATCAGTCTCGGCTTCGCATCCTTCTTCACAAACAGGTATCTAAGGGTTGCGTGGTCTGTAAAAATGATAGTCTTCGAAAGCACAAGATACGACCTAAACTTATCACACGCGAAAACGACTGCTAGCAACTCCTTCTCTGTCGTGGTGTAATTCTCATGGGGGTCGTTTAGGGTTTTGCTAGCGTAGTAAATGGGATGAAAGTGTTTTCTCCCTACGCTGCCCTAGAACGGCCCCTACGGCAAAGTTGCTAGCATCACACATAATCTCAAACGGGAGGCTCCAATCAGGAGCAATCAGAATGGGAGCACTCACTAACCTCTCCCTAATCAACTCAAAGGCCCTCAAACACTCATCGTCGAACATGAATGGACGATCTATTTCTAACAGCTGGGTCATCGGGCGAGCAATCTTTGAGAAGTCGCGGATGAAACGACGGTAGAATCCAGCATGACCCAAGAAACTCCTAATCGATTGCATAGAAGTAGGCGGCGGAAGCTTGGAAATAACATCGACTTCGGCCTGATCAACCTCAAGCCCTGCATGTGAAATCTTGTGCCCTAGCACAATCCCCTCTCGAACCATCAAATGACACTTCTCCTAGATAAGCATTAGGTTCGTCTCCTCACATCTAGTCAACACACGCTCTAGATTATGCAGACAGTGATCGAATGAACTCCCAAACATAGAAAAATCATCCATGAACACCTTCATGGAATCCTCGATCAACTCGTGAAAAATCGCCACCATACAGCGTTGAAATGTGGCTGGAGCGTTACATAACACGAACGGCATGCGTCGATACGCAAAGGTGCCGAAAGGGCATGTAAAAGTGGTCTTTTCCTGATCCTCTGGTGCAATGGGGATCTGGAAGTAACCTGAAAATCCATCGAGAAAGCAATAGAACTGCTGTCCCGACAATCGCTCTAGCATCTGATCGATGAACAGCAAAGGAAAGTGATCCTTGTGCGTGGCGTCGTTGAGTATGCCAATAGTCTATGCAAACTCGCCAGCCGGTGACGGTCCGGGTGGGTATCAACTCATTCTTCTTGTTGACGACCACTGTCATACCCCCTTTCTTGGGGACTGTCACACCCTCAATTTCCACTTGCAGAGTATTACCACGAGGAGTGTGCTCAAACCAGAATCTCAGACACTAGCAATGTCGAACGACTCTATATGATTTATTTAAACATTTTCCAAAAACATTTATTGTAAACATGCATAGTCATTTTCAAAGTTCCAAAGTTTCAAAGTTTAGCGGAAGCATTAGAGTAAAGTAACGGGCGCCAACATAAACGCCAAAACCAAATCCCAAAAATAATCGTTAATAAAGACTCGATAAAATTTCTTGATCAAATGCAAAGTGGGTGCACCTAGCGCTCCTAGCGTCCTGATAAACATGCAAAGAAACAAGTGTCAACATTAAAGAAGAGTGAGTTCCCAGGTTTTATAAGTTCACAAGTTCGGTTTAAAAGCTTGGTTTCCCCGTTATCCCTAACCCGGAATAACGACATAGTTCCATTATTCCTAACCTGGAATAATAATGTTGTTTCGTAATAAGTTCAATGTTAACATGCAGGTATGAAGCCTAGAGTTACGTCACGTAAGAGTTCGCGATCGAAGCTGACTGTTGTTGCCTCTGTGTTGCCAGGTCTATCACTGACCATGGTGAAAGTTAGGCCAAATTAATCACCCGTTGACCATTCCCGGTCGGCTAGTGTGACTAGCTCGGGTGAGGCTTGTCGGGCCCAGTAGTACTACTATAATTTCCCCGCTATCTAACCCAATACTAACGATCCGAGAGTTGGTTGAGGACTTCCATGATAAAAGCTACTTAGTGACCATAACATACATTAACATTAACTTAGTTACCGAATGTTTAGCAACGTTAATTTCGCATAACGTAAAAGTAGAATTGTAGAGCGTATACATGTTTCTCCCCTGTTGTTCAAAACCGGATAAAATAGGGGCCGTGAACTCACCTTAAATTGCTCGGTTAGATAAACACGAAAGAAGTAAAGGATGGAACCGCTATAATAACCAGTTTGAAACCATAATCATGCATGCAAAGTGTAACCATACAAAATAACGACCAAATCAACTTGTCACAAACACAGGACAACTCATACAACACTTAGACACACACAAACGTAAGTTATCATGTTTCAGCTTGTACATTCATAACTGGGCGGTTTTCGAGAATTCTTATAAAATAGTTTCAACGTTCCAAAAATTACAATTTTTTATAGACTGTAGAATTTTGTACAAAATTTTCAAGTTCTAATTGATTACCAATTATCTAAAAGAATTTATTTACTGGGCTGCAGTCAGATTCGTCACTTTCTGACTGCAGTCCACGGGAAAAATCATTTAAAAATACTCGTTTGTCCGATCGAAGAAATTCCAGTTGGAGATTTTTCTGTACATCTAGGAGTATCTACTGCATAAATTTCGTGACTAACTCTCTACAGATTATGAGATACGACTCAATAAACAACCTGCAAATTCTGCTGAAATTAGGCAGCTTCAGCTGCTGCACCAAATAGTCATTTAAAAATAGCAAACTACCTCAGAAAAATATTAATCTGGCGCCATTTGAAGCGTTTTTCAAAAATACAGGTTTTAGGCTTCAGAAAATCCACTTTTTGATAAATAATGATCAGGTTATAGCCAGTTGGCTGTAAATATCAATCAGCTTTCTGTTTTCGACTTTATTGTATTAGAACATGTTTAAACGGCCATGACGCTTAGTTGTATCGATTAACAGCAGGTTAACGTATCAATATCATCTAATACATCAAGATTCACACAAACCCTTGGTGAATAACACCCTTACATCATAACAAACGCAGCCAGAATTTATGCATACTTCTAATAATTACATGATCGAAACCTTATCGCAACATGATTTCTAAACTACCAATCAACAACATGATATCAAGCTAACGCAGCCACGTATAACAAAACTTAAAACCAAGACAATCAAAAACATTAACCCTTCAAGAAATATACGAGAGAGATAGAGCCCGAGCGAGAGAGAGAGAGACCGAGAGCAAGAGCTAGCGACGGTGGGGGGGATGCCTTGCGCGACCGAGAGAGAGGAGAATGGGGCTGCTGCCGTCGAGTTTCACCAAGGGAAGGAGGTTCTAGGGTTTTGCCAAAACTTCAAGAATGCAACATGCATACATACGTATGCATACATAAGGGGGCAAGGGGGGCGGTTTGGGCTTGTCCTTGGGCCGCAAGGGAGGGGTGGCGGGTTGGGTTGGGTTCGAAGGGGGGGTGTGGGTGGCGGGTTGGGCTTGCGTGGTCACAAGGTCGACACGTTCTGCGGCTCTGTTCGGTTCGGCTATTTATTTATTTATTTTTTTTTACAACTCGATAACACAAGGCTTATAACTAATAAATCGCGAAATTGAAGCGTGATACAATAATCCACAGCGTCTAATAACACATAGCACGTAATTCAGATATAACTCGTTAGAATTTCCAAACATTGTGCATTTCCGAAATACTAAAGTTAGCATAGTTATTGCGTGCGCGTAATTAATTATCCGAATTAAATTAGCGTAGGAACAAAGACGATAAAGTTGTGCGTTTAAAGTACCTGAAAGACCAGGATGTCACATTATCCGCATGTTGAAAGAATTTTCGTCCCGAAAATTGAGTAAACGCGGTTTAGAATGCAACGCACAAAAGTTCAGTTTGTTAGAATGGTACAAGGAAATCCCAGACTGTTACATCATCCCCATGTTGAAAGAATTTCGTCCCGAAATTCAGTTGGCGGTAACATCAGATTGCTGCTCAGCTGCAAAAAGGTGTGGATATTTGTTTTTCATTTGGTCCTCTCTTTCCCACGTGAACTCCGGTCCACGCTTAGAGTTCCAACGAACCTTGACGATCGGTATCTTGTTGTGCCTTCGAGTCCTGATCTCACAGTCCATGATCTCGATAGGTTGTTCCACAAAATGCAGTTGCTCATCCACTTGAACTCATCCAATAGAATGACTAGGGTCTCATCTGATAGACACTTCTTCAGATTGGACATGTGAAAAATGTTGTAAACTCCACTGAGTTCGGCAGGAAGGTCACCTTCAGTAGGACACGTGTGTCTACTTGAAATTCGAGCGGTTTGCGTCGTTGATCAGCGTAACTTTTCTGTCGATCCTGTGCCGCTGCCATGCAGTTTCTGATTTGCACAATCTTTTCAGTAGCCTCAAGTATCAACTCAGGACCTGTGAATTGACTGTCACCGACTTCTGCCCAACAGACCGGTGATCTACATTTACGACCGTACAATGCTTCAAACGGTGATGCCTGAATACTCATATGATAACTGTTGTTTTACGAGAATTCCACTAAAGGCAGATGGATTTCCCAACGGTTCTCGAAGTCTACCACGCATGCCCTAAGCATGTCCTCCAAGGTCTGAATGGTCCTTTCACTTTGACCATCCGTCTGAGGGTGGTAAGCTGTGCTCATATCTAAGTGTGTACCCAACGCTTTCTGAAGTGACCGCCAAAAGTTGGACGTGAAACGAGCATCTCTGTCTGAAATGATGGATGTTGGCACCCCATGCCGAGAAACTACTTCCTTAATGTAGATGCGAGTCAACTTATCCATCTTATCTGTTCCTTTGGTCGCTAGGAAGTGTGCAGACTTAGTTAGACGATCCACGATCACCCAGATGGTATCGCAACCACCAGGAGTTCGCGGGAGTTTAGTGATAAAGTCCATCGAGATCTGATCCCATTTCCACACTGGGATTTCAGGTTGTTGAAGTAGCCCTGATGGCTTCTGGATTCCACCTTGACTTTTGCACAAGTCAAACACTTGCTCACGTAGGTGGCTCTATCCGCTTTCATGTTGGGCCACCAGTACGCGGCTTTAAGGTCTTGATACATCTTATCCGAACCAGGATGGACAGAGTACCGGGATTTGTGAGATTCGTCCATAACTTGCTTTCTGAGGTTTCTGTAGAGAGGTACCCATATACGGTTCATGAAATACCGGGTACCATTGGGTTTCACTTCCCAATCGTGTTCCATCTTCCCCACAGATTCGGCCTTGATGTTCTCTTCCTTAACTGCTTCTAGCTGCACGTCGCGTATCTGTTCGGGTAACCCAGAATGAATTGTGAACTGTAGTGCTCGTACCCGACGAGGTATCAAGTGCTCCTTCCGACTGAGGGCATCAGCTACCATGTTAGCATTACCCGGGTGATACTGAATGGCACATTCATAATCGTTCAGGAGTTCGACCCAGCGATGCTGTCGCATGTTTAACTCCTTCTGATAAAAAATATGCTGAAGGCTCTTGTGATCTGTATAGATTGTGCACTTGGTTCCATATAGGTAGTGTCTCCAAATCTTAAGCGCAAACACAACTGCTCCCAATTCCAAGTCATGTGTCGTGTAGCTCTTCTCGTGGACCTTCAATGTCACACCCTGACCCGCAGCAGAAATGGTAGTCGGGGCATGATTGGGTTTTCATCAAAGCTCATGACATTTACTATAGAGTTTCATATTTATTATTTCTCTTTAAAGAAGAAGTTACAATAAACATACAAGCACAACCTGTTCAAATACATTTTCATTCGAATTACAAACTAAAGTATCCATTAAACAAAAATCAAACAATTACAAAGGAAAACTAAACTAAATGTCCATTCCAAAGCATTAACTTGTTTATTCTTCTAGGTCATCCTACGTGTTTCTTTTCTCAACTGGATCACCTGTATCATGTGTAAAAATAGGGTTTTTGGGTCAACATAAGTTGGCGAGTGAATCTTATGAAAACATTTGAACGAATTTGTTATATTGGTTATAAAAAGGTGCATAACCACATATGAGTAAACGTAAATGTAAATTTAATCACAAAACATATAATATCAAATAATGCACAAGCACACACACCAAATGATGAACAATGAGATCAAGGCTCAATCAAACGGAGCCGATCTAATGAGGCACGCGATGTTCAACTCATCTCCCACGAGGAACTGATGGGCCTAATGAATGATTTGCACGCAACTTGACAAAATGTAAACACGCATCACAACAAACAATATTTACATCATAAGTTTAGGTCATATAATGGTAATAGCACAAGTTTGAATAAACGAAATAATTTAAAGCGACACATGATACACCCCAAAACATGAATAAAAAGGGGAATTTGTAAGGATTCACTCACAGTGGTGCGTTCCTTGATGACGATGAATGCGCACGAATATTATGATTCAACCGACGAGGGAAAAACTAACCTAAATAATAACGAAATGATTCGGTAAATAAATAAATTTTATTTGAGATTAATATTTTTAATTAGTGCTCTTACTGGGATTGTTAGATTTATTTTTGTGAGTTTAAGGAAATTTTCTAACTTTAATAATCTTATTTTTAAGTATTTTTAAATAATTTTCCAATTAAATAAATAAATAAAAAGAAATAAAAAGGTTGACTTTTTGACCGTTGACCGTTGACCGGTCGGACTGTGTTTTTATATGCGCTGAGTGAGGTTCGAACTCGGGACCTCTCGTATACGTGCACGCAGCTCTACCAACTGAGCTACGTGTCTAACCCGAAATATTTTTGATTTTAATTATATTTATATACTATTTAGATTATTCAGAAATTATTCAACTTTTAAAAAGGATTTAAACTGCCGAACCGGTGTGAGAGCCTGGACTCGAACCCGCGTTCCCACTGTTTTGTTACACCCAGCCCAACCAACTGGGCTGGGTTTCTAACCCGTTTATATTATGATTTTTATTATACTTAAATACTAACTGGAAGGTGTTCTGGAGTCTTAAAAAAATTTGAGATTTATCACAGGAAACTGATTAAGTGCACGAATCGAACCCAGATCCTTCATGTTATGACTGCACACAGTCCACCACTGGACTGTGTGTCTAACCCGGTTATAATCTGGTTTTAAAAATTTTAATATACGCAATACGACTTCATCTTCTTCAACATAGTTATAACCCAGAAACATAAACCCGACTGTTAATTCACAAATTTTGTTTATCATTAGGATGTTATACGACTGAATTTAAAAGAGTGTAAGATGAATATACCGATCAAGAATGTTATGGAAGTTCCGGTTGAATTCCAGTAATGTGCAGACAACTCCGGCGACTTTATACACAACATCAGGTTCAGAGAGTTTAAAGTGTTGATCCAGAGAGAGTTTTGAGGGAATGAGCGAATTCGTTTGTGGTGAAACGACTGGTGTTTATAGAGTAACCAGTAAATCACCGATTTCTGTTCCGAATTCCGGCGACAAATTCCAGCGAATGCAGGTGTTTCCGACGACAAAGATTTTGATCAGAGAATTTAGAGTGGAACTTCGGAAGAAATGAGCGAGATATTGAGGCGTGAAGCATCGATATATATAGTGTATTTTCAATCATAGGAATTTTCGGTTTCACAAGTTTTCGGCCGACTTGATTTCCGGGATTGAGATCGATCGTTATGGACTCCATGATTAAGTCTGATTACTCGATTGAAAAGCGGTTTTAGTCTTTTGATCGCAAAGAAGACGGAGGCTTGATTGTTCCCTAATTTCAAGCTCGACTGTTACAAGGCGGTTGGTCAGAATTTAAATTTCGAGGTCTTATATTAATATTGTTTAGTTTAGAATTTAAACAGATAAATGTGTGTGGCGGAGTGGTGTGAAGTGTGTTTGGTTAGGGGTGAAAGCCGGGTTCGATTCCCGCGGTCTACCCCTTTCGATTTTTTTTGTATAACTATTATATATATATATATATATATATATATATATATATATATATATATATATATATATATATATATTATTTATTATTTTTATTATTATCTTTATTCATATTATTAGTATAACGAATTTCTGAAATGATTAACGTAAATTTGTAACGAAAGGACCATAATATAAACTTGATAAAAAAATGGTGCGGGTTTTAGAACCCGTTTTTCGACAAATGTTACATTCAACTGTCGGGATTCATACACGATGACATTATCACGTTGCATGAGCACACATCCCAACCCCTGAATGGAAGCGTCACAGTATACCACAAAATCATTTGTCCCTTCTGGCAAGGACAAAATGGGCGCACTGCAAAGCTTCTTCTTCAGTAATTGAAATGCTGCTTCCTGTTTGTCACCCCAAGCATACTTGGTGCCCTTCTGAGTGAGAGTGGTAAGCGGTTGTGCGATCTTGGAAAATCCCTCGATGAAACGTCTGTAGTAACCAGCCAAACCCAAAAATTGGCGGATCTCTGTCGGTTTCCTGGGTGCTACCCAGTTCTTGATAGCATCGATCTTGGCGGGATCAACGTGTATACCCTTTTCATTCAGGATATGCCCGAGGAACTGAACTTCCCGAATCCAGAAATCACACTTCGAAATTTGGCATATAGTTTCTCCTTTTGAAGTAGTTCCAGCAATAACCGCAGATGTTCAGCATGTTCTTCTTCACTCTTAGAGTAGATGAGTATATCATCGATGAACACGATGACAAACTTGTCGAGATACGGCTTACACACGCGATTCATGAGGTCCATGAACATCGCGGGTGCATTGGTGAGACCGAAGGGCATGACCAAGAACTCGTAATGGCCATACCGAGTGAGAAATGTCGTCTTGGAGATATCCTGCCTAACGCGTAGCTGGTGATAACCGGATCGTAGATCAATCTTGGAGTAGTAGCTTGACCCTTGAAGCTGGTCGAAAAGATCGTCGATGCGAGGTAAGGGGTAGTGGTTCTTGACGGTAATCTTATTGAGCTCCCTGTAGTCGATGCACATGCGGAAGGTCCCGTCCTTTTTATTGACAAAAAGGACCAGAGCTCCCCATGACGAAGTACTGGGTCGGATAAATCCCTTTTCCAACAATTCCTGAAGTTGGGTAGACAACTCTTGCAGCTCTGCTGGAGCTAAGCGGTACGGGGCCTTGGCGATAGGAGTCGCATGGCTCGCCAATTCGATTTCAAACTCTACTTGTCGATGTGGTGGAAGACCGGGTAACTCCTCTGGAAACACATCTGGAAAGTCACGGACGATGGGGATATCTTCAATCCGCTTCTCATCCTTAGGCTGCTCGGTGACCAGTGCGAGCAAAGCAAAAGAGTTCTTCTTCCGAAGATACTTCTGAGCTTGCATGTAAGAGATGATGTTCGTGACGACGCCTGCCTTCTCGCCTTGTACCATCAAGACTTCATCGTTAGAGAGCGGAATACGGATAGCTTTCTCGAAACAGAGAACTTCAGCTCGGATGTCGATAGCCAGTCCATTCCGACTACCACGTCAAAACTACCCAGAGTAGTTGTCATCAGATCAATGGTAAAGGTGTGACCCACGAGTTTGAGTTGACAGACGGTCACTAGATGAGTCACATCTACATATTTACCATCGGCTAGTTCTATGACGTAAGGGGTCTCTAGGGGTTTAGGTGTGAGATTTAGGTTCTTCCTAAAAGACTCAGATATAAAACTCTTATCCGCACCCGTATCAAAAAGTACAGTAGCAAAATGATCATTAAGTGGAAACTTACGGGTGACCACATTCGAGTCGTTTCTGGCCTCCCCACGGCCTAGCGTGAATGCACGTCCTTTGGCACCTCCTGTGCCACCATTTCCATTATTGCCATTGTTGTTATTGTTGTCTTTGCGAAGTTACGGGCATTCTCTCTTGAAATGGGCAGTGCTACCGCACTGGTAGCATCCCCGGTTATTACCCTACTGCTGACCCTGGTACTGGTTCTGATTCTGTCGTGACATAATCTCCCCGTGACAATCCTTTGCGCGTGTCCCGCTTTGCCACATCGTTGGCAGCGATTTCCGGCACAAGGGCCGTGATGATGGAGGTTACAACGATTACATTACGGCTTCCGACCCGCATAGCCGCTCGAGTTCTGGGTAATGTTAGCAGACTGATTGTTGTGACCCCGATTGTTGTTGAAGTTGTTGGACCGCTTCTGGTTTCCTTGCTGTGGCTGGGCTGATGAAGACTGCCGAGCAGGTGAGTCTTCAAATTTCCTTTTGTTGTCAGGGGCAATTTCAGTTGCACCCCTAGGTGGCAACTTCCATTCCTCCACCGCCTTATCGGTGAGTTTATGTGCCAGCCTAATCGCTTATTGCTCCGTCGTAGGGTTGCTAGACATTACCATGCCCTGGATCTCAGGGACCAGACCCCCAAGATAAAACTCAAGTCGTTTAGCGAAGGTGTTAGCCAAATCGGGACAAAGGAACACCAGATCATGATGTCTTACCGTGTACGCTTCAAATTCTGACCCGACCATCGTGTGGTTCCACAACGCTTATTCCAATCGCTGAACTCTGTCCCGCGGACAGTATTCCTCCTTGATTAGAGCTTTGAACTCGGTCCAGGTCATTGCGTTCGCCGCAGCAAGCGCACGCGTTTGGACTTGTGCGTTCCACCAGGTTAATGCCCCATCTTCCAACGTCGAGGCATCATACTTGACCTTATTAACTTAGAGGCAATTTCACATTGCGAAAACTGATTCAGACTTTTCGACCCAACGGACCAGTCCTATGGGTCCTTCAGCTCCCGTGAACTTGCTCGGTTTCGCATCCAAGAACATCTTGTAGGGGTTAAGACCCCCTCCTGAGGATAGAGGATAGGTAGTCAGCGCGAAAGTCTACTAGCCGAACTATTAGATTTTCCCATGAAAAATTAATAATGGTTACCTGCTGGTGCGTTAGGAGCACCTGCCAGAGCAGCGTTCACGCATTGTTGGATTAAAGCGGCCAATTCTTCAGCTGACATGTTGAGATTTCCGCGACGACCGGTTGCCATTTCAGATCTTCGCAAGACAACACAAACACATACCGATAAGTATATATCTAATATAGTTATCATATTCCACACTTCAATGATCACACAATTTATGTCAACCCAACAAATTAAACAATCAAAAGGAATATTCGATTAAATAAATTGTAATGTCTCACAAAATACCAACCAAACATATCAGTTTAATTAATAAAATTTCCAAGTTCAAACATAAGTGGAAACAAACAAACTAAAGGAAACAAAACGAAGATTCACGAGACGGGTTAGTCATCTATGTCTCCATCCCCCAAGTCACTATCACTGCCGTCTTCCTCTTCAGCGTTTTCAGCTTCAGCAGCCGGGTCCTGTTCCGGCTCTTCTTCCTCCGGATCCTCCTTCGGGTCTTCCTCTGGATCCTCCTCTTCGTCTTCTACCGGCGCTAGAGGGGCCGGTGCTGGTGCGGGTACTGGAATCAGTGGTGCTTGGTTCTGCTCCAGTTCGTGAATCCTCCAGCTGGACTCAAGAACTCTGTCTTCAAGCCAGTCAGCCCTCAGCTGCTCAGCACGAAGGTCCTTAGCTAAAATGCTTCGAACTCTCTTATTCTCATCTTGCTCTTCCTCGAGCTCTTTAGTTTTACCAGTCAGCTGACGTATCAGCCATCCCTGTGCTTTGATAGTATCTTGCATTCTCTCCAGCTGTTCCTGTTGTTTCCTTGGTACAGCTCTAAGTAGATCGTCCCCCACTTCTGAAGAGTTGACCGGTTTGACCGGTACAGCAGTGGTTGGACGGGAGGACGACTCCCCTCCTAGAGCAAGTCTTTTCCTGGCAGCTGAGCGTGTCTCCATGCTACGAGGTGGTGAGGGTTCGACCATGGGTGCCTTCCCCGGCGCCCTTGATCGTCGAGAACTGTCGGATGATGATGATGACGACATAGCCTGCCGGGTTGGTGAAGTTAGTTACGAGCTGCGTATAGCACAATATATATATATCGCATAGAACAATTATAGTATAGCGCATAACAAGATATCACAGTTCGGTGCCGGCTAAGTCTAGTGTCGTGTAACAGCTATAGTTTAGGTCAACTTTAAATGCAAACCTGGTTCTCTATAGCTAGTGGCTATGATACCAATCTGTCACACCCTCAATTTCCACTTGCGGAGTATTACCGCGAGGCGTGTGATCAAACCAGAATCTCAGACACAAGCAATGTCGAACGACTCTATATGATTTATTTAAACGTTTTCCAAAAACATTTATTGTAAACATGCATAGTCATTTTCAAAGTTCCAAATTTTCAAAGTTTAGCAGAAGCATTAGAGTAAAGTAACGGGCGCCAACATAAACGTTAAAACCAAATCCCAAAAATAATCGTTAATAAAGACTCGATAAAATGTCTTGATCAAATGCAAAGTGGGTGCACCTAGTGCTCCTAGCATCCTGAGAAACATGCAAAGAAACAAGTGTCAACATTAAAGAAGAGTGAGTTCCCAGGTTTTATAAGTTCACAAGTTCGGTTAAAAGATTGGTTTCCCCCGTTATCCCCAACCCGGAATAGACATAGTTCCATTATTCCTAACCTGGAATAACAATGTTGTTTCGTAAATAAGTTCAATGTTAACATGCAGGTAGCGAGCCTAGAGTTACGTCACGTAAGAGTTCGCGATCGAAGCTGACTGTTGTTGCCTCTGTGTTGCCAGGTCTATCACTGACCATGGCGAAAGTTAGGCCAAATTAATCACCCGTTGACCATTCCCGGTCGGCTAGCGCGACTAGCTCGGGTGGGGCTTGTCGGGCCCAGTAGTACTACTATAATTTCCCCGCTACCTAACCGAATACTAACGATCCGAGAGTTGGTTGAGGACTTCCGTGATAAAAGCAACTTAGTGACCATAACATACATTAACATTAACTTAGTTACAGAATAGTTAGCGACGTTAATTTCGCAACGTAAAAGTAGAGTTGTAGAGCGTATACATGTTTCTCCCCCTGTTGTTCAAAACCGGATAAAATAGGGCCGTGTACTCACCTTAAATTGCTCGATTAGATAAACGCGAAAGAAGTAAAGGATGGAACCGCTAATCACGTCCTAACATGTCAACCGATTCAAAGTTAGTGTGTGAACACACTGACAAAAAACCCTACGCATAACTAACACACAGTACGGCACACGTAATAACCAGTTCAAAACCATAATCATGCATGCAAAGTGTCACCATACGAAATAACGACCAAATCAACTTGTCACAAACACAGGATAACTCATACAACACTTAGACACACACAAATGTAAGTTATCATGTTTCAGCTTGTACATTCATAACTGGGCTGTTTTCGAGAATTCTTATAAAATAGTTCCAACGTTCCAAAAATTCCAATTTGTTTACAGGAGGTGTCAATTAGACTTTAGAATTTTCTACAAAACTTTCAAGTCCTAATTGAGTACAATTATCTATAAGAATTTATTTACTAGGCTGCAGTCAGATTCGTCACTTTCTAACTGCAGTCCACGGGAAAAATAATTTAAAAATACTCGTTTGTCCGATCGACAAATTTCCTGTTGGAGATTTTTCTGAACATATAGGAGTATCTACTGCATAAATTTCGTGACCTAACACTTTACAGATTATGAGATACGACTCCATAAACAACCTGCAAATTCTACTGAAATTAGGCAGCTTCAGCTGCTGCACTAAATAGTCATTTAAAAATAGCAAACGACCTCAAAAAATATGAATACGGCGCCATTTGAAGCGTTTTTCAAAAATACACGTTTTAGGCTTCAGAAAATCCACTTTTCGAGGGTACAGCCAACTGAAGTTGGCTGTAAATGTCAATCAGCTTTCTGTTTTCGACTTTATTGTATTAGAACATGTTTAAACGGCCATGACGCTTAGTTGTATCGATTAACAGCAGGTTAACGTATCAATATCATCTAATACAACAAGATTCACACAAACCCTAGGTGAATAACACCCTTACATCATAACGAACGCAGCCAGAATTTATGCATACTTCTAATAATTACATGATCGAAACCTTATCGCAACATGATTTCTAAACTACCAATCAACAACATGATATCAAACTAACGCAACCACGTATAACAAAACTTAAAACCAAGACAATCAAAACCACTAACCCTTCAAGAAATATACGAAAGAGATAGAGCCAGAGCGAGAGAGAGAGAGACCAAGAACAAGAGCTAGCGACGGTGGGGGGCTGCCTTGCACGACCGAGAGAGAGGAGAATGGGGCTGTTGTCATCGAGTTTCACCAAGGGAAGGAGGTTCTAGGGTTTTGCCAAAACTTCAAGAATGCAACATGCATACATACGTATGCATACATAAGGGGGCAAGGGGCGGTTTGGGCTTATCCTTGGGCCACAAGGGAGGGGTGGGGGGTTGGGTTGGGTTCGCAAGGGGGGTGTGGGTGGCGGGTTGGGCTTGCGTGGTCACAAGGTCGACACGTTCTGCGGCTCAATTCGGTTCGGCTATTTATTTATCTATTTTTTTTACAACTCGATAACACAAGGCTTATAACTAATAAATCGCGAAATCGAAGCGTGATACATTAATCCACAAGCGTCTAATAACACATAGCACGTAATTCAGATATAACTCGTTAGAATTTCCAAACATTGTGCATTTCCGAAATACTAAAGTTAGCGTAGTTATTACGTGCGCGTAATTAATTCTCCGAATTAAATTAGCGTAGGAACAAAGACGATAAAGTTGTGCGTTTAAAGTACCTGAAAGACCGGGATGTCACATTATCCCCATGTTATGCAACGCACAAAAGTTCAGTTTGTTAGAATGGTACAAGGAAATCCCAGGTTGTCACTGGGACCACCTGGATGGGACTCACCCATGCAGTGTCCGAAATCGGGTAAATCAGTCATGCATCCAGCAACTTAATCACCTCTTTCTTCACGACGTCGTGCATATTAGGGTTTAGCCTTCTCTGAGGCTGAAGCACCAGCTTGAACTCCTCTTCCATCAGGATCTTATGCGTGCAAAATGAAGGGTTAATACCCTTAATATCCATCAGCTTCCACGCGATCGCCTGCCTATGATCTCTAAGAACACTCATCAGCCTCTTCTTCTCCTCCTCCGTCAATCCAGCAGAAATGATGACGGGTAACTGAGATCCCTCGCCCAAAAATGCATACTCCAGATGAGACGGCAACTCCTTCAACTCTATGGCGGGGGTACCTCAACAGACGGCCTCCCCTTCGGCATCTCCTCCTCGCCGATAACCTCAAACACCTCAAATCTAGGTCAAGGCTCAGTAGCCTGCAATAAAGGGTCCTGCTCAACATCGAACTCAGTGACCCCACTCCCCTGAGCATCTACACTCTCAACCGGCATACCAGATGCATCTCTCCTGTAAATCTCGCTCAGAATACCACCCACATGTGACATAAGTGTGTCGATGAAGTATAAGGTGTCATCATGTTGGTGGGTGTGCCTCATAGAATGCTGGATGTCGAATGTCACCTCATCCTGATCGACTTGTAGAGTCAACTTGCCATCATGCACGTCAATAAGCACACGAGTAGTGGCAAGCAAAGGACGCCCTAGAATCAGTGGGACCTTGAAGTCCTTGTCCATATCAAGAGTGACGAAGTCGACTGGAAACACAAACTTGTCGACCTTTACCAGCATATTCCCTACTATCCCTCTCGGAAACTTCACCAATCTATCAGCCAGCTGCAGACTCATGCGCGTAGGCGACGGCTCGCCTAAATTGAGCTTAGCAAAAATAGAGTATGGCATGATTTATGCTAGCTCCTAAGTCGGCTAGCGCATTGTTGATGGCAAGATTTCCAATCAGAGACGGAATCGTAAAAGCTACCAGGATCAGAAATCTTCTTTGGTAGATTGTTCTGCAAGATGGTAGAACACTCCTCGCTCAATGTAACAGTCGCAAGATCCTCCAACTTCTTCTTATTCGTGAGCAGATCCTTCAGAAACTTCGCGTACTTCGGCATTTTCGATAAAGCCTCTACGAAAGTAATGTTCACGTGAAGCTTCTTCAACATCTCGAGGAACTTGTCGTACTGCTCAACATCCTTACCCTTCACCAATCGACCTGGGTAAGGGGGTGTCGGCTTATACACCCTCATCGGCTCCTTCTCTTCGTCCTTCTTCTCTCCTGAAGACCCACTGGACTGTGTTGTACTTGATGGGCGCAACCTAGGATGCACTTCGCCAGCCGGTGTCTCCATCTCAATCTCCTCGTCAACCGGTTCCTCATCAACTACCGGCTCGACCTCAACAGCTCCTCTACCACTCCTTGTAGACACCGCTTTAGCTGTGGCGTTCGGATTTCCTACAGTACTACTGGGAAGACCCCCTGAGGCCTCTGGTTCAACTGATGGGCCAGCGAACCTACCGTTCTCTCAAGATTTTGTAGTGCTGTGCTATGACTCTTCATGAAGGTCTCGTGCTTCATGAACCTCGACAGTGTCTCCTGATGTCGAGTATTCTCACGCGTGATAAACTGTGTAAGCAACTGCATCTGCTTAGCTAACGTCTCCTGGTTCTGCCTCATCATCTCCTCCATTGTCGGGTTATTCGCACTCGAACTCGATCGTGGTCCTGCTTCTGCATCCTTAAACAAACTCTGATGCGGCTGAAACCCCGGTGAGTTGCTGTTCTTCCAGCTGAAGTTCGGATGGTTCTTCCAATTCGAGTTGTAACCACCCCCAAAACTATTCTGATTTTGATTTCCCACAAACTCCACCTGCTCCTGAAGCTCCTCAGGGGCAATAGGACACGCGGCCGTGTCATGCCCTCCAGTGCATATCTCGCACAGCTGCTCCTTTTTCGTCTGCATGTCCCTAACCTGCTTCATCAAAGCATCAATCTGTGGCTGCATGGCAGTAGTATCATTGACTTTATTCACACCTCTCTACGCAGCAAACGAATCTCTAGACTTAGGAAACTCATAGCTACTCATCGCTATGTCCTCGAACATCTCAGTATACTCCTCTGGTGTCTTGGCGATCATCAGATTTCCACCAGCAGTAGTGTTTAGTATATTCCTCATGGTGGGCGTCACTCCATGATAAAACTTCTCAACTAACGCCCAGTCCTCAAAACCGTGATAAGGACACTTAACCAACAAGTCCTTGAAACGCTCCCATGTCTCATAGAATGACTCTCCTCCTTCTGACGAAACTCCTGAATCATGCTCCTTAGACGAGCAGTTTAGCGGGAGGAAAGTATTTGCCTAAGAATTTATCCCGCATCCCAGACCAGGTAGTGATGGATCCAGCAGGAAAGGACTCTAACCAAGCATGGGCTCGGTCAGTGAGTGAGAATGGAAATAGGCGCAGCTTGTAGGCGTCCTCGTTGACGCCTTGCTCCTAAACATATCGCAGATAGCGCAAAAAAGAGAGATATGACAATTTGGGTCCTCGGAAGGTAACCCATGGAATTAGACGGTGTTCGTAACCATCGTGATGAATTGAGGTGGAATCCGCCAACTATTAACACCGATAGTGGGTCGGGTGATGCTGGATCGAGCATTGGCCGCGTTCGGCCTGGCGTAGTCTGCGACGACTCTCCTAACTGGGGCGTCATTGTTAAAATTGTCACCCATAGCGAAAGCAAAAGATGGAATGTGTACCTGACTCGCTCTGATGGCGCGAAGACGCTCGTGGAAATCTCGCTCGGGCTCAGAAGAAGCAATAAACGAAGGTGGCCCCTGTGAACGAGTATGGCGCATAAATGGTAAGGAAACTAAGTTAAATACTAAAGAAGATCTAATCCTAAAGGTACAAATTGCAAGAAAAAGGCACCTAAAGGCAACGAAAATCTAAGAAAGCAAGTAAACAACTAAATAGACGACTCGGATCGTTCTCTAAAGTGCCAGTGTCCCCGGCAACGGCGCCAAAAACTTGATGTGTGAAATGTGTATACAAAAATCAAACAAGTTTTAAAAAGAATCACAACCTAAACCATACACAATCGGCAAGTGCACCAATCACGGTGTAGTGTAGATAGCAAGACCGAGTATCAATCCGTGGACACTATACGTAAACTTTAGATACTCAACCTCTATCGAATATAAAGTCAATAATGGATTTGAGTTGATGTTTAACTAATAACCTAATTGATTACGAAAATGGCGAACAAGACAAGCAACGCAAGACAAGCACGAACTCGAGAGCAAAATGTGAATCAAATATATGAGGATAAAAGACTACCTAGGTGTCCAATTCCTAGAATCATGCAATGCTACTTTGACTGTGACAATGGATAAATATCCTAATCTACCCGAATAACCTCCCGCTAGAGAAGATCAAACGAAAGATAAGGAAAAAAACACGAAGTGCTAGAACGAACCGGCTAGACCTATCGATACCAAATCCTACAAAAATCAAGTAATGAAAGTAGGTACTACCCCCAAAACCCTCTAATCGCAAAGCAAACCAAACCTTGAGAATTGAAATCCTAGGAAACCTTAACCGCGATGTAATAAACGAGCCCGAGCTATCGGTCACCCAATCTACCCACCAACGATTAGCTAATAACCTAGTCACCTAAATCGTCTTTCGAGTCACTAGATGAGGATGCAAGTTTTAGTATATTGATTTTAATTATTAATCAAATTGGTTTATTTCTAAACTCAATATTCAAACCAAAAACCCTAAGATTAACGATTTGAATTAAACTCAAAGTCTAGGGGATATTTCTATGTGCCTAAACCGCTGAATTCGTCAATCAATAATCAATCAAAACACACCACATGCAATATCAAGAACAATCTTAAGGCAAAGTTATGTAAATTGCATCAAATAACCATAATCAAGTCAAAATAACATCACAATAAGTAGTATAAACGTTTAGCTACTCATAATATTCATCAAAACAACTGAACAAGGTATGAAAACAATTGAAATCATAGTTCAAAGCGAATTAAAACCGAAAAACGAATGTTTAACGAACCTAAGACGATCAAAACTCAACCGGAAGCTTCCTAGACCTTCAATCAGCTTCAAAGTGCTCCAAGATCGTCGAAGAATGCTCCAATTTCGCCTGGTTGTCGAGATATATCAAACCCTAGATGGCTGCAATGATTTATACAAGTTTTTATTTGCGTAAACCGACCCCCATGCGGACCACATAAGGGTATGGATGTGGTCCGCATCCATTAAAAGACACGCGCGTTCAAACATCTGATGCGGACCGCATGGATGTATGGTTGCGGTCCGCATCCAGGTCCTGGAAAACAATATTTTTCTCTTTTAAGCTTCGTTTTCTGACACGTCTTTCCGTACTTCTTTGCGGCAACTGTTTTTTTCTTCGTTTTTACCGCCAAGCTACTGGTTTCATCCCTGATTCCTGCAAATTCACAAGTTAACCAATTAAGTATCAAAATCGCGGGAAAACCGTATACAAATCACTCAAAATGTAGGGAATTCGATACATAAAATATGTGTAATTCTTAACACATCATGAACTCGGCGCTGCGTTTGCCTTCACACCTCACTTTCACAATGGGAATGCGACTACGTCGAAGTTTCTTGGTTTCGCGGTCCCTGATTTCTACTGGCTTTTCCACGAAATGTATAGTTTCGTTTATTTGTAAGTCTTCGAGAGGTACATGAAGATTTTCTTCAGCTAAACACTTTTTGAGGTTTGAGACGTGGAAGGTCGGATGTACGTTGCTGAGTTCCACCGGTAATTCGAGTCGATAGGTCACTTTGCCAATTCTTTCCAGAATCTTAAAGGGGCCTATGTATCGTGGCGCTAGTTTCCCTTTCTTTCCAAATCGGATCATCGTTTCCAAGATGAAACCTTTAAGAGAACGTGATCTTCAACTTCGAACTGTAGGGGCTTGCGTCGTTTATCTGAACTCCGACTTACCGGTGTTAGATGACTCCTTCATGTGGGAGGAAGCAGCTTTCACCACAGATTATCGTTCTCAAGCGATCTGTGATCCTGGAATCCCGGCAATGGCGTTTGGCGATGAAATCGGGATCGAGCTTGATCACCCACTAATGGTGTGATCTTAGTGGTATTCAAGTGCCATAATATGGAGGTCTGCATGGTTGCTTATGGTGGTATCTTGGTGTAGAAAGCATGGCACTTAATATATATGTAATAAACAAATATTATAAATAATAACATAGTATGTGTGTAGAGTCACGTGATACGTCACTCCTATATATAGTGTCTTTTTATAAAATATAATATATAAATTAAAATTATGTATAAGAAATTTGTCTAAAAGAGTGTGGGATCAACGTATGTATGCAAACCGAAGCAAAGTATAACAAACATAAGGTAACCAACATTTCACTATCTTGATTAATGAAGATAACGATACAAACACATACACACAGTGTTCATACAAAACTCATAAAGCTCTCTTACCGAATGAGAAACAAGTGTTCTGTTTATATAGGCAAACCAACCCTACGTATCACGAAGGATATGCAGGGACCACGAAAGATCCACGAAGGATGGGGCCCTTCGTGGACATACCTCAGGAACAACCAGAATACACGAAGAAGTGTTCTTTGTGGACACTAAACAACTGAACAACCAGTCTTTCGTCAATATGTGATCCCACGAAGGAGTAGGTCCTTCGTGGGAGGCCTGCATACAAATACAAACAAACAGAAACACATAACAACAAGATACAACACTTAACATACTAACAGAATGCACATTTGCATATGTTTTACATCAGAAATAAAGTAAACGTCGTACCAAGTCAATATAGGAGCATATATTGACTTGGTCGACTCGACCAAAACTATACATACGCGTAAAGAAAGACCGTACGATTACAAACGTAAACAAAACAAGCGACAAACACAAAAGTGCACCAACAAAACTATCATACAAAAATGATACTTATGTTTGAAAGTATAAGGCTTCAATATATTAAATGACTTGGCATGTTTCTTCAAAGACACTATTAACCCGAAACCTAGAAAAGATAATGCAACAACACCCATAAAAACCTACTTTAATGTAAAAAAAACATGTTGTGACATTGAAATACAAACTCACAATTTTGTTTGCTGTGTCATCATATGATCAACGTATACACGCCAGTTTTTCCTTTTACGATGCGCTCAAAAATTTGGATTATAGTTGCTACACATCAATGAATATCAAATCAATTGTATTCTTAGCCCAAGGGTTCCTATGTACACGTCGCTTCCAAAATTACTTGGGTTCGAGTTTTTGCTGATTTAAAGTAGTGCTACTTTTTATTAATCCGCAACTCATCCTTTATTTTGCAATTTCTATTATACATAAATTATTCCTACCATGTAATTTATCATAAACAATATTATTAATACATCAAACATCACCAAAACACTATATTTTTCGTTTTCATTACTTTATGCAACCTTTCAAAACGAAAGTTGCATCTAAGCTTTTAACAATGCAACCTTTCTGACAAAAGTTGCAATTTCAATAAAAATTGCAACCTTTCAGGAAAAAAGTTGCAACTTTTAGTAAAATTCACAACTTTTAAATAAAAAAGTTGCAATTATATTAACATTATGCAACTTGATATGAAAAAGCTTGCATTCAATCCTTTAATGCAACCTTTTTTAAGGAAGTTGCATTAGAGTCATATGCAACATAATTTAAAGAGGTTGCATTTAAAAAGTTGCTTTAGCCTTATTTTCTAGTAGCATTAACAAACTAGCTTTTTTTAAGCATAAAAAAAACGTTCTAAAATTTATATTTGAAATCATAATTAATATAATTTGTTGGGCTATTAGAATAAACTAGTAATTTTACTCGCGCGTTGCGGCGGGAGTTTAATTATCAGATGCTAGTATAGTATCGACACTCGGTATATCAACCAGGGATAACATAAAATTATTGGAAAAAGAGTATCGAAACGTCCATATATGTATAAAAAAACAATAACAAACGAAATACCAAAAGAAAAAATATCGGTTCTGATAATACCGATAGTTGAAGCAATATTGTTCAGTTGGATTGGCTTTGGTTCATCACGTTAGGGAGGAAAAAAAACTCTAAAAGCCGATACACTTAACTAAATAAAAGTAAAAGTATAGTGACTAAAAATGTATATTAACAAAGTTAAAGTAGATGGACTAAAAATTTATGTAAACAAAGTTAACTAATGTGGAATAAAATTTATTAAGTTGAGGGACTAAATATGTCTATTAAGAAAGCTAAAGTAAAATGACAAAACACGTAAATAAGCAAAATTAAAGGTTAAAAGCATAAAATTATTGTGGCAAACAACAAGATGACACTTGGCTATGTCGGATTGGGCCACTGACATAGCCTTTTAAGTGCATATATAATGGGGTTGTGGTATGCTAATTTATTATTAGGGCTGCAAAAGACTGGTGAACAGTTTGTGTTCGTTCATTTATTAAACAAACGAACACAAACAAGATATTTCGTTCGTTTCATTTATTAAACAAACGAACACATAAACATGTACATTGACTACACCTAGAACTGAACAAACATTAGAACAATTATACTTTAAGATACACCCACATGTTTTCATAAATTCACACCTTCGAACTTGGACCAGTCAGCACACACGTTAACTCGCCCAGCTTTGAGCTTTTTGTGACCCACCATAACTAGTCAGCTTTCCCGGTAACATTATATCATACGCTAACTCAAATATTAACCTAAAAGAACACAAGAAACATCGAACTTTAATAATAAGAGTATACAAACATTCACATAGCTGATGCCGAGGTCCCTTCGATCCAAATTGCGCATCACATAGTTGTTGTAATCTTTGACGATTCTCATAGTTATATCGGATGTGCCTTCTATTCGTTTTGTCTCCTTACATAATGAAACCTTTAAAAACAAAATATTAAACACTTAAAAATATAAGACATAGATAGCGTGTGTGCCTTTTTAACATACTATAGAATGTACTTGCGTTTGTGACTGATGAAAAAAATATAAAACATAATAAAACCTTTAAAAACAGAATATTAAACACTTAAAAGTATAAAACACAGTATTAAACACAATAAAAACTCAACAAACAAACTTCCTAATTACCGAGGTGGCAAAATCTGCTAAAAAACCAAGCGGGAAAACAAAGTTTTAAATCTAAAAACTATTGCACTACTAATGTTTATCCTATAAATACACTAAAACTATTGCACTACTAATGTTTATCCTATAAATACATAGTATTGCGCACCTATTTCAATTTGTAAAAAAGGTTAGGCATGGATCCTTGAGTTCAAATTTTATGAAACACTAAGCATGTACAGTTGAAGCTTCTAAGGTCAATTTTCTCTTTGTGATATAAAAGCAGCAATGCATATATGATTTCTGCTTCTTAACATATTTGATTTTGCAGATTCAGTTGCACGGTGAATATATTAATCTGAACAAGCCAGTCGCTGTTCAAGCTTCTAAGGTTGTGTTTTTTTTTAAGATTTGATTTTTATAGATTTTTCATACTAACATGTCTGTTATGTTAAAATATGTGTGTTCTATTACAGAATAATGGTGATAATAGTGTTGATATTATTTGTTATGGTGTAATATTTAGTCTCTACAAGTCTGATCTTCAATGTGAATTTAGTGAAGAGGTAATAATAATGTTTATTTTTAACTTGTGTATTCAAATTTTGTACTTTCTTAAGGATCAGATGTTTGAAACACAAAGAAAAAGATCCAAGAGGCTCACTAAATGGAAATAGAGTCAGGTTATTGATCTAGATGATTTGGATGACAACGACAAAGAAAACTCGATTGAAGATACCTGGAGTGTCAATTCAGATGCGGAATAGATTTCGTACAGTTTAATATTATATCTATCAACTGTATTTTGTGTTTTTTTAATTGTCATTTTCCTATGTTTTATCTAGATCTATGAATGTATAATGTTTTATATTTAAACTTTATTTTTGGTTTTGTTATATTATAATGTAATTATTGACTATATAAAAATAGACAAAGGAACAAATACAAATACGTTTATTGTATAAAACGTACAAATAGTGTGGAAAAGTAAACAAAATGCGGTGACATTTTCGTATTATTTTACTCATAGGTTAATTATGAAAATTACTCTACAAATGATATTGAAGGATAATTTTATAAATGGATCGTGTAGGGTAATTTTGATTTTGTATGATAATTTTGTAGAGTATCATAATTACTCTACAAGTGATTTTATAGGGTAATTTTGATCTTTTAGGGTAATTTTGATAGTTACTCTACAAATGATCTTGTAGGGTAATGTTGATAATTACCATACGACTAAAATAATTACGAAAAAACCATGGCGTTTTTTTTTTGTTTTTTTTTACTTTTTCACGTCGTTTATACGTTTTGTACGATAAGTCTATTTGTATGGGATCTTAACTCATAAAAAAATAATATTAATAAATAACAATTAACATTATTAAACTTGTAATAGTATAGTATAGAGATGTAATCTGTAAACAATTAAACTTTTGCAAGCTAAATAAATAAAGTTATTAACTGTATAAAAATAGTTAGATTAATAAAAATAAAATTATAAATTTATTGTTTAACTAAATTGAACTTACTATGACATTAACGAATAACAGGAGAAATCTAAAGTTATATTTATATATAGATAATATATATACAACTCATATTCATTAGCTTTTTCAAAATATATATACTATATATACAACTCATATTCATTAGCTTTTTTTTTTACTTCAAAAAAATTCTTGTTCTTCAAACGAGACGGGGTATACATCTTAAATGTTGTCTATCGAGAGATGTTGTTTGACGAATGAACTGCTTGTGAGTGAGAACGTAATGATTTGTTATGCATTTGGTGGTTTATGCAATTACATCCACAATACAGTTACATGTTATTATTTTACACACTTTGGTCTCTTTTACTCACTTATTTATTTTGAGAAAGTGTATCGTACAATTATTGGCCTTAATCTATATTACGTACGCGAGTATAAATCGCATGTTATAAACCCCTTATGTAATAACTGAATCATTTGGACCAAGTTATCCTTGAAAAAATAAATGTATGTTATAAATCAATTTTTTTTAATATTACAAGCTAATTATCATTTTTCTAAATAATAAAAATTAATATTATAAGATTATAAATATCCTTATATTTCTTTAAATATATATATGCACAACACTGATTCACAGGATGCTAAATGGGTATGTTTGTCGGTTGGCGGGATTAACCCGCCACGAAACCCAAAATTTGATACAAACATGAACACAACCCGAACTCAAAATCGTGTCAAACATATAAACCCGAACACAACACAAATTACCTGTTGTACCCAAATTTTTTGTTAATTATTTTTTCACATGTTAGTTCTCTAAATTACATATTTACAACAAAAATATACAAATATATAAAACAATCAAATTTTAATTATGAATATGTGCATTTCTCTTTTAGGTTTTATATTTTGGCATAAAATACCTAACCAATTTAACTTTTGACATAAAACACATTTTAAGAAAATAATACAAAAAATAAATTGGTGAAAAGGTCAACCCGTGAACCCTTCAGGTTGAGACGAATCCAACCCATTTAGCTAAACGGGTTCATGAGTTTTACTTGTAACTGGGACGAAACCATTCATATTAAACCAACTCATGGACTTCGCGTCAGGTTCATGTCATGTCAATAACGCACACCCTTAGCATTAATGTGTCTTAATCGTTTCAAACACAATGAACAGTTAGTTATCTTTGTCAATTGCATAAACCTTTAGAACCAAACATCATTGGTAGTATTGTCATTTATAGTTTATTTAGGCATCTAGTTCCAACATGAACTTGCTGAACACATGGTGACCTTTCGGTTAAATAGTGTTTCTATAATGTATTATCTTGCAACCATGTTTAGAAAGAAGAATTGCCCTAAAAGTTGCTATATGTGGTGTATGCTCGCCAACACACTGTACGCCAGCCTACATAACCCTAGACACGAACATGTTGTTATACAATGGTCATACTTTTTCATTGGTGATATCATATTGGCATACCATACGTCAGATCGATGTATTATGGGCTGGTTGCAACACCTCAATATCAGACGGTTTCTGATTTTGGATTTACTCTTTGATAAATAAACCATAAACTGTGTAATTTCATAAAAGTAGCAGTTGAAATTTAAAACGTAGACAACTTAGTTAATTACAACTTTAACAACCGTCTAACTAAGAAAAACATTTAACACAAGGAGATGTTAGTTATCCAACGGGAGCCTGAGCCACGAGCTAGCCATAATCATATCAAGTCAACCTGATATGCATACTAAAAGTCAGCTATTCTTAGTGAGTTATAGTTTAATTTAAGCAGCTATAAGCTTTAGCAGTTAGAAAAAATTAACAATGAAGCAAGTAAGGTACATCAATATACCACATACATGTACACTATGAATAAACATAACACTTTATCATAAAATATAACACTTTACCATGGACTATGACGTGAACAATATGCTATGCGTTGTTGATCAACCACCGGCAAACCACAAAGGTGTTGCCCCTTTACCATTTGGTCACGATGTTAAGTTTAGACACCTTGTGTGACCAAGCCGCTAAGTTTAGACGTTGTTTCAGACTTCGGTGTTGACTTTAGACATCGACGTTAATTTTAGACATAATAAGTCTCCTTTAGCCTTTACCATGCAATATGCATACTATGAACACTTGAATCTCTATCACTTTAAAACTTTAAAACGTTACTATTTTTTTAACAAACTTTGTCATATTTAAAACATACCTTTGAAACTTTACCGAGTATGCACACCGCCCTGAAAACAGTAATGTAATAAGGGGTCTTGATCTTGATACTTACCTATGCTATGTTGTTTTATATCAATTTATGAGCTTTCCCAACCCTTAGTAACCTTTTGCAGTTGTTCGAACTTTACATGTGAAATGGGTCAACTATTATTCCAAGGATGGGGTGCAAGCTTTGCCCTCAAAGTTGTCCCACACACAAAATTCCTTTTTGCTCGCTCAGAGTTTACACCCTACCTAAGCCATTGCACTATACTATGCGCGTATTGATAATAAGTGGGAATGACCTCGTGCAATGTGTTAAGCATGGTCTACTTTACGCCTATTCTAAGTAATGTGAACTATACAGCACAATCTACATTATATGCTCGTGCAATACGAGAGAAGACTAAAGGGTGCAGAGTACCTGATTCATGAGTAACCCTAGATCTCAACATTGATGGCGACTAAGAAATCTAGATCTAAAACAATCATAATGCTAACTTAATGAAACCATATACTTTGAAATCAACATATATCATGTTTCCATGCATTGATTTTCACTCTTAACAAGATCTAGATGGGTTTTAACGTTTAACTTGTTTGAACCAAATCCGAGCTTGAACTTAGGAAAAGCTACATCCAGCTTAGAAACAACTTGAAATGAACTTTATCTCTCTAAACATAATGGAAATAATGAGAATGAGATTATGGTGGCTATTCCATACTTTCCATCATATTGTTATTGTGGATATCACCAAAAGGCCTTCTTTGGGCCTTTACACAATCCATAACCAATGGGCCTTTTTTATCTTTTAATTACTCTTTTCTCATTCCGAATTTACCAAATTTATTGAAGATATTGGATGTTACACTGGTTCAATAAATCTTTCCTAGATTATGTACACTCGCATACGATGCTAATATTGTTATACTATATGTAATTTAGATTACTTTATTTCATTTGTTTTTATTAGATTAAGTGTAAACTGAAAATCCATACGTCATTAGACGACGGGCCCATCATGCTATTTTACTAGTCAACGTGGTAGCGAGTCTTTTGCTTTTTACAGTTGTCAAAAATGTATAGATTTCATTACGAATGATTTCTTTAGTTTGTTAACAAATTTTTAAATCTATAGGCAAAATGACACCCACGTTCGCGAACTTATACAACATCACCAATACCAGAGGAAACCTGCCGTTGAAGGCCCACAGTGATAAAACCCGGGCTTGCTTATGACATTATGTCATGAGCGAGGCTCCAACATACGACTCCCAAAGTCATTTGGATACCGTTAGAGCACTACCACTTTGGTATATTGTTGTATTATATGTATTTCAGATAACTCTATTTCTTTTATGTTTTTAATAGATTAAGTGTAAATCAAAATTCCTACGTCATTAGACGGTAGGCCCACTATGCTATTTTACTAGTCAAACACGGTAGCAAGTCTTTTGCTCTTTACAGCTGTCACTAATGATATAGACTCCGTTATAATAGACTTATTAAGTGTGTTAACAAATTTCTAATTTATTCTTTCATTCATAAATGATATGTATACTATTTAATGACTATGCGTGATTATAACAAATTTTTATTTGAATAAATTAATACGTACGTACGTACATACATACATACAACATACATATGATGTGAGAACTTAGAGAACTCTAACTATTCGTGCGAGTTTGCTCTCATTTTTGCACACACGTAGATTAAAATGTAATAAACACAACTTTATAATAAAATAAAATACTGAAGCAACGCTTTCAGCCTTTTTACGTTGCTGGCATCATAATGAATCAGCATTTACACCAATTTTAAGTTTTTTACGACCGTTGTAAATCAGCAAAACCTATTTATTTTTGGATTTTTTTAGGATTTTTGGTAATTTTTTTTTGAATAACCTTTTGCAAGACTGAGTTTTAAAAGTTCTCACAACTCGTATAGTTTTCATTTTAACCTAACCCTAAATATTTATATATATAGGAAATGGATACAATAGGAAGTAAATCGAGTTGTGATAACTCGTAAGAACTCAACTTCCAAATTTTTTTTCAAATTTCTTTCACCGTTTTTTTTCAAAAATTACCTTTCCAATAAAAAAATTGTAAGGCACTTTATACGGTTGGGGAAAATCACTAAAAGGTCGCCGCTACAGCGATTTACCCCACCGTAAATGAAATTACATGTTGAAAAAAATCGGCTCGTAATTTTTTCCCTCCGATTATTCACATTTCATAGGTGTCTTTGTTAGGTGTTACTATACTTTTATGCAAAATTTGGTGGCAAAATTCGCACGGGAAGTAGGGTTCCCATGAATTCTTTCAACTCAAGGGTGATACTTATTTGAAAGTCTCACTCTACAAATATATACATATATGGGAGGCTTCATTGGGAAACACTAAAAACTGGGATCAGATTCAAACGAACTCCGATTGGACTCGTTCCTGTAATATCCGTAAAAAAAACGGATTTACCAAACCCGCTCCGTTTATCAACCGAACAGTCAGTTAAAATTTTCGTTGCGAATTAAATGCCCGAAATAATTTTAAACGATACGTAATCAATTATTATGCGGGGATATATAATTAGTTTTTGAAAAACTGTCAAAAATAACAAAATAAAAATGTTTTACTCATGCCGGGTTTCGAACTCGGGTCTGTACCGGTTCAAACCAACAACTTATCACCTAGCCAAACAACCGCTCCGCCACTTTGATTTTCTGTTAACACAAGGAAACATTTAATTCAAATATTCAAGTTCCGAAGTTGAATTCAATCAATTTTTCCGCCCAATTAGCAGTCGTCGGAAATCCCGACGACTTCGCTGTTTAATTACATTTCCGCTCATAATAACCGAAGACTTAACTCCCTCGACGGTTATAACCGACGTCTGAACCCGCGACATCAGCCATAACTGCCGGAGAATGGCTGACTTCGAATTAAGACCGAATTCAGACCCCATTCATCTCAATACTACCCTATAAATACACCCACAACTCGCCAGAAACCTTTCACACTCAAATCGCACCTTTTCTCGGCGAAAAATCACTCGCCGGAAATAGTTGATACATCGCCGGAAAACCGTATTATTAGTCTCCGAGCTTTACTGAACCCCTAAACTCTTACCGAAATCACCCACACCCTTTGCAAGCCTTCGGAAGACTCTCTGCTGCAAGAGACTCGTCGCCGGAAGAACTTGCTGCCACCAGAGTTCAGCCGGAAAACAGAGGAGAAACAGCCGGTACTTTACACGCCTAAATTCCTTTCTTTTTACTTTTATCCCGTCTGTAATTGATCATTTAACGCTAAAAGAAACTTGAATCAACATTCGAACCAGTCAGTCGTCACTTCCGGTTAAAACCAGTGAAGAAGACGACGTTTCAGTAATGATTAAGTATAATTAAAATCCAGTTATTTACCGGGTTAGACACACAGTCCAGCGGTGGACTGTGTGCACTTTTAACGCTAAGGTCACGAGTTCGAGTATTGTCCCTCACACGCTGCCTTGAGAGAAATTCCTTTTTTTCAGCAAACTGAACCGGGTTGATTTAAGAATATGTTAAGTATATTGATAACCGAGTTTATAACCAAGTGAGACACACAGTCCAGCGGTGGAGTGTGTGTCCGCTAACCCACAGGTCCCGGGTTCGAGACCTGTGGAGCGCACCGGTTTTGTGATTTAATCCGTTTTTAAAATAAAAGGATTTCTGTTTAACTCTAATTAATATATATATATAATTAAAATCGGATATATGACGGGTTAGACACGTAGCTCAGTTGGTAGAGCTGCGTGCACGCGTACGGGAGGTCTCGGGTTCGAGCCTCACCCAGCGCACAATAATATGCCTTCCGAACCGGTCAAAGTCAACTGTAGCAAAAATAAAATATTTTTTATTATTTTTTATTTAATTATTTTAATTAAAAATCAATTATAAATACTTAAAAATAACATTTTTAAGGTTAGAAAATAGCCTCAAACTCACAAAAATACACCCAACAATCCTACTAAAATAGATTAATAAAATCCGTTTACTTACCAAACCATAATGCGATTTATCTAGGTTAATTTCACTCGTGGTTAACACCATTTCGCGTGCATTCAACTTCATCAACCGAACGCACCCAATGTGAGTGAATTCTTACAAACTCCCCTTTTTTTATTCACGTTTTGGGGTGTATCTTGTGTCGTTTAAACTAATTCTCTTATGCAAATTTGTGCTATACCATTATATGAACTAAACTAGAATGTAACTATCATTGGTTGTGATATATTACATATTGTCAAAGTTGTATGCAAATTATTTAGGCCCATCAGTTCCTCGTGGGAGACGAGAACAACGCGTGCCTCAAAACTCATACATTAGGCCCATCAGTTCGTAAGAACAACGCGTGCCTCAAAACTCATTCATTAGGCCCATCAGTTCCTCGTGGGAGACGAGAACAACGCGTGCCTCAAAACTCATACATTAGGCCCATCAGTTCCTCGTGGGAGACGAGAACAACGCGTGCCTCAAAACTCATACATTAGGCCCATCAGTTCGTAAGAACAACGCGTGCCTCAAAACTCATACATTAGGCCCATCAGTTCGTAAGAACAACGCGTGCCTCAAAACTCATTCATTAGGCCCATCAGTTCCTCGTGGGAGACGAGTCGAACAACGCGTGCCTCAAAACAATCATTTAGTGTTTGTGTGTTCAATATTCAATATTATGTGTTGTGTGAATAAATTTACATCTACATTTACTCATATGTGGTATGCACATTATTTATAATCAATTGGATAAACTTGTTCAAATGTTTTTCCATAGGATTCACTCGCCAACATTATGTTGATCCAAAAACCTTTTTACACATGATACAGGTGGACAAGTTGAAGCAAGGAAAACATGGGATATGCCTTAGAAGAGAACCAAGAAGCTTAGACGGATAGTTAGAACATGTTGTATCATTTATTGTAAATTTCCATTAAATTGTATTAATGAATATGAAACATATAATAAATGTCATGAGCTTTGATGATAACCCAATTATGCCCCGATCACCTTTTCCGCTGCGGGTCGGGGTGTGACAGTTCCAGCGGCGTTGGAACCGGCTCGCCAAATCCTAACTAGGCTCTTAACCCTAAACCCTAAACTCTAAACCCTAAAGCTAAACAATAAGGCTAAAACCTAAGCTAAACCGTAAAATATAAACTATAAACCCAAAAATCTAAACCCTAAAGGCTAAACCCTAAATATGATTAACCCCAAAACTAAACCCTAAATACTAATGATTAACCCTAAAGCAAAACCTAATATAAGACCCTAAAAGCCAAACCCTAAAATATTTAGGGTTTAGGGGTTAGGATTTAGGGAAGATTAAGAGATCCTAGTTAGGGCTCGACGAGACAGTTCCAACACCGCTCGAATGAGTCCAATCCGAGTTCGTTTGAGTTGGTTCCCCACTTTTTTTAGTGTTCCCCGATACATCTTACAATATACATACATACATACATACACACATATATATAGAGACTTCGGTTCAATTAAGAACCACCACGAGTTGTGAGAACCATGAGAACTCCTATTTCTCACACCAGTTGGGTCACAATTTTTTTCACAAACGTAAATTAAAATATTATAAACACATCTGTAAAAAAAACTGTCGAGTCGGTAGTTACGCCTGATGTAAATTTTGTTTACGCTTGATGTAAATTTTGTTATGACGATGTTTTTTTATACATGATGTCAATTTTTGCAGGCAACATCTTTTTTTTGTTGAAACAAATGATTTTTTTTTTTATTTTGAGAATATTTTTTGGGGAAACCCTTTAAAAGGTTTAGTTCTAATTATTATTACAACTTAAGGTGGTTCTCATTTTACACTTTCCATACGTATATAAACGAACAAATTAATTTGTTAAATACGTTAAAGATCTGTTAGGAACCACACTTTATTGCGAGAACCGAGAGAACCAGTATGAACACAACCAAAAATGCCTAAAAAATAAAAAACACACATTTTTTTAAAAACGCCATATTCGTCACTAATAAAAAAACCAAAAAACAAAAAAATATGAGTAAAAATTATCCATGCACATGTGCATATGTATTATTCTTTGACAAATTTCGTAATACATTACCAATATTGGACAATTGCACTATCATTTACACAACCATCCATAATACAATACTTTTTACATTAACAATATTGGAAATGTACATGTGCATTTATATGTATGAACATGATATAACGTGTTTTCTTACACTACTTTGAATACACTTTCCCTTTCATCTATCATACATTCCATAATACACTACGAGTACCTCCTATCATCCATAATACAATACCATTAACTCCTACCATCCATAGTGCAATACCATTACCAATATTTTCACTTTATTACATGTACATCAACACCCTTTATACCATCCAAACAACATATTACATCATAAATGACAAATATTACCAAACCATCAACCACTAGATATAACTAACCAAAAACATATATATGTATCTACTTCATCATTCAAAATCACAAAATTTTTGTACCAAAACACGTTATATCAAGGTTATTTATAATGATGCACATATGCATTTTTAATATTGGTAATGTAAAAAGTAGTGTATTACGGATGGTAGTGTAAATGAAAGTGCATTTTTCTACTAGTGTTACTGTATTACAGAATTTGTCCAAGAAATGATACATATGCACATGTGCATGGATAATTGTTACTCGAAATTTTTTTGTAACAAAATATAGAGATTTTAAAAAAAATTATTAATTTTTTTTTTGTGTTTTAGATTTTTTTAGATATTTTTTTTGTGTTCACATAGGTTCTCGCGGTTCTCACATGAACCCTACCCTATACGTTATATAATAACACTTACTACCTCACATGCGTTGATAATATAACCTAAAAATACACATGTATTGATTATATAAATAGATGAACAAATTTAATTATTTATATTATTAGTTTCTTTTATTTGAGAATCTAATATGTTTCTAAGTTTGTAAAATTGTTCACACTCGTTAAAGAAGCTTTAGTTTATGTTAATAAATTAATGATCTTAATTTTATTTTAGTTCTTGCAACAACTAATTTATGTTATTCGTATCCACTCCAACATCTATAAATTTATAATCATAAAAAAAGTTTTTTTTTATTTGTTTCAAATCACATCCACTAAATTTACTCTTAAACATTACATTACACTAATTTCCATAAAAAAATTAAATCCCATATTTTTTAATGACTAATTGGATCACTGACGGACCACTGGAGTATAATCGTGCCACTAGTGGAACGACCTGATCATATCCATCTCCACTAGGCATAATGCTTATACACTAATTCAGAAGGAAACCCAATAAATACGAGAAAAACCCCCTTTGTGGGAATCGAACCCATGATCTATTGGTCCAAAAGTCTTATTTCACCCCTAAGATGTAGGGGCGAATCTACATTGAAGGTTACGGGGTCGCCCGAACCCATTCGGTTTCAAATTATTAGTAGAATTGGTAATAGAAAATTTTGAATTAACCCATTAGTAAAATTTGCGATGAACCCATTCATGAAATTGTAAGATAGTAGAGTGGTTAGCGCGTTTCTATCTAGACGGAAGGTCACCGGTTCGACTCCTGATGGAGGGAATTTTCGTGCCTTCTTTTTGTTTATCGTTCTAAAACGAACAACTAGGGTTTTTAAACCTTATACCAAAACCCCAATACCCCCCCCCCCCCCCCCTTTTTAACTCACTGCTCTACTCTACTGCTCGCACATCAGACCCCCAAATGCCCCATTCGCTTTCTTTCGTGACTTCCAAATCCAAAATCCCTCGTACGCTCACTAAAATTCATCTGAAATCCTTCTTGACTTAGTGAAACTCGCTGCTCGCACATTGATTCTGAAACAAAGAGATGATTTGACTTCAATTTCTAACCCTTCTTGAAAGAATGATAGGTAAACTTATAATTTCTTGCAATTTCTTACTTTCTTGATGAATTTCAATGAATATGTGTTGTTAAATGTTAATACGCTGTTGAACTTGAACGATTATATGAGCTTGAATGATTCTAATTTGTTGAACTTGAATGATTATGTAAAGAAATGAATATGAATTAGACAATTAGTGATGTTGATTTGTAATTTGCTGAAACTTGAATTCTGCATTTAGGCATGAAGAAAATTGGCAACTTTTTCTAGAGAGAACCATCAAACCTTGAATCGTCTACTTCAAGTAGTAAACCCTCAAAAAAGATTAAAAAGATCTTCCATGGGATCCTTTCGAAAGATGAAAACTCGTAGGGAACAATTATATATATATAATTTGTAAGAACCATTGTATTTCTATTACATGTTTTTTTAATTTCAGATGACCATGTTTTTTTTTATTATTGCATCTTTTTTTATCATGTGGTGAATTTACCCAAAACCGTCGAACCGATCTTCATTTTTTTTACATTCAGTCCTATGACATTAGAGTATCCAAATACAATGAACCCACTGAAAAAATATCCTGGATCTACCACTGGTAAGATGCCACTAAGCTATAAAGCCATGGCTAAATCCCATATCACTTGTGGGCAATACCTTCCTTGTTACCATATGCATTTAGTAATTATCAAATAAGTACATGTTGGTTTACACTAAAAGAAACAATCGTTAATGCTACTATGTACACATCCATACCTCCCCCCTCTATAAATCCACCCTTTTATTCTCACATTTTCATCCTCTTCACATTCTGTGATCAGATTTGGCAAACTCTAGAGAAAAAAAAACCATGAATTCTGTGAGGAGTGTCGGAAACAATGATGGTGGTGCTCGCAGAGGTGGTGGTGAACGGAAGGTGGCCCGTGCAAGCCCAAGAAAAGGGAACATGAGAGGCGGGCAAGGTGGCCCAGAGAATGCTGCATGCATCTTCAAAGGTGTTAGGCAACGCAAATGGGGACGATGGGTGGCAGAAATCCGTGAGCCCAAAGCCAGAGTTCGTCATTGGCTAGGGACATTCGGCACTGCCGGTGAAGCCGCATTAGCTTATGATGACAGAGCCCGGAAACTGTTTGGTCCCGATGCTATTCTCAACCTTCCTGATGAGGTTCCTCCACCCCCGCCCGAACCCACCTTTTCTGAAGAAGCTTTGTTGTTGCTTGAGGTTGGGGCAAATGCGAGGTACCCCGAACAACATAGCTTAAAATACCAAAAAAATATCAAAATAATTAAATTTGATCTAAATTTATAAAAAGATAATTTATTGAAAAAAAATACACATGGAAAATTTAGGATTAGTCGGCATCCAAAAGCGCATGCTTAGCCGGCGCTTCTCACCAAAATCGCATGCTTAGCTTGTGATTGTCACCAAAGTGCAGGCTTTCTTAGGAGATGAAAGCTGACACTTTGGTGAAGAAATAATTTTATATCTATTTTTGAAATTTTTTATTCAATTATGTAGTTTGATGGTTGTCCCACTAAATATATCAAAAAAATTATAATAAATAAAAAATTGTGTTGATAATTTTGGTCGGTGTTTTGTCGCTAAATTACAGTTTTCTGTTCAAGTAGGTATTTTGTAGGAACTGTGTAGGAAATTTTAAAAGCTAGTTTTCTTCATATATTATCGTAGGAAATTTCCCTCTTATATACCTGCTGAGTGTATAATTAATACTTTTCAATTCCACAAAGTTGCGGCAAATGCGAGGTACCCTGAACAACATAGCTTAAAATACAAAAAAAAGAATATCAAAATAGTTAAATTTGATCTAAATTTTTAAAAAAATAAATACACATCAAAATTTAGGATTAGCCGGCATCCAAAAGTACATGCTTAGCCGGACGTTTCTCACCAAAATTACATGCTTAGCTTGTGATTGTCACCAAAGCGCAGGCTTTCTTAGGAGCTGATGTAGCAGCTCTGATTGGAGAAAGCCGACCACTTTGGTGAAGAAATAATTTTATATCAATTTTTGAAAAATTTTATTAAGTTATGTGGTTTGATGGTTGTCCCTTAAAATATATCAAAAAAATTGTAATATATAAAAACAATTTGTTAATAATTTTCGTCTCTATTTGGTCGCTAAATTACGGTTTTCTGTTCAAGTAGGTATTTTGTAGGAAATGTGTACGAAATTATAAAGCTAGTTTTCTTCATATATTTTCGTAGGAAATTTTCCCTCTTATATACCTGCTGAGTGTATAATTAATACTTTTCAATTCCACAAAGTTTACTTATGATACACACACCATTACTTTTATTTATTAACTCCGGTTGTTTTACTCCCTGCAGGTGTCAGCATTTCCTTCAGGAGATGCAAAGGATCCAGGCTGGTGTGGTGAATTGCGCCATGAATGAATATGATCATCCTCCGAACAACCATCCTTTCGGAAAACCGAATTTCATGGAGCCATTAGGCGAAAACGTTATGTTTTTCAACTCAACTCCAAACAATCTGAACTCCGACTTACCAGTGTTTGATGACTCCATGTCGGAGGAAGCAGCTTCCACCACAGATTATCGTTCTCAGGCGATCGGTGATCCTGGAATCGCGGCAATGGCGTTTGGCGATGAAATCGGGATCGAGCTTGATCACCCACTAATGGGGTGATCTTGGTGGTATTCAAGTGCCATAATATGGAGGTCTGCATGGTTGCTTATGGTGGTATTCTGGTGTAGAAAGCATGGCACTTGATATATGTGTTATAAACAAATATATAATTGATAACATAGTATGTGTGTAGAGTCACGTGATACGTGACTCCATTTTATAAAATATAATATATAAATAAAAATTATGTATATGCAATTTGTCTAAATGGGGTTGTGGTATGCTAGGTTATTAGCAGGGCTACAAGACCCTAACGTTCTGTGAACAGTTTATAAATCGTTTGACGGAAAGCGTGTTTTGTGGCCGTTCATTTAATATCAAAACAAACACAACAAGATATTGAATTCGGTCGTATAGTTAAATTAGGTCGTATTCGTTCATTTGTGTTCGTGAATGTTCAGTAACGTGTTCGATAGTTCATTAGTATTTTTAGTTTTTATATTTTATTTAAATACTTCAAAATTCCAACATAAAAAACTAATAAGTGTCGGTGTATTATATATTTTGTTCATGAACTTTATTAGTGTTCGTTTGTTTTCAATTATGTTGAACATTAGTCTATGCCCATTTGTGTTCATCAACGTTCGTTTTTGTTTTTGTTCGTTGCCTAAAATTAACAAACTGACACAAACGAACGCTAACAAATTCATTTCCTTAACAAACGAACACAAATATAAAATCCCGTCTGGTAAGTGTTCATTAAGAGTTCGTAAACACATTCGTTTGGTCCGTTTACAGCCATAGTTATTACATCTCGATAAGCAATTAAACAATGTCTTTTTGATAATTAGAATGTTTATTGTACACCAAAACATATGTGATGATTTAACATTGTTACATAATCTAAATGTCTTGAATATTGTTTGAATTATATATTTATAAATTTAGTTTTTGATCTATTTGTATTTTGATTTTATGTTATCCAAAGACGCATTTACTTACCAAAAAAAAGTTTCTCATTCCACAATATCCTGAATCATCTTCTATTATTTATCTGTATTATTTGCATATTTTTAAATCATTTGTACTTCATAAAAGTAAAAACAACATTTAACTGTATTAAAATGTTTTAATTGCATATTTTTAATACTATGAGTTAGGAGATACTTTTTTTATGAATAAACTTGGTATGAGCATTCATAATCAAAATCCTTAAATGTATGTGAGGTAGTTAGTGTTTTTGAGTGGTTGTGAGTGGAGGGGAGAGAAAATATATGGGAAAGTTAGTGTTCATTTGTAAATATATGGGAAAAATCTGAAGATAGAAAACTGTATAAATTTTTTTAATATTTTTAGAAATGGTTGTGAGTGAAGGAGAGAGAAAAGATAATGATAAAGATATAAAAAATATTATTTAATTAAAAAGGAAAAAGAAAAAGTAGTTGTTTTTAGTGAAAATATACGGATAAAGATATGAAATTCATTGTGAATGCTCTAACACATACATCAAACTTATGGTGGAGTTTTATTCTTGACCAAAATTAGACGGACGACTAAAAATGAAAAGAAAAAAGAAACCTCACAATCTGAAAGATAAATCAAAAAGTTATTGTAAACATTTTATAAATTAACAAATACACTATCTAGTTGATGATACTTAAATTTTTGTTGAGATATGATACCACCGTAATTTTTTTATATTGTGACACGAAAGGACTTGTTTTTTAGTAGAAGCTACAATATTTTAAGAAGTACGAGTAAGCTACAATATTTTAAGAAGTACGAGAATCACATAATGTATGTATACATCATGTATATAATATAATTAAATTAGATGAAGAAACAAAATGTGACAACCATCTATCTTATATATCACATTCAAAACATTATATATAATCATTATAATACATTATACGATCCTTACAATTGTTAACATATTCTGAATTTTAAAATGAACACTCCTCGTGACAACCTACGGATAACTTTATCTATTTTGAGTTTTTAACCGCTTGTAAAACTTGAAGTCATAATTCCTACATCAGCAAACAATGGGCTACCAAGCCATCTTACGTGTCAAACATGGTAGTGAATACTCTTTTGCTTCCACATTGTTCAAATGCGATAAAACTAGTAAAATTTACCGTGCGTTGTGGCAGTATCAATACTGATTTTGTACGTTCAGAACCGTGTTACTGATATTGTTGGGACAATATCATTTTGTTTTGTCGTACTATACCGTACGAACGCTGTATTATGGATAAGACAGAGAGCAAAACGGAAGATGTGTCGGGTATCTACCTATCTATATATACTATATTATATATAACAATAACATGATAAAACTATGTAACTAAAATACTTAACATTATTTTTAGTTCACAAAACAGCTCTAGCTCCAGCTCCAGCTCTAGTTAAAGAGGAGAACATAGAAGAAACTCATCCTCTAAAGGATGTAACAATCAAACAGGAAGAGTTATAAGTAATTTACACTGTTCTTTGACAAATGGTGGTGTGACAATATATATGACATCCTTGAGATGTTTAAGCCGTGTGATTACTAAATTGATCTCATCATGATGCAAAATACTTCACACTTGAGCTTTTAGTTTTCAACTTATAGTTTAAGACTCATCTTTCCTTATTCGTGTGCTACTTTATCTAACTTTTATGTTTAACACTTATTTTTCCTTATTCGTGCGTTATTTTACTGCATCAATGGTTTCTTGAAGTAACTGATAATTTAAATGCTAATTTTAATAATTACTAAATACGTGTAACACTTATGACATATATCCACCACAATAATGCTACCATAAATATTATACGAATAAGAAAATAACCCGAAATGAGTGCCGTAATGAAAAGTGTCGCCCCTGTCGCATCGTGCTTGCACCCTACCAGTGAGAGTCTGTCATGTGGCAAATATAGAGTAGTGGCAACTATTTAGCAGTAGGAGGTTTTTAAAACATGAAAAAAAATTAGAGATAAAGATAGTTTTAATTAAATTATAGAGTTGTGGATAGGGAATCCATTAAAATGCTCGATCTTTAATCCTACCATGGATAACTCTATTACTTTTATGTTTATTAGCCGTTCAATGTATTGTTTGAAGTCAAAGCTCCAACGTCACTAGATTGTGGGCCCACCGAGCCATCTTAGTTGTCAAATATGATTACGACTATTTTGCTTTTACACTTCTTAAACATGATTAGCCGTCGGTTACAAATACTTTTCTCTAGTTTGTTAACAAATATTTTAATTTATAAACTTTTCATTCAATTCGTATATAATCATTAATACCATTTAACAGTTGTGTGTAATTACTTTAGATTTATATATGATAAATTGTCACACCTCGGGCCTACGGCGGAAGCGTTGGGGCATAACGAATTGCATACCATTTGAAATAAAGAAAACTTGTTGTAATAATAACCCACATTGTTCAAACATTACATGAGAAAATAAATAAATTCCCATTTTTAAATATTTCAGTCCCTTGCATGAATCCTACGTGTGAGCGTTCAGTAGTATTTATCCTCTAGTTTCCATCACCTGAAAAACTTGTTAAAATGTGTCAACCAAAAATCGGTGAGTTCATAGGTTTTTGTAAATGTAATCACGTAGATGTACCAATCATATACAAGTTAGGCATATAGGTAAATCGGCAAAAACTAATATATATATATATATATATAAGAAATGGATACAATAGGAACTAAATCAAGTTGTGAGAACTCGTATGAGCTCAACTTCCAATTTTTTTTCAAATTTTTTTCACCATTTTTATTATGAAAAATTACATTTCCAATAAAAAAAATCTAAGGCACTTTTTACGGTTGGGCCAAATTCACTAAAAGTTAGCCGCTACAGTGATTTACCCAACCGTAAATGAATTACATGTTGAAAAAAATCGGCTCTTAATTGTTTTTTTATTTAGATTTTTCAAAAGTGTCTTTGTTAGGTGTTACTCCACTTTTATGCAAAGTTTGGTGGCAAAACTCACACGAGTAGTAGGGTTCCCACGAATTACTTCAACTCAAGGGGGATGCTTATTTGAAAGTCTCTCTCTACAAATATATACATATAGGGGAGGGTTCATTGGGAAACACTAAAAACCGGGAAATAGATTCAAACGAACTCTGATTGGACTTATTCTAGCGGCGTTGGAACTGGCTCGCCGAACCATAACTAGGATAAGCTAAACAATAAGGCTAAAAGCTAAGCTAAACCGTAAAATATAAACTGTAAACCCTAAAATCTAAACCCTATATATTAATGATTAACCCCAAACTAAACCCTAATACTAATGATAAACCCTAAAGCAGAACCTAATATAAGACCTAAAAAGCCAAACCCTAATATATTTAGGATCTAGGGGTTAGGATTTAGGGAGTGTTGCGGCAAATGCGAGGTACCCTGAACAACATAGCTTAAAATACAAAAAAAAAGAGTATCAAAATAGTTAAATTTGATCTAAATTTTTAAAAAAATAAATACACATCAAAATTTAGGATTAGCCGGCATCCAAAAGTACATGCTTAGCCGGACGTTTCTCACCAAAATTACATGCTTAGCTTGTGATTGTCACCAAAGCGCAGGCTTTCTTAGGAGCTGATGTAGCAGCTCTGATTGGAGAAAGCCGACCACTTTGGTGAAGAAATAATTTTATATCAATTTTTGAAAAATTTTATTAAGTTATGTGGTTTGATGGTTGTCCCTTAAAATATATCAAAAAAATTGTAATATATAAAAACAATTTGTTAATAATTTTCGTCTCTATTTGGTCGCTAAATTACGGTTTTCTGTTCAAGTAGGTATTTTGTAGGAAATGTGTACGAAATTATAAAGCTAGTTTTCTTCATATATTTTCGTAGGAAATTTTCCCTCTTATATACCTGCTGAGTGTATAATTAATACTTTTCAATTCCACAAAGTTTACTTATGATACACACACCATTACTTTTATTTATTAACTCCGGTTGTTTTACTCCCTGCAGGTGTCAGCATTTCCTTCAGGAGATGCAAAGGATCCAGGCTGGTGTAGTGAATCGCGCCATTAATGAATATGATCATCCTCCGAACAACCATCCTTTCGGAAAACCGAATTTCATGGAGCCATTAGGCGAAAACGTTATGTTTTCCAACTCAACTTCAAACAATCTGAACTCCGACTTACCAGTGTTTGATGACTCCTTCATGTGGGAGGAAGCAGCTTCCACCACAGATTATCATTCTCAAGCGATCTGCGATCCTGGAATCGCGCGTTTGGCGATGAAATCGGGATCGAGCTTGATCACCCACTAATGGTGTGATCTTGGTGGTATTCAAGTGCCATAATATGGAGGTCTGCATGGTTGCTTATTGTGTTATCTTGATGTAGAAAGCATGGCACTTGATATATATGTTATAAAAAAATATTATAAATAATAGTAACATAGTATGTGTGTAGAGTCACGTGATACGTGACTCCTATATATAGTGTGTTTTTATAAAATATAATATATAAATAGAAATTATATAGAAGCAATTTGTCTAAATGGGATTGTGGTATGCTAATTTATTATTGGGTCGCAAACGACTTAAACGTTCGGTGAACAGTTTGTGAATTGTTCGACGGAAAGGTCATTTGTGTTCGTTCATTTATTAAACAAATGAACACAAACAAGATATTTCGTTTGTTTCATTTATTAAACAAAAGAACACATAAACATGTACATTGACTACACCGAGAACTGAACAAACAATTAGAACAATTATACTTTAAGATACACCCAAACGTTTCCAAAAATTCACACCTTCGAACTTGGACCGGTCAGCACACGTTAACTCGCCCAGCTTTGAGCATTTTTATGTGACCCACCATAATGTGTCTTCCTTCACATGTATGTCAATAACCAGCTTTCCCGGTAATCTTATATCATACGCTAACTCAAGTACTAACCTAAAAGAACACAAGAAACATCGAAATTTAATAATAAGAGTATACATACATTCACATAGCTGACGCCGAGGTCCCTTCGATCCAAATTGCGCATCACATAGCTGTTGTAATCTTTGGCGATTCTCATAACTACATCGAATGTGCCTTTTATTCGTTTTGTCTCCTTACATAATGAAACCTTTAAAAAAATATTAAACACTTAAAAATATAAGATATAGAGAGTGTGTTCATTTTTAAAATACTATAAAATGTACTTGCGTTTGTGACTGATGAAAAAAATATAAAACATAATAAAACCTTTAAAAACAGAATATTAAACACTTAAAAGTATAAAACACAATATTAAACACAATAAAAACTCAACAAAACAAACTTCCTAATTACTGAGGTGGCAAAATCTGCTAAAAAACCAAGCGGGAAAACAAAGTTTTAAATTTAAAAAATATTGCACTACTAATGTTTATCCTATAAATACATAGTTTTACGCATCTATTTCAATTTCTAAAAAAGGTTAGGCATGGATCCGATTCTGAGTTCAAATGTTCTGAAACACCAAGCATGTACAGTTGAAGCTTCTAAGGTCAATTTTCTCTTTGTTATGATATAATGGCAGCAATGCATATATGATTTCTGCTTTTTAACATATTTGATCTTGCAGATTCAGTTGTACGGTGAATATATTGATCTGAACAAGTCAGTCGTTGTACAAGCTTCTAAGTTTGTGTTTATTAAGATATGATTTTTATATATGTTTCATATTAACAAGTCTGTTATGTTAAAATATGTGTGTTCTATTGCTGGAATGATGGTAAAAATAGTGTTGATATTATTTATTATGGTGTAATGTTTAGTCTATACAAATGTGATCTTCAATGTGAATTTAGTGAAGAGGTAATAATAATGTTTATTTTTAACTTGTGTATTTAAATTTTACACTTTCTTAAGGATCAGATGTCTGAAACACAAAGAAAAAGATCCAAAGAGGCTCGTTAAATGAAAATAGAGTCAGGTTATTGATCTAGATGGTTTTGATGACAATGATAAAGAAAACTCGATTGAAGATACCTCAAGTGTCAATTCAGAAGCGGTTTGGATTTCATGCACTTTAATACTATATCTATCAACTGTATTTTGTGTTTTTTTCATTGTCATTTTCCTATGTTTTATCTAGATCTATGAATGTATTATGTTATATATTTAAACTTTATTTTTGGTTTTGTTATATTATAATGTAATTATTGACTATATAAAAATACACAAAGGAACAAATACAAATATGCTTATTGTACAAAACTTACGAATAGTGTGGAAAAGTAAAATAAAAGCGTGGGGTGACATTTTCGTAATTATTTTACTCGTCGGGTAATTATCAAAATTACTCTGAAATGATCTTGAAGGGTAATTTTGTAAAATGATCTTGTAGAATAACTTTGATCTTGGACGGTAATTTTGTAGAGTATCATAATTACTCTACAAATGATTTTATAGGGTAATTTTGAGCTTGTAGGGTAATTTAGATAATTACTCTACAAATGATCTTATAGGTAATTTTGATAATTACCCTACGACTAAAATATTTACGAAAAGTCATCACGTTTTTTTTTTTTAACTTTTTCATGTCATTATACGTTTTGTACAATAAGTCTATTTGTATAGATCTTAACTCATAAAAAAACAATAATACTAATAAAAAAGTTAACATTATTAAATTTGTAATAGTATAGTATACAAAAGTAATCCTGTAAACAATTAAACTTTTCAAGCTAAACAAATAAAGTTATTAACTGTATAAAAATAGTTAAATTAATAAAAATAAAGTTATAAATTTATTGTTAAACTAAGAAACTGAACTTACTTTGACATTAACGAATAATACGAAAAAACTAAATTTTTATTTATATATAGACAATGTTTTTATTTTTATAAAAGTGAAAATTTTTGTTTTAATAAAAAACAAAATTTATAATTGAAGTTACAGGTCTAAAACATGTCTACTATTTTTAATTTTATAAAAAAAAAAGAATTTTGTTTTAAACTTAAATGTTTATTAATGAGTACTATTTGAGTATTTAAAAAAATTAAAGTTATGAACTTTATAATAATAGTAATAATAATAATAAAGAATAAAATTATAAACTTTATAATTTAACCAGAAAAGGTTAACTTACTTTATAGCTATAACAACGTATCTTTTAGTTTCATATTTTAGTTATTATGTTTTATACAAAAAACAATTTTTTTATTTCATTAAAAAAAGTTTGTAATAATTTCTTATGGATAATATTAGTTAGTTGCAAAAAAAAAAAGAAAAAAAAACTCTTTACAATCTTGACTAGATACATACTAGATTGTGTTGCATTTTTTAGTGATTATAAGTTCAAACTACATTCATATAGATAATATTAGTTAGGTGCAAAAAAGTTCATAGCTTATTCAATATATATATATATATATATATATATATATATATATATATATATATATATATATATATAACTCATATTCATTAGCGTTTTTACATCAAAAATTTCTTTTTCTTTAGACGAGACGGGGTATACACCTCAAATGTTGTCTATCGAGAGGTGTTGTGTGACGGATAAACTGCTTGTGAGTGAGAACGTAATGATTTTTATGCATTTGGTGGTTTACGCAATTACATCCTGAATACAGTTACATGTTATTATTTTACACACTTTGGTCTCTTTTACTCACTTATATATTTTTCTCTTACATATTGATTAAGAATTTGTTTTGGATAAGATAGAGAGCTAAATAGAAGATGTGTCTGGTATCTACCTATCTATCTATATTATATATGACAATAACATGATAAAACATATGTAACTAAAATACTTAACAATATTTTTCAGTTCCCAATACTTAAATATATCAGTTGCAAACTTATCACTAGCAAAGTTGCTACTCGTCATCAATAGAAACCACATGGTAGTGGCAACACAAGCTCATTCATAAGTTAATACTAAGCGTGAGAGTATGTAATGTGGCAATTATAGAGTAGTGGCAACTGTTGAGCAGTAGGAGGTTTTTAAAACATGAAAATGTTTAGAGATAAAAGATAGTTTTAGCTAAACTATAGAGTTATGGATACGGAATCCATTAAAATGCTCAATCTTTAATCCTACCATGGATAACTCTATTACTTTTATGTTTATTAGCCATTACATGTATTGTTTGAAGTCAAAGTTTCAACGTCACTGGATTGAGGACCCACCAATCCATCTTAGCTGTCAAATATGATTAGGACTATTTTGCTTTTACACTTCTTAAACTTGATTAATCGTCGGTTACAAATGCTTTTCTCTAGTTTGTTGACAAATATTTTTAATTTATAACCTTTTCATTCAATTCGTATATAAGCATTAATACTATTTAACAGTTGTGTGTAATTACTTTAGATTTTTATTTAGTAAAATGTCACACCTCGGCCTAAGCGGAAGCGCTTGGGTATTACAAATTGCATAACACTTAATATAAAGAAATACTTGTGATTATAATCCAAATTGTTCAAACAAATGAGAAAACAGATAAATTCCCTTTATCAAATATCTTGGTCCCTTGCATGAATCCTTCGTGTGAGCATTCAATAGTATTTATCCTCTAGTTTCCATCACTTGAAAACTTTTTAAAATGCTTCAACTAAAACTCGGTAAGTTCGTAGGTTTTTATAAATGTAATCACATAGATGTAACAAATCACCTACAAGTTAGGCATATAGGTAGATAAATTCAAATACATGTCATCCACATCCAACCCTAGTTTAGGCCCATGTTTTTTGATTCCTTGCTGCGGGACACCAAATTGTTATTCTTGTAGTCAGATTTCGAACATCCAGATTCCTACCTAGGAACGCTGGATGGGTTTCTCAAACCAATTGAACTATCAATGTTGTTGGGATTTAACCCTTTACAAAGGAACAGATGATATAAAGCCAAAATACTCTATCCATGGTTTGGTCCAACTATCAGAGTTTAGATCCTTTGATCACCTAAACTATGTCTTCCTAAAGTCTGATACCTATGCATCATCTGCTACACCAATATATCAAAGGTCTGACAGAAGAAAAGAAGCAGCGGATGGCCATCAGAGTTTTGGTTTTTTAGTTTTATATTCAATGTAACAGTGCATTATGCACTATCAGATGTTAGGCATCAGTATTTAGAGTTTGTTATTTTATTGTTAAATGTCACTATCAACCCTGACGTCATCAAAAGATGCTCAGAGGTTAGATAGTTAGTATAAATAGCTAAGTCGATGTATTAGTGAATTTCGTCTTCTTAAAAAGATCTTTACACCAATCATCTTCTTCTTTTTCGATACTATCAAACTGTTGCAATAGGCTGAGGGGGAGTTTGTGAATCACATGCAAAGTTTATAAACTTGAAAGCATGATGATGATGAAAACAAACGACCTTTACTTGTAGAAAGTTTTCCATTCTATTCCTTTGCATTTACTTTCAATTTCAATCATATTTCTATTTTTGAAACAAAAACTACAAGTAAATCAAACTCAGATCCTAATAATTGGTATCAGAGCATGGTCAACTAAAATTTGATTAACATCAATTAGATTTGAAAGATCAGCTTTCCCTGCTAATTAGTTTGATAGTTTTACGTGAAAACAAAGCTTTATTACGTTCAAAGTTTTTAAAACATAAATCTGTTGTAAACAAGCAGAAATGTCTCAAAACACGCAGGATTCCAACATTGGATCTATGTTTAAACCACCGATGCTGAAACGAAATAAATATTTCATATGGCAGCATCGGATGTGTCACATTTTAGCTCTACAAAACACATTTGTTGGCGATCCGGTGTATACGGACCATATGTTCCTATGGTTCCCAGTACAGAGGATCCCAATACTCAAGTGCCAAAAAGTCCTGAAAATTACTTCGAGCAGGATTTCCAGAAAATAGAGTTGGATGCTAAGGCCTTTAGCATTGTTGCATCTGCCTTACCCAACAAAATCTATGCTGGTCTGCTCCACTGCAATAGCGCAAGGAGTTATGGGACGCACTAAAAGAGCAATTCGGTGGTACTGAAGAAGTGATCGAAACAATAGAGAAGTTCTGAATCAACAGTATGAAACGTTTTGTCACGTTAAGGGTGAGTCGTTAACACAACAGTTCAAATGTTTTAGCTGTCTCATCAGTGAATTGAAACTGGTTAACGTGGAACTTCCTAATTCGACTGTCAAAGGTCGTTTTTTAATATCGTTACCAGAAAAATGGGAGACTGTAGCTTACGTTACTCGAACATCTGTTGGGTTTAAAGAAATGACCCTCACACAACTTCATGGTCGACTCCTCACATATGAGAGAGAGTTGAACCAGAAAAAGAAGTTGAAAGAGTCAGGGAAAGTAACAGATGACTGTACCTTGGGTAACACTGCTCTTTATAGTCATGAAGAGGGTTCTAGCAATGGAAAGGATCAGGGTTATGATCATTTTATTGATATAACCTCTGGAGGAAGTTTTAACTCTGATTCTTATTCACCCAACTATGCTTTTACTGCTAGTGGGAATACCAAACCTCTGATAATCTCTCTTTTGAGTTAAATGACCTTCAACACTTTGATCCAAATGACTTAGAAGAAATGGACATTTTACATCAAGTTGCTTTGCTAAGTGTGAGAGCAAGCAGGTTTTACAAAAGAACTGGTAGAAAATATCCAGGGTTGCATGGGAGGTCAAAGGTTGGGTTATACAAATCTAAAAATAAGTGCTATAAATGTAATAGGCTAGGACACTTTGCCAGAGATTGTAGATCTCAAGTTTCAGGACCTATTGTAACACATCTTGGCCCTAGACCTCAGCACACACAAAGCACTGCCCAATATTCCCAATATACCCATGTCCATCAAGTGCAAAACACTGCTCATTATACACACCCTGCTGCCACTGTTCCTGTGCACTATGTCCAAACCATTGTTCCACAAATTCAGTTTGTCCAAACATCACCACCTCAAGTGCATGTGCAACAAGCACCACAAAGCTCTCAAACTACTCAAACCACTGCTCCGGCAGAGGTAAATCAACAAACCTTTTTCACACAAGGCTTTGTGGATTGGAGTAGTTTGCCTGAGGAATTAACTGATGAAAACTTTGCTCTTATGGCCAAAAATTATTTAGAACATGAAAATTTTTGTTTAATGGCCTTAGAGACAATTGTTGAAGGTGATGAGTCTGTGGAACAAGTGTCTAAGTCTGATAAAAGTCAAAATTGTGATGAAGTAGTGGTTACACCAGTGATTACATAAAACACTGTTGAAGAAGAAAAGAACTCTCTATCTGATCCATGGGATTCAAAGGATGGTGAAGATGATTGTGATTGTGCTCTTATGGCTGCTTCTAAGGTATCACCTCAGATCCTAAAGGATCTCTGTTCAGAAAAATGTATTATAGCTTTTGCTAACATTAAATAGGTGAATAAAAACCTTAGAAACAAAATGTTAGAAAATGAACTTAATTTTGAAAAACTTGTCAAAGAGTTAAAATCAAAATTGTTTTCAAAAGATTCTGAGATAAGTAGCCTAAAGCATGAAGCTAGCATAACCAAGGACCAACTCCAAACTATGGTAGATAAATACCAAGTTTGCAAAAAGGAGTTACAAGATACCCAGGTCACATGTAAAAAATGGGTAGAATCTTCAAAAGGTTTTGAAATTATGCTAGAAAAACAGATCAAGAGTAACATAAAATTTGGTATTGGTTTTGAAACTGAAGAAGAAGCCAAAAAAAATGTTACAAAAATAGATTCTGGAAAGGTTGAAGTAGTTCAAACAAATTTGGCTGGAAATGAGATAAAAATCACTGATAAAAATGGTAACAAAATTTCTCTTGAAAAACATGAAGGATCTTCAACTTTTAAAGAAATTGAGAAATACCAATTCAAACCTACATGGTCAGATGAATGTGATATTCTTGAAAATTTCAAGCCAATGGACTTCTCAACCATTGAAGGTGTCAAGGCACCAAAGGCTAGAATCATTCCCATCAAAGACCTTCCAGCAGAGGTTACAACATCTATTGAGAAGAAATCTGATAAAAAGAAAAAGGGAAAAGATCAAACATCTGTTTTGTGAATTTTGCAATAAAAGAAATCAGGTAGCTGAAAACTGTTTTCTTTTAAAAGCATATGACATAAACAAAACACATGTATCCCAAATGATTCAAAATGTTTTATCTGTGGGAAAACAAATCTTCTAACTCATGAGTGTGCTTATCTTCAAACCTATGATCAAAAGGTAAAATAGAATTAAAGCAAAAGCTCTTGAGAAAGAAAGTTCAAGCTCTGCTAGAAATAAATCTAAGCAGACCTTTGAATCTGTTGAAACATCTGTCACAAAAGCGTTGACCAAAACCTTTGTTCCCAGAGAGATACAAGTGACAGATGCTCTACCTGCCAACAGGTATCCAAGAGGACATGGACAACCAGTTTATCAAAAAGTTCCTATGAGCTATGAAGGTTACAAAAAACCTTTAAAGCCCAAAGTGAATAGATATCCTCATAGTTACCAACATCTGACAGGAAATGGTTCACAACAGTGGATATAAAGGCAAACTCAAACCACTGACCATACTCCTAGATTTGAGAGTGGACAATCTGTGAACCTATCCAAAGCCATCCTGGCTTTGGAACCTCATCTAAACTAATTGTTTACTTCTGTGCAGGGAGCTTCTACTTGCCTTGATAGTTTATGGTATGTAGATAGTGGAGGCTCCAGGCACACGACAGGATGTAGAGCGCTTCTCAAAGACTTATTGGCTCATGAGGGGGTGATATATCTTTTGGTAACAATTCAAAAGGGAAGGTGTTGGGTTCAGGGTGTGTCCAGGCTGGGAATCTCAAATTTGAAAATGTTAATTTAATTGACAACCTAAAATATCTTCTGAGTGTCTCACAAATGAGTGACAAAGGATATAGATCCTTCTTTACAAAGAAAACTTGTCAAATTATAGGGCCAAAGGTTGTTAAAAAGACAACTTGTTGCTCACAGGAGTGGCAATGTGTATGTGGTTGATATGTTGAATGATAACCCTATGTCTAATGCATGCATGTTCTTAGTTGTTTCCAGCAAACAGACAGAGTTATGGCATAGAAGACATGGGCACACAAATCTGAAAACAATCACCACACTCTCTAAAAATTGTCTTGTCAGAGGTTTACCACATAAACAATTTACTTGTGAAGAATATTGTGTTTCCTGTTTAAAAGGTAAACAACATAAAAGTTCTTACAAGTCAATTGAAGAGTCCAAAACAACCCAGTGTTTGCAATTGTTGCACATGGATTTGTTTGGCCCTGTAAAATCATGAGTTTAATGAAGAAAAGATTTTGTTTAGTCATTGTTGATGATTTTTCAAGGTTTACATGGACCTTCTTTTTACACTCCAAAGATGAAACAGCTGGTATATTGCAAAACTTTGTCAAACAAGTTGAAAAGCAATATGACCTTCCTGTAAAAAATTTTAGGAGTGATAATGAGACAGAGTTTAGAAAAATAGGAGTTAGATGCTTTCTATGAGTCAAAAGGGATTGCTAGCCAATTTAGTGTCCCAAGAACTCCAGAACAAAATGGGGTAGTTGAAAGGAAAAATCGAACTCTAGTTAAATCTGCAAGAACCATGCTAGCAGACTCAGGTTTACCCTTGTCTTTCTGGGCAGAGGCTGTAAACACTGCTTGCTATGTTCAGAATAGAGTTTTGATTATCCCTAGGCATCAAAAGACTGCCTATGAACTGCTTTACAAAATCAAACCTCTGATCTCATATTTCAAAGTTTTTGATTGTCCTTGTTTTATTTTGAACTTAAAAGATTCCATCTCCAAGTTTGCAGCCAAAGTTGACTGTGGTTATTTTCTAGGATACTGAACCACTACCAAAGCCTAGAGGGTGATTAACTCTAGGACCAAGTGTGTTGAAGAAACTTTAAATGTGAAGTTCAATGAACTTTCATCTTTGAAAATCCCAGCAAATCCTGCTGAACTGTTTGAAATAGATAAATTTACATTTGAAGATGTGTCTGTCAAGACTAACACTGCAGGTACATCACAGTCACAACCACAAGAGCAAGGATATGATTGCATTCTTCCAAACTTCAAGATTTGTCCTTCAAGCAGAGGAGCGGATGTTAGTAACAATGGTGAAAGCTCTGCTGGTTCAACAGTGGTTAATTCTCAATCCTCTGCATGCTCTCAAAACCAAAACATTGTTGATAAAAATCCATCAAATCTGGATAAAATCAACAAACATTCACTACCATACTACCACCTCCATTCCAATCAGAGGCTGGACCATCAAATTCACCAACAGAGGATAGCTCAGATGATACACATTTGCAAGATTCACCTCAAAATGCACTTGTCCCATATCAAGGTGATTTGATCTTCCTCAAAAGCCATCCATTGGATCAAGTCATTGGTAACATAAATGAGGGAGTGCTCACAAGAAGCCAATCCCAAAACATTTACCTCTTTGCTGGCTTTCTATCACTCATCCAACCTGTCAAGTACAAAGAGGCACTGAAAGACAATAGTTGGGTAGAGGCTATGTAAGAAGAACTCCTTCAGTTTAGAAGACAACAAGTTTGGGAACTTGTACCACTGCCTAAGGATGTAAGTCCAATTGGCACAAAGTGGATCTTCAAGAACAAAACAGATGAAAGGGGTATTATTGTCAAGAACAAAGCATGGCTCGTGGTTCAAGGCTACAGACAGGAAGAAGGCATTGACTATGATGAAACCTTTGCTCTTGTAGCAAGGTTAGAAGCCATCAGACTGTTCTTAGCTATTGCTGCCAACCACAACATCAAAGTGTTTCAAATGGACATCAAAAGTGCATTCCTGTATGGAAAGATCAAGGAAGAAGTGTATGTGTGTCAACCTCCTATATTTGAAGATGCATTCTATCCTGATCATGTGTACATGTTAAACAAAGCACTGTATGGTCTAAAACAAGCACCAAGAGCCTAGTATGAAACTCTATCCACTTTTCTCCTATCCATAGGTTTTTCAAGAGGTAAAATTGATAAAAACCTTGTTTTTAAAATGGAAAGGAAAAGATCTGATGCTTATCCAAATTTATGTGGATGACATCATTTTCGGATCCGCATGCACTGCCATGTGTGAAGAGTTCAGAAAACTCATGGCAGCAGAGTTTGAAATGAGTGCAATGGGTGAGTTGCAATGTTTCCTTGGCTTACAAGTCAAACAAATGCACAATGGCACTTTTATCCATCAAAATAAGTATGTCAAAGAACTACTTAATAAATTTGATATGAATGACTGTAAACCTTGTAGCACACCCATGGCAACCTCAAAGCTGGTCACTGTTGAGGACAAAGATAACTTGGTTGATCAAACTCTTTATAGAAGTATGATTGGGTCTTTATTGTACCTAACTGCTTCTAGGCCAGACATCTTGTTTGCAACATGTGTTTGTGCCAGATCCCAGTCACTACCTAGAAAGTCTGATCTTATTGTTGTCAAAAGGATATTCAGGTACATAAAAGGTGCTCCCACACTTGGTATCTAGTATCCTGCTAATGGAAATATTGAGCTTTCAGGTTACTCAGATAGTGATTTTGCTGGATGCAAGACAACAAGGAAGTCCACATCAGGAGGTGTCCAATTCCTAGGTGATTGCCTAGTGTCTTGGCAGAGTAAAAAGCAAGTTGCAGTTTCCACATCCACTGCTGAGGCTGGATACATTGCTGCTGCAAGTTGCACTGCACAACTCATGTGGCTTCAAAATCAACTTTTGGATTTTGGTATCACTGCTTTAAAGAATCCTCTCAAATTTGACAGTCAAGCAGCAGAAAATACCATCAAAAATCTTGTCTCTCACTCAACAACAAAACACATTGACATCAGACATCACTTTGTGAGGGACTGCTATGAAAAAGGTTTGATTTCTTTACAACATGTCCATACTAAGGATCAGCTAGCAGATGTTCTAACTAAAACATTGGATACATCTACTTTTGAAAGCTTGATCTCTAGGATTGGAATGCTAAACATGAATTAAAAACAGTTTTTCTGGTGATCCATGTGTAAATAGCATAAAAATGTTTTTAGAAAATCAAAATTTCATTCTTAAAAATAGCTTAAAATTGAATTTTTCAATAAGTCCTTAAAGTCTGTTTTCAAACCACTGATAGCATCAAAACACTGGTCGTTTAGTAAAGTCTATCCACTGTCAAAAGTGTATCCTCTGATAGGTTCAAAAACATTGTTCACATCCACTGCCCTTGTTTTCAAACAGTGTTTGACCAAACAACTGTCTTCTATTTTCAAACAGAGGTTACACGTGGTCAGATATTATTCGTCAGTTGTTTGCGTCAGATGACACGTCATCATCACTTTTCAAAACCCTATAAAACCCTGTTTATCCATAACAGAGGTTTCACTTTGTCGTGTTGAATTCAAATTTCTCAAAACGGTTTTCTCTTCAATCATGGCACCCAAAGCTAAATATAAGCCGAAATCAAAACCAGAACCACCACCATTCACCCTTATATTCAAAACTTCTCACAACTATACAGCGATTCTTGATGCAATCGATTCAAACACAAGATATCATTCAATGATAAAAATCTTGAAAGAATCAAAATTTGAGCCTCTGTTAACCGTCAAAGCCCCAATTTTTCAAGACGCACAACGATAATTTTGGGCAAACGCAGAGGTTCATTCTCAAAAGGATGTTCCTTATGTTATTATATCAAGAGTGGGCAATACACTGATGAAAATTAGCCCTCAATCGATTTCCCAAGTCTTCGAATTGAATGATATGGCACATCCTGTGTCATTCTCTACAAATGAGATGCATGCCGAATTTCTGGAAAGGGGTTACATTGGGCAACTTAAAGGTATGACAATCTACAAACCAATTTTTCCTGCTGAGATGAGATTTTTATTTCACACTCTTTTAACTTGTCTCTCAGCAAAGACCACAACTTTTAATGAAATACCATTGAACATTCAGTATCTGGGCTATGCCATTTAACTGGATCAGATTTTAACTTTTCTCAGATACTGTTCAATGATCTTGTGGCAAATTTTTATAACATTGAAAAAAGGAAAGCTTTTCTGATACATCCACGATTCTTGAGTGTTTATCTTCATAATCAGTTACCTGATAATGATGTTAAAAAAGGCGCTGTTACACAACCAGGCAGCCTAACTCATGAAACTTTTACTAGAATTACAAATTAGGATAAAGTTTCCAAAACACACGCAGAGGAGGCTGAGCAAACTTTACAAGAACAACATGTTCAATCTCAACCTCTTGCTGCAGAGCCCACTGCTCCTGGTGATCAGGGCATTACAACCACTACCCTAAAACCCACACCAGCAATCTCCAAAAAGAAATCCAAGAAAATCTCCAAAAAAAACCCACCAAACCCAAAAAGGGCCCTCTGGAAGATGAGATCCCAGAGGTTAACCCAGTGATAACACAAAAATCACATGAAAACACTTCTGCTTCACTTCTTCACAGCAGATGTTAGAATCTCAACCTGGCTTTGAAACTCCTCCTTCTTCCTCACAAAAGGAAAAGGTTGTAAACACAGGGACACCAAATTATGAAGCTCTAGGATCACTTGTTTCTATCTTCCACAGCCCATCTCCCAGGGCATTGTCTCTTTCTGCACCACAACCTTCACCAACAAAATCACTACCACCTACCATATTAACTTTGCTGAATGCAATTGAATTAGAAAAAACATTAACCAGTTCTTCTCACCAACCTATCAATGAGAATATACTCCAACAAGTGAATGGGTCTGCTTCTTTATTCGTTGCTAACCCGTCAGCAACTGAAGAGGATACATCCCTTGGGTTACATGTAACCCTAGGTGATATTTCATCAAGAGCAGCCACGACAATTGCTAAACTCCCAAGTTTACCTTTGAACAATGGTTACATTCCTAAGACTCTGATGAAGGCAACCACTGTTGAGGCTACTACGGTAACCTCTGATTATGTGGGAAGTCCCTAGTACCGAGACAAAGAGGCATCTATGTTTGAAACAGGGGTTGAGACCCTTGTTCATGATGATGTAGATATAACTATCACTTTTGGTAGGAGTTCAGATGATCCTATTAAATTAGGTGATGATCTAAAATACAAGGATTTGACGGAGAGAGTTACCAAAATTGAAAGCTCTGTTGATGAAATCAAGGATTTACTAAAGCAGATGTTAGCTACAAAGAGCCAACCCTCTGTCCTATCCACTGATGATCTCAAACAAGCCTTAGACCCTTTGTTTCAACAACAAAAATATTATGCTGATCTTCAACACAAACATCAAATGCCAGAGGTTTGAAACATGGTTGATGCCAGATATATGGATACTGCTGTAGATATTAAGGCAATCAAGGCTCATCTCCTTCAAACCACTGGTACTCCTCTTATAGTAATCTTGGTCAACACTGATGATGCCAAAAAGGGGGAGATACCTTTAAAGAAAGAAGTGCTAAAGCTTGATAAAAAGGATGCACGTCCAACAGTGGTTATCCCTAAACTAGAGGATTGATAAAACAGTTGATATCTTTGCAAGGAAAAAGGAGAATGCAAAGAAAAGGGTAAGGGTTGAGAGCAGAGCTTTGGTTGAGAAAAAGATAGCTCTGCAAATAGAAAAGGAAAGTGTTGGTTCTTCAACAAAGAAGATGCCTATTAGAAAAACAAGGCAATCAGCATCCATACCTTCTAAACCTAAGACAATTGCTAATCCAACCACATCCTCTGCTCCCACAAAAACACTTACACCTCCTTCTTCAAAAGCAGTTGATAAACCAACTACAACAGATGTTACAACACCTGTTGTGTCAACATCTGTTGATATAGCAGAGGTTATAAAAAAAATGTTAATCCAACCACTGCTATGATCATATTTCCAACTTCCACCATATCTCTACCCACACCCATAAGAATTCCACAACCACAATCACCCAATATCAAGTTCAAAAGGAGGAAAAACACAAATTTTGTACTTGATGACAAGATCATCCCCTCTCATTTACCTGTGTCATCTAAACCAATGTCCACCACAGCAGTTGTCAAACCTCCTTCTTCTCAAATTACTAAAGTGCCTCTCGCCACTCAATTTCCATTGGAGCTACAAGCTGTCAAATTAAAGATCAAATCTTTCTTTTCAGAAGAAGATCCAGATAAAAGGGAATTCCCATCTATGAAAGGTTATCCCAAACCAAGAAACTTAGAAGAATTCAAGAGGCTTAAAGCCCAACAAGCAGAGGATATCACAAAAAGGGATACCCAGGGAAAGCCTGACAGAGTAATACAAAATTACTGGCAATATCAGTTGAGCAAAGTCAGAAGTTTAGAAGACTATGCAAGAGACTTGAGCAAACAACTGTCAGAGAGAGAAGATAAAAGCCTTAAAGAAGATTACATTAATCACATCATGGAAACCAAGTTATACAAGGCTACAAAGGCACAATTCAAAGACTAGACTGTGAGAGAGTTGGAAGAAGAAGTACAAAGAATGCAAGATATGCTGAAAGATCCTCATAAAAAGTCAACTCCTCCAGATTGGAATAAACATAAGAAGCTGCCTGAAAAGAATTTAAAGTTAAGAAGAATGAAGGAAGAGTTGATTGCTGCAAATTATGGGTCAAAGAACCAAATTATGAGATGGACAGAGGTTAAGGTGGTTGAAACATACAAATGGCTTGAACAAAGAAGGAAAACTGATCCATCATTGCCAAAGAAGCTAGTGTATACAACAGAGGAACCTCCATACAAATGGCTTGAACAAAGAAGGAAAACTGATCCACCTTGTTGCAGGACACCAAATTGTTATTCTTGTAGTCAGATTTCGAACATCCAGATTCCGACCTAGGAACGCTGGATGGGTTTGTCAAACCAATTAAACTATCAATGTTGTTGGGATTGAACGCTTTACAAAGGAACATATGGTATCAAGCCAAAATACTCTATCCGTGGTTTGGTCCAACTATCAGAGTTTAGATCCTCTGATCACTTAAACTCTCTCTTCCTAAAATCTGATACCTATGCATCATCTGCTACACCAATATATCAAAGGTCTGACAGAAGAAAAGAAGCAGAGGATGGTCATCAGAGTTTTAGTTTATTAGTTTTATATTCAATGTAACAATGCATTTGCACTATCAGATGTTAGGCATCAGTATTTAGAGTTTGTTATTTTATTGTTAAATGTCACTATCAACCCTGACGTCATCAAAAGATGCTCAAAGGTTAGATAGTTAGTATAAATAGCTAAGTCGATGTAACAGTGAATTTCGTCTTCTGAAAAAGATCTTTACACCAATCATCTTCTTCCTTTTCTGTACTATCAATCTGTTGCAATAGGCTGAGGGGGAGTTTGTGAATCACATGCAAAGTTTATAAACTTGAAAGCATGATGATGAAAACAAACGACCTTTACTTCTAGTAAAAGTTTTCCATTCTATTCCGCTGCATTTACTTTCAATTTCAATCATATTTCCATTTTTGAAACAAAAACTACAAGTAAATCAAACTCATATCCTAACAAATATACTATGATAACTAATGACGGGATTTATTTCTCCATTAAGTGTATAGTCTAAAGTCAAAGTTCCAATGTCACTAGACTCAGGGCCCACCAAGCCATCTTAGTTTTCAGATATGATTACGACTATTTTATTTTTAATTTGTCAAACGTGATAAATTATCCGTTACAAATGCTTTTCTCTAGTTTGTTAACAAATATTATTAATTTATGACCTCTTTCATTCAATTTGTATATAACGATTTATACTATTTAAAAATTTGTGTAAATACTTTAAATTTTTATTTGAGAAACTATCAGACCGTGGCCTAAGGAGGAAACACTTGGGCATGACGAATTGCATAACTCTTGAAATAATGGAATACTTGTTTTTATAATAACCCAAATTGTTCAAACATTAAAGGAGAAAACAAATAAATTTCTATTATTAAATATCCACTTCCCTTGCATGAATCCTATGTGTGTGAGCATTCAACAATCTCTATCCACTAGTTTCCATCACCAGAAAAACTTGTTAAAATGCGTCAACTAAAAATCAACGAGTTCATAGGTTTTGATAAATGTAATGACGTAATTGTACCAAATCACAAACAAGTTAGGTATATAGGTATATAAATTCAAATACATGTCATCCATATCCAACCCTGGTGATTGTAGGCCCTTGATGTTTGACTCCTTATCACAGTACCTCAAACTGTTGTTCTTCTAGTCGGATGTCAAACATCCAGATCTCTACTTGGGAACACTAATGACTTTGTCAAACCAATTGATCTATCAATTTCCTATTGATGGCTTATCCAAAGTTAATGGTTGTGTAGTGTTGTAATGAGGAGACTTACAAGTCCATTACGTGTATAGTTTGAAGTCAAAGTTCCAACGTCACTAGATTAAGGGCCCACCAGGCCATCTTAGCTATCAAATATGATTACGACTATTTTGCGTTTACGCTTGTCAAACGTGATAAATCATCTGTTACAAATGCCTTTCTCTAGTTTATTAACAAATACTTTTAATTTGACCTCTTTCATTCAATTCGTATATAACCAATTATACTATTTAACAGTCGTGCGTAATTACTTCAGATTTTATTTGATAAACCATCACACCTCGGCTTAAGGCGGAAACGCTGGGGCACGGCGAATTACATAGCAGTTGAAATAAAGAAATATTTGTTTTTAGAATAACCAAAATTTTCAAACATTAAATAAGAAAACAGATAAATTCCTATTATTAAATATCAAGGTCCCTTGCATGAATCCTATGTGTGAGCATTCAACAGTCCCTATTCTCTAGTTTCATCACTTGAAAATTTTGTTAAAACGCGTCAACTAAAATTCAGTGAGTTCATAGGTTTTGATAAATGTAATAACGTGGTTATACCAAATCACAAACAAGTTAAGCATATAGGTAGATAAATTAAAATACATGTCATCCTCATCCAACCTAATTGACTATAGCCCCCTAATGTCTGACTCCTTATCACAGGATGTCAAACTCTTGTAATTGGATTTCGAACATTCATATCTCTACCCGGGAACACTAGATGGGTTTGTCAAACCAATAGATATAACAACTTACTATCGATGGCTTATCCAAAGTTAATGGTTGGGTAGTGTTGTAATGTGGGGACTTATGTGTGATAATTGAACTTGTATGCAACATGTAAAAGCCATTTAACAAATACCCAATCCCCAAAAATTGTATCGTGGCTTGTATGACAAACTTGTTTCCACCCCAAAGTTGAAAAGTTGTAAAAAAAAAAGGCAATAAAACTCACAAGATAGTATATGCTTGATGTTCTACACAAGGTTCACAAATAGATTGCAAGTGTTGTCCTATGCAAATGCTACAACATACGTATAGTGTGTAAGGACAAATTTTAGTTTCTAGATAAGCATTGTGTTAATTGGTATTGTTTCGACAAATCAAGCTATAAGTTTCAATTTGTGAACATAGATGCATAATAAATTCTGGTTAGTGGTCTAAACAATGAAGGTGGGCGTAAAAAAGTGAAGTGAAAAGAGAGATGTTGGTTGGGCTTACAAAAGGTAATTGGGGCCTTGTTTGCCTGTAAAATAATTGCAATTTGCAAGTAGCCTTTTAGATTTTAGCATAGATTTCACAACATAAATACAAGATTATTAACGGGTTGAGTGGGGACTTTGGCCGCCTCACTCCTTCCTTTCGCCCTTGATCAATTCATTGTTGAAGCCGTTCTTGAAAATAAAAATTGATTGTAGAGGTTCGACTTGGGGGATGCTGGATCGACCCTGGGAGCGGAATGGTCATGTGTAATGCAAAGTTGGGCTATATTAATGGGCTTTTATTATAATTTCTTCCCCAGTGCATTGCTAGATTATAATTTTATAAATAATAACAATGATAATGATAATAATACAGTGTCTTAAATTCAAGAAGTCGGTTATCTAAACACTCAAAATACTCATCGTAATTAGGAGCCGAGCCTGAGCCTCACATTACTTGAGCTCGGCTCATAAGGTTTTGCTGAAGATCGAGCTTGGCTCAAAAATCATCTCGACTTGGCTCTAGATAAAATGAGACAAACCTTAAGCAAGCCAAAGCTCAGCTCGGGCTTGCGTATAGTAACTTAAACGAGCCAATGCTTTTCTCAAGCTTGGTTGAATATTAAGGCAAATTGGATTTAAATAAGGGAAAATGTCACAAAATAATAACCAAGTATCAAAAGTGTTTTAATTAGGTCACTCGTATTGTTTTTGTCCAAATTAAATAACTTAACATTTAGATTAAGTCATGTCCTTTTTTCCACGTGTCAAGAGAAAAATTGAGCATAAGTTGCTAGGATCGGATTATTTTAATATATGAAATTTAATTTATTGAAAATTAAAACACTTTAATTACATTAAAAATTAAAAAAACAAGTTAAAATCCACGTCATCACTTGACGTTGGCATCAAATAAAAGGGAAAAAATAAAAAAATCCGCATCACCGCGGTTACCTATGAAATGGATGAAAAAACCCTTAATTTTATTAAAAAAATGAGTGTTGAGTAACCTGATTGATACACTTGAAACTTGAGTGATCTAATTGAAACACTTTTAAAACTTAGTTACTATTCTACAAAGTTACCCCTTTAAATAATCCTAACTTCTCAATTTGACCGATAATAGTCTCAACTCAGTTATCTGCCAATAATAATCCGAACTAGTCCACTTTTGGCCGATAATAGTCAGCCATTAAAAATAGCTTAATGGAGTTGAATTTTTTTCTGAATTACAAACTGATGTTTCGGGGATTTGGATCAAGAACGAGTATACGAGTCGATTTATGTAAAACTTACCTCGAAACGGTGCTCCAAACAACTTGATTTTTGTTAATTGCATGTTTAAACACCCGAATTGAAGCACCATTTTCGTCGTTTGTGGCAATATTTCAATGTAAATTTTACATCAATCAACTCGTATCCTCGTTCTAATCAAAAGCCCTAAAACATCGGGTTGTAATTCATAAAAAAACTTACCTCCGTTAAGCTATTTTTAGAGTAAATTACAAGTTTTGTCCTTTATGTTTACACCAAAAGTCGACAAGTTATGCACTTAATGTTCCAAAATCTTGCACGCTATGTCCTTTAGGCCAAACCTAGTTATATTTTTTGGTTAAATCTCACATGAGGTTAGTTTTGTCATTTGATTATCCGGGGACTATTGTGGCAATAACTTATATCTAAGGATTATTATGTCCAAAAAATTAAAAATTAAAAACATTAAAATAAAACAATTTGTCTCTCTTAAGTCCTCCCTATTCAACCAACCACACAATTGTTCCCTGCATTCTTCCCCAATTATTACCAGAGCAACTTAAAACCCAAATTTCAGAAACCCCTTTCTCGATTGAGGCCCCTTTCAATTCCACACCATATTACACTTCCATATTATCAAAAACATAAACAACTATGGTAAGAAAGATAAGAACTTATTGTACTCGATTACCACATCTGATTCAAAGGATCTTCTTGGAAATTGCCGGTTGTATTTCAACAATTGTTACCAGATCCGGTTAAGCCAAACTCCGGTGACGGTCAAATAGGGTCAACGCACATTCCAATAGTGGTTTTGGTAATCTCATCGTTTACATAATTTTAACGTTTCAGGGTGTTTGAAAGTTGTTTTGAGTGGAGAATTTGTTATTCGTTTCGCTAGAGCAACGACAGCCCAAACGGGCGTCGGAAGACGAAGAAGAAGGACGGCGAATCGCCGTTACTTATGTCACATCAATCGCCGTTAGAGAAAGTGGGGGCGGTGGCAGATGGTGGGGTTGACAGTGCGGTGGTAGGTGATGGTGTTGACAGTGGCGATGGTAGGTGGGATGGGGGCGGTGGTGGCTGGTGGCGCCAGTGGTGGTTGGGTATAGAGAGAGAGAGAGTGGGGGTGGTGGATGGTGGTTGCAAGGGTGGGGGTGGTGGTTGTGGTGGCGGATGGTGTTGATGGTGTTGATGGTGGTAAAGAGCTCTAGAGAGAGTTGTAGAGGGAGAGAAAGTGGAGAATCTGGTACATAATTATACAAATAATAGTAATAATAATAATAGCATTTAATAGTAATAATAATAATAGCATTTTTTTTAAAAAAAATTTGATTTAATTTTTAAATAATAATATTAAATATATAGGTAAAAAGACAAAAATACCCTTTGGTAAGCAGATTTAACCAAAAAATTTAACTGGGTTAGGGCCAAAGGACATAACGTGCAAAATTTTGGAACATTAAGTACATAACTTGTCGACTTTTGCGCTAAAGGACAGCGCCTGCAATTAGGTGTAAACATAAAGGACAAAACTTGTAATTTACTCCTATTTTTAACACAGACTATTAACAGCCAAAAGTGGACCAGTTTGGATTATTATCAGCAAATAACTGAGTTGGAATTATTATCGACTAAATTGAGAAAGTTGAGATTATTTAAATCTAATTTCCCGAATATTAATTAATACATAGAAGTCTAAAAAGAGTTAAGTTAAAACTTAAAAAAATATACAAGGCTTGATGAGCCTAAAATTCAAGGCTCGAGCTTGATAACTCCACGAGCTTTATTTGATGCTCGGTTTCGATAAGGCTGAAGTTGTTTTGAGCTTTTTATCAATCCCGTCTCAAATAGCTCGCAAATGGCTGGAGTAATTTAATCCCCTAATCATTAAAAAAACTCCTGATCTAACACCCTTTTTGTATTAGTAGACTAGCTAGACTTGCCAACAATAAAAGTTAAAAGGGAACTAAAAAATATTACTAAGCCCCTTGTAGCTTCAGTAAGTTTGACGCGGGATTATATCATATTACCAGAGTTTTTAATGTATTGCTAGCTTAAAGGATCATGTATCCTATGTATTGACCATTTAATTTTTAGAGAAACAATTTGCTTTTGTCGATGTTTTACTAGTGTTAAGCTTGGATCAAGTTCTCTGACGCTAATGTCATGAAAAAAAGTGGCCAATGGCTTCAACAATACGTTGTAACTAAAATGTTTAAAGAGATTTATTAAAAGAAAGATTAAAGCAAACAGGATTGCTACTAGTATTGCCTAGTAGAGGAATCAGAGATGGAAAAATACCTTGAAACCGACATTCGGGGGAATATCCGAAACCCAAAACATTCAAGACAAACAATATGACTTGGGTATGGGACCCGCTATGAGATTGATAAAAAATGTTTGCGGGTTCTGATACGAGTATGGCATTGGTTGTATAAGTGAATTAAAAGTAATATGAGTCTATGTCGAGTTGTTTTGTAATGATTTTTTCCATTATACAGTCGAGGTGAATATAACCTAGAACCAGTGTGAACATATTGGCATAACGATTAGGAAATAAATGGTTGACCTCACTAAACTCCTGAGTGTTTATAATGACACTTTGATCCATAAACCTAGTTTACAATATTGACACTAAGACCCTTATACTAATATAAGCATATAAGTTTGGTTTAAACTACCAATACTCACACTAAAACCAAACTTAGTTTAAGCGAGGTCTTAAATCTTTCTTCAATACAACAGTTCCGGTTCATCATCTTCATATAGGGTTAGATTAGCCTCCTTATTCTTCTCCCACTTTGGACATTCATGTTTGAAGTGACCGAGTTTGTTACATCTGTAACATTTTATGTGACTCTTACTTTGTTGGAATTGGTTACCATATATCAATATAAATCCATGACTTCCAATGTCTATCTTGGCCACATCCTTTATTCTCTAGATTTGAATTCCCATGAACACATCATTCACATCTGTGTTCCTTGACTATCTTCTTTTCATCTTCATTGGCGAACAAAAGTTTATCATGCATGTCTTCCTCATTATTTGGTTTTTAATGTGTTCTTCATTAGCTTTTAACCTTCCAATAGCTTCTTGAAATTGCATGGTAGAGATTAGCAAATTGTTTAAATGCAACAACAATTTGAATAAACCTTAGTACAGATCACAAAACCTTACTTATTGACACATCTCTTGTTGTCAATTGTGGATCCAAGATAGTTGGCGCGTGACACAAGTTGACAATTTTAATCTTTTATTTTCAAAGATTCAAATTCTGATTTTTGTGTGTGTAGGCTAGCCTCTTTAACCTTGTCAATCCCCATGAATCGAGAATTTAAGTTTTCCTAAAATATCTTTTGCGTATGTATGATTAGCAACCAAAAGGACAAGTCCTTCGAGCATAGCTTGAAAGAGATAAGCAATAGCCATTGTATTGTGTTTTTGTGATGTCCTCTCCTTTAATTTGGTTTGAGTGATTCCCAGATCCAGTAACATTAAGAAGTTCTTTAATTTTGTAGACTTGAGAATCGGGCATGGGAAATTCATTAACGCTCCTCTTTCCTTAACTAATGCACTTTCATTATTCTTCAATGATTTCTTATCAACTGACTGTGTCTTCCTTCCCTCAGTTCTAACAAAAAAGACTTCGCACTTACTTTCTAGAATATTGGTTAATCGATGTCAAAGGTTCGGTTAATAACAATGTTAAAATGAAAGTCCTAATCACCTTTAACTAGTAAGGGTAAGTAGGGTGTCGAACCACGAAGAATTAATAGAGAATGTTGTTTGTGAATGTGTTAATTAAACTAGACATCAATGTAAATTGAGATTTGGATTTGATTGTTGATTATGAATGTTTAATGAGAGCCATAACTGATTTAAAAAACTATTTGGAGAAAAACAAATAACACCTAGGTTTCGGGTTTTCAAATTTGATTTTTTGACCTAAATTTACCAATGAAACTACATAGACATAGTTTATTGGACTACTTACATTGATGAATAGTTTCAAAACAAATACCCAAATGGTGATAATTATCGATGTTAAAGCAAATAATGTCACAATTAGGTTTCAACTAAACAACTACATGTTTAGAAATGATAGACCAATAATCTCAATTGCTAATGATCACAACCAAAAACTAATGGTAATCAGTTAACTAAAAGAAGTAAACATATAAATCAAACTAACTGAAAGTTTAAGTATAATCCACATCCAGTTGTTAGGTAAACACGGCTGAACAATTGCTATCACAAACCCTGACCTCAGGAATGACTATAGGTGATTTAGCCTTGAAACATCTTGATTACGTCTTCCAATCTTGATTCGGATTTTTGAAACACGAAATTGTATGTAGTTGGGATGATTGAAGCTCACCAAAATCACGTCTTTTGTCCAAAAATCCCCCGAAGAGAAGTTCATTTATGAAACCCTAGAGGTTAGGTTTAAATTGGGTTTTAAAAAAATAGGAAATTTCGTAGTTTCTGGCCACCGCTTACTTATGGAACATAGGCACCCTATGTCACACCCCATCCGATGCGGAATCATCAAGGTAGTGGCACTAGGCGACCAGATTGTCTCGTGAGAATTCCATAACAATCATTTAATAATATCATTCAAACATTAACGTCCCATACCATTAACATAACATTTTAAACAATCATTACAAAATCTAAGTTCTCCCACAAAACAACGAGGTTCGATATCCCCTAGATTTATTACACTTGGAAACTAAACGAAATGAAGTCAAAACAAAACTACGCTAAGCATGCAACATCCAAACATCCATAGCTAAAATCCTCAACCTGTTACATACGTTAATATACAAGTCAATACAATTAAGTAAAGGTGAGCATACGAGTTTGAATAATACTAGCATAGTCGAGAAAGCGTTTGCGAAACAATCTAATTACATATCATGATACACCAAAACACTTAACATAACACAGGCTCATTTCTCATGCTAACTACCGTGAGAAGGCTTGCGCGTCCATCCTAACTAGACCCCGTCGGGTGTAAGCCACACTATAGTACCATACTAGCTAAGGAGGCAAGTTAACGAAAATAAGTCCTACTCACATGTTTCTAGTATCACGTATTGAGCATATAAAATCATATTATTCGCGTGTGATGAACAGTTTTGATTTGTGATGTGATTTTAATATAGGAACGTATGTAACACCCAAAAAGTGCGTTAAAGCGAAAATGGGTCAAGTATACTCACTGTGGTGAGTTTTAGTTAGCTTAGAGATTCTGAGGAGAGTCGAGAAGAGCGCCGGATCAGCCTGCATACGCGAACGGAAGTGCATCAGTCTCCGAAAAGCTAAAACGGTTATGTTTTGATAGGGCAGTAGCCAAGTTCGGGCGAACTTGTATGAAGTTTATTGAGTTGAGAGTTAAGTTCGGGCGAACTTGTAAGTTTCTTATGGAAAATTGATAAGTTCGGGGAACTTGTGGAGTTTGATAAGAGAGGAGACAAGTTCGGCCGAACTTGTGAAGTTTCCTGAGAAACTTTGCAAGTTCGAGCGAACTTGAGGGCTTCTGAAGTAAATCTTGGGCATTTCCACTCAAGTTCGGCCGAACTTGATCCTTAGAGTGCAAGTTCGAGCGAACTTGACTTCCCATGCTGTCAAAATCAGTGCAATCTCGAGCGAACTCGATGTTTTCGGGTCCAAAATCTTGCGTTTTCGCGTCGTTTGCTGAGTAAATCGAGTGTTCATCCCTCCAACCATGTGCTACTGAGCAAACTCAGGTCGGAGAGGTCTTTTAGAGCAGTCTTAGCCGTTTTACAAAAGCGTGGGCTAATCCGGGCGAACTCGGGGTTCGTTCGGGTTAGTCCGGCTTATGTAAACCAACATAAACGTCCTTGTGCTTCCAGATCTGGGATCTTGAATGATAGATGTTTCGTTTCTTATCATAAAATGAACAAAACATCCTCAAAAGTCCGTATTTTGTGTCAAAATCGATATTTATCAAAGGTTTTCTCAGATCTAGAACTTACAAGCCGAGATCTTGCAGATCTCGTGTTTGGGAAGCCTCTGCTAACACCAAACAAACTCTTATTGTGTAGATCTAAGTTAAAAACAGAAATTTTGAAGAAAAAGATGAAGATTTTCGTAAAAGAATGGGTTTTTGATGAAAACGAAGGTAGATCCTTGTGCAAAATTGTTGTAATCCTTTGTTGGTTGTTGATAAACGTTGTTGTAGTCGAAGTCGGGTCGTTTCTTACTTAGAACACGAGAGATTTGGAATGAGGGAGCCCTGAGCGAACTTGGTCAGCAAGTGCAAATGAGAGGGATGAGCTGAGTATTTATAGGAGAAGTCAAGATTCTCAAGATCTGGCAACAAGTTCGGCCGAACTTGTACAAGAACGTACAAGTTCGCGCGAACTTGGGGAGTTTACAAAGGAGAATGGCTAAGTTCGGCCGAACTTGCATATACATATGCAAGTTCGCGCGAACTTGATGGCAAACACGGGATCCTTGGTTATCAGACAAGTTCGGGCGAACTTGTGGTAGGCAAGTTCGGCCGAACTTGGCCTGGTGACCAAGTTTCGTTTGCCGATTTCACGTTAAGTGTTCGTTTGGTTATTCGGTTTGCATTAGATAGTTATATTAAGCGTTAAATTAAAGCGTTAAGCGTTATAGTTGATATAATAGTGGGATTTAGCGATTCGAGAGTGCGAGAGCGATGCGATAGCGAGCGTAATCATAACCACAAACACACATAACACATAAATAACATAAAACCACATAAATAACTGCGATTTGCGATGCGACGAGATTAGCGATGCGATTTATTAAGCGATTAGATGCGATAATAACGTAAAATACCAAAATTAATTAACATAAAATTTATTATTAACCGAATCTCGGATTTACAAAGGATAGATAAACGGAAAAACAAAAGAAAAGATAACAACGGATTTCCGAGTTGTTACAGTCTCCCCTACTTTAGGGAATTTTGTCCGAAATTAGGCAGCGGTCGTAACAAAGATATGCGGGTACTTGGCCTTCATATCACTTTCCAATTCCCAAGTGAACTCGTCGCCGCGTTTGCCTTCCCATCGGACCTTCACGATAGGGATGCGAGAGCGTCGGAGTTTCTTGGTCTCTCGGTCCATGATTTCCACAGGCTTTTCCATGAAATGGAGAGTCTCGTTGATTTGCAGATCTTCGAGAGGGACATGCAGATTTTCTTCGGCGAGGCATTTCTTGAGGTTAGACACGTGGAAAGTCAGATGTACATTATTAAGTTCCTCCGTTAATTCGAGACGATAGGCTACTTTACCGATCCTTTCCAGAATCTTAAAAGGACCAACGTATCAAGACGCTAGCTTTCCTTTCTTGCCGAAGCGGACCACTCCCTTCCAAGGTGCAACCTTTAGGAGAACATGATCTCCCACTTCGAACTGTAGGGGCTTGCGGCGTTTATCGGCGTAACTCTTTTGACGATTACGAGCTTTCAAGAGATTGTCTCTGATTTGGAGGGTCTTGTCCGTCGTTTCTTGAATTAGCTCGGGACCGGTGATTTGTGCTTCTCTGATCTCGTGCCATGCAATAGCTGATCGGCATTTTCTTCCATACATTGTCTCAAAAGGAGCCATTCGAATGCTGGTATGATAACTATTATTGTACGAGAATTCAAGTAAAGGTAAATGCGTATCCCAGTTACCACCGAAATCTATGATGCACGTACGAAGCATGTCTTCGAGGGTGCGGATCGTGCGCTCAGTCTGACCGTCGGTTTGAGGAGGAAAAGCGGTACTGAGATTGAGAGTAGTACCGAGAGCGGATTGAAAAGTCACCCAGAGACGCGAGGTAAAGCGACCGTCATGGTCCGAAATGATGTCACGAGGCGTCCCATGTCGACAAATGACTTCGTCGGTATAGATTCGGGCTAACCGTTCGACCTTAAAGTCTTCTCGTATAGCAATAAAGTGCGCAGATTTAGTGAGACGATCAACGATAACCCAAATGCTATCGTTACCGAATGAAGTACGCGGGAGTTTAGTAACGAAGTCCATAGCTATACTCTCCCACTTCCACATCAGGATTTCGGGTTGTTCGAGTAAGCACAAGGACCTTTGGTGTTCAGCTTTGACTTTCGAACAAGTTAAGCACTTTGAGACGTACAAAGCGATATCCTTTTTCATGCTCGGCCACCAATACTTAGGACGAAGGTCCTGGTACATCTTGTCGGCACCGGGGTGAATGGAATATCGAGATTTATGAGCTTCGTCCATTAGCAACTTACGAAGGTTATCACGACTGGGAATTCAAATGCGATTGAGATTAAATACCATCAGATTTAGATACAAGCTGAGTTTCGGCACCACATTTCATTTCGTCTTGAAGGGTATTCTCATTAAAGCAGGCGAATTGAGCGGCACGGATGAGGGTTTCAAGTTTAGCACAAGCTTGAGAGTCACGAATACCATATACATAGCTTCATCGACTTAGAGCATCAGCGAAGACGTTTGCTTTACCGGGATGGTAGCGTATCCACAGTCGTAGTCGTTGAGAAGCTCAACCCATCGACGTTGTCGCATGTTTAGTTCTTTTTTTATTAAAGATATGTTGTAAGCTCTTATGGTCGGTGAAGACCGTACACTTTGTACCGTAAAGGTAGTGTCGCCATATCTTCAATGCAAAAATAACTGCACCGAGTTCGAGATCGTGGGTAGTGTAGTTCTTCTTGTGGATCTTGAGTTGTCGAGACGCATACGCGATAACCTTGTCTCGTTGCATGAGAACACAACCAAGACCAAGATTAGAGGCATCGCAGTAAACAACGAAATCATCGTTTCCATCGGGTAGAGCGAGAACGGGAGCGTTGCATAGCATACGCTTGAGAGTTTGAAAAGCTTCCTCTTGATTGGAATCCCAAACAAAAGGTTTGTCTTTATGAGTCAAAGCGGTAAGCGGAACGACGATTTTCGAGAAGTCGGCGATGAATCGACGGTAATAACCCGCCAATCCAAGGAATGAACGGATTTCAGAAGCATTCTTCAGTGTAATGCAACTCTTGACGACTTCAATCTTTGCGGGGTCGACGTGAATTCCTTGACTATTAACGATGTGGCCGAGAAATTGGACTTCTTCAAGCCAGAATTCACATTTTGAGAACTTAGCATAAAGGCGATTTCCTTGAAGAAGTTCGAGGACTAAACATATATGATGCACGTGTTCGTCTCTCAACTTCGAATAGATAAGGATATCATCGATGAAAAGAATAACGAAACGATCTAAGAAAGCTTTACACACACGGTTCATCAAATCCACGAAGACCGCGGGTGCGTTGGTATGACCAAAAGGCATGACCACGAATTCGAAATGGCCATAGCGAGTACGAAAGGCGGTTTTCGGAATGTCTTCTTCTAACACGCGTAACTGATGATAACCAGAACGAAGATCAATCTTAGAAAAACAAGTAGCACCTTGAAGCTGATCGAATAAGTCGTCGATACGAGAAGGAGGGTAACGATTCTTTATCGTGAGTTTGTTAAGTTCACAATAATCGATGCACTTACGGAATGAACCATCCTTCTTTTCACGAAAAGGACAGGAGCGCCCCATGGCGAAGTGCTTGGGCGTATGAAGCCTTTATCAAGAAGCTCTTGGAGTTGGCTTGATAGCTCGTGCATTTCGGATGGTGCGAGGCGATAAGGAGCTTTAGCAACTGGAGTAGCACCTGGAATCAAATCGATACGGAATTCGACATCTCGAGTAGGGGGTAAACCGGGTAGTCGTCAGGAAAGACCTTAGGAAATTCACAAACAACGGGAACATCTTTATAAGTCTTCTTTTCTTTCTCCGGATTCACGATATGGGCGAGGAAGGCAACACATCGCTTTTGCAAGCATTTGTGTGCTCGAGTACATGACAAAAGCATCAACTTCTTTGAGGGAGTTTCACCGTAAACATGAAGTTGATCACCGTTCGGAAGAGGGAAGCGAATCATTTTATCGAAGCAAATAACTTCAGCATGATTCTCACGAAGAAAATCCATGCCTACTATGATATCGAAACTACCTAACTGCATAGGTATGAGATTGATCGAGAAGACATTGTTGTTGAGATCGAGATTACAACCACGCAAGACGGAATTAACGATAACGTTTCTTCTGGTGGCGACTTCCACATCGAAAGTCTTTGGGAGTTTAGCGCGCTTACATTTTAGAACCTTTTCAAATTCTAACGATACAAAACAATTATCGGCACCAGTATCAAATAAACATGAAGCATAAATACCATTAACGAGAAACGTACCATTGACAACATTGTTGTCATTCTGGGCCTGGCGGTGATTGAGATTGAAGGCTCTTCCACACGCAGCTTGTTGTTGCTGCTGAGGCTGCGGTGGTGGCTGCTGCTGAGGCTACTGCTGCGGCTCTTGTTTCACAGTGCGGTTTGGGAAAACATTAGCAAAATGGTTCGGATCACCACACACGAAGCACACTCGTGCCTTTGGAGCTTGTTGCTGGTTTGCTTGAGGAAGAGCAGGTAAAGACGGAGCTGTTGGAGCCTGAGGAGCTGACTGACGCAGGCCGGTACGACAACTCACTGTAAAGTGGCCGTAGATGTTGAAGTTTGTGCAAAAACGGCAGTTGCCACCAACGGCATGATGATAAGTGCACTTAGGGCACAGAGGGTGAGGTCCGGTATACACACGCTTAGCTGGAGGTGCGTTTGGAGCGGCTGACTGGAGCGACTGAGGGTTCGCTGGAGCGGCGAGGGCATAGTTCTTGCTCGGGTTTACTCTCTTGCGTCCCTGACGCTTTCCCTTCGGGTCACTTGGTGGTTCGGTAGCAGCGGTTGGTTCGACGACGGCTTGATTGGCGACTTTCGCATGATTCTTGAAATAACCATCTTGGACTCGCTGATCATTGATCTCAGCGGCGAGCATGAAGGTTTCCTCAATGGTTGTAGTACGAGCAACTTTCACAAAATTTGCAACACATTCAGGCAAACTACGGATGTACTTGTTGATAGCTTTCTCAGTCGTATCAACCTGGCTGGGACAGATGATGCTCAAAATCTTAAACCGAGCAGTGAATCCAGCATTTTCGGGACCATCCTGTTTGATTCCCTAAAACTCGAGCTTTTGCAGTTCGTGCGGAGGACAAAACTCCTTCAACATCACTTCCTTGAGTTCCTTCCAAGATAGACTGTAAGCTTCATCATTTCCACGCTTGTTTCTTTCAGCTGTCCACCAGTCGAGAGCATGGGACTGGAAGACTCCGATAACGTTCACTGTGCGGAGATCATCGGAGTATCCCTTTGCCTAAAAGTGACCTCAATAGCATCGAACCAGTGAAACATGGAAGTCGGTCCGTCATTGCCCGTGAAGGCGAGAGGTGCACAAGCCTTAAAGTTCTTGAAGCTGAACCGTGACTTGGGGTTCTCAGCTTTTGAGTCAACTGATGAGTTACTGCTCACAGCATGGATTTCTGAGATGATTTACGGGATGACCTTAGGCATTTCCTTGTGGCAATACGCTTGTCAGCGTTGCTGCGTTGGAGATTCCTTCGGGTGTGCGATCCCATAGAAGACATCTACACGAAGGATTTAGATTAGATGAGATTTGATTATAATAGAGTTATGTTTAAATATTTATTATTATTATCATTCATTCAAGGCACAAAATCACTTAAACACGTAGGCATGTAAAAACGTAGGCACATAAGCACGTAAGCACATAAGCACGTAAGCACATAATCCACGTAAGCACACACTTTGCACGTATTCACCTTCTAATTAAACATTATGCGTAGCGCGATACGAGATGCGAGATATAAGCGAGATAGCGAGATAAGTGAGATAATACCGCGTATGAGGCACACATCCTCATAGGCGTAAGCGAGTTAAGCGATTAGTTTGGTTGGTGTATTAATTTAGCGTTTTAGATTTCGAGAGTTGTGCGAGTTGTGCATACGTTCGATGGAGCGTAAATGCAATAAATCGAGAAATCGATGATATGATAAATCATCAAAGCGAGGAATCGAATAAAGCGAAAATTCTCAAAATTTAAACACATAAATATTAATAAACTCGATGATGCGTAAACCGACGATATAGGCTTAAATCAATTGGGAGCGTCCTAGGTTTTAAGACATTCGACACGCCAAAGTGATTCGACTTCCCTTTGCATTTGGACCCACGCTTTGGCCTAATAGATAAACGTTCTCACCGCAAGTGGCTAACGACGTTTACCCTTCCAGTTAATACGTGTTCCAAACCATCGGCGTAACCGAGACTTTGGTGAGATTGAAATCGAAGCATGGAATTAGTTACTAAGATGCGGGTTTCACCCCTAACTTAGCAACTTTATTCCTAGATAGGAATGGAGACTTTCGTCGAGGTTTGGATGTCACTCCTAACTCAACGAAGGTACCTCGTGCGAGAGAATGCGCGGAGTGAATGATCTCGTCGAGAGTTCTCGGTTTTCACACCTATTCTCGACTTGATCACTCATTTGGTGTGATATGAGCGTTTCCAAGCGTGTATTATTGTATTAGACTTAGGAAAGGCACATTTAAGCATTTATGGCAAGTAGATTAGCATTTAATTCAAAGATAGGTCAATCGGGTACTTAAACATGCTACTAGGTCGAATCATGGCAATACTACCTATTATCCTAAGGTAACCTGGCTCTGATACCAATCTGTCACACCCCAACCGATGGCAGAATCATCAGGGTAGTGGCACTAGGCGACCAGATTGTCTCGTGAGAATTCCATAACAATCATTTAACAATATCATTCAAACATTAACGTCCCATACCATTAACATAACATTTTAAACAATCATTACAAAATCTAAGTTCTCCCACAAAACAACGTGGTTCGATATCCCCTAGATTTATTACACTTGGAAACTAAACAAAATAAAGTCAAAACAAAACTACGCTAAGCATGCAACATCCAAGCATCCATAGCTAAAATCCTCAACCTGTTACATACGTTAAAATACAAGTCAACACAATTAAGTAAAGGTGAGCATACGAGTTTGAATAATACTAGCATAGTCGAGAAAGCGTTTGCGAAACAATCTAATTACATATCATGATACACCAAAACACTTAACATAACACAGGCTCATTTCTCATGCTAACTACCGTGAGAAGGCTTGCGCGTCCATCCTAACTAGACCCCGTCGGGGGTAAGCCACACTATAGTACCATACTAGCTAAGGAGGCAAGTTAACGAAAATAAGTCCTACTCACATGTTTCTAGTATCACGTATTGAGCATATAAAATCATATTATTCGCGTGTGATAAACAGTTTTGATTTGTGATGTGATTTTAATATAGGAATGTATATAACACCCAAAAAGTGTGTTAAAGCGAAAATGGGTCAAGTATACTCACTGTGGTGAGTTTTAATTAGCTTAGAGATTCTGAGGAGAGTCGAGAAGAGCGCCGGATCAGCCTGCATACGCGAACGGAAGTGCGTCAGTCTCCGAAAAGCTGAAACGGTTAAGTTTTGATAGGGCAGTAGCCAAGTTCGGGCGAACTTGTATGAAGTTTGTTGAGTTGAGAGTTAAGTTCGGGCGAACTTGTAAGTTTCTTATGGAAACTTGATAAGTTCGGGGAACTTGTGGAGTTTGATAAGAGAGGAGACAAGTTCGGCCGAACTTGTGAAGTTTCCTGAGAAACTTTGCAAGTTCGAGCGAACTTGAGGGCTTCTGAAGTAAATCTTGGGCATTTCCACTCAAGTTCGGCCGAACTTGATCCTTAGAGTGCAAGTTCGAGCGAACTTGACTTCCCATGCTGTCAAAATCAGTGCAATCTCGAGCGAACTCGATGTTTTCGGGTCCAAAATCTTGCGTTTTCGCGTCGTTTGCTGAGTAAATCGAGTGTTCATCCCTCCAACCATGTGCTACTGAGCAAACTCAGGTCGGAGAGGTCTTTTAGAGCAGTCTTAGCCGTTTTACAAAAGCGTGGGCTAATCCGGGCGAACTCGGGTTCGTTCGGGTTAGTCCGGCTTATGTAAACCAACATAAACGTCCTTGTGCTTCCAGATCTGGGATCTTGAATGATAGATGTTTCGTTTCTTATCATAAAATGAACAAAACATCCTCAAAAGTCCGTATTTTGTGTCAAAATCGATATTTATCAAAGGTTTTCTCAGATCTAGAACTTACAAGCCGAGATCTTGCAGATCTCATGTTTGGGAAGCCTCTGCTAACACCAAACAAACTCTTATTGTGTAGATCTAAGTTAAAAACAGAAATTTTGAAGAAAAAGATGAAGATTTTCGTAAAAGAATGGGTTTTTGATGAAAACGAAGGTAGATCCTTGTGCAAAATTGTTGTAATCCTTTGTTGGTTGTTGATAAACGTTGTTGTAGTCGAAGTCGGGTCGTTTCTTACTTAGAACACGAGAGATTTGGAATGAGGGAGCCCTGAGCGAACTTGGTCAGCAAGTGCAAATGAGAGGGATGAGCTGAGTATTTATAGGAGAAGTCAAGATTCTCAAGATCTGGCAACAAGTTCGGCCGAACTTGTACAAGAACGTACAAGTTCGCGCGAACTTGGGGAGTTTACAAAGGAGAATGGCTAAGTTCGGCCGAACTTGCATATACATATGCAAGTTCGCGCGAACTTGATGGCAAACACGGGATCCTTGGTTATCAGACAAGTTCGGGCGAACTTGTGGTAGGCAAGTTCGGCCGAACTTGGCCTGGTGACCAAGTTTCGTTTGCCGATTTCACGTTAAGTGTTCGTTTGGTTATTCGGTTCGCATTAGATAGTTATATTAAGCGTTAAATTAAAGCGTTAAGCGTTATAGTTGATATAATAGTGGGATTTAGCGATTCGAGAGTGCGAGAGCGATGCGATAGCGAGCGTAATCATAACCACAAACACACATAACACATAAATAACATAAAACCACATAAATAACTGCGATTTGCGATGCGACAAGATTAGCGATGCGATTTATTAAGCGATTAGATGCGATAATAACGTAAAATACCAAAATTAATTAACATAAAATTTATTATTAACCGAATCTCGGATTTACAAAGGATAGATAAACGGAAAAACAAAAGAAAAGATAACAACGGATTTCCGAGTTGTTACACCTAACATACAGTGCGCCGAAGTAGAAACCCAAACGACCAAATATTTTTGTAAATGTTACCATATATGCCCAAACTATACAACCAAGCGTATGGTACACCCAAGTGAGAGTGTGATACACCCAAGGCGGTTTTCCCACTTTAACTTTCCATCTTTCTTTGTTTCGAGAATCTGGTCCTCGTGCTTCCTTCCAAATGCTTCCAAACACATTTGTACCACGCTTATACCTGCAAAACACAAACATCCCCAAAGTACACGTGTTCTATATCCAAAAACACTAAAATACTAATTTAAACATGCTAAACAGTAGAAGTTAACCTGACCATTACTTGTTTCAAATCGAATTTGATTTTAGCTTTACCGTACCAGATCAAATCGATATCAACTTTCATTATGATTAATTTGATATCAACTTTGATAGTTTCAAGTCAAATTAATCCTTTCTTTAGACAACATTTGATATCAACTGTAAGAGTTTCAAAACAAACTATTTAACCTTCTTGCAAGAACATCGCACAGGTTTTTCGTTGCAGGGCAAATTAAAACATACAGTTACTTACCAAAAGAGACCCCATTTTTCAGTCGCATTGCGAATAAAACCAAACGTTACTTACAAAAACAGTAAACGAGTTTTTCGGTTATAGAGCGAAACAAAACCAACAACTTCTAATGAGAACAGTACATGGGTTTTTAGGTCGTAAAGCGAATCAAAAACCATGTCTATATCGACACTGTACCCGGGATTTTTTGGTTGCATAACAATCAAAACCAACTGTTTTAAATTGTTCTTATTTTTTTTTGTATTAGTCCTATACTAAAACTTCTACGTTTACCCACTTCATAAAAAAAATCAAAACAATGTTCTGATTTTTCCTACTTCCGCTTTTAATCAATTTTGGGGTTCTTGATGATTCTTGGTTGGACTATATACAATAAAACTGAAACGGTATACGGGTGTCTAGGACAATCACTTGTGTTGCACCAAGAAAACAAGATGTCAATAATTTTCTCAAGCTTTAACACAAACTGAAATGCTCAATTAAGAGATGTTGGCAAACGCATAAAGTAGGACTAGAATTTCAAAAAATTTTAAAAATCAAAACCAATAACAAACAGCATATAAAAACCTTTACGTGAACAAAAACAAATGAACATAAATGAACACATTATCGAACGTTCACCAACATAAAGAAACGAACACATCATCTGTCCATGTTCGTTCGTTTAGCTTAACGAACTGATTTTTTGTTCGTGTGGGTTCATTTAATAAATGAAAACACAAACGAACTTCCCGCCAAATGGTTCACGAACTGTTTACTAAACGTTGGTTCGTTTACAGCCCTAACTGTTATGATGGAAAGAGCCTTGCATTTCAGACACTTGCACGCAAGTTTGAGTCTCTTTTCAGCGATTTTCCTGTCTTTTTTTATGGCAAAATTAAAATTTTTGCAGCCCTAGGAACCAATCGAACCCATCTTTATTATGGTGAGTAACCAAAAACCAAGTTGTAACCACTTGAGCGTTGTGGGCTTTGTTTTCTATAAGCCAAACTAGAGATGGGCATAATCGGGTTTTATTATTACCCGGAACCGGTTCCAACCCGGACCCGGTTCTGCTTGGATGTCATTGGAACCGGGTATGGTGTGGAACCGGGTCCAATTCCTACCCGGGTTCACACTCAAGAATATGGAACCGTGTAGAACCGGGTACGGGTATTATGGAACCGGGTATGGTGTGGAACCGGGTATGATGCGGAACCGGTTTCTGATAGTGTGGGAACCGGTTCCTGACAGTCAAACCTGCCATTTTACTATTGGGAACCGGTTCCTGACAGTCAAACCTGCCATTTACTGTTCAGAATCGGTTCCTGATAAATGTTACCGTTGGAAACCGGTTCCTGATTAAAAAATCGGTTTTTTTTTGTATATAAACCCCTTCCTACTTACCATTTCTAAACTTAACACTCACCATCATCAACTTACAAAATCAATCAACTTCTAAGTTCTTGCAAAATACCTATGGCATGCAACGACGAAGTTGTTACGGTCTTAGAGACGAAGAGAAACCCAGCTATATGGAAGAATTTTGATCTTTGTTTAATGTCCGACAGCCACGAGATGGCTAGATACAAAGATTGTGGAAAATTTATGAAGGCCGTAGCCAACTCAACCCTTAAGAAACACACTGAGGGCATTGCCCAGTGACGAAGGCAAAGAAAAATGAGACGGGAGAAGGTTCCGGCACCGGTTCTTCAAATGTTTGATGTAACCCGTTTGGTTTGGTGTTGTAATAAAGTTTGTGTAATGTTTCTTTCTATTGTGTTTGTTATGTTTGATTTTTATTATTAGTTACATTGATAAATAAAAATAGTAACAATAATCGGTTAAAATTAAAAAACAAATTAATCGGTTACAATATATAAAAAAAAATTAACCGGTTACAAAAAAAAAAAAAATTACTCAGAACCGGTTCCAGTAAGATTTTATTTCTTTGATCGTTTACTAGCGGCAGGTGCAACACTTTCCGATGAGTTTCTCTTAGGTGCGGGTACCTCGGTACAATCGTCGTCCGAATCGTTAGTCTCCACTTCTTCGTCCTCCTCTTGTCAACATATGACAAATTGAATTCCAACGAGTCGGTATATCCCAATTCTGTCCAATAATTTTTTGGTTGACATCTTTACAAAGTTTTTTATATTCTTGATATCTCTCTTTTCCACTTTTGAAAACATCTTGGAGCATAGCTCTAAATGCTATAATAAAATCCGATACAAATTGATCTTTTAAACCGGTTTGCACTACTAAGTTAATAATATGTGCAACACATCGTGTGTGAAAAAAAACACCATCAAGTATTGGTTTGTACTTCAACTTTAATTTTTCAATCGCCGTTGTGTTGTTTGAAGCGTCATCAAAGGATATTGAAAAAATTTTATCTTCTAAACCATATTTAATTATTGTGCCATTTATAATTTTATAAATATTTTCTCCCGTATGAGGAGAAGGAAACTCGTCAAACGCAATCGTACGCTTCATCATTTGCCATGTATCGGGATCAACCCAATGAGCGATGACACATATGTACGATTCCGGTAAACCATGTGGAGCCGACCACACATCACTAGTTAGGTTTGCACTAGTTTTTAAATTCTTAAAAAAAACAGTTAAATCTTTTTTGCATTTTCCCATAAACTTAAACAAAGACGTTTTAAAGTGCGACGACTTACATGTTTATAGCGAGGTTGTAGCGTCTCCCGAATAAGATTAGTAAGATCGGGGTCGTCGAAGTGTCCAAACGGCAACGCTTTTTGTATCACCAACTTCGCCATCCGATCGCGAGCTAATTTTTGCTCATAACGAAAAATGGTACCATCTTTGGATAGTGGAACTTGACCGGATGTCATTTCCTTTAAAGCTTTGCAATACTTATTAATATGCTTCGTTAACGCTGAGTTTGATTCCTTGGCTAATAACGATCCACAATGTTTACATTGAGCTTTTTGCGAGCCGTCACTCATCTCGACCAACTCCCAATTGCTCCAAACTTCCTTACTGCGATTATGAGACAATGTTCCAACCACATATAGAACCGATTGATCTTGAGGAACATTGTTAACGGATTGAGAATTTGCGTTTTTGGAACTCTTTGAGGCCATTTGTTGATTAGAATGTGAAAAAGAACAAGAAAGAAATATAACAAGAAGAATAGATATGAGAAACTGTGTGCTAAACAATAGATTTCTAAACCGGTTCCAACGGTAACATTTTAACGGCTATAACCGGTTACAAGGGTAACATTTTAACGGCTATAACCGGTTCCAACGGTAATATTTTAACGGGTATAACCGGTTTCTTCTAGAATTGCATTTCTGGGTACTAGTGAAACCGGGTACGGGTAGGAACCGGGTACGACCCGATTCAAATGGTAAATTGTGGAACCGGGTTGGAACCAACGGGTATTTTGAACCCAGAACCGGTTCTACTTAATGTCGGGTAAGAACTGGAACCGGTTCCAGTTCGGTTCTACCGGTTCGGATTCGGAACCGGTTTTTATGCCCATCTCTAAGCCAAACCTTCTTTTAGTATAAAGTTGTAGGATTTCCAAACATAGTTTTATATACTTAAACATACTTTTTTTTAATAACATTATTTAAATAAATACATTTTTATAGGAAATTGCATGAATGTTTAATAAACCATAACAAAGCATTTATATAGGAAATTCCAACGTTGATCGGAGAGGCGGGAGTCTAAGATGTAATCTAAGGATCAGAAAGACCTGTTAAGTGATTAGTTATTCTTAAAATCACTCAGAGACAATCATTGTGCACGTTTTGTTTTAGCGGGAGCAGGATTGAAAAGTTGAGAATGGGTCATTTGGGAAGGATTGCTTCCGGTTCACATAATCTCGTGGGCAGAAGAGGGTAACCTTTGCAAGTGAGTTTTGTAGGCTTGATTTGGGTTTCGGTTTAAGCCCGGTTACTTGAAGACATGTTTTATTGGGTTAATGAAGATTGAAGAAATGAGAGGTTTTAGACTTGCCATATATAAGGGCCCATTTAGTATTCTTGTTGAATAAGTTAGAAACCCTAGATGTAATCTCTATATAATCAGATGTTGTACATTTAATCTTGTTATGCACAGAAATAAAAGATAATATTCCTAGTTGTAGCCCGTGGACGTAAGTCTCACATTGAGACCGAACCATGTAAAACCCTTGTGTTTTTTATTGTCTCTCTTGCAGATTGTTTGTGTTTGTGTGTGTTAATTGCTTCCACATGTATACCCTAACAAAATCATCTTAGGTGTTCGTTATTGACTAACCAAAATTACATTTTGCCTTATGCTTTCAAATGAAATTTGGTTAACTAGTCAAAACGTACCTCTATAAGATGGATAGTCTTAATGATTATAGATGAGAAAAATCTTGTGTGAGGGTGTGGATATTTCGGGTTAGTAATTTGCCTGTTAATCCATCTACGGTGATACTAATTTACACTAAACATATGCACTCATTCAAGTTCCCAACCTTCATATTTTTTTCCCTAGCAACCAAAGTATATTGACAAATTTTCAACTACTTTTATACTAATCCTTAAAATAAAAAAATAATATGATATTATAGGCATTCATATCTTGTTTGATTTCATAACATCAAATCTATTGTTAATAATTCATGGTCCCAATTTTAATTAACACTAATCATTATATGTTCTTTCCTCTCACTTTCCTTTTCCCTAAAGTGGATGGCATGCTACCATCATGAATATAGACACCATATCTTTTTTTAGAATTAAAATTTCTAGATTTAAAATATTATACAACATCATACAATATATTTACATGTTATGATAGCGGTATTTCTTTCAAGAAACCGAAATTACACAATTTGAGATAGACTATAAGTACGTAGAATATTGCAATGTTTAATCTAATCATTCCAATACTAATTAAAAAGGGGAACACCCAAATCCAATAAACACACCAAACGTTTTTTTTTCTCTTACATAATAGTTGCATAGAAACTTCAATAATTTTTCTTTCCAAGTCCCAAAAGCACACACTAGTTAAAAAAACCTAAGTGTAATGTTGATCAAGCGTTTTCGGTCGATTGAGGGAGTAGAGGTTGAGTGATCGACGACTTGGGATGGCCTGTTAATCTCGGTACACCATGGTCCATGGCGGCTTGAGCCAATCCGGGCTGCTTTTGTAGCATCAACTTCCTTTCTTCACTCTTTCCCCACAACACAAGATACAAGCCTGTGATGATCAACACCGCTCCTATTATTCTGCACACCACGCACATTAAACAATGTCATTCTTTGACCGTGTACGGTTATCATATATTCATATATTAATAAGATTGTTGTATTTTAGGGACCCACAATATATAATAGTTGTTGAGAACTTGAGATCATGTATGTAGTTTGACCCACAATACAGATAATCTTTAGACTATGGGTTGTGCAAGTACATGTGGGTTTGTCTGCAACTACATTACTACTATCTCTTGAATTATTATGGCTCGTTGTACTTAACTTTGAATATGATAGATATGAATAATCAATGTATCATCACAAACGTGTAGTTTTAATGAGCTGAAAATGCTTACAATATTGGATTTGTGTGTGAATGTGTGTGCACGTGTGTGGTAGGGTTGTGAACTTGTGATGGTTAGGTTAGGTTAGTCATGTACCCGCCCAAATAAAACTCTTCGCCTAGAGCAACTGAGGCCATGATAGCAACCACAAGGGTTTGAACCGGTTGATACAAGGCTACAAACACCGGGCCACCTCTGTCAATGCACCATATCTGTACAGCAAATGCAATCCCTGATGCGACCACACCCTGTATTAATATAACATATTAGTATATTAAAGTACACCCTTTATCCTATAATTTTCAACAAAGGAAATCAAACATGTTTATATAATAAATTAGTAAGTTTGAAGTGATGGTTTGAGGTGTTAAAAATGAGTTGGTCACATGTTTATGTTTATGGGTATTGAGGCTTTGATTGGTAAAAGACCTAAAAACACTTTTTTTTTCTAATTGGTTGGCTATACCTAACCTTTTATTCAATACACCTCTTTTTGGTTTGAGGGATTTTAGTTCATTTAAAAAAATCTAAATGGCCTGTATAAAAGGTATCATACGAACGTCATCCTTCTATACGGCTCCTATAAAAAACATGTATAAGTACGTTCAACTTTTAATCATACGGCCCATAGAACGACTGATTTTGGAGAAGAGTACATTTAACATAGCACTTTTCAAAACACTTTTACTTTCTTTTATAAAGAAATATGGTGATAAATATGATTAAAAAAAATATATTTCTCTAAGAGCATTCACATCCAACCCACCAAAAATATACATACATTCCACTAAAAAATAACTTCTATATCAATATATTTTTATTAAAACAAATACTTTTTGTCTCTACTTTTCAATTAAATAATATTTTTATACCTTTATCATTACATTTTCTCTCTCCTTTACTCACAATCACTTTTAATATATATTAAAAAAGCATAAGGGGTGAACAGTGTCCCCCAAATATACAGATGAACCGTAACATTTTCTCTCTCCTCCACTCACAATCACTTTTTATACTCTTTATATTTTAAAAATCCCACACACATAATTTGATTCCGAGGATGTGAATGCTCTACTGAATAATATATTTTGAGGTTTTGTTCATCAAACATTAAATCAAATGATATATGAGGTTTTATTCATCAAAATATTTATTATTATATGTTGAGGTGTTACTTGTTAGTCATTATTGATCAAACCATTCGCAAGTGTTGGTCAACCATGAGCTGAGGTCATGAGTCTTAAGGCACTAACCGCATAGAACACGCTAAAGAGCTCAGCACCCGAGTGAATGAACCATGCGTTGATATCTCTCTCCATAAACGCAGCTAACACTAGAAACTGTAGGACTCCAAAGAAGCATTGGTATGATGTGAAAGAAAGGCGAGCCGGGTACTTCTTTAGGACCGGGGCTTGTAGCACGAGCCACCCGGACCATGACAAGCAATGACCGATCAAAAATATGCACCCAAGGGTCCAGCTTTTTCCGTTTGCATCACCAAGTGACTTCAACACTGGTGAAGCTTCCTTAATGCTGTTTAGAGATGGAGACGGGCTGTAGATTGTTGGACCTTTGTATAAGGTGATCACTGATGCTCCAGCTATACAGAAACATGTTCCGGCCACTTTCGACATCCCGTCTTTCCGGTCTAGTCTAACCTTTTCTAACCTGCAGGCAACAACTCAAGTTGTATATGATTAGAGATGTATTTGAATATGATTGCATTATTATATTTATAGATTTATTGTGATAAATGTAAAAAGATTCTTACGAGTTAATCAATGCGTGTTAATATTCATTCATACACCCCTCCCCTCTATTTCTCTGTATATACATAGATATAGAGAGATAGAGTGAAAAGCTTGTGGAAATAAGAGGGGTATGGGAATAAAATGACCCATTAAATATCATTCATCAATATTGTTTCAGTTCTCTGTTATTCTATAGTAAAGAGGTGTGAGAGTGTACCGGAGAATGACGGCCATGAGGAATGTGATAGCAGGAACTGAGTTTTGAATGGCGGAGGCGAACGTTGGAGAAGTGTTGTCTAGACCCAACAAGTAGAATGCTTGATTCGCGGTGATCCTGATGTGTTACACAAATTTAAGTTCATAAAACACCAAAACATTAGGAAATGTACTTTAAATATCAAGGGTTTGATTCAATATTCGTACCCAACTATCGCGAGGAGGAAGAAGTGGACAAGGAAATTCAAGTTAATGGGTGGCCGCTCTTTTCTGTTAGAACAAAAATCATGTCAGCATTCATCGCTTCGTTAAAATAAGGGTTATGCTAAAAGTACCGCATCCAATTATTTTCACCAAATGCACATTTCCCCGTACTAAATTAGTTATTTCAACCCTCAACTTTTACTCTAGGGATGTGTACATTAACAGGGTACGTTTAGCCAACTCTAAAATTAAAATACTTGTGTATTCGAATATAAAACGTACTTTTCAAGGAAATAAGCGAAAGGGACAAGGAGGACGAAGGCGAGAATGTTTCGATACACCGGAAAGACAATCTTTGAGATACCCATATTTAGGGCAGCTCTAGAAACGACATGAAATCCAGCATAACCAAATTGCAAAGCAAGCATGGCTATGTGGAGTTGTACCCTTTCTGGGAACCATCCTTTTAGTTTTTCAGCCAGTGTGATTCCACCACCGGTTTCCGCCATCGGTGTAAGTTGTTATGCAGGTGATCCGTTGACCTAAGAAGAATGGAAGAGAGGAGGTGGTGGTGGTGGTGGTAAAGGAAAGGTTTGGAGAGGTATAAATAAAGCTCCACCACCTCTCTTCTTATTCTCCAGTTGGAAGAAACGTGGGTCCTAGTTGATAAGCAATGTCAACTGTTTAATATGCACTATGTCATAAATAAATAATAAATAATAGTCTTACAATAATAATAATAACATTAATAATGAACAAGGATTGTGTATAATTAGAACAGTTGTTTCTTAAATTATGGCTAACAATGTTTCTAGATTAAGCTCGAGTTTAAACGGATGAACTTCTCGGGACACTTTGGTCTCGGTTAAGTTGTAGCAATACTATTTAATGTTGTAAATGAATAACAAATAAAAAAGTGCACTTGTTTAATTCTATAAATAAACGGTATACTAGATATTTAAATGTAACTACGAAACCTAAAGCAATTAATTATACTTTTAAAGAGTTTGGTATCAATCATCTTGTTTGACCAGTTTTTCATTTTCCCTTACAAGTATATAAACTTCAAATAAAAGAGTGAAAATTGTCTGAATGTTTCTTGCCATTTACTTTCGTAACGCAGAAATAGAACATCTCTTATCAGTTTGATTAATTGAGAATGTTTGGTCATCCATTGTCAATCAAGTGTTAAATAATACTTAAGAGAACAAATATCGATTATAATATAACACATACGAAATTAAGGATTGCATGTCCAATAAAGATCTTTAATATTATAAATCATAACTTATTTATTTTTTTTAATTATTTATTTACCAATGATTTGTCTCTACTATAATAGTAAAAGTTCTTATCGAGTACTTTGATACCTTCAAGAACAATGGGCTAATTGTTTCAAGATTTGTTACTTAGATACTTAGCGTCTAGGCCTCTAATTGAAGTCTTGTACGGCTTATCATTGGAAGCACGTTAATCCGTCATTAGTTGATGTGTGTTTTCTTTATGTATAATCCATAGTCACTATACCAAATGCCTAGTACGTATAGGTTAACTCTCATGGGTTTCAAATAGAGGTGTGAACGATCTACACATACGTAATCTACATGAAACCAACTCATTAAAATTTTGAATTGAGTTGAGCTTAATTAAGATCAAAGTCCAAACTCTAGCCTAAATTAAGGCATTTTTACAGTAAAGAACGGGGATCACCCTGACAAATGGATCACCCTTCTATCAATATAACAGAACGCCGTGACCCGGTCAACCTGTTTAGGAGGAAACTCACACGCACGACTGAGAAAACTCTCTGGCTTAACTTGGAGCAAATTGGTTCGGCGAGACTCCAACCGCAACCTTCCATAAGGAATGCCATAAGACTACTGCTGGACCATATTACTTATATAACTATATTCCTAATTTTTATTATTACATAATATATATATTGGAATAGAATTATTATAGATAATAATGATAAGAATAATTAAGTAATCCATACATATAATAAAGTAAATCATATAAGGGACACGTGGCATTCTATGGAGTAATCTTTACAAGATTTCCCCGTCTAAAATATTATATTATTAATTAATAATTAATATAGGAATTTCAATTATTCAAGATTTATATAATCCATTTGATTCAATTTGTATAATTCGTTTATTCAAGATTTCAAATATATATTAATAAAGATATTGGATAATTAATGCTATAATAACACCGGTGGAAAATAAGGCATACGTAAATTATAATATACTAATTTTATCATGAATAAAAGTTTAATAACATGTTATGTTAAATTAAATATATATTAATAAAGATATTGGATAATTAATAATATAATTTCTATTAAAATATTATCTTCAAATTTAAATTGCTAATTTACGATTTTTTAGATAAAACACGTTACATATCACGAAAACCAAACTTTGTATTAATATATTATCGTGATATAACTTTTTTATTATTTGTTATAAAATTAGATTAATTCAACCCATAAATACACAAGGTTTTAAAATATAACTTTTGTTATTATTTACTATATAAAATTATATTTATTTAACCAGCGTATTACATGGGGTTTTTAAATATGTAACTTTTTATTATATGGTATATAAATTTTGATTCATTTGATATAACTTTTTTTGCATTTAGTATACAACATTACATTATTCATCCGTATAATACACACAGTTTTTAAAAGATATAATTTTTTATTATTTGGTATATACAATTATATTTATTAAACCCATACAATACATAGGGTTTTTAAAGATATAACTTTTTTATTATTTAATTATATAAAACTCTATTTATTCAACATGTGTAATAAACGAGGTTTTTATAAATATATTATTTTATTATTTAGTATATAAAATTACATTTAGTCATCCGTGTAATACATGGGGTTCTAACCTAGTATATACTATATATATATAGAGAGAGAGAGAGAGAGATGTATAAGTTGTTATATGCACAAACGAGTCAAGTACAAGTTTAAAAATTCCTCAAGATCATAGAGCTTGAGACAGATGAGATTGATCTACGACGAGTTTTCGCTCAATCGAACTAATTTACACCTCTAACATTCATCTTGTAATATTATTCCACATATTACCTATGGCTTAGGAAACTTAAAAAATGTCCTACAATACAGGGACTTTGATTGGAAAGGTAACCCCAGTATTTAAGAAGAAAGCATAATATTTCTCTCTTAATTGACCTAGTTTATAATAATAAGCTAGTAGGATTGTCTCACAACATAGTTGAAAGTCACTTGGTATCAGTTCGGTTCATTACGCTAGAAATTTGATCGAGATTTGTCCAGTTCGTTACAGTATCGGTATGGTACCGACACCGGTTTAAAGTCTTGGGATTTCCAAAAGAAGGTGGTTTACATTCAAAAATCAAAACCATAAAAACAAATACCTTTATCGGCTTCGATAATAACTATACCGGTAACAATGTCGGTATCCGTTCGATTCGTCACGATACTATTTTCAATAAAACTCATTTTTTAACGAAGTTTATATTGAAACGGCGAGAAAAATATTAAACACAGACTCAATCATGTATTTAGCTTATAAAAATAGATAATGAAAGCTAGTTATTAGTGGAAAATCTAATTATATAAAAAATGAATGAGTTAAATTGTATATATTTTAAACATCATACTGATACTGGTATTAATGTTGTTCGGTCCCTATTGGTTTTGTTTGTCATGGCATGGTTATGGCACCGACACTTGATTTTTCCTATTATTAAAAAAATTTTGTTTCGAACGTAACCTTGTTATTAATAAATTTATAAAATGAAACACAACTACATACTTAGTTTTTTTAACTTGAAGAAAAACAAAATTAATAGAAATTCAAATTAGTTAAAAGTGTATCTTATATAGCATAACGGTATAAGGGTAATAATGAAACATAAAAAGATATAATACAACTACTTTTGAAAATAAAAATCCAAAGTTTATTAGAAAAAAAATAAATAGTATTAAATTAGAAAAAATATAAATATTATTAGAAAAAAACTCAAAAAAAAATCAAATATTATTAAAAATGAATTTACTATTCATTAAAGTTGAAAAAAACAAATTAAATGATGAGTAAATATTATTAAAAATTTAAACAAATACTAAAAAATCAAATCACTATTTATGAGTCTTTGAAGTTAATATGTATATATATGGTTAGGGGAAAATGAAAATTATACGAGTTGTGAAAACTTAAAGAACTAAGATTTATGAAAAGTTATCTAAAAAAAAAACTTACCAATAATTCGATTTAAATCAACTTGTTCCAAAAAAAAACCTAAAAATTTTATTTTTCATTTACAACAGCTGTAAATATTGTACAACTGTAAGGGGCCGAAAACACTTCAAAGCTTTTTTTTATTTTATGGCCGTTTTTGTAACATTATAATCTAGGGGTGTGAAAAAAATAAGGGTAAAACTCGCACGGGAAGACAGAGTTATTTAAGTTCTCACAACTCGTAGGAGTTTTCCTTTTATTCGGATCCTATATAAGTGGATTCCTCCACTCTTTGCATCCGGCTTTTAGACAGCATGGTTCAATTCATTACAATATCAATATGATACTCACGCACGACACATGTTTCGATTGAAAACTATAAAACCGGACGCTCGAACCAATACCGCTGTTGTTCGGAAGGTATCGATGCACAATATATGCTATGATGCCCAAAAATACGTTATTGGATATACAACTCTTTGTTCAACGAATTTTATGCCATCACGTTGAGAAAATCATAAAAGCAAATACGTACAGGTGTGAGCCGGTTTGTAACAATAAAAAATCAACTATATTTGACATGTTTAAATAGAAATTTATTAAATACATAATACATTCAAAATTTTATAAAACACAAGATTATATTAATATAAAAAAGGGTAATCAGAGTCATTTAAAAATACAATACCTATGTTATATGATACTGATACGTGTCACACCCGACCCGCAGCGGAATAAGAGTCGGGGCATAATTGGGTTATCACCAAAGCTCATGATGTTTACTAATATGTTTCATATTTATTAATTTCAAATTACATCTCAAAGATTTCAAGTCACGTTCATACAATACAAGGAAAGGAAAAATTAACTAAAACAATCCAAAATCTAAACTGATTTATTCTTCTAGGCCGCCCTATGTGTTTCTTGCTTCAACTTGATCACCTGTATCATGTGTAAAAATGGGGTTTTTTGGGTCAACAAAAAGTTGGTGAGTGAACCTTGTTAAAAACAATTTATTATTGATTCCTTGTTATAATTAATATGGAAAAATTATGCAATAATCATATATGAACAAACGTATGTAAACAAACAATCACAAACCACCTTGCATGAGTATATGATATGGATGACAATGTATATGTTGGCAACGTCTCGTTCACGCTCATAGGTAATGGGGAACGGACGGCCTATGATGATGTATGTGAGATCAAGGCTCAATCAAACGGAGCCGATCTTATGTTGGCAACGCCTCGTTCACGCTCATAGGTAATGGGGAACAGCTCACGCTCATAGGTAATGGGGAGCGGCGGCCTATGATAATGTATGTACTGAAAATGATAACTTTAAATCTAAACATTAACCACACAAACAATTGATATATATTGGCAACAAATTTGATCGTGAATATGATGGATGCACAAGTGTTTAATTTAAATAAATAATAGCGACACATGATACACCCCAAAATGTGATTAAAACGGGGAATTGGTATAGGTTCACTCACATTGGGTGCGTTCGGTTGATGATGTTGAATGCGCACGAGTTTAGAGGATTGATCGACGAGGAATAACTAACCTAATTAATAACGAAAATGTACGGTAAATAAGTGGATTTTATTAACAATTTTAATAGGATTTTTGGATATATTTTTGTGAGTTTAAGGCTATTTTCTAACTTTAAAAACATTATTTTTAAGTATTTTTAATTGATTTTTAAATTAAATAAATAAATAAAAATATATAAAAAAAATGTTGACTTTGACCCATGACTGTTGACCTTTGACCGGTTCGGTCGTGTATAAGCATGCTCTGGGTGAGACTCGAACCCGTGACCTCCCGTACGCGTGCAAGCAGCTCTACCAACTGAGCTACGTGTCTAACCCGAAATATTTCTGTTTTTAATTATATTTATATACTCTTTAACTTAATCCGAAAATCATTTATTTTAAAAGGATTTAATTGTATCAAACCGGTGATCTCCACAGGTCTCGAACCCGGGACCTGTGGTTTAGTTTGGCACACAGTCCACCGCTGGACTGTGTGTCTAACCTGGTAAATATTCCGGTTTTTATTATACTTAACATCTTACTGTGAGTTAACCCGGTTTGGTTTTTTAAAAAAAACATTTTTATTTCTGAGGATAGGGTCGTGATAGGAATCGAACTCGAGACGTATGTGTATTGTTTGCACACAGTCAACCGCTGGACTGTGTGTCTAACCCGTTTATTATCCTGATTTTAATTAATCTTATACACTAGTTCGAACTCATCTTCTTCGTTCAAAACACAGACAACGGTTAACCAAACTGTTTCTTGTTTAATTCGATTAACGAACATTATAAGCAATTGAAAGGTAATGAACAGAGAGGGTTTGGGGAAAGGATGTACCGAACAGGTGTCTTTCTCAGAACTCCGGCAAGGATTCGTCGGCTCTGTTATGTGAACTTCGTCTGTTCGGATCAATTAACAGTTTTGATTGATTAGATATGAAATTGAGTTACTAAACCAAGATTAACAGGAGGTTTAGATGATCATACCGATTAACAGCGTGAGTTCGGAAATTCCAGCGATTTTCCGGCGAGTACAGAATATCCGGCAACGTCGTTTTGGATTGATTTTGGGTGATGGATTGATGTTAGTAATAATCTAACAATGGACTGAAACAGAAAAAGTCGAGGTATTTACCGTGTTGATGTGAGTCTCGGTTTTCCGGCGAAAGTCCGGTGATGGCAGAAAAGTTCCGGCGAGTGAAATTGCGTCGAGAATTGGTGTGATTTTGAGCGAAAAGATACCAGAGGCTAGGGTGTGTATTTATAGGAAAGAATATCGATGAATTGGGTCCGGTTTCTGTCTTGATTCGTTGGTCAATTATTCTCCGGCGGTTATGACTGATGTCGCGGAACTGGACATCGGTTATAACCGATGTAAGAGTTAATACGCACGCTAAGTCGAATGAAACCGATAATAATTGGCGAAGTCGTTGGGATTTCCGGCGACTGCGAAATGGGCGCGTTGTTGACTGTTTTTGAAATCGAGTTTTGTTATATGAATTAATTGTTTCGATATATCACCAAAGAACACAAGTGGCGGAGTGGTTTGGTGTATGTGAGTTAAGACTTTGAGGTTCCCGGCTGACCCGGGTTCGAATCCCGGCAGCCGGTTTTTCTTTTTAATTATTTTATTTTTACTTTTTAACAAATATAGTTTATAAATTCTAATTTGTTTATTAATTATGTATCGTTTAAAATTAAAATAAGTCATAAATAAGCAACAAAAATTTAAAACCGATTATTTGATTAATAAACGAAGCGGGTTTTGAAAAACCCGTTTTTCGACGGATGTTACAGTATCCCCTACTTTTAGAAATTTCGTCCCGAAATTTAAGTAGTAGTGGTAACAGGAAATAGATGTGGGTATTTCTCGCGCATTGAGTCTTCACGTTCCCAAGTAAACTCAGGTCCTCGTTTCGACTCCCAGCGTACCCTGACAATTGGAATGCGGCTTCGTCTTAAACGTTTCTCTCCGAAGTCCATAATTTCTACTGGTCTTTCAATGAAATGCGTAGATTCATCGACTTGAATGTCTTCTAGAGGAATATGGAGATTTTCATCGGCGAGGCACTTCTTCAAGTTCGATATGTGGAATGTGGGATGAATTCTGTTGAGTTCCTCTGGTAGGTCAAGCTTGTATGCTACAAGTCCTACTCTTTCGAGTATCTTGAAAGGTCCTACGTAGCGTAGTGCTAGCTTGCCTTTTTGTCCAAAACGAACCACTCCCTTCCACAGCGATACTTTTAAAAGTACTTGGTCACCAATGTTAAATTCCAAGGGCTTTCGTCGTTTGTCTGCATAACTCTTTTGACGACTTTGCGCCGCTAGAAGGTTGTTTCGAATTTGATGAATCTTGTCTGTTGTTTCTTGTATTAATTTTGGACCGGTGATTTGAGCTTCTCCAATTTCGTGCCAACATATTGGTGATCGACACTTACGACCATATAACGCTTCGAAAGGTGCCATGCCGATACTTGAATGATAGCTGTTGTTGTACGAAAATTCAACCAATGGTAGATGAGCGTCCCAATTCCCTTTGAAGTCTATGACACATGCTCGAAGCATGTCTTCAAGAGTTTGGATGGTGCGTTCAGACTGTCCATCAGTTTGAGGATGATAAGCGGTACTGAGGTCTAATCGTGTACCCAAAGCGGCTTGTACGGCTTGCCATGTTCGTGAAGTGAAACGACCATCACGATCTGAAAAATAATGCTTAACGGTACACCATGACGGCTTACGATTTCGCTGATGTAGATACGAGCTAACTTCTCATTCTTGAAGTCCTCGCGAATCGGAATGAAGTGAGCTGATTTTGTAAGACGATCAATGATTACCCATATAGTGTCATACCCACCAGAAGTGCGAGGTAACCCGGTAATGAAGTCCATGGTTATGTTTTCCCACTTCCATACAGGTATTTCAGGTTGGACTAGAAGTCTGAGGGTCTTTGATGTTCAGCTTTTACTTTAGAGCAGGTAAGGCACTTGGAAACAAAAACAACAATATCCTTTTTCATGCCAGGCCACCAGTAGGTGTATCGAAGGTCTTGATACATCTTGTCGGCTCCTGGGTGTACAGAGTATCGTGTTTTATGCGCCTCTTTCATAAGGAAATCGCGAAGGTTATTGTGATCGGGAATCCATATGCGATTTAGATAATACAGAATGCCGTCAGATTTTGTTTCGAGTTTAAGTTTTGCTCCACAAGATAACTCATTGCGTATGTCGTTTTCTGTTATGGAAACATGTTGAGCTTTTCGGATTTGATCTTTGATGTCGGTTATGATTTGCGAACATAGAAGACGAATGGAATTCGCATAACCCTTTCGACTGAGTGCATCGGCCACCACATTTGCCTTGCCAGGATGATACCGAATTTCACAGTCGTAGTCATTAAGAAGTTCGACCCATCTTCGTTGCCTCATATTCAACTCCTTTTGGTTAAAGATATGTTGGAGGCTCTTGTGGTCAATGTAAATTTCACACTTGGTACCATGGAGGTAATGTCTCCATATCTTAAGAGCGAACACAACGGCTCCAAGTTCTAAGTCGTGGGTAGTGTAGTTCTTCTCATGAGTTTTGAGTTGCCTAGAAGCATAGGCTATCACTTTTCCCCTTTGCATTAATACACAGCCTAGTCCTTGCCCTGATGCGTCGCAATATACTACAAAGTCATCGCAACCTTCGGGGAGTGTGAGGATAGGTGCGTCACAAAGTTTTTGCTTAAGGGTTTGGAAGGCTTCTTCTTGTTTAGGTCCCCATATGAAGGGTTTTCCTTTATGTGTCAAAGCCGTGAGTGGTACAGCGATATGAGAGAAATTTGAAATGAAACGGTGATAGTAACCAGCCAAACCAAGGAATGATCTTACTTCGGTTGGTGTACGTGGCGCTTGCCATTCTTGTGCTGCTTTGATCTTTGAGGGGTCGACATGTATTCCCGTGTCATAGACGACATGTCCAAGGAATTGTACTTCTCTTAACCAGAATTCGCATTTGGAGAATTTAGCGTAGAGCTTTCGGTTCTTAAGAGTGTGAGGATGAGTCGAAGATGTCGTTCATGATCAGTTTTGGACTTTGAGTAAATGAGAATGTCGTCGATGAAGACTATAACAAAACGATCGAGATAGGGTTTGCAGACTCTGTTCATTAGATCCATGAAGACAGCTGGAACGTTGGTTAGACCAAATGGCATTACCATGAATTCGTAATGACCATAACGAGTTCGGAAGGCGGTCTTTGGGACGTCTTCTTCATGTACTCTGAGTTGATGATAGCCAGAACGAAGGTCGATCTTTGAAAAACAGGTGGCACCCTGGAGTTAGTCTAGTAGATCGTCGATGCGCGGTAATGGATAGCGGTTCTTGACCATTAATTTGTTGAGTTCTCTGTAATCGATACACATGCGAAACGTTCCATCTTTCTTCTTTACAAACAGAACAGGTGCACCCCAAGGCGATGAGCTAGGACGTATGAATCCTTTGTCGGTCAGTTCTTGTAAATGACTGGCCAGCTCTTGCATTTCGGATGGGGCTAACCTATAAGGAGATTTCGTGACGGGTGTGAGCGCCAGGTATAAGATCAATGCGGAATTCGACTTCTCTCTTGGGAGGAAGTCCTGAGATATCGTCGGGGAAGACTTGTGGGAATTCTTTCACTACAGGTATGTCTTCGAGTTTCTTCTCCTTATTTCCCTTCTTGACAACGTGAGTTAGAAATGCGACATAATTCTTGTGAAGATATTTTCGGGCTTGAAGACAGGACATCAGTTTGAGTCCTTTCGAAGGGGTTTCTCCAAAGATTCGTAGTGTTTGACCGTCTGCAAGAGGAATGCGAATGAACTTTTCACGGCATACTACTTCAGCATGATGTTGGCTGAGCCAATCCATACCAATTATAATGTCGAAACTTCCCAACTTCATAGGAATGAGGTCAACTGGAAAGTCGTGATCGTTTAGAGTGAGGGTACAGTTTCGGATAATGGAGTTTAATGAGACCGGTTTTCCGTCAGCAACTTCCACCGTTATGGATTCCATGAGTTTATCACGGGTTTGGTTGAGGATGGGTTCAAATTCTAAGGACACAAAACTCTTATCCGCGCCAGTATCAGATAACATGGATGCATAACTACCATTGATGAGAAACGTACCATTAACCACGTTGTTGTCGGCCTTAGCTTGATTGGCGTTGATGTTAAAAGCTCTTCCTCTAGCAGGTGGAGGAGCTTGGTTAGCTTGATTCACCGGATTTGCTTGAGCTTGAGCATGTATGATGTTCACCAAACGTGGACAAGTGTTTCTAAAGTGGTTTGGGTCTCCACAGTTGTAGCAAGCCCGCATGGGTTACATCATGGGGTAGTTGGGTTGGTAGTAGGTTTGGGCCGTATGTTGTGTAGATGGTAGTAGTAGGGGTTGTTGGGCTTGACCCATTATTTGATGGTGGGTTTGGGTTGTGGGTTGGTTGCGGTTCATTCGCTGCAGTGAGCGGCAGGTTTGGATGGTGTGACCTGCACGACCACAGCTGGTGCAATATTGACAAGGGTGTTCGGGAGAGTGATGGTATTGGCAACGGGTGCATTTTGGGTAGGGGCCGGAGTATGGCCTTTTGTATGGTGCGGGTGAGGGGGCAACTTAAGTAATGGGTGCAGCAGGGATAGGTAAATTTGTTTGGGTAACAGCAAAGTTTCTGGTATTTCGTTTCCTCTTGTTTGAAAACTTTGAGGAGGAGGTGGAATGGTTTGAAGTTTGGCCCTCAACGGGGGCTTTCTTTTTCTCCTCCTTGAATTTACCGTTTCTGATGCGATTCTCGGTAAGTTCGGTAGCCAATTCCATAGCAGCTTCAAGAGTTGCAGGCGAAGTGCTGAGGACTGAGTCTTGAATTTTCGAGGGAGGCCTCGAATGTAGTGTTCAACCAAGCGGTACACTGGGGTGAACAAGTTAGGAACCATCTGGTTCAGCTCAAGAAATCTTTTGTTGTAGGAAGTATAGTCTCCTTCCTTTTGCTTCAGCGAGTGGAATTCGTCTTCCAACTTCTTGAGTTTGCTTCTTGGGCAGAAGCGTTTTGTCATTATTTCCCTTAACTCTTCCCACGTTAAGGCCATAGCGTCTTCAACTCCTCTCTTACCCTTCTCGGTGTTCCACCAGGTCAGGGCTACCCCAAATAGTCTCCCGGTTGCGTAACGTACCTTGCGATCCTCGGGACAATCGCAATTTAGGAAGGTGTTTTCCATTTCCTCAAACCAGTGGAGGAGAGTGGTGACACCTTCGGTCCCTTCATACTTTGGGGGATCGCAAGACTTGAAGTGTTTTTAGGAGCACTTCTTGGAGGAAGGGTTGTCGATGTTTTGATCCTCTTGATTGGGTGGGTTGATAGGATTTGTGGTGAGAGCTTGTTGGACTTGAATTACAATATCAGGAAGCACCGCGGCCATTTGTTTTGCAATTTGAGTGGCCAAGCGTTCGTTCAACCTTCCTGACTTTCGATCTCCACGTAGCTGCCTAGCCGACATCTACAGGAATATACATAGGAAGATGGTGAGTTTAAGGAGTGTTTAGGTGTCATGTGTCGTTTAAAATAATAAAATAACATAATCATCAATAATGCACTACATCCATAGGATGTCTTGGGTTTGCTCATGTTTGGGCCTCCAATGTCCCCCATACCATCGCCTGTATAGTCATGTGGGCCCCCATGACTATTGGCTTAGTAGGATTCACATTGTATTGGCGGTGTAACACTCGCCTCACCCGAATGAAAACCATGAAATACGTTTGCGAGATGTATGGTCGGAGGGTGTCCAGGAGTAGACACAATGACAGCTCAAAGTGGGGTTAGTTCACACGACGTTTGGTATAGCATGCTTTGGCCTAATAGGTCCTTCGTACTCTCATCGTTAGTCCCCAGGTAGGCAAACTGGTCCTTTATTTTGGATTTATACGAATGACAAGCCTAGACAGGACGTTCCGACTACCGGTACTCGTACCCTTCCAGTTACAACATGCCCGTCATGAGAACTCACTTTGATGTGATTTGAAAATACAAAAATCGTTGTAAAAATCATATGAATTGTGAGGTGTGTGCTCCCATGGATATGATATGTTATGAGAATATGATTCATGATAGGCATTGTATAATAATATGTACTTATGAACATGCTTACATAACATTGAATGTAACAATAAACATAAAGCATATAAACATCATGAATTTTGCATGTAACACAAAAACAATTTAAAAATTCTAATCAACTATAGTATAGGCTCTAAGGGTCTAATAACCTATCCTATATCCCTATAGTCATGGCTCTGATACCAATCTGTCACACCCCGACCCGCAGTGGAATAAGAGTCGGGGCATAATTGGGTTATCACCAAAGCTCATGATGTTTACTAATATGTTTCATATTTATTAATTTCAAATTACATCTCAAAGATTTCAAGTCACGTTCATACAATACAAGGAAAGGAAAAATTAACTAAAACAATCCAAAATCTAAACTGGTTTATTCTTCTAGGCCGCCCTATGTGTTTCTTGCTTCAACTTGATCACCTGTATCATGTGTAAAAATGGGGTTTTTTGGGTCAACAAAAAGTTGGCGAGTGAACCTTGTTAAAAACAATTTATTATTGATTCCTTGTTTAATTAATATGGAAAAATTATGCAATAATCATATATGAACAAACGTATGTAAACAAACAATCACAAACCACCTTGCATGAGTATATGATATGGATGACAATGTATATGTTGGCAACGTCTCGTTCACGCTCATAGGTAATGGGGAACGGACGGCCTATGATGATGTATGTGAGATCAAGGCTCAATCAAACGGAGCCGATCTTATGTTGGCAACGCCTCGTTCACGCTCATAGGTAATGGGGAACAGCTCACGCTCATAGGTAATGGGGAGCGGCGGCCTATGATAATGTATGTACTGAAAATGATAACTTTAAATCTAAACATTAACCACACAAACAATTGATATATATTGGCAACAAATTTGATCATGAATATGATGGATGCACAAGTGTTTAATTTAAATAAATAATAGCGACACATGATACACCCCAAAATGTGATTAAAACGGGGAATTGGTAGAGGTTCACTCACATTGGGTGCGTTCGGTTGATGATGTTGAATGCGCACGAGTTTAGAGGATTGATTGACGAGGAATAACTAACCTAATTAATAACGAAAATGTACGGTAAATAAGTGGATTTTATTAACAATTTTAATAGGATTTTTGGATATATTTTGTGAGTTTAAGGCTATTTTCTAACTTTAAAAAGATTATTTTTAAATATTTTTAATTGATTTTTAAATTAAATAAATAAATAAAAATATAGAAAACAAAATGTTGACTTTGACCGTTGACCATGACTGTTGACCGTTGACCGTTGACCGGTTCGGTCGTGTATAAGCATGCGCTGGGTGAGACTCGAACCCGTGACCTCCCGTACGCGTGCATGCAGCTCTACCAACTGAGCTACGTGTCTAACCCGAAATATTTCTGTTTTTAATTATATTTATATACTATTTAACTTAATCCAAAAATCATTTATTTTAAAAGGATTTAATTGTATCAAACCGGTGATCTCCACAGGTCTCGAACCCGGGACCTGTGGTTTAGTTTGGCACACAGTCCACCGCTGGACTGTGTGTCTAACCTGGTAAATATTCCGGTTTTTATTATACTTAACATCTTACTGTGAGTTAACCCGGTTCGGTTTTTAAAAAAAAACATTTTTATTTCTGAGGATAGGGTCGTGATAGGAATCGAACTCGAGACGTATGTGTATTGTTTGCACACAGTCCACCGCTGGACTGTGTGTCTAACCCGTTTATTATCCTGATTTTAATTAATCTTATACACTAGTTCGAACTCATCTTCTTCGTTCAAAACACAGACAACGGTTAACCAAACTGTTTCTTGTTTAACTCGATTAACGAACATTATAAGCAATTGAAAGGTAATGAACAGAGAGGGTTTGGGGAAGGATGTACCGAACAGGTGTCTTTCTCAGAACTCCGGCAAGGATTCGTCGGCTTTGTTATGTGAACTTCGTCTGTTCGGATCAATTAACAGTTTTGATTGATTAGATATGAAATTGAGTTACTAAACCATGATTAACAGGAGGTTTAGATGATCATACCGATTAACAGCGAGAGTTCGGAAATTCCAACGATTTTCCGGCGAGTACAGAATATCCGGCAACGTCGTCTGGGATTGATTCTGGGTGATGGATTGATGTTAGTAATAATCTAACAATGGACTGAAACAGAAAAAGTCGAGGTATTTACCGTGTTGATGTGAGTCTCGGTTTTCCGGCGAAAGTCCGGTGATGGCAGAAAAGTTCCGGCGAGTGAAATTGCGTCGAGAATTGGTGTGATTTTGAGCGAAAAGATTACCAGAGGCTAGGGTGTGTATTTATAGGAAAGAATATCGATGAATTGGGTCCGGTTTCTGTCTTGATTCGTTGGTCAATTATTCTCCGGCGGTTATGACTGATGTCGCGGAACCGGACATCGGTTATAACCGATGTAAGAGTTAATACGCACGCTAAGTCGAATGAAACCGATAATAATTGGCGAAGTCGTCGGGATTTCCGGCGACTGCGAAATGGGCGCGTCGTTGACTGTTTTTGAAATCGAGTTTTGTTATATGAATTAATTGTTTCGATATATCACCAAAGAACACAAGTGGCGGAGTGGTTTGGTGTATGTGAGTTAAGACTTTGAGGTTCCCGGCTGACCCGGGTTCGAATCCCGGCAGCCGGTTTTTCTTTTTAATTATTTTGTTTTTACTTTTTAACAAATATAGTTTATAAATTCTAATTTGTTTATTAATTATGTATCGTTTAAAATTAAAATAAGTCATAAATAAGCAACGAAAATTTAAAACTGATTATTTGATTAATAAACGAAACGGGTTTTGAAAAACCCGGTTTTCGACGGATGTTACAATACGGATGTTTGGACGGTATTAATAATATTGCAAAAGAGGAAATCATTAAAAGTTAAAACAAAAAAAAATCAAAAGAGGTTTAAAGTTAAAAGTATATATAATAATAAACTAATAAAATATTAACATGTGTAAAAGACTATATTTTATTAAAAAGCTAAAATCACTATTCATGGAGGTTATAAATAATATGTATAAAAATTTATTAAATACATAATACATTCAGAATTTTATAAAACACAATATTATATTAATATAAACAAAAAGGGTAATCGGACTCATTTAAAAATACAATACCTATGTTATACGATACTGATATGAATGTTTGGACGGTATCAATAACATTGCAAAAGAGGAAATCATTAAAAGTTAAAACAAAAAAAAAATCAAAAGATGTTTAAAGTTAAAAGTATATATAATAATAAACTAATAAAATATTAACATGTGTAAAAGACTATATTTTATTAAAAAGTTAAAATCACTATTCATGGACGTTATAAATAATATGTATATATATTTTATTAAAAAGTTAAAATCACTATTCATGGACGTTATAAATAATATGTATAAAATGAAATACAGGTATATACAAAATACAGCATAATCAAATTAAATAATAAAAATATTATTAAAAATAGTAAAACAAATTTTTAAAAAAAATCAGTTCATGACTCATTGAAAAAAAATCAGAAAAAAAATATATTATAAAAAAAAATTTACAGTAGGTTAAAAAAAATAAATTAAATGATGAATAATGTATTATTAGAAAAGTTAAACTTAAAAAAAATCAAATCCATGTTTATGACCTTGTTAAGTTTATACATATAGGATTCGGTTCAAGGAGAGAAACCACTATCAGTTGAGAGAACCAAGAGAACTCCTCCCATCAAATAGAATGTTAACACATTATCTAAAATCAATTTAATTTTAAAAGATATTCTAGTCTTTTTTCTCTCAATGTCACAACTCCATTCTCTTATCTCTAAAATACATGACATCATCATTTATCTGTTTGACATAACAATATCTCTCTACTTTGATCTCTTTTATACTTTTTATATTTAAAATTGCAAAAAAAATAAATATTTTAGGTTTTAAATTGAAACACCAAAAGTATTACTTAATTAGAAAATACAAAAAATATCGAAAATTATATTTATTTCTTTTTACTCTATTTTCTCTGATTATGACATAATGCTCTTTATAAAATGAAAGCTATATTTATATTATATGTTTATTAAAAAATATAAAATTATTGAAATTGATATCTATTTATTTTTTCTCAATCTTCACTAATTTTGACATAGTTTTCTTTATAAAATGAAAGTTATATTTGTTTTACATGTTTATTGAGAATTTCTATTTCATTCGTTAACGTTTGATGACTTTGCACAACAAGTTTTTAAAAAAATATTCGACAACGTGCGTAAAAAAAGTTTTGACAACGTGCGTAAAAAAAGTTTTGAGAATGTACGTTAAAAATGTTTGACAACGTGCGTAAACATTTACACGAACTGAGTATAAACACCACTATGTAAAAAAATAAATAAATAAAAGCTTTGACAACGTGCGTAAAAAATTTTTTACACCCCTGATCATTGACTTGAGCTCCTCTAAACGTCACGCGTAAATCTAATTTTCAAATGTATATAAAAACGGAAGGCCTAAAATAGTTTTTACGTACATTTGAAAATGTTTTTTTACGTAAGTTGTCGAAGGTAAAATATTTTTTTTTGCGCACGGTGTCGAATGAAAAAAAAAAATTTTTATACGCCCCTGATCGGCGATCCGAGCTCCTCTTAATGTCACACGTAAATCTATTTTTCAAACGTATGTAAAAACGACACGTGTGAATGTTTAGTTCTTAAATACATTTGAAAATTTGTTTTTGTACGTTGTAGAATGTAAAAAAAATTGCGCACATTGTCGAATGTATAAAAAATCGCGCACGGTATCGAATGTAAAAAAATGTTTTTTTATTATACACGATAAGAAAATGTTTTTTCACGCCTCTGATCGCCGGCCCAAGCTCCCCTAAACGTTTGTGGAATGTAAACGCTCTGTTTTTTTTTCTTTGATTTTCGTAGGTGTTATGGCTTTTACGTTCAAACGACGAGGATAACAAACAAAAAATCAAGATCATGATCTGAGATTGAAGACGTTTTCTTTTTATACATGTAGTGTAATTTTTTTTTTTAAAAATCATGTGTTATAATTAATTCTTTTTTAATATATAAAAGTAACTAATGTTTATATGAAAAGCAATGTAGTATATGATGTTTGATTGTCATTTTGATAAGTTGATATGAATAGTACATAAGTCAAATTTTTCAAAATATCATTCTTGTACTATTTATTCTTTTTTAATCAATGAAATCACTACAAGACAGATCAAATGTCACACCCCGACCCGCAGCGGAATAAAAGTCGGGGCATAATTGGGTTATCACCAAAGCTCATGATATTTACTAAGAAGTTTCATATTTATTAAATTCAAATTACAAACTTGAATATCCAATAATCAAAATTCATACAATTACAAAGGGAAAAACAAAACTAAATGTTCATTCCAAAGCAGTAACTTGTTATTCTTCTAGGCCTTCCTAAGTGTTTCTTTCCTCAACTGGATCACCTGTATCATGTGTAAAACAAGGGGAAATTTTGGGTCAACAAAAGTTGGCGAGTGAACCTTAATAAAACATTTTTCATAATTGTATGTTTTATTTATTAAGGAAAATTCGTGCATAAATCACATGTGAGCAAATATATAAATGTAAACAATCACAGATCACATTGAATGAATATATGACATGAATGATGATGTATTTGAGATCAAGGCTCAATTAAACGGAGCCGATCTAATGAGGCACCTAATGCTCAACCCGTATCCCACGGGGAACTGATGGGCCTAATGAAATGCGTGCACTAAAATGATAAGTTTGATCCACATATAAATCACACAACAACCAATACACAATTGATCACAAAATGATATAAGCATAAGTGTTTAGATAAAATAAAGGAATAGTACGACGCATGATACACCCCAAAACGTGATTAAAACGGGGAATTTGTAGAGATTCACTCACAGTGGGTGCGTTCCTTGATGACGATGAATGCGCACGAATTTATGATTCAACCGACGAGGGAAAACTAACCTAAATAATAACGAAATGATTCGATAAATAGTTAAATTTTATTTGAGATTAATATTTTTAATTAGTGCTCTTAATGAGATTTTTAGATTTATTTTTGTGAGTTTAATGCAAATTTTTAACCTTAAAAAAATCTTATTTTAAGTATTTTTAAATAATTTTTCAATTAAATAAATAAAAAATAAGAAAACAAAAATTAAAAATGGGTTGACCTTGTCAGGTCTGACCGGGTCTGACCGGTCGGATAGCATGTAATTCAGGCATCGTGTGAGGTTCGAACTCGTGACCTCTCGTATGCGTGCACGCAGCTCTACCAACTGAGCTACGTGTCTAACCCGAAATAAACTCTATTTTAATTATATATATATACTAACTAGCTTTAATTATATTTTGTTTTTATTCAAAAAGGTTTTTATACTGGTCAAACCGGTGATGGGGATGGGTTTCGAACCGGCGTCCATGCGATGCCTTGCACCCAGCCCAACCAACTGGGCTGGGTGTCTAACCCATTTATATTATGATTTTTATTAAACTTAAATACTAACTGGAAGGTGTTCTAGTTGACTAAAAATTGAGTTTTATTACTGGAAACCGGTTGTATGCACGAGTCGAACCTGTGACCTGCGCTATGTATTTGCACACAGTCCACCACTAGACTGTGTGTCTAACCTCATTAAAAACCTGAATTTTATTTCACTTATCCATTTTAATAAGGTCGTCTTCTTCATTAAAACTAGAACTCAAAACATAATTCCGACTGCGGTATGTTTAATCGGTTTAAAGTTGAAACATACTAAGTAATTGATTCAAAAGGATTATACCAGACACGCGTGACCTTGACTTCTCCGATGGAATTCCGACGGCGAACCGACTCCGGCGAAGCGATATACAGAGAACAGAGAGGATGTGGTGTGTTTGCAAGTTTAGAAGATTGTATGAGCGAGTTTAATTGAAATGTAGGATCGGTATTTATAGAGTATTCAGTAAGTTAGGAATTTTCGGTTTCAACAGTGATTTGAATATCAATGATTGGAAATCCGTTTCAATTACGTTGGTGCTGCTTTCGGTTATGACTGATAATTGAAAATGGATGAAGAAGATTGCCCACAGAAACCGTTGGCGGTTACGGACCAGGCGTTTGAATTTGCAGGTTTAAGCGGTCTACATTATAATACTTAAATGTTTCCTTTCATAACACAAATGTGTGTGTAGTGCAGCGGTGAAGACGTGTGTGTGTATAAGTGGGAGACCCGGGTTCGAGACCCGGCTACCTTTTTTTATTTATTTTTATTTTTTTTGATTTATTATTAGAGATTAATTTAACTTACTTTTTGTTTTATTTATTAATTATGGTTTTTAAATTTTAAAATATTTATTAACTAAAAGATATTTAAAATAACCGGAAAAATAAATACGCAACGAACTTTTAACCGAATATTTGATTATTAAACGAAGCGGGAAACCCGTTTTACGACGAATGTTACAGTATCCCATACTTTAGTGGTAACCGGAAAAAGATGCGGGTATTTGTCGCGCATTGAGTCTTCACGTTCCCAAGTAAACTCGGGTCCTCGCTTTGACTCCCAACGTACCCTGACAATTGGAATACGACTTCGCCTTAAACGCTTCTCTCCGAAATCCATGATTTCCACTGGTCTTTCAACGAAGTGCATCGATTCATCAACTTGAATGTCTTCTAGAGGAATATGGAGGTTTTCATTGGCGAGGCACTTTTTCAAGTTTGATACGTGGAATGTGGGATGGATTCTGTTAAGCGCTCTTCTGGTAGGTCAAGCTTGTATGCTACAGGACCTACTCTTTCAAGTGTCTTGAAAGGTCCTACATAGCGTGGTGCTAGCTTGCCCTTCTGGCCAAAACGAACCACTCCCTTCCACGGTGGTACTTTTAAAAGTACTTGATCACCAATGTCAAACTCTAAGGGCTTTCGTCGTTTGTCAGCATAACTCTTTTGACGACTTTGAGCCGCTAGAAGATTGTTTCGAATTTGAAGGATCTTGTCGGTTGTCTCTTGAATTAATTCTGGTCCGGTGATTTGCGCTTCCCCAATTTCGTGCCAACATACTGGAGATCGGCACTTACGACCATATAAAGCTTCGAAAGGAGCCATGCCGATACTTGAATGATAGCTATTGTTGTACGAAAACTCAACTAATGGTAGGTGAGCGTCCCAGTTCCCTTTGAAGTCTATGACACATGCTCGTAGCATGTCTTCAAGGGTTTGGATGGTGCGTTCAGATTGACCATCAGTTTGAGGATGAAAGGCGGTACTGAGGTCTAATCGTGTACCCAAAGCGGTTTGTACGGCTCGCCATGTTCGTGAAGTGAAACGACCATCACGGTCTGAAATGATGCGTAATGGTACACCATGACGGCTTACGATCTCGCTGATGTAGATACAAGCTAACTTCTCGTTCTTGAAGTCCTCGCGAATCGGAATGAAGTGAGATGACTTTGTAAGACGATCGATTATTACCCATATGGTGTCATACCCACTGGAGGTGCGAGGTAACCCGGTAATGAAATCCATGGTTATGTTTTCCCACTTCCATACAGGTATTTCGGGTTGGACTAGAAGTCCTGAAGGTCTTTGATGTTCAGCTTTTACTTTGGAACAGGTAAGGCACTTGGAAACAAAAACATCGATATCCTTTTTCATGCCAGGCCACCAGTAGGTGTATCGTAGGTCTTGATACATCTTATCGGCTCCTGGGTGTACAGAGTATCGTGTTTTGTGTGCCTCATTCATGAGGAAATCACGAAAGTCATCGCGATCAGGAATCCATATGCGGTTTAGATAATATAGAATACCGTCGGATTTGGTTTCGATTTTGAGTTCAGCTCCACATGACAGCTCATCGCGTACGTCATTTCCTGTTACAGAAACATGTTGAGCTGCCCGGATTCGATCTTTGATGTCGGTTATGATTTGCGAACATAGAAGACGAATGGAGTTCGAATAACCTTTTCGACTGAGCGCATCGGCCACCACGTTTGCCTTGCCAGGATGATACCGAATTTCACAGTCGTAGTCGTTGAGAAGTTCGACCCATATTCGTTGCCTCATATTCAACTCTTTCTGGTTGAAGATATGTTGGAGACTCTTGTGGTCAGTGTATATTTCACACCTGGTACCGTATAGGTAATGTCTCCATATCTTGAGAGAGAACACAGTGGGTCCAAGTTCTAGGTCGTGAGTGGTGTAATTCTTCTCATGAACTTTGAGTTGCCTAGAGGCATAGGCTATCACTTTTCCTCTTTGCATCAATACACAGCCTAGTCCTTGCCCTGACGCGTCGCAATAAACCACGAAATCGTCGCAACCCTCAGGGAGTGTAAGGACAGGTGCGTCACAAAGCCTTTGCTTTAAAGTTTGGAAAGCTTCTTCTTGCTTAGGTCCCCAAATGAAGGGTTTTCCTTTATGAGTCAAGGCCGTGATTGGTACGGCGATACGGGAAAAATTGGCAATTAAGTGTCGGTAGTACCCAGCCAAACCAAGAAATGACCTAACCTCGGTAGGGGTACGTGGCGCTTGCCATTCCTGTACTGCTTTGATTTTTGAAGGATCGACATGAATCCCTTTGCTATTGACGACATGACCAAGGAATTGTACTTCTTCTAACCAGAATTCGCATTTTGAGAACTTAGCGTAAAGCTTTTCAGTCCTTAAGAGGGTAAGTATGTGTCGAAGGTGTCGCTCATGATCGGATTTTGACTTGGAGTAGATAAGAATGTCGTCGATGAAGACTATGACGAAACGGTCGAGATAGGGTTTGCATACTCTATTCATTAAATCCATGAAGACAGCGGGGGCGTTGGTTAAACCAAAGGGCATAACCATGAACTCGTAATGACCATAGCGAGTTCGGAAGGCAGTTTTTGGGATATCTTCTTCGCGTACTCTAAGCTGATGATAACCAGAACGAAGATCGATTTTGGAAAAACAAGTGGCGCCTTGAAGTTGGTCTAGGAGGTCATCAATGCGAGGCAGTGGATAGCGATTCTTAACCGTCACCTTGTTGAGTTCTCTATAATCAATACACATGCGAAACGTTCCATCTTTCTTCTTCACAAAAAGAACAGGTGCACCCCAAGGCGAAGAGCTAGGACGTATGAATCCTTTGTCGGTCAACTCTTGCAGTTGACTGGCCAATTCTTGCATCTCGGATGGGGCTAACCTATAAGGAGATTTTGCGACCGGTGTAGCGCCGGGCACAAGATCGATTCGAAATTCGACTTCTCTTACAGGAGGAAGTCCTGAAACGTCGTCGGGAAAAACTTGCGGGAATTCCTTCACAATTGGAATATCTTCTAGCTTTCTCTCCTTGTCTCCCTTCTTGACGACGTGGACTAGAAATGAGACGTAGTTCTTGCGAAGATAACTTCGGGCTTGAAGGCAGGTCATCATTTTGAGTCCTTTCGAAGGGGTTTCCCCAAAAATACGTACTGTCTGACCGTCTGCAATAGGAATGCGAATGAATTTTTCGTGGCACACTACTTCGGCGTGATACTGGCTGAGCCAGTCCATACTGATTATAACATCGAAACTTCCCAACTTCATAGGGATGAGGTCAGTTGAGAAATCGTGATTGTTTAGAGTGAGAGTACAATTGCGTATAATAGAATTTAATGAAACAGGTTTTCCGTCAGCAACTTCCACCGTCAGAGATTCAACGAGATTAGCACGAGGTAGCTTGAGGATAGATTCGAATTCTAGAGACACCAAGCTCTTATCCGCACCAGTATCGAATAGTATGGATGCATAACTACCATTTATGAGGAACGTACCGTTGACCAAATTGTTGTCAGCCCTGGCTTGGTTGGCATTGATATTGAAAGCTCTTCCTCTGGCGGGTGGAGGAGCTTGGTTAGCTTGGTTTACCGGGTTTGCTTGAGCTTGGGCATGGATGATGTTCACTAGGCGTGGACAAGTGTTCCTGAAGTGGTTTGGGTCCCCACAGTTGAAACAAGCTCGCATGGGTTGCATCATGGGGTAGTTGGGTTGGTAGTAAGGTTGGGCTGCGTGTTGTGCAGGTGGTAGAAGTAAGGGTTGTTGGGCTTGGCCCACCTTTTGATTTTGGGTTTGGGTTGGAAGTTGACTGCGGTTCATTCGCTGAAGGGTACGGCAGGTTTGGATAGTGTGACCCGCACGGCCACAGCTTGTGCAATGTTGGCAGGGGTTTTCGGGGGGTGATGGTATTGACAACGGTTGCACTTTGGGTGTGGGCCAGTGTATGGCTTTTTGAATGGTGCAGCTGGAGGAGCAATTTGGGTGATTGGTGCAGCAGTGATAGGAGGGTTGGTTTGAGTGACAGCAAAATTCTTGCTATTTCGCTTCCTCTTATCAGCAAACTTCGAGGATGAGACGGGGTGGTTTAGAGTTGGGGTCTCAATAGGTGCTTTCTTCTTCTCATCTTTGAACTTGCCGTTTCGAATGCGATTTTCAGTGAGTTCTGTGGCTAACTCCATTGCGGCTTCAAGTGTTGCAGGTGAAGTGCTTAAAACCGAATCTTGGATTTTCGAGGGGAGGCCTCGAATGTAGTGTTCGACTAAGCGGTACAAGGGGGTGAACAAATTGGGGATCATCTGGTTCAACTCGAGAAATCTCTTATTATATGAAGTGTGGTCTCCTTCCTTTTGTTTCAATGCGTGGAATTCGTCTTCCAACTTTTTGATTTCGCTTCTTGGACAGAAACGTCTTGTCATGATTTCTCTTAACTCTTCCCATGTTAAGGCCATGGCATCTTCAACTCCTCGCTTACCCTTTTCCGTGTTCCACCAGGTAAGGGCTACCCCAAACAGTCTTCCAGTCGCGTAACGTACCTTACGATCCTCGGGACAATTGCAATTGAGGAAAGTGTTTTCCATTTCTTCAAACCAGTGAAGGAGAGCGGTAACACCTTTGGTCCCTTCATATTTTGGGGGATCGCAGGATTTGAAGTGTTTGTAGGTGCACTTGGGGGTTTTGGAAGGAGGGTTGGTGACGCTCTGGTCTTCTTGGTTGGGAGGTGTCACACCCCGACCCGCAGCGAAAAAGGTGATCGGGGCATGATTGGGTTATCATCAAAGCTCTTGACATTTATTTTAACGTTTCATATTCATTAATACAATTTAATGGAAATTTACAATAAATATTACAACATGTTCTAACTATCAATCTAAGCTTCTTTGTTCTCTTCTAAGGCATTTCCTATGTTTTCCTTGCTTCAACCTGTTCACCTGTATCATGTGTAAAAAGGTTTTTGGATCAACATAAAGTTGGCGAGTGAATCCTATAGAAAACATTTGAACAAGTTTATTTAATTGATTATGAAATGAGTGCACAACCACACATGAGTAAAAATAGATGTAAACTTACTCAATAATCATTAGATATTAAATAAAGCACACATGAACAATAATGGGACGTTTAGAGGCACGCGTTGCTCTACTCGTCTCTCACGAGGAACTGATGGGCCTAATGAATGAATTGCATAAACATGATAATATGAAAGACATAACTACAAACAATATAAACTCAATGATACACACATGAACAATAATGGATTGGTTTTGAGGCACGCGTTGTTCAACTCGTCTCCCACGAGGAACTGATGGGCTTAATGAATGAATTTCATATAATTTGACAAAATGAAATAAGTAATCACAACAATATAAACAATCTAAGTTTAGATCACGATATGGTATGGCACAAGTTTAAATAAACGAGTTAATTATTTTGTGACACATGACACACCCCAAAACGTGTAATTATAAAGGGGGAGTTGTAAGATTCACTCACAGTGGGTGCGTTCGGTTGATGATGTTGAATGCACGCGAAGTGGTTTTAACCACGAGTGAAATTAACCTAGATAAATAGCATTATGGTTCGGTAAGTAAACGGGTTTTATTTATCCATTTTAGTAGGATTGTTGGGTGTATTTTTGTGAGTTCAAGGCTATTTTCTAACCTTAAAAATGTTATTTTTAAGTATTTTTAATTGATTTTTAATTAAAATAAATAAATAAAAATAATAAAAAAATTTGACTTTTTTGACCGTTGACCGTTGACCATTGACCGTTGACTGTTGACTTTGACCGGTTCGAATGCGAGTAATTGTGCGCTGGGTGAGGCTCGAACCCGAGACCTCCCGTACGCGTGCACGCAGCTCTACCAACTGAGCTACGTGTCTAACCCGAAATATTTCTGTTTTTAATTATATTTATACATTAATTAGATTAAACAGAAAATCCTTTATTTTTAAAAACGATTTTAATCCAAAGAATCGGTGCGCTCCACAGGTCTCGAACCCGGGACCTGTGGCTTATGCTAACACACAGTCCACCGCTGGACTGTGTGTCCAACTTGTTAACTTAACTGATTTTTATTATACTTAAACACAAACTAAGTATTTTCATTTCTGACTTATTTTAAAAAGGTAGATAATTGTCCGAGTCGGTGCAGAAGACCGGACTCGAACTCGTGTCCTGTGATTAAACATACACACAGTCCACCACTGGACTGTGTGTCTAACTTGGTTATTATTCTGGTTATTAATATACTTAACATATATATGAAATGAATCCGGTTCAGTTAACAAAAAAAGACATTTTTATTAAGGCAGCGTGTGTGGGACAAGATTCGAACTCGAGACGTTAGTGTGTTTATTGTGCACACAGTCCACCGCTGGACTGTGTGTCTAACCCGAGTTATATCTTGATTTTAATTAAACTTATATGTTACTGCAACATCGTCTTCTTCGTTGGATTTTAACCAGAATCGGAAATCCGACTGGTTCGATGATTAATCATGTTCGTTAGTGTCTGATGGTTAAATACATGTGAGATTAAATAAAAAGAATGAAGAAATTAGGCGTGAGGTATACCGACTGGATTCCTCTGTTTTTCCGGCAGAACTCCGGCGACAGCAACAGGTTCCGGCGTCGTGTGTCTTGTAGCAGCGAGTCTTCAGAAAGCTTACAAAGGACGTGGGTGACTTCGGTATAAGCTCAGGGGGTTTAGTAAGGCTTAGAAGTGGAGAACCCGGTTTTCCGGCGATTTGCAGGAAATTTCCAGCGAGTGAGTTTTCGCCGAGAAAGGGTGCGGTTTTGAGCGAAAATGTTTGCAGAGGTTCGAGGGGGTATTTATAAGGCAGGTTATCGATGAACTTGGTCCGATTTTCGACTTGATTCGTCGGTTATAATTTCTCCGACGGTTATAGTTGGTGTCGTGGACTCAGACGTCGGTTATAACCGATGTGTGTTTAAAGTTTACGTTATAAGTGAAGGAATCGTTAAATTATTGGCGAGATCGCCGGGATTTCCGACGACTGCATTTGGGCGCCGGTTTTTGAATTCTGAATAACATGTTATGAATTTATTGTCTTCATTATTTAACAAAAGATACAAGTGGCGCAGTGGTTTAGTGCGCGTGTGTTAAGTTGCTGAACCGGTTACTGACCCGGGTTCGAAACCCGGCAGTGACAATTCATTTTTATTTTCTGATTTTTAACAGTTTTTCAAAAACAAATTATATATTCCCATATAATAATTAATTATGTATCGTTTAAAATTATTTTGGGCATTAAATTCGCAACGAAATTTTTAACTGATTGTTCGGTTAATAAACGGAGCGGGTTTGGTAAAATCCGTTTTTTTACGGATGTTACAGTATCCCCTGCTTTTTAGAAATTTCGTCCCGAAATTTAAATAGTGATATATTTGACTAAAAGAATGATGGTGTTTAGTTTGACAGATACATGCTTAGAAAAAGTAAGGGTTTAATTTTTTTTGTTTGAGGCGGTAACGTCCCTTGTAAGGGTTAAGTACCCTATTACAGGAATCGCTTTTTGTTGCCTACTGTAAAAGTATTGATAAGCAGAATTGATTCGCTAACTATGATATCATGCATAAGAGTTTGGATATGTTTGGAAGGGTATGGTTATATCCTAAGGCAAAACTTCTAATACTACAACCTACATGGAACATAAATAAACACAACAGCTAATATTTGAATATAAATAAACACACAGCTAATATTTGAACATAAATAAACACAACAGCTAATATCATTAAGTTATGATTGGTTCTATGACTATAGAACATAAATAAACACAACAGCTAACATTTGAATCCACATTCTGATATCATATATGTTTGAATGGTGGCAGTTTCTCTCTCGTTTGTTATGATGGAGAGGTTAGTTTATGTAGAAATGGAACACAATCCAATTTCTTTAAATAGCAAGATGATATAAATGTAACACAAATTTTAACCTAGGGCAATACTAAATCCTACATGGAACTTCTCATAACCGCCTGATAATGCCTCTGATCCTTTGGCAAGAATACTTATATATAGGAAGTACCAGCGGCGTATCCACCATATTCTTGCCAAATTTTCATTGGTTTTATCCACAAGTTATGATTAGTTACCAAGAAACTACTAAATCCTACATAGAACTTCTCATAACCGTCTGACAATGCCTCTGATCCTTTGACAAGAATACTTATATATAGGAAGTACCAGCGGCGTATCCACCATATTCTCGTCAAATTTTCATTGGTTTTATCAGTAAATTATGATTAGTCCTATATGACTCTACAACCAATACAACAAACATAAAATACTGAAATGAAAAATGTCTGTGCGATCAAGGCTCAATCAAACGGAGCCGATCGTATTGCATGTACTGAAAATGAAATTGTCTGTGCGATCAAGGCTCAATCAAGCGGAGCCGATCGTATTGCATGTACTGAAAATAATAAACTTAATCTAACCCACAATCACACAAACAGCCTATACATGGAACCTCTCATAACCGCCTGATAATGCCTCCGATCATTTGACAAGAATACTTATATATAGGAAGTACCAGCGGCGTATCCACCATATTCTTGTCAAATTCTCATTGACTTTATCCACAAGTTATGATTAGTTCTACGCGACTCTACAACAAACACAACAACCACAAGATACTGATAATGAAAATGTCTGTGCGATCAAGGCTCAATCAAACGGAGCCGATCGTATTGCATGTACTGAAAATGAAAAATGTGGGCACGCCAGGTTCAACCTCATAATGAAATGGGGAACATGCTCAACGCTCATAAAATGGGGAGCGGCGGCCTATGAAATTGCATGTACTGAAAATGAAAAATGTGGGCACGCCAGGTTCAACCTCATAATGAAATGGGGAACATGCTCAACGCTCATAAAATGGGGAGCGGCGGCCTATGAAATTGTATGTACTGAAATAATAACCAATAATTACTCAAACAGTCTACACATGGAACCTCTCATAACCGCCAGATAATGCTTCTGATCCTTTGACAAGAATACTTATATATAGGAAGTACCAACGGCGTATCCACCATATTCTTGTCAAAGTTTCATTGGCTTTATCCTTAAGTTATGTTTGGTTCTATGTGATAAAGAAAAACATAAAACTAAACGATAGGAGTTGAATCTGGATTTTCGGTGAAGAGGACTAGTTGGGTATCTTCGTTTGGGCCGTCATTATCTTCGACAGGATTGGCATTGATGTTGAAGACTCTTCCTCTTGCTGGTGGCCTAGCGGTTGGGTTTTCTTGGTTCACTTGGTTAACTGGGTTTGATTGGGCTTGAGCGTTGATGACGTTAACCAATTGAGGGCATGTGTTTCTAAAGTGGGTAGGGTCGCCACAATTGAAACAAGCTCGAACATATGGGAACATGGGGTATTGGGGTTGTTGATAGGTTTGGTTCATGGTTTGAGTAGGGAAGAGGTTTGGTTTTGAAAGGTGCAGCAAACCTTGCTCAAATGACCATAGCGTCCACAAGTTGCACATAGTCGACAAGGTAAGATAAGGGGATGGTGATAAAAACAGTTGTTGCATTGAGGGTGAGGTCCAAGATATGGTTTCTTATTTGGGTAGGTTGAGTTGGTGCCACTTGGGTGATTGGGATAGCTTGGATGGGTATGGCGTGTGAAATTGGTTGATTCCGTTGGATAGCAGCGAAAAGTTGCCCGTCTCTTTTTCTCTTAAAAGTGGGTGGAGAAAGGGATTCGGTTTGGGTGTAGTCGGAGGTTTCAGTCGATTCCTTATCCTTCTTCTTCTCCTCCTTGAAATCTTTGTTCCGGATTCGGTTCTCGGTGAGCTCTGTAGCTAACTCCATTGCTGCTTCCAAAGTTGCAGGCTTGGTACTTATTACAGAGTCTTGAATCTTTGACGGAAGACCACGAATGTAGTGCTCGATCAAATGGTAGAGGGAGTGAACATGTTGGGAACCATTTGATGTAACTCGAGGAATCTTTTGTTGTATGTGGTGTGGTCTCCTTCCTTTTGCTTCAACGAATAAAATTCATCTTCTAATTTCTTGATTTCGCTCCTTGGGCAAAATCGTCTGGTCATGATTTCGCTCCTTGGGCAAAATCGTCTGGTCATGATTTCCTTCAATTCGTTCCAAGTTAAGGTCATAGCATCTTCCACACCTCGTTTGGCCTTCTCTGTATTCCACCAAGTAAGTGCTATCCCATATAAACGACCGGTAGCATATCGCACTTTGCGATCATCGGGGCAATCGCAATTTAGAAAAGTGTTCTCCATCTCTTCAAACCAATGGAGGAGAGCAGTGACACCTTCAATCCCTTTATATTTTGGAGGGTCGCATGATTTGAAATGCTTGTAAGTGCATTTAGTGGTAATTGGGGAAGAGTTGATAATGTTTTGGTTTTCTTGGTTGACAGGATTAGCGGTAAGTGCTTGTTGTACTTGGATTACAATGTTGGGTATTACGGCAGCCATTTGTTGAGCGATTAGGGCAGCCATGCGTTCGTGGGCTTTTCCTGCTCTCATCTTCCTACGGGTGAGGTTAGAAGACATCTTCAAGGAATACATGTCAAGAGTATGAGTTGGATGTTTTTGGGTTCATGGGTCGCACTAGGAATGAACATTCATAAAATAATTATAGAAAAATAAATCTACTACATCCATAGGATGTCTTGGGCTTTGCTCGCCATTAGGCCCTACATGCCGCCATACTTCACCTTCGTAATCATGTGGGCCCCCATGAATACCGGTTCTTCATATGGTTCGCACGGGTTTGCCAGGTTGCGTACACTAAAACCCGGAGAAAATCGAGAAATATGTATACAACGTGTGATATTCGGAATGTGTCCAGGTGTAGACACGGTGACACCTCAAAGTGGGGTTAGTTCAAACGACGTTTGGTGTGGCATGCTTTGGCCTAATAGGTCCTTCGTACTCTCATCGTTGGTCCCCAGGTAGGCAAACTGGTCCGTTATATTGGATTTATACGAATGCCAACCTAGACAGGACGTTCCGACTACCGGTGCTTGTACCCTTCCAGTTACTACATGCCCGTCGCAGAACTTACTTTGATGAGATTTGAAAATTGCAACAAAATCTTTGAATAATGAGAGTATGAAAATGAATTGAATATATGAACATTGATATATGTATAATGAATATGTATATAAGCATGTATGTTTGACTGTAAATATAAACAAATATGAAACAAATAAATATCACAAGTTTGTATGTAACCACCTAATCAATTAAAATTTAGGCAGACTATAGTATAGGCTCTAAGGGTCTAATAACCTATCCTATATCCCTATAGTCATGGCTCTGATACCAATCTGTCACACCCCGACCCGCAGCGGAAAAGGTGATCGGGGCATGATTGGGTTATCATCAAAGCTCATGACATTTATTTTAACGTTTCATATTCATTAATACAATTTAATGGAAATTTACAATAAATATTACAACATGTTCTAACTATCAATCTAAGCTTCTTTGTTCTCTTCTAAGGCATTTCCTATGTTTTCCTTGCTTCAACCTGTTCACATGTATCATGTGTAAAAAGGTTTTTGGATCAACATAAAGTTGGCGAGTGAATCCTATAGAAAACATTTGAACAAGTTTATTTAATTGATTATGAAATGAGTGCACAACCACACATGAGTAAAAATAGATGTAAACTTACTCAATAATCATTAGATATTAAATAAAGCACACATGAACAATAATGGGACGTTTAGAGGCACGCGTTGCTCTACTCGTCTCTCACGAGGAACTGATGGGCCTAATGAATGAATTGCATAAACATGATAATATGAAAGACATAACTACAAACAATATAAACTCAATGATACACACATGAACAATAATGGATTGGTTTTGAGGCACGCGTTGTTCAACTCGTCTCCCACGAGGAACTGATGGGCTTAATGAATGAATTTCATATAATTTGACAAAATGAAATAAGTAATCACAACAATATAAACAATCTAAGTTTAGATCACGATATGGTATGGCACAAGTTTAAATAAACGAGTTAATTATTTTGTGACACATGACACACCCCAAAACGTGTAATTATAAAGGGGGAGTTGTAAGATTCACTCACAGTGGGTGCGTTCGGTTGATGATGTTGAATGCACGCGAAGTGGTTTTAACCACGAGTGAAATTAACCTAGATAAATAGCATTATGGTTCGGTAAGTAAACGGGTTTTATTTATCCATTTTAGTAGGATTGTTGGGTGTATTTTTGTGAGTTCAAGGCTATTTTCTAACCTTAAAAATGTTATTTTTAAGTATTTTTAATTGATTTTTAATTAAAATAAATAAATAAAAATAATAATAAAAATTGACTTTTTTTGACCGTTGACCGTTGACCATTGACCGTTGACTGTTGACTTTGACCGGTTCGAATGCGAGTAATTGTGCGCTGGGTGAGGCTCGAACCCGAGACCTCCCGTACGCGTGCACGCAGCTCTACCAACTGAGCTACGTGTCTAACCCGAAATATTTCTGTTTTTAATTATATTTATACATTAATTAGATTAAACAGAAAATCCTTTATTTTTAAAAACGATTTTAATCCAAAGAATCGGTGCGCTCCACAGGTCTCGAACCCGGGACCTGTGGCTTATGCTAACACACAGTCCACCGCTGGACTGTGTGTCCAACTTGTTAACTTAACTGATTTTTATTATACTTAAACACAAACTAAGTATTTTCATTTCTGACTTATTTTAAAAAGGTAGATAATTGTCCGAGTCGGTGCAGAAGACCAGACTCGAACTCGTGTCCTGTGATTAAACATACACACAGTCCACCACTGGACTGTGTGTCTAACTTGGTTATTATTCTGGTTATTAATATACTTAACATATATATGAAATGAATCCGGTTCAGTTAACAAAAAAAGACATTTTTATTAAGGCAGCGTGTGTGGGACAAGATTCGAACTCGAGACGTTAGTGTGTTTATTGTGCACACAGTCCACGGCTGGACTGTGTGTCTAACCCGAGTTATATCTTGATTTTAATTAAACTTATATGTTACTGCAACATCGTCTTCTTCGTTGGATTTTAACCAGAATCGAAAATCCGACTGGTTCGATGATTAATCATGTTCGTTAGTGTCTGATGGTTAAATACATGTGAGATTAAATAAAAAGAATGAAGAAATTAGGCGTGAGGTATACCGACTGGATTCCTCTGTTTTTCCGGCAGAACTCCGGCGACAGCAACAGGTTCCGGCGTCGTGTGTCTTGCAGCAGCGAGTCTTCAGAAAGCTTACAAAGGACGTGGGTGACTTCGGTATAAGCTCAGGGGGTTTAGTAAGGCTTAGAAGTGGAGAACCCGGTTTTCCGGCGATTTGCAGGAAATTTCCGGCGAGTGAGTTTTCGCCGAGAAAGGGTGCGGTTTTGAGCGAAAATGTTTGCAGAGGTTCGAGGGGGTATTTATAAGGCAGGTTATCGATGAACTTGGTCCGATTTTCGACTTGATTCGTCGGTTATAATTTCTCCGGCGGTTATAGTTGGTGTCGCGGACTCAGACGTCGGTTATAACCGATGTGTGTTTAAAGTTTACGTTATAACTGAAGGAATCGTTAAATTATTGGCGAGATCGCCGGGATTTCCGACGACTGCATTTGGGCGCCGGTTTTTGAATTCTGAATAACATGTTATGAATTTATTGTCTTCATTATTTAACAAAAGATACAAGTGGCGCAGTGGTTTAGTGCGCGTGTGTTAAGTTGCTGAACCGGTTACTCACCCGGGTTCGAAACCCGGCAGTGACAATTCATTTTTATTTTCTGATTTTTAACAGTTTTTTAAAAACAAATTATATATATTCCCATATAATAATTAATTATGTATCTTTTAAAATTATTTTGGGCATTAAATTCGCAACGAAATTTTTAACTGATTGTTCGGTTAATAAACGGAGCGGGTTTGGTAAAATCCGTTTTTTGACGGATGTTACAGGAGGGTTGATGGGATTAGCGGTGAGAGCTTGTTGAACTTGTAGCACAATGTCGGGAAGTACTGCGGCCATTTGTTTAGCAATTTGCTTGGCCAAGCGTTCGTTTGACTTTCCTGACTTCCTACCTCCACGTAGTTGCCTAGGCGACATCTACAGGAACATATGTAGGAAGATTGTGAGTTTAAGAATTTCCTAGGTGTCATGTGTCGTAAAAAGAGTGAAAACAACATAACTGAAAATAATTTAACTACATCCATAGGATGTCTTGGGTTTGCTCATGTTTGGGCCTCCAAATGTCCCCCATACCATTTCCTGTGTAGTCATGTGGGCCCCCATGACTATTGGGCTTGGTAGGATTCACATTGGTGTCGGCGGTTTAACACTCGCACCACCCGAATGAAAATCGTAAAACATGATTGCAGAATGTATGGTAGGAGGGTGTCCAGGTGTAGACACAATGACAGCTCAAAGTGGGGTTAGTTCACACGACGTTTGACATGGCATGCTTTGGCCTAATAGGTCCTTCGTACTCTCATCGTTAGTCCCCAGGTAGGCAAACTGGTCCTTTATTTTGGATTTATACGAATGCCAAGCCTAGACAGGACGTTCCGACTACCGGTACTCGTACCCTTCCAGTTACTACATGCCCGTCGCGAGAACTCACTTTGATGTGATTTGAAAAATACAAAATCATTGCAAAAATCATGGAATCGTGAGGTGTGTGCTCTCATAGATATGATATGTTATGAGGATATGAATTATGATGAGCATTGCATATTAACATGTACTTGTGAGCGTGCTTGCATAATATTGGGTGTGAAAATAAACATGAAACATATAAACATCATGAATTTTGCATGTAACGCATAAACAATTAAAATTTAATCAACTATAGTACAGGCTCTAAGGGTCTAATAACCTATCCTATATCCCTATAGTCACAAGCTCTGATACCAATCTATCATACCCCGACCCGCAGCGGAATAAAAGTCGGGGCATAATTGGGTTATCACCAAAGCTCATGATATTTACTAAGAAGTTTCATATTTATTAAATTCAAATTACAAACTTGAATATCCAATAATCAAAATTCATACAATTACAAAGGGAAAAACAAAACTAAATGTTCATTCCAAAGCAGTAACTTGTTTATTCTTCTAGGCCTTCCTAAGTGTTTCTTTCCTCAACTGGATCACCTGTATCATGTGTAAAACAGGGGAAATTTTGGGTCAACAAAAGTTGGCGAGTGAACCTTGATAAAACATTTTTCATAATTGCATGTTTTATTTATTAAGGAAAATTCGTGCATAAATCACATGTGAGCAAATATATAAATGTAAACAATCACAGATCACATTGAATGAATATATGACATGAATGATGATGTATTTGAGATCAAGGCTCAATCAAACGGAGCCGATCTAACGAGGCACCTGATGCTCAACCCGTATCCCACGGGGAACTGATGGGCCTAATGAAATGCGTGCACTGAAATGATAAGTTTGATCCACATATAAATCACACAACAACCAATACACAATTGATAACAAAATGATATAAGCACAAGTGTTTAGATAAAATAAAGGAATAGTACGACGCATGATACACCCCAAAACGTGATTAAAACGGGGAATTTGTAGAGATTCACTCACAGTGGGTGCGTTCCTTGATGACGATGAATGCGCACGAATTTATGATGCAACCGACGAGGGAAAACTAACCTAAATAATAACGAAATGATTCGATAAATATTTAAATTTTATTTGAGTAATATTTTTAGTTAGTGCTCTTAATGAGATTTTTAGATTTATTTTTGTGAGTTTAATGCAAATTTTTAACCTTAAAAAAATCTTATTTTAAGTATTTTTAGATAATTTTTCAATTAAATAAAATAAAATAAATAAGAAAACAAAAATTAAAAATGGGTTGACCTTGTCAGGTCTGACCGGGTCTGACCGGTCGGATAGCATGTAATTCAGGCAGTGTGTGAGGTTCGAACTCGTGACCTCTCGTATGCGTGCACGCAGCTCTACCAACTGAGCTACGTGTCTAACCCGAAATAAACTCTATTTTAATTATATATATATACTAACTAGCTTTAATTATATTTTGTTTTTATTCAAAAAGGTTTTTATACTGGTCAAACCGGTGATGGGGATGGGTTTCGAACCGGCGTCCATGCGATGCCTTGCACCCAGCCCAACCAACTGGGCTGGGTGTCTAACCCATTTATATTATGATTTTTATTAAACTTAAATACTAACTGGAAGGTGTTCTGGTTGACTAAAAATTGAGTTTTATAACTGGAAACCGGTTGTATGCACGAGTCGAACCTGTGACCTGCGCTATGTATTTGCACACAGTCCACCACTGGACTGTGTGTCTAACCTCATTAAAAACCTGAATTTTATTTCACTTATCCATTTTAATAAGGTCGTCTTCTTCATTAAAACTAGAACTCAGAACATAATTCCGACTGCGGTATGTTTAATCAGTTTAAAGTTGAAGCATACTAAGTAATTGATTCAAAAGGATTATACCAGACACGCGTGACCTTGACTTCTCCGATGGAATTCCGACGGCGAACCAACTCCGGGGAAGCGATATACAGAGAATAGAGAGGATGTGGTGTGTTTGCAAGTTTAGAAGATTGTATGAGCGAGTTTAATTGAAATGCAGGATCGGTATTTATAGAGTATTCAGTAAGTTAGGAATTTTCGGTTTCAACAGTGATTTGAATCTCAATGATTGGAAATCCGTTTCAATTACGTTGGTGCTGCTTTCGGTTATGAATGATAATTGAAAACGGATGAAGAAGATTGCCCACAGAAACCGTTGGCGGTTACGGACCAGGCGTTCGAATTTGCAGGTTTAAGCGGTCTACATTATAATACTTAAATGTTTCCTTTCATAACACAAATGTGTGTGTAGTGCAGCGGTGAAGACTGTGTGTGTATAAGTGGGAGACCCGGGTTCGAGACCCGGCTACCTTTTTTTATTTCTTTTTATTTTTTTTTTGATTTATTATTAGAGATTAATTTAACTTACTTTTTGTTTTATTTATTAATTATGGTTTTTAAATTCTAAAATATTTATTAACTAAAAGATATTTAAAATAACCGGAAAAATAAATACGCAACGAACTTTTAACCGAATATTTGATTATTAAACGAAACCGGTTTTGAAACCCGTTTTACGACGAATGTTACATCAAACTTAAATAATTCAATCACAACAACTCATACATGAGAGATCTTGGTGGATAATGGTTTCTACAGTTCTTGCATTTAAAGGTGATTCCTATTTTACCTCATCCCTATATATATTTGGTTAGGTTCATTTGTGAGCAACCCTTTTGATTGTGAATACTAGTGAACTAATCCTAGCCCTTGATTATTAATGCACAAGTGTTAACAAAAGTGTAAATCAATGGCCATGATTTGTTCACTCAGTTCACAAATACACTAGTGTTTACTTTAGAACCCCACCTTATATACATAGAGAGAGAGAGGGGGGGGGGAGAGCGAGAGAGAGAGAGAGAAACAGGTTTTAGAGAAAACGCCCTAAAGTGTGAAAACGATGAGAAAGCTTCTCAACCACATGATCTTTGTGAGTGGTGGCTGAGACTGATGCGATGGCATATTGTAAATACTGAGAACCTTAGAACTGTCATGAGGGATAAAATGGGAAGATCTAAATGAGGGTGAACATGTTAATCCGCCATCCACTCCCCCCCCCCCCCCCCCCCCCAATCATATTTAAACGTCCATAACTATTTTATATGTGATTATTTTAGAAAAAAAAATGATAACATAATGTCCAAGGCTTTTTAATCTTTCCAATGAGTATACTGTTGATATACTTTCAAGGAAAAATGAACTGGGTTTTTTTATGTGTTTTCAACTTTGTTGTTTTATAGCATTTTCAACTGGGTTTTTTATGGCAATTTTCTGAACTGGGTGAGTTTATACGATTCAACTGTTATTTCAACTGGTTTTTTCATGGTTTTTCTGAATTGTGTGTTTTATGGCTTTTTCAATTAGGCATTTCTTGGCGTATTTTGTCGCGTCTTGTGAACTGGGTGCGTTTATGGCATTTTATTTTGGATATTTTTCAAGGCGTTTTTCGAAAACTAAAAAAACACCCACTTTTACGAACACCCAGTTCATTTCATTTTTTTATTTCAAAAGTATAGCAATAGTATACTCATTGCAAAGATAATAAACACTCGATTTTAGGGTGCAATTGTTTTTAAAAAAATCATGCTGTATAAAAAAGTTACGAGAGTTTAAAAAAAAGATGGTGGAATATACAAGACTTGCATGTGTATTGGTTTTTTTGACAATATTAACCTTAATGTGAGTTAGCACTAGTGCCATATGTCAACACCAAAATTGTTCTCACAGTTTTCAAACATTTAGGTGGTTTCTTCAATGCTGACCCTATTATATATATATATATATATATATATATATATATATATATGTAGGGCAGAGTTCATGCGTGACCCACCATTTATCGTGAGAACCACTTGGTGGGGTATAGTTATTTAACTTTAATAATCCAAACTATTTGTTGTTGGCCGCCAACAGTCTCAACTTAAAAAATAACCACTAACAGTCTCAACTATTAACATATTGACCTCCAATGGACCCTGACTAACAGAACCCTAACACCGTTAGTCTTTGACCGCCCGAAAAATGTTTTTGGACGGAAAACTCATTTATGGCCGGAAAACTCAACATCGTTGTCCCAAACTTCTTTGTAAACTTATTACGGACCTTTAGGAAACTTTTTCTAGTAAAATCCCAAATTATTGAAGCCGACGGAAAACTCCTTTTTTTGCCAGAAAACTGAACTATTTGGCCGGAAAACATAAGATTTTCGTCCAAACCTCTTTGTAACCTTAGATCGGGGACCTTTAGAAACATTTTTCTGGCCAAAAACGGTTTCCGACGACCGGAGACTAACGGCGTTAGGGTTATGTTAGTCAGGGTCCATTGGTTGCTAATATGTCAATAGTTGAGATTGTCAGTGGTTATTTTTTAAGTTAGGACTATTAACGGCCTACAGCGAATAGTTGATATCATTAAAATCCAATATTCCTTTTTAGTGTTTGTGTGTGTGTGGGGGGGGGGGGGGTATTAAATATTATTAATAAAATCCAAAAAATTATTAGAAAATAAAAGATTTAGATATTCATAGAAAAAATCCAGAAAAAGTCTAATAATATTAAAAATGAATTTTCTATTCATCAAAGTTGAAAAAGAATCAAACTAGATGATTAATAAGATAACACTAGAATTTTTTTAGAAAATCAAATCACTGATCACGAGCCTTTGAAATTGAAATTAACATATATAAAAGTTGAAAAAATCAAAGTATGATAAATAAAATATTATTAGAAATATTAAAATAAATAGTTAAAAATCAAATGGCGATTCATGAGCCTTGCAAATTAATATATAAATAATTAGGTTATGATCTCGTGTATTACACAGGTTGATTAATGAATTCATAAGTTGTCATTACTAACATTGAATTTCATGGGACAAACCTCTAATAACATTGAATTTCATTGGACAAATCTTCTAAAATTATAAAATAAAAACCAAAGTCGTCAAAATTCACACCAACAAAACTTGAGAAAAGTTGAATTAAATAAAGCAATATTGGATTTCAATAATCCAAACTATTTGTCGTTGGCCGCCAACAGTTACAACTTAAAAAATATCAATTGATTGTCCCAATTGTTAACATATTGGCCTCCAATGGACTCTGACTAACAGAACCCTAATGCCGTTAGTCTCCGGTCGTCGAAAAAGCGCTTTTGGTCGAAAAACTCTTTTTTGGCTGGAGAACTCAACTTTTTTTGTCCCGTGTCTTGCCCGGTTTGATTAAATGTAATTTCATATACTAAATATTAAAAAATTATTCAAAAAAACTCTGTGTATTGCACGGGCAAGACCATCTTCGAAAATGTAAAAAACAATTTGGGCCCTGAGCGAGATAAAAAAGATTGGGCCCTATCCGCCCTGTAATAGTATATTATTCAAATTTTCTAAATAAAAACACTGAAAATTTCAATTCAATATAATACTAGCTTTTTTACCCGCCACGATTTGCGGCTACGCCATACGCGACGAATAAATTATAGACCACAGTCAACCCGACTCGTTTCCGAACTATATTTATGTTGAAACGTAGAGTAATCCAAATTCATGTCATTTAATGAAAATTGCTTCCAAATAAAATTTATGTCAAAATGTAGATAAACTCAAAATATAAATAAAATAAACACGTGCGTTGACGTCGTACGCGGCATGATAAAGTATAGGCTACAATCGACCCGACTTGCTTTTGAACTAAATTTACGTCGAAACGTATAACAACTCAAATTTATACCGTCGAATGAAAACGTATTATATTTGACCCAATTTATTTTCAAACAAAATTTATATTAAAACTTAATCCAAATCAAAACATATATAAAAATAAAACACGCTTCCTTCGAATGAATTATCAATAACATATATAATTAAAAAAGGAACTCCATTTAGATATCATCTGAACTTCGTGCTCAAATGGAAAATTAAAAGAAAACTAAAGTAGACACATCCTGTTCAATTTCCAGAAAAAAAAGTCCAACACAAACCAGATTCGATCCCGGGCCTGTTTTTTAAAATAAAATCTACAAACCACTAGAACAAACTGAATTTCTTGCCTTATTTTGTATCATGTAGTATATATAAGTTATATATAAAACATATAAATTTAAACTTTTCCGGGCCCTTTTACGATTTTGGCCCTGAGCCGACGCTCACCCGGCACTTGCTCAGGGCCGGCCCTGTGCATGGGTGAATAAATTTAATTTTATATACCAAATAATAAAATAGAAAATAAAACAATAAAAGCTAAAAGGATAAAACTATTACTTGTATTTTCATTTATATTTTTACATTAAAAATTTTAAAAATTAGTATAAGCCATGAGTTACCTATGCTTATTTTATTATAATTCAATTTTATTAATCCCTATTATAAAGTAGAGAGAGGATAAATATAAATGGAAAAAATAGTAAAAGATAAAATTAATAGATTAAAATAATATATTCTTTATTTGAATCTTATTTATAAATATTATCTATATCTATTTGTTTAGGGTAAAAGATAAAAATATAAAATTTATGGATTAAAATAATATATTTTATTTAAATCTTTATAACAAATATTATCTATATCTATTTATTTATGCGGGAAAAATAGTTGAGATCACCTAATAGAACGTCATATTTATAAAGTAGAGACGGGATAAATATAAATGGAAAAAATAGTGAAAGATAAAATTCATAGATTAAAATAATATATTCTTTATTTGAATCTTATTAACAAATATTATCTATATCTATTTGTTTAGGTTAAAAGATAAAACGATAAAATTTATGGATTAAAATAATATATATTTTTATTTAAATCTTATTAACAAATATTATCTATATATATTTATTTAGGCGGGAAAAATAGTTGAGATCACCTCATATAGCGTCATGTGTCCTCTATATGATTTACTTTATTATATGTGTAGATAAATATAATAAGCGGATTAGATTTTATATTCTTTAACAATTACGCAACTAACAAAATTAAAACAAATGGTTAAAAAGTAAATCAGGATTCACGAGCCTTTGAAATTAATATATATATATATATATATATATATATTAAGCGTTTTATATTTTATATTCTATAACAATTCCGCAACTAACAAAATTAAAACAAATAGTTAAAAAATCATATCACGATTCATGAGCCTTTGAAATTAATATATATATATATATATATATATATATATATGTAATATATATGTATATATATATATACATATAATAAGCGGATTATATTTTATATTTCTATAACAAGTCCTCAACTAACTAGTTTAGGTGTTACTTAAAAATACTTTCTGTGTTATTCTTAAAATAACAAGTTTGTATAATTTTCAGCACTTGATAATTTAAATAAAAAACTTTTAAATTATCAAGATTTTTAACCACCTCATAACAAACTTGCAAATCTATAATTTTCAGCACTTGATAATTTAAATAAAAGAACTTTTAAGTTATCAAGATTTTTAACCACCTCATAACAAATTTGCAAAAACAGCAAGACTTCTATATAAATAGAAAAATCAGGCCAACAAGAAGCTGAAAACCCGAACAAACCAACAATTACACATTAATAGAAAAATCATGCCAACAAAAAGCTGAAAACCCGAACAAACCAACAATTACACACTAAAGTCACGGATATTAAAATCACTTCACCTCTCCCTTCAATACTCATATACTCTTATATAAATTTGTGCTTACTCGAATAACATGAACAAGGGGAAAGAAAACACACATATATATATATATATATATATAGGTCAATTTATGTAGATTTGAAAAACATAGAAACTTACAGTTTTATTAATACAAAATAAAAACATTAAACATATATTGAACTTGGTTATTTAGGTTGCTTTAGTTTCAATATCATTATATGTAACTTGATTAAAATTTGAGCTTAAATTAGTCTTCAATTTGATTCGAAATATAGTAAGTTGGGTACTTTTTTCACAGCAAACTAATCTACTTCTAATTTTACAGCATTGTTCGTCCGTAGTCACGGCGCTTGAACCATCGGCTACTTGGAAGCCGTACAATTTTACACACCTAAATAGCGTTGTACCACTATTGGTGTAAGTTAAGAACTAATCTAGATATTTTTTCTGACTTGTATTATAATATATAACGAATAACCATTTGAAGGCGTGAGAAGGAATAGAGATGCTTAAATTAAGAGGAGGGGCATGCGACTAATGATGAAAGATGATAAAGAAGGGAGCAAATGATCGAGATGGCGCACGAGGGTTCGACTATAGGTTGGATCTTTTGAAATGCCCTTTTTACCCTCTTGCACCCCACCCCTGACCCACGCACCCACCCACCCCATTGATCCATGTTATCAACTTTATAGACATTTTCAACTCACTAAATTTGTTATGTCCTTTAAATAATTTAACACAAAAATTCACTCTGTTCCTCGTCATTCTTAATAATTCAATTCAATGAAAATGCTCGGCACTAAAACTAGAATGTATGACAACGGGCAGTAAAATCCAACCAAATTTTGATTACAAACATTCTTGTCACGGAAACAAAGATTAGTTAAATAATTTGTTTTGACTATTGATGTTACGTTTATATATCATTCTTTGTCGAACAAAGTTTTGATCATAACAGAGCAGATGAATATATATTTTGCTGAATGGACGACTAAATCACCGGATAAGTATCCTGCAATGCTCTCAATCGAGCAAATGTATCTCCTCCTCCATAGTGGTCAGAGTTGGATGCATGACCGAGCCACCAAGCCAGTCTCATGGAAAACCCGCCCGCCCGATGGCCCAATGCGGTAAAACGGTGTTCGGCTCGGTTTCGAATTGACGACCTCTAGAGATGCCTAGTTCTAAATTTTATTGCCACCACCAATGTCCTTCAAAGTGATGCTAGTGAGAGTTAAACTTGAGACTTGAAGGAGAGAAACCAAGTAACTAACCACTAGACCAACTTAAAGGACAACAAATAAATATATTTTTTTTAGTTTTAAATTTAAGATGAATTTCTTTAATCCATCTGTTGAACTTGAACCCAACTTTTATGTGTGTTTAAAAGATTTGCCTTTATCATTAGACCACCAACCAATTTTAGTTAATGAACTTTTATTTAGAAAGAAATCGTCGAGAATATCTTGTCTAAAGATGAAAAAGAGACAATCACATACACATAATGATGTATAGCGGTTCAAGGCTGGTGTGCTACTTAATTTATCTTACTTCCACTTTCATAATGATGTATAGCGGTTTAAGACGGGTGTGCTACTTAATTTATCTTACTTCCACTCTCATAGTTTTCCATCTATGTTTTATTCATTATATTTCTAAATAGATCGGTCGAAATAAATGTTTACAAATTTTCACCCGGGCTTTTTAATATTTATTTGTGATTAAGAAAAAGACCACACTTTTACACAAATACTTCTTTGTTGTAACATAGAGATTACAATATTCTCACAAAATCAACTTGAAGTGTTTTATTAATATGATAGATTTTGTTGGAAAAAAAAGTCGTCAAATTACCAAGTTTCTCATTTTTCTACTAAAGTTATTTAAAATGATTTTTTCTCTCTAAATCACTCAAATGTGTTCCAATATTGTGAAAATAAAGAGTTTTTATCATGTTAACATGTTATACTTGATGACGTGTCTGAATCCTTCTTTTATATACATTTTAATGTTGATGTGTAGTATTTAAATAATGATGTATAATTTTAATTAAAAGAAATAAAAAATTGCATGTCATTTATTACTCTAGATATTTGAAAAAAAGAAATAGACTAGTTTGTTCCTTAATTTTATTTAAAATATTCATTTTTATTAATTAAGAGTCAGCTCATCAACAACTCATCCAAAGAAACTTAATACGAAGGAAAAGGGATAGTTGTCGATTGGTAATTAATATATGATATTGATTCTTCAATTATTTAAAAAGTTATGACATTACTCAAATATTTGTGCAGAAATAAACAAGGAAACAAAGACAAAGTATACTGTTCTTCATTTCAGTATTTAGCAACAACTATTCAGATGTTGTAAGCTAGAAACGTCCTACTTAGTGATTAGCGTACGAATGTTTTCAAGACACATTTGTTAGCATATACATTACAATTAAGCTTATATAAATTTTCTAATATTCGTACTTATCTCTTTCTTTCGTTATTTGTATATGCAAGTATACATATACTACATAACGTGTCAAGAGGTAATCTTTAGAAATGTGATACATGAGATGAATATTTTTATATATATGAATAAAAATGCTTATATATATACAGGAAGTATAAAGCGAAAACTCACTTGAGTTGAGAAAACTAAAAAAACCTTTATAATAACCCCATGTAACATTTTTATTTTTTTCTAAAAAAATAGAAAATGTAATATACATATATTTGAACATTTTTATAAAAGAAACACAAAAAAACACCAACTAGTTTACTTTTTAAAAAAATGTTAAAAATTTCATGTTACATAATATATATGTCCAAAAAATGTAACATATAAATTTTGAACATTTAAAAAAACAAGTAGGTGCTTTTTACATTTTTCTTTATTAAAAATGTTCAAGTACATTAATATTACATTCTCCTATTTTTTTTAGAAAAAAATGAAAATGTTACATAGGGTTTTCTTGAGTTTTCTCAACTCAAGTGTGTTTTCGTTTTATCTTTCACCTGTATATATATATATGGATTCGGTTCAAGATAAAAGCAATCACAGTTGCGAGAACCATGAGAACTTCTATCATCCAATAGCATATTTACACATCACCCATAACCAAATTAAATCAAAAGGGTATTTTTAGTCTTTTACTTCTAACGTCACATCTTTTCTCTCTCTCTCTCTCTCTCTCTCTCTCTATTCTATGTAAAAGTCAACATATCACATCTATTATCTCTCTTCTATTTAAAATTCTACATGAGACATCTATTGAGTCGTGATTTTTGAGTGAGTTCGTTTGTTAAGATCCTCAAATTTCGTAAACCCGAAATCGAAGTGTAGGGGCGCGTAAAAAGATGTTTGGCGTAAAAAAAAAATTTGTAAAAAAGTTTTTGAAAAAAAAATTACAAAATTTTTTTAAAAATTTTTTTTTTAAAAAGTTTTTTTTGTAAAAATAAAATATTTTTATTTGACGTAATTTTTTTTTTGTTTTTAGTAAACAAGGTTAGACCGTAAAAAAATTGTTTTTTTGTAAAAAAATGCGTAAAAAAGTTTAAACCCGCGCTTAAAAAAAGTTTAAAACCGGCGCGTAAAAAAAGTTTAAAACCGTGCGTAAAAAACATTTATACCGGCGCGTAAAAAAATTTAAAACCGTGCGTAAAAAAAGTGTAAAGCCGGCGCGTAAAAAAAGTTCTAAACCGGCGCGTAAAAAAAGTTTTAAACCATCGCGTAAAAAAAGTTTAATAACTCACTTAAAAAAGTTTAAAACCGACGCGTAAAAAAAATTTAAAACCGATGCGTAAAAAATTTCTAAAACGGCGCGTAAAAAAAGTTTGAACCCGCGCGTAAGAAAAGTTTGAAACCGCGTGTAAAAAAGTTTAAAACCAGCGCGCAAAGAGAATTTTAAACCGGCACGTTAAAAATGGTTTAAAACCGCGCGTAGAAAAAGTTATAAACCGGCGCGTAAAAAACGTTCTAAACCGCTCGTGAAAAAAGTTTAAACCTGTGCGTAAAAAAAGTTTAAACTGCGCGTAAAAAAAAATAAAACCGGCGCGTAAAAAAAGTTTAAAACCGGGAGTCAAAAAATTTGAACCCGTGCGTAAAAAAAACTGAATCTGCGCGTAAAAATGTTTAAAACCGGCGCGCAATAAAAGTTTGAACTCATACCTAAAATAATATTCTTACTGCATGATTCAAAAATAACATTAATTAAATCACAAATATTAATTAAAGCACAATAATTACAACTTTAATAACAATCATTAAAGAGCTTATAAGAATACAAATTTAACCTTATTCCCCTAAAAACAAAACCTCATTAATTAAAACATAATGATTACAACTACTTTATTGTCTTTTAATCTCATCCATTAAAACAATTTTAATCAATGGCTTATATTGGTTCTTACGGTTCTCACAACCCAAGGTGGTTCTCATTTTACCCATTCCCACCTTGAGTTGTGAGAACGTAGGAACCAATATAAGCCATTGATCAAAAACGTTTTAATGAATAAGATTAAAAGACAATAAAATAGTTGTAATTATTGTGCTTAAATTAATGAGTTTTTGTTTTTAGTGAGATAAGGGCAAATTGATATTTTTACTAAGCTCTTCAATAATTGGTAATTAATATTGTAATCATTATGCTTTAATTAATGTTTGTGATTTAATTAATGTCAATTATACAGTAAATCACAAAAAAAATAATGTTATTTAGTTTTGTACTATATTGTTTTCTTTTTTATGCTCCTGCACAGTATGAGAATCAAGAGATTTTAACTAAAATTTCAAGCATGTCCAATAAATAAATTACAAATAAAATTGTCAGTAAATCACCAAAAAGTAAATTGTAAAATAAACTATAATAAATAATGTGAAGTCGTTGTGTAAATGATAGCTTGCACCTCCATCGTCTAAGATTTGCACGGATACAAAAGAAAAGTTGTAAAAATTGCAGAATATTAAAAAAAATTTAAAATTTAATTTTTTTACGCCCCGGTTGCAATATATTTTACGCTGGTGGTAAAAAAATTAAACCATTTTAACACCATGGTTGTAAATTTTTTTAAAGCGCGATTTGTAAACTTTTTTTACGCACCAGGGTTTTAATTTTTTTACGCTCCTGTTAAAAAAAATTAAACCTTCTTTTATACCTCGGTTGTAAATTTTTCATACACAGTTTTAACGTGTATCGTTTTTACAGGTAGCGTAAAATTTTTAAGTAAAGTTTAAAAATTTTTTTTTTAACTTTTCATACACAGTTTTTTTTACGTGTATTGTTTTTACGGATAGCGTAAAGTTTTTAAATAAAGTTTTAAAAAAGTTTTTTACAGGTTTTTTTATTTTTTCATCACAGTTTTTTCGTATGTGAACCATCTAAACAAAATTTACACACGGTGTCGTGTAAAAAAAACATTCACAGGTATGAAAATACAGATTTTTCTTGCAAGGACGTAAAAGAACATTTACAAGTGTAAAAATCCATAATTGTTTTACGGGTGTAAAAAACATTCACAAGTGTAACAATCCGGAATTTACATGTGGTTTGCAACAAGTTTTTGAGACGGTGTCGCGTGTGAACTTTTTATGGATATAAACTTTTTTACACCCCGTTGTTAATTTTTTACAGGTGGCGTAAAAGGTTTGCAACAAAGTTTTTACGTGTGGTGTAAAAGGTTTGCAACAAACTTTTACCCCTCGTTGTAAATTTTTACGCACGTGTTAAAAAAATTAAACTTTTTTGTGTCTCCGGTTGTAAACTTTTTTTAAGCCGCGATTGTTTAACTAGGCGCATGTATGTAGGTTATGCAAAAAATTACGTAAAGTGTCACCTGTTTAAGTAGGCGTCAACTGCGAAAATTTTACGTATGGCGTAAATTTTGCAAATTATTTACATACAACGTTGAAAACTAGTTATAGGCTACTTTTACGCGCCTGTTAAAAAACAGTTTTAAACTTGTGAACTTATTTTACACCCCGGTTATAAACTTTTTTTATGTGCGTAAAAAAAATATTCACAAGTGTGTTTATTAAAAAAAATGAGATTTGAACCGAAAATTACCAATCGAAGTGCCCCAGTTTCTTATCCCTCCAAACTAGCACAACCACCGGTCGACCTGAAATTCGACACACCCACGCTATGAATTAAGTAAGTTAGGTTAGTGTTTACGGGTCGTCTTTGGTACACCTGTTAAACAAGTTATCCCGCCAACTAGAAATCTTTCAACACGTTAACCCACTAACACGACAGGATTGACACCTAACATGTATAAGTGGCTCATGGGACTAACCTCTTCGGTTCGACCTATGGCAAACCCGAGCTTGTCATCTCCTTCTTTGATTTTAATCTCAGCCGGGACCTCTCCTCCTATAGGAGCGTACCAAAGACGAACGGCTCTAACCACACCAATCCCCATGGTAATCTTCAAAACCGTATAAACTCACATCTAGAAAAAGCAATTGTTTGGGTGGTGGAATTAAACGTTATGGGCGGTTTTAGGTCCGCCCAAACAAATGTGGCTGGAGAAAATATTGTAGGTATTCTCGACGGTTTCAGGTCCGCCCATACAAACAAACACACGCCCAAAAAAATATCAATTTCTGTTATGAGTTATCATTATTCTGGGCTATAAATGTACCGCCCAAAAACATGTATTGTTTTTTTTGCTACAACCTTACCCGCCTAAATATGGTCAAATACAAGACTAAACTAGCCCGTCTCTAGCTATCATCATTAAATTAAATACCTAAGTAACAAAAAACAAACTAGAGCATATATCCTGTCACCATGAATCCACTCCCAAGATCCATCTTGTTGTTTACATTGCAGTGAATTAAGAGAAAAACCAGTTAATAAAATAATCAATCATATATCAAATGCAAGAGAATTAATCCATATAACATAGCTAACATACCAGAACCATCGTCCATGTAAATGTACGTCCAGAATAAGTTTGGATTGCTCTTAAAAGAGGATAATCACTTGGTTTTTTTTGCTCTACCAGCGATCCACCTTTTAGATCCCAAGAATACTCACCAACTGTTGTAAAATTCTCGCCAATTTGTATGACGCTTTCTTGCATTACCAAGTGTTGCTTCTTTGGGTGCATCGCTTCAAGTTTTCCATTGTTCCTTGCATATTAATAAAACGAAAAGGTTAACAAATAACAGTTAACTACTGTTTTCATCGCCCCGCGTTGCGCGAGTGAATTCACTGATATTCACATTAGTACCATTCAGCGAGATTACACAATTCTAGTGTCTAAGTGTGGAGGTAACATGAACTACCATGCGGTTTCCAAACAGGACAGTAACATTAATTATTTGTGATATTCACGACAATTCTTGCAATTACAATACATAACTTGCAGGCGAAATTCATAACACAATAACAGAATAAAAGTTGAAATCATATTAACTTGCAAAATGTAGATTATAAAATTATAAATGTCCCATTCTGATTTAAAAAGAAGTCGACATAAAGTAGTTAGCGAAGCCTCACTTAAACTCGAACTGTAAAAGGAAAGAATCTTACCATACATGTGTAACAACCCGATCTTTCGGATTGTTATCCGAATTCCGTTATTTCCGTTTATTTCTGTTTCAAAACCGTTTTGTACCTGAGATTTATTGTAATTGTTAAAACTATTTTGAAACGCATTTTATATCGCCTAGTTATCGCATTTAAATCGCCTAATACTCGCAACTCTCAACGCAAACTCAAATCGCAGTTAATTGTGTTACTTTATGTTACTTATGTGTTATGTGTGCTTTATGTTTTATGGTTGTACTCGCCACCGCAACGTACTCGTTCACACGAATCACTCAATCACATTATTTTATTGACGCAACGCTTAAACACTTCGCCAAAACGCTTAACATAACTATCTAATACGAAAAAATCATTGAACAAATAACCAACGAACGAAATTGGAAACAATTCCTAGCAAAGTGGGCAAGTTCGCACGAAGTAGACCCCTACTTCGCACGAACTTGACCAAATCAAGGGATTGGCCAGGTTCGTGCGAAGTAGGGGCTTACTTTGTGCGAACTTGCCTCTCCGGCCATCCATTTCTCCCTTACCTATAAATACCCATCACCTCCACACACACACACTTCTCTTGTTGCCACTTCGCACCAGAACTCTCCAACCCGCATATCTCTAATTTTCAAGTAAGAAACAACTCATTTTATGTAAACCACAACGTTTTCCACTACAATTTTGCACAAGGTTACCTTCGATTTCATAAAAAACCACTTCTTTTACGAAAATCTTCATCTTTTTCCATAAAACTTCTTATTTTAACTTAGATCTAACTTAAACCAGTATATTGGGCTTTGCTTTGGCTTCCCAAGCTAGGAATCTTGATGGTTTCAACTCACCAAGTGTTAGACCTGAGAAAACTGTTTAAAACATTGATTTTTACACCAAAACGGACAAACCGATGTGTATTTTGTTCACTATATAGTGGAACGAAGCATGGTCAGGCAACATACTTGAAATGGATTCGAAAATACGTCTATTCCAAGTGGAAACACAGTTCCGAAAGCACAAGGACGCAAAACAGTCAACTTTTGAACTGGACTGCTTCGCACGAATTAGTCCTAGTTCGTACGAATCAGTCCAAGTTCTTAAAAGTGACTAAACTGCTCAAAAACACCTCTCCAGCTTTTGGTTTGCTTAGTAGCTCAAGGTTGGAAGGATGGACACTCGATTTCCCCGACAAACGACGCGAAAACACACGATTTGGACACGGAAATAGCCTAACTTCGCACCAAAAAGGGCCACTTTGCACGAACTTGACACCTAGTCCGCACGAAGTACCCTTCTGGTGAACACCAGGTGCAACTTCGCACGAAGTGCACACTGGTGAAAACCTGGTGCTACTTCGCACGAAGTTCCACTTTGTGCGAACTAGCACAAGTTCGCACGAAGTAGTCTATTACCCCACCCACTTCGTTTCGACCGTTTCAGCACTTCGGAAGACTGATGCACTTCTGTTCTCGCTTACAGGCTGTTCCGGCGCTCCCTTCAATCCATAGCAGATTGTCTTTACTTGCTAAGCACGAACTGTGAGTATACTTGAACCCTTTTTCGTTTAAACGCACTTTTGGATGTTACATACGTTCTCTATATCAAAACACGCTACACACAACGCTAAACTCTTTAAATGCTAACCGCTCTCGCATGTTATACGTGAATCGCTGAATGTTTGTTCGCTATGTGTAAATGATGAGGACTTACAGACCTCCCTTAGCAATGATAGTACTATAGTTTGGACTCAGCACCCGATTTGGTTCGGGGGTTGTTAAGGCTCACATATTTACTTTACGTGCGTGTTCGCTATTTTGAACACGTATCGTGCGTACTCCACCTCGCAGTCGTGTTGGTTAGCTTGTATCATTGTTGTTAGCATACTTCAATTCGCCTCTCTACGTGTTACATGTTGGTTATGCGTAAACGCTTTATCGCTGTTATTATGCTATTAAACTTGTGTACTCACCTTTACTTATTGTATTGACTTGTATTTTAACGTATGTAATAGGTTGATGGATTACGCTGCAATTGGACTTAGGATTATCTTTAGAAACTTGTAATAAAAACCTAGTTGTCGAACTGTTATGTTTGAGAATGACGTAATCCGCATGACTTTTGATATGAATCTTTAGTTCGATTGTAAGGGAAATTGGATGTTATTAAATATTGTCATATTAATAGTCATTGTGGAAATTCTTGAGCAATCTGTTCGCTTAGTGCCGCGCCCCGATGATTCCACCATCGGTTGGGGTGTGACAACATGTTATGGTATTCCTTTTGGAGAAGACTTGAATCCAGTTGATGATGGTTCAACTTTAACTGGTTTTTGGCTTGTTTATGGGACCAGTAACCATGCTGTGGTGATATTCTAGCCATGCGCACCAGTGTTTTCCACTTGTCTTACATCATACCAACTGTAACATCTCATAAATCCCAACCAGTCAAACCCCGACACGTGTCTTGCTGATCCTCGTCTCGATTACTGACCGAGAGGGACCAGGTGCAACGTCATATTAATTAGTAACCTCTGAACTTCAAGCCTAATCGAATCATGAATAAATTCCAAGAAAAATAAAGTCTTTCTTCTCTGGAGATTGGTTACGGACCGCAAGATAATGTGGTTACGGTCCGTAACCCGGTTGTTGAGTTTTGGGCGTTGGAGGTCCTTACGGACCGTAAGCTTATGGTCATACGGTCCGTAAGGGGACCTGCAGATGGCAGAAATGGGGCAGACTCGTAGCAGCATGCATGTAAGCTTAATTTTCGCGAATTTCCACCATCCCTCTGCTCAAGACACGACCCTAGACACTTGTGATCATCAATAGTGCATGCCTAACACCTGTATTGATCCTCACAACCCATCTAACTCTATAAATTCAAGCTTGATCTCCATCTAAAGAACTTGCACATTTTCATAACTCACTCTCTCCTCATCTTTGCAAGTTCTGGAGCTTCAAGGGTCTTCAAGTCCATCTCATTTTCGTGCAAGGACCTTGTGCAAGTGTTCTTGACCTCCCTCTTTCAGTTTACTACTCATTCTAGCCAAAAGTCAAGCTTGTCATAAAAATGGTTTGACTTACGGTTAAATCCTTATCGGTCCAGTCATGATCTGATCTAAACATGGTTACATGATCGTAATGAGGTAGGTAACAACACCCCTTAAGGGCACCTCCTGATTACCATGTTTGCATGTCCAATTGACGAGTCAAACTTACTCATAAAAAGGTCAAACTGGGTCAGATTTGGGAATAAATTCATAGCTGAAGGTGTGCATGTTATAAAATCTGTTTTGTCACTCAAATAACTTGGTAATAATTATAAGAACGTGTAAGAACATGTTCGGCTCGACAAATCCAGATCTAAAGATCGGTTCACAACCGAAAGTCGCAAGATTTGACTTCTGCTTTGACTTTCAGTTCTAACCCAATTTTGTTCTTTTCAAGGCCGATTCTAAGTTGCGCTATGATTCTAATATAATGTAGTAAAACTCTCTGAGGTCATACTACATGATCATTGTAACACCGTGTGTTTTTACGTCCTATAAAATTTCGACACGTGTCCCGCTGATCCTCGTATGCCGTGTGCTTGACGAGAGGGACTAAAATCGCCAACATGTTATTTTATAACCTCTGAGTGGTGGATATTAAAGCTGAGGGGTTAAACGTGTCAACATGCTTAACTGTGCCTCTGAGTGACCTTTTAACGAACCCGGAGCTTAATGATGTTCGGTTATACTCCTGAGAGTACTAAACAGGACCCATATAGAATAAAACATGCTTTTATGTTGAAATATGGGAGTTTGGAGAAGTTCAGGGGCCAAAATGGAAATTTTGTGAAATGACACCCCAAGCGACACGCGCCAGGGACCTGAAGTCCCCGCGCGACGCGCGGGAAAGGGCATTTCACAGAAACAGCATGCCAGCTGCTGATCTGCATGCTTAGCCACCTCTCAACCCACCTGCACTCTCACAGCTCGAAACCATTAACTCAATTCCGGTTTGGACACCTCCTAGCACACTTGAAGTGATCTCTAGTGTTCCCATAACACTTGTCTCAATCTTAGATCACCTACTTCAAGTATAAATAGGGGAGTTCATCACCCCTTCTTCCTTGCACCTCTCAATTCTTTCTCTCTTGCTCTCTTGGAGTTGTTTCCTGGCTTAAGGAGACCTCCCCTGAGTTCTAATATTTTCCTTTCCAATCCCTTCTTTTTATTTTTATTAGGCTTTAAGCCAAAGTCAAATCGTTGACGTAAAAACGCTTTGACTTTAGGCTAAGACCATTACGGTCCAGCCATAGTTCGGTACGAACATGGCTACGTGATCGTAATTAGGTAGGTGTTAATCCCTCAAGAGGCACCTCATGATTACCACGTTTGCTTGGTCAATTGACGGGTCAAAGTTATTGATTAAAAGTCAAACTGGTTAGTTTTTAAAATAAATTCATATATGATAATGTAGGTGTTATAAAATACATTTTGATACTTTAATAACTTGGTAATAAGTATTAGAACATGTATAAACATGTTCGGCCAGTCAAGTCCAGGTCTAAGGTCGGTTCGCAACCGAAAGTCACAGAGTTGACTTTTACTTTGACTTTCGATTCTGACCCGAATTAGCAACTTTAGCTATTAATTCTAAGTTGCATTGTGACCATGTTTAGTTGTAGTATAACCCTCTAGAGTTGTATTACATGGTTACATAGTAATCCGAGCTTTTATGCAAGTTTCCGTTAATTATGCCAAACTTTGCTAACATGTCCTTCATTCTTAAAAATAAGGTTTTAAATACAAAGGAGCATACAAATAAGTTATATACTGATATATAAACATGACTAACCTATTTTGATGTCAATAATCCGGTCACAACCTGAGTTTTGTTTAATTATCGCAAATCATGCTTTTAAAGGACCAAAATGCCTTTTCAGCATCTAAAATGGTTTTTAAAATAATTTTTCAACAAAACTCATTACCTACTGATGTAATATCATAAATAGGATTACTTGGTATATTAAATCAGCTTGTAAACTGAATTTACACACAAGTCCTTGTATAATGCCGATAAATGACGATGTTGCCCTTACGGTGCATAAAATGGTTTTAATGATACTTTTATAACAAAACCATTTACCTACTGTTATAATATATTAAATAGCTTATTTTGGTTATATAAACTTGATCATAACATCAGTTTTCCTTAATCATCTTGAATATCGTCATTTAGCGACTTCATCGCCATTTAGGCGCATAGTATGGTTTAAAACCATATTAAAGCACCAAGACTTGATACCTATTGATTTCAAAACTCATTTTTACATATAATTACAGTAAGTACATCAACTAAACTCAGATTCCCAAGTAAATTATCAAGCTATGTGTGAAATGACCAAAATGCCTTACGGGGCATAGTTTGGTCGTAAACTCTAAACCACATACATACTCGATATCCTACTGATATAACATCATAAATAAACTATTTTTACAGTAAGATTATGACCATTACATCAGTTTGCTCATAAGTTCTTCTACAAGTCATAAAATGACCAAAACGCCCTTTCGAGGCGTAACTTGATTTTAAAACCATAACGGGCATACATGTTGATATCCTACTGATATTACAACATGTTTTAAGTGTAATGGCATATGGAACTTGTATGACTCACCCGGTTACCCGGTTTCGCTTATATGCGTACGGTTCGGCCTACGTAACTAGTTTACGAAATTTAACCGAAACGGGTTTAACCTTATCATTTTATTTTCAAAATCCAGAATATAACATGTTTACCCATATTAAACAAGTCTCCATGCTTGTCGTGTTTAAACTACATTCTATTCCGGTCACCGCTTAATCTAGGGTTTAGTACCGTTATTATTCTTAAGCTACCCGGTTCGAGTCTACAAAGTAGATAGGACCCGTTAGCATTCTAATTGGTTATAAACACCATCATTTCCAGACTAAGAGCCTCCCGGTAGATTGTCATCCAAGCTTACTTTTGAATTTTCGGCTGAGTTACTTATCTTATTTGAAGAAATTGCTCAGGTAAATACTTTTAACTTATTTTCCCTATACGGGCTTGGGATACGGTATAATAATACCGCTTGGTCGGGTATGGGATCATGTTATCGGATTGTGATTTACTAAATCCTTATAACCTGTTTTATTCTGTATTGTTTGATAACTTAAACATTGGGGGTTAATTCGACCATGTCTGGGATATCCTTGGCTCATTTAAGTTACTAATGGCCACGACCTTAAGCGCGGGGTGTAGGCATACACCTGACAGACGCTAATGCTAATAAAAATATTAAATCCCGCTGGTGGATTATTTAAAGTGGCGTGTCGGTTAATCAGGTTATTCGGTTTCTGCACCGGACCCTATATGTATTGACAAACATGTACAACTGTAAACAAGGTTATTTTGAACTATCCCAAGTTATTTATAAAATGTGCCAAGTGCACCGGAAATCATTTTAATAAATGTTTACAAAATGAGTCGGTTACTAGTATTTACCAGTGAAAACTGACGTATTTTCAAAAGACCAAGTTACAGGTGGCAACACGGAATAGATTGGGAGCTGCGTAGTAGCTAAATAAGGATCTTGCAAGTCCATAAGCTGCCAAAGTCTGTAGAACAATTTCCTTTGTAAATATTTGTTCGATCCGCCAGTGGATTTGATATTACAAGCCTGTAATTATTATTTTCGAACATTTGGACATTTGTTTTGTAATAGTAATTTAAACTCCAAGACTTCCGCTGTGTTGTGTTTGTTTGGTTATGATGTTATCAACTACATCACGATATTCCCCAACCGGGCTCGGGGTGTGATAATCATAATCATATTCCGAGTTATGCGCAAGTTTCATTAATGTGCTAAATGTGACTAATTCGCCCTTTTTCGTAAAATGAGATTTAAAATATTTACGAGCATGCAAACAAGTTATCTACTGATAAGTTAACTTGTTTGGCTTACATGCATGTCATTATTCTGGTCATAATATGAGTTTTCCTAAATATCGCAAATCAAGCTTTTAAAGGACCAAAATGCCCTTTTTCGGAAAATAAAATGTTTTAAACATAACTCCTACAATAAAATACTTTACTTACTGATGTTATAATGTATTTAGAGTTATTTGGAAAATTTAATCAGTTTATAACCCGAGTTTATGTAAAGGCTCTTGCATGGCATCGATAAATGACGATAATACCCTTACGGTGCACAAAATGAGTTTTAAAGACATTTTCATAACCAAACCTTTTACAAACTGATTTTATGTGTTAAATAAAGTATTTTGAATACATAAACCTGATCAAAACTATAATTTTCCTTAAACATAGGTTAAGTCGTCATTTAGCGACTTTACCGCTTTTTCGACGCATAGTATGGGTTAAAACCATATCTAAGCATCAAGACTTGCTACCTACTAATTATAAAACTTATTTTTAAATATTTTTACAGTAGGTACAAGCTATAAACTCAGATTTCCAAATAAACCTTCAAACCTATACGTGAAATGACCAAAATACTCTTTCGGGGCATAGTTTAGACTTCAAATGTAAACCACACATATATTTGATATCTTACGGATGTAACATCATAAATAAATATTCTTATAAATAATATATGACCATGACATCAGATTAATCACCAACTCCTTTTTATGAATCGTAAAAGGACCAAGTTACCCCTTTGAAGGTGAAATCGATTTTAAAACTATATCGGGCATGCATGTTGGTATCTTACTGATATTAAAACATGTTGTAAGCATATTAGCACATGAAGCTTGTATATGACTCATCCAGTTACCCGGTATCGCTTATATGCGTACGGTTAGGTCTACGTGACTAGTTTACGTAAATTCACCGAAACGGGTCTAACCTTATCATTTTTATATCAAAATCCAGAATGTTATATGTTTACCCAAAATATACAAGTCCTAGTACTTGTCGGGTTTAAACAGCATTCTTTCCGGTCATCGCTTAATCTAGCGTGTCATTCCGTTACATATCCTTTAAGCTAACTGGTTCAAGTCAACGACTCAACCTAAACCCGTTAGCATTCTAATTGGTTATTAATACCATCAATCCAGACTAGAAGCCTCCTAGTAGATCGATACTTGCATTTGTCTTCTTGATTAACGGCTGAATTACTATTCGTTAGAAGAACTAGCTCAGGTAAATACTTTAACTTATTTTCCCTATACGGGCTTAGGATACGATATTATACTACTGATTGGTCGGGTATGGGATCATGTTTATCGGATTGTGATTTACTAAATCTTATAACCCGTTTTATTCTGTATTGTCTGATAACTTACACATTGAGGGTTAACTCGACCGTGTTCTGGATATCCTTGGCTCATTTAAATTACTAATGGCCACGACCTAAGTGTGGGGTGTAGGCATGCACTTGACAGACGCTAATGCTAAACAATTTATTTTTATTATGCCCCTCCGTGGGTTTTTATTAAGTGATGTGTCGGTTAATCAGGTTATTCGGTTTCTGCACCGGACCCCATATGTATTGACAGACCTGTAAAACTGTAAACAAGATTATTTTGAATTGTCCCAGGTTATAAAAGATTTTCGTGCTCAAAGCACCTAAACAAAATTTTTAAATGTCTTCAAAATGAGTCGGTTAAATGTATTTACCAGTGAAAACTGACGTATTTTCCAAAAAGGTTAAGTGACAGGTTTCGGCACATAATAGGCTAGGAGCTGCTTGGTAACGTCGTAGAGAATTTTGCAAGTTCTTAGTCAAGCCTAAAGTCTGTCAGAGGATATCATTTTCGTACTTTCGATCCGCCTGTGGATCTAATATCGCAAACCGTGTATTTATTTATAGACTTTTAAACTCAATGGTTTGTAATAATATTTAGTATTCAAGTCTTCCGCTGTGCTGTATATGTTTAACCATGATGATGCCAATCTTACGTCACAATACTCCCCACCCGAGCCCACCGGGAATGTGTTGGAAATACGAGGTGTGACACCAACGGTCCACGTCAGCAAGATTGATTTTAAAAGCACAACGTTGTTTAACGTGAATCACTTGCCTTTTACATCTAGCCGTACGCAAACATTGTTTAATTTGAATCACATGTCGTCAAATCCACGCAAGTCCGGTGCTTTGTGTTATCAAAAGCACGTAACTTAACACAACGCCAATTGGGGAAGGGTCAAAGCTACATCACGTGAGGTTTCTTTTTTTAAGGAGATAATATAATAATAACAGCAAGAACAAGAACAACAGCATTATACCTTCTTGTTCTAAGCTTCACAACAGCTTCAAATTCAACTTAAGCTTCCAGTTCGGAATCGAAAAACAGAAGACGAATCATGCATTGTGACGCCTCAGCTCCCTTTGGCTTCCTCATAGAAACGACTGCCAGCTCGCCCACGTTATTGGCTTGAACTGTCACTAATGCCATAGAAACCACTGCCAGAGACGACAATCCTACACAGTGGATCAGTCCGAGAAGGAGGTGGTGCCGTAATCAAAGCCACCACCACCTGCACCATAGATTTGTTACCACCAGAATATGCAGTATCCACAAAATTCTCAAAAAAAACTCAATTAATAATTCAAAATCTTTGATACCCACCGAACAAAATACAATTTTTAGAAACCCCAAATCGTTAATTACAAATCTTTAACCCTAAATTGACCACAAATTGCATAAATCTTTAACCCTAAATCGACCACAAATTGCATAAAAATCACACCTTATGTCGTCGTCATCGTCGGGATCCGATTTGATGATGTTGCCCCACACCCCCTCTACCAGTCACAAAACCACCGTCGGACCACCCCACCATTGCCATCCAGCCCCCAATGTGCACCCCCAGACCACCAAACACCAGTCACAAGGAAGACGGAACCGTCACAGGAAGTCGGAAAACCGCCTCCCCACCACCGTCTTCCACCGCCTTCGCCATCACCGTTAACCCCATCGCTGCCGGAACCGTCACCCCCACCGTTGTGGTGTCTTTTTTGTGGGTGTTTGATGAAAAAAAAACTTTAGATCAGAGAGTATTCCTCACCACCGATCACACATCTGTGTTCTTGATTTGGGGATGAGAGAGAGAGAACGCTTGATTTGGGGGTGGTGTTAAACGAGTTTGAGAGAGAGATAGAGAGAAAAATTAAGGGATTTCAATTTGGGTCTGTGTGTAATAAAGGGTATGTGAATCAGACATTAAAGAGATAGAGAGGATTTGATAGTTTGAGTAAATGACTAGATTACCCTTTACGTTTTATAATAATAGTGTATACGTGTCATTATCTGATTAGTGGAGAGTGGTTCTCACGGTTCTCGCGACTGGAGATGGTGAGTTGTGAGGTCGGAGACGGCGGCCGGAGAAGATGATGTTCATGTGTGCGACTGGTGGGAAAACTTTGATGGAGGCTGGTAATGGTTTATGGTGATTCACGAAATTGTAGGGTTTTTGATTTACAGTTTCCTTTTTCAAAAAATGGATGAAGTTAACTCAGTGGACTATTTGGACTAAAATGGCAACGTTTCAAACCTTTGGATTAAAATGACAAAATAACGCAAACCACAAGAACTAAAATGGCATTTAACTCTAGAATTTAAGAGTGAAGATTGAGTATATTAATTAATATATACAATAAATTAACAAGCAATTCATAGAGTTAACTAAATAAAAAAAATGTCATAACTCAAATTTTGATAAAGCATAATTATGAAATGTTTCCACACATAGATAAAAAAAAACCATCTTCAATACGACCATATCTATATCATATCTTCATATACCTTGTGATGCATGTAAGTTATTACAACATTACATCTAAATAACTTGTAATTTATTGTGTATAATTTGATACTAATTACATGTTTCACATGTGGAAACTTTGTGTGTATTATGAAAAATCAAATAAATATATTGTTTTAAAACAAAAGCGTAGGAAGGGTTTTTTACTTATTTATTGATCGGATAATGTTTTTTTTTTTCTAAAACAGTGAACTTTATATATATATATAAGGGTAGCATATTTCTCAAATTGAGAATCTTATTTTGTCCCACTCTGGTCAGACTATGTTGTTTTAATACTGGCTTCAGAGTTTAGCTTTTTTACCATCCGGCTGCCACTTGATAGTTGTTGTGCCACCACAAGAGCAGAACTCTCTGGCGTAACACACGGTTGAACGAAAACCCGGGTGAGCTCGGGAATCAAACTGACAACGTCACACAAGGCCTAGTTCAAATCCTTCATTGCCTATATCCACCCGATATAATACAAGTGAAAATTAAACTTAAGTCCCCATTAAAAACCTCAAACCTCCCTACCAATAGACCCACAAGTAAGCATTCAAATAAAAGTAAAAATCGATGTAATGTAATTAATTCAAGAGTAAAATGCAAATATGGTCCTGAGTTTAGCTCACTTTTCCACTTTTTTCATGACTTTCGCATATCAGTCACGATGTGGTTTTTTGTCGTTATATTCACGATTTGCTTATTTTTATCTACGTTTTGAACCCACGGCGGAGCATGGTTGGGAAACACATTAGTTAATATAACATATATTGTTGCTTATGACTGGTGGTTTTCTTTTGTTTTATCGAGCCTAATTTTCGTTTACAACCCCTAATATTTGATAAGTTTTACATTGGCCATTCAACTTTAATAAAATTATTTTTTTTATGTTTTTCTTGTCACTTTTCTTAACCGATTTACGTTACAACCCCTATAAATTTTTAACAAATTTTCTGTTACGTGATTTTATGGGCTTTATTTTTATATTATCATTATCTACATTTCAACGAGAATTTTCGTAACGTTGTTTTTTAAACCGCCCGGCCTCATCTTCAAATAAACCATTGCGACATGTTTTTTTTTTTTGCGAATATTCGTAACGTTGTTTTTAAATCGACCAATGGATTTAAACGTTTTTAAAACCATTCAGTTTTTTAAACCGCCCAACACTCATCTCTAAATACACTATTGCGACGTGTTTCTTATCTACGTTTAAACCGATCCGCTTATCTTTATATACGTTTGGTGTAATTTTGTTCAAATAACTTGGTTTTCATATTCAACGGAGTAACTTTCCCATAATTTTCAAATATACCTTCGTGGCACGGTTTTTTATTGTTACGTTCGAGATTTACTTATATTTATCTATGTTTCAAATCTACCGTAGAACGCGGGCGATAACTAACTAGTTGTAAACTAAAACAAAAATGATTGCTATTGAATTCCCCAACCTCTTCAGAGTGTTAAAAAGATTTTCGTGGAATAATTCCGGAATAAACGGATTGTCTACCATACGGGGACACCACTTTCATGAGTCGAATGGTTATTCTATATACCTAATTAAAGATTCAACGCAACAAATGAATCCTTCTTTTCAAAACACTCACTACAACTAGGATTTAAATTGTGAAAGTTATTTGTGATTGTGGATCTACATCACATCCTTCTCAATCTACCTTATAAATCCTATCAACTCAATTGCAAACATTTTATAAGAGTAAGAGGAGATGAACCCATTGTTGAATATTTTAGTGTAATTTGAGATTGCGTGTGACGTTCTAATAAGAGTGCACGCTTATTTGAATGTCATCGGGACTAACGGGGGATCCAAGGGGGCAGCGCCCCTGGGAGCAGGGTCCAAGGGGCGGCAGCCCCTGGCGGGGTCTAAGGGGCAGAGCCCCTGGCTGGGGTCGAGCTGCATTTCTAAATGGTGAAAACTGCATTTCTAAATAGTGAAAGTTGCATTTCAAAATGGTGAATTAGATGAGGAGATTTACATGAAACAACCAGAAGGGTTTGTTATGTCTGGAAGTGAAAACAAGGTGTGTAAACTAATTAAATCTCTTTATGGTTTGAAGCAAGCACCCAAACAGTGGCATCAAAAGTTTGATGAGATTGTATTGTCTAATGGTTTGCTTTAAACCAAGCAGATAAATGTGTTTATAGCAAGTTTGATGCTCCTGAAAACGGAGTCTTGATCTGTTTGTATGTAGATGATATGTTGATTTTTGGCACCAACCAAGATCAAGTCAATAGAACAAAAGAATTTTTATCATCTATGTTTTCTATGAAAGATATGGGGGAGGCTGAGGTGATCTTAGGTATTAAAATCAAACGTGAGAACATGGGCATTTCAATCTCTCAATCACACTATATTGAGAAGATCTTGAACAAGTTCAATTTCAATGATTGTTCTCCCGCAAGTACTCCTGTTGATCCTAGTCTGAAGCTATTACCTAATAAAGGCATTGCAGTATCTCCACTTGAGTACTCAAGAGCGATTGGATCACTTATGTACGCTATGATCTGCACCAGACCAGATATAGCGTATGCAGTTGGAAAACTTAGTAGGTTTACTAGCAATCCTAGTACTCATCACAGGCAAGCACTAGGTCGAGTATTCAAATACTTGAAAGGAACCATGGATTATGGTCTAACTTACATTGGATTTCCTTCGGTGATTGAAGGATATTCAGATGCAAGTTGGATAAACAATAAGGAAGATCATTCTTCCATAAGTGGTTGGGTATTCCTACTTGGGGGAGGTGCCATTTCTTGGGCTTCAAAGAAACAGACTTGCATAACTGATTCAACAATGGAGTCTGAGTTTGTAGCATTAGCCGCAGCTGGCAAAGAAGCTGAGTGGCTAAGAAACTTGATTTATGAGATTCCATTGTGGCCAAAACCAATGGCTCCCATTTCTATAAGGTGTGATAGTGAAGCTACACTTGCTAAGGCTTATAGTCAAGTGTATAATGGCAAGTCAAGACACTTAGGTGTGAGACATAGCATGGTTCGTGAGCTCATCATGCATGGTGCGATTTCGGTTGAGTATGTGAGAACTCAACATAACTTAGCTGATCACTTAACCAAAGGGTTAACTAGAGATCTCGTGAAAGGATCAGCTGTGGGATTAGGGTTAAAGTCCATCTGAAAACTCTCATGTTAAGATACCCAATTCCCACCTAATATGAGGTTAGGTGCAGAATTCAATGTGGAAAGCTTAACATCTGGAGTTTGGAACACAACATTAAAATTATCCCAAAGGTATGTGTTTAGATCTTCAAGTTAAGTAAGGTTGAGGTATATCTTCTTAATAGCTCTTTTGAAAAATTGCATTTGCAGGTGCAAGAGTAAAAGAGCTACCTATATGAGCATAAAGTTTAGCTGCTTCAAGAAGCTTGGACTTGGCTTTGATATGCTTATGAAGGATAGGGACATAGGCTAGTAAAAGATAGTGTCAAGTTAGATCTATGTATGTAAACTAATGTGTATATTATCTTCATGTATTCAGAATGGATATTAAGGGTTCAATCCTTAGAGACACCCTTAAATTCGAATATTTGGAATGTATAATATACTAATATGAAATTCAATCGTCAGGTAATTCTTGATTACACTAAAATGGGGGAGGTATGTTGGATATTTTAGTGTAATTTGAGATTGCGTGTGACGTTCAAATAAGAGTGCACGCTTATTTGAATGTCATCGGGACTAACGGGGGATCCAAGGGGGCAGCGCCCCTGGGAGCAGGGTCCAAGGGGCGGCAGCCCCTGGCGAGGTCCAAGGGGTAGAGCCCTGGTCCTTTATCAAAAATGCATCAGAAATTGAATTTCGGGCTAAATATGCACTTTTGGAAACTTAAGGAACTAAAGGTGTTTTTGTTCAAAATTGAAACTGCAAGCAGTTGTGAAAAACTGAAAATACGCTCCCAATTTTTTTAGGGAAAACCCTGGACGAATTTTGTTTTCGACACGAATTCCCAAAATCTCACAATCAAAAATTGACATACAAAAATATAGAATTTTTTTGATTTTATCCGATCAAAGATTGGTAGCCACTCCAATTGTTTGATCTGATAGTGATTACACGACTTCAGATTTATCCAAGCATTTTCGAATTATTCCCAACACCCATTTATAGTGTATTACGCTGTATCTTAACTACATTTAAGTTTGAAAACTAAACTCAATTACAGACATTTCAACACTCGTATATTATAAGTTCCTTATGCGACCAATCCTAATTACTTAATCTATGTCACCATTCCTATCGGAAAATGAGTTTATATCCTCCTTGTCCTTACCAGAATTCGGGGAGAAGTGCAATGGCATCGTGTAAAATAAAAACAAATGGATTAAATATACTCGAAGATTAACTATTACATAACCGAACATTATTAAGGGCGGGGTTCAGCTACAAAGTCGAAATTTCCTAAAAAGTGTAAAAAGTCATAAAACACTATAGTTTCAGCTATAAAACACACCTAAAACCAGGGGCGGATCTAGTGTTTGATTAGGGGCAACACCCACTACCGCTTGACGCTCCGGCGGTAGTGTAAAATTAGTGTAAATTTTGGAAAAAAGTTGACGTCTTTTTTATTTTGTTACTGCTTTTTTATAAAACGTTACCGCTACGAACGAATCCTAGATTCGCCACTGCCTAAAACCCATAGATAATAGATTGAAGATTACTAAAACACCATATTTAAACCATAATAAACTTCAAACACACCATCATAGAACTATGAATATATAACACAACATGCTAATCAACATAAAATACACTAATGTTTGTCATTTCATAATTAAAGATTTAGTATCCAAAACACAACACAAAACCTACATATATGATGTTTTAGTAATCTTTATTATGTTATTTGTGGGTTGACACTCATACATACGTATATGTGTGTTGCAACTCTTTTTTAATAGATGTAAATTTGATTATTAGTTAAAAGTAAATTCACAATAAAGCTAATTAAAAGTCTTTGCAAGAAAATGTGTATTAACCCAATCAACTCAATATCTTTAATGCAATAAAAGCATTATGAGGTCACCAACATGGGTTGTTTTTTTTTTTAATATATGTACATCTATATCATCTCTTATTTGAGCCTTAAGATTCAATTTTAACAAAAAGAAGCTATATGGTGGTTGATAACTCCTTTTTTTCTTAAAGAAAGTTGATAATAACCTTTCTTTCTCGAAAAAATCTGAGATTAAGCACTAAAAGTTGTAGCCTTATTCAAAGCTAAAAACTCAAGCTGCATAAAAGCCCAAGTTGAATAGTGGCTCATAGATTGCTACGTTCAAGAAATGAGGATCAACATTTGAAAACTTGTGTGAATAAGTATTTAAACTTTAATCCAACATAAAGGAAAAACTTAAGTGTTTTTCACGATCTTCACCAAATGAATAATAATAGAACACTAGAAGACAAAGGAGTATCCCTGATAGTTGACTCCATGGGTAAATTTGCGATAAATTAACATGATATGTCTGAGGGATCCTTGACGGATTAGTGACGAATAAGTCAGCAACATAATAGCAACATACATGTTACCAATAGTTTGTTTTTAGAAGGGTCATGCATAGTAATGTTATGACCCCGAGATCTATGGACTAGTTTTTAAAAGACTTAGTTTTGCTATTCAAAAAGGGTAGCGGCGCAGCTTGTTGCTCGTTTACCATCTATCTCTATGTAAATTCTTGCATATAATTAATCGAGCTATATGATTATCATCTCCCTAATAATGAATTTGGAGTCAGGTTTTGAAGTTCTATCCATGGATTTCCTCTCAATAATCCATCAAAGTGTTAATTACCCAATACTATAATAAGCAACATTTCTGAGCATAAGGGGTTGTAATTTATGCTTTGGGAGTGTTTCAAAAAAATGATTTATTTTATTTTTAACCCCATAAGTATTTGATTCTTTATTTTTAGCACAAAACTATTTAATTTTTTTACTTTTAACCCCAATATTTTTCATCTTTGCTTTTAACTCAAAACTATTTGATTTTTTACTTTTAACCCAAAACTTTTCATCTTTTGCAATTTAACAACACAACTTTTTTACTTTCAACTTTGGTTCTCTATTCTTTCCATTTTTCGCAAAAAAAGAATACGTCCGGTTCTAAATTTTGCGAGTTAACACGACGCAACATGTATGTGTGGTTAAAACGTTTTTACGTCGTCTATTTTTCACGTTTGACAGGTACGCACAGGTCCTAGATCGACTTAGTTATTCTTTTATATGTTTTACGTTTGGGTTTAATGTCTTCGCATTAACACGCTGCAACTTCAGTGTTTTGGTCCTCTATTCTTTCCATTTTTCGCAAAAAAGAATACGTCCGGTTCTAAATTTTGCTATTTAACACGATGCAACGTCTATGTGTGGTTAAAACGTTTTACGTCGTCTATTTTTCCCGTTTGACAGATTCAACGTAACGCACGGGTCCTAGATCGACTTAGTTATTCTTTTATATGTTTTACGTTTTGGTTTAATTTTTTCGCATTAACACGCCGCAACTTCAGTGTTGGTGGTCGATGGCAGTAGTGTGGCATTGGTGTTCGCCTCCACCGCAACGCGGGGGGTGCTTAATACTAGTTAAGTTTAAAAAGTAACATTAAGCTTTATTAAAATTCTTGGAAATAATAAAATAATATATATAAATTTTCGAATTACAAAACTACAATAGTTAATAGCTCATTCTTGTGACAAATCAGGCCTTCATCGAGCCTTGATCAATCAACCTAATCTCTCTTGTGGATATCCTCATGCGTGTCCATAGAATCGATTTTTGAGTTATTCGAATTATTTAGAATTTGAAGTTTTGAAAGTGAATCCGAATTTGAACCAAGTTTGAAATTCAAAACACAGATTTGAAATGAAAATACAAATTCCCTCTAAATTTCGGCTGATTCGAACAAACAAATCTATGATAACACTATCATAAAATAAATTAGGTATATATATTTTGAATTTAAATATTCTGATCGAGTTAATTAGAAAATCACAAATTCGAATCCGATTTGCAGCATTAATTTTTGGACAATTCCCTTATTTTTTTCAAAATCCATCAAAATCTTCCTCTTTCTTCTTTCAACTTTTTTTGCGTTTTTAAGCAGACTATTTAAAATTTCACAAAAGCTAATTCTCCTATTTTCTACGTCTAATCCCCCAAGTTCATTTTCTACTTCATCGGTAAAAAATCTCTCCATGTATTTTGATTAGGGTTGTAAACGAACTAAACGTTCAGTGGAATAATTTGTAAATTGTTCGGCGGAAAGTTAGTTTGTGTTCAATCGTTTAATAAATTAGTGAAGACGAACAAGGAATTTCGTTTGTTTTATTAAATGAACATGCACATATGTCTCGTCCGTTCATTTATATCTGTGAACTTTTCACTAATGTATTCACTTGTGTTTGTTTGTGTTCGTTTATGTCCACGATCGTTCATTTATGTTCATGAACTTTAGGTAACATACTCGTTTATGTCCGTTCGTATATGCTTGTTTGTGTTATTTATGTTTGTTTGTGCTCCATAGTTTTTTAGGGTTTTTAGTTTTACATTTCATTTAAATACTTCAAAAATCTCACTAATAAAAAAGTTTAATAAATATTAGGTTAGTATATTATAGGACGTACTGTTTGGGACGAAAGACGCCAATTTTATTCAAAATTTAATATATGTTCGTTTCTGTTCATGAATGTTTGTTTATGCTTATTTTGTGTTCATTTGTTTACGTGAACATAAGTTTGTGGTCATTTGTGTACGTGATTTGTGTTCATGAAAGTTCGTTACCTATTATTAATGAACAAACACGAACTTATTCATTTCCTTAGTCAACGAACACGAACATGAACAGAAAACCTCGTTCAGTAAGTGTTCATTAACAGCTCATAAACACGTTTATTTTCTTAACTGCTGGACATGAACAAGTCCTTTTTTATTCTAGCTCGCTTTGTTTGCAGCCGTAATTCTGACATTAAAAACCAATAATTTCTTTTATTATATTAATACAAGCGTTCCCCAATATAATTTTGAAAAGAGTTTTTTGAGATGTTAAAGTTATTCCCTATTTTAAGGTACCAAAAAGAAGTGTTCTCCACTAATATGTATAATTGAAAAAATGATATATGTTTCTACCGAAACTTTTTATTATTCTGTTGGTTATCTAACTTTGATATATCAAATGTAAAAGAAAAAGAAAAAAAAACATGAACAACTATGTGTGTTTGCTAAAAAATTTAATGTATTGTATTCGTTTAAGTTCGTTTGTTAATATCCCAGATGGACAGTTAAACAAGAACAAATGAGCATACATGAACATAAACCGATGTGAAACGGACATAAACGCACACACAACTAAAAGTAAATAACAAAACAACAATATTCAAATTAAAGTCTAAATATCATCCTCATCTTCATCATCATAACATGATTTAACAATATCCAAACCAGCATGCCAGTAATATTGATACTGAATTTCTAAACAATACAAACACGGCTTCAGTAACGATCGAAAACTAGAAATCAAACAAACCAGCATGTATGTGTGCAAGTTGATAATAACAAGAGAAGGAAACATATATAAATAATGAACTTGCAACATCTTATATTCTTACATATTGATTTTGTCACTAATTAAAATGCTAAACACGATATTTTTTCAAAGGTTACAAGGTACATTACCTTTATATATTTTCTAAAAGTTCAAGTGTGGGTTATGGTGTGTCATGTTAACTTTATCAATGCCCTTTACTTTTAAGAGACAAGCATAGACCACCATCATTGTTTGATTTTTGATAATAATCCCAAGGACCCTCCTGCCTCCTCACTTTTACATATTTGAGTCGTTATTATTTACGAGTCATGTTGGGAATTGATAGGATTGTGACGGGGAACAAGTATTGCGTGTTTTATAAAACTTTTACGGTGTCTCGTTTGTACATGTAGTCCTCTGGAATTAATATGATTGTGATGAGAAACAAGTACTTCGTGTTTTATAAAACTTCTACGCTATCTCGTTTGTACATGTAGTCCTCTGGAATTAATAGGATTGTGATGAGAAACAAGTACTTCGTGTTTTATAAAACTTCTACGCTCTCTTGTTTGTACATATATTCCTTAGTGTGATTGTTTTCACGCCTTAAAAAATCTTGTTTTGTAACCACAAACAATATGACTAGCAACCATTGTACGGCATTGTATGCGTCTAGCGGTGGCTATGATGGTGAGCCAGGAGGACCTCTGTACAAGGCCCTTGATTTCGTGGGGCATGCGTTTTTTTAAAATCTGATATATATATATATAGTAAACACATACCAATTCCAATATAGGCCGATTCACAAATCATTTTTTACGGTTTAGAACTTGGCCTACATGGCATTAGGTTTATTGAGCCAAATACTAATTAGGTTTTTTTTAAATAATAATAAAACAATACAGAAGGGGACATTTTTTCAAGCTCGAACAGGATATGTGAATTCTTAAAGACGTCTCTGTATGCATCTATTGTTTAGGATGTTTAGTATATAATAAATAAACTCTAGCTCTGAAAATCGTCCAGGGAAAGATGAAGATTTTAAAGCTATGACATAATCTTTTAAGAAAATAATGTTTAGTATGACCATATATATCACATGTTAAATTTTTGGAGAACATATCAAAATCGAGCTTGATTGTAATCCGTTTGTAAGCTAATTATTTTTAAGTCACTGTAAATATCGAATTACTAATAAAAATGAAATTATATAATAAGTAGTATTATATTTAAAAAGAAAATACAAAATAAGTAGGAGTATATTAAAAAAGAAAAAACAAAGGCCTGAAAAGGAAAAGCCTGGAGTGGAGCGAATGGGTACGGAGAGATTAAGCAGAGGAAGACCACGCCAGGTTGTACGAACAAATCTTCTTTGAATATCTTGTAAGTAAATTATTATGAGCGGGTGTCACTCTTTTGTTTGGTTGACAGGATCAAAACGCAGCCAAAGCTCGGTGTTTTGGTTCGATCAACAGACCCGTTAGACACCCGACAGTCTTTATCTGGTTAACCGGACCAAAACACCGCGCGCTTTGACCACAGCTCGACACTGGAGGTGTGTAAATAGACAAAATGGATGTTTGAATAGACATGTCCTTATACTATATATTAAATTACATCTTTAGCTACACTAGTCACTAGTCATTTCTTTTTCTTTTAATTACAAGATTGCAACTCATCTGTTTAACTTTTCCTTATTAATGACATTTTTGTAATTAACTTTGTTTGAGTGGCATTTGTAACTATCTCACAAAACTTTTTTCTATTTTTATGTTTTAACCACATAGGTTTTGGTTCTTACCATTTTTACCCCCTTAACTTTTGTTAGTATTTTTTTAATAATAACTTACATTCTACCCCTTAAATTTTAACTAATTTATTAAATACCTTCTCAACTTTTGTTAGTTTTTTCAAACAATTTACATTCCTACTCCTTGAAGTTTAACTAAATTTATTGAGTGTCCCCTCAACTTTTTTTCGTTTTTTTAAAACAACTTACATTCCGACCCCTTGAATTTTAACTAAATTTCTTAAGTGTCCCCTGAACATTAATAAGTTATTACTACCCCTTTTAAATATTGTGCTACAATATTTTTTTAAGTTTCAAATTAATCTCTTACACTTTAAATAATGTAGGTCTTTAACGCAATAGTTTTATTTTCCTCTTATAACTTCCGTTCATTATTTGTTTTACAACTTAATTCGTGATAAAATATTTTTGGAATACATACCAATCCGGTACCCTCCGGAAAAATTTATATACTTACTTTTACGTTATCAAGAATTGATGTTTTGAACGATCATTATTAATTAGAACAAGTTGGTTTTGAATATATATTGTAACGTAATATAACTGCTTTAAAACTGATTTTTACCGCTTGGTTCATACAAGGATTTTTCGCCGCAACGCGCGGTGGAGGAACTTAGTTTTTTTTTAAAACAAAGATTACACAACAGAATTGGAAGTAACCAAACTGATTTTACTAGCTGCCTCATGAGAAATATCTTCAATCCTCCCAAGAATTTAGTTGTACCTTTATTCTTTGTTTCATCTACTGGTAGGATCCTTCTTTTATATCTTCAACCAACTTATACGCCATATTGTGTTTTGCTTTAAAGATGTTCGCGTTCCGAATTTACCATATGCTCCAAACCGTTAAGATAAAGATTGCGTGTACTGCCTTCTTCTTTTCTTTTGGCCATTGGAAGTCGTGCAACCAATTGATTATTTATTAATTAGTGAACGTTATATATGGATGCATCTACTCGAAACACAAATAATTACGAATAATTAGAAGAGTAAAAATACAAAAAATATTTTTTTAAAACAAAATGGTTAATGGTGTAAATTTAATCGTTATTATTTCCTACTCTTCTGTTCTGTTTTACTTTTAAATTACTGCATTAGTTTTACTTCCTACTCTTCTGTCCTATTTTACTTCCAAATAACCGTATTAGTTTAGTTGATTAGTAATTTTAATCGATATATATCTACATTACCTACACATCAGTAGCAAATATGACTAGCATAACAAATTCGGGGAAAAGATTCCGTACAAATAGCCTTATCGTACAAAACGTACGAAAGGCATAAAAAGGTAAAAAAACACAGTGACATTTTCGTAATTATTTACTCGTAGAGTAATTATCAAATTTACCTTATAAATGATCCTGTAGGGAAATTTTGATCTTGGAGGGTAATTTTGTAAAATGGTCTTGTAGGGTAATTATCAAAATTACACTACAAGTGTATCAAAATTACTTTACAAGTGTATCAAACAGCATACAATTCAAAATTATCTTACAAGATTATTTGTAGAGTAATTATGATACTCTACAAAATTACCCTTCAAGATCACTTTACAAAATTACCATACAAGATCGAAATTACCCTACAAGATCATTTGTAGGGTAATTTTGATAATTAATATACGAGTAAATAATTACGAAAATGCCACCTCGTTTTTTCAGGAAAACCTTTAGTTCGTACGTTTTGTACGTTAAAGGTATTTGTATTTGATCTTTTGCCAACAAATTAGACACGACTTGATAAAACAAGATAACTTGAGATGCTAGACACCAACATGACATGCTAAGTAATCGTGTCATTTTTTTTCAAACACGAACATAAACTTGCTTAGAAGCAGGTTAACACAACATGACATGGTTTAGAAACGTGTTTAGGAACACGATAAATATCACAAATGTAGTGAAACAACTCATTGTCGTTTCTTGTCATATTAACGGTCTATGTCGAAAATTTCCAGCCCTAATAGCGAATTCAGCTTAAACTAAGGGGCAAGTGCTCCGTGTAAAGTCTGTCAAAATTCATGATTTGTTTAAGATTTAGACTAACTTGAGGGTAATTTTCTCATAGGGGTTGAAATGCTTTTAGATTCATCTAGTTTTCTAGCGTTGAATAAGAGAGGAAGAAACCGATGAAGAACTAATGAAGGTTAGGATTCATGGTGTGGTGTTATAAGTGAATGTGGCAAGGTTCAACAAAGCACGGAAAATGACAAAACACAACGTCATAAGACGGAAAAGCAAACTCCCTTTTGTTCAATCGGAGAGACCAATAAGAGGGGAGATAAAGAAAGCTATGGAGAATGGTGGAGGATCAAAAACTTTTAGGGATATGGTTCTAGGAGAAGATTCAAGAGCAAAGGGGAAGAAGGTGATTTAACATAACCCAGTGAATACTAAGGCTAGAAAGATGTGGTGTAATAAATCTTTAAATGGCAATGTCGTTGATTTGGAGACTCTGATTAATTTAAAATTAAAACTAACGTTACAAGAATTATGGGGAACTTTAGTAAGATACGTGGGTGGCATGAAGGTTTTGTTAGTGTTCTTGAAGAGAGATAATGCCTTATCCTTCGTAAATGATTGGAGAGAGATCTGGTTGAATTGGTTCTCCAAGTTGTGTTTGTGGACAGGGCAAGTAGTGGGATATGAGCGAATTGCATGGATCTCTATCAAGGGCATTCCTTTAAATATCTACGATTATCATGTTTTTAACCTGGTTGGTTAGCGATTTGGCAAATTGGTGCGTAGGTCTGATGCTTCGTATAGTGATGGTTTTTTAACTTCCGGTACGGTTGCCGTTGTGTTTTCGGAAAGTTTTTCGATAACTATGGGCATCAGTTGTACAATGCGTGGGTAGTAGAAGAAAACTCCAATTGGTCTCCTTCGTCTTTCTCGTTCAAATGTGGGGGGGGGAAGAAAGGGTGGTCGGGAATGAAGGGGCGACCGCAAGGCTTCTCGTCGGCAGGTATGGGGGAAGACGATAGGTAGTTGGGTGGCAGTAAAGAAGATGAACCCTAGAAGGAGGTGGAAGTTGAGGAATCGTCAAAAAACAACGGGGGAAGTTAATGCTTTGCATAGGGATGTGGATGATGTGGTTCTCGAGACGCTTAAGGATGTTATACGAAAGGAGCCTAGTGTGGATTGAGTTCCTGATAACAGGGTTGATAAAAGTGAATCAAGTGTTTTTTTGTGAAGCAGGGGGAATGAAAATATGGCGCCCAAAAAGAATTAAACCTGTTAACAAAATTAGGCCCAAGCCAGGTGTGGTTAGACCTTCTTTTAGGCCTTTTGTCACATATCTTAATATCTGCTAAGAGGATCCTTTTGGCTTCTAGGATATTATTTGGATGGGGAACGATCCTTTTGGCTTCTGAATAAATCGAGCAAGACCCTTGGGAATCTAATAAAAAAGAGAACTATTAGTGATTTGGGCAATTGATCTACGCCCGTAGTTTATTAGCATGAAATGCATTACTTTATAAAACAAAATGAAAATGTATAATTGGTTACATTATGTTATTTAGCAGCAATTTATTTAAATACTATCAATTTGCAACAAGTTGTTGCTTCTTCATGTTATACATATTGCATTGCTTCTTTTTTGCACTTATAGGAGTTGTACGATTGCTTTTATGTGTTGTACATTTTGATGCCATATGAAGGGGTTTGTTTTTAGGGGTGCATCATTTGCACCCCACCGATTGCTTTCACACCTACCATTCATCGCCACTTCTGTATGTCAGCCTCCTCGATTGCGTTTAAATGCCGACGAGCTTGAGGCTGTTTGTCATTGTATTGCGTTAATTCTTCATCTAATAAAGATAAGGTTAGAGGATTTGTTTCATCAAACCCTGTATCTTTTAGGGTTTTAAGGTTACCTTCGGTTGTTCTTGACATGTGATTTTCACCTTTGGTTGTTAGGTTAAACAAATCCAGTTTGTTTTCGGGTAAGGATGAGCTTGGTAACAGTACCGAAATCGCCAAAAGTGGGAACTGTTTCGGGTACCGAAAATGTTCAGTATGGTGTGATATCAGTATTTGAAGGTAATAATTGGTATTTAACTGTTACCCTACCAAAATCGGTACCAATAACTCCAAAAAGTGGGTACTTAATCGTCATAAAAAATAATTCGGTACAAGGAATTTGGTACTGGTACCACGTACCAAATTCTCATCCCTACTTTCGGATATGAGCTTGCATATATGTTTTTTTACAATGGCCTACTGAGGCCTCGATTTACCTTTTTTGGCTTATGGCCGGAATTGTTGTTTGTCGTCACTATGTATCTGTAACGCCTCGTATTTCTGTATTCTTATCTTTAGAAATTTCGTATTCGCATTCTATTTTTAGAAACCTTACATTTGTATTTCAATTTCAACCTCACAATTCGAGGCGTTAATCATGATGGAGACTCATATATATATATATATATATATATACACGTGTGACCTTTCATACTTGAGTTATATACGTAATCAATCTTTAAATACGTGTTTATACGCAAAACCAAGACTTAAAATACATTTTGGATACCTAAAAACAAGAAAAAAAATAAGAAAACGGTATAAAATAACCTAATTAGAAAGATCAAGGCCAATCACCTCCACCCTTCTTTAGCCAATCATATTTCACCATTTTCGACCTCCTTTCTCCTCCAATCACCTTCCACCTTCATTAACTCCCAAACCCTAATCTCCACTTATAAATACAAGCCTCCACCACCTCCAAAACACTTTCCACACACTAATCTACTCCCAATCTCTCTAATCCTCTCAAGAATTCCAAGCAAGGAAGAATACTTTTACTCACTTATCTTCACATTTATTCTTCTAATCTTCTTTCAAACTACTTGGGAAACCTCTAGGAAGGTTTCCACAAGTATGTCATGGCAAACTAAGGTGGAACCTCACCATATTTGAGGTCCAAAGTACATAAAATTCTGCTATAACTTATTTTTTTGTTTCTTATATATAATGCTTAAAACTTAGTGAAATCTTGTACTTACCATGCTCCCAACTAAGCTCATAGTTGTGGGTTTGTATAGTGGTTGATTTCCATAAGAAATAGGCTCAAAACCTTTATAAAATTCTGCCCTAAAAAGTCCAAAGTGACTTCAAGGTGTTGGAACCATCCAAGCTTTCAAACTTCAAAGTTGAAAGACTTGTGTTTTGGTGAAGGTGTGAACAATGGAAACCTTGGCTTTCCAACCATGATTCCACCTACCTCACTTATTTTGGTGGCGAGAATACCTAAGTAGCTTCCAAGAATCCAAGTAAGATAACCCTGCCTCGCCTCTAACATTTTCCATGTTGGGTATGACACGCCCGGGTTATTCTTACTTGGCTAGTTGTACTTTTATTTTATTCATGACCAACTGGGTCGTCAACTAAGTTGATGATTTTGTGCTTTGGTGAATCATACAATGAGGTTTAATCCTACCTCCATGCTTGACTTACATGATTATACATAATGGACTAAATCATAACTTATACCAGATATATACTTTTTAACCGAATTCTTGATATTAACCGGTTTATGGTTAAATGTCAAGGACTTAGGTTAGATTATCTTCGTTTCTATACTCCTCGTTTGTGATTCTAATGGGCAAACTAGGACCCATGAAACACATGACAACTTAGTGTCCAAACGAGTATTTAGACAAGATATATTTTCACAAACATATACTTTTCATACTTAATTCCGAATCCAAACTCTCCACAAACTCCATATACTCAAAAGCCTTCGTTTCCCCAATATAAAGTACCTCGGTGCTCCACTCTCATCAAATCGTCAAGTCGTGTTTAATCGGAAAGCTTTGCAAAACCGTGAGTGTACATGACCCCTTTTTCGTTTTTACACCTTTGGGTGCAATACATATATCATACAAGAACTCACACGAACATTTATATGCAAACACATTATTCATACAATCGTATCCAACTTACATGCTTTATACATTTGTACTTAGAAATACTTACATGCTAGAAACTTTATGTGCACAATACTTTGTCATTAACTTTGTACAAGCCTCCCTTAACATGTATAGCGCTATATGATTAACGCATTGCTCGTATTCTTGAGGTCATGTTAAGTCAAACAAAACGGTCTTATCATTGCTACGACAAGATTACGCTAGCGGGAATCCTTGGGTTGACAAGTAGGTGTTGCATGCTAGCTTATGTTATGTTATGCCTTAGTATATGTTATTGTCATGTGGATCTTGATAAACGCTTATACATATGCTAGTACACTAAAAACTTGACGCTTGCCAATACTTTATGTGTTGACATGTTAATTTAATATGTATTGTAGGGTTGTGATCATAATGCGTTGAAAAGAATCTCATAATGCGTTGAAAAGAATCTAGTAGGAAGGACTAGTAACGCACCAAACTTTAATTCATGTTTATTAGTTTAGTCATACGATATTTGTTATATTTTGTTTCAAATCATGTACATGAAGCAATGAAATGAAAATTGACTTTTTAAATACTTGTCACATTTAATCGTTATGAAGACTCTTACAATCTATTTCGTCTCGCCCTGATGTTTCCGCCATCGGTTGGGGTGTGACATTATCATGGTTTCATAAGTCGCTAGGCGCTCCCTAGTCGCAATTAAGAGTATTCTGGCTACGCATAGAGTACTCGACGGGTAGTTGGCCTAGATGGAGAATACTTAGGCCTCGGCAGCCTACCTTGTAGCGAGTACTCGGCCTTCGAGACCTTGTTTTTCAATAGTGGTTGTGTTTGTTTAAGTTTTATGGTCGATGATGATGGGACTTTCTCTTCACCGGAGATTTTTTGGTTTGTTTAATTCTGATTGCTTGATTTTTGGTTAACTGTCTAGTTGTTTGAGTTTGCTAACGATGACGGTTTTGTGATCGATGACGATGAGGATGTCTTCATTCGAGATTTTATTTGTAATGCAGCTTCTGTTTGTTTTTCTGTTGATATGATGTTTGGTTGGCTTTTAGGTTCCGACGATTTGGTTCTGCCGATGATGTTGGTAACTATTTTGTTGATGGTGATTGGATTTGTTAAACATGGGTTTCACTATCGATGAGGATTAATCTACGTGTTGATCTAAGACCTTTAAGATGATATAGATGCAGGTTGTTTGTATGTGGTAATCTGAGGTGACATATACTGTTTGACGTTTGATGGTTGTGGTTTGAACTTTGGGTCTCTATGATGATGGCTTTGTGCTTATTCGAGAGTTGCAACACGTGTGTTTATTGGCGATGATACCGTTTGTCATCTGGCATGGCATTATTACATGCAGCTATGATGAGCTTCCGAGTCTATGGCATTTCATATTGTAGAGCATTCAATACATGCATTGCTTACATTATATATAATCAATCAGCAACATGTTGTCTCTTGGTGTTGTACATGTTGCATTGTTTCTTTTTGTGCTTCTTGGAGTTGTGTGGTTGCTTTTGTGTGTTATACATTTAGTTGTTGTATATTGAGTAGTTAGTTTTTGGGTGTGCGTCATTTGCACCCCAAGCGTTTCTACACTTATGCATAAGTTGGTATAGTTAGTTGTTGTCGCTTGAACCACTAGCTTTATGGTTGTGGTTGTTTTTTGTGGTGTTTAGGAATATTGTTATTTTGGTTGTCATTTGGCATGGCTACGTTGTTTCAGCCATGTCTACGTGTTGCTCATTAACATCATTTAAATAGAAGTATAAATTTCCCAAAACTTTTTTTGGTTTAACTTTTGATATATTGTGATGTTTAAAATTTGGTTTGATAAGATTGTGAAGGCTTAATATAAGCAACAGCTTAATTTCATATTTCTGAGTTAATTTAAAAATAAAACTTTTTTTACAAGTCATTTTCCGTTTCTATTTTGTGGTTTGTCCTTTATTATCCACATTTATGTTAACGAGTAACTTGGCAATGAAGAAAGAGTTGTACGTATGATCTTTGTGGCAAAAAAAAGCATCAAATGTGTTTGAGCGTATTCGTTCCAAATTTGTAATATGATTCTATTGTTTAGAATGTCAAGTTCAAACGAGGATACAAACGTGTTTGAAAGGCTCTCACGTATTCTTCAAGATGTTATAGAGTCTGACAAACATATCAATGACAAACTCATCGAACTAATTGAAAGGGTTTGTAAGATTCGTTAGAAACAAGTGGAGTTACAACTATTAATAGACGCGCTTAATGCGCATTATGTTAGCAATAATGATGTTGAAAAAAAATATGGATATATTAGCTTTTAAATTAGTTGATTTTTAAATTTTATTATTATGTTGTTAACAATCAATATTGTTAAATATTGTTAATTCTTTATCCGAATTTACCTTCTTGTAGATTTTTTTTTACGTTTAGTGTTATTTTAATTTCTCCGTCGCAACGCGACAGGTCTTACATCTAGTTTTATACAAATGTTTATTATTAATTTTTTAACAACAAATTTTCTTTTTTTACCCCCTTATGTAACTTGGACCCATGACCACCCCAACTTAGATGTTTCTAGAAGTTTTGTCTTTTCTATTGGACCACCAATCTCAACGATAAATTTTTATTGTAAGTGAGTAAATTTGTTTGTTACTTGGTTAAAAATCATAGTACCTTAGTCCTTAAATAATATAAAAGTTGGTATCTTGGTATTGAAACGTAATTACTAAAAAAATACAAACTCTTGAATCCATAGTTATTTTTCATTTGTTCTAAATACACAAAAAATACAGAGTACAATGCACTTTAATCATATACAATACCCTTACATATTTGTTATATTTTTTTCATTTGTCTGAATATAATTCTTCAAACATTATAATGCATGACTATTGACTAATGTGTAGTAGGAATTGTCTCCTTTTTATAAACACCGACTCTTAAACCAATACCCAAAATAATTGTACATCATTTCGAATTAAATAACTTATTTTTATTTTATAATACAAAATATTACAAGACTACACGAGACTTTGACCACCCAACTACAAGATCTATCCCAACTTTTATATTTTGCAGATTGTTTCATGTGAATTGTTGTCTCTTTGAGTTCCAAGATAGCAAGTTTGGGAGAAAAGACACATGAATTGTCAAACTAATTCGTTTATTGCCAATGATATAGTAGCCCAGTGATTGCAACGGAGGTGAGAAGGTTTACCACCTTGATGCTGTTAAAAAAATATTTATTACATAGAAACTATTATGGTACTAGATAAAATAGTTCTGACATTAACATTTGATTTTCAATGGTGTAGACGTTGTATGTTTACACGATATATTGATAACTGAACATGTTATAAAACTTGAAGAACGGACATATATTGATCACTGAACATAATATATAACTTAAAGAACATTTAAAGGACAATTCAGTTTCCACCAATAACACGACCATATAAAAGTTATTGTAAATGGTATCAACCTTCACATGAAATAATTAAAGTAAAAAGGTGATGTCCTAATATGTTAATAAAAACATATTTAAATAAAACTTAAGTCAAATGGTCATGATTTGCTACAACATTTGTATTTTAAACAAACAACGTTGTTTTGTCTAAAATTGAAATTAAATCAAAATGTTTCCCTTTCGAAGAAAAAAAATGATGGAAAGTAACATACTTTGTTAAAAGTAAATAGAATCTACTCTGGAATTGGAAGGAGTAATTTACAAACTTTTAAAAAGAAGAGAAAGTAATCTTTTATATATGAATCATTGCGTTTTTGTTTTTGTTTTTATTTTTAATTTTTATGTTTATCACACAAAGGATCTGTTTATATATTTTATAAACAGATTACACTTATACCGGATGAATAATGAAAACCTGTTTGTTTTTTAAATAACAACAAAATTTTTAAATCTAACGGAGTGGTAGTCTATTGGCAAAAACAAAACTTTTGAATCCTTGAGTTTGGAAAGGGAGATCTTTGGTTCAAGTCACAAACAACAGAAATTAAAAGAAATTTACCGTTCAAAAAAAAAAAAAACAAAACTTTGAAAACTATATAATAGTGGTTTGAATTTAAATTAATCTCCGTAATTTAAGGCTTAAAATTAGATTATTTTTAAGTAAATACCATTTTTAGTAATGTAATTCAAATATGTCATTATTATAAATCTAATCTAAAAAAAAATTTGGTAACATTTAATTAAAAAGTATCACTATAATTAAAAATTATAAATGATAAATTAAAGATATATTTGCAACAAAGATAAATTATGTTGATTAATCTAACCAAAGATATTCGTCAACTTAAATGTAATATTTGAGGTAAGGACATAAGCAATTTTTTCCATTCAATGACACTAAACCGATTTAAGAATAATAATAAAAATAAACAATTGGTCTTTTCACCCGTCAAACAAATCTACAAATTTATGTTGACGTAGAATCACCAAAACATGTCGAGGAGCTCGTTATCCTCGTCTTTTGAACAACAAAGTCACAACACTTGCGAAAATCAAAGAAAAAAAAATAGAGCATTTAAATTCCACAAACGTGACGTTTAGAGGAGCTCGAGCGCGCGTTCAAAGGCGTAAAAAACATTTTTCCTGCCGCATGTAAAAAAACACTTTTTACTATAACACCATGCGAAAAAAACTTTTTATATTCGGCAACGAATGTAAAAACATTTTTTCAAACGTATGTAAAAACTAAAAATTTACAAACGTGAATTTACAAACATTTATATAATTTTTATGTCGCCGACACGTAAAATTTTTATTTTTACCCCAGCCCCGGTTGTAAATTATTTTTACGTCCTGGTTGTAAATTTTATTTCTATCTCGGTTGTAATTTTTTTATGCCCCAGTTAAAACATTTTAAAACTTTTTTTACGCCCACGATTGTAAACTTTTTTACGCCAATGTTAAAAAAATTTAAACCTTTTTTACACCCCGGTTGTAAAAAAAATTTTAAGTCGCGGTTGTAAACTTTTTTTACGCCCCCAATTGTAAACTTTTTTACCCCCCGGTTGTAAAATTTTTACGCCCCGGTTGTAAACTTTTTTACGCCCCTATTAAAAAATTTTAACTTTTTCTACACCACGGTTGTAAACTTTTTTTAGGTCCCGGGTGTAAATTTTTTTTACACCTCGGTTATAATTTTATTTACACAAATATAACTCGTCAACGTCTTACCTTTTTTCATTGCTTCCCTAACCAGTCATCTTGTCGGGGATTCGTTCCCCAATCCGCCACCATCATCGGCGACCCCACCCCTTTCCGTCTTCCACGGTGGTTCCGCCGCCTTCGAACACCACAATCACCTCGATTCGAGTCTAACTTTTGGTCATTTTCTTTTGTATCTCGATTTGCTTTTTGTATATATTGAATATAATGAATCAAACATTTTTTTGGATATTTATTGCTTTTTGTAAATGTAAAATGAGAGAAAAAAAATCATGAAAAAGAGATGAATATTCTATTGTAAAAGTGAGAGGAGAAAAAAAAAAGAAAATTAATGTGACTTTTAAAAAGAATAGATAGAGAAATGTTATGACATCGAGAGTAAAAGACTACATTCCCTTTTGATTTAATTTGAATATATGTGATGTGTTAAAATTTTATTGGATGATAGGAGTTCTCATGGTTCTTACAACTGGTAGTGGTTCCTCTAGAACCGAATCCTATATATATATAGGAGAATGATCCGTTATAAATTACTTTTTATTGCGAGAACTGTGAGAACCAATGTGAACATAACTAAAAATACCTAAAAAATCTAAAAAAAACACAAATTTTTTTAATATCTTTTTTGAAAAAATCGCTATATTATCCATTCACATGTGCATATGTATTATTTCTTTGACAAATTCCATAATACATTACTAATATTAGACAATTGCACTTTCATTTACACCACCATCCATAATACACTACTTTTTACATTACCAATATTAAAATGCATATGTGCGTCTATATGTATGAACATGATATAACATGTTTTGATACACTACTTTGAATACACTTTCCATTTCATCTTTCATACAATCCATAAATACACTACCATTACCTCATACCATCCATAATACAATACCATTACATCCTACCAACCACAATACAATACCATTACCAATATGTATAATATTTTCAATTTTTACACATGTACATCAACACCCTTCATACCATCCAAACAACATATTACATCATAAAGTAACAGATATAACCAAACCATCAACCACAAGATATAACTAACCCAAAAACATGTATATGAGTCTACTTCATCATTCAAAATCACAAACCTTTTGTACCAAAATACGTTATAACATGGTTATACATAATGATGCACATGTGCATTTTCAATATTGGTGATGTAAAAAGTAGTGTATTACGTGTGGTCGTGTAAATGAAAGTGCAATTATCTACTACTGGTAATGTGTTACGGAATTGTCAAATAAATGATACATATGCACATGTGCATCTATTATTGTTACTCGTAAAAAAAGTTTTTTTTGTTGACGAAATATAGCGATTTTTAAAATAATACTAAAAAAATTGTGTATATTTTTTTTTGTGTTCACATTGGTTCTCGTAGTTCTCGCAATAAAGGTGGTTCTCGCATAACCCTACCCTATATATATGTATGTATATATGTGTGTGTGTATCTATATATATATGCTTCAAATCAAGATAACCCCCCTCCCCCAGTTGAGAGAACTTAGAGAACTCCGACTTTTCGTGCGAGTTTTGTCACCATCTTTTGCACACACATAGATGAAAATGTTACAAAATCAGCTGTAAAAAATTCCGAGCCGTGTTTCCAGTCTTTTTACACCCTTGTAAAAAGTTGCTAACATCAATATTTATACCCACTGTAAGGGTTTTTTACGGTGGTGTAAATCAACAAAAACTATATATATATATATATATATATATATATACATAGTGTGATGAGTAAAATTAGAACCACCTTGAGTTGTGAGAACCATATGAACCAATATAAGTCATTGATCAAAAGTGTTTTAATGGATGAGATTAAAAGACGATAAAGTAGTTGTAATAATTGTGCTTTAATTAATGAGTTTTTGTTTTTAGTGGGATAAGGGTAAATTGGTATTTTTACTAAACTCTTTAATGATTGGTAATTACAGTTGTAATTATTGTGCTTTAATTAATGTTTTGATTTAATTAATGTTATTTTTGAATCATGCAGTAATAAAAAAATTTTACGTAAAGGTTCAAACTTTTTTTCCGTGCCGGTTTTAAAAATTTTTACGCCCGGGTCCAAACTTTTTTACGCCTGGTTTTAAACATTTTTTACGCGCCAGTTTTAAACTTTTTTTTACGAGCCGGTTTAAAACTTTTTTACGCGCGATTTTAAAATTTTTTAACGTGCCGGTTTTGCGCGCCAATTTTAAACTTTTTTTACGCGCTGTTTTAAACTTTTTTTACGCGCGGGTTTAAACTTTTTTTATGCGCTGTTTTAGAAACTTGTTTTACACGCCGGTAAAAACACTCTTTTTACGGGCGAGTTTTAACTTCTTTTACAAGGCGATATAAAACTTTACGCGCGGGTTTAAACTTTTTTTACACTCGGTTTCAAACGTTTTTTACGACCGGTTTAAACTTTTTTTATGCGCCGGTTTAGAACATTTTTACGCACCGGTCTAAAGTTTTTTTTACGTGCGGTTTTAAACTTTTTTTATGCGCTATCTAGAACATTTTTTACGCACCGGTATAATATTTTTTTACGCGCGGTTTTAAACTTTTTTTATGCGCGGTCTAGAACATTTTTTACGCACCGGTATAATATTTTTTACGCGCGGTTTTAAACTTTTTTTATGCGCCGGTGTATAACTTTTTTTATGCGCGGTTTTAAATTTGTTTTACGCACGATTTTAAACATTTTATTCGCGCCGGTTTTAAACTTTTTTAAAACTTTTTATACGCCGGTTTTAAACTTTAATATGATTTGATTAATTTTGATTTATTTAATGTGATTAATTTAATATGATGTGATTAATTTGATTTTTTTAAGTGATTAAGACTTTAAGAGAGAGATGATTGATAGAAAAGTTTGATAAGACTTTAAAAAGATAGAGAGAGAGTATATAAAATTTTGAGTAAATTACCAAAATAACCTTTAAGATTTAAAATAATAGTGTATATGTGATATGATCTGATTGGTGGAGAGTGGTCCTCGCGGTTCTTGCAACTAGGGGTGGTTCTCCCTTGAACCAAATCCTATATATATATATATATATATATATATATATATATATTGAAAAGTTGATTTTTCTAGGATTTTTGGTAAAAGAACATTTTTTTAAAAGCCTTTTTTGATCGATTTCTCTAAGTTCTTTCAATCCGTATCAATTTTTAATTTACCCTAATCCTAACCATATATATGTGTATTTGAAGTAATTATAAGGTACAAAATTCTTTTTAATAGATTGTTGACAACACTATATTTTGAGTGACGATCAGATTTTATTTGTGAGGCAAACATAATAAGGGTCCGGATATACTAGGATGTCTGTTTGGGTCCAAAGGATAACAAGTAATGTTGGCCATCAATTGAGTAATCAAGGGCTTAGATTAAATGAGTTAAATTGAACAAAAATTAGGGGTGCGTGGGATTGTTTAAGGGTATCTAAGTCAATAGTTTTCTCTCATCCAATTCCCCGCGTTTTTAAAACGTTAATAACTTTTTCATAAGACATAATTTTTTTATAAAAATTTCACCATAAAAACGAACGTTTTTTAATCTTTAAAACGAGCACACTATTGTTATACTTTTGAAAAAAAGTTTTCTATAACCCAGATACATAAAATGCAATGGACAAAGAAACACAAAAAATGATTTTTTAAACGCTATGGACTAAAAACACAAAATAAATTTTTCTTTCTAAAACGTAATGGACAAAAACACAAAAGAAATTGTTCTTTCTAAAACATATTAAATCGAAAATACAAAAGAAAGTGTTCTTTCTAAAACGCAATTGACAAAAAACACAAAAAAGGTTTTTTTTTTCTAAAACGCGATGGACAAAAAACACAAAAAATGTCTTTTCTAAAACGCAATGGATCAAAAACACAAAACTAAGTGTTCTTCCTATAAAATGCAATGGACTAAAAATACGAAAGAAAACATTTTTTTTTTCTAAAACGCAATGGACTAAAAAAATAAAGAGGAAACTGCCAAAATGGTCCTTGAGATTTGATCACATTTGCCACTTTAGTCTAAAACTCAAACCTTTTGAATCTAGATCATGTGGTTTCAATTTTGTTGCTATTTTCATTTAAAAGCAAAATCTGGTTAGATTTTAGTTAACATCCAATATTTTTGTCTTTTTCTCTATTTTAATAAAGGACAAAATGATTAGATTTTTTTAATAAAGGAATCGGAAGGAGTAATTTTCGAACTTTTAAAAAGAAGAGAAAGTAATCTTTTATATGTTAATCATTGCGTTTTTATTTTAAATTTTATGTTTATCACACATATGATGTGTTTATATATTTTATTAACTAGGTTATACTTATTCCGGTTGAATAATGAAAACCAATTATTTGTTTTTTAAATAATAACAAAATTTTAAAATTAACAGGGTGGTGGTCTATTGACAAAAAATAAAGCCTTTAAACACTTAAGTTTGAAAGAGAAAGATCTTTGATTCAAATTACATAGGACAAAATTTAAAAGAAATTTTTCGTTAAAAAAAGAACTTTAAAAAATATATAATAGTGGTTTGAATTTAAATAATTTCCGAAACTTAGGGTTTAAAATTAATTATATTGATGTCGTACCTCAACCGATGGCGGAAACATCGGAGTGAGACGAAAACGAGATTGCAAGAGGCTTTATAACACTATTCGCGACAAGTATTTAATAATTTCTTTTTACATTGTTTGGACTAGAAACACCACAAGTTTAAAGTAAATAATTTACAATAAGTATTCATTTAAATAAATTTCTTTCATTGATAATGATTTGGTACAAGAATTGGAAATAGAATACAACAGGATTGAAAGTAATTTACAATACAACAAGTATTAGCGTTTAAGTGCGTTTTTAGATAATCCTCTAGATTCCTTTCATCCTCAAAATCCTACAACATGTAATAAAAGCATGGATCAGTATACAAAAGTACTGGCGAGCATACAAGTTTGAATATAGGTATAAGTGTAAGAGTTTATCTCAATCCAACATGGCAATTCATATTCAAATTGAATCTAGCATATGTAAACCTAAGCATAACAATTAGCATGAGTATACAAATTGAAGCTAACACGCGTAAACAACCTAAGCATAACAATTAGCATGAGTATACAAGTTGAAACTAACAAGCGTAAGCAACCTAAGCATAACCAATAACGTGTTCGATGGATTGAGTATTCGATTATACTCGTTATGTAAAGTGGATTTTGTAATTGTTACATGTTGCACCAAAAAATACGTTAAGGTGTAAAAAAGGTCGAGTATGCTCATAGTTTTGGCAAAGCTTCCTTCGGTAATTCCGTGAAGAGTTGAGGGACGAATGATGGAGCGTCGGGATCACCTCACATGGGCAAACGAAGGTTACGGAAGTATTGAAAAAATAAATATACACTATGATTTATTTTCATAAAAATTACTTAAATCCTATGCGTTTCGTTTTATAATTTAACATGTTCGATTTACGGATTTTTTACGAAAAACGGGCAGAGTTCCTCTGTTTTTTGGAGGATCCCGACAACACAAGTTGTCGATATAGTTTTTCAAAACTCAAATATTCAATAAAAATATATATTATTCTAGTCAAATGACAAAAATGAAAATAAATAACTACATGTATCGATTCGATCCCGGTTCGCGTAAATTATAACAATAACTGTATATCTCTTTGTAAGGTTAGACTGTGGGGTGTGGGGCTTGGGTTTGGGCATGGGAAACCCACTCAAGCCCCACACACCACCCCCACTGGGCTTGGCTTTGGGCATTGCCCCTTTAGCGGCAGTTTATGCCTGGCGTGGGGCGCTGGCTGGGCTGATATGGTTGGCTGTGATTGGCTGGCCATGGCCAGCTAAGAGAAAAGCCATGCCACCCCACAAAAAAGCCACGCCACCCCACACCAAAAAAATGCCAAGCCACACCATGTGGAGCCCACCTCCGCCACATGTCAACCCATGTGTGACAAACGGCAAATAATCGGTAATTTCATACAATTTAATCACTTATTTTTATTACATAATCTCATGCATAAAAAGTATTAGGACAAGTGAAACATGCTATAACATATATTGGTTTCCGTCATATCGCGAAACAACTAAAACTATGTCCTAAAAGTGTTGTTAGAGAGTGCTGGGCGCACTATTCATGTAAGCAAACCGCTGAAACAGAATAGAACAATGGATTAAGATATACGAATGACATAAATGAGTCCATATAAATATGAAAACACTAATGTGGGAACAAGTCTTACAATAATACATAATTTTCCGGTACAACGCCCTAAATGAAAAATCGTCCGTTCCGCTAGAAATTAAACAATTTTAACTCGTCCGAACAAATAATTTAGCATTTCCGAGACTCTGGAAATATGATAAATGATAACAAACACATGAAAACAATATGAGAATATTAATGGGTGTCCGAAACAGAAGCTTTCGGTGCTACATTGAAAACCCCACAACTTGGAGGCTATTGAACCGACAAGCTAGGAAATGATATTTCCGACGCCAAAACAACCAAACGAAAGACATGGTGAACTAGTTAAGCTTATTTTGGGACTCGAAATCACCTCATACATCTTTTGTATGCGGAATAACACCTTGTGGAAAAACCTTCGGTGGCAGGAAATAAAGGTGCTGTTAACTAGCCGACGACCAAACGGAATTCATCTAAGATATCAAAATACAAATTTTGCTAATCTAGCGAACTAGTTGATGACAATTAGCATTTTGAATCCCTAATGACCCCCTAATGGTATATTTAAGCCTAATCACCATACTTTACTTAATCACCTAAATACCTAATAAGTTAAGACTTTTTATAAAACAAAATACATTTACCCCCCCCCCCCCCTTGTGGGCCCCATATTGATGTGGTGATGACTTTTGATGATGAAGAAGTATTGTATGGTTGTAGATGTCTACATTTTTATACAAAAGAGTTTATAAAATGGATGAAGTCCATTTTTGCAATTATATAACACTCCATCATTTTTGTTTCTTTTCATTTCAACACTAAAAAAAATAATCACAAACACCACCTCCATAACCATCATTTTCGGGCCCTAAACATCATAATTCAAGCCATTACAAGGTCATCTATGGAGTTAGCAAGGGTGGGGAAGCACTAGGACTTTCTTTGGAGCCTACTTGTCTTCTTAATCTTCTATTAAGCTTGTGCAAAGTTGTAAGCCACCATTTACCACTTTTTAAGCTTCTTATTATATGTAGATTAAAGAAGTATAAGTTGATTATCTTGAAGATTAAGAAAAACCAAATCAAAAACCCTAATCTCAAACTTAATAATCTACTAATCATAACTTATTATGTGGTTATTTGTGTAGATTAGTGTAACCATGTTGATTATGTTGATCTTGTTAAGATTAGTGGTTTAAAGACTAGATTTATGATGATCTTGTGGTTTATATCATGTAGTAGATTAGGGTAGTGTTAACCTTGCCATGTTACACTTAAAAATGAGATTTAAACATATGAATGTTTAAATCACACAAGATCATCACCTTCAAATTCATGAATATTACATACATGAAACTTTGATTTGTGTTCTTGAAAGATAGGACATAATAAGGACTTGGAATTAGGCTTTTTAAAACACTAGAAACTTAGTTTTTACATTAAACAAGTTCATTAAAGTTATTTAGAAAAAGTGTTATACTAAAAGTCTTGGTATTATTAATAAACTTGAAAAGTGGTTAACTTTGAGGTCATAAAAATTAACACAAGTAATGCTCATGACAAACTTTGAGGGAATTAGTGTGGTATATAATTTTTGATGACACTTAGTAAATTTAAACGCGTTCAGAAAACGTGGGGGAACGTCATAGTTTCGGGGAAATTATGGCGAATTTTTCTAAAAACCTAATCGCGATTAAAGTATGATTAACGGGGAATTAACAAGGTTAAACGTGATTAGTGGTCTTCATCGTTATTAAGGAAGTTTTTATGACAAGGGTTAAGCCCTACTTATCCAAGACTTGTTATAAATAATTATGTATATTTTTTACAAGTCCAAAATAATGGGAGTAAATATATACATAAGTATATATTTTTGGTGAAAATTATATTTACAATTCATGTACCCATTTGGTGTAGAAATACTTGTGGTTTATGTGTATCTATTAGTGTTAGGAATACATACCGAATACCAAACACATTACATGTGAAAATACACCAAGGATACCAAGAAATACTTGAAGGAAACAAGTGTAAAAGACACATAAATCCATATACACAATATCCTCATATAACCAAGAAATGCTAAGTAATGGAATACATAAAACTCACTCATATGATGTCCCTAAACGGATTAAACAGACTGGCGGATGATACGGACGACGGACGAAATTATAAGAATTCATATTGTCACCGACGAAAAGGAAGCATTGCGTCATCATAAGGAGGTTACTACGACGCTTGGACGTTTCATCGACACAAAAATGTATATATATATATTGAATGATCACAACGACGCGTCTAAAATATATTTTAGACACCGAACTAATAGATATATATATACTACCGATGACAAAATCCGGAAAGTTGACAATCTATTCAAGTTACTAAGTATTTTTTTAAGGAAATGAACACATTTAAAAATCCTATACTTAGTGAAATTTTTATAAAAATACTAAGCGTAAGATTTCCCACCAAATGGACTCAAATAATTATTGTGGGCTAGGCCCAATTATATAATTACATGGGATTGGTCCAATGACACTATAACATGGGCTAGACCCAATGACACTATAACATGGGCTAGGCCCAATGACAAGATTACATGGGTTAGGCCCAATGACAAGATAACATGGCTAGGCCCAAAGACACAATGATGTGGGCTAGGCCCAAAGACATGCGTGCTAGGCACAAGGACAAGTGAAGGGCGAGGCCCGTTCACACACGATTCAATACACGATAACAAATATATATAAACAAATAACAATCGAACACACAACCTACCAACAATATAAAAACAATAACGTTGTTCAAAGAAAACAAACGAATACATAACAATAATTCAAGATGGAACAACTTGTACGAGGTCAAACCCGACCTAAATGTCTAATAAAATTAGTATAGTTGTAGGTTACACGTGTACGGACACTCGAATCACATTTGTACAACTTTAAATAACACAAACTTGTGAGTTCATGTCCCCCTTTTGTTTTAAACATTTTCGGTTTTATAACACTCGGGGGGAAATACATGTTTATGACAAATCGTATTTTAGCTATGGGTTTAGATGATGACGATGATCGATGTGCGTAAGTAGGAAGATGACAGTGATAACAATAATAACCATTAATCAGTTAGTGACTAAGGTGCAAAAGGTGTAGATCTATTGAGCTTGAGATACGCTTCACTCCTGGTTGGTATACCCTCGAGTGCTTTTGTGAGCCCAATTGATGACAAAGTTGTCTCGGTTTGGTTATTTACTTATGGCACATAATATCGGGGGCTCGCTACCCACTGATAGATCCTTAAACCCATGATTGATGACAATAACATACTCGGATTTCAATAATGGTTTTCAATAATGGTTTTCAACTATGACACTTTATACGAAAACAATAACTACATGAACTCGCTCAACTTTTGTTGATTTTTTAAACTTACATGTATTTCAGGAAACAAGACATGAGCCGGTGATAGACTTTGGAATGGGATGACATAACAACGGTTGCTAACTTTTGGAGGATTTGCCTTTTATATCCGAACCTTGTATGGGCAGATAGGAGTCAAAACCTCACTATGTCTATGATGAAAACAATCTTTTGGTTATGATGTAATGAAACTAAACCATGTTTTGGATAACAAATATAAACCAGTGGAAAACTTGTAATCTTACTTTTGGAACTTGTAAACTTTGGTTATAACTTAATGTATGACATGGCATCGTTGTTAATTACTATTTGTTTACACGGTTGGATGCAATGATTACCTCATAGTCACACACTTGCGCTTCAGGTACGACTAGGGTGTGACAGATTGGTATCAGAGACTCGATTGTAGTGAAACGGGGAAAAACTTTTACTAAGTTTGGTCTACAATCACTAAGGACTCTCACATGAAAACAAGGTTTATAACATCACAAAATTATTTTCAAAAATATGACAATTATGACAAAAGGTTTTCATTGTGTCACGATGACACGAGGATCTATCACACGAGCTCAGCAATAAGTAACGAGCAAGGATCAATACATGATTAGTCTATAAGGGATGGACACGAAACATTAAGTTGATTCACATGAGAACAAATATGATAACATGGCATGAGATATAGTGATCTGCATGAAAGATATATTATATGTCGAATATTTTTTTCCTAACCTATACATGTATTAATTGTACGGATTATTTGCCAAGAATGAAATACCTTCGACTTAGAACATTACTGTTAATCTTGACTATCACGATGAGAATATCGACCTCGCGTCTATTGCGGAGCTTATGGCGGACGTGGTTCCTAAGTGAGACCTTAAGCTTGAATCCCTAGAAGATGGTTGCTTTTGTCCCGCGAATGCGGAGATGCCTGACTCCGGTAGCGGCGACGAGATGGAAGTGGTAGCCTTGGACAACAACTCTGTTAGTGAGACTAGGTCCTTGTGGCTCATGCAAATCAGGATTGATGACACTCTTGTCCAAACAAGGAAGATGAAGTACTCATCTTAAAGGTGCCCCTCCGGTTGTTATTATTACGAGTTCTCTCTATCCCTATTCCGTCTAACGTCATGCCCTTCACGAGTAATGACAATGGACGTTAGCACGTGGGCCATCACGAAGGTCCCTTCTATGTTGATGGTATGTAGACAGTAGTGTCCTCTCTCTGGCTGATCGTCTGCTTTGAACGAGAGACACTAGGGTGACCATGCAAGACAATTTATTATTACGGGGGCCCACGTAATAATAACTTGTAGTGCATGGGAATTCTGGTGGGCTCTGCGGGTCAAGCTAATGATCACCATCCATTCGAAACTCTTAAGTTATACAAGTCCTATCTAGTAGAACGCTGACTGGGGTGGTTACTATAATGCCCCACGATACAGAAATGCCACACGTATTTGTTCGCATCTAACATTCGATATGTATCATGAATTGGTTGAAACTAGTTATCTAAACAACAAAACTTATTAGCCACCCAGGGAGGATTTTTCCTCAACGTTCTAGAGTTCTTATACATGGGTTGGCTCCTTGGTGCCTATGGCCCCTCCTCATATTTATTGGAAAAGAGTAAATTAAATTCCGTCCTTTGACATTTGTCTTACCCCAAGGGATAGTATGTCATGAACTGTGCTGCAACTCCCTTATTGCATTATTTTCGACATCTATGGAAATTATAACAATCTTGTTGGGGCTCGTGGAGCCCAATTGATACAATGTATTCGTCACCCGGGTTAGTGCAGCGAAGGATTTTCCTACGTTGGACTATCAAGGTCCATGAAGTATGGAATACATGTTGTAAGGTTGGAGACGACTGTTTGGTTTTCCTCCTTGACGAATTATTTCTTTTCCACTTAGACATATGGTCGATACATGCAAGAAGTACTATGCATTTTGGATTACGGCTATTCACGTATCATTGTTACAAAAATGTATGAACAATGCGATATTGGGTTTCCATGACCGATTGCATTCTTAATTCTTAGGCGCTTGATGGACTATATATGTTTAAATATAAGTCTAGAACATTTGATATTATGTTTCAAAATAAACATGGCGCCGAAAACAGAATCAACGCCCTACTATTAGAGTCGAATTAGATTTTTTTTATGAAACAACATGAGGTTGTGGAAATTACACAACATGAGGTCATTAATTTAACACTAGTGACGATACCAATGGTATCGGTAGTTCAAGTGATTCAAATCCCAACGGATTGGGAACGAGTGGCAATGGCACATTTGAAGATGTAATCACACAAGGTTATAATTCTAAGGCTTTCCTGGACGGTAAGCCGCGAGACCTCGCAGATACGAGAGGTGCGGTAGGTTCTGTTTGCTAAATAAAGACAATGTAGTCGGCTAGCTGTACTAATAAATGTATTCCTGAATAAACGATTAGGTGAACACAGAGATTCTAGTTGAATGCAACATTAACTTGGTGGAATCTCCAAGTACGAACTTTAGGGAGTGATACGACAAAGAGGTTGTCGTGGGACGAACTTAAAGATCTTTTGCGACATGAACATTGCTCGCTGATTAGAATTCAAAGGGTGGAAACAGAATCCCACATCTCAATCATGGTTTCAGCCAATGTTATTAGTTACACTCGACCTTTTCACGATCCCTCAAGGATAGTCACGTACTAGGTAACACCCGAAGTCAAACGTATTGAATGCTACATTTGTGGTTTAGCCCCTAAGATCCGAAGCAAAACGGTAACATTCGTCGTAAAACGGGTTCCAAAACCCGCTCCGTTTATTAAATGTTACGTTATGTATTTACTTATTTTGTAAACTTGGTTAGTTAATTTTTCTTTTTTTGGTTGATAAATAAAATATAAATATATTAAATAAATAAAGGAATAAAGGAAATTCTAATAAATAAAAAGGTTAAAAGAAAAATAATAATAATAGAGGGGTAGCCGGGTTTCGAACCCGGGTCCCCAATGGATCAACACACACTTCACACCACTCCGCCACACACATTTATCTGTTAAAGTTCTAAACTAAACAATATTAATACAAGGTCTCGAAATCGGATTTTTGAACAACCGCCTTGTAACAGTCGAGCTTGAAATCAGGAAATAATCAAGCATCCGTTTCTTTTCTTTGCGATCAAAAGACTAAAACCGTCTTTCAATCAAGCAATCAGACTCAATCATGGAGTCCATAAACGACCGATCAGTTAAAAAAATCAATTCCAGAAATCAAGTTCGGCGAAACTTTTGAAACCGAAATCTGTGTTGTCTGTTTACTCTATAAATACCAATCATTTCACCACAAACGAATTCGCTCATTCTCTCAAACTCTCTCTCAATCATCACTCAAACTCGCTGAAAGATACTCTACTTAAATAAACTTCGCCGGAAAAATTGGAACTCGCCGGAGTTGGTCACCGGGATCATCGAAGTTCTAACTTCCAGTGGGTATGAACCTTTAAAACCTTTCTATGTTCATGTTTAATTCCGTTAGTTTGCAAACCAGTAACCAGAATTTTTAAAATATATATAACGGTCGAGTTCAGTTCTGGGAAATTTCTCATGAGAAAGATGAAGTCGAGATAGTGTTTAAATATAATTAAAAACGAGTATTTAACCGGGTTAGACACACAGTCCAGCGGTGGACTGTGTGCAATTACAAAGTACAAGTCCCGGGTTCGAGTCGCACATGTTTCCGATTTTCCGAAATAAAACCAACACTTTTTAAACTTATTCAGATCAACTCATAACATGTATATAAAATTAATATAATTCAGTGTTTATGCGGGTTAGACACACAGCCCAACTAGTCGGGCTATGTGCACACGAACCGTAGGTCCCGAGTTTGATTCCTGTTTCTGTAACTGGTTTCGGCCATATTAAATCCCTTTTAATAAAACAAAATAAAGTTAAAGCTAGTTAGTATATATATATAATTAAAATAGAGTTTATTTCGGGTTAGACACGTAGCTCAGTTGGTAGAGCTGCATGCACGTATACGAGAGGTCACGAGTTCGAACCTCACACGCTGCCTATAATAAATGAGTCAGACCGGTCGTTGACCAGTTAACCCGTAGAAAAAGGGTAATTTTTTTAATTAAAAATCCTTTTTATTTTCTTTGAAAATTAGTTAAAAATACCTCAAAATAAGGTTTTAAAGCCTAAAAATTTGCATTAAATTCATAAAATAAATCTAAAAATCTCATTAAGAGCACTAATTAAAAATATTAATTTCAAATGAAATTTATTTATTTATCGAATTATTACGTTATTATTTATGTTAGTTTTCCCTCATCGGTTGAATCATAAATTCGTGCGCATTCATCGTCATCAAGGAACGCACCCACTGTGAGTGAATTCTTACCAATTCCCCTTTTTATTCATGTTTTGGGGTGTATCATGTGTCGCTTTATTTATTTCGTTCATTCAAACTTGTGCTATTACCATTATATGATCTAAACATGGGATGTAAATGTTGTTTGTTGTGATGTGTGTTTACATTTTGTCAAGTTGCGTGCAAATCATTCATTAGGCCCATCAGTTCCTCGTTGGAGACGAGTTGAACATCGCGTGCCTCATTAGATCGGCTCCGTTTGATTGAGCCTTGATCTCATTGTTTATCATTTGGTGTGTGCTTGTGCATTAATTGATATTATGTGTATTGTGATTAAATTTACATTTACGTTTACTCGTATGTGGTTATGCACCTTTTTATAACCAATATAACAAATTCGTTCAAATGTTTTCATAAGATTCACTCGCCAACTTTTGTTGACCCAAAACCCTATTTTTACACATGATACAGGTGGACAGGTTGAAGCAAGGAACACATAGGAAATTGCCTTAGAAGAAAAATAATGAAGTCATGAAAAATGTATTTGAACATGTTGTACTTATATGTTTATTGTAATTTTCTTCTTTAAAAAGAAATAATAAATATGAAACTTTATAGTAAATGTCATGAGCTTTGATGAAAACCCAATCATGCCCCGACTACCATTTCCGCTGCGGTCAGGGTGTGACAGATTGGTATCAGAGCTTTTGACTATAGGGATATAGGATAGGTTATTAGACCCTTAGAGCCTATACTATAGTTGATTAGATTTTAATTGTTTATGTGGTTACATGCAAACTCATGATGTTTATTTGTTTCGTATTTATTACACACACAAATGCATGCAAAAACTTCTACTATCATTTTGTGTGATACTTAATGAGTTATACTTGTTGTCAAACATAACATGCTTACATATACATCCATCACGTATATTTCAATGTTCACATATTCAAATCATCCACATATTTCCTTTATTCAAGATTTTGTGGCATTTTTTCGTTTTTTTAATCTCATCAAAGTGAGTTCTACGACGGGCATGTAGTAACTGGAAGGGTACAAGTACCGGTAGTCGAAACGTCCTGTCTAGGTTGGCATTCGTATAAATCCAATATAACGGACCAGTTTGCCTACCTGGGGACTAACGATGAGAGTACGAAGGACCTATTAGGCCAAAGCATGCCACACCAAACGTCGTTCGAACTAACCCTACTTTGAGTTGTCATTGTGTCCATACCAGGACACCCTCCGACCTTATACTTTGCTGTCATGTTTTACGATTTTCATTCGGGTGGCGCAAGTGTTAACAGGTCAACACCAATATGAACCCTACCAGAGCCCAGTAGTCGTGGGGGCCCACATGACTACCAAGGCCAAGTAAGGGGACATATGGGAGCCCAAACATGAGCAAAGCCCAAGACATCCTATGGATGTAGCAAATTTATTTTCTTCATTTGTTTTGTAAATGTTCATTTCTAAATACGACACATGACACCTAAAACGTCAAACTCATACTCTCGATACGTATTCCTTGTAGACGTCTTCTAGTCACTCTCGTAGAGGTAGGAGATCAGGAAAATCCCGCGAGCGCATGGCTGCCCAAATCGCTCAACAAATGGCCGCCGTAATCCCCAACATCGTAGTTCAAGTTCAACAAGCCCTTACCGCTAATCCCGTCAACCCAATCAACCAAGAAGATCAAAACGTTGTCAACCCTCCCCCAAATACCACTAAATGCACCTTCAAGCATTTCAAATCCTGCGATCCTCCAAAATACGAAGGGACTGAAGGTGTCACCGTTCTCCTCCATTGGTTTGAGGAGATGGAAAAAACTTTTCTCAATTGCGACTGCCCCGATGATCGCAAGGTGCGATATGCTACCGGTCGTTTGTTCGGAGTAGCACTTACATGGTGGAATACAGAGAAGGGCAAGCGAGGTGCTGAGGATGCTATGACCTTGACTTGGGAAGAGTTGAGGGAGATCATGACGAGACGTTTCTGTCCAAGAAGCGAAATCAAGAAATTAGAAGATGAGTTCTACTCTTTGAAACAAAAGGAGGGCGACCATACCACATACAATAAGAGATTCCTTGAGTTGAATCAGATGGTCCCCAACTTGTTCACTCCCCTCTACCGTTTGATCAAACACTACATTCGAGGTCTCCCTTCAAAAATTCAAGACCCTGTAATAAGTACCACACCTGCAACTTTGGAAGCAGCAATTGGAGTTAGCTACAGAGCTCACCGAAAACCGCATACGGAATAAAGACTTCAAGGAGGAGAAGAAGAAGGATAAAGCATCAACCGAAACCTCAAACTCAACCCAGACCGAATCCTCTTCTCAACCCACTTCTAAGAGAAAACGAGATGGGCAGAATTTCGCTGTCACCCAAGGCAATCAACCAACTCCACAAGCCGTACCCCTCCAAGCTATCCCAATCATTCAAGTAGCACCCAACTCTATTTACCCAAATAAGAAACCTTACATTGGACCTCACCCTCAATGCAACACCTATTTTTATCACCATCCATCTACCGTACCTTGTCGACTGTGTGCTAATTGTGGGCGTTATGGTCATTTGAGCAAGACTTGTCGCGCCCCTCAAAACCAAGCTTCACCCCTACCCAATACATGATCCAATCATATCAACAACCTCAATACCCCATAGTTCCATATGTTCGAGCTTGTTTTAATTGTGGCGACCCTAACCATTTTAGAAACACGTGCCCTCGATTGGTTAACATCATAAACGCCCAAGCTCAAGCAAACCCACTTAACCAAGCAAATCAAGCAAACCCAGCACTACCACCAGCAAGAGGAAGAGCTTACAACATCAACGCCGATCCTGTTGAAGATAATAACGGCCCAAACGAACAACCCAACTAGCCTTCCCTCACCAAGAATCACGACTCAACTACAACCGTCTAGTTTTAATGTTTTCTTTATGTTCTCTCAATCTTTACGTATCCCAGTTATAAATTGGGAATTTATGTATCCAAGAATTCTAATGCGAATTGATATTACAGTTTTGTTTTGTATCTTTACTCATTGATTTAACTTTCATATCATCATATATCACGACGTATCCCGATCTCGTCATTTAAAGAAGTTGGGTTGTGTCTCACTTTTTCATAGACTGACCCCTCCATCATAGCAAACGAGAGAGGTACCGTCGTCATTCAGTCATATATTCTTTCAGATTTGAGAACTCAAGCTTTGGTTGTTGTGTTTGTTTATGTTTTAGAGTCACATAGAACTAATCATAACTTACTGATAAAGGCAATGAAAACTTGACAAGAATATGGTGGATACGCCGCTGGTACTTCCTATATATAAGTATTCTTGGCAAAGGATTAAAAGCATTATCAGTAGGTTATGAGAAGTTCCGTGTAGGTCTAAATATCGTCATGGTTGAAGTTTTTGTTTTATATAACCTTATCTTTTCAAACGTATCAATCCTCTCAAAACTCTTATGCATGTGATCATATCCAGTCAAACAACTCTGGGTATCAATGTTTCTTATCTTTAGGCATCAAAAAGCGATTCCTGTAGCAGGGTATTCAACCCTTACTAGGAACGTTACCGCCTCAAATAAAATTTAAACTTTCACCCTCTTCTGATTATGTAATTGTCAAATTAAAACACCCTCCCTTCGAGTCAAATATACCACTACTTAAATTTCGGGACGAAATTTCTAAAAGTAGGGGATACTGTAACATTCGTCGTAAAACGGGTTCTAAAACCCGCTCCGTTTATTAAATGTTACGTTATTTATTTACTTATTTTGTAAACTTGGTTAGTTAATTTTTCTTTTTTTTGGTTAATAAATAAAATATAAATATATTAAATAAATAAAGGAATAAAGGAAATTCTAATAAAATAAAAAGGTTAAAAGAAAAATAATAATAATAGAGGGGTAGCCGGGTTTCGAACCCGGGTCCCCAATGGATCAACACACACTTCACACCACTCCGCCACACACATTTATCTGTTAAAGTTCTAAACTAAACAATATTAATACAAGGTCTCGAAATCGGATTTTTGAACAACCGCCTTGTAACAGTCGAGCTTGAAATCAGGAAATAATCAAGCATCCGTTTCTTTTCTTTGCGATCAAAAGACTAAAACCGTCTTTCAATCAAGCAATCAGACTCAATCATGGAGTCCATAAACGACCGATCAGTTAAAAAAATCAATTCCAGAAATCAAGTTCGGCGAAACTTTTGAAACCGAAATCTGTGTTGTCTGTTTACTCTATAAATACCAATCATTTCACCACAAACGAATTCGCTCATTCTCTCAAACTCTCTCTCAATCATCACTCAAACTCGCTGAAAGATACTCTACTTAAATAAACTTCGCCGGAAAAATTGGAACTCGCCGGAGTTGGTCACCGGGATCATCGAAGTTCTAACTTCCAGTGGGTATGAACCTTTAAAACCTTTCTATGTTCATGTTTAATTCCGTTAGTTTGCAAACCAGTAACCAGAATTTTTAAAATATATATAACGGTCGAGTTCAGTTCTGGGAAATTTCTCATGAGAAAGATGAAGTCGAGATAGTGTTTAAATATAATTAAAAACGAGTATTTAACCGGGTTAGACACACAGTCCAGCGGTGGACTGTGTGCAATTACAAAGTACAAGTCCCGGGTTCGAGTCGCACATGTTTCCGATTTTCCGAAATAAAACCAACACTTTTTAAACTTATTCAGATCAACTCATAACATGTATATAAAATTAATATAATTCAGTGTTTATGCGGGTTAGACACACAGCCCAACTAGTCGGGCTATGTGCACACGAACCGTAGGTCCCGAGTTTGATTCCTGTTTCTGTAACTGGTTTCGGCCATATTAAATCCCTTTTAATAAAACAAAATAAAGTTAAAGCTAGTTAGTATATATATATAATTAAAATAGAGTTTATTTCGGGTTAGACACGTAGCTCAGTTGGTAGAGCTGCATGCACGTATACGAGAGGTCACGAGTTCGAACCTCACACGCTGCCTATAATAAATGAGTCAGACCGGTCGTTGACCAGTTAACCCGTAGAAAAAGGGTAATTTTTTTAATTAAAAATCCTTTTTATTTTCTTTGAAAATTAGTTAAAAATACCTCAAAATAAGGTTTTAAAGCCTAAAAATTTGCATTAAATTCATAAAATAAATCTAAAAATCTCATTAAGAGCACTAATTAAAAATATTAATTTCAAATGAAATTTATTTATTTATCGAATTATTACGTTATTATTTATGTTAGTTTTCCCTCATCGGTTGAATCATAAATTCGTGCGCATTCATCGTCATCAAGGAACGCACCCACTGTGAGTGAATTCTTACCAATTCCCCTTTTTATTCATGTTTTGGGGTGTATCATGTGTCGCTTTATTTATTTCGTTCATTCAAACTTGTGCTATTACCATTATATGATCTAAACATGGGATGTAAATGTTGTTTGTTGTGATGTGTGTTTACATTTTGTCAAGTTGCGTGCAAATCATTCATTAGGCCCATCAGTTCCTCGTTGGAGACGAGTTGAACATCGCGTGCCTCATTAGATCGGCTCCGTTTGATTGAGCCTTGATCTCATTGTTTATCATTTGGTGTGTGCTTGTGCATTAATTGATATTATGTGTATTGTGATTAAATTTACATTTACGTTTACTCGTATGTGGTTATGCACCTTTTTATAACCAATATAACAAATTCGTTCAAATGTTTTCATAAGATTCACTCGCCAACTTTTGTTGACCCAAAACCCTATTTTTACACATGATACAGGTGGACAGGTTGAAGCAAGGAACACATAGGAAATTGCCTTAGAAGAAAAATAATGAAGTCATGAAAAATGTATTTGAACATGTTGTACTTATATGTTTATTGTAATTTTCTTCTTTAAAAAGAAATAATAAATATGAAACTTTATAGTAAATGTCATGAGCTTTGATGAAAACCCAATCATGCCCCGACTACCATTTCCGCTGCGGTCAGGGTGTGACAGATTGGTATCAGAGCTTTTGACTATAGGGATATAGGATAGGTTATTAGACCCTTAGAGCCTATACTATAGTTGATTAGATTTTAATTGTTTATGTGGTTACATGCAAACTCATGATGTTTATTTGTTTCGTATTTATTACACACACAAATGCATGCAAAAACTTCTACTATCATTTTGTGTGATACTTAATGAGTTATACTTGTTGTCAAACATAACATGCTTACATATACATCCATCACGTATATTTCAATGTTCACATATTCAAATCATCCACATATTTCCTTTATTCAAGATTTTGTGGCATTTTTTCGTTTTTTTAATCTCATCAAAGTGAGTTCTACGACGGGCATGTAGTAACTGGAAGGGTACAAGTACCGGTAGTCGAAACGTCCTGTCTAGGTTGGCATTCGTATAAATCCAATATAACGGACCAGTTTGCCTACCTGGGGACTAACGATGAGAGTACGAAGGACCTATTAGGCCAAAGCATGCCACACCAAACGTCGTTCGAACTAACCCTACTTTGAGTTGTCATTGTGTCCATACCAGGACACCCTCCGACCTTATACTTTGCTGTCATGTTTTACGATTTTCATTCGGGTGGCGCAAGTGTTAACAGGTCAACACCAATATGAACCCTACCAGAGCCCAGTAGTCGTGGGGGCCCACATGACTACCAAGGCCAAGTAAGGGGACATATGGGAGCCCAAACATGAGCAAAGCCCAAGACATCCTATGGATGTAGCAAATTTATTTTCTTCATTTGTTTTGTAAATGTTCATTTCTAAATACGACACATGACACCTAAAACGTCAAACTCATACTCTCGATACGTATTCCTTGTAGACGTCTTCTAGTCACTCTCGTAGAGGTAGGAGATCAGGAAAATCCCGCGAGCGCATGGCTGCCCAAATCGCTCAACAAATGGCCGCCGTAATCCCCAACATCGTAGTTCAAGTTCAACAAGCCCTTACCGCTAATCCCGTCAACCCAATCAACCAAGAAGATCAAAACGTTGTCAACCCTCCCCCAAATACCACTAAATGCACCTTCAAGCATTTCAAATCCTGCGATCCTCCAAAATACGAAGGGACTGAAGGTGTCACCGTTCTCCTCCATTGGTTTGAGGAGATGGAAAAAACTTTTCTCAATTGCGACTGCCCCGATGATCGCAAGGTGCGATATGCTACCGGTCGTTTGTTCGGAGTAGCACTTACATGGTGGAATACAGAGAAGGGCAAGCGAGGTGCTGAGGATGCTATGACCTTGACTTGGGAAGAGTTGAGGGAGATCATGACGAGACGTTTCTGTCCAAGAAGCGAAATCAAGAAATTAGAAGATGAGTTCTACTCTTTGAAACAAAAGGAGGGCGACCATACCACATACAATAAGAGATTCCTTGAGTTGAATCAGATGGTCCCCAACTTGTTCACTCCCCTCTACCGTTTGATCAAACACTACATTCGAGGTCTCCCTTCAAAAATTCAAGACCCTGTAATAAGTACCACACCTGCAACTTTGGAAGCAGCAATTGGAGTTAGCTACAGAGCTCACCGAAAACCGCATACGGAATAAAGACTTCAAGGAGGAGAAGAAGAAGGATAAAGCATCAACCGAAACCTCAAACTCAACCCAGACCGAATCCTCTTCTCAACCCACTTCTAAGAGAAAACGAGATGGGCAGAATTTCGCTGTCACCCAAGGCAATCAACCAACTCCACAAGCCGTACCCCTCCAAGCTATCCCAATCATTCAAGTAGCACCCAACTCTATTTACCCAAATAAGAAACCTTACATTGGACCTCACCCTCAATGCAACACCTATTTTTATCACCATCCATCTACCGTACCTTGTCGACTGTGTGCTAATTGTGGGCGTTATGGTCATTTGAGCAAGACTTGTCGCGCCCCTCAAAACCAAGCTTCACCCCTACCCAATACATGATCCAATCATATCAACAACCTCAATACCCCATAGTTCCATATGTTCGAGCTTGTTTTAATTGTGGCGACCCTAACCATTTTAGAAACACGTGCCCTCGATTGGTTAACATCATAAACGCCCAAGCTCAAGCAAACCCACTTAACCAAGCAAATCAAGCAAACCCAGCACTACCACCAGCAAGAGGAAGAGCTTACAACATCAACGCCGATCCTGTTGAAGATAATAACGGCCCAAACGAACAACCCAACTAGCCTTCCCTCACCAAGAATCACGACTCAACTACAACCGTCTAGTTTTAATGTTTTCTTTATGTTCTCTCAATCTTTACGTATCCCAGTTATAAATTGGGAATTTATGTATCCAAGAATTCTAATGCGAATTGATATTACAGTTTTGTTTTGTATCTTTACTCATTGATTTAACTTTCATATCATCATATATCACGACGTATCCCGATCTCGTCATTTAAAGAAGTTGGGTTGTGTCTCACTTTTTCATAGACTGACCCCTCCATCATAGCAAACGAGAGAGGTACCGTCGTCATTCAGTCATATATTCTTTCAGATTTGAGAACTCAAGCTTTGGTTGTTGTGTTTGTTTATGTTTTAGAGTCACATAGAACTAATCATAACTTACTGATAAAGGCAATGAAAACTTGACAAGAATATGGTGGATACGCCGCTGGTACTTCCTATATATAAGTATTCTTGGCAAAGGATTAAAAGCATTATCAGTAGGTTATGAGAAGTTCCGTGTAGGTCTAAATATCGTCATGGTTGAAGTTTTTGTTTTATATAACCTTATCTTTTCAAACGTATCAATCCTCTCAAAACTCTTATGCATGTGATCATATCCAGTCAAACAACTCTGGGTATCAATGTTTCTTATCTTTAGGCATCAAAAAGCGATTCCTGTAGCAGGGTATTCAACCCTTACTAGGAACGTTACCGCCTCAAATAAAATTTAAACTTTCACCCTCTTCTGATTATGTAATTGTCAAATTAAAACACCCTCCCTTCGAGTCAAATATACCACTACTTAAATTTCGGGACGAAATTTCTAAAAGTAGGGGATACTGTAACATTCGTCGTAAAACGGGTTCTAAAACCCGCTCCGTTTATTAAATGTTACGTTATTTATTTACTTATTTTGTAAACTTGGTTAGTTAATTTTTCTTTTTTTTGGTTAATAAATAAAATATAAATATATTAAATAAATAAAGGAATAAAGGAAATTCTAATAAAATAAAAAGGTTAAAAGAAAAATAATAATAATAGAGGGGTAGCCGGGTTTCGAACCCGGGTCCCCAATGGATCAACACACACTTCACACCACTCCGCCACACACATTTATCTGTTAAAGTTCTAAACTAAACAATATTAATACAAGGTCTCGAAATCGGATTTTTGAACAACCGCCTTGTAACAGTCGAGCTTGAAATCAGGAAATAATCAAGCATCCGTTTCTTTTCTTTGCGATCAAAAGACTAAAACCGTCTTTCAATCAAGCAATCAGACTCAATCATGGAGTCCATAAACGACCGATCAGTTAAAAAAATCAATTCCAGAAATCAAGTTCGGCGAAACTTTTGAAACCGAAATCTGTGTTGTCTGTTTACTCTATAAATACCAATCATTTCACCACAAACGAATTCGCTCATTCTCTCAAACTCTCTCTCAATCATCACTCAAACTCGCTGAAAGATACTCTACTTAAATAAACTTCGCCGGAAAAATTGGAACTCGCCGGAGTTGGTCACCGGGATCATCGAAGTTCTAACTTCCAGTGGGTATGAACCTTTAAAACCTTTCTATGTTCATGTTTAATTCCGTTAGTTTGCAAACCAGTAACCAGAATTTTTAAAATATATATAACGGTCGAGTTCAGTTCTGGGAAATTTCTCATGAGAAAGATGAAGTCGAGATAGTGTTTAAATATAATTAAAAACGAGTATTTAACCGGGTTAGACACACAGTCCAGCGGTGGACTGTGTGCAATTACAAAGTACAAGTCCCGGGTTCGAGTCGCACATGTTTCCGATTTTCCGAAATAAAACCAACACTTTTTAAACTTATTCAGATCAACTCATAACATGTATATAAAATTAATATAATTCAGTGTTTATGCGGGTTAGACACACAGCCCAACTAGTCGGGCTATGTGCACACGAACCGTAGGTCCCGAGTTTGATTCCTGTTTCTGTAACTGGTTTCGGCCATATTAAATCCCTTTTAATAAAACAAAATAAAGTTAAAGCTAGTTAGTATATATATATAATTAAAATAGAGTTTATTTCGGGTTAGACACGTAGCTCAGTTGGTAGAGCTGCATGCACGTATACGAGAGGTCACGAGTTCGAACCTCACACGCTGCCTATAATAAATGAGTCAGACCGGTCGTTGACCAGTCAACCCTTAGAAAAAGGGTAATTTTTTTAATTAAAAATCCTTTTTATTTTCTTTGAAAATTAGTTAAAAATACCTCAAAATAAGGTTTTAAAGCCTAAAAATTTGCATTAAATTCATAAAATAAATCTGAAAATCTCATTAAGAGCACTAATTAAAAATATTAATTTCAAATGAAATTTATTTATTTATCGAATTATTACATTATTATTTAGGTTAGTTTTCCCTCGTCGGTTGAATCATAACTTCGTGCGCATTCATCATGATCAAGGAACGCACCCACTGTGAGTGAATTCTTACCAATTCCCCTTTTTATTCATGTTTTGGGGTGTATCATGTATCGCTTTATTTATTTCGTTCATTCAAACTTGTGCTATTACCATTATATGATCTAAACATGGGATGTAAATGTTGTTTGTTGTGATGTGTGTTTACATTTTGTCAAGTTGCGTGCAAATCATTCATTAGGCCCATCAGTTCCTCGTTGGAGACGAGTTGAACATCGCGTGCCTCATTAGATCGGCTCCGTTTGATTGAGCCTTGATCTCATTGTTTATCATTTGGTGTGTGCTTGTGCATTAATTGATATTATGTGTATTGTGATTAAATTTACATTTACGTTTACTCATATGTGGTTATGCACCTTTTTATAACCAATATAACAAATTCGTTCAAATGTTTTCATAAGATTCACTCGCCAACTTTTGTTGACCCAAAACCCTATTTTTACACATGATACAGGTGGACAGATTGAAGCAAGGAACACATAGGAAATTGCCTTAGAAGAAAAATAATGAAGTCATGAAAAATGTATTTGAACATGTTGTACTTATATGTTTATTGTAATTTTCTTCTTTAAAAAGAAATAATAAATATGAAACTTTATAGTAAATGTCATGAGCTTTGATGAAAACCCAATCATGCCCCGACTACCATTTCCATTGCGGGTCAGGGTGTGACAAAAACCACACCATCCCACCTTCCCCTGATCACTCAAGTAGTAACTCTCGCAGTTAGCCTCACCAAGGATGCGATGGGAATGGGGGAATTGGTAAGAGAGTTGCCGAGAGAAAGGAAACGTATGTGGAACCTGCTAGCAACGGGAATCGAAAGTTCTCACACCTTAAGGCAGGATCGAGAGTGAATAACAAACGAAAGAGAACACCCATGATAATAGAAACGAAGGCAATTGCTGCTATAATTGATGTTAGCTCCAAGAAGTATGCTGATAACATACTGAAATCCTAGATGTGATAAGTGAACATTTCCGCTGGAGGGCACCTGCAAAAGTGCCCAGAGTAGAAGCATGGTGAAACAGTACACAAGACAGAAACCACTAAGTTAGTAAGACCCAACCAAGAACTAGGATTTTAAGTGTGGTATGGGGGCCACTTCAAGCATGAACGTGTTAAGAATGGATCAGGCTAATGAATTGAAGTGTGAGCGATTAGAAACTACGGATACCCCACAAGATCCTGATGTGGTCATGCATACGCTCTAACCTACAGTTATTAGGTGTCAATTCTTTTGATACCGACGCTAAGTAACTTAGACACGCTATCAAGTTAGCTAATGTGGAATTAGCTGAGTCATGAGGAATCATTAAAGGTTACCGACACGTTCCCTATCAACCAACATTTCGCATCCATATGTTTGATACTTGTGCTGATTTTAGTTTCATCTCCACAAAATTACCGTATGCTTGACCTAAAGTCAAGTAAGTTAGACGTTCCCGCATTTTATAGGATTTGTCAACGGTAAATTATTCAAGTCAGAAGAAGTTATAAAAGGATGCATTAGGGGACTTGGAGAACGAGAATTTAATATCGACCTTTTACCTGTTTATCTGGTTGTTATGACGTAGCTTTTGACATAGACTTGTTGACGTATAACCGAGCGAAGGTAGGTTGTCCGGAGAAAGTTATCCGTATCCCCCTTCCTGACGAAGAAACGCTGGTAGTACACGGAGAGAAGCGTAAGACGCCCCTAGGAATTATAAAATTGCATGAAGGCCAGAAGTGCCTATAGAAAGGTTGTATAGCTTTCTAGCTCATGTAGTTGACAAGGAAACTGAGGAGCCAATATTGGAGGAAATAATCGTTGTGAAGGAATTCCCTCAAAGTCTTACCATCAGACTTTCCTGGGTTACCTCCGCAACAACACCCCGAGTTTCGCATTGATTTGGTGCCGGGAGTCGTACTAGAAGCGAAGTCCCCATACCGATTAGCTCTGTCATAAATGGAAGGACTATCTTCACTACTTCAAAAGTTGTTAAACAAAGAATTCATTAGAACAAGTTCCTTGCCATGGGGAGCTCCGGTGCCTTGGTCGAGAAGAGGAACGGAAGCTTTCAGATGTGCCTAGATTATCGAGAGGTTAAGAAACTCACCATTAAGAATTAGCACCCATTACCAAGGATTGACGATTTATACGACTAACTACAAGACTCGGGCTTCTACACCAAGATTGATGTAAGATCCGGTTATCATCAACTAGGAATTCGAGAGGAAAGTATTCCTAAGACGGCGTTTAGGACTCATTACAGTCATTACGAGTTCCTTGTTATGCCCTTCGGCTTAACAAATGCTTCCGCCGTATTTATTGATGACATATTAATATATTCATGAACCGAAGAAGAACACGAACAACACTTGAGAACTATATTGGGACTATTAAAGAAGGAGGAACTGTATGCGAAATTCTCAAAATGCGAATTTTGGATTCACGAGGTATAATGTCTCGGTCAAGTAGTGAACAAGAACGGGATACAGGTTAACCCGTCTAAGATAGAAGCCATAAAGAACTGGAATGCTCCGAAGACTCCCACAGAAGTACGACAATTCTAGGCTTAGCACGCTACTACCGGAAATTCATCGAGAACTTCTCGAAAGTTGCCCAGCCGCTAACATTGGTTACACAAAAGGATAACAATTTTGACTAGGGAGAAAAACAAGAATCAGCTTTCCAAATGTTGACGGATAAACTATGCAAGGCACCGATATTATCCCTACCGGACGGTACCGATGACTTTGTGGTGTAGTGTGATGCATCGCATCAAGGTTTGGGTTGCGTGTTGATGCAAAGTGAAAAAGTCACCGTGTACGCATTGCGTTAGTTAAAAGTTCATGAAAAGAACTATACCACTCACGACCTAGATTTAGGCGCAGTGGTATTTGCTTTAAAAATCCGGCGACATTATTTATATGGCACTAAGTGTACCATATTCACATATCATAAAGTCGTAACACATATTCAATCAGAAGGAATTGAATATGCGCCAACGCCGTTGGGTTGAATTATTGAATGATTATGATTGTGAGCTCAAGTATCACCCGAGCAAGGCAAATGTAGTGGCAGATGCCTTGAGCCGGAAGGAACGAGTCAAAACTCTACGAGTTCGAGCTTTGGAAATGACAATTCAAACGAACTTTACCACTCGAGTGCATGATGCACAACAAGAAGCTCTAAAACCAGAAAACATCCCGGTGGAATCTCTATGGGGAATGGAAAGACAAATGGAACCAAACAAGATGGAACTCTATATTTTATAGGAAGGATCTGGATTCGATATTATGGTGTTCTGCGAGTCATTGTGCTGGATAAAGCACATAAGTCAAAATACTCGATACATCCAGGATCCAATAAAATGTATCAAGACATGAAAGAGTATTATTGGTGGCCTAATCTCAAAGGAGATATTGCGACCTATGTTAATGCCTAACTTGTGCAAAGGTCAGGCTGAATACCAAAACCATCTGGCTAATTACAACAACCCGAGATTCCCGTTTGGAAATGGGAGCAGATATCAATGGATTTCATTACAAAACTCCCATGGACCTCTCGATGTCATGACATGATTTGGATTATCATTGATCGATTAACCAAATCAGCTCACTTCTTATCGATTGGCAAAAAAGACAGTACCGAGAAGTTAGCTGAGCTATACCTTAAGGAGATCGTGGCACATCATGGAGTGCCTGTTTCAATAATCTCTAACAGGGATGGTTGCTTTGTGTCACGGATACGGCAATCGTTCCAAGCCTCATTTGGATCTCGATTAGATCTAAGCACGACATTTCAACCGCAAACCGATGGTCAAAGTGAACGAACCATCCAAACTTTGGAAGACATGCTTCGTGCCTGTTTGACGGATTTAGCCGGAAACTGGGATACTCATTTACCATTGGTAGAGTTTTCCTACAATAACAGTTATCACACAAATATCAAGGACGCACCATTCGAAGCACCATATGGACGGAAGCGCCGATCTCCGTTATGTTGGGCAGAACTCGGTGACAAACAACTCATTGGTCCCAAACTAGTCCAAGAAACCACAGACAAGATATTAAAAATCCACAAGCGTATTCAGACAGCTCGGGATAGAGAAAAGAGCGATCGACGACGAAAATCATTATCCTTCGAGGTCGGAGACAAAGTATTACTAAAAGTCTCACCTTGGAAAGGCGTAACTAGATTAAGGAAGCGAGGAAAAATAAACCCGAGATACATTGGACCCTTTGAAATTCTGGCAAAGGTTGATACAATTGCATACAAGTTAAATTGCCAGAAGAGCTCAATAATGTACACGACACATTCCAGGTGTCTAATCTCAAGAAAAGTCCAACCAACGAGACAGTTATCATCCCAGCGGATGAAATGCATTTTGATGACAAGCTCCAGTTTACGAAGAACCTGTAGAGGTTATGGACTGGATAGTCCACAAGACAAGGAGAAGCCGGATCAAACTGGTCAAAGTCCGCTGGAACTCACGTCACGGACCAGAGTATACTTGGGAACGTGAAGATCATAGCAAAACAAAGTACCCCCACTTGTTCAAGGAGACTCCTTCAGAGGATGTCTCGAAGTGAATTTCGGGATGAAATTCTTTTTAACAGGGGAGTATGTGACAAACGGCAAATAATCGGTAATTACGTACAATTTAATCACCTATTTTTATTACATAATCTCATGCATTTTAACATAATTTAATTACGTAGCTGAATCGTACGATGTATAACAAGTATTAGGACAAGTGAAACATGCTATAACATATATTGGTTTCCGTCATATTGCAAAAAAGCTAAAACTATGTCGTAAAAGTGTTGGTAGAGAGTGTTGGGAGCACTATTCACGGTTGCACTATTCATGTCAGCAAACCACAGAAACAGAATAGAACAATGGATTAAGACATACGAATGATATAACTGAGTCCATATAAATATGAAAACACTAATGTGGGAACAAGTCTTACAATAAAACATAATTTTCCGGTACAACACCCTAGATGAAAAATTGTCCGTTCCGCTAGAAATTAAACAATTTTAACTCGTCCGAACAAATAATTTAGCATTTCCGAGACTCTAGAAATATGATAAATGATGATAAACACATGAAAACAATATGAGGATATTAATGGGTGTCCAAAACAGAAGCTTTCGGTGCTACATTGCAAACCCCACAACTTGTACATTATTGAACCGACAAGCTTGGGAATGATATTTCCCACGCCAAAACAACCAAACGAAAGACATGGTGAACTAGTTAAGCTTATTTTGGGACTCTAAATCACTTCATACATCTTTTGCATGCGGAATAACACCTTGTGGAAAAACCTTCGTCGGCGGGAAATAAAGGTCCCATTAACTAGCCGACGACCAAACGGAATTCATCTAAGCTATCAAAATACAAATTTTACTAGTCTAGTGAACTAGTTAATGACAATTAGCATTCCGAATCCCTAATTACCCCCTAGTGGTATAATTAAACCCTAATCACCATACTTTACTTAATCACCTAAATATCTAATAAGTTAAGACTTTTTATAAAAAAATACATTTCCCCCCCCCCCTTTGTGGGCCCCACATTGATGTGGTGATGACTTTTGATGATGAAGAAGTATGGTATGGTTGTGAATGTCTACATTTTTATGCAAAAGAGTTTATGAAATGGATGAAGTCCATTTTTGCAATTATATAACACTCCATTTTTTTTCTTTTCATTTCAACACTAAAAAAACTAATAATCACAAACACCACCTCCATAACCATCCTTTTCAAGCTCTAAACATCATAATTCAAGCCATTACAAGGTCATCTATGGAGTTAGTAAGGGTGGAGAAGCACTAGGACTTTCTTTGGAGCCTACTTGTCTTCTTAATCTTCTATTAAGCTTGTGCAAAGTTGTAAGCCATCATTTACCACTTTTTAAGCTTCTTATTATATGTAGATTAAAGAAGTACAAGTTGATTATCTTGAAGAATAAGAAAAAGCAAATCAAAAACCCTAATCTCAAACTTAATAATCTACTAATAATAACTTATTATGTGGTTATTTGTATAGATTAGTGTATCTAGTTAGTGTAACCATGTTGATTATGTTGATCTTGTTAAGATAGTGGTTTAAAGACTAGATTTATGATGATCTTGTGGTTTATATCATGTAGTAAATTAGGTTAGTGTTAACCTTGCCTTGTTACACTTAAAAATGAGATTTAAACATATGAATGTTTAAATCACACAAGATCATCACCTTCAAATTCATGAGTATTACATACATGAAACTTTGATTTGTGTTCTTGAAAGATAGAACATAATAAGGACTTGGAATTAGACTTTTTAAAACACTAGAAACTTGGTTTTTACATGAAACAAGTTCAAATAAAGTTATTTATAAAAAGTGTTATACAAAAAGTCTTGGTATTATTAATAAACTTGAAAAGTGGTTAACTTTGAGGTCATAAAAATTAGCACAAGTAATTCTTATGACAAACTTTGAGGGAATTAGTGTGGTATATAATCTTTGATGACACTTGGTAAATTTAAACGCGTTTAGAAAACATGGGGAAACGTCATAGTTTCGTGGAAACTATGGCGAAATTTTCTAAAAACCTAATCGCGATTAAAAGTATGATTAACGGGGGATTAACAAGGTTAAACGTGATTAGTGGTCTTAATCATCATTAAGGAAGTTTTTATGACAAGGGTTAAGCCCTACTTATCCAAGACTTGTTATAAATAATTATGTATATTTTTTACAAGTCCAAAATAATGGAAGTAATTATATATGTAAGTATATTTTTTTGGTGAAAGTATTGATGAATTTCTCAGGGGCAACGAATTATATGTACAATTCATGTACCCATTTGGTGTAGAAATACTTGTGGTTTATGTGTATATATTAGTGTTAGGAATACATACGGAATACCAAACACATTACATGTGAAAATACACCAAGGATACCAAGAAATACTTGAAGGAAACAAGTGTAAAAGACACATAAATCCATATACACAATATCCTCATATAACCAAGAAATGCTAAGTAATGGAATACATAAAACTCACTCATATGATGTCCATAAACGGATTAAACGGACGGGCAGATGATACGGACGACGGATGAAATTATAAGAATTCATATCGTCACCGACGAAAAGGAGGCATTGCGCCATCACAAGGAGGTTACTACGACGCTTGGACGTTTCATTGACACAAAACTCTCTCTATATATATATATAGAGAGAGAGAGAGAGAAAGTGTAACATCCGTCGAAAAACGGGTTTTCAAAACCCGCTTCGTTTATTAATCGAATATCAAGTTATAAAATTTCGTTGCGTATTTATGTTTAATTTTGATTTTAAACAATACATAATTAATAAACATTTTAGAATTTAGAAACTATAATTGTTAAAAAGTAAAAATAAATTAAATAAAAAGGAAAAAAGGCTGCCGGGTTTCGAACCCGGGTCAGCCGGATGAAACAAGCAACACTTAACCACTCCGCCACTTGACTCGTTTGTGTAATCAATGAATCAAATAAACCTTAAGTTTCACCCGTGAATCTATCTATTTGCGTCAAGAACTGAAACCGTTCATCAGCTTTCAAATGTCCAGAGACTTTTGAGTGATCGCGAGTTACTGAATATAACCGATAAATCAATTACAACCCACGTTCTCAATTAATTCTGTCTTCAATGAACTCGATTCATAGGATTTTCGAGATTGAAAACCGAAATCATATTACTCCTGTTTTGCACTAATAATTCCAACGTCTCACATCTCGGAAACAATTGCAACACTCTCAATTTCATTTTCACTCTAACTTCTGTTCGTCGGAATCGTTATCTGCTATCGCCGGACTTTCGCAGGAAAACCGAGACATACATAAAATCGGTAAATTTCTCGATTCTTTCATCTTCTATCCATTGTTAGACTTATACTAACTTAAATCCTTCAACCAGAATCGGTCCCAGACGACGTTACCGGATAATCTGCACTCGCCGGAAAATCTCTGAAAATTTCCGAAAACACGCTGTGAATCGGTACAAACATCTAAACCCTCTGATAATCATTGTTTAGTAACTTAATTTCGCAACTAATTGATCAAAACTGTTAATTGATCCGATCAGACGGAATTCACAAAACAGAGCCGACGACCTTTGCCGGAGTTCTGAGAAAAACATCTTTTCCGGTACATTCATTTCCAAGACCCTCTTTATCCATTACATTTCAATTAGTTATATGTTAGACGAACGATTTAAGCAAGAACAGTCGGACATCTTTGTCTGTGTCGTTATAAATGAAGAAGACGAAGGCGATATGTGTATAAGTTTAATTAAAACCGATTATTATACCGGGTTAGACACACAGTCCAGTGGTGGACTGTGTGCAAATTTAATATCATGGTCCCGAGTTCGAGTCCTAACACGCTGCCCGGTTCTTACAAATTTCCAACCATTTTTAATACTGATATATATTAAGGCGCAGATAGTAAATAAATGTAATTAAAATCGCATATCATTCGGGTTAGTCACACAGCCCAGTTGGTCGGGTTGTGTGCAATACAAGGCTATGGACGCGGGTTCGAGTCCAGGCCCTCACACCGGTTCAATGATTTAAATTTTTTTTTTAAATTAAATAGAATTCGGAATAATCTAAGTAGTATATAAGTATAATTAAAATCAGAAATATTTCGGGTTAGACACGTAGCTCAGTTGGTAGAGCTGCGTGCACGCGTACGAGAGGTCTCGGGTTCGAGCCTCACCAAGCGCACCCATAAGTCACAGTCCGACCGGTCAACGTCCCGGTCAACGGTCAACGGACCGGTCAACGGACCGGTCAACGGTCAAAAAGTCAAAAAAATTTAATTCTTTTTATTTATTTATTTAATTTAAAAATCAATTAAAAATACTTAAAAATAATATTTTAAAGGTTAGAAAATGACTTTAAACTCACAAAAATAATCTAAAAATCCTATTAAAATTGTTAATAAAATCCACTTATTTACCGTACCATTTCGTTATTATTTTAGGATAGCCTTTCCTCTTCGATCAAATCCCAAAACTCGTGCGCATCCAACATCATCAAACTCCAACGCACCCAAGGTGAGTGAATCTCTACAAATTCTCCGTTTTAATCACATTTTGGGGTGTATCATGTGTCGCTTGATTATTTATTATATTTAAACACTTGTGCATCCATCATATCCATGATCAAATGTGTATCCAATATGTATCAATTGTTTGTGTGGTTAATGTTTAGATTAAATGTATCATTTTCAGTACATACATCATCATAGGCTCGTCTGTTCCCCATTACCTATGAGCGGAACGTGGCGTTGCCAACATACGATCGGCTCCGTTTGATTGAGCCTTGATCTCACATACATCATCATAGGCTCGTCCGTTCCCCATTACCTATGAGCGGGACGTGACGTTGCCAACATACGATCGGCTCCGTTTGATTGAGCCTTGATCTCACAATACATTATCATTCATGTCATATACTCATGCAAGGTGGTTTGTGTTTGTTTGATTATATACGTTTGCTCACATATGATTATTGCACAATTTTTCCATATTAAATACAATAAGAAATCAATATCAAATGTTTTTAACAAGGTTCACTCGCCAACTTTTGTTGACCCAAAATCCCCCATTTTTACACATGATACAGGTGATCCAGTTGCAGCAAGAAACATATAGGACGGCCTAGAAGAATAAATCAGTTTAGGCTTTGGATTGTTTACTTAGTTACTTTTTCCCTTGTAATTGTATGAACATGTTTGGAATATTGAAGTTGTAATTTGAATTTAATAAATATGAAACATTTTAGTAAACATCATGAGCTTTGGTGATAACCCAATTATGCCCCGACTCTTATTCCGCTGTGGGTCGGGGTGTGACAGATTGGTGTCTGAGCCATGACTATAGGGATATAGGATAGGTTATTAGACCCTTAGAGCCTATACTATAGTTGATTAGAAATATTTAAATTGTTTATGTGTTACATACAAAATTCATGATGTTTATATGCTTTATGTTTATTGTTACATTCAATGTTATGCAAGCATGTTCATAAGTACATATTACTATACAATGCTCATCATGAATCACATCCTCATAACATATCATATCCATGAGAGCAAACACCATACAATTTCCATGATTTTTGCAACGATTTTTGTATTTTTTTTTCAAATCACATCAAAGTGAGTTCTCATGGCGGGCATGTAGTAACTGGAAGGGTACAAGTACCGGTAGTCGGAACGTCCTGTCTAGGCTTGGCATTCGTATAAATCCAAAATAAAGAACCAGTTTGCCTACCTGGGGACTAACGATGAGAGTACGAAGGACCTATTAGGCCAAAGCATGCTATACCAAACGTCGTGTGAGCTAACCCCACTTTGAGTTGTCATTGTGTCTACACCTGGACACCCTCCTACCATACATCTCGCAATCATATTTCATGGTTTTCATTCGGGTGATGCGAGTGTTAAACCGCCAACACCAATGTGAATCCTACTAAGCCAATAGTCATGGGGGCCCACATGACTATACAGGTGATGGTATGGGGGACATTGGAGGCCCAAACATGAGCAAACCCAAGACATCCTATGGATGTAGTTGCATTATTGATAATTATGTTATTTTTATTTCATTTGACAACACATGACACCTAAAAAGACTACTTAAACTCACCATCTTCTTATGTATGTTCCTGTAGATGTCGGCTAGGCAGCAACGTGGAGGTAGAAAGTCAGGAAGGTCAAACGAACGCTTGGCCACCCAAATCGCAAAACAAATGGCCGCGGTGCTTCCTGACATCGTAATTCAAGTCCAACAAGCTCTCGCCGCAAATCTCATCAACCCTCCCAATCAAGACGACCAGAACATCGACAACCCTCCCTCCAAAAAGTGCTCTTACAAACACTTCAAGTCTTGCGATCCCCCGAAATATGAGGGGACCGAAGGTGTCACTGCTCTCCTCCACTGGTTTGAGGAAATGGAAAACACCTTCCTCAATTGCGATTGTCCCGAGGATCGCAAGGTACGTTACGCAACCGGGAGATTATTTGGAGTAGCTCTTACCTGGTGGAATACAGAAAAAGGTAAGAGAGGAATCGAAGATGCGATGGCCTTAACATGGGATGAGTTAAGGGAAATCATGACGAGACGCTTCTGTCCAAGAAGCGAGATCAAAAAGTTAGAGGATGACTTCCACTCGTTAAAGCAAAAGGAAGGAGATCATACTTCCTACAACAAAAGGTTTCTAGAGTTGAACCAAATGATCCCCAACTTGTTCACCCCAGTATACCGCTTAGTCGAACACTATATTCGAGGCCTCCCCTCGAAAATTCAAGACTCAGTTCTAAGCACTTCGCCTGCAACACTTGAAGCCGCTATGGAACTAGCTACCGAGCTTACTGAGAATCGCATCCGAAACGGCAAATTTAAGGAAGAGAAAAAGAAAGCCCCCATTGAGGGCCAAACTTTAAACCATCCCACCTCCTCCTCAAAGTTTGCTAGTAAGAGGAAACGAAACGGCAGAAACTTTGCTGTCACACAAACAAACCTCCCTATTACTGCTGCACCCATCACCCAAGTTGCCCCCTCAGCTGCACCATATAAAAAGCCATACTCCAGCCCATACCCAAAATGCAACCGTTGCCAATACCATCACTTTCCCGAACATCCCTGCCAACATTGCACCGGCTGTGGCCGCGCAGGACACACCATCCAAACCTGTCGCGCACTTCAGCGAACGAACCGCAATCAGCCCTCAACCCAAACCCACCATCAGATAGTGGGTCAAGCCCAACAACCTTTACTCCTACCACCTGCTCAACATGTAGCCCAATCCTACTACCAACCCAACTATCCCATGATACAACCTATGCGGGCTTGTAACAACTGTGGAGACCCGGACCACTTCAGGAACACCTGTCCACGCTTGGTGAACATCATCCATGCCCAAGCTTAAGCAAATCCAGTAAACCAGGCTAACCAAGCTCCTCCACCTGCTAGGGGAAGAGCTTTCAACATCAACGCAAATCAAGCTAGGGCTGACAACAACGGGGTTAACGGTACGTTTCTCATCAATGGTAGTTATGCATCCATGTTATTTGATACTGGCGCGGATAAGAGTTTTGTGTCCTTAGAATTTGAACCCATCCTCAACCAAACTCGTGATAAACTCATGGAATCCATAACGGTAGAAGTTGCTGACGGAAAACCGGTCTCATTAAACTCTATTATACGCAATTGTACTCTCACCCTAAACGATCACGATTTTCCAGTTGACCTCATTCCTATGAAGTTGGGAAGTTTCGACATTATAATTGGTATGGACTGGCTCAACCAATATCATGCTGAAGTTGTATGCCGTGAAAAGTTTATTCGCATTCCTCTTGCAAACGGTCAGACTCTACGAATCTTTGGAGAAACCCCTTCGAAAGGACTCAAATTAATGTTCTGTCTTCAAGCCCGAAAATATCTCCGCAAGAATTATGTCGCATTCCTAACTCATGTCGTCAAAAAGGGAACCAAGGAGAAGAAACTCGAAGACATCCCAGTTGTAAAAGATTTTCCGCAAGTTTTTCCTGACGACATTTCAGGACTTCCTCCCGTGAGAGAAGTCGAATTCCGCATTGATCTTATACCTGGAGCTACACCAGTTGCAAATTCTCCTTATAGGTTAGCCCCATCCGAAATGCAAGAGCTGGCCAGTCAACTGCAAGAGCTGACTGACAAAGGATTCATACGTCCTAGCTCATCGCCTTGGGGTGCACCTGTCCTTTTTGTGAAGAAGAAAGATGGAACGTTTCGCATGTGTATCGATTACAGAGAACTCAACAAGTTAACGGTCAAGAACCGCTACCCATTACCTCGCATCGATGATATTCTAGACCAACTTCAAGGCGCCACCTGTTTTTCAAAAATCGACCTACGTTCTGGTTATCATCAACTCAGAGTACGTGAAGAAGACGTCCCAAAGACCGCCTTCCGAGCTCGTTATGGTCATTACGAATTCATGGTCATGCCATTTGGTTTAACCAACGCCCCAGCTGTCTTCATGGATCTAATGAACAGAGTCTGCAAACCCTATCTCGACCGTTTTGTCATAGTCTTCATCGACGACATCCTCATCTACTCAAAGTCTAAGTCTGATCATGAACGACACCTTCGACTCATCCTTACACTCTTAAGGACAGAAAAGTTGTACGCTAAATTTTCGAAATGTGAATTCTGGTTAAGGGAAGTACAATTCCTTGGACATGTCGTCAATGACCAGGGAATACATGTCGACCCCTCAAAGATCAAAGCAGTACAGGAATGGCAAGCGCCACGTACCCCTACCGAAGTAAGATCATTTCTTGGTTTGGCTGGTTACTATCGCCGTTTCATTGCAAATTTCTCCCGTATTGCTGTACCACTCACGGCTTTGACTCATAAAGGAAAACCCTTCATATGGGACCCAAACAAGAAGAAGCCTTCCAAACTCTAAAGCGAAAACTCTGTGACGCACCTATCCTCACACTTCCTGAAGGTTGTGATGACTTCGTGGTTTATGGCGACGCGTCAGGGCAGGGACTAGGCTGTGTACTGATGCAAAGAGGAAAAGTGATAGCTTATGCTTCTAGACAACTCAAGGTTCATGTGAAGAACTACACCACCCATGACCTGGAACTTGGAGCCGTTGTGTTCGCTCTTAAGATATGGAGACATTACCTCTATGGTACCAAGTGTGAAATATACACTGACCACAAGAGCCTCCAACATATCTTTAACCAAAAGGAGTTGAATATGAGGCAACGAAGATGGGTCGAACTTCTTAATGACTACGACTGTGAAATTCGGTATCATCCTGGCAAGGCAAACGTGGTGGCCGATGCGCTCAGTCGAAAGGGTTATGCGAACTCCATTCATCTTCTATGTTCGCAAATCATCACTGACATCAAAGATCGAATCCGAGAAGCTCAACATGTTTCTGTAACAGAAAACGACGTACGCAAGGAGCTGTCTTGTGGAGCTGAACTTAAGATCGAAACTAAACCCGACGGTATTCTATACTATCTAAATCGCATATGGATTCCCGATCACGATAACCTTCGTGATTTCCTTATGAATGAGGCGCACAAAACACGGTACTCTGTACAGCCAGGAGCCGACAAGATGTATCAAGACCTTCGATACACCTACTGGTGGCCTGGCATGAAAAAGGATATTGTTGTTTTTGTTTCCAAGTGCCTTACATGTTCCAAAGTAAAAGCTGAACATCAAAGACCCTCAGGACTTCTAGTCCAACCCGAAATACCTGTATAGAAGTAGGAAAACATAACTATGGATTTCATTACCGGGTTACCTCGCACCTCCAGTGGGTATGACACTATATGGGTAATCATTGATCGTCTCACAAAATCAGCTCACTTCATTCCGATTCGCGAGGACTTCAAGAACGAGAATTAGCTCGTATCTACATCAGCGAGATCGTAAGCCGTCATGGTGTACCTTTAAGCATTATTTGAGACCGTGATGGTCGTTTCACTTCACGAACATGGCAAGCCGTACAAGCCGCTTTGGGTACACGATTAGACCTCAGTACCGCTTATCATCCTCAAACTGATGGACAATCTGAAAGCACCATCCAAACTCTTGAAGATATGCTTCGAGCATGTGTCATAGACTTCAAAGGGAATTGGGATGCTCATCTACATTAGTTGAATTTTCGTACAACAATAGTTACCACTCAAGTATCGGCATGGCTCCTATCGAAGCATTATATGGCCGTAAGTGCCGATCTCCAGTATGTTGGCACGAAATTGGGGAAGCTTAAATCACCGGTCCAGAATTGATTCAAGAAACAACAGACAAGATCCATCAAATTCGAAACAATCTTCTAGCGGCACAAAGTCGTCAAAAGTGTTATGCAGACAAACGACGAAAGCCCTTGGAGTTTAACATTGGTGATCATGTACTTTTAAAAGTATCACCGTGGAAGGGAGTAGTTCGTTTTGGCCAGAAGGGCAAGCTAGCACCACGCTACGTAGGACCTTTCAAGATACTCGAAAGAGTAGGACCTGTAACATACAAGCTTGACCTACCAGAAGAACTCAACAGAATTCACCCCACATTCCACGTATCAAACTTAAAGAAGTGCCTCGCCGATGAAAACCTCCATATTCCCTAGAAGATATTCAGATCGATGAATCTATGCACTTCATTGAAAGACCAGTAGAGATCATGGACTTCGGAGAAAAACGTTTAAGACGGAGTCGTATTCCAATTGTTAGGGTACGCTGGGAGTCGAAACGAGGACCTGAGTTTACTTGGGAACGTGAAGACTCAATGCGCGAAAAATACCCGTATCTTTTTCCTGTTACCACTACTACTTAAATTTCGGGACGAAATTTCTAAAAGTAGGGGATACTGTAACATCCGTCGAAAAACGGTTTTTCAAAACCCGCTTCGTTTATTAATCGAATATCAAGTTATAAAATTTCGTTGCGTATTTATGTTTAGTTTTGATTTTAAACAATACATAATTAATAAACATTTTAGAATTTAGAAACTATAATTGTTAAAAAGTAAAAATAAATTAAATAAAAAGGAAAAAAGGCTGCCGGGTTTCTAACCCGGGTCAGCAGGATGAAACAAGCAACACTTAACCACTCCGCCACTTGACTCGTTTGTGTAATCAATGAATCAAATAAACCTTAAGTTTCACCCGTGAATCTATCTATTTGCGTCAAGAACTGAAACCGTTCATCGGCTTTCAAATATCCAGAGACTTTTGAGTGATCGCGAGTTACTGAATATAACCGATAAATCAATTACAACCCACGTTCTCAATCAATTCTGTCTTCAATGAACTCGATTCATATGATTTTCGAGATTGAAAACCAAAATCATATTACTCCTGTTTTGCACTAATAATTCCAACGTCTCACATCTCGGAAACAATCGCAACACTCTCAATTTCATTTTCACTCTAACTTCTGTTCGTCGGAATCGTTATCTGCTATCGCCGGACTTTCGCCGGAAAACCGAGACATACATAAAATCGGTAAATTTCTCGATTCTTTCATCTTCTATCCATTGTTAGACTTATACTAACTTAAATCCTTCAACCAGAATCGGTCCCAGACGACGTTACCGGATAATCTGCACTCGCCGGAAAATCTCTAAAAATTTCCGAAAACACGCTGTGAATCAGTAGAAACATCTAAACCCTCTGATAATCCTTGTTTAGTAACTTAATTTCGCAACTAATTGATCAAAACTGTTAATTGATCCGATCAGACGGAATTCACAAAACAGAGCCGACGACCTTTGCCGGAGTTCTGAGAAAAACATCTTTTCCGGTACATTCATTTCCAAGACCCTCTTTATCCATTACATTTCAATTAGTTATATGTTAGACGAATGATTTAAGCAAGAACAGTCGGACATCTTTGTCTGTGTCGTTATAAATGAAGAAGACGAAGGCGATATGTGTATAAGTTTAATTAAAACCGATTATTATACCGGGTTAGACACACAGTCCAGTGGTGGACTGTGTGCAAATTTAATATCATGGTCCCGAGTTCGAGTCCTAACACGCTGCCCGGTTCTTATAAATTTCCAACCATTTTTAATACTGATATATATTAAGGCGCAGATAGTAAATAAATGTAATTAAAATCACATATCATTCGGGTTAGTCACACAGCCCAGTTGGTCGGGTTGTGTGCAATACAAGGCTATGGACGCGGGTTCGAGTCCAGGCCCTCACACTGGTTCAATGATTTAAATTTTTTTTTAAATTAGATAGAATTCGGAATAATCTAAATAGTATATAAGTATAATTAAAATCAGAAATATTTCGGGTTAGACACGTAGCTCAGTTGGTAGAGCTGCGTGCACGTGTACGAGAGGTCTCGGGTTCGAGCCTCACCCAGCGCACCCATAAGTCACAGTCCGACCGGTCAACGTCCCGGTCAACGGTCAACGGACACGTCAACGATCAAAAAGTCAAAAATTTTTAATTCTTTTTATTTATTTATTTAATTTAAAAATCAATTAAAAATACGTAAAAATAATATTTTAAAGGTTAGAAAATGACTTTAAACTCACAAAAATAAATCTAAAAATCCTATTACAATTGTTAATAAAATCCACTTATTTACCGTACCATTTCGTTATTATTTTAGGATAGTCTTTCCTCGTCGATCAAATCCCAAAACTCGTGCGCATCCAACATCATCAAACGAACGCACCCAAGGTGAGTGAATCTCTACAAATTCCCCGTTTTAATCACATTTTGGGGTGTATCATGGGTCGCTTGATTATTTATTATATTTAAACACTTGTGCATCCATCATATCCATGATCAAATGTGTATCCAATATGTATCAATTGTTTGTGTGGTTAATGTTTAGATTAAATGTATCATTTTCAGTACATACATCATCATAGGCTCGTCTGTTCCCTATTACCTATGAGCGGAACGTGGCGTTGCCAATATACGATCGGCTCCGTTTGATTGAGCCTTGATCTCACATACATCATCATAGGCTCGTCCGTTCCCCATTACCTATGAGCGGGACGTGACGTTGCCAACATACGATCGGCTCCGTTTGATTGAGCCTTGATCTCACAATACATTATCATTCATGTCATATACTCATGCAAGGTGGTTTGTGTTTGTTTGGTTATATACGTTTGCTCACATATGATTATTGCACAATTTTTCCATATTAAATACAATAAGAAATCAATATCAAATGTTTTTAACAAGGTTCACTCGCCAACTTTTGTTGACCCAAAATCCCCCATTTTTACACATGATACAGGTGATCCAGTTGCAGCAAGAAACATATAGGACGGCCTAGAAGAATAAATCAGTTTAGGCTTTGGATTGTTTACTTAGTTACTTTTTCCCTTGTAATTGTATGAACATGTTTGGAATATTGAAGTTGTAATTTGAATTTAATAAATATGAAACATTTTAGTAAACGTCATGAGCTTTGGTGATAACCCAATTATGCCCCCGACTCTTATTCCGCTGCGGGTCGGGGTGTGACAGAAAGAGAGAGAGCGATCACAACGACGCGGCTAAAATATATTTTAGACACCAAACTAATATATATATACTACCGATGACAAATCCGGAAAGTTGAAAATCTATACAAGCTACTAAGTATTTTTTAAGGAAATGAACACATTTAAAAATCCTATACTTAGTGAAATTTTTATAAAAATACTAAGTGTAAGATTTCCCAACAAATGGACTCAAATAATTATCATAGGCTAGGCCCAATTATATAATTACATGGGCTCGGCCCAATGACATTATAACATGGGCTAGGCCCAATGACACTATAACCTTGGCTAGGCCCAATGACACTATAACATGGGCTAGGCCCAATGACACTATACATGGGCTAGGCCCAATGACAAGATTACATGGGCTAGGCCCAATGACAAGATAACATGGGCTAGGCACAAAGACACAATGACATGGGCTAGGCCCAAAGACATGCGTACTAGGCACGAGGACAAGTGAAGGTCGAGGCCCGTTCACACATGATTCAATACACGATAACAAATATATATATATTTGTAAAATATATATAAACAAATAACAATCGAACACACAACCTACCAACAATATAAAAACAATAACGTTGTTCAAAGAAAACAAACGAATACATAACAATAATTCAAGATGAGCAACTTGTACGAGGTCAAACCTGACCTATGTGTCTAATAAAATTAGTACACTTGTAGGTTACATGTGTACGGACACTCGAATCACATTTGTACGACTTTACGGAACACAAACTTGTGAGTTCATGTCCCCCTTTTCTTTTAAACATTTTCGGTTTTATAACACTCGGGGGGAAATACATGCTTATGACAAATCGTATTTTAGCTAAGGGTTTAGATGATGACGATGATCGATGTGCGTAAGTAGGATGATTACAGTGATAACATTAATAACCATCAATCACTTAGTGACCATGGTGCAAAAGGTGTAGATGTATTGAGCTTGAGATACGCTCCACCCCTGGTTGGTATACCCTCGAGTGCTTTTGTGAGCCCAATTGATGACAAAGTTGTCTCGGTTTGGTTATTTACTTATGGCACATAATATCGGGGGCTCGCTACCCACTGATAGATCCTTAAACCCATGATCGATGACAATAACACACTCGGATTTAAATAATTGTTTTCAACGGACACTTTATATGAAAACAATAACTACATGAACTAGCTCAACTTTTGTTGATTTTTCAAACTTACATGTATTTCAGAAAATAAGACATGAGTCGGTGATAGACTTCGGAATGGGATGACATAACAACGGTTGCCAACTTTTGGAGGATTTACCTTTTATGTCCCAACCTTGTATGGGCATATAGGAGTCAAAACCTCACTATGTTTATGATGAAAACAATCTTTTGGTTATGATTTAATTGTAACATTTGTCAAAAACGGGTTTCCAAACCCGCTCCGTTTTGTAATCGAATATCAAGTTATAAATGTCACGTTGCGTATTTATGGCTATTTTGATTTTTAATGATACATAATTAATAAACAAACTAAACTATAAAAATTATAATTGATAAAAAGTAAAAATAAAATAAATAAAAATAAAATGAGGCTGCCGGGACTCGAACCCGGGTCAGCCGGGTTGTGAACTCCAAAGACTTAACACTCACATGCATAACCACTCCGCCACTTGTTGTTTTCTGTCAACTCTAGGAAACAAATAAATCTTATCTACAAACATAAATCAACCGGTTACGCCAACTGTAACTGAAATCGGTTATCAAACGCTCAAAAACGATCTGAATACTCGCGGTTCACTGAGTATAACCGATATACCGACGTTTTCAATCAAGTTGCTTTGAATGAACTTGAATTCTAGAAGTGGATCGGTTTTTATAACCGAAAATCTTCAATTCCAGTTTTACTTCCATCTTTGTACTCCTTCACGACTCAAACATAATCTACAGACTTTCAATTACATTTTCGCTCAAGTTTCAGTCCGCCGGAGAATCAAATTTTACTCGCCGGAAAGTTTCTGCAAGTCGCCGGAAAACCGTATTCTCCATCAAAACGGTAAGTCTTTCAGTACCGTCGTGGTCTAACAATTGTTAAGCTATTTTTAACTCAGACCTTTCAATTGAAATCAAATTCAGACGCTGTTATCGGATAATTCCAGTTCGCCGGAAAACTTCTGGAAATCCTTATTTTCATATGTGAAACGGTAAGGACATTCAAACACTCTGTTAACGTTTGTTTAGCCCTTCAATTCCACGATTAGCTAATCAAAACGGTTAATTTGCTTGCTCAGTTGAAGTTCATAAAAACAGAGCCGACGCCTTACCGGAATTCCAAAATAAATCGTTCACCGGTATGTTTACTTCTAAATATCGTCTCTGCCATTTCATATTAGTCTGTACAATGTTTATCAATCGAATTAAACAAGATATAATGGTGTAATCGCAGTCTGTAATTTTGAAATGAAGAAGACGATGATAGTTTGATTATAAGTTTAATAAAATCTGGATATTATCTCGGGTTAGACACACAGTCCAGCGGTGGACTGTGTACAAATAATACGCACACGCCGCGAGTTCGATCCCTGATACACGCACCCTCCCCGTAATAAAAAAACGTTTTATTTTTCTAACTGGACCGGGTTAACTTACGTTAGTTGTTAAATATAATAAAAATCTGTATATTAACCAAGTTAGACACACAGTCCAGCGGTGGACTGTGTGTAGCGTTAAAGCACAGGTCCCGGGTTCGAGACCTGTACATGGCACCGGTTCGATGATTTAAAATGTTTTTGAAAATAAAAGAATTTTTAATAAGCTGAGTTAATATATAAGTATAATTAAAAACAGAATTATTTCGGGTTAGACACGTAGCTCAGTTGGTAGAGCTGCGTGCACGCGTACGGGAGGTCTCGGGTTCGAGCCTCACCCGGCGCATACAATTACACAATAAAACCGGTCAACAAGTCAAACGGTCAACGGTCAACGGTCAATGAAAAAAGTCAACATATTTTTATATTTTTAATTATTTAATTTAATTTAAAAATCAATTAAAAATACTTAAAAATAATGTTTTTAAAGATAGGAAATAGCCTTAAACTCACAAAAATACATCTAAAAATTCCATTAAAATCCTTAATAAAATCCACTCATTTACTATATTTTCCGTTATTTATTTAGGTTAGTAATTCTCGTTGTTCAACTCTTCCAACTCGTGCGCATCTCACCATCTCCAATCAAATGCACCCAATGTGAGTGAATCTTTACAAATTCCCCGTTTTAATCACGTTTTTTGGGTGTATCATGTGTCTTGCCACTTATTATACTTAAATCATTGTGCATACATCATATCATGAACAAATGTGTATTCAGTTTGATTCAATTGTTTTGTGGGTTATTGTTAGATTTAATTCATTATTTTCAGTACATGCAATTTCATAGGCCGCCGCTCCCCATTACATTATGAGCGTTGAGCATGTTCCCCATTACATTATGAGCGTGAACCTGGCGTGCCAACATACGATCGGCTCCGTTTGATTGAGCCTTGATCGCACAGACATTTATCATTTTCAGTACATGCAATACGATCGGCTCCGTTTGATTGAGCCTTGGTCGCACAGTTTCATTCATGTTATATATTTATGCAAGTTGATATGTTATGGTATGCTGTTGGTATGTTATTGTATGTTATAGTTTGTGGTTAACATTGTTACTGATTGATTATTTACATTTGCTCACTTATGATTATGCACAATTTTTTCTTGATAAAATAACAAGAAATCAATTATAAATGTTTATCTAACAAGGTTCACTCGCCAACTTATGTTGACCCAAAAACCCTCATTTTTACATATGATACAGGTGAACCAGCTGCAGCCAGAAACACATAGGATTGGCCTAGAAGAATAAATGGTTTAGAGCTTGGAATTGTTTAGTTGGTTATTTTTCTTTGTATTTGTATGGACATGTTTGGATTATTGAGAATGTAATTTTGATTTAAATAAATATGAAACATAATAGTAATATCATGAGCTTTGGTGATAACCCAATTATGCCCCGACTCTTATTCCGCTGCGGGTCGGGGTGTGACATTAATGAAACTAAACCATGTTTTGGATAACAAATGTAAACCACTGGAAAACTTGTAATCTTACTTTTGGAACTTGTAAACTTTGGTTATAACGTAATGTGTGACATGGCATCGTTGTTAATTACTATTTGTTTACACGGTTGGATGCAATGATTACCTCATAGTCACACACTTGCGCTTCCGCTACGACCAGGGTGTAACACCATGCCCCCAACCCAAGCCCCCCACACCCAACAGTCTTATCAAACACAAAAAAATACATAATTTCTGATACAATGGTTCGAGTTCAGTTTTACGCTAAATAATAAAAAAATATATACAATAATATAAACGATATTCTCGTTGTTAATAAATTACGAAGTCTCGTGTTTGACCCGTATTGACCAGTTGACCGGTTCGACCGTGTGTTGGCCGGGTTTGACCAAGTTTGACCTGAACAGAAACTGAACCTAACGTTGAATCCGCGTTGACTCGCACCCTGATTCTGACCCGCACCGAAACGAACCAAGACCCGAGCCGAGACTGAACCGAGCCTACCCGAGCCAACCATGCCGCGAAACCTGACCCGTACCGGAACATGACTCGAGCCGAATCTTGAACTGAACCCATTGACTGTTTTGACTGAACCCTAGCTGAGACAAAAACTGAACCAAACAACACCACCATCACTATTGCTGCGTCACTCGGGCCGCAACCACCATTGAGCCGACCCGAACGGAGCTGCCGGTTGCTATGCGCCGCCACCCCGGGTGGTGGTCGACCGTTTGTCTTAGAGCGAGGGAGGTGAGGGCGAGTGGAAGAGGTAAGGTAAAAGAGGGTTAGGTGGGTGTGTGGTCGGAGGTGTGTGGACTGCCAGATAACGGCCGAAACCGCCCGGAAACTTCACCGGAATCCGTCGAGAGGGAGAGAGCAGGGAGTTAAAGTAGGGGTGTGGGTGTGGCCGGAATCCCGGCGCCAGTAACTGGCTCCGGTGACCGGAGTCGTGAGAGAGAGAGCAGGGACAATGAGAGCGGCTAGGGTTTTTGTCCCTTTCAAGATGGAGGGGGTGTTAGGATGTTTATATGTGTTTAGGGTTTTGAGTGGGTTTGGGCCTAAAGTCCGTTAGCGTGTAGCCCAATTTCGTTTCTAAAGTCTGTTTCTGAACCCGAACGTCGCGTGATACCGTATTTTATTATTTTAAGATCGTAAATATGTCAAATAGGGTCGGTAATTGCCGATGGACGCGTAATAGCAAACCGAAATGTACTGTTTTGCGTATATATACGTATTTGAATGATCGGTTGTACGAATAACGATTAATTATAATATATATTATGTTTAATGCCTCAAATTATGATACGGATATACATTTTCTAAAACAAAGATACGAAAAAGCGAGGGGTTATAATTGAAGTAAAGACCATTTTTAGTAAGATAATTCCAATATATCATTATCATTATAAATCTAAACTAAAAAAATTCAAAAAAAATTTGTTTTGGTAACATTAAATTCAAAAATAAAATTATAATTATAAATAATAAATGATAAATTAAAGATTTGAAGCAAAGATAAAATTTATGAGAATATATAACTGATTTAGTTTAACTAAAGATATTAGTCAAATTAAAAATATATTTGAACTAAGAACATATTTTAAGCTAAGGATTTTAAAATAAGCAATTCTGTCTTTCTATGATATTAAGCTGATTTAAAAATAATAAAAAACAATTTTAATTAAAACGGTTTTTTTAAAAATGATATAGTGTCCTAGTTATGACTAGTAAATCTATTATTAAGTATTTGTTTTTAATATTATTAATTAATAATTAATATTTTATTCACAGTTTAATTTGATTTTTTTTAGTGGCCATGAATAGTAAATTTATTTTTAAGTAATTTAAAGGGGTAACTTTGTAGAATAGTAATCAAGTTTTAAAAGTGTTCCGATTAGGTCACTCAAGTTTCAAAAGTGTTCCAATCAGGTCACTCAACATTCGTTTTTCATTAAAATTAAAGGTTTTTTCATCCATTTTATAGGTAACCGTGGTGATGTGGATTTTTGTTTCTTTTTTCCCTTTTATTTGATGCTGACGTCGAGTGATCACGTGGACTGTAACTTGTTTTTTATTTTTTAATATAATTAAAGTGTTTTTATTTTTAATAAATATAATTTCAAATAATAAATTAATCCGACCCCGGCATCTTATGCTCCATTTTTTTCTCAACACATGGAAAAAAGGACATGGCTCGATTTAAATGTTAAGTTATCTAATTGGGATAGCAATGATACGAGTGACCTAATTAGAACACTTTTAAAACTTGGTTACTATTCTGTGACATATACCCTTATTTTATTCATTGGTTAATTTGATTATTTTTTCTAATAATTTGTGCATGTTAATTTTTTTTCACAAAACTCTAACTCGTTAATTATGTTTATTTTTCTTCAACATCGCCATAGGAATTTTATTAAAAAGGGCCGTTGTCATACTTAACCACGACGAAATATAAATATTGATACAACTACCGTGACGATCTGAACGAATCAATATCGTTAGAACGTCAGTGCCCATACTAGTGTTCTATTTTATTGTTTTCAGTCGATATAAAGCCACAACATTAAAAACCAGTTGTGGTAGATAGCTATATATGACCACTTTTCTACTGTGGCTAGTGATTAACACGTTTTTAATTGAACGTGTGACTAAAGGTTTTGAAGAGATGTTTTTCGTCATATGGATCAAGAAATCAAAAAACAAAGTGCAATAGGTTATATTTGGCCACACTTTTCTAGTTGTGGCTGATAAATGTCATGGTTTTTTTTCTAAAAGTATGGCTAAAGGTATTGAATTGTTATACAGTTGTCACATCAATAATAAAATGTTTGGCCAAAGTTTTAACTGTTATACAATGGTCACATTTATAATAAATTGTGTGGCTAAATTGTTTTATAATATTATAAATGACCTTTAGTCACACACTTATTGAAATGTGTGGCCGTGCGGTTTGGGCATATCTATGGCCGTAGCCTCTTTTTCACGTAATGTAAAGTTTGTCTACATTCTACTCACTTCAGATCCTACTAATAACTTTGCTATTTGTGGATATACTAAATATGGTTGTTGCTATTATTATTTTATCGATCAAATAGCTGTATATTAGCGGATTTAATCAAACTATATTTAGATAAATCTTTAATCAAAATGTTTATTAGCTTTATATTCCCTGACTATTGGCTACCATCACGAATACCAACTCTTTCTTCAATTATTTTCAATACTAAAGCAATAACAAACATAAAAAAGGACAAAGGATGTAATTCAATTTTATTTATTTATTTTTGGCATTTATAATGACAATAATAAACAAACCAGATTCGGACATTGGGAAACAGGCTGCCCATTCTCAATTGGTATGATCCTCCTTGACCTTTACGGGCATTTGGCTGTTACTATGTAGTTTTATTTACCGGCTATGACACACCAACTACCTAAATCAACCATCTTTGCTTTTGGCTCCTTTATACCACTTTTCCACCACCTATCACTTCCAATAGCAACTTAACAATCTACAAAATTCTTTAGATTTTTTAATGCTTCTGATATTTATAAAAAGGTAACAACTTTCCTTCTAATATCACCCACAGTAATGTTATCAAAAGTTGTCGTTTCAATGCTAATAGAGACGTTAACGCTATCTAGGTGATGATTGCCATCAAGAGTTAGTGGATGCAAGTGTAACACCCGGGTCAGGGTGTGACAGTAAGCATGCAACATTGATCATAGTTAAAGCGCGATTTGTTAATGACAATTCCTGAACAATTTTGTTAACACCCTTGATAATGATCACATCCTAGACAGCATTTAGCAATGTAACCGGTTTTCTTTTGTCGGATGATAATTGGAATTGAACTTTTAGTTTAATTGTTTGTCCATATGTTTTCAAAGTTTAGTTACTAAAAAACAAATTGAAGATGTACCAAGAAGTTTTCAAGTTATCAACTCAATAAGCATGTACAATAATTTCATTAGTAGACTTCAAAAGTGATCTCATTTGACAAACAATAGTGTTTAGTTTCAAAATCAAGTCACTAGTTTTCTATTTTGTTGCTTCATGTCGCTAAATTTGTTAGAGTTTATAGCACGTATGTATGTTATGTTTAACTGGAATATTCGTATACGCATGCTTTGAGCATTTTAATAACAAAAATGTAAGTGTAATAAGATATTTAGCAACAAAGATTTGTTTCGTAACTCACTTAGTAAATAAAATAGTTTGGTACCTGCATTAGCAACAAACTTAAAGTACGTTGCACCTATTTAACCTCGAGTTCTTTTTTCTCGGGTGTTGGTAGGAAATTTTTTTTTACCAGAATTGGTGATTTGAAAATTATTTACCAAATATGTGTTTTCTTGTATTAACCTAGCTATTATTATTATTATTTTTCTATTACTTTTTAATCAAGCATTCTATGATTTCTGTCATTGGTTTTTAGTTTTATTCTTCAATTAATCCATTATAGTTTTTTTTTTCAATTTTTTAATTAACTTATTATATATTATTTTTTTAATTAAAAGGGATTTTATATTTTAGTGAAAGTTTATATAGTGAAAAACGTAGCAACAACAATAATTATTATATGAGCACTAAATAAGTATAGGTTTGATTCTTAATTTTTAAATCGTTATTTTCAGCACTAAATAAGTATAGGTTTGATTTTTAATTTTGAAATCGTTATATTTAAAATCTGATAATAACGATGTGAAAATTAAGAATAAATCTATAAGTGCTCTACATTTTTCACAATGTAAACTTTCACTAAAATACAACATCCTTTTTAATAAAAAGAATTATAATAGGCTACTTAAAAATGGAAAAAAAATATAATGAACTAATACAATGATAAAATGATTGATTAAAAAATATAAAAGAAAAAAAATTAATAATGATAATAATAATAATAGATAAGTTAAAATAAAGAAATACAAGAAAACACCCATTTTAATAAATATTTTCCCAATCACCCCAATTAGAAAAGAGCTCGGTACCGAAAGCAAAGAAGATGTGTACACTTAGGATGAAACAGACACATTAGGCAGTCAATTTCTTATCTTGGACCACACATATTATCATTTGGATCATAGCAATGGCACTCTTAGTGTAAGTTGGTTGGGATTGGGTATACCTATTTTGACGACAATGGTTATGGGTTGTGTTATTTCGGTTTTGATTAAGTTTTATGAGTGTGCCGGCTATAAAAGCGACTTATTAATAGTATTTGGCAATTGTTGAGTCGCTGATTGTTCCAACTTAAACATATTGATCTAAGCTTAAGAGCTTGAGTATTTTGCTATTTTGTCATCTATCTATTTACATATCTTATATGATATAACAAAAAGAATATAATTAGTTAACGCAACATTGATATACAAAACGTTCGTCTCCTATGTAGGAAATATTTGTCCTTATGTTATGAATGAGATCTTACTAGGTATGTTTGTTTGGTTGTATATACAAATTAAACATTCATCTTATTATGACCAAATTCAAACAACTTAAACCAACACGTAACTATGAAACGGGTTACACTCACCGTCTGAATGCTACTCAACATGTAGCTTTTTGACTGAGAAAAAGCAAGACTTGGAGTTGGACAGCATGAAGATCATCAAGATAACATGCAAATTGACTATCTTAGCAAGTGCACATATGGGGTTCAATCACTTTCATTCCATTGTCTTTCAAAACCTCCTTTCAATCTCCTTCAAACCTATCTCCAATCAAGAATGCTTCCTTAACGAACCCATTACTCAAACCTTTTTCTTTTTCTTCATAACCTTAGTAATTATCACACCAATGCTATCATTACTCATGCCATGCAAAGTTATATCATGAATATGTGTTACCCCATTAAAGGACACACACTGTCTTTTCCACTACATGTTTTCATTTGATTATTTTTCCGATTTCTTTTTGTTTGTCCGATACATAAACTGGACTACTTGAAACTTATTGCCACTGAAACCGCCATTTTGCTTAATCCAGACTGTATTTTATCTCCTTAATTAAGCATATATATGCTTACTAAAGTCATGTATATTATCATTGTGTTTTAGATCCAAAACCAAAATCTATTCGCCGTTCAGTGTGTTCTGGCCGGGGTAGATCCATAAGGAGACTCTATCAAGTCAATATGTCCGAAGCGCAAGGTTATTACAGAATACTAAATTATTGCGAGAACAAATAAGATAAATCTAGATCGTATTTTTTTTTTATTAAATGTTCATATTCTTTCAATTTAGTACTTCTTACATGTACATAAGAAAAATATCAAACTAATATATGGGGAGATATTTAGGTAGATGACTATATGAGGTTAATGAAACAGATATTACAATTCAACCATGTTCTTATATTTAAAATGTTAACATTGAAAAAAAATTTGCTTTGTATTGTGTGTTGTCGCAATATTACGTGTTCCGTCTAGATTCCTCGTCTATGACTGAAATAACATAAAGAAACGATGGAACATGATGATATATTCCGAATGTGAAATAGATGATCTTAATAACTAGAAATATGAATACATGCAACATTATTCACCACTTATGATAATGACACATTTTCTCTCTTTATATTGGTTTACCCCATTTTGATTCTACGTTCATGGAATGACAAAGTGTACACCAACATTTGCTTCAAAGCTGCACTATCTTTGCAAATGGGTCCCCGCAATCGTGGGGTACCCTACAAGAAACATTGTCAATACACAGTCATAGTCAAGTTTATCCCTACAATCAACCTGCTCTATATAGAAGATATATGGTAACTAAGTGGGCCCAAATTTCCTCTAAATATCTTTGGACGCCTATCAAGATTCCTAGTTGATCCTTTTCAAGATCCACATAGTTTTTTGCATGCGTCTGACAAGGTTACTAAGTGGACGACAAACTTAAATGTAATAGTTCTTCATGCTCAATAAGAGCCCAATAGTTGATGTTTCACTCAATTTCACTTGATGGTTCAAATTCTAATCAAATCATCTACGGTTAGAGGACGCGGGCCACAAACCAAATCTCAAGCGGGTAGCCACTACCCGCTCGGTTACACCGCCACTAGTCTGACGGGTAGTGAGGCAGTGACCGGCGGGTAGGGGTTGCACTTGCGGATGGCCTTTAATCATTTAAAAAAGGAGCACGGTCATTTTTTTATTAAATTATTATTATTATTATTTAATACTTATATAATACCTAAAAATACATACACAAATCACACCAAATTTACAAAAATTCAACCACAAACTCTCACATGCTCTCATCTCTATACACTCGATCATTTTCTCCCAAGTTTTTTACACAATGTCCGACGAGTTTTTCATTCCACCGCTCAATATCCCTATGTATTATTATCAGACAATAGTAGCCTAGAGTATTTTTTGAATATCGTCCAGCAAGCCGAAATAGAAGACACGATAACATCTAAAAAACGAATGGTGCCACATGATCGTGAAAAAAGCACACAACGTTTTGTTTGAAGATTAGTTTTCCGACGAGCCCAAATCCCAAAGTATCAAAGGTTTCGTATGTTGAAACGTCTATTTTCAAAAGTTGTAGCCAATATAGAAGCAAAATATGAGTGGTTTCAAGAGGCTTGGACGGGAGGATGAAAAAGAGCTTTACGGTTATACAAAAATGCACCTCCGCCATTAAACAACTTTCAACCGATAATCCTCTTGACCAACACGATGAGTATTTATGTATGGCCAAGAGGACATCACGTGAATGTCTTCAATGTCGTGATTAGATTACAGGGAGAGGAGTTTTTAGGAAGACCCATAAGCCACGACATTGAATGCTTAAACCAAGCACACGAAGAAAGACATCACCTTCCAGGTATGATCGGTATTCAGTAGCATTGACTGCAAACATTTTAATTGGAGAACGTGTCCTAAGGAGTTGCGAGGACAATATATGAGAGGTGATCACCAATACCCTACGATTATGCTAGGAGCAGTTGCGTCACAAGATTTGTGGTTTTGGCATGATTTTTTTATTCACCCAATTCACTAAACGACATCAATGTTCTCCATAATCTCCAATTATTCTCACCCGATGAAATGAAATCGCGCTAAATTACCTGTTCCAATTAAACGATGTGATCCACCCTAGATGGACAACGTTTGTGAAAGCATTTCGCATCTAAAGGAAAAGAAATTCAACAAGGCACATGACACAGCTAAAAAGGATGTGGACTGGTCGTTTGGTGTACTAAAGGGGAAATGGGGTATACCTAATCTATCATTACGAACTATGACCGTAGATAAGAATATGAGCGTTGTCTATGCGTGCATGATATTGCACGACATGATCTTGAAGGACAACACAAATACAATATAACCGGTCCACATAAGAGAACCCCCCCCCTCCCCTTGGGGTTGACGAAAAAGTCTTTATGGAGTTGTAGAATGAAGACATACATTTCCGTCTTCGCTATGATCTTCTGGAACATATTGCATCTCTGGATCTACGCTACCTTGAGGAGTCGGACATGGAATAGTTATTTATGTTTTTTAGTATTTTTTTAGTTTATATGTAATTTATGGTGCGTCACATTTATATTTTTAATTATTTAACTTTTATTTAATTTAGTGTTTTATAGATTTTAACTTAAATTGATATATTTATATTTCTAATAAAAAAGAGAGTAGTTTAGGTTAGTGATGTCACCAAACCGGGTAGTTTAAGGTAGTCAATAGAATGGATGACGTGATGGGTAAGGATTGATGGAGGTTAGGGTATGAAAGGAAAGTGGTCCTTCCCCCTTTAATCCAAATGATTTGGAATTAAAATCAAGAAAATACATTAGATACTATTTCTTAAATTTGATAGAATATATTAGTTAAACGGTTTATTGTAATTATTTCTATATGATTTTATTAGCTTTTATTTGTAATTATTGTTATTATAAATAACTAGATTTCTTTGACAATTATCCTTATTATATCTATCTATATAGTTGATTAATAATACATAATACGTTACGAAGTTTTTATTCTTTTGCAACCTCCTTGGTTGTACACAACACATATAAAGTATGCATGCATATAATGGGTGTGGTAACTTCATTTTTTAGGTGTACATAAATGTATGAATGTTTTAGATGTATATTTGGTTAGACTAGTTTTATTAAATGTACACAAACGTATGTAAATCATCAAATGAGGACAAGTTAACAAATTATGTAAGGAAAAGAATATCCGAAAGAAACAAATGGAAACCGGCTTCGATTCATAATGTGCATCAAGTGATTCAAGGATAAGTAGCTATCAAATTATACACATCTTTTTCAATAATGCAGCTAATTTAGTACACATTTGCATGTTAAAAGGAGTAAGGATGTTTGTCAAACAAATAGGTGTACAAGAACATCAAAGAGGGCTCACTTATGGAAGACTTCTACATAACATGGAAGCCTACACAGTGCTTGAGTCAAAAAATGTGCATTATTGGAAAACTAGTAACTGTTCATGCTACTCGACTGATGTTAACTGCTCGAATGATGTTAATGGCGCATTATCTGAATGCGCGTAATCATTACATCCGCGGAAGTTGTAGAAGGGACATCACGACTTGTAGAATGAATCTAATATACGTAAACTGTCTCTCTAGTTGAATACATGATTAAAGTATTCTTAGTTTTAAGATAAATATTGATAATGGGTCAAAATATTCCTACAACATGTAGATACCTACCCATTAGAAGGGAAAAAGACACTGTCTTTCTTCACTTTCATGATAACATAGCAAGAAAGATATGATAGGGAATAAATGGATGTCAACATTGATTTTGATGTCACTTGAAAACAATAACGCTGCCGGATAAGAAGAGCATCGATGCGATTAGTTAAACACGTATTTATAACTAATAAACTTATGGTAGACATTGCAATTGAAGTTTGCTGTACATGATGGAAATGAGTGCTAGTAAGTAGTAACACATAAGAAGCTAGAAACACCTTCATAAACAAATTTTCCTATGCCACCAAAGCTTAAATTTATAGTTAAAATTCGGATGCTAAGCTCATAGAGTTACAATCCATATTATTTTTCATTCAATCATGAATGATTATCATTTATATTCCTAGTTTTGTCTTTATCAAAGTAAAACTATTCTCTTTGACAAACACAATCTTCCTCAATAGCACCATGCACAAGAAAGGGGCTGTGAACATTAAAATTCGATTACGAAGCTAAATTTATCATAACATCTCAGTTTTGAAGGTAATACACGAGTTCGATGTGTTAGAAAGGAAAGACTAACCTTGGAGGAAACTGCAGCTAATCAACAGCCGGACATCCTGCGGCAGCTAATCCACAGCTGCATATCCAGCTAATCTTCAGCAATCAACAGCAAGGATAAAGACAGCTAGCAATCAGCTGCTGTCTTCTATATTTAGATTACGTTTTTTTGTGTATAAATTGAATACCCTTCTTTGTAATGAGATATACGAAAACACACATCAATTCAGTGTTTATGAATCAACCTTTTTAACATGGTATCAGAGCAGTGTCGTTCTTGACCTGTTCATCATCTACCTTGCTCACCCAAAACCGAATCATCCTCTCAACCAAGCTGCCATGGCCGAAGCCGGTAACTTGGGAGAAGATTTATCAATTCAAATCGCCAACCTGCTCAAGAATGGCCTCAACCCACAAAACAGAAACCCAAAACTATCCGATAACCTTCAAATAAACCTCAAGCTCAACAGCCAGAATTACGCCTTATGGACCCGGATGATGAGGGTAGCCATAGGCGGTAAATCAAAAGCCTTCCTAAACCATCTATCAACCAACCCGCCAAACCAAACCAGCGAGGAATATGAGCAATGGGAACAAGACGACCTAGTCGTCTTCTCATGGCTCATACAGAACATCGAACCAACCCTTGCCAGCAACCTAACCGAATTCCCAACAGCAAAATCGCTGTGGGATGCCCTAGCTATAACATATAGCAGTGGGCGTGACAAGCTCCAAACTTTCAACCTACATGTCAAGGCGAATGAAATCAAACAGAACAATCTCTCCCTAGAAGAATTGTGGATTATACTCCAAGGAGTATGGGGAGAAATTGATCGGATTGACCCAAACCCTATGACCTGCCCAGCCGATATCCAAGCGTATCACAAAATCAGGACGGAACAGAAACTGTTCCAGTTTCTAAACGCCCTCAACCGGAAATATAACCCTATAAAAAGAGAAATACTCCGGTTAGAACCCCTTCCAACCGTCGAAACTGCATACGCTACTGTCCGCAAGGAGGCCGCTCACCAGAATATTCTGGGAACACCTCTCAATGACACACAGGGTATCACAGCGGGTCTAATGGCCTCTGAAATTGACGGACTAGGGCTTGCGTCAAAGGGCTACCGACGAGCCGATGGAAAAAGAATCGGAACCAGTAAAGACGACAAAACTCACCTCAAGTGTGATCATTGCGGCATGACGAAACATACCCGGGAACAATGTTTCAAACTCGTCGGGTATCCCGAATGGTGGTCTGATGGTCAGAAGAGAGGCACAAAGACTACGGAAAAGGGGAAGTCATCTAACACCGGCAGCCGGGATGTCACAGGAGATGGAAGCCGGAGGGTAGGTTTCGGCGGATTGACCGACGCCACAGATGAAGGAGACAAATGCTTACGTAAAGGCGGAGAAGAAGAAAGAAAAAGGAGCGGTTGTTGGGCGGATGGGTTTGGGGCGGGTAAACCGAACCCATATAATGAAAACTTGAAGATGTCACATTTGGTCCCTGAAAATAAAGGAAATGCCAATATAGCCCACAAACATCACAAAAAACAAAAAACATGGATTTTCGATTGTAGTGCGACCGATACAATGACTTATGAGCTATCGGATATTATTTCAACAACCAAACCAGAAAAAACACATATTCAAACGGCAAACGGAGGAATAATGGATGTAAAATCGGGAGGAACTATTGAGATTTCACCCACAATAAAAATCTCTAATTGCCTTTATGTTCCTTCGTTATCACATAAGCTGCTTTCCATCAGCCATGTCACGAAGGAACTCAACTGTATTGTCCTAATGTACCCTACGTTTTGTATTTTACAGGATATCAGGACGGGAGTGATCATTGGGCGTGGCACTGAAAATCAAGGGTTGTACTATGTGGATGAGGTGACTCAAAGTGGTGCTGTGATGCTGACTCATGGGACATCGGAACGGGAAGCTTGGCTATGGCACCGAAGATTAGGTCATCCTTCTACAAGTTATTCGCATATTTTATTTCCGAAACTATTTCCAGTTAATTCTATGTCACATTGTGAAACATGTGTTTTAGCAAAAAGCCATAGAAAAACTTTTAAACCTAATAACACTAAGGCTGCTTTGCCATTTTCATTAATCCATTCTGACGTATGGGGTCCTGCCCCAGTTCTTGGGGGGCAAAACCTTCGGTACTTTGTGATGTTCGTTGATGATTGTACCCGAATGACCTGGGTTTATTTTTTGAAAAACAAATCCGAAGTATTTGAAAAATTCACTATGTTTTACGCCATGATTCAAACCCAATTTCAAACAAACATCCAAATATTCCGATCTGATAATGGCGGTGAATTTGTTAATACCTTGTTTAAATCCTTTTTCCAAGACAAGGGAATAATCCACCAAACTACATGCCCAAACACCCCAGAACAAAACGGTGTCGCCGAAAGGAAAAATCGCATTTTGCTAGAAATGACACGAGCTCTCCTGATTGAATCCCAGGTCCCGAAATACTTTTGGCCTGAAGCCCTTGCTACTGCTACCTATCTTCTCAACCGACTCCCAACAAAAATCCTAAAGCTTAACACTCCGTTACACACCCTTTCAAAATTCTTCAAACTACCCTCAGTTCTCACCCTTCAACCACGAATCTTTGGATGTACTTCCTTTGTTCACATACCTAAATCAGATCGAACCAAACTTGACCCTTGTGCTGTAAAATGTGTCTTTGTCGGGTATGGAATGAATCAAAAGGGATACAGATGTTATAATCCAAAAACACGTCATATGTTCACCACAATAAACTGTGACTTTCTTGAAACCGAGTATTACTACAATTCCCAACTCAGTGGACAGGGGAGAAGGAATGTTTAGACACACTAAGCTGGTTGGAATATGTTCCCTATGTACCAACTACAGAGTCACCAACCACAGAGTCACCAGAACCCAATCTCAGTGCCACTGACGGTCCTAATGTTCCTCCTAACCTGGTGTCCGAGGTAAGTGATACTCATCCTATTCAGTCTGGTGGTATTTTTGAAGTTTCTAATGACTTTGAGGACACCAATACTTCTAACCATGAAACTGCCGCAGAACAAACTGAAAATTTGCAGGCAGATGAATCCAGACAAGAAGAACCACCATCGAGATATGTGTTACCCCCTAGAACAAACAGAGGGGTTCCTCCGAAACGGTATTCTCCTGAAAAAGAACCAAGAAGATCTAGTTATCCTATAGCTAGTGTGGCCGATGGAAACTTCACTAAGGAAGCCAAAGCATTTATCTCATCTGTTTATTCCGAAGAAACTCCTACAAACGTGGATCAAGCCTTAAAATCTAAACATTGGAAGAAAGCAATGAACACAGAAATGGAATCCCTAACCAAGAACAATACATGGGAAAAGTGTACTCTTCCGTTGGGAAAGAAATCCGTGGGGTGTCGTTGGGTCTATACGATTAAGTATAAACCAGATGGTACAATTGAAAGATATAAAGCCCGACTGGTAGCAAAGGGGTATACTCAGACACATGGGATTGACTATGCTGAAACATTCTCCCCGGTTGCAAAAATGAACACAATCAGGGTTCTTTTTTCGATAGCTGCAAATGAAGGGCGGCCACTTCAACAGTTTGATGTAAAAAATGCCTTTTTACACGGGGACCTAGACGAAGAGGTATTTATGGATGCTCCTCCAGGATTCACAAAAGATTTCAAAACTGGAGAAGTTTGCCGTCTGAAGAAGTCCCTTTATGGTTTGAAGCAGTCTCCCCGGGCCTGGTTTGGCAGATTTACGGTAGCTATGAGAAAGTTTGGATATAAACAAAGTAATGCCGATCATACTTTGTTTCTCAAAAAAAGAGGAAAATTCGTAACCTGTCTAATTATCTATGTAGATGATATGATCATTACAGGGAACGATAAAGAAGAAATGGTAAAACTCAAAGAAAACTTGTTTGCTGAATTTGAAATGAAAGATTTGGGCAGACTTAAGTATTTCCTCGGTATTGAAGTACTAAGGTCGAAACAAGGAATCTTCATTAGTCAAAAGAAGTATGTCTTAGACCTGTTGGCAGAAATTGGAATGATCGATTGCAAACCAGCAGATACTCCTATGAGTGTAAACCAAAAGCTTTACATGGAAGAAGGAGCAAAATTAGCAAATAAAGAAAGATACCAACGGCTGGTGGGAAAACTAATATATCTCTCACACACTCGTCCAGACATCGCCTATGCTGTAGGGGTAGTAAGTCAGTTCATGCACCAACCTCAACAGTCACATATGGAAGCAGTTTGGAGAATTATTAGATATCTCAAAGGAACAGTGGGTCATGGAGTCCTGTTTCAATCACATGGACACCTAAATGTTCAAATCTATACTGATGCAGACTGGGCAGGAGATAAGGGAAGTCGGAGGTCAACAGCAGGCTACTTCGCTCTAGTTGGTGGGAATCTTGTCACTTGGAGGAGTAAAAAACAAAAAGTGGTTGCTCTTTCAAGTGCAGAAGCTGAATTTAGAGGCATAACTCGAGGTTTAACAGAAGCCATGTGGATACGAAGACTCTTAGCTGAGATTGGTTTTCCGTCAAAAGAAACAAGTAAGATTATGTGCGATAATAAAGCTGCAATTCAGATTTCAGAAAACCCAGTACAACATGATCGAACAAAACACGTGGAAGTTGATAGGAACTTCATCAAAGAAAAGTTGGAAGATGGTACGATTGAACTACCATTCGTTCGATCAAAGGATCAGCTTGCTGACATTTTAACAAAAGCAGTTAACGGGAAAATTCTCAATGATTGTTTGGGCAAGTTGAATTTTGGAAATCCAACTATTCAACTTGAGGGGGAGTGTTAGAAAGGAAAGACTAACCTTGGAGGAAACTGCAGCTAATCAACAGCCGGACATCCTGCGGCAGCTAATCCACAGCTGCATATCCAGCTAATCTTCAGCAATCAACAGCAAGGATAAAGACAGCTAGCAATCAGCTGCTGTCTTCTATATTTAGATTACGTTTTTTTGTGTATAAATTGAATACCCTTCTTTGTAATGAGATATACGAAAACACACATCAATTCAGTGTTTATGAATCAACCTTTTTAACACGATGTTTCCGTTTCGTTGTTGATTGTCGGTGCATTATGTTTCCATACAAAGCTTTATCTAACTTGTAGGCATGGCCTTGCTTCTTTAAGTCAACAAACCCAGGGGTTAAGGGACATGAATTTCCTCCTTGACCTTCATGTACAGAAATGCCGTTAGGGTTAAAAAGTTTACCGGAGAAGCTAAAGATGAATTTCATACCTTCATGACCCTTTGTTCAAGGTTCCCCTCTTCCTTAATTAGTGAAAGACGTGCCTCCATATGTTTACAAAAGTAGGCAGAATCTTTTATGCACATATATCTTTGTTTCGAGACTCAAGCTAATAAAAAACATGGTACATAATGACCAACAAAATCAAGTATCTCCAAATAGTTATATCTGTTATAACTTTTTATGTTTTCTGTTTATACATGTATCCATTTTCACGTCTTCAACTCGACCAACACAACAATAAAAACTAATAGAATTCTTCTGCGTGTTGCGTTGCGGAGGGAATTTGGTCACTATCAATTCGGTTTGTTACGACATCGGTATGGTACCGGAACTTGAAATAGCAACCAAAAGATAAAAACCAGATAACAAAGTCATGGTATGTCTAAAAAGATATTGGCATGTGTTTACATCGTTCAAAAACCATAAAAAGGAATACCATTATCATTTCCGATAATATCGATATAAGAACTGATGTTGTTCGGTAGAAATCGGTTTGCTTCATCAAAGCTTTGGTACAATGCAAGCATTTGCTATAGCTTACGTTACCAAAAAACACTCTATCTTCAATACAACTTCATTTCTAACATTGTTCGGTCATAACTGGATCGAATCATCACGACACCAGTATGGTACCAGTACTGGCTATGGTTTACGGTACCATAAAACGCCTATATCCAGAACTTTATTAAATATTATATATAAAAATTATAATATTTGACCATTCGGTTTTAGATAAAACTTTTATCGCAACATAGATAAAAATAAGTATATATGTAGACGAGAAATTTTATAAAAAAGGGGAAACAACGTAAAAAGAACTAAACCGCTAGGTACCTTTAATAACATGTATGTTCGGTTACTTGTACAATACAATTCACAATTCGATTTTGAATAAAATTCAAAGCAAGATGTTGATAAATAAAAGCAAGTTGAAAACTCATATTTTAAAAGTCATAAAAGTAAACAAAATATGTTAACAAATTATAATAATACTGAATTATTAAAATATTAAAAAAATAAAATAAACGGTCGTAAGTTTGAGAAAAACAAAGTTGCCGAAAAACTATTACATACTTGTGATCCTGAGTTTCATTTAGGGAGAGAAAGCAAGGAATCTCTCCCTTTCTCTTCTCTTTCTTTCATTTCTTTTGTATTTATTTGTTTCCAACTAGTTGATGTTTCGCCCGCGTTGCGAGGCGATGGCTAAGTAATGAGCGAGTTTTAGGCGGCTTCTTGACACGAAAAACAATTAAATCGAATCAACCAATTAAAACAAAACACTTTTACAGTTTTGCAAAAAAAAAAAAAAAAACTAAAACAATGGCAATACTGTTATTTTTAACTAAGGGGAGGTTATATTTTTTGACTTTGATAAAATCGTAATTTGCCAAAAGCTAAAGTGATGGCAGTAGTGTAAATTGAAACCAAAATTGTAAATTTGCGCAAGGGCAAATTCGTAATTTTGAACTTAGGGCAACACAATAATATAAATTTGAAATAAAGGCACAATCGTAATTTTAGGACGAAGACAAAACCATAATTTTATTTTGAACCGAGGGTGTAATCGTAATTTTGAGTTGGAGCCAAAAGCGTAATTTTATTTTGAACGAGGGCAAAAACGTAATTTTTTACTGAGGGCGAAATCATAATTTTTTAAACGGGGAAAAATCTATTTTTGAAGAGAGGCAAAATCATAATTTTAAGGTAGGGGCAAAAATATATTTTCTTTTGAACTGGGGCGAGAACGTAATTTTGAGCCGAGAGCCAAATCGTAATTTCCAGTCGAGGGCAAAGTCGTAATTTTGGGCTAGGGGAAAAAGAGTAATTTTATTTTGAGCAGGGGGAAACGTGATTTTAAACTGGGGGCAAAACCCTAAGTTTAAAGTGTAAAAAAATAGTAAACAGTTGGTATTTTGAGTTGAGGGCCAAATCGTAATTTTGAGTCGAGGGCATAATCGTAATTTTAGGTTGGGGGCTAAAGCGTAATTTTATTTTGAGCAGAAGTCAAAAACGTATTTTAAAGGGGGTGCAAAACGTAATTTTAAAATATTAAAAAAATTAATGGTTGGTCCAATGAAGGAGTGCGAGGCAGCTGCCTGACACTATTCCCCATCTTAGAATTCTAGTATAGTAAATAAATTTGAGCAAAAAAAACCTTATTGCTTTCTCTTCTCATCGTCAATAGAAATGAAAAAAAGATCTTTAAAAACTGTTATTCTCTGACCATTAATCGTTCACCAAATATCTATATTATATATCTCTATCTATATCTATTTATTTACTACACATACATTTACAAATTTATTTATTTATTTACTACATATATTTTTATAAAGTGAGGGAATAGTGTCAGGCAGCTTGTCTTGCACTTCCTTATTAGACCAACCAATTTATAATTTTATATCCAGTTTAAAGTTACGGTTTCGCCCTCAGTTTAAATTATGTTTTCGCCCCAAGTTCAAAATAAAATTATGTTTTGCCCCTAGCTCAAAATTACGATTTTACCCTCAGTTCAAAATCAGCTCAAATTACGTTTTCGCCCATTGGACCAACCAATTTATAATTTTAATTTTATATCCAGTTTAAAGTTACGGTTTCACCCTCAGTTTAAATTACGTTTTCGCCCCAAGTTCAAAATAAAATTATGTTTTTGCCCCTATCTCAAAATTACGACTTTACACTCAGTTCAAAATTATGATTTTTCCCTCAACTGAAAATTACGTTTTCGCCCCGGGTTAAAAAAACTTATGTTTTTCCCTTAGTTCAAAATTATGATTTCGCCCTCAGTTTATAATAAAATTATGATTTTGCCCCAACTTAAAATTACGTTTTTGCCCTCTGTTCAAAATTATGATTTTGTCCCCATTTCAAAAATTACAATTTCTCCCCAATTAAAACTTTTTATCTTGCAATCGTTTTACTTTTTTTTTTTTTGCAAAACTATAGTAGTGTTTTATTTTACTTGATTGACTCAATAAAATTACCAATTTGCCCTGATCATTTTCCCCTAGTAAAAAAATATTGTATTGTCATCGTTTAGCTTTTAGCAAATTACGATTTTATCCCAACCCAAAATTACAACTATACCCCCAGTTAATAATTACAGTATTGCCATCGTTTTAGTATTTTTTTTAAAGGTGCATGGGGAAATAGTGTCAGGATGCTGCATGGGACTCCCCCGTTGGCCTAGGTATGCTACGATTTTACCTCTAGTTCAAAATTACGATTTTGCCCTTAGTTCATAATTACGATTTTGCCCTTAGTTCAAAATTACGATTTTGCCCTTAGTTCAAAATTATGATTTTTCCATCGCTTTAGCTTTTGGCAAATTACGATTTTACCTGGTCAAAAAATACGATTTTTCCCTTAGTTCAAAATTTCAATATTGCCATCGCTTTAGATTTTTTTAGCAAGACTATATAAGTGTTTTGTTTTACTTGGTTGACTTGATTCAATTTTTTATTCGTGTAAAGGAGTCGTCTAACAGTTACTCATTAGTCCTGACAAATTATAATTTTGCCCCAAACTCAAAATAATGGTTTTGCCATCGTTTTCGATTTTTTTTCTAGCAAAACTATGATAGTGTTTTTTTAATTGGTTGAGAAATTTTCGGCTTACCACCGCGTAACGTAGGCAGAGAGCATTAACTAGTTATGATATAATAAGAAAACATGAAAAAACGTGTCAAACACATGATATCATATTTTTTGTTTTCTCGTATCTTTTTCTGATATTTAATTATCAGACACTTATTCTTTAAATGTTAATAGTTATTAATAGTTATTATCTCATTAACCAAATATTTTAATAGAAAATATATTATGAATCTCCAAATAAACGTATTTTCCTACTTAAGAAGTTAAAAGCTTCTCCTTAAGTATCAGAATTTCATTAAGCTTAAGATAATGTTTGTTAATTAATTTAACATAATATACAACTATTACATCAAAGTCTATTTTTTTAAACGATTATACGTTTTACGAGATTACTTTATATGTTATTTAGCACATGCTATACAAGGGTTAATTAGTGGTGTTCATGAGCCGATTCAATCCGAGCGAGGGTCTGCTCATACTCGGATTGAATTACAACCTGTAACGCCTCGGATTTCTGTATAATTTTATAATATATTATATATATATATATATATATATAACAAAAAATGTATAAATATATATATAGATATATAAATCTACGTATATATATACATATAAAACGACGCGTTTAATGAACGCGACGCCATTTTTTTTGAAGTTTAAAACCTAAACTATAACTTACGACGTTCTATGACTATCAGGTTCGATAATGGTTCTCGCTATCGCAACCGGGCCGCTCAAAACATAGTAACTAGCTAACGGGCCTTCAGCCCAACACCTAAAACCCTAACTAAACCCTAACCTTTAAAACAACACACACACAAGGAACTCACACATACACCCGTACCCTGCCCTCCTTCCCTCTCTTTTCCCTCTGGCAACCGGAGATCGGACTCCGGCGAGTCCCTCCGGCGACCCTCGGTGCTCCGGCCAGCCACACACAACCGCCCACCATAGTCTCTCATCCCTCACTCTCTCGAAACAACTTACAAACTCACCCCTGCCCTCCCTCTCTGAACTCCGACGAAACCCATCAACAAAACCAGTGGCAGCCGGTAACCCTCTGACGCCCTCTTTTCTTCTTGACCACACATGAAACCCCTCTCCACCTCTCGCTCATCTCTCTCCCTCTCTCTCTCTGCAGCAGATTCAGACGTCGATTCTATGGCGAGAATCGATGATCAGCAGCAACAACTACAACGGGAGGCTCGGGGTTTGGATCTCGAGGAAATGAGAGTAGTGGTGGAGTGACATGGGGCCACGACAGACGTACGAGACCACCGTGCGGCGGCTGTCGGCGGCGGTGGTGCCAGCAATGGCAGTGGTGTTGGTTATTGTCGGGTTCGAGTTTTGTTCGGTTAAGTCTCGGATCAAGATTCTGGTGGATGCAGATTCAGTCGAATCTAGTCAACACACCTCAGTCTCGGTTTGGTTTAGTCATGCGGCTCAGCTCAGCGACAGAGGTGTTGCGGGTTCGGTCCGGCTTCGGTTCGGGTCATGTTGCGCCTCGACTCAGTTTGAGCTTCGGGTTGTTTCTGTTCAGTTTTTCTTCGGGTCAGAAACAGTCGACTCAGTAAACGGGTCAGCTTGGGTTCGGGTCTCGGTCAAAGTAGGTCAACGGGCAGATTCAGGTCGGAGCGGGAGCTCGGTTACCTGACGGGCCTACGACTCGTTCGAAACTCGGTAAAATTTAAACGACTCTAAACCTTATTTTCGTTTTATATATGTATGTCGCTTTAAAAGTCGAACCGTTACTTTAACGTTTATCTACGTTTTGACATTTGACGACAATCTTATAAGCATCGTTATTAAAAAGTTGGAACTTGAATATCTATTGATATATCATTATTTATTTCATTTGATTTGTAAACAACAACGTTACAAAAGTTGCGCGTATATTGTGTTGATTGACGGTTGCGTTTAAGCATTTATCGACAACATGTGTTGTTAGGATCGTCCAAAAACATAGGAGACTCTGTCCGTTTTTCGTAAAAATCCTTAAAACAAAATGCGTTAAATAATAAAACGAGTCCATCGGATCCGAATTAAGTCTTTAATAATATATATATATATATATATATTTATTCTAAACGCATTTCATTACCCTCGTTTACACATGTATGATGATCTTGGCTTGACGATGTCAAACTCTTCAACTCGTGGCATACTAAAGGACACTTCGCAAAAGGATTGCGACCGACGAATCTAGTAGGATTGCCTAGAAACACACTTAAACTTTAATATTCATCGTGTTGTAACTACTTTCAAACTTGTTGTATCTTGTTTCCAATTCTTGTACTAAATTCATATCGATGAAATGAAAGTTATTATTTGAATATTTGTTGTAATTGACGGAAGCTTGTTACACGTTATTTCAAGAAACGCAAAATCAATATATTTAAATACTTGTCACAAAAGTGTTATGAAGCCTCTTGCAATCTCGTTTTCGTCTCACTCCAATGTTTCCGCCATCGGTTGGGGTGTGACAGATTGGTATCACAGCCATAACTATAGGGAATTAGGTAGAATTGCCATGATTCGACCTAGTCTATAGTTTAAGTACCAAACTTGACCATACTTCCTTCTTGTTAAAATAATAATTCCTCCAAATTGCTTTCACCTCTTCTTTCGTCTAAATATACAAAGTGCATTACTAAAACACCTACACACTACACACTCTTGAGAATACTCTTGTTCCACCATCGAAACGACTCACCAAAACAGGGGTGATTCCCGCCTTTGGTGACGAATTTCAATTCACCTTACATGATACTTTTGCACGAAATCCACCATCAAGTCAGGAGTGATATCAATATCTTGATGGGGAATTTCCATTTCGTAATCTAGTGGTTCCTTATTGACGAGCCAAGATTTTATCTTGGTTCGTTCAATAAACCACATTTTGGGGATGAAATTGTCAAGCTAGGATTAACATCCACACCTTGATGACTGGTCTCGCTCTTCGCTTTTTTTAATCTCGCCAAAGTTTCATGTTTTCGATCAATTAGGGACATGTATTAACTGGAATGGTAGGCGACGAGAGTAATATACCTATTAGGCCAAATCATGTCTCCCTATTTCGAAAGGACTTGCGATTCAGTTTGGAATAGTCGAAATTTCTAAACCTGAAGCACTCCAATACTTATCAAGCCTCTCTTTTATATATTAACTCATCTTTTGTGCGATTTAATACTTGTTGCCTCGTTATTTTAAAATCATCGTTTACACAATAAATTAATACACGCATACTAATACGTTAAACTTGATTCGGGATTACCGGACATTCTTTATGTGATAAACTGGTCATTAACTTCGGATGGAGCCACACCTTGACATATGTAGTGCTCGTGAAGCACTATAGAAGTAGCGCACCACCATATGGATTTGTGGTAATGCCAAGACATTCATACATACTTTACGGATCTTTTCATAGCAACAAAATGATGACACGTGCTATGATTAGATGATGCTAGCGGAATCGATGGATTGACAACTTATCATTAACTTCGTAAGAAGCCACACCTTAACATGTATAGTGCTTGTGTAGTACTATAGGAGTAGCGCACCGCCACATGGATTTGTGGTCATGTCAAGTCATAACACATACATACATACTCGATCTCGTACTTGCGGAAGCGATGGATTGGCAACTTGTCATTAACTTCGTAAGAAGCCACACCTTAACATGTATAGTGCTTGTGTAGCACTATAGGAGTAGCGCACCGCCACATGGAATTGTGGTCATGTTATGCCATACATACATACTTGCGGACACGATGTTTTGACCAGTTGGATCACATGCCAGTAAAGCGTTAATCTTGTTTATTAAATATATCATATGCTTATTCAAAGATTTGAATCGTACGCATAACCCCTCTCATACTTAAATACAATGATGCTTACACAATACGTTACTAAGCTCTGGTTTTAACATGGAATGTAACATGGCACCGATTTGCGAAGCGAAAGTAATATTTTCACACCCCGACATCCACGTGTCTACGGTGGGCCCGGTGGGGAGTATCGTGACGTACAGTTGATATCATCATAACCAAATAAGCATAACACAGCGTAAGGCTTGGAATAATTAAACTATTACAACCGATAATGTCTAGAGTCCGAAATAAATATATACAGACATGGTTGTAACTAGATCCACAGGCGGATCGATATACGAACAAAAATGATAACAGACACTACAGGCAACTCCCTAAGGTCACAACTCCTTAGTTATTCGCCCCGCAGCTCCCGGTCTATTCCGTACTTGCAACCTGTAACTTAAGCTTTTAAAAATATGTCAGTTTACACTGGTAAATACGCTCAACCGACTCATTTTGAAACCCTTTTCGAAAATGGTTTTAGGTGCGCTAGGCACATTTTCTTAAATAACTTGGGATAGTACAAAAGACCTTGTATACAGATTTACATGTTCGCTTTTACATATGAGGCCTAGTACAAAAACCGAGACATGATCGACTGACACACCACTCTGAACTTTCACAAAGAAAGCAGGATAGCAATTTCCCAGTGTATGCCTACACGCCATGCTATATTGTCATGGCCACTATCAATTTAGTGAGCCAATGATATCCCAGACACGGTCAAGCCCACCCCAATGTTTTAGTTTCAGTTAAAACAGATCAAAACCGGGTTATGTAAGATTTCAGTTAATTATCACAGCTGGATAAAACATTATCCCATACCCGACCAAGCGGTAGTAATCTACCATACCCCAAGCCCGTATAGGGAAAATAAGTTAAGAGTATTTACCTGAATTGAGTTTGTAAGTAATCCAAATTCAGCCGTATTCCAGAACAAGTACAGGAGCAATCTACCGGGAGGCATTCAGTCAGGAATGATGGTAATTAATAACCAATATTAGAATGCTAATGGATCCTTAGTTAAGTCCTAGACTTGGACCGGTTAGTCTTACGCTAAATTGTGATAAGGTACGATACGCTAGATTATGCGGTGACCGGAATAGAATGTTAATTGGACCCGACAAGTACATAGACTTGTATAATATGGGAAGACCAATAACATTCTGGATTTTGATAAGGAAATGGACAAAGTTAAACCCGTTTTGGTTAGAATACGTATACGAGCTACTTATGCTTAACCGAATGCGTATAATCGAAACCGGGTAACCATAAGATTTGTATATAAGTTCCATAATGAGATATGTTAAAAGTATGTTATAAAATCAGTAGCATTTGCAAGGATAGGCCCCAGTTATATTTAAAACCGATTTAAGCCTTACAAGGGCATTTTGGTCATTTTTAGGCTAAAAAAAAGATGTTTAAAGTGAATCTAATGTTATGACCTTAAATATTCTGTAAAAACATATATTTTATCATGTTATAACAGTAGGATATCAAGTATATGTGTGATGATTTTGAAACATAATATGTCCCGCAAGGGCATTTTAGTAATTTCACACACAGCTTTGAAGCCGAATTTGGGATTTTGAGTTTGGGACTTGCATTTACTGTTGTTATATTAAAAATAAGTTTGTAAATCAGTAGGTAACAAGTCTCGGCTCATGGTTATGGTTTTAAACCATACTTATGCGCCGAAAAGGCGTAAAAGTCGCTAAAATGTCGTTAAATCGATATTAAATATAAACTGAAGTTAGGACCTGTTTTAAATGGCCAAAATATGTCATTTAACTTATAACATTAGTAAGTTAAGGTTTTGATTATAAAAAGTTTGATTCTTGCTATTTTTCCATAAAAATGGTAGTTTAGTTGTTTAGCGGCGATCAGCGATTCTTAAGCATGCATTCAGGTCATAAACCGAACAAACATCCCAAACTTATCAGTAAGTATACCATCCATATGCTCATATGTGCTAAAGATCTCATTTTGCGCAAAAAGAACCTATTTGCAAAGTTTTAAGGATTTTTACGGGACTTATATAATAACTCAGATTTCTTAGGAATTGAGTCACGAAACTTTAGGAAAATATTCTAAACATAATCCTGATAATAAAATGACCAAAACTCAGTAGCAAGGATGGCTCAAAATGGGTCAGAACTGAAAGTCAACGGAAAGTCAACTGTTTGAGACTTTCGGTTACAAACCGAGCCTAGACCAAAATTTGACGAGCCGCATCTGTTGTCACAACTTCTAATACTTATTTTAAGGTTATTAACGCTTAAAAACATATTTTCTAACATCTAGATTGTTAGTTATGATTTTTATAAAATTTGCTCAGTTTGACTTTGTTTGACTTTTCGGTTGACTCGTCAATCGGCCATGAATCTGTGATAATCTGGAGATGCCCTCTTGAGAGATTATTACATCCATCATTATGAGCTCGTAGGAACTTTCGTTACACACAATGGCGTGGTGTACACGGATCTAGATCAAAGTCAAGTCTTTTTTACGACAAGCCTTTGTTTGAAGCAAAAGGCTATTAAGAATCAACTTAGCAGGGATTGTAGACTTACAATATGTCCAAGTGAATGATAGGAATGATTTGGAACCCCTGTAATTGATCAGAGCCTTCTTGCACAAGAACTAGATGCACCCAAGTTGAAGAAATTTGGTTGGAACTTCAAAAGGGCTCACATATATGAAGCAAGGATGTTCCAGAGGTGTTACCAGATGTTAAGTGTTGAATATAGGTGTCCCAAATCGTGTCATACATGCAAGAAACGCAACAAAACACTGAAAAGGTGGCAGTTCACGCGACTGCCACATTTTAGTTCGCTAGCAGGTTCTTACGGACCGTATGGGTCTAGCGTTGCGGTCCGTAAGGACCTCAGGCGCCCACAGTAACAAGTGGCCTTGCAGACCATGTAGATACTGCCTTGCGGTCCGCAAGGGGTCTCCAGAACATGAAAATTTCCATGTTTCACCTTTTGGCCCTCGACTTTGAATTGCAGCATAAATGAGGATAATAATAAGCGATTTAACGCCTTTAGGTCCCTCCTGGTTTGACATACGTCATATTTAGGATTCCCGGGGCACGTGTAAGAAAATTATAGGACGTAAAAACACGTAGTGTCACATCCTCACCCCCTTAAAAATAAATCTCAACCCGAGATTTCAATCAAACAGTTGTGGGTACTTCTATCGCATAACAGACTCTACTTCCCAAGTGTATTCGGGACCTCTACGTGCGTCCCATTTAACTTTTACAATTGGCACGTGCTTCTTACGAAGCTTCTTGACCTGACGATCTTCGATCGCCACTGGTTGCTCAATAAAACGTAGGTTCTTATCAATATGAACCTCGTCGTGTGCCATAGCCAATGACTCGTCCGCTAAGCACTTCTTTAAGTTGGAGATGTGAAATACATCATGGATTCACTAAACTTCTCGGGCAATTTGAGCTTGTACGCAACAGCTCCAACTCATTCGATAATCTCGAATGGTCCAACATACCTTGGACTTAGCTTGCCTTTCTTCCCGAAGCGCTTAACGCCTTTCCAAGACGACACTTTTAGGAAGACCTTTTCCCCTACCTGGAATTCAAGTGGTTTGCGTCTTCGATCAGCATAACTTTTCTGCCTATCCCTAGCAGGCTTGAGACGATCATGAATTTGTAATATCTTATCCGTCGTCTCCAGGACTATTTCTGGTCCTGTCAGTTGAGCTTCCCCAACTTCTGCCCAACAAACGGGCGTCCTACACTTTCTTCCGTAGAGTGCTTCAAACGGGGCAGCTTGAATGCTTGCATGATAGCTGTTGTTGTAGGAGAATTCAACAAGCGACAAGTGGCTATCCCAACTTCCACCCAGATCAATCACACAAGCGCGGAGCATATCTTCCAAAATCTGTATAGTGCGCTCACTTTGCCCATCCGTTTGAGGATGATAAGTTGTGCTAAAATTTAACCGAGTGCCCAAGGCTTGTTGAAAGCTTTTCCAGAAATGAGATGTAACACCCCAACCGATGGCGGAAATATCGGGATGAGACGAAAACGAGATTGCTCATTGCTCATAACATTATTAAGTGACAATAATTAATTAAACCATATTTCATTTCATAAGAATTGTCAAATACATCAATGTAACAAAACAAAGAACAACATAATATTTGCAAAGTCATAACAAAATTGATACATCGACATTAAACCTAACGTCTAATTTGTGTGTATCTAGTCCTTGCTATATTGTTTTCATAGCATCATCTCCTTCAACCTGTAACATGTTTTAAAATAATGTCAATGCGAAAGCAAAGGCGAGTACACAAGTTTAGGCATAGCATACGTATACGAATAAGTTTAAACAATCCACCTGGCAACCAAATCTATACAAGAGCAATATCAAGGCATGCAATACTAATAATCAAACCCTTAACGCAATCACGATGTTTTAACATGACCTCACGAATAACACGATGGAGGTGGATGCGTGAATTCCTATAGCGCTAAGCATGTCAAACGAAGGCTAAAAATAGTTAATGACTAAAGCATAGCAATACGAATATCCAAGACAAGCATTAAGTATAAGATTCAAGCTTTCATGTAGATGGGATCGTTTGTGTGTTTCATAAAGTTTAAGTGTTCGTGATTTTGTATATGGAAACATGTTACACCCGAAAAGTGTTATAAACAAAGTGGGTCGAGTGTACTCATGGTTTTGCTAAGTCTTTTCTACACTTGACAATCCGTGAAGACGTTGGTTCGAGGATGACGCCGAATTATCCTACAAGAGGAAACAAGGCGTATGAGTATAGAGTTTCAACGGGAGATTAGGAGTATTCGAGCATGATTAAAAATAAGTTTGATAAAGTATTGTGATACGAAAGTATTCACTAAGATGTAACACTCGTTCTTGACACTATAGTAACTCTTACGAGTTGGGTGTGATTTCATAGGTTCGGGGCCTATTAGAATCGTGACAAGGAATTACATACTTTAGTGTTAAACTTAATAACTTGATAGGTGATTATAAGTTCATTATCAAGGTTTCGGTTTTAGAATTATAATATAGTTATATATATATCAGTATAATCATGTAGGAGGTGGGAGGATGAACCAACCACTTTGTAACCTCTAGTGTCATGTATGTCAAGTATGAGGTGGGAGGTTAAACCATCCACTTTGAACCTCGGATTATGTTCACCACTACACAAGTTACCATTGGTAACAAGGAGGGTACAAGAACTATATACCATACAAGAATGTAAAGACAAGAATGATAAGGTGTCATCTAGATACCAAGTAGCCAAGTATTCAACAACCCGACGAGCACACGAGGACAATCGTCAACGGCTTTGTGGGGTTGTGACACTTTAAGTCTAGCAAACTATCTTGGGATCTTGATGAAAAATCATCAAGTGATGTGTGGTCTCAAGTTAGGATAGCCCAAGCTTCCTTGGTGGACACACATGAACAAGTTTAAGAACTTGCATCACTTGTGAGCTCAATGCTCTTTAAAAACAGAAAGTTTGGAGTGATTAAACACTCCTATTTACAAGTTTAACAACCTAGGTTAGTCCCCATAATCATACATGTGATTAGGAGTTCAAGAACACTATGATGAATGAGAAAAGTAAGAGATTAAACAAGTTTATGAGAACATAAAGTAAAACAGTCCACTTTGGAACCTTTTTCTTGTCATTCCAGAGCTTGGTTTTCCATGGAAAACCAATGAAAATGATCCTTAGGTTAATCCAAGCAAGTGAGAAAGAATGGAAGGATTTTGTTAAGAAATGAGTGAGTTACACTCACTTTAGTGAAGATGAGTAATTCTGCTCGAACTTGTAATTTTGCAGCTGATTTGGAAGGTTTTGAGAGAGATTTGAGGGAGATTAAAGTGTAAAAGTTCTTGGATTAGAGGTGGGTTTTATAGGGGAAGGATTAAGGTTAGCTATGTGGGGTTGAAGTGAGTATTAAAGGCCTCAAAAACACAAAAAAATATAAAAACCGCCCAAAAGGGCTGCTGTCCGCGCTCCCTTTGCGACCAGCCTTACCCGGAAACAAAGCTTAACAGCTTTGTGTTTCCGGGTTTTAACACAAGTGGCCTGCTGGTGGAGTGGCTGTGTTGTTGTTTGTTGAACTGGATGTAACATCCGTCAAAAAAATGAGTTTCCAAAACCCGCTTCGTTTATTAATCGAATACCCAGTTAAAATTTTTCGTTGTATATTTATCTCCCAAATTAATTCTAAACGATACATAATTAATAAACATTTTATAACTTAAAATCTATAATTGAAAATTTGTAATAATCAATGAATAAAAAATAAAAGGGTTGGCCGGGATTCGAACCCGCGCCAAAAGCCGGGTCACCCGCCTCCATCACACACACATAAACCGTTCGGCTGCCAAGCCTCATTCGGTTTATTTCAGGATCTATTAATATATGTATACGCATTTCAATTAAGGGAGGTCTCAAAAAGAAAACCGCCCAAAGATTTAGCGGTTACGATTTCAAAAGAAAGTAGAACGCGCATCAGTTACTGAATCATGTTTAATTCGATTTCGGTTATCAGTTATTCCCTTAATCAAAGAAAATCAGTATTTCATAACCGAAAACATTTAAGAAAAAAAAAGTGAATGAAATCGAAAACATTAAAAGATGAAACCGATTACAAATCATTTGATCTGCAAATACTGAAACATCTCGAGCTTTCTGTTCAAACACACTACTGCCGAAATTTATCTGTGTTCGCCGGAATTCTCTGCAAGTCGCCGGAAAACCGAACCCATTTCATCTCTGTTGCCTTACTTTATAAACAGAACATCTAGAGCTCATACCGAAGTCACCCACACTCACCTTAACCTTCCTGAAGATCCTCTGCCGCAAGATACGCGTCGCCGGAATAACCTGCTGTCATCGGAATCTCGCCAGAGAAACAGGAGATCTCTGTTCGGTATATCTTACACCTAATCTCTCATTTTTATTAATCTCATATGAAGTTATTTACAATTTACTAAAGGGATTGATTAATGAATCGAAACAGTCGGATTTTTGAGTTCTGGGTTGTTTTAACGAAGAAGATGAAGTTTTGGATTGTGTATATATAATATAACTCGGGTTATATCTCGGGTTAGACACACAGTCCAGCGGTGGACTGTGTGCGATTATAAAGCATACGTCCCGGGTTCGAGTTCTGTTGTATTCCGATTCACTGAAATAATATACCCTTTTTATAAAAGCCAAATCCTGAAACATGTAATCAGTGTATAAGTATAATAAAAACCGGAATAATAACCAGGTTGCAAAAACATTAAGCACGTCGCGGGTTCGAGTCCAGGCTCCCGCACCGATTCTGGCAATTATCAAGTTTTTAAATAAGGACAGAAATGAATTAATCTAATTTGTATATATATATAATTAAAAACAGAAATATTTCGGGTTAGACACGTAGCTCAGTTGGTAGAGCTGCGTGCACGCGTACGGGAGGTCACAAGTTCGAACCTCACTCAGCGCATATCATAAACACGGTCCGCCGGTCAAACGGTCAACGGTCAACTGGTCAACGGTCAACTGGTCAAAAAGTCAAAAATTTTTATTTTTTATTTATTTATTTAATTTAAAAATCGATTAAAAATACTTAAAAATAATATTTTTAAAGTTAGAAAATGTCCTTAAACTCACAAAAATAAATCTAGAAATCCTATTAAAGTTATGAATTAAAATTATTTATCTCAAATAAAATCCTCTTATTTACCGAACCACTATGTTGTTATTTAGGTTAGTTTCCCTCGTGGTTAAATCCAAATTCGTGCGCATTCATCATCAATCCAAGAAACGCACCCACTGTGAGTGAATCTCTACAAAATCCTCATTTTAATCACGTTTTTGGGGTGTATCATGTGTCATATTATTTATTATATTTAAACATTTGTGCATCCATCATATAAATGATCAAATGTGTATTCAATATGTATCAACTGTTTGTGTGATTAATGTTTAGATTAAATTTATCATTTTCAGTACATACATCATCATAGGCCGCCGTTCCCCATTACCTATGAGCGTGAACCGTTCCCCATTACCTATGAGCGTGAGCGAGGCGTTGCCAACATACGATCGGCTCCGTTTGATTGAGCCTTGATCGCACATACATTATCATAGGTCGTCCGTTCCCCATTACCTATGAGCGTGAACGTGACATTGCCAACATATACAATATCATTCATGTTATATATTCATGCAAGGTGGTTTGTATTTGTTTGTTATTGTTGTTATGGTTTGTTACTGTTTGTTATTGTTGTTATTGTTTGTTATTGTTGTTATTGTTTGTTATTGTTTGTTATTGTATGTTTATTTACGTTTGCTCACATATGATTATTGCACAATTTTTCCATATTAAATACAATAAGAAATCAATAATAAATGTTTTCTAACAAGGTTCACTCGCCAACTTTTGTTGACCCAAAAACCATTTTTACACATGATACAGGTGGACAGGATGAAGCAAGGAACACATAGAAAAGTGCCTTAGAAGAAAAATAATGAAGTCTAGAAAGATGTATAGAACATGTTGTATTTGTATGATTTGATTGTACGATCTTCTTTAAAATTGTAATAATAAATATGAAACATTATAATAAATGTCATGAGCTTTGATGAAAACCCAATCATGCCCCGATCACCTTTTTTCGCTGCGGGTCGGGGTGTGACACCGGAGGTCCCAGGTTCGAGTCCCGCGGATCCGGTTTTGTTGATTTATTTTTTTTCATTTAAAAATCATTAAATCAGGTTTCATAAATGACAAGAATAGCCCCTGTAGTTTGAGAATCCAAGAATTACACTTTAAACCTTGGACTTATTAAAAAGGCGTATATATTAACATCTAAAAACTAAATGTTAATATATATATATATATATATATATATATATATATATTTAAACTAAATATCATTTTAATTTTTTTGTAAAAAGAAATTAATTAATTTTATTAACTAATTTAATTAATTAATTAATTAGTTTAATTAATTAACTTAATAAATGAATAGGTAATTGTATTTTTTTCACAACGAATTAAGTTTAACGATTAAAAGTTTCACGTTTGAGTCTCGTTTACGCAATACAAACCAAGTTTGCGAGTTATCACACGTTTTCGAATACGTTTACACGTTTAAAGTACGAACAAGTATAAGTGTAACATGACTATAATTAACATAATATTGTTAAAATACGAGTTTCTCATTACGATTCAAGTCTCGGTTTTCCACGTTTACAACGAAAGACAAATACAAGATACAACGCTTACTAAAAAATAGAAGTACGATACAAAGTTTCCAAATAGAGAAAGTATAGAAACGCGGGGCGTTACATGAGAGGTATACCTTGTGTCTCTATCTGATACAATGGATACTGGCACGCCGTGCAATGACACAATTTCATCTACATAAAGCTTAGCAAGCTTATCCGAGCTACATGTCTCGTTGATGGGTAAGAAATGAGCTGACTTAGTCAGCCTGTCCACGATCACCCATATTGCGTCATTCCCTCGCTTTGTTTTTGGTAACTTGGTAATGAAATCCATAGTTACGCATTCCCATTTCCACATGGGAATTTCCAATGGCTGCAATAGACCTGACGGCTTTTGATATTCAGCTTTAACTTGTGAGCACGTCAAACATTTAGCTACATAGGCCGCTATGGATTTCTTCAACCCGGACCACCAATAGTCGGGACTCAAATCCTTATACATTTTGTCACCACCCTGGTGAATCGAATACCTGGAACTATGTGCTTCTTGGAGGATCAAGTCTCTAAGTCCTCCGAAAATTGGAATCCAAATTCGTCCACAAAATTTAAGAATTCCATCATTCCCCGGTGTGAGTTGTTCTACCATCTTTCCCAGTTCTTCTTTAGGGAGGTTTGCCTCAAGTAAAGCCTACTTTTGAGCTTCCAAGATTTTATCTTTCAGACTATTCTTTGCTTTAATACTTTTACCATTGATCCGTATGGGTTTAATCCTTTCCTTACGACTCAAGGCATCGGCAACCACATTTGCCTTGCCTGGTGGTAACGGATCTCATAATCATAGTCGTTCAGCGTCTCCATCCACTGACGTTGTCGCATATTTAAATCCTTTTTATTAAATAAATGTTGGAGACTTTTGTGGTCGGTGTATATAACACACTTTGTTCCATATAGATAATGTCTCCACAGTTTGAGCGCAAACACCACAGCACCTAGTTCCAAATCGTGCATGGTGTAGTTTCTTTCGTGTATCTTCAATTGCCTTGAAGTGTAGGCAATTACCTTTCCTCTTTGCATGAGTACACACCCCATGTCGGTGTGTGAAGCATCACAATATACCACAAAATCTTCAATTCTTCTGGTAGAGTCAACACAGGAGCATTACTTAATTTCTGCTTCAATACATCGAAAGCTTCCTGCTGTTTCGGACCCCAAACAAATTTAACATCTTTACGGGTCAGGGTCGTCAATGGAGTAGCTATCCTCGAAAAGTTTTCTATAAATCTTCTATAATAACCGGCCAAACCCAGAAAACTCCGGATTTCGGATAGTGTCTTGGGGGCTTGCCAGTTCATTACTGCCTCGACTTTGGCAGGGTCAACTTGTATCCCACGTTCACTAACCACGTGGCCTAAGAATTGTACTTCACGCAACCAAAATTCACACTTAGAAAACTTCGCATAAAGTTTTTCTTGTCTCATCAATTCCAAAATACACCTTAGATATTTCTCGTGGTCCGCCTGACTACGAGAGTATATAAGTATGTCATCTATGAACACGATGACAAACTTATCCAGATAAGGCTTGCAAACTCTATTCATCAAATCCATAAAAGCTGCAAGTGCATTAGTGAGCCCGAAAGGCATCACTAAGAACTCATAATGACCATATCTTATTCTAAACGCCGTCTTTGGAACGTCTCAGTCCGAACTTTGAGTTGATGATAATCTGACCTCAAATCAATCTTCAAGAAGTAGCTTACTCCCTGAAGCTGGTCAAATAAATCATCAATTCTGGGCAATGGATAGAGATTCTTAATTGTTAACTTATTCAGCTCGCGGTAGTCAATGCACATTCGCATTGAATCATCTTTCTTTTTCACAAATAGTATTGGAGCTCCCCAAGGCGAAGAGCTTGGCTGAACAAATCCTTTTTCCATTAATTCCTCAAGTTGTGTCTTCAACTCTTTCATTTCTGTAGGTGCAAGTCTGTACGGGGCTCTAGCAACTGGAGCTGCACCAGGTTTGATATCAATTCTAAATTCTACTTGCCTATCTGGAGGTAGACCAGGCAAGTCTTCAGGAAACACGTCGGCAAATTCTGAGATAACGGGTAGGTCTTCGGTCTTTGGCTTAGCTTCATCAATGGTTACTTGTGCCATGTAAATGACACAATTCTTCCTCACGCATTTTGAAGTTTTAAGTAACGAATCCTTTTCGGACAAACCATAACGTACATCACCTTGGATAGGCAGCAATTCACCGGTCGAAGTTTTGATTTCGATGAGCTCCTTATTACAGGCTATTTGGGCATGGTTACTAGACAACCAGTCCATACCAAGAACTACATCGAAACCTGCCAACTTCATTGGCAATAGCGAAACAGGAATAGAGTGATCCTTAATGGAAATCAAACATCCATCAAGAATTGTAGAAGCGGTTTCTATCGTTCCATCAGCGAGCTCTATGTTGTATGTTATGTCTAGAGTTCTCATGGGCAAGTTTAATAAGGCATTAAACTTATGATCTACAAATGATTTATCAGCCCCTGAATCGAAAAGAACTCTAGCATAGACATCATTAATAAGGAACGTACCTGTTATCACATTATCATCGTTCACAACCTCCTTGGCTTTCATCTGGAAAGCACGAGCTTTTCCTTTCTTCGCCCCATCGTCCTTAGCAGTGTCATCCTTTTTGTACTTAGGACAGTTGGTTTGATATGTCCTTTCTCGCCACAATTAAAACAGGTGGCCTCCTTCAAATCCTTACATTCCAGACCTTGTGCCCATGCCTATTACAAATCCCACAAGGCTTTGTCTGAAGCTCGTCCCAATACGCACCAAAGTGTCTCCTGTTGCACTTTCTGCATTTAGGCCTATTATCAGACCTTTGATGATTCTTGTTTGACCCGAACTTCCTGTTCTTGTTGAAGCGGTGAAACCTGTCATCATCTCTCTTCCTTTTCTTGACACCTTCAGACCTAAGAGACCTCTGTCTCTTCAGATCCTGAGTCAAGACCATAGAAAGGTCTACAGCAGACCTAAATGTCACGGGCCTAGATGCCCTGACATCACCCTTAATCTCCGGCTCTAATCCGCCAATAAACGTGAGATGCGTTTAGATTCGGGAGTGATCAAATATGGCACCAATCTCGACATAGAGTGAATACATACTTCCCACAGTCAAGGTTCTTCATGGTTAGCCCGATAAATTCTGTTTCAATCCTTTCCATCTCATGAGGTGGACAGTAGGCATCCTTTACCAACTCAACAAACTTTTCCCAGCTCAAATTATAAAGATGGACCTTCCCAGAAGATTGAATCATCGACTTCCACCAAGTGAGGGCATCGCCCTTGAACGATTGCGCTACATACTGCACTACATCTTTCTCAGCGCACCCACTGATTTCCACAATAGTTTCGATCTCGTCTAACCATCGGAGCCTTTCCACAACTCCTTTTTCACCAGTGAAATCACGTGGTTTGCAAGACACGAAGTATTTATAGGAACAACCATCCCTTGAAAACTTGGTCTTTTTCTAGATAATTCTCTCTCTCTCCTGATATTCGAGGAGTGCTCTGAGTGTTCCTTCTTTTCCGAAGAAGGTTCTGAGGGTTGTGTGGTGGTGTGCTTGGATGTGTGCTTAGAAGTATGCTTTGTATGTGAAGCACTGGATTCACCGTTTTTCTCGTCACGATCTTTAATTGCTTTTTCTAATTCGGTGGCAATTAATGCCTGCAGTTCACCTCTAGTATTTACAATCTGTTCGTTGGCACCTCCATCCCCTTGGTGGCTATCTGCTTCATCTGAATTGGCCATCCTTGTACTTTGACGCTGAAGCAATCACGTGGAATTTAATTAATTACACTTGTTTGATTTGATTGATAACGGCACAAATGGCCTTAATAAGGGGGGTGTTAAAATGTGGCATAAATAAGCCTGTCACAAGGACAATTTAAAGCAGCACTAAGGGCTTGAATTATAGAAGTCAAGATCACAAATGGATCACAAAGCTTCTAGGTTCGAACGTAGTTTTATTACCTCGAGACAGAGAGTCGTAGATCGAAACTGTCATTGTCACCAATGGACATAACATAGCCCGTATGCATTACATCACTAATGGATGTATTAATATGGTCATAGGCACTATACCACCAATGGGTGTTTAAATAAAGTAAACATCACACTGATGATTTTTGATCAAGATCAAAATAGTTTATATAGGCTTGGACGTAGTCCTTTGCCTTGACGGCTTGTGTGGTTCCTCAGGTCACACTGCCAGAAGATTAATACCTTGAATATATTAACCTTTTATAATAGCAATTCCTTGAAATGGTTTAAGTAGCTAGTCCAGATCAGGCGGACTAGTGAAGTTTAGAACGTAGTTCACCACTTCTGGATAGAAGGGACTCCTTATAGGATTTCTCAACCTTAACTATCAGGGTAGAACACCATATAATTAACTACCGTTTTGCCAATATATGTGACCTAATCACTTGGCAGGTGCAAACCATCAAGGAGATTTCTTGGAAATGTTTCGCAGATCACAAATTTCAAATCAATATCGAGACGTTGGCTTGAACAACTGATATAATAATAGTATATATAACATTAATCCAAAAGAAATTCTATTAATTCAAATTACATTTGCCCTAAACGGGTCTTTTACAAGAAAATAAGATAGATTGCCCTCGCATGGACTAAATAAGAAATATACCCTCGCAGGGGTTTTAAAATTAAATACTTGTCCATGCAAGGACTTAATTTTAAATTAAACATAGTACATAAAAATAATAAGGAGCTTAATCCTTTTCCCCCGTTAACTTTTTCATCAACCTTTTTAATAGTTTTTGGTTCTTCTTAGCGTCCTTGGCTGATTTCTCTTGTAGCTCTTTTACTCGTTCTATTGCTTCGTTCAGAACGTTTATAGTTGTTGGCGGCGGTTGCGGTTGTGGTTGAGGTGGCACAACTGATGGATGATGACTATGGAAAGAGTATCCACCATATTGGTAAGGATAAGGGTAATGAGCGTTCATAGCCGTTTCAAGGTAAGGGTCAGGATGAGATATGTGATGGCTATGGCTATGCTTTGGCCAGGTAGAAGGATCAAAGGGGTTGTATTCTGGCAATTGTTGTTGGTAGGTATGGGGTTATCAAAACCCGGTGGCGGAGGTGGTTGAAAAGGTTCACCAAAAGGTAGAGGTGGTTGAGGCTCAGGCTCAAAAGTAGAAGGCGGTTGTTTGTTGAAAGGCGAGGCATAAGAAGGTCTGCCCATTTGTGGATCTTCTGCGATAGTGGGGTAGGATGAAGGCTGGGGAGATAGTGACCCAACTCTGGGCCCCATTCGCACAGACATGCATGCGTTCCTCTTCCTAGGTGCACGAGGTGGTAGTTGTGGTTGTTCCACCTATTGGTTTTCAGGTAGAGGGGTATGGGGTATAGGTGTATGGTAGGATGGAATATGGTGGGATGGTGTGCATGGTAAGATGGGCTGTCGTAGAATATGTATTGTGAAAATTTTTCCTGAAATTCATCAGGATAGTGTTGTGGCGCTCCAGCGTACGAGTTAGATCCGCTGGATAGGTATATAGGATGACCCATTGATCCCGTTGCCGGCAATTCTGGTGGGGTTACAGAAGGTGAGTGGAATTGAATATCGTGGTTATAGTTCCCATGGAAAGAATGGGAGTGTGAGTGGTGAGATTGGGTAGGTTGTGGTGGTAGTGAATCTGGTGGTGGGGAATACTCGTGGGATATAGAGTGACGATGAGGGTATGGTTCCCATGGTGATGAGGAGTCTCCTGACCCTCGTAAGGGTTGTAGTTATGTGGGTTCGAAGGCCCTTGACCCGCAGCTCCGCCTCTCATGAGGCCTTTTCCTTTCGCTCCTCTAGAAAACTTCGGAGGCATCTTTGACAATTCCTGTCACAAAGCAAATTAATAACCAAAGCAAGCAAAATAGCTAAACAAGGAAACGAATAATCCTAGGTCAAAGCCTAGACTCGAGAGTCTAAGAAATGTGTTTCCTTATATCGATTGAGATCAAACACTAATGGCAAGTGTTGAATTCCCTCAAACGTTGGCTCTGATATCAACCTGTCACACCCCGACATCCACGTGTCTACCGGTGGGGAGTATCGTGACGTACAGTTGATATCATCATAACCAAATAAGCAAAACACAGCGGAAGGCTTGGAATAATTAAACTATTACAACCGATAATGTCTAGAGTCCGAAATAAATATATACAGACATGGTTGTAACTAGATCCACAGGCGGATCGATATACGAACAAAAATGATAAAAGACACTACAGGCAACTCCCTAAGGTCCCAACTCCTTAGTTATTCACCCCGCAGCTCCCGGCCTATTTCATACTTGCAACCTATAACTTAAGCTTTTAAAAATACGTCAGTTTACACTGGTAAATACGCTCAACCGACTCATTTTGAAAACCTTTTCGAAAATGGTTTTAGGTGCGCTAGGCACATTTTCTTAAATAACTTGGGATAGTACAAAAGACCTTGTATACAGATTTACATGCTGGCTTTTACATATGAGGCCTGGTACAAAAACAGAGACATGATCGACTGACACACCACTCTGAACTTTCACAAAGAAAGTAGGATAGCAATTTCCCAGTGTATGCCTACACGCCATGTTATATTGTCATGGCCACTACCAATTTAGTGAGCCAAGGATATCCCAGACATGGTCAAGCCCACCCCCAATGTTTTGGTTTTAGTCAAAACAGATCAAAACCGGGTTATGTAAGATTTCAGTTAATTATCACAGCTGGATAAAACACTATCCCATACCCGACCAAGCGGTAATAATCTACCGTACCCCAAGCCCGTATAGGGAAAATAAGTTAAGAGTATTTACCTGAATTAGAGTTCGTAAATAATCCAAATTCAGCCGTATTCCAGAGCAAGTACAGGAGCAATCTACCGGGAGGCGTTCAGTCTGGAGTGATGGTAATTAATAACCAATATTAGAATGCTAACGGATCCTTAGTTAAGTTCTAGACTTGGACCGGTTAGTCTTACGCTAAATTGTGATAAGGTACGATACGCTAGGTTAAGCGGTGACTGGAATAGAATGTTAATTGGACCCGACAAGTGCATAGACTTGTATAATATGGGAAGACCAATAACATTCTGGATTTTGATAAGGAAATGGACAAAGTTAAACCCGTTTTGGTTAAAATATCTATACTAGCTACGTATGCTTAACCGAATGCGTATAATCGAAACCGGGTAACCGTAAGATTTGTATATAAGTTCCATAATGAGATATGTTAAAAGTATGTTATAAAATCAGTAGCATTTGCAAGGATAGGCCCCAGTTATATTTAAAACCGATTTAAGCCTTACAAGGGCGTTTTGGTCATTTTTAGGCTTAAAAAAAGATGTTTAAAGTGAATCTGATGTTATGACCTTAAATATTCTGTAAAAACATATATTTTATCATGTTACAACAGTAGGATATCAAATATATGTGTGTTTGATGATTTTGAAACATACTATGTCCCGCAATGGCATTTTAGTAATTTCACACACAGCTTTGAAGCCGAATTTGGGATTTTGAGTTCGGGACTTGTATTTACTGTTGTTATATTAAAAATAAGTTTGTAAATCAGTAGGTAACAAGTCTCGGCTCATGATTATGGTTTTAAACCATACTTATGCGCCGTTAAATCGATATTTAATATAAACTGAAGTTAGGACCTGTTTTAAATGGCAAAACTATGTCATTTAACTTATAACATTAGTAAGTTAAGGTTTTGATTATAAAAAGTTTGATTCTTGCTATTTTTCCGTAAAAAGGGTAGTTTAGTTGTTTAGCGGCGATTAGCGATTCTTAAGCATGCATTCAGGTCATAAACCGAACAAACATCCCAAATGGTCCTACTTATCATAACTTATCAGTAAGTATACCATCCATATGCTCATATGTGCTAAATATCTCATTTTGCGCAAAAAGGACTTATTTGCAAAGTTTAAAGGATTTTTACGGAACTTATATAATAACTCAGATTTCTTAGGAATTGAGTCACGAAACTTTAGGACAATATTCTAAACATAATCATGATCATAAAATGACCAAAACGCAGTAGCAAGGATGGCTCAAAATGGGTCAGAACTGAAAGTCAACGGAAAGTCAACTGTTTGAGACTTTCGGTTACAAACCGAGCCTAGACCAAAATTTGACGAGCCGAATCTGTTGTCACAAGTTCTAATACTTATTTTAAGGTTATTAGCGCTTAAAAACATATTTTCTAACATCTAGATTGTTAGTTATGATTTTTATAAAATTTGCTCAGTTTGACTTTATTTGACTTTTCGGTTGACTCGTCAATCGGCCAGGAATCCGTGATAATCTGAAGATGCCCTCTTGAGGGATTATTACATCCATCATTATGAGCATGTAGGAACTTTCGTTACACACAATGGCATGGTGTACACAGATCTAGATCAAAGTCAAGTCTTTTTTACGACAAGACTTTGTTTGAAGCAAAATGCTATTAAGAATCAACTTAGCAGGGATTGTAGACTTACAATATGTCCAAGTGAATGATAGGAATGATTTGGAACGCCTGGAAACGCAAGTCGTGTCATACATGCAAGAAACGCAACAAAACACTGAAAAGGTGGCAGTTCACGCGACTACCACATTTAGTTCGTTGGCAGGTTCTTACGGACCGTATGGGTCAAGCCTTGCGGTCCGTAAGGACCTCAGGCTCCCACAGTAACAAGTGGCCTTGCAAACCGTATGGATACTGCCTTGTGGTCCGCAAGGGGTCTCCAGAACATGAAAATTTCCATGTTTCACCTTTTGGCCCTCGACTTTGAACTGCAGCATAAATGAGGATAATAATAAGCGATTTAACGCCTTTAGGTCACTCCTGGTTTGACATACGTCATATTAGTATTCCGGGGACACGTATAAGAAAATTATAGGACGTAAAAACACGTAGTGTCACAAATATGGTGTAAACATGGTGGATACGCCGCTGGTACTTCCTATATATAAGTGTAAATGCCATGTTGCTAACGCTTCGTGAAAACGTGCCATGAGAAATTCGGTGTTTCACTACAATATTTGAATACAAACTTTAATCACACATCACCTATTTCTCGGTTATACTCACACATACTACGAGATGCCATCTTTTCTAAAGTCCTTCTCTTAAATAAATTTCGGGACGAAAATTACTAAAGGAGGGGAGAGTGTAACGCCTCGGATTTCCGTAGAATTTTATAAAAATATATACGCAGCGCCATTTTTTTGAAGTTTTAAACCGAAACTATAACTTACGACGTTCTATGACTATTGGGTTTGATAATGGTTCTCGCTATCGCAACCGGGCCGCTCAAAACCTAGTAACTAGCTAACGTTGAGCCCAACACCTAAAACCCTAACTAAACCCTAACCTTTAAAACAACACACACACTACAAACAACACACACACACCCAGGCCCTACCCTCCTTCCCTCTCTTTTCCCTCCGGCGACCGGAGATCGGACTCCGGCGAGTCCCTCCGGCGACCCTCGGTGCTCCGGCCAGCCACACACAACCACCCACCACAGTCTCTCATCCCTCACTCTCTCGCAACAACCTACAAACTCACCCCTGCCCTCCCTCTCTGAACTCCGACGAAACCCACCAACAGAACCACTGGCGACCGGTAACCCTCCGACGCCCTCTTTTCTTCTCCAACCACACATGAAACCCCTCTCCACCTCTCGCTCATCTCTCTCTCTCTGCAGCAGAGTCAGACGTCGATTCTCCGGCGAGAATCAACGATCAGCAGCAACAACTACAACGGGAGGCTCGGGGTTTGGATCTCGAGGAAATGAGAGTAGTGGTGGAGTGACATGGGGCCACGATAAAAGTACAAGACCACCGCGCGGCGGCTGTCGGCGGCGGTGGTGCTAGTGGTGTTGGTTATTGTCGGGTTCGGATTTTGTTCGGTTAAGTCTCGGATCAAGATTCTGGTGGATGCATATTCAGTCGAATCTAGTCAACACACCTCAGTCTCAGGTTGGTTTAGTCATGCGACTCAGCTCCGCGACAGAGGTGTTGCGGGTTCGGTCCTGCTTCAGTTCAGGTTATGTTGCGTCTCGACTCGGTTCGAGCTACGGGTTGTTTCTGTTCAGTTTTACTTCGGGTCAGAAACAGTCTACTCAGTCAACGGGTCAGCTTGGGTTCGGGTCTCAGTCAAAGTAGGTGAACGGGCAGATTCGGGTCGGAGTGGGAGCTTGGTCACCTAACGGGCCTATGACTCGTTCGAAACTCTGTATAATTTAAACGACTCTAAACCTTATTTTCGTTTTATATATGTATGTCGCTTTAAAAGTCGAACCGTAACTTTAGCGTTTATCTACGTTTTGACATTTGACGACAATCTTATAAGCATCGTTATTAAATAGTTGGAACTTGAATATATATTGATATATCATTATTTATTTCATTTGATTTGTAAACAACAATGTTACAAAAGTTGCGCGTATATTGTGTTGATTGACGGTTGCGTTTTAAGCATTTATCGACAATATATGTTGTCGGGATCGTCCAAAAACAGAGGAGACTCTGTCCGTTTTTCTTAAAAATCCTTAAAACAAAATGCGTTAAATAATAAAACGAGTCCATCGGATCCGAGTTAAGTCTTTAATATATATATATATATGCATGTATATTTATTCTAAACGCATTTCATTACCCTCGTTTACACATGTATGACGTCTCGGCTTGACGATGTCAAACTCTTCAACACTTCGCGGCATACTAAAGGACACTTCGCAAAAGGATTGTGACTGACGAATCTAGTAGGATAGCCTAGAAACGCACTTAAACTTTAATATTCATCGTATTGTAAATATTTTCATACTTGTTGTATCTTGTTTCCAATTCTTGTACTAAATTCATATCGATGAAATGAAAGTTATTATTTAAATATTTTTTGTAATTGACGGAAGCTTGTTACACGTTATTTCAAGAAACGCAAAATCAATATATTTAATTACTTATCATAAAAGTGTTATGAGGCCTCTTGCAATCTTATTTTCGTCTCACTCCAATGTTTCCGCCATCGGTTGGGGTGTGACATAACCGATCCGATTCGATCGGATCGAATTTGCAAAACCGAGCACAAAAGAGATGCTCGTGCTCGGATTGAATTTGAATCGAGCAAATCGTTTTTGCTTGGTTTTTCTCAGCACTGAAATTAAAACACGTGTAGCAACACAAAAAAACCGAAATCAAGACTATTACAAAGCTGCATTCAACAAAAACAAATTCTAACTTAATTAAAACATGTCCAACACCTTACTAACAAAAGCAACAGATAACTAAAATCATTATTCTAAAAATGTTCTTTAACAATATCAAACAATTTCGAATTTACTATTCTTAGCGTGAGGAAAGATTGTTTGAGGTAGGAGATTGTACCGTGAGAAAAGATTGGATCCTCAATAATCGAACATGAGCACAGCGAGGTGTGTGACAGGAGGTATGTGGCAGGAGGTAGGAGATTGTACCTCTACTGATTTGAAGTAGCCGGCGAGGTAGGAGATTGTACTGTATCAGTATGAGTTGAACTTGAGCAGCAGCGAGGTATGTGACAGGATGTATTTAGCAGGAGATTAGGTGTTGATTTGAATTTTTAGAAATTATGGTTAGGTTTCAGTATTGAGTTGGGCTAGTATGTTTCTTGGGCTTTTAATTTTTCTTGGGCTACTTATCTATATAACTATATATATATTAATTATTTAATAAAAATAATTCGAGCGAAACCGAACGATCGACGAGCGAGCGCACCTTTGTTCATGCTTGGCTCGTTTTCAAATCGAACCGAGCCGAACGGCTCATTTACAAACTGAGCGGGAATCGAACGAGCATTTTTCGGGCATTTTTCGAGCATCGTCAAGCAGTTTGGACAGCCCTAGGGTTAATAAAGACGTAACTTTTTTATTACTAGTATATAAAATTACATTTTTTAACCCATGTAACACATGAGATCTTAATCTTAATGTTTGGAAAGCGAATACTGGATTTTAATAATCTCAACTATTCGCCGTTAGCGCCAACAGTCCCAACTTCAAAAAATTCACTGGTAGTCCCAACTATTAACATATTGGCCTCCAATGAACCCTGACTAACAGAACTCTAACGTCGTTAGTCTTCGGTCGCCGAAAAAACATTTTTGGCCGAAAAAAGGTTCCTAAATGTCTAATCTAAGGTTATAAGGAGGTTTAAGACGAAAATGTTGAGTTTTCCGGCAAAAAGTTGAGTTTTCAGACAAAAGGAAGTTTTCCGGCGATCTCAATAATTGAGGCTTTTACGAAAAAATGTATCTAAAGGTCCGTAATAATGTTACAAAAAGGTTTGGACGAAAAGGTTGAGTTTTCCTGCAAAAAAAGGGTTTTCTTGCCAAAAATGTTTTTCTGGCGACCAAAGACTAACGGCTTATGGTCCTGTTAGTCAGAGGCCAATGTGTTTATAGTTGGGACTGTCAGTGGTTATTTTTTAAGTTGGAACTGTTGACGGCCAACAACGAATAGTTAAGATTATTAAAATCTGATAATTCCACTTACACCAATATACCAAACCTTCCTTTGCACAAAACATTGGTTATAATCAATGATATATTAGAATTATATATAAGAATTTACATCGAGATAGATGGTAAACGGACAACAAGCTGCCTCACTAACCCTTTTTGAATAGCAAAACTAAGCCTTTTAAAAACTACGTCCATAGATCTCGGGGTCATAACATTAGTATGCATGACACTTTGAAGTCGACTAAGAAGGTCCACAGCTTCTGGTACACAATAATCAGAATTTGGCATGAGCCATTAGGTGTCAAATTTTGGAAAAATTGAGTGCGCAAACATATAATTCAATACTTAATGCACCAGTGAATCTGTAAGAACACACTTCATACATTTTTCAAGTCGTAAGTAATCAAATTAAATCATACAAATTTGGGGGAAGTATTAAAAGTTCATTTGTAAGAACACACTTCATACATTTTTAAAGTCGTATGTAATCAAATTAAATCATACAAATTTGGGGGAAGTATTAAAAGTTCAAAACTAGAGCTCGAGATGAAGAAACTTAACCTGAGAGTCAGGCAAACTGTACATTGCTATTTTTCCTAGCTTTCGGCTCGGTGAAACATTTTCATCTATATTTTGTTGGCTTGATTGCCAGAACTTATGCATGTTTTAAGTTACACATTTTCTACTCACTTGCTTTTTTTTATCCATGGGCGGACTTAGCATGTTACTAGGGGTAGCGGGCGTTTACAGTCCGGCGGTAGTGTAAATTTTGAAAAATTTTGACATTTTTTTGATTTTGTTACCCCTTTTTATATGAAACGTTGTCATTACTCATCTACATGACCATTAGGATTCCAAAACTAGGATACCACTAGAACTTGCTTTAGCGATACCAAGCCTAGGTTCCACAAAGTGCTAATGCCTTAAAAGCACGATACATGCGTATCATTTGTGACTCGATAGATGTTTATGTGTGATACAATATGTTTGATTATAATATAGTATATTATCATTATACGTTGTTTATTGTTTTTTATAACTACTTTATCTTTCATTATCCATTAACATGTGGCTTAAAGTTTAAATTGGAATTCATGTTTAGTTTAAAGTGTAACAATTGATATTTCAATTCATTTCCCTCGATCAATCGAACTTGTGACTCCATAATAAGCAATAATTAACGAATCGATGTAAAAACAGATTATGTTTTGTGAAATGCAAGAACAAGATTTATCAGGTTGATTATGCATTCAATTAAGAACACTATCAAAATCTCATTTTATAATTTAGACTCCAACCTTAGATATCTCATCTCATCTCACTACGTAATAAATAAAAATAATAAAAAAATGCCACTTGTCACTTTCTTAGCCCTCTTTTGTCACTTGACGTTTACTTAGCTTAGCGACGAGAGACATGTGCCAACACATGAGACTATTATATTTTTGTTTTTCTCGATTCTCTCTCGTACTTAGCTATAAATATTTATTCTTTAACTGTTAATAGTTATTATACCATTAACCAAATATTTTAATATAAAATTAATCAAGAATTTACAAATTTACAAATAAACTTATTTTTTATACTTCAAAGGCTTCTATTTAAGTCATAGAATATCATTAAGTTCAGGATGATGTTTGTTAAAATTAACTTAATAGAATATACACTTGTTACATCAAAGTTTATTTTTTGGGACTTTCACCAATTGGCCGATAACACTTCTAACTTTCGATTTGTACACTAGCACTCTCAATTTTCAATTTATTGGCCGATAACACTCCCTAACTAACTAAATCCTAACTCAGTTAGCTAGCTGATGTCAGCTGCCACGTCAACTGCCACATCAGCTGCCAGTCATAAAAATGTCACGTAGTTGCCACATCAGCCACCACGTCATCAAAAATGCCACATTAGCTGTCACGTCAGCAAAAAGGGCCACATCAGCAAAAACTAACTGGGTTAGGGTTCAGTTAGTTAGGGAGCGTTATCGGCCAATTGGTAAAAGTTAGGATTATTGAAATCTAATATCCCTTATTTATTTTTTTTTAAACATATCCTGATGATTGTACGTGTTATGAGATTATGTTATATTTTGTTTAGCATGTGCTATACATGAAAGATATAACTTTTTTTTTGTTACTAGTATATAAAATTACATTTATTTACCCATGTAACACACATGATCTTAAACTAGTAACACATATAAATAAATATAATAACAAGCCTCTTTTGATTGATATTTGAATATATATGAATGCTTAAATCAATACACCAAACCTTCTTTTACACGATAACCGAAATTTGGCATGAGATGTCAAATTTTGGAAAATTAACTACACAAACATAAATTCAACACTTTAATGAACTAGTGAATTTGTAAGAACACGATTCACACGTTTTGGGGAAGTATTAGAATTCAAAACCAAAGCTTTACATTACTATTTTTCTTAGCTTTCGGCTTGTTAAGACATTTCATCTATATTTTGTTGGCCGAAATCAGTGGCGAAGCTTGAAAAAAAATTTTGGAGGGTCGGAAGGCACCGGACCTAAAAAAAATGTCTATATTCGGGTTGGACGTCGGTGATTCGATTCGGGTCGGGTCTGGTCAAACATTAATATCAAATAAAAACCGTTCTCAAACATTAAAACGTAAACATTGTCTAACAAACAATTGAAGAAAGACACCAAAACTTTAAAAAGAAGAGAAAGGTGGGTACCCAGTTCACTTGGATGAAAAATTATAGTTCTGCCTGTCTTTCTTTAAGATTTTTGAATTCTTCAATATGGACTCCGAATCAAAGTTCTCAGCAATCTTCTTTTCTATGTAAATCACCATACTGTTTGAATTCTTCATTCTTTCCTTTGAAAAAAGAACTTATGCTTTTATACTTCCCCATAACATAATCTAATAACAAAACAAGTTAACAAATCACCCTAAATTTCAAACTCTAATTTCTATCTAAATCACAATAACATTAAACAAATAAAATTAGACATTGCTTCAACAAGTTTAGAACAAAAATTCGGACCAATTTCACCCCTAATTTCAACCTAAATCACATAAATTGCAGCCTAAAATTAAACATAAAGATAAAAAAAACACATACCTTTAACCTTATGAAGATTGAAGAAGTCGAACAAGACCACAACAAGTAGCGCAGCCGGTGCAGCCGGTCAATCCACAAGTAGCGTAGCAGCTTGCAGTCGAATAAGAGCAGGCACAGCAACAACGTTCCCCCCCCCCCCCCCCCCCCCCCTTTCTGGCTTATGTTGAGGTCGTAGTCACAATTAAAGGAATTTGGGTTTTTTATTTGATAGGGTGGGCTTTCTATTTGGGCTATATAATGAATTAGGCTATATAATATACATTCTTCCAAATATAATGATTTGGCCTAATTAAATATTTTATTTGTGCTATATAAATAAAAAAAATTATAAAGCCGAGGGTCGAAAACGTATATAGCTAAAGAAATTTATAAAACGCGGGGGGGGGGGGGTCGAAAACGTATATACCTACAAAATTCTATACGAAACGTACCAAATTAACACTACTGAGCGAAAAATTGTGGGGGGTCGGGCGCCCCCTCTGGCCCCTTGAATCCTGTGCCCCTAACCGAAACCGAAAGTTATGTATGTTTTAAGCTACACGTTTTTCTACTCACTTGCTTTTATCCTAGTCTATTCAAATACGAGTCGGCTAATATTTGCATCAAACTCTATATGATTAACAAGACACCTAAGTCATTGCTCATCAAGGTAACTACTAAGACTGCAATACTAGGGTATTAGAACTTGTTTTAGGGATACCAAGCCTAGGTTTTACAAAGTGCTAATGGTTTAAGCATGATCATGCATATAATTTGTGACTCGATTGATGTTTATTTGTGATATAATTTGTTTGATTATAGTATAGTATTATTACACGTTGTTTGTTGTTTTTTTATATCTACTTGGCCTTTCATGGCTCAAAGATTAATTCTAAATTCATGTTTAGTTTAAAGTGTAACGAATTGATCTTTAATTTCATTACCATGATCGATCGAACTTAAACCTTGTGACTCCATGATTAGCATTTATTAACGAATCCATGTAAAAAAACAGATTATGTTTTGTGAATTGCAAGAATGGGCATTATCAGGTTGATTACGTATTCAACAAAAAACACAATATCAACAATCTCATTCTAATATTCTATAATTTAGATTCCAGCTACACATCTCATCTCACTACTTAATTAATCAAAAAAAAAAGTTTATCACTTGTTCACTTTGATAGCACCCTTTTGTCACTTGTAATTTACTTAGCTTAGCCATTCTAACTAAAACTTAGATTTATTTATTTAGTTTACTAAACTGGGAGTTGTGGGTTCATTAGCAACTCATTAACGATGCCACATGGGATGTTGGCGACGGTTAACCCACAGCGGCTAGTTAACGGCAACCATGAATGGGAATAGAATTTTGAATTCATTAACCAGTTAACTATGTTAATAGGAATGATTGTGGGGCTTATGGATATGGGAACCAATCACATGCCACCTTTTTTAGTTATTAATTAACCAACAACACATAATTAACGGGTATTTAGTTTTTTTTTTTTTAAATTAACTTTCATTAAAAAACAGCAGACTGGCAAAACGCCGAGCCACCACACCCCAACAATTACGTCATACATAATGGATATTTACACCATTCTTTCCAAACAATATCCCTATGCTTTGATATACTTTTTAACCAAAGGAAACCCAACGCTTTAACTTCACTAACAATGTGTTCGCTCTTCCCTCTTCCATTAGAAAAAACCTTTTCATTTCTAGCCGTCCAAATACACCAACATGTAACAATCGCCAACCCATGAAGCACATGTTTCTGTTCTTTCCCCAGCCCACAATTCTTATATAATTTCATAAGGTCTCGGAAACTAAATGCAATGGTAGGTGGAGTTTTACCCCATTTACTAATATGATGCCAAACCTGTATCGCTATAGTGCATGCTGTAAAAATGTGCACTGTTTCTTGACACTCTCCACACAATGCACACACATCATCATCAATTTGGATATTTCGACTTATCAAAGCTTGTCTCGTTGGAATTCTATTTAAAACTGCCCTGTTGGCACCCAATTACCTCTTTTAATAACAAAACTTTGGCCACCTCCCACGTCCTCCTTCATTAACCTCTTAACAGAAGCCGTAGAAAACCATCCAGATTCGTCCGCAACCCACCTCCATCCATCCTTTTCGTTCGTTGTTTCCACATCAGCCAAAACCTCTTGATATTCGTCCCACTCTTCAATCTCCACCTCAGCAAAGGGAGATCTAGACCAGTTCCATCTCCACTCTACCCCATTATTAGTATGTATACACCGTCGTTAACCTTACAAATCTTATCCTTTTCCAACGCGAAGAGATTAGGCCATTTAAACATTAACGGTCCGTCACCCCACCAATAGTCCACCCAAAACTTTATATTATTTCCATTACCAAGTTTCTCGTTAATAAAAGAATGCATCTTTTTCCCGTTTAAGTTCATCTTAGTCTCCAATCTAATTATATTATTCCATACTCCAGATATCGATGGGTTCGACGGTAATACCGACCACCTCCTCCTTCTCCCATGACAAGCTACCACTACTTTTCTCCACAAACTATCATCTTCTACCATAAATCTCCATACACACTTAGCCAACAACAGGTGGTTAACCTATTTAAGATTGTGCAAACCCAAACGTCCTAATTATACCAGAAGAGTAACCATATCCAATGTAACCCAATGCATTTTCGCTTTATCCCCGGATCCACCCCATTAAAAGTTCTTCATCACCGACTCCACTTTATCTAACCCCTTCACCGGTACTTTAAATATAGAAAAATAGTAAATAGGTAAGCTTTCCAGAAGCACCTTAATAAGCCATCCGCCTATAGAGAGAGACTGTGCTTTCCATGATGCCAAATGATTTTCAAAAATCTCAACTATAGGATCCCAATTGTTCACCCGATTCATATTTGCTCCCATAGTGATTCCAAGGTACGAAAAGGGTAAAGACCCTTTACTACAACCCAGCAAGCTCCTCCACCTCATAAACCCCGACCCCTGTTCCGAATAGGTTGGAGTTATGAAAATTAATTTTCAAGCCCGAGCACACATCGAAAATTATAAGAATTCTAGCCACCACATTAATGTTTTCCTTCGACCACTCTCCCAGAATCAGAGCGTCATCCGCATACAATAAGTAAGACAACACCGGTCCCCCATTAGGAGTTTGGACCCCCTAAAGCTTCTTCAAACTACAAGCCTTGGACACCATACAAGAGAAAGCTTCCATAACGATCAAAAAAGGAAAGGTGAAAGGGGGTCACCTTGTTGTATACCCTTTTGGCATTGAAATTCATAGGTAGGAGCCCTGTTCACAAAAACCGAGGACCTCACAGAGCTAAGAATTCCTCTTATCCATTTGCACCACCTTACCGGAAACCCCATTTGCGTCATTGTTTCCAACAAGAATTCCCAATTAACGTTATTATATGCCTTTTGGAAATCTGTTTTAAAAATAAACGCTTTCTTTCCACCCTTCCGTAAGACCCTAGCTTAATTAATTGAATTTCTATAAAAACTTTTGCATTTAAATGTATTAATGCAAATAGACATCTATACTTAATTTCGACTTTCATAAGACTTAATCAAAGTTAAAACATTTCAAAGTGTTATCGTTGTTTAATTTCGTAAACGACTAGTCATAATGCGGAAGCTTGAACTTTGATCGTGTTCGGTTCTTTGTTGAGCTTGATCGTCATCCGGTGCTTCAATCTTTACCAACATTTCATAAATTATGAAATACGTTAATTATATGGAGTTTATAACTAATCTAGTTAATCCCGAAAGTACAAAACAAGGAACACAATAATTTGCACAAATACCCCATCGTAAGCTACGGCTCTGTGATGTAGCTTATGACATGAAGATCCTGTTTCAATCAGCAACTGCCAGCCGTAAGCTACGACTGGCCACTATAGCTTACAGTGGGCTGCTGCAGCATTTTCAAGTTTGTCGTTTTTGTTACGAAAACTTCCGTAACTTGATTAATTTTCATCTGTTTCACTTGAAACTTTTTCTAATTGTCCGTAAAACGTTTCCCTACATTTTTTACTCAAAATCCTTAACCCGGATTCATGATTTTTGTAAATTAAGCAACCGTTACTTGGTTTATGCGTATTTTTATTTTGACCCGTTATGGATTTAAGCCCTAAAGCTTAAATCTCGCTCCTTCTTCCCTTACCTCCTATTTCTACACTAAGAATTTTATTTTTCTTCCGCCACAATTATATTTGTGATTATATATTCCAAATTCTACCCTTCGGTTTAATAGTTTACGAAAAAGACCCGTTAGGAGACATTAAACCTAAAAGGCTTATGTTTTTCACTTTTACTCTCCCGAAAGGGTTTACTTAATTAAAAAACTCATTTTTAAACGACCCTTACTCGGTTTATAATTTGAGGGCATTTTGGTCAATTTTAGTCCTTTTAACCACGAAGGACATTTAAGCTTATTTTGACCTAATGGGCACTTTTAACCATAATCTATTTAACAATTCATTATGTTACTAAGCACATAGTATCACCCATCTAAATTACCAGAAATACCTTACTTTAGGTAATCAAATGTCCACCCACGACTCGTTTAACTCTCATCGGACCTTAAGTCCTCATTGAGAGTTTGACCCATTACACGTACCTGGCTCGGGTCATAGCATTGACCCGTTTTAATACCTTGCAATATCAATTTCTAATTATAATCAATGCAAGTCGTACGCTATTCGTCCTGTGAGCACAAAACTCGACAAGCGATCATTAGTCATTATTATCAAATGGTGATAACATCACCACTTGACCTGTTTGGCCTAAATGACCATTTTATCATTCTGAGATGATGTTTATTTGCCATCTCACCCATTTAGCCAGTTTCGGTTTACACCATATGATTATATTACTTAAAAGTTGTTTCTTAATTCATTTGATCCATTATGGCTTACGCCATATGGTGTATTTTTTCAAAACTTAATATTTATTGTCAACTCGTGACTGAATTACCATTTTACCCTTCTTACCTGTTAAGGATTACACCATATGGTAACTTTTCAAAACTCCTTGTTTATTTGTCATCACATGACGATATTACCGTTTTACCCTTTTTACCATTAATTATGGTTTCTTACCATTTTCACTTGTTCCGACCCGTATCATTCCGCGTCAGAATGTCATATTTCAAATACCATTTTACCTTGTTCTTAACCAATACTATAAGTATGTGTTCTACTTAAAAGATGTAAGCTTTACTTACTTTGCATCCGATTATGTTTTTTCGCGTACTTGATCTGTTTCACCCGCTTCTTCCCAAGCTTCCACCTTGCTTGTCAAACGTCAAACTATCATTTATCATTCGCAAGATGGTTAGATTAGTCATTATTTATCACGACTATCCCACCTTACATATTTATATCAAATTACCATTTGATCTTATTATAAGTCAGTTTGACTTTTAAAAGTCAACTGCATATTAACATTTACAAATGCACAAATAGGTTTAACGAACTCATTTAGGCATTTCATCAATTATCCAGTAGGCGTTATTCTTAGGCTACCATTTTAACTATCTTCCTTGACCAAGTTTATGCAATTGTTACTATCGGATTAACATAGTTTCAATCATTATACTAGAACTTAGGATTTTTTCATCACCATGAAACAACCCATTGCATCATATGTATGAAATTACCCAATTATCGAACTTCGCCAAAGGCTTCAAACATTCATATACACATGATGATATCAAATATCTATTAACATGCATATAGCATCAATTTCGTCATAGCATACAAAAACCATTTCATGACAAGTATGAACATGTACTCAAACATATAAATTGTTCAAGTATCTTCCGATTACTACCATGTATGATGATTCTAACCACAAGTTTATCATCAACTTAATCATATTATTAAAACCTACTTCATAAACTACTTGTTAATCACTTACAAGTAATCTTATATCAAATATTTCATAATTTCACTATATCTAACGAAATTAAGCATACATATGCACTCAATTTCATGTTGGATCATAATCTAACAATCTAATTGCAAGTAGTCTACTTGTCTCAAGTTATGACTTTCACCAAACTAAGTTTTTAGACATACCCTATGATCCCCTGACCTAAGTGATCGATAATTCATGTTCATGCAAGACTTTGAGGTTCAATCTCTCCTTAAATTTTGATGATTTTGGTTGAACAAGGGTTTGTCCTTGTTGCACCTCCTGATAATGATATACACACACACACACTAAGTGTGTGTTATATGTTAATTTTTATGTTTTAAAACCCCAAATTTTCTTTTTGGCAGCTTTGGTCCCTCAAGTTTAGTTTTAATTATATATGAGACTACAACTCATTGTTTTATTACTTATATACATGTTACTAACTAGGTTAATTTGTTCCTAGCTATTTTGTTTACGGGTTAACTTTTACCACTAAGAGTACTTTACCCGCTCTTTAATATTAACGTGGTTTGATTACCAAACCCGTTTTGGGTGTTACACCTTCCTAAGCCACGTCAGAATCTCGCTTAACATCATAGGGCTATCCAAAATATACCGGTCTTTGATAAAATCCGTGTGAGTATCGGAAACTACCGATCCAATAACCTTCTTCAACCGATTAGCTAAGATCTTGGAGATAACTTTACTAATCGCCCCAATCAGATTAATAGGACGATAATCCTTCAACCCAATCGGATCCTTAATTTTAGGAATTAGTATAATAAAAGACGAACCACAACCTCTGTATATAACTCCATGCTCATAGAAAGAAGCCATAATATCCCCAAAGTCTTTCCATACCACCAGATTCATAAACTAGTTGTTTTCTTTTGCTAATTGGTCCTTAAACTGCATCATATCTTCATAACTTCCAAACCCCAACAACACATTTTATCCTCTAGATACTTGATCACCACGTTTGTAACTCCCTCATTCCTTGTCAAAGTCTCTAACTTCCTCAATGTAAAAAGATCTTTCGTCCTACCAACTAAAACTTTATCATAGTACTCCTGATACGCCTTAACAAACTCCGACACCAGCACCGTCTTTTCCTACACCCCCACCTTGTTCCCCATCAGGGTATCTTACCATGATGTTCCACCCAGCTGAAAAGTATTAGAGAAACTCATCGCCTTAAAGCGTTGTTCCTCCCTCATCGTGTCATCCTTCTACCGGTTCTCCCTTCTGTCTTTGTTCGGTGTATCTGTGACGTTTTCTGCTGCAAATCTTGCCACGTTAATCTTGAGTTTATTGGTCCCCAACATTGTGTCCTTATTGATCTCTCCAACTCTTTTTTATCCGATACGTTTCCGAATGTAATAAACCCAAAACCATTCCCCATCTTGTCCCTCTTTCTTGCCACATACACTCCCACAACCTCTCCAAAACCCTTAAACACCTCTTCTATTTCTTTTCAACTGCATATCTTCGGCAAGTTTGTGACGTAGAACTTAATCACACCTTGCCTACCTTGTCTTCCTCCTCCGGTACTATTTCGTTGATCTTCCATGGCGAGAACCCGGGCGGCTGCGCTAGGGTTTTATTAATATCTTAATTCCCTGAAATGGTCAAATTCTTATATGGCAATGACATGACAGTAATTGAACAATTTATTTACTTAACCCACAATACATAATCTCAGTATGCTATACTAATTCCAATAATCTAGGAGATCACCATGTTAGTTTCCTAAAATTTTCATTTAATATAGTAGCTTCCATTGATGTAGAAGATCACCACGTTACTTTCCAAATTTTGTTTAGAAGGTTTAAGTTAATAACTTACAAATTTTTCATTAAAAAAAAGATATGATAAACATATATTTTAACAATGTATAGGAAATGTGCATACTAAAAATACACCAAATATCAACATTTAAACCGAAAATATGTTTTTCCCTCAAACTTAACCTTTTTGTTTTAAAACTTTTTGAAACATTAGTTTAATCTACTCTTGATTCATTGTCCACTGCAACACAATTTTATAAATCCATATTTTTAGAAATCCACATTTTTATAAGCATCATTGTTTAGATCGAACAAAATTTATCAGCAGTGATTAAGGCTTCGTTTATTAGGACAAAAATAATAGTTGTATTTTTTTGTTGGGTTAAACGGTTTATTAGTAACCTGGTTAGAAAACATGTATTACACGATACTTTTCTTTTCACATATTATCATGTATTCAACTCGTGTAATATACGAGATTCTATCTAGTGTTATACTAAACATTGTGATTCTTCACGAAACCGTTTCGCACTCTACGACAACATTTATGACTAGAGGTGCACAAAAAACTAAACCCAGACCCGTACACAGAAAAAATACCCGAACCCGGGTATTAGAAAAACCGGGTTTTTTTAAACCCAAACCCGATCCTACCTGTAGAGTAAGGACCAGGTATGCATATTCTGTTCAATACCCGAACCCGAACCTGGGTTTTTTCGTATCTGGTTTCTACCCTGGTTTTCGTAATACCCGTAACCGGGTTTAAAAAATACCCGCACCAGATTTAAAAAATGCTATGACCCGTTGTGTATAACTACTTTTTTTGAACGTTTATTAACAGTCATATGACCGTTTAGAGTTTGTGTGACTCTTTTTTGGGCAATTTTCAAAGCATAAACTATGTTTAAATAAAGGTTTCTATTATATTTACTAGATTATTAGACCCGTGTATTACACGGGTTTAAGGAGTGAAATTATATAATTTTATAACCTCTACATAAATACATTTTTTTTTACTTTGGACAATGCCACATGTAGTTGCCATGTGTAAAAGTTGTTTTTTTTAACAAACCAACCTTACATAACGAGTATCCTTGACTTTTATTTATTGTAATGACAAGAGATCCGGCAAGAGGAAATTGTCTCCTTTTATATAAACAGAGTCATTTTATCTCATGGTATTAATTGAAATATAGAGATAAGCCTTTGAGCGCCAATTTTACTTCCAAATAAGATATGCGTCTCAATAACTTGATCGCTATTGATTGGACCTGTAGTCGAGTTTCATTGCATAAACCATATCTTTTGATCAATATTTCTTAATGACTTTATTTAATGATCTATGGTTTAGCAACCCTAAAAGTTTAAGTCCATTAAGGACGTCTGATGAGTGTAGATTTGCATTGAAATTATCATAAAGATTAGGGGTGAGCAGAAAACCGAAATAACCAAACCGTAACCGAAATAACCGACAAAACCGAACCGAAATAACCGAAGCGAAACAAAAACCGACGGTCCAGTTTTTGGATTTTTAATAACCGAAAGTTTCGGTTTGGTTTTCGGATAACCATTTTCAATAACCGAAAATAACCGAACCGATAAGTTACAATATAGGCCAAATTCATATATTTTATGTTTAAGTTTAAGTGTTTAACTCATGCTACTAAGAATCATTGATTTTATTCTTGCTTGTTAAATATTTATAATAAGAACATTAACATGTTTATTTATCATTGAAATGATTTATCCATTGTTTACAAGAAATAACAAAATTTAACATAAAAATTAAATGATTTTCAAAATATTATAAAAGAAAATGTCTTAAGAAAAAGTTTGAAGAAACATTAAAAAGATTAGAAGGTTAGGTTGATGTAAATAATATTAATTAAAAATACTAAATATATTAACTTAAATGTAAAAATTAAAAAAAGATGCTTAAACTTTGAATTATATTTTTTATTTTTGAATCTTACGTTACTTGTTTAGAAAACCGAAAAAACCGAAAAACCGAACCGAACCGCTACTAAAACCGAAAAAAACCGAAACCGAATGGTTTTCAAAAACCAAAAACCGAACTTTCGGTTACGATTTTGATTTTACCCAAAAACCGAACCGAACCGTGCACACCCCTAATAAAGATACTCTGACTATGTTAGATATTCTTTTCTTTGCCAGGAAATAGTAACAAAAACTTATCATTAACTTTCTCTACAACATCATTTGTAGATGCAAGTATGACTTTATCTTTAAAGTATTGAAATTGTTTGTAGTTTTGAAGAATGCTAATAAGTACAAAGTCAATAAAAGAGAAAATAGGATTAGAAGGGTTAGTAATGAGGAGATCCTCTGGTATGTTTATAACATTTTCGTTTAGAAATCTTTTTGCTTCTCAAACCTAGAAAAAAGTATGATGACATTTTAATGACGTGTTATATTAATTATAATGTTATTATAATAATTTATAAACAACTAACTTTGCGATATAACAATAATTCTTTTATAATAATTAATTAATGATTAAAAAGCTTTCGATTTTGATATATTCATATTAATTAATTAATAAATTAATTTAATATTAAAAAATAAAATAACCGTTTGCTTTAGAATACAAATTTAAGAGTTAAATGATATTTTAGTCTCTGTGGTTTTGGTCATTTTGTCAGTTTAGTCCAAAGGTTTCATTTTTCCCCAGTGGATCCACAAAGGTTTCATCGTTGCCATTTTAGTCACTGTGTTAACTTCATCCATTTTTTCTGTTAACGAGAAGAGTAATTCGGTCATTTTAAATGTAATTCTGTTAACTAGAAGGGCAATTCGGCCATATAAAATGACCGAAATGCTGTTCTCGTTAACAGAAAAAATGAATGAAGTTAACCCAGTGGACTAAAATGGCAACAATGTAACATTTTTAAACCCACAAGGGAAAAATGAAACCTTTAGACTAAACTTGTAAAATGGTTCAAACCACACGGACTATAATGGCATTTAACTCTTTAAACAAAATGAATCAATGGATAAGCACCGACTTAACGATTTTCTGTGTTCATTATTTTGATATGAAAATAATAAATAACTTAATAGATAATTAATCATAAAGTAAGTAAATCCATTTGAAGAATGAGGAGGTATTGCCATGTAGCATTGTTTGGAGTCTTTCATTATTATTAGACTAGGATTCCCCCACCGCGTGTTGAGGCGAAAAATCCATGTAAGAACCAAACGGTAAAAATCAGTTTTTAAAGCAGTTATATTATACTACAATATATATATATATATAATATATATATTCAAAACCAACTTGTTCTAATTAATAATGACCGTTCAAAACATCAATTCTAGATAACGTAAAAGTAAGTATATAATTTTTTCCGGTGGGTACCAGATTGGCGTGTTTTCTAAATTATTTTATCGCTAATTAAGTTGTAAAAAAATAACGAATGGAACTTATAAGAGGAAAAATAAAACTATAGCGTTAAAGACCTACATTATTTAAAGTGTAAGAGATTAATTTAAAACTTAAAAAAAAATATTGTAGCGCTATATGTAAAGGGGTAGTAATACCTTTATTAATGTTCAGGGGAGACTTAAGAAATTTAGTTAAAATTCAAGGGGTCGGAATGTAAGTTATTTTCAAAAAACGAACAAAAGTTGAGGGGCCATTTAATAAATTTAGTTAAAATTCAAGGGGTAGGAATGTAAGTTGTTTAAAAAAACTAACAAAAGTTGAGGAGGTACTTAATAAATTAGTTAAAATTTAAAGGGTATGAATGTAAGTTATTAAAAAAAAATACTAACTAAAGTTGAGGGGGTAAAAATGGGAGTTAAATGCTTGGTTGGTCCCTGTGGTTTGCAGATATTGCAGACTTGGTCCCAGTGCTTCAATAATTACAAAGTTGGTACCAGTGGTTGTAAATTTTGCACTCGTGTGGTCCCTATCACCAACCTCTGTTAGATTTCTCAACTAAATACACGTGAAATGACTATATTACCCCTGAATAATTAAAAAATAAAAAAATATATAAACCCCTCTGTCTCTCTACTTTCACCATCGTTTCAACGACACCATCCTCGTTGTCGCCACCAGCAACCAGAAACCACCGCCATCGCCATCCACTATCACCATCTTCCTTCACCTCGTAACCCATAACCCCACCGCAAACCCATATCCAAACCACCTCCTACACCATCATCTCCTCCAAATTCGCCACCACCTGCAACCATCTCCATTGTCGCCACCACCTGCAACCATCTCCACCGTCACCACCACCCGCAATCATCTCCTCCGCCTGTCACCGCCAACCAAAACACCATCCATCTCCCGCCGCTACAAGATCCAAATACCCGGAAAAACTTTAACCCCTACCCACAGTTCACCGTCCCCTTTACTCATCACCTAACAATTGACGCATAAACTCCAAATCGTGACCCAACTTCGATTGAAACAGAAATTTCAAATCCAACTCCCTTTATCGATATAGCAAGAAATTAAAGACGTAGAAGAAGACGTTGGCCAATATCACCTTAATACTGATTTAGAACTATAGGTTGTATAAAGTTTGAACAGAAAGATTTATCGTGGCCAACGATCTGATTCATCTGATTTTAGGTTTATTTGCAAACAAAGAAGAAAGCAAAAAGGTAAGTCTTTGAAAGTGAAGTGACAGCAGGAAGTTTTTATGGTTTAAAAGTCAAACGGGTGGGCCTATTTCTATATTATTTTATTTCTTTTAATTATTCAAGGGTAATATAGTCATTTTACATATACTTAATTGAGAAATCTATCAGAGGTTAGTGACAGGGACCACACGAGTGCAAAATTTACAACCACTGGGACCAATTTTGTAATTATTGAAGCACTGGGACCAAGTCTGCAATATTTGCAAACCACAGGGACCAACCAAACATTAAACTCTAAAAATGGTAAGAACCAAAACCTAGGTTGTTAAAACATAAAAATAAAAAGATGTATTGTGAGATGGTAACAAATGCCACTTAAAGAGAAGTTAATTACAAAAATGACATAAAGAAGGAAAAGTTATGTATATGAGTTATGGCAATCTTGTAATTAAAAGAAAAATGAAGGGTACAGTGAGTACTGTAGCTAAGGATGTAATTTGATATTAGATATGTTTTATGCCAAAAAAAAGATGAATCGAAAAACCCGATCTATACCCAAACCGAACCATACCCGACCAATACCTGAACCCTACCCGAATCCGGAAATAAGGTATTCTAATGCCCAGATATGAAAAACCGAAACCTGTACACATAGTATGTATTTCCTGGCTAATACCTAGACCCGAACTGGGTATTAAATTTAAAACTCGATCATACTCGAACCTAGGATTTAGAAAAAAAATCCGATTTGTGCACCTCTTTTTATGACATAGCCGTTCCCAATGTAGGCCTAACATGGGCTTTGGTTTTACAACCAGCCCATGCAAACTTAGATACAATGTTTTGTCCCATATACAAAACCTAAATGATAATAGTTTTTTGTGACCCATAACCCATATACACATATTCCAAATTGAAGAAAAAGGAGGGATCAATTTACACCGGTGGGCGATGCTCATACTGATCTACAGATTTTGAAGATAAATAAGGGATGAGAAGCAGCCATCGGTGTGGCTAAATAATTTTTCAGTTGCTCTGAATTTTATTTTTGTCGTTTGAATATTTAAATTGGTTTTAGATATAGAACATATTTCTGGATGTTCTTTTTTCAATGATTAATTCTGTTAAGAATGGAATTCCTTGAATATTATTGAAGATACAGAGACTATAAATAATTACAATGGAATGAGAGAAATTAGGAACTATGTGAAAAATATATCCCCTAAACGAAACAAATATATACATTAAATACAAATATACTAAGCCAATAATGTACCGCTACATTATCAGCTAACACGCCCTCGCGGTTTGAGCCGTAGGTAAACGAAGGCATAAGCTGGATCGAAAACGTTGAAATAAGTGCTTCGGTAAGCCCTTGGTAAAGTTGTCTGCATACTGATAATCGGCAGGAACGTGCAGAACTTTGACTGTGCCAACTCGGACTTTTTTCCAGACAAAGTGGATATCCATTTCAATATGTTTGGTGCGTTAATGTTGAACTGGATTTTCAGCAAGATAGACGGCCGAGGTATTGTCACAATCGATGATAGTGGCTTGTGTAACGGGGACACGAAGCTCAAGTAGCAGATTACGGACCCAACTGATTTCGGCTAACCCAGCACTAGATCTTGAGAGAGTGGGTTGTCGCTTAGAAGACCAAGGAATTAGGTTCGGACCCAAATAAACACAGTAGCCAGAAGTTGACCAACGCGAGCCGCGACACCCCCCTCCCACTCCGCATCAGAATAAGCACTTTACTTGTTAGACTGAGGTGGAGATATAAACAAGCCCTGAGAAATTGTTCCTTTAATGTAATGAAGTATCCGTTTGAGAAACTGAAAATGAGGCCCCCTTGGGGCATGCATGAAAAGGCAGACTTGCTGAACAACATAAGAAATGTTTTGTTGGGTGATAGTTAGATATTGAAGTGCATCGTCCAAGCTTCGGTATAAAGGGCCATCAGAATATGTAGTACCATTGTCAGCACTAAGCTTGGAATCAACCTCTATAGGAGTGCTAACAGGTTTGCAATTAGACATGTTGGCACGAGCCAAAACATTTGCAGCATAGGTAGACTGTGATAGAAATAAAACAGTAGACTATTTATGCACAACAATACCTAAAAAAATGATGCAAGTCGCCCAGATCCGCAATTTTAACAGGGCCGGCCCTGAGGGTGGGCGAGCCGCACCTCCGGCAGAGGCCCATTTTTCTCGAGGGCCCAATTTTTTTTAAATATCATATGTATATATTTAGAAAAGGTGGTTTTGAACAAAAATAATGGTTTAAGAAAAAAGTTCCAGATTATGGTTTTAAGAAGGGTGTACCTATTTGCACACCCATTTGTCTATTTACATATCTTAAAAGGTGTTTTTTGTCCTTATATGCACACCCTGCAGTGTCGAACTGTGGCCAAAACGCGGCGTTTTGGTCCGGTTAACCAGACAAAGACTGACGGGTATCTGATGGGTCTGTTGATCGGACCAAAACGCCGAGCTTTGGCCGTGTTTTGGTCCTGCCAACCAGACAAAAGACTGAACCCGGTCTGGTTTACAGGACCAAAACGCGGCCAAAGCTCTGCGTTTTGGTCCGGTCAACAGACCCGTCAGACACCCCTCAGTCTTTGTCTGGTTAACCAGATCAAAACGCCGCATTTTGACCACAGTTCGACACTACAGGATATTCATATAAGGACAAAAAACACCTTTTTAGGGTGACTATCTACACAGTTTGGGCCTTTAAGAAAAAGTTGCAGGTTTTTTTTTTTGTTAAGGATGGTATGGAGAAGACGATGAAGATGTAATGTGAGTGATAATGCAAAAGGTGAAAGTTAATAGTTTCTTTTTCATGTGTCAGACAAAACTATAAAAAAAAAGAGCTAGACTAGACTTGAGTATTAAACCTACTACTTGCATTTGTTTTTCCATTTTTTATTATTTAAAATAAAACCTATCACAGTTTTTAAACTTTTTATCAATTTTTTTTACTTTATTAGTTCAACAATCCATATGTCTAGATTATGCACTAATAAAAAATGGAAAAACTTTATTTACATAATATATGAGTTCATTATTTACTAGATTATTGACCCCACCTAAAATAAGTAGAAAAATAAGGTCTAGTGATAAACAACCTACCTTAAAATCTCTGAGTCTCATAATTTTTGGGTCCGTCACCGATTATTGGGTCATCAATTACGGTTAGCTATTACGCTATTTCATTCTAATATTATATTTGTTATGTATATTGCTATAACGTTAATCGTCATTTAAAAATATTAGTTTATAACTCGTTAAGACCTAAGGGCCTTTTTTCAAGACTCGGCCGAGACACTTGATTTCTCAGGACCGGCCCTGCATTTTAAATTCCTTATTTGACATAAAATTGATTCATTTTTTGGAAACAAATTTACCACCCATATCACTCCTAATCCTTTTAATACATTTTCCAAATTGTGTATTGACTATGTTATGAAAATGAATCAGACAAATGCTAGCTTCATGTTTGTGTTTGAGCATATAAACCATACTGCCCTGCTATAATCATTTACTATTGTTAAGAAACACTTTGCTCGTGTAAGAGACGATTTTCTATACTTGCCCCAAATGTCACAATGCACCAAATCGAAACATTCACTTTTTTTAATAGAAGTAACCGGAAAAAGGTAAACGAGTGAATTTAGCTTTATTGCAAGAATCACAAACTTTGTTTTCCAAATCCATAGGAACACCCATAAGAACATCAACATGAGACAACTTTATATCCGAGACATGGCCAAATCTCTTGTGCCACACATTTGAAATCACCATAATCGCATGCATTTCTTCTCTTATTGCCCACATTCGATACAAGCCACCACGACACAGACCCGTTCCAATCATGTATCCCCCCCCTAAGCCCTCGAAGACAAAAAAAGTCGGGAAAAGGGTTACAACACAATTGAGGTCCTTTGTTAATCAATTAACTGATAAAAGATTGAAAGTAAAATTCCGCACAAGGGGGACCCCGTTAACTTTTATTCCTCCATTTAGGATAAGATCACCTTTCCCTTTTACAGGAATGGCTTCCACGTTGGGTATCATGACCGGTTTCTCAAGTGCTCCTACATTTACATTTTAAAACAAGTTTTCTTGATGTGTAATATGAGTAGTTACACCCAAGTCCAAGATCCTCATTTAATCTTCCTGCTATATTAGCAACATTAGGTGTTTTTACACATTCTTCTTCTCTGTTTCCAACAAACCATCTCAAAAAAGATTGATGTTGTACGTTGCTAATCCCTAGTATAGGAATAGAACTTGCATTTGCCATAAGATAGTCGAAAGCATGTAAGTAGTAGGGCGAGGTAGGATTGATGGCCTCACCATCAGTTTTAGTTTTCTGAGTATCATTGTTGGCCATGGTGTAGTTAATTAGGGTTTTTTTGAAATTGATTACTTATCGGCTGATATAATACTTTGAGCTCAAAATGAAGCAGGCTGAAATGATAGCTCTAGAAAGAAAGAAAGGAAAGGATGTCAAGCAACTACAACTCATTTTATCTGAGGATTACAGGAAAGTAAATGCCTTGGAAGATTATGCCAGAGATGTATGCAAGAATCTTTCTCATGGTCCAATTAGTGACCCAGATCTTAGAAGAACATTAAGAGAAGACTATCTTGACTACATCATAAAGAATAAGCCATATAGAGCAACCAGAGCACAATTTACAGGATGGTCAACTAAATCCTTATTAGATGAAATAGTAAGGATTGAAAAGTTGCTATTTGATCCACAACTAAAGCCTCCACCTCCAAAATGGAAAGAAGAAAAAAAGATTAATGATAAAAAGGCTCTGCAATTGAGAAGATGAAGGAATAGATGGTTGCTGCAAATTTTGGCTCTTTAAGATCAACGGCTAAGTGGGATGAACAATCACTAAAAACTACAAAAAGTCAGAAGTGGTTAAACAGAAAGATCCTTCAATCCCCAAAAAGCCAGTTTATGATCAAGTAGACTTCCCCATCAAAGCACTGGTTGATCATTCAGAGCTTCCATCTGTAAAGAACATCTCAATAGTTGTAAGAAGCTATCTCAATAGAAAAAAAGGATATATCAAAAGAAGATATGAAGATCTATCAAGATGAGCTCAGGATAGAAGGAAACATAAATGAACTAATGTGTGGGCATCCAGATATAAATCCAGAATATCTATTTGGTAAAATAATGGGAAGACCAATTTCTCCTAACTCATCACAAATAACTTTTTGCCCAGGAAATCCATCTAGCCTCAAAATTCTAAAATAGAAGTCTGATAAGATAAGATAAGCCATGAATTGACATTGCTCAGGTCTAATGGAGAAAATCTCCATGAACAAAGTTTTTGGCCTAAAAAAATGAAATCTACAAGACCTATTGGGTCTTGAACTTGAAAGGGACCCAAAAGATGACTACTCTCTAAAGTTTGAACTCAATTTCAAAGGGTAAATTAAAGAGAAGTCAATGAGAAATAAAAGATGATCAAATAAAGCTGAGTTTTGGCATTATTTGTTCTAGGGGGAGATCGTTGGACATACAAAATAACATATGATATCAAAAGACAAAACATGCTTCTCTGATCATGAAATAAGCAGGTAATGACCTATAGCTCTCCCTAAAGATAGTGAATATTGAACACTGACATCGCATTTGTTTGAAGACTGCAAAGCATTATGGAAGACTGGAAAGCATTGTTGAAGAAGGAAGAACATTTGTTCATAGGCCAAAGCCCTGTTAAAAACAAAGTCTGATGAAGAAGACCAAACATCTGTTAGCCCTAAACAGATGTTTGGAACTAGTCAGCAGAGGTTTAAAGAACATACCTTAACAATGTAACAGTGTTAGTCAAAACATATGTTTAGTATATTTAATCAGTTGTTAAATTCCATTAGATATTTCTAACATCTATGAAATCTATTTTGTTAGGAATGTTAGATGTCGCTGTTAGTGTGATGTCAGCCCTGATTGCGAAGAGATGTTTGTACTTAGTATAAATAGATCTCACCTGTTAGAGATCTATTTCATCACTTCACATTCATATTGTATGACCGGAAGAGAGTGAGCGGGCTGAGGGGGAGTTTGTAAAATCAAATTTGTAACTGTAATAATTTGATTTCAATAGAAAACAGTTCTGATAAAACTTTCCATTCTTGTGTACTCATTTATATCCGCTACAATTTATCTTTCCATTTTCATTACATTTCATTTATTTACATCAAATACTTCACTTATTCACACACCAAAGCACACAAGTTAAAACTCATATGCTAACACAAATGGTGGATTTAGAGAAATCGGTTTCAAAAGTTAACTATTTAGACTTTGATTCATCTTTACTGGAATGACTAATTGTTTTAATTGGTTATGAAGACTATTTTACTTTAGTTCAAATAGCATGTGAAATGCTAAAATGGATTAGAGCCTTACTAGGGTTAATCCCACAAAACTATATAATTAATGTTATAGACTCACACCAAAACCTAATCTTGTGAAGCAAAGTTACCATCCTTTATGACATAGGGGTTTCTTATATTGTTTTAGTTACAGTAGATTAACAAACCGAGCGAATTACTATTTATGTTACTTAATTTAAAGCAACAGTAGATTATGTTATGCTAAACTATACAAAAACAAAGAAACAACCTTTGATCATCAAAACAAACATAGCCTATCAAACAAATAACCCAGTCCAATGCTAGGTTCGAACAATCACCGAACTTTCAACTTTCAAGCACTTATGAGCGCTTCATTCACATCATGAAGCAGAAAATCAAAAGACACCTTTGTTTCACCCTTAGTCAAATTCTTTCTTTCAATCAGTGACTCAATCAACTAAACCTACCACAATAAACACCAATTAAATTAAGTAAACACCAACTCAGATAAGAAAAATCACACATTTAAACCTGCGGAAACGATGTCGTGATTGAAATTGCTACTTTGTTGAATCTGCATAGCGTGTAACTTGAAATTGAGTGAACACGGTCGATGATATGAATCTGGAGTTTTAGAAAGGGGATGAAGGGTGAGAGGTAGATGGTGTACTCCGAGAGAAGCCATTGTTGTGTTAAAATTGAAAATTTGCAATTTAGAGATTGGTGAGATGTATTGAATGTGAATGACATGACAAAAATGCCCTCACATGCAAATTAGCATGTGATGTGACTTAACCAATAAAGTTGACGGTGTTTGTCTTAAAGGTTGATTCCCCTAACAAAATATTAAGTTAAAGGTTGATCTGGACATTTTTTTAAACCGAAAGGTATAGAGTACAATTTTAGGTATACATAAAGGTTTATTTGTATAATTTTGTCAATGTTTTAGTAGCATATAATGTTTGTTATTTATGATTTATAATTTTGCAACAATCTTAATTAAGTCACTAATTTCCTTACACTTTGTAGGATACTTCATCATAAGTTCGTTTATATTTAAGGGGTTGCAAATAGATGGTCATTATTAGTTATTACTTTCAATCAAAAAAAGAGAGATGAAGGTTCGAAATTACCCTGTGTCGATGCTCGTTATTCTATATGAACAAGGTGAGCTTTACTCTGCTCAAATTCATGTGATGATACACCCTATAAATTAATAAGTCTAGGTATATGATCAGTAATTCAGTATAAAAAGAATCTTATATATTCCTTATGTTAGGTATCAATATGAATATATAATAAGATTATAGAATTATATTATATTAATATTTATATTTATTTATATTATATTATAAATGACAAGTTGTAATAAACAAAATGAAAATATATGTATAACTCGACAAACAATCGGACATCAAGACTTAAAAAATGATCAAATAGTTTCATCATGATCCACCCTTTGATAGCGTCCTTAGAATATATAATTTGTGAATACCCGTTTACACAATAAATAAATCTAATATGTCGGTAACATACATTTAAATAAGTGGTCTTTTATATATCCAAGTATATAATTTCTGAAAATCTAATACATCCAGATTAATCATTCCTAAGACAATCAAAATACAATAAATTCTAGAGCTGTTAAAATAATTAAGAATTCTAGAGCTGTTAAAAAAATTCATACCCGGAAATTCTATCGTCTGAAATTATTTGAAGATTCTTTTTCGGGTTCGGATATGATTTTTAAGGAGATTCGTATAATTCAGATAAGAAAACCCTGAAAATATACAGTTATACTTTATTTGTTATTTTTAATACTTATTATAATATCCTATTGATCATCAAATGCTAAAGAACTCTAAATTCAATTGCTCTATTTTGTAGATATACACGGATGGATAATGGGTTGTTTTTTCTGGTTCCTACATTGATATGGTCCCGCCATCGATCCTTTGAAGATCATGGTCATATCATGATTATACTTACTTTTTTATTCATTCTTATGGCCATTTGATTATTTGAGTAACAATTTTGCAAATTTGATCCAGTTGAAACTGCAAATTTAATCAAGGAGACTGGTTGCAAGAATTCATTTTGGATACACAATTCAAAGCAAATCTTGTATATAAAATTTGAATTACCTGATTTCAAATTATAATCATCCAAAATTCGTTTTAGATATTTGAAATTTTGGATACAAAATTCTTATAGCAAAATCTAGTATATAAAGTTTCACATGTCGATTTTAAACGTCCCAATTATATTATTTCCAATAAGTAATTACTTTTATTAATGGTTAAAACTAAAATATCAAGAATCGTTTAAATAATTTATAGTTATTCTCCCTCGAGAAATTGCTAAAGCACTACAAATGGACGAGTCCAATTCCGTCACAAATCCGTTGGTGAACTGAGTCACCAATGGATATCCGTCGGTGATGCTTCATCAGAAATATGGCCATGGATAATCCAGTTGGTAAATGGCTGAAGAAAATATATCGAGTGATTATCCACGGGCTATTAGCAACGGGAAATGACAACTTTGGGGTCATTGTCTACAGACGTCTTTTTTGACATATTATTGACAATTCCATTAGTGATGGATTATTGGCGATTCTCGTTTTTTCCAGGATTCATTAATGGATTACCGACAATTCCCCTTTTCCAATTTTTTGGCTTTGTTGCATATGTCTGTAATTACCGACAGATCATGTCCATCAGTAAAGTAATGTCCCATCGCAGATACTCAATTGTTTAGGATAGAAGGCGGTGACAACTATTTGTGAGGACACTACAGTAATTTAGGCCAGCGACTAAAGCAGCCTGCTCAATCATATTAGGCGAGTTAACTAGTATAGATAAAATGCTTGGTGGGGACATCCAAGGCCTGATGCAACACATACCACTAAAGCCTAGTTCTAATAAAGGACCAAAGCGGAAAGATATGATAGAAGCTCATGTCTAAAGTAGACAAGGAAAGCCATATTTATTCTTATGCCAGAGACTAATCGTAGGAGGTTCTCTTGTGGAGAGAACAATGGTTTTCTAAACTTAGCGTTTGAAGGCTGACGGGTTGATAAGTTGATACCCTAGATACCGTGTGGTAGGACCTGAACTTGAATGTAACACCCGCCACTAAAGCCATTTTTAGAATGATTTTGCTTGATTTATAAACAAATTTCGTTAAATAAAAAACCTGAATATAGTAATTTAGGGACCTACGTTTGAATTAAATTGACACCAATCATCATAACAACCTAAAATAAATGAGACATGTTTCTATTTTTTTTTCTCCTTCCAAAGTCAATTCATTGGGTGCACCGCTAACATAAAAAATCAATCAAAAAATATATCTAAACTTTTTTTATATTAATGTAAGTTTATCAAATGATTTATGTTCAACTTGGTGATACTAACTACTAACCCTGTTAACGACATCCTAACCGTACACTGTTAAAAAAAATTATGTTCTAAAAAGGTAATTACTAACCCGGTTAGCGACATCCTAACCTAAATGATTTATGTTGTTCGCCAAACAGCGTTCTTGAAGAGTAAAAGCCATGATTCTGGCCTAATACTTCAATTTCTAAAAATCATACATAAAGTAAGCTCGATACACCTTTAAATCTCTTATAATTAACACCTTGTAAACCCTAAGTCTAAATCGTCAATTGCCACACGTAACAAAAACTATGAATTTGAAAATTTGTTTATTATTTTTCTTGGTATTAAGACAAAGATTGTTTATTTGTAACCAATTTTTAGAATCGTCTAGGAATTGATTGAACTTTATAGGTTACGTGCACTCTATTTGCATAAATATCCATGCGTGTACTTCTTTTTCCATGAGATATAAACATGTTTCAAAATGGGTTCTTCAAATCTTGACTTTAAATAGTTTGGCCCTTTCCTACTTTTGTCATGTGTTGTTAATTTGTAAATCGTGTTTTTCTATCATATTGTATAGAAATCAACTAAAAGAAGTAACTGTTAGGGTTTATATCACACAATCAACAAGAACAAACACACACTTAGCATCTAACTCACACACACTTTACACTCAGCATCTAATTCACAGACACACTCTAAATCACAAGACAAGAACACAAGATTTATAGTGGTTCGATCAAGCTTGATCTACATCCACTCTCCACAAGTAGTTCTTCTTTGTATTAGGTGCTCAAAAAGTTATAGAACATGAAGAGAAGTATTTATATGGGTTACAATTATGGTTATTGACTTTAGGTAGAGAACACTCCTACTAGACGCAAAAGAAGTACACCCCTGCTAGATACATAAGGAGTATAAACACCCCTACTATACCAGGAAACACCCCTACTAGGTCAAATCCTCCACAACCCAAAAATCTCCCACTTGGAGGCTTTGACGACTTCAAACTGCACTCCATGCAACTTCATATTCATAAGTACCTCTGTAAACTCTTCATCTTTACTAGTTGTGGGTGGCCTCCTCATCAGTTAACCTGAAGGCCAGTTGAAGCTATGCAAAGCTTCAACTTCTCTAAGGTGACAACCTTAGTCAATTTGATCTTCTTTAACTTCAGAGTACCATCACTAACTTGATCTCTGATAAAGTGATATCTCAGCTGTATATGTTTCGTCTTCGAATGGAAGACATGGTTCTTTGCAAGGTGTATTGCACTTTGATTGTCACAGAACAGTGCACAATCAACTTGTTCCTTGCCAAGCTCTTTGAGAAAATTCTTCAACCAAATAAGCTCTTTGCTTGCTTCAGCAACTGCCATATATTCTGCTTCTGTGGTTGAAAGGGCAACACTTTTCTAAAGTTTGGACATCCAACTTACAGCAGTGCCTCCCACTGTAAAGACATACCATGTGGTGCTTTTGAATGACTCTTTACACCCACCAAGGTCAGCATCCGTAAAACCCTTCAGAATAACATCTTTCCCCTTACACTGCAATGCCACTTGTGAAGTCCCCTTCAAATATCTTAGCAGCCATTTAACTGCTTCCCAATGTTCTCTCCTCGGATTGGACATAAACCGACTAACAACTCCCACTGCATGAGCTATATCTGGTCGCGTGCATACCATCGCATACATGAGGCTACCGGCTGCAGATGCATACGGAACTTTAGCCATTTCTGCTTTGTCTTCATCTGATTTCGGTGACTGAACTTTAGAAAGCTTAAAGTGACTTCCCAAAGGTGTGCTTCTGATCTTGGCATCTTTAAGGCTGAATCTCTCTAACACTTTCTCAATGTACTTCTCTTGAGATAGTGTCAAAGAACCATCTTCTTTGTTTCTGAAAATACTCATCCCGAGTATCTGGTTTGCGGCTCCTAAGTCTTTCATCTTAAACTCTTCAGACATTTGCTTCTTCAACTTCTTAATCTCTGTCATGTCTGAACCGGCAATTAACATGTCATCTACATAGAGTAGTAGAATGATATAAGAACCCTTAAACCTCTTAATGTAACAACAATGGTCATTGTTACATCTCTTGTAACCAACTCTTCCCATGAAGTTATCAAACTTCAAGTACCATTGTCTTAGCGCCTGTTTCATACCATACAAGCTCTTCTTTAACTTACACACCAAGTTTTCTTTGCCTTTAACCTGAAAACCTTCTGGTTGTGCCATGTAGATGTCTTCTTCTAGGTCACCATGTAGAAAAGCTGTCTTGACATCTAGCTGCTCTAGATGCAAGCCTTCTGTTGCTACAAGACTGAGAACAAGTCTGATAGTAGTCATGTTCACCACTAGAGAGAATATTTCATTGAAATCGATTCCCTCTTTCTGTTGAAATCCCTTGACTACTAATCTTGCTTTGTACCGTTTGGTACCATCATGTTCATCCTTGACTCTGAAAACCCATTTGTTCTGAAGAGCCTTCTTCCGGATGGAAGCTTTGTCAAAAGCCAGGTCTTGTTCTTCTCAAGTGACTTCATTTCATCTTTCATTGCAAGCTCCCACTTCAATGAATCATTCAACCCCACAGCTTCAGAGTAACACTAGGATTTGACGTGATGTCGAAGTGTCACGCAAATTTAATCCAATTACAACTAAATAGCTAGCGGTAAGTGGGTATCGAACACAGGGAGTTTGTGGAAAATGTGTTATTAACGTTATAAATTAACTAGATTTAAACTAAATGCAAAAAGTAAATTCAAGATTTGGATTGGTTTTAAGAACTAAGATTAACTAATTAAATTTCAAATCAAAGTTAAGTTTTGTAACAGGATAAGAAGGTAGCGGTCATCCCGAGTTTCAGGTTTTAAGTGACAACTAATGTTCGTGTTCAACTGGAAAGAACCACATAGACATGGCTCATGTAAGATCAATTATTTGTGATGAAAGGGAACTAAGTACTCGGATTCCTAGAACGCGAGGTTGTTATCCGATGATCAATTAACATATATCCAACCCCTAATCCCTCCCATGATATCTCAATTGCCAACGGCACCAAGAACGTATGGTTTAGAACTAAGGGCAAACACACATTAACAATTTACAAACAATCAATCAAACACCATAATAAACTAAACAACACATGCAAAGTCTATTATTCCAGAAATTCAAGAGCAAAACATAATTGTCACAATTAAACCTTACATTCGGGATGATCACCAATGAGATTAGCCACTCTTCCTTGGGAAATCATCATCCAACAAGTATCAATGTTCATGTGAAACAAAACACCAACACAATTGTTTTGGATAGTTCAGAACCAAGCAAGAACCACCAAACAAGACCCCAAATTCGCCTCTAAATGTTGTGGAAACGGTTAGGAATGATTGTCTCATGAAAAGGCATAATAAAACTCCTTAAAAGTGGGAGTTACAAGTTTCACGCAGGCCTCCACCGTAAGCTACGGTCCTCACCGTAGCCTACGGTGGCAAATAAAATGCTACGGTGAGTCAAAACTGGGCTACGGTGGTCAAAAAGTGCCAGTGAGGGCCGTAACCTACGGCCTCTACCTTAAGCTACGGTAGGCTTCAACATGAAATTTTGTTTTAAGCATAACTTTTTCGTTTCAACTCCGTTTTCTTCACCGTTTTCGCCTACGTTCTCGTAATTTCATCCTCTATCATGTTATCTTCTTAATTCTTCAATTCCAATAATTGATTTTTTTCATTTATTCTCCGTAGTCCTTCCATTTTAAACTCCATTTGTACCTGAAACACAAACAACCGTAGTTATCTAATTCTAGACAATTACAAGATTAAACGTAGGATTTTAATATCGTTTATACCACTTAAGGGTTGTCCTATGGACTACCCGTCAGGGTTCACCATTTTCTGTCAAAAGTATGTAGTTGACTGATGGTGAGTACCTGTTTGGCGGTCTAGAGTCTCTAGACGATCTTCTTGGTTGAACCTGTGGTGTTTCTGGGGAATTTGGAGTTGAAGGAGTAGCTTCGTCTTCCTCCGAATCATTACTAGAATCATCCCCTAAGCTCCCACTGTCGTTTGACTCATCTCCATTTTCTGGAATGTCGACTGAAGCTTCTTTTCTTGTTTCACCACTTTCAAATTCAACAGATTCTTTCTGAACTTCTGGTTCTTTGGTGTCTCTGTCTTTGTACAATTCGTTTTCATTGAAGATGACATTTTTGCTTCTTATTACTTTTCTGCTTTCATTATCCCAAAGCCTGTAACCAAATTTATCTGACCCGTAACCAATGAATGTGCACTTCTTGGACTTTGAGTCTAACTTATCCCTGTCACCATATTCTAACAAATCGTAAGCACTACAACCAAAGACTTTTAAGTGTTCGAAACTTACCTCATCTCTTTCCCACATTTCTTCGGGCAATTTGAAACCCAAGGGAACGGATGGTGAACGATTGATTAAGTAGGCTGCAGTGTTGACTGCATCTGCCCAGAATGTTTTGGGCATCCTGGCATTCAACCTCATGCTTCTTGCCCTCTCATTCAGTGTTCTATTCATTCTTCAGCTACGCCATTATGCTGAGGAGTTCCTGGAACCGTCTTGATCATCTTTATCCCTTTCTTGGCACAATAGTCAACGAACTGCTTGCTTATGTATTCACCACCATTCTACGACTTTAAGCACTTTACCTTCAAATTAGTTTCATTTTCAACAACAGATTTCCATATCTTAAAAGCATCAACTACATCAGATTTGTGTTTAAGAAAATAGACCCATACCTTACGTGTTGAATCATCGATGAAGGTAACATAGTATCTCGAGCCTCTTAGAGATGAAACTGATGTTGGTTCATATACATCTGAGTGAACAAGCTCCAACTTCTGAGTTTTCGGTGTCCACCCTGTCTTCACAAAAGTGACCCTCTTTTGTTTGCCAAGAACACGAGATTCACAGAATTCAGTTTCCACTTTCTTCAAGTCTGGAAACTTCCCTTTCTGAGCCAACATCTTCAATCCCTTCTCGCTCATGTGTTCGAGTCGGTTGTGCCATAAAGTAGATGGACTCGGACTGGTGGTCATGGCATGAACACCTTCGGCATTAGCTTCAGCCACGTATAGAGTTCCTTTCTTCTTTCCTTTGGCAATCACTAAGTTGCCTTTGATCACTTTCCATTGTCCACCCCCAAAGTGAACATTTAATCCTTCATCATCCAATTTACCAACTGAAATCAACTTTCTCCTCAAACTAGGAATAACCCTGACATCTTTCAATGTCCATATAGTTCCCAATGAGGTCTTCAAGTCTACATCTCCAATACCCGTAATATCAAGCATTTGATCATCGGCTAAACGAACTTTACCAAAGTTACATGTTCGAAGATTCTTGACCATATCTGGGCATGAGATAGCATGGAAAGAAGCACCAGAATCCATAATCCAAGATTCCACTAAATTCTCAACACAACAAATAAGAGCATCTCCTGATCCTTCAGAGGATACATTGTTTACTTCTTTCTTTGCAGCTGGTTTTGTACATTGGCTTCTAAAGTGACCTTTTTCTTTGCAGTTCCAGCATTCAATGTCTTTTCTGTTCTTTGACTGCCCCCTTTTTCTGGACTTTGACCTACCTCGATTAGTTCCTCTATCTTTTCTTCTTCCTCTACGTTCTGTGTGCAATAAAGAACTTGAACTAGAAGTTTCATTGTTGCTTCTCCGTCTGATATCTTCAATTATGATCAAGTCACGAATACTCTCAAAAGTGAGTTTGGTAGTGCCGGATGCACTACTAACAGCTGTGACTGTGCCTGACCAACTATCGGGCAATGATGATAAAAGGAGGAGCGCTTGTACTTCATCATCAAACTTTATTTCAACTAAGGCTAAACGAGAGATAATCGAGTTAAACTCGTTTATGTGAGAGGTAACCGACATGCCTTCCTTCATCTTGGTGTTAACCAATTGTCGGATGAGGAATACTTTGTTTGAAGCGGATGGCTTTTCATACATGTTGGACAAAGCTTTTAAAATGCCAAACGTAGTCATTTCATTGACAATGTTATACGCAACACTCTTTGCCAAAGAAAGCCTAACCACACCCAAGGCTTTTCTATCCAACAACTTCCATTCTTCATCATACATGTCATCTGGTTGTCGTCCCAACATAGGCAAATGCAAACCCTTTTGATACAACAAATCTTCTATTTGCATTCTCCAAAATCCATTATCACTACCATCAAACTTGTCAATCTTGATTTTACTATCTTCTGCCATTTTATCGAACAAATAATTATCAACTGCTACAAACTAACAATTTGTACTGCTAAATGATAATGATACTAGTGGAAGCAATTAAGATAACCGATAAACTTATCTCTTTCAAGATTTAAATGGCAATGAAGCAAGTAAAGATGGTTGATAAGATCCTTGTCAAAGTTGAGGGGTTTCTTTTTACAAATAAGGAAAACTGATTTTCCTTTAAAGAAAGAAAGAAAAAAAACACGGTTGTTCTGTTCTTCTTCTTCCTGTGACCTGAGCACGACCTGCTCCAACAACTTCACAAAAAATCACCACTCCCAAATGCAAAATCGAAACCCTAGACCTTCAATTTTGAAACCCTAGATGCAATATTAAGCAACAATGGTCTCTACTTTGGAACCCTAGGCAGCGGTGGCGATGGTTACGCTAGCGGTAGAGGATGAACGGCGGCGACGGCTACTGGGTTGACAAACCCTAGTCGCGATTTCTGCAGAAGAGGTCTTCAATCGGAGCCCTAGTTCTGATGACAGGTATCTTCTTCTTCACCTCTGTTTGTTACTAGTTTGTGTGAATCAATCGAGAGCCTGAAGCTCTGATACCAGTTGTTAGGGTTTATATCACACAATCAACAAGAACAAACATACACTCAGCATCTAACTCACACACACACACTCTAAATCACAAGACAAGAACACAAGATTTATAGTGGTTCGATCAAGCTTGATCTACATCCACTCTCCACAACTAGTTCTTCTTTGTATTAGGTGCTCAAAAAGTTACAGAACATGAAGAGAAGTATTTATATGGGTTACAATTAGGGTTATTGACTTTAGGCAGAGAACACTCCTACTAGGCGTAAAAGGAGTATACCCCTGCTAGATACATAAGGAGTATAACAAATAACACCCCTACTATACCAGGGAACACCCCTACTAGGTCAAATCCTCCACAACCCAACAGTTTCTAGTGAAATGTTTGTGCATGGTGTACGGAGATTCAGTGCTCAAAACAAACGATATTGTTTATGGTAGCTTCAAACCTAATCTAATTATAGTTACATTCGTAAAGTTAGGAGTTGCAAATCGTTTTAGTACTAGTTGTGCAAAAATACTGAAATTGACTTATATTGAAACAAAAAGCTAAAAGAATGAATACGGATACTCGTATCAATGTTGTTCGGCTGATACCAGTTTAGTTAATAAGATTAAACATAATTGGATACTAAGTTTTATATAGTTAACGTAAGTTAATGAAGAAAATAATAAATTTGAACACATATTTTTGAAATTTAAACTAAAGAGTATTGAAATGAGAAATCGTAAAAATAGATACCAACACTAGTATTGATGTTGCTCGATTGGTAGTGGTATGGTACTGATACTCGATATAGTTTGTGATACCAAGAAAAAATTACTCGGTCTAATTTACAAAGCCAAAAAATATACTTTTTTTAATATGTGTGCTAATTAGATTTTTTAAAGAAGTTAACAAAAGTAAGTTATAGAGAAAATAAATTTACATGAAATATGATTGAAATTTAAATGAAATACTATCGAAACAAAAAAAATCATAAATATGGATACGGGTACTGGTAACGATGTTGTTGGTCGATATTGGTTTGGTTCGATTCGTCACGGTAGCTTTACGATATGAGTAGGTACAATACCAAAGATATATTAACGCATATTTAGTTTTTCTTTTTAAGTTAGCGACCACAAGTTATTAAAAACTCAAGTTAAATAATAAGTTAAATATTGTTAAGGAAAAATAACTAACTTTGTTGCCACAGAGAAATCTCTTGTTAATGAAAAATAACGAACTTTGTTGTGACAAAGAAATTTCGTAGTAGACTTATTAGTTGTTACTCTTAATACGTTTGTATAAAGAGTAAATTGCACAAAACATCCTTTATGTTTTCTCAAACTTGCAGGTTCCAGCCTTAATGTTTAAAAGTTGCTAAAAACAACCTTTAAGTTTATTTTTGTTTCGGGTTCAATCCTTTACAGCTAACCACGTTATTTTCTTCAGTTAAGTTCCCTCACATGATCAACCAAAATGACGAATATACCCTCACATGTTATGCATGTGAGGGAACTTAACTGAAGAAAATAACGTGGTTAGCTGTAAAGGATTGAACCCGCAACAAAAATAAACTTAAAGGTTGTTTTTAGCAACTTTTAAACATTAACGCTGGAACCTGCAAGTTTGAGGAAACATAAAGGATGTTTTGTGCAATTTACTCTTGTATAAATTGTTAGGGTGGAGAGGCACCCACCTACTACTACCTATAACAAGCCACTCCATCAGCCAATATAATTTTGTCACCTTCTTCAACCAAATTCAATTTACTTTGGACCAAAAGAGAAGGGGATACCCACCTAGTTTAATCCACAATCAACATACTCACGTCATCCGGATCACCATACAAATGTTCACCAGCTCACAATTTATACTCGGGACAACTTACCATTTTATGTGAATGTTTGACTATATTAGGGTGAGAATATTTATAACACGATCACTGCATGCAATTTTAGGTTTTGAGTTGGTTACTATAATATTTATTAAACGTGTTAATTTGAACATACTCGTTTAATAAATAGATTAACCTAATTATGAAATATTTAATTAACGAGTTGACACGTTAAATTGTTTTAGGGTTTTAAAGGAGTTTCCATTAGATTTTTGATGTGCGTAATATGATCTACTAATGTATTAGGGTTTTAGATTTTTAAAGTGCTGGTTCTAATATGATCTACTATGTATTAGGGTTTTAGATTTTCAAAGTGTTGGTTCTCAACTAGTGTGAAAGTTCTATGAAATCCAACACTTCTCTCTATCTCACATCAGAAGCAGTTGTTTAATGTAATAGTGTAGCTATCCAATTAGGCCTGTAAACGAACCAAACGTTCATGAACTTGTTCGGCGAGAAGTTCGTTTATGTTTAAAACGAACAAACACGAACAAAAAAAATGTTCGTTTAATTAAATGAGCGAACATGAATACACCTTGTGTTCGTTGATTTATGTTCGTGAATATTCGTATATGTTCGCTCATTTATGTTCGTGAACGTTCGTTTAAATTTTAGTTAATACATAAATAGTTAGATTTATATAAATATTAGGTTTTCTAACTACCTGTATTAATATAGTTAATTATTGCATATATGAACTCTAATTTAAATGTGTTTTCAGATAAACTTTAATATATTAGATTTGTTTGTTCAATCATGATAATTTTGTTTGTTTATGTTTATTCAAATATGTTTAGTTAAATTTTCTTTGTTTGTGTTCGTTAATGTTCGTGAACTGTTCGTTTAGGCTTTAGACGAACGAACATAAACGAACCAGAACATGCCCGATTTCTTAATGAACGAAAACAAACAAAAAATGTGTTCGATTATATATTCGTGTTCGGTTAAAGTTAAATGAACAAACATGAACATGCCTATGTTCGTGGTCGTTCGATTCGTTTACAGGCCTATATCCAACAGCTTGGTTAACTGCTGGCAGTTACATTATTTTAATAAGTTGTTAAGGGTCGCTTTCATGGTGTGTACCTTTAGGGTTGATGTATTTTTATACAAATGTAAAAAATTCACATATTCAACTTGTCAATTTGTAAACTCGACACAACTGACAGTCCTCTTACACATACATTGTAGTTATAACGGTGACCATTATATAATCTTAGAGAATACAAATGTATAATTACAAAATATATATGACTAGACGAGTTGTATAGCTTTGAGAATAAATTTATAACTCTAAATCATGTAATAGTTTGTTGTCCAATCTTGCGTACAGTGTATTTTTTCTTGATGCACCCCCACAAGCTAAGAGTATGCATGATGTAACGTTGTGAATCTTATATTGTAGTAAATTATTATTACAACACATATAGAAGCACACAGCATGTATAGCTTTGAGAACAAACTACTGAGTCTAAATGACAAAAATTGTTGGGCCAATCTTGCATACAACCTTGGTGCATAATGGCGGAGCCATAACTTTTTTCTTATGGTGTCATTTTTTTATATCCGGGTTTATAATAACTCGGAGTCAAATTTTTCGGATCACGTCGTGTCGAATTACATAATAAAAACTAATATCATAATAAAAGTACAATTTCATTGAAAATAACACAAAATAAAAATACAAAGTCATTTGAAATTATATATACATAAGTACATTTTATAGTACCAACCCTCGTCCACGCGGCTTTATCTCGTCCTAAATCAATAATATCATGGCCCTCGTGGCTTATTTTGGCTTATTTTGAGTCCTTGACAATCAATTTTGCATCAGAATTAGTAAAAGAATCAATCATTCACTCAATCGGACCAGTTCCCTCGGTCGCTTGTACGTGATTGGCATAACCTTCCGATTTCAAATTCCGATTCAAGAGATTCATGAGGATGTTTTATAATTCAGGTTTAGCAATTGATTTACCTAACTGGATATGAGCTATTTTTTTAATTTAGGTTTAGCAATTGATTTAACTAACTGGATATGAACTATAATTATCATTGGTTTAAAAAGTTAGAAAACCATGGACATTTTAATAATTTAAAGTTTACTATTTAAAAATTAACTAACTCGACTTAATTTTTAAACCATAAATTGGTTTATTATGTAAAACGTTATAAAAAAAAACAGAACAATGGTGTCGCCTTATTAACGCAATTGTGTCGCTCGTAAAAAACAATTGTGTTATTTGTATTTTTTCTATTATACGATACATATAATAAACAAATTTGAATGGTGTCGGCCAACCCCAATGCTGAGTATATGGCTCCGCCACTATTGGTGCACCCCCACAAGCTAAGAGTATGTAACTTTGTGAATCTTGAATTGCTATAAAACATCTATGGGTAGGAACTCTTGGTTGGTATAAACATAGCAAGTTCATCTTTCATTAAGACAAGACTATATTGCATTTTACGTTCTTTAAGTTTTAACGAGGTTACAGGTGGTGTCATTTAACTACGAAAATTACACTAAACGTCCTTTATGTTTGAATTTGTTTACAGCCGGTATCCTTATGATCTAACCCAATTAATTTTTTATGTTAACTCTAAACACATAAGGGTATTTTTTTTGCCATTTTACTTGCAAAAGGTCTATTATGGTAATAAACTAAAACATTTATAAATTATGTTAAAAAAAAAAAACCCCTAGTTTTTCTCACCATTTAGAGCAACAACAACGGAGCAGTCCGCTTGCTCCATCCGCTCGACAAACCAAGAAGAAAGCGGACGATATTGATGGAGTATGATGACTAGGACCAGTTTGGAGGAGCAAGTCCGCTTAAGCGAACAAGGTGAAGGTGGGTCCCAAGGAGCGTTGGGCAACCAAAAAAAGAGTAACAACTATAATTTTAAAAAAATTAAATAATTACCATTTAAACCAACCCATTCACTATATATACACACAATTATATTACACATCTCACGGAAACAAACACTCTCAACCCCTACTTCCAATTTATTACCAAATCCAAATTCCATTTTGATCACAATGAGCACAAGCGACGAAGAGACCAAGCAACACCCCCTACATATGACATATTTGTAGCGGATACCACCAGTGACTCAGAAACCGCTCAACCTTCACAACCACCTCACGTCCCCATTTAGAGTCGTGATCTAAATATTCTTAATGCTCAATTAATGCGCGTGGTCATGGAAATGGTCGAGTTGTTAAATAAAGACGGCGTCGACCAGATTTACTTACAATTATATCCTTCGACGAGCGTCGAAGCAAGCTCAAGTTCCAGACGAAGGAACAAGGGGCAGCATAAAGAAATAAATAGGGGTGAGCGGAAGGAGACTTGTGTCTATGGAACGACTATTTTGCACTACATGTGTTTAATAAAGTCAGATTTAGACGTCGTGTTCTGGATGAAGTGTTCACTTTTTCTTAGAATTGTAAACAACCTATCTGATAAATATTCGTACTTCTCACAATGTACGGATGCAGCTGGCTAAACGGTGCTATCTCCGATTTAGAAATGCACTTTCGCCATACGTGAGCTAGCATACAGCACGGGGCGCTGGTGCAACTGATGAGTAAGTATGGATCAGTGAAACTACGACCATGGAATGTTTAAGGCATTTTTTGCAAGTATGTTACTGAAATATATTCTAACGAGTACTTGAGAAGACCTAATGCAACCGACATCCAACGGTTGTTAGAGGCTCATCAAAGCCGACACGGCTTACCATGAATGCTTGGTAGCATTGATTGTATGCATTGGAGGTGGAAAAATTGCCCTGTTGCATGGCAAGGGTAGTTTACTCTTGGTGATCACAGTTTTCCCACATAATGCTCGAAGCAGTTGCATCATGTGACCTTTGGATTTGACATGCATATTTTGGAGTTGTCGGCTTGAACAATGATATCAACTTCTTAAACTAGTCATCGATATTCAACGATATCTTAGAAGGCTTTGCGCCGCCTTGAAACTTTACACTCAACGACATTGAATACAACCAAGGATATTATCTAGCATATGGAATTTGCCCCTGAATGGATCACTCTTGTTAAAAGTTTCACGTATCCACAAGGCCAAAAATTGAAGTTTTTTTTCAAAAAAAAAAACAAGTCAGCAAGAAAGGATGTGGAAAGGGCGTTAGGTATCCTCCAGACTTTTTGGCATATTATACAAGGTCCAACAAGGATTTGGAAGGAAAGAGTTATAGCCGATGTCATGTATATGTGCATAATTCTACACAACATGATAGTTGAAGACGAAGGATATGCCGTATCAGACTGGGATAATGATGATGACGATGATATGCTGCCATCACCGACACATAGTCCGACGGACAACTTTGTTGAACGCTTGCTACGGCTTAAGAAATTATGTGATAAGGAAGCTCATCATACTCTTCAACACAATTTGACTGAGCACCTTTGGGCACATAGGCAGGTCGGGCAGGAGGAAGACGAAGATGAGTAGTTTTTTTATTACGTAGTTTGCTTAAGTGATTTATTTTTGTTCTTTTTATTTTTAGGTTTGAAGTTTTTTTAATTGTTGTAAGTGTGCTTTTTAAAATAAATTATCTTGTTAGGAATTTTATTTTATATTATTTTTAAATAATTTAGTGATAAAAATCGTTATATATTTTAATTGAATAAAATAAAAATAGATATAGAAAATATATATAGTTTAAATAAAATGAGAAATTAGGTGACCAAGTGGAGGTCTGGGGTGGTTTAATGTTGGAGGAAAAAGTGAAGGGTTTAAAGTGGTGGTGGTTTGCAATGATTTGGCATGTGACTAGCTAGTCTAGAGTTTGAAATTGGTCCTTGTTGTAGATGCTCTTAGCATGTCCCTCCAACATCAAAACTAGAATTCATCATGTTCATACTCATGTTCACGTTGCAATTACAATTTACAAACTTAAAATTACAAACCTCCAGTGCTTAGAATATGTCCCACCATTTAGTCTACCCCATTCTCTAACATACAGTTACAAACCCTTAATGTTTCTTTAATAAATCAGGCCTGCAGTTTAAAAAAAATACACTTTTTTTTGCTGGAAGACATATATGTTTAACAGCCTTTAACCTACCACTAGAATCACATCATCGAGACTCTAGTCATATATGACCATAGTTGTCGGTAACACAAGGCTCACCAGATAGTCTATCTCATGAAACCCTCGATCGAAATCTATATCTACACCAGCATCTCAAATGGGGAAACCCTGATTCGTTTTTCCGACGCTGCCTTGGTCCACTATCACCACCATCACCTCCATTAGTCGTGACGGAACGCTAGCCGTCGCTAGTGTAGTTAGTCGGATAAGCTTTGTGGCCGTCGATAGGCCACCGGTTGGTGTCGACGTGACAACCCTCTCAACCTCCTCTCTATTTCAGGGTCGGCGGCCTTGAGCTCAAGTAAAGATTTGTCTCCATTATCGCTAAAAATTTCCAACACAAGTAGTTGCCATAGGTGTTATTTTCATGAAAAGGTGTGTGAGAGAGAGGGTGTAGAGTGAGAGAGGAGGAGAAACAAGGAAGGGTAATGTGAGAGAGAGTATACATTTTTTTTATTTACGGGTTGAATAAATATAATTTTATATATTGAATACTATAAAAAATATGTGTAAGAATTCCGTGTATTGTATAGATTGAATAAATTTATGTAAAATAAAATATTAATAAACTTAATAAATAAACCGAAAGTTAATAACAAACCCGACAATGAATCAAATCGATGACCAGTTTGATCGGTTTTATGGTATTAAATCGAACTGTGAACACCCTTGGTAATAACTATTTGGGTTAATTTGTGTTTTTATATTGTAGTGTAGTTATTAAAATAACTTTTGAAAGTAATGTAAAACCATAAAGTTTGAAATATAATTTTTATTATTTGATTAAGATATAACTTAATTAGTTTTATTATATATCTAGAGTTTGAACCCTGGTTATAAACCCGGTTAAAATAGTAGTTAAAGAGAACAAATATACTTTATATTAACTATGGTATCCTATTATTTATCTACATGTGGCTTTTTAGTTTATGGTTAGTATGGTACCCTGTTGATTATTTACATGTGGCTTTTACTTTATGATTAGTTTGACATAAATAATACTTTAATTGCAGATTTACTATTATCTTATTAAGATAAACAAACAAATTCAAATAGAGATAAATGTCCTATATATTAGCTATATTTAGTTAAAAATAAAATAAGTATTTATAATTAATTAGAGATAATTGTCCTAATATAATAATTATCTTTAGTTAAGAAGATAAATATCCATAATTAATTAAGTAGGAAAGAGAAGCGGGAAAAAAAGTAAATGTCTCCGATGAATCACATGTGTCACCCTATGATTTATTTTATTATAATATATATATGTTGGTAAATATGGTAAAAGGACGACAATGCCCACATGTGCAATCCCCCATGTGCAATGCATTGCACATGATCAGAATAAAGTAAAAAAATTAACGTTGTTAGCGGAAAGGACACCGCCTATAAAAGTCGAACATAAAGGATATTTAGTGCAATTTTCATAGTTAAAGGAAACTACCTATAACTTCATTAAACTTAAAGAACGCAAAATGCAAATTTTTATTTAGATAAACTAAGGGTGTTAATATTCACACTCTTTCCCTCTATGTCTCTCTGTATAAAAAGAAATTAATAAGGTCAAGTGAGTTCTATTGTTGTTTCTACAAGGCTTTATATTAAGATTTTGTGGACGTATAATATAATATAACATGCATTGTTTAAGAAGTTTATGTTATGAGATTTGTTGTTGGAATGTTTAGGAAGTTTATGTTACGAGATTTGTTGTTGGAAGTATAGCATAATTAGATGAAGCAACAACCATCTAGACATCTTGTCCAATAAATATTATAACCCATGCAAGCAATAATAAAATAAGATGAGATATTATCCCTCTATAATTTGACAACTTTATGTTTTCTCACATTTTTACTATTTTTTTTTCCTTTCCTTGGTCTATACAAGTATAACACATGTTACACACTTCATTTTAAATTAAGTGAAAATGGAAAATGGTTCATAATTGTAAATGACTATATGGCTTTTGTTGTTGTGTCACACACGTATGGCAGTAGAATTGTATTCTACGCGGCTTTTATTTACGTTGCGACAAAATGAAAATTATCTCATTTTTTAATTTAAAACTTTGATAATACCATATTTACTTAATTAAATAATTAACTACATATTAATTATTAACTTAGGTTTTCTTCACAACTTTACATTCATTTATTTACCTTTTTTTTTGTTTTCTTGATATCTATTCACAAGCTCTATATACAACCTTTTATTACATGTAACACATTTTACTTTTCTTTTCTTAAAGTATTAGCATGAACACAAAATAATCCTTATGGTTTACCGTGAATTTTAATAAATCCTATAATTTATAAATCTATTATTATTATTACTATTTTCTTTTTTACATGGGTTTTCATACCGTTTCAATTTAATTATTCTTTTATATCGATAAAGTTTTACCACGAATCTTATTGAAATATTCTATTCATTAAATGCCTTCTGGATGTCGCCGGCCCGCCCAGCTCGAGGTTTCATCTGATATTGGTAAGGTGGTTTACTTAGCATGGAAGGTAATATTTAATCCAAGGATCTCGAAGATCATGCCAAGGGGACAGAGTTATGGCATTTATCCGAACAATGTCATTACTCGGGGAAATATTCTGATGGTCTCCTGTATAAGATGGTTCTTCTCGTACCACGAACTAGGAGTGTATAAGCGAAGGTAAAAATCACTTTAAAAGGGACTTGGACTATCAAACACATACACACACACAAACGCTAAGTAATATCTTTCATTGAATACTTGTATTCACTACACCAAATACAGCAAGAACATCCTCACAACTCCAATACTCACATTAAATTCTTTATTCCCTTGGGAAAACGGTCGCTTATTCTGACGCTGGAGCTTGGTCAATGGTCACGGATACCCCTCGGCTCTCTGTGACGAGGCTAAATGTGTTCTCTTTTGCAGGTTTCTCCGGTTGTCGGTGATACGCCACAGTGGGTCTCCGGCAACAAATACGTCATCTTGTTGACCTGGGACTCGACAACGTGTTTGGTGTTTTAGATAGCTGGTAAGCTAGTCTATCATACTACCAAAAAGAGGGCAAGTAGACCTAAATGCCTTATTACTTGGAAGCAGGGTCGTTCCTACGTTTTTGGAGACCCTAAGCGAACTACGAAATGGAGGCCCTTGGGACCAGCAATTTTTATTTTTTTTGAACGACCAAAAAACATATCGTTCATTAACTCAACGAACTAACATTGTGTTAGCCCTCGTCACAATTACAAGAAGTTTGTCCTAAAAGGAACCACATTAACTACATTTAATCGAAACAATAATTCATACCCTTCATCCCATGTGATTTCTTCTGCACCGACGACTTTTAATCCATATATACGCTAGATGCTTTATTTCGTTGATCATCCGAGCGAAGCACACTTGTTTACAGTTAAGACCAGTTCATTCCTTCTCCTCCACACCACCCATATGGCCACTTGCATCACTACCTACAGTAACTTTCTCCACTGTGTGATGCTTCGATTAGCTTGTGTTATCCTGAAATATCTTGACACCGAATGGAAATGTGCTAGATATTTTGCACCATTTTGAAATATAATCCCACACCAAATAGACCACTTGACAGTGTGACAAACAAGTGGTCTACATCCTCATCCTCTTGGTCACAAAAGTTTTAAAAGTAAACGTACCTAAGTCGTGTAAATCCCACACCCATTGGTCCACTCCCGTACCCACTACAGCACGAGTAGAGTCTCGGTGAGATCCGGCAATTCTGTAATTTCGTTTGGTGACAATTATACACTAAAAAGTTATCCTTTTCAACATATTTTGAAGGGCATGCTTTTGTGATTCGATTAAAGCTTTTTGTTTACATTTTTTGCCTTTTTACATAACCAGATTCAAAAGTCCGGATTCGATTTGACATTGTTGATATATATATATATATATTTAAGAGGTTAACAACAAACTAAAATAAGCAAACAAGCCCTAAAGACCTAAACAACAAACGGAAATCAGCATATACGCCCTAATTTCAAAACAACTTGAAATCACCAAATAATGAAATAAGCATAAGCCTAAACAACAAATTCAAATATGCCAAAAAAAAAAAAAAACACCCTAAACAACAAATGAGTATAATCGGATATCTAACCTTAGTGCCACTGTCTTCCAAGTAAATCACAAAACTGAGTGAAACACAAGCGCCTGTCTTCCAAGTTTTAAATAGTCAAATCGTAAAACTTATTTTAGTTTATGTTTTGAGGGTTTGAGCAATATATATTTATTTCTCCCAAATAGCCATTGTTATTCAATTGATATTGCCATGCGATGATTAGCCCCAAATCTGAAAGCCACCACCCTAGCTGCGATAATTACATATCGGTTTACTCAATGGATGCCCTGATTTCACGTTTCTTTATTGCCTCGATTCATTCGCACGTCTGATTCTTCGCACGTCTAATTCATTCGCCGCTCTTTGAGGTTTCTTTATGGACTGGGTTTAGCGGACTGCAGTAAATGGACGCTTGGGCCTATGTTGTTGATTATAACAGAGTTAAAATGGGCCTGGTATGATAATTTTATAGAAACTTGGTGGCCGGTGGCCCTACACTTGTGCCTAGGGTCTTAGACTTGTGCCTAGGGTCTTATGCCTATTAGGCCGGCCCTGCTTGGAAGGGAATCTTCATGCTTTGTTACAAGCAACATTTCAATCATTCACCTTGTTTTTCTTTTTTGGAATGACAAATTTTTTTTAATCATTGTCGTCATGTGGCACTTTTTTTTTAACAGCAAACAACTTTATACCATATTCACTAAAAAATACAAGGCTCAAGGATGCCAGCAGGGAGTTTACATCCAACAGCCAACACCCATATTACACCCAAGTAACAGTTTGAACTTTTACCTCCAAGTAACAATTCAAAACATACAGGTCAAGAGAACTTAAAATCTACCCAGCTCTCCCAATCTATATTATTGGACTTTGATCTATGTTTAACCCATAGAAAAGTCAACGTTTGCATTTCGCCAAAAACTCGATCGACTGATGCTTTTTTACCGGCAAATATTAGATTGTTTCGCGTTTTCCAGATTGCCCAGCATGACCCCAATATTATCACCTGAATTAGTCGCCTTTTCTGCTCGGTTACCATCACACCTTTATATACTTGGAAGAGATCTCGGATACTGAAAGCATAGAGCTGAGGTATGTTGCACCACCCACTCACCTTTTGCCACAACAAAGCTGCCATATGGCATGATACGAAAAGATGTTCAGCATCTTCCTCGACATCGCCACATAATCTGCAGAGAATCGAACCCCTGAGCATATTCCGCTTTTGTAGGCCTTTAAGTGTTGCGAGACGGTCTTGTTTGGCCCTCCATGCGACCACTACCCATTAGTAATATTCACCTGCTAAGGTTCAACTTTTTATGTACTTTTAGTTAAAGAATATAGTCCCATGAGTTGTAACTTGTAAGCAAGGTGAGTATAACCACAAGCGAACGACAAATCATTGAGTTATTAATTAGATCATTACGTTATTGATGGAAATTAAGTGTAACGATCTATCTATGCTATATGGGGAAATTCATTTTATTTTGTTTAACAGTTTTTATATTTGCTGATGTATTTTCCTTTCCTATGAATGCTCAATTTTCCTAATGAAAACCTTATATATTTGGATTCGATTGATCTTTTCTACCGACTAATTTTACACTATTGATCTTGTTAAGCTCAAAGAACGTGTTTTAATTTTAAAATAACATGTTTTAACCAGTTAGAATATCTCCAATGCGTCCCTTAAAGGGATGCCCTTAGAATCCCTTAATAGCCCTTACCATTGTAAAAGTTTATCCTTTAGGTGCCCTTAAGCACCTATGCCCTTCCACAAGGGCCTTGCTTTCACAGAAATAAAACAAAATGTTTTATTTAAATAGGTAATGAGGTGGAAATTAAGAAGTGTACGGATATTTGTAGGGTTGGAGAGGAAATAAGAGATTTTAAGGATTTGTTAGGATATGATGTGGCAGATGATGTGGCAGGTAAGGATGTCTAAGGGCGCCTTTAGCATTGGAGATAGTCTTACTCAATCAGTGGCGAACCCGGTTTGGAAAAAATAAAAAAATTTAATGTAAATCTTGTATGATTTGGAGAAAATTAGTAAAATTTATTGAGAATCTAACAAAAGAAACCATCTGACGAAAATTTATGAATGTTGTACTCCACCGATAATGACATTAAGCCGACAATGTTAAACAAATACAAATAATGTATTTTTATACGTCAAAAAAAAAATAACAAATCATAAAAAATACAAATAAAGAGATTCAACCTTTAGTGGTTCAACTTTCTCTGTATTTAAATAACCCTCAAATAAAATAACAACGAACTTTTCTAGTGCTTATCTACATAATCGACATTTTCAACTCAAGATGCTTTGCTTAATCGCTTTATAATTCAGACTTTAATTTCGGAAATATATTATCACCCACCACCACGTGTCACCATCCCAACGGCCAATCTCTCCCACCGATCATCTTGGAACCCATATAACTGATTCACCCCATACACCAAAATATCTCACCCCACCATGGCCCGTTTCTCTCTCCTCCCCATCCTCTCTCTCCTCCTCTTCTCCGCTGCCGTCGCCGCCGCAGTCTCCGCCGATGATCCGTTGATCCGGCAAGTGGTCCCGGAGGAAGAAATCTCAACCGATCATCTACTCAACGCCGAGCACCACTTTACTTTGTTTAAAACAAAGTTTGGTAAAACATACGCTACTGAAGAGGAGCACGATTACCGTTTGACAGTGTTTAAGTCTAACTTGCGCCGTGCTAAGCGTCACCAGTTGCTGGATCCGACTGCTGAACATGGTGTTACGAAGTATTCCGATTTGACTCCGTCGGAGTTCCGTGAGAGGTATCTAGGGTTGAAGAGTGGTTTGTCGTTTCCGTCTGATGCGAATAAGGCGCCGATTCTTCCGACGAGTGATCTTCCTGAAGAGTTTGATTGGCGTGATCATGGCGCTGTTACTCCTGTTAAAAATCAGGTGTGTTTATTGATTGATTTTATGTTAATTAATGATATGTGTTTGTAGATATTAATATTGATTGATGTGTGGGATATTGTTGAAGGGGTCTTGTGGATCATGCTGGTCGTTTAGTACAACCGGAGCTTTGGAAGGATCTCACTTTCTTCAAACAGGGGAGTTGGTTAGTCTCAGTGAACAGCAGCTTGTGGATTGTGATCATGAGGTTTGTGTCTTTATCTTTTAAATTTTGTGATTCATGTAGTCTGTTTGAAAATGATAAATAAGAACCAATTGTTTCAAATGTAAAGATGGTACTAATCGTGTTGGGTTGGTGGATTGAATTGATGAACCCGGATATGTGTGTATTCATGTCAAAGAGATCAGCCCGAAGGATTAAAACGCTTAAATCGTCTAACCAAACACGACCCATGAACCTTTCAACCCACTTACCTAATGGGTTCTAAATGGGCTAATCAGATTGACTTTATAATAGTTTCTTATAACATTTTGAGACGAATTAAGAAGTCGACCTGTTTAGCTAAACAAATTAAACAGGTCAACCCGAACACGACCTGTTTTACTAGTTGCTATGCAGTCTAGCAGAACCGCTATAGGCCACCACTATTTGGACCGCTACACACCCTGAGGTCCGCTAACCGCTATAGCACCGCTATTTGGTCGCTATTGGCCGCTATTTGGAAACCTATATAGCGGTTATAGCAGTGATGCAGTAGAATGAGGCAACACAGTAACGCCGATAGCTGTTTGATTGTGTCAATTCTTAAATTATATACTTCAAAGTTACGATTAGGTTAGATTTGCAACAGTTTTTTGATAATGGAATGATATTACTATGGATTTTGATATTACCATTAATATTTTTCAAAGATATATTTATATATATATATATATAAAAATACATAATGGTATAAAAATGACCGCTATATTACCTCTATACCACCGCTATAACCAATATATCATATAGCGGACCTTGACCGCTACTCAATTTTGGACCGCTATAACTGTTTAGACTGGTTGGAATGAAAGCCCAAAACTTGATTATTTTCATGTTGTTTCAGGTGTGTTAGGAATTGCCTTCTCTAATAGATAACTTGACAATAAAAAGGATGTGTAATTTGCTTGTGTGTATCCTTACGAGTTTTCTTTTGCAGTGTGATCCAGCTGAAAAGAATTCGTGCGACTCGGGCTGTAATGGTGGGCTGATGAACAATGCATTCGAGTACATACTCAAAGCTGGTGGACTTCAGAAGGAATCAGATTACCCTTACACAGGAAAAGACGGTACATGTCACTTTGACAAGACCAAAATCGCTGCATCCGTATCCAACTTCAGTGTCATCGGCACAGATGAAGACCAAATCGCTGCCAACTTGGTTAAAAACGGCCCTCTTGCAAGTAATTATTATACCAAGCCAAATCATTATATTTATGTAACATATTTATTAAGAATTTGAGCTTAGACCCGTTTATCTATCGTTTTTGCAGTTGGAATCAATGCAGCTTGGATGCAGACATATATCGGCAAAGTCTCTTGCCCGTATATATGTTCAAAGAAGCGTTTGGATCATGGTGTTCTTCTCGTTGGATACGGTCTGCTGGATATGCACCTGCTAGATTGAAGGAGAAGCCATATTGGATCATCAAGAACTCGTGGGGGCCTGATTGGGGAGAGGATGGATATTACAAGCTTTGCAGTGGTTACAATTTGTGTGGTATGGATACCATGGTTTCCGCAGTGATTGCTACAAATACTTGAACTTTATGTTTGAATTGTTGAATGAATATTACAAACTTGCTACAATTTACATCATGTACAGTATTATTAGTTGTTGGATCAAAACCTATTTGAGCTAAATTTAAAATCAAATACCGTATGTTCGGTCATTACTGTATTCGATATAAATTTCACATCCGACGGTTTTTCTTGTCAAGCAAGTTGATTGTATCCATAATGAGAAGTTTGTCATTCCTAATAGTCATAAATATAATAAGGGGATGTTTGGCTAAGCTTTTTGAAACAATTTATTAGCTTTTTGAAAAATACTTTTTGAAACAACTTTTTGTATAGAAGAAAAGGTCAGTTTTGAAAAGCTAGTATTGTATTTTGTGACTTTTTGAAACTTTGTATAACTTTTCAAAACACAATTACTGAATTACCCCCCCTTGCCTTAAGCTAATCCACCCATAAGCTAATCAAAATAGTTTTTTAAAAACTAATTTTCAAAAAGTCATAAGTCAATAAGTCTTTTTAACAAAAAGTCATTTTTAAGTTAAATAAGTTTAGCCAAACAAGCGCTAAATACGTGGTGGTGCATTTTAATATGGTTATCACCGAAAGGAAGTCATTGGTGTTTAAGAAACATTAGCTTTAGTGCATGGGCTTTATCATTTTTGACATGTTCTTTTATACACCGTAAGCGTTCTATAACAAATGTTGATACAAGCACCCTTCAAGTGTTTCTATAAGTACCCTTCAAATTAAAGAGAGAGAGAGAGAGAGAACACCCTCTCTTATGTTAGCTCACTATATTTTCTTCTTCAAACATTGAATTTTCATAGTAATCAGACTAGAATCCTCAACCTTTAGTACCATCTTTTACTTTAAACAAAATCATAATCTTCTAAGCGATTAATAACCTCAGTCTTGAGAAAACTTACCACATCTTCATCTTCAATTTTGCTAACATTTGAGTTCTCTCACGAAAATACAAGAACAAACACACATCGCCATCACAATAATAATGTAATATAATATATAAATATCGAATTCAAATATTGAATACATCCAAAATATTTATTCCTTGTATAATAAAAATATTAGATTAAATTTCGGGGGTGTTACATTCATCGATGATAACTTCCACCACCTCAGCGACTCATAGGCCCGGCTTTTAGAACAAAACAATAAATGAGTCGACTAGTTTCTCTCATGAGATGCAATTAAGTAATCACGAAGAATCGTGATAGCAACCTGGCCTTGTTAACTTGGTATTCAAATACGTCGATCGGGTAAATGACCAGTTTCTAATGTTAATTGGGACATTTACTCACCACCCGTTTAACAATAGGGCTACGATTTTAGTAGTTGGATATAGTTCACCTACTGAAACTGGCGGGTCGAGTTAGCAAAGGCAATCGGCTGACTAAAAAAATAGTAACCAAAATAATTCAAAAAATAAAAATAAAATAGAAATCACCACCACCGATTTCCATTAACACATGCTGAAATAACAATTGCATACCCAGCCCAGGACCTCTATTTTAGTGGTTCAATAATAATTAAAACCTGGCCTCATAACCAATGGGCTCTTTTGTGTGTTAGCACCTGGGCCAATTATCAGGCCTGTAGTTGCAACTTATTTTTGCCCAAACATGTTTGTGCATTGGATTATCAAGGCATATTTGATCCAAGATGACCCCATCTGCTAGTGGTTCTTTCTTCATTTTTAATGGCTAGTTTTGGACCCCAAAGGACAACATCCTCCACTTCTTGGAAAAAGTTTCCCCTCCTACTTCATAAGTCAACTTTCAATTAGCTCTATTGTATTTGTACCGGTACCGTACCAGCACCATACCAATCGAACACATTTAATATTCGTATCGGTTTATGATTATGGATGTTTTCAGTTCCGGTACTAGGAGGTATCGGTGCCAGTACCAATACTTTTGTGGTATTACCGAATGCAAATTAAGGTAGGGCAATCCTGTAACAATGGTAACTCAACCCAAACACATACCAGGCCTCGGCTTGGATTCCATATAATTGTTTTTCATATTATGATATTGAATGCGTATTCTAATCAATCCCAACCCCATAATTCAAAGTTCACTATTCTGTTACATTTTTCCTTTAACATATAATAATCTTTATTTATCTTCCAATTCAAATATATTATGAAATTAAACTACCTAAGAACACTCATAAATCCTTCGCATGCAACAATTTAGAAATATAATTCATGGAGATTAAGGAAATTTAACAACAATAGTATGAGAGTATATATGAATGTATGAGATAGATGGATAGTATGTTATCGTTGTTTGTGTGTTAGTTGTTATACTATCTCCTACTTGTATATATAGGAGTTCTCTTATTTGTACATATAACTCATTCAAATCAATTCAATGACGTGTACTAGGGAATATTACATGTCAATTTCCTTAAAGTTAATAGTGTCTGAAAATATTATAAAATAGATTCAAATATGGTTTTAATTTAAAACAATCCAAACTATTAAGTATCTAGAATGTGAATGATAACTACAATTTTTTCGCATAAATGTTCTTCTCCATTTCGAATAACAATTCAACCATTATTTATTTAATGACCAAATTAAAAACGATCAATAAGTTATAAACATCAAGTGTGTTACCTCTAGTCTAATTGATACCACAATTAGCCTCGTATACCAATGTTTCTACATAGGGGCGCAACTTGGCGCCCGGCCCCCTGAACTTTCCGTTCACTAGTGTTATATATGTAGGTTTCGTATAGAAATTTTTGGGTATATACGTTTTCGACCCCCCGGTTCTATAGAAATTTTTGGGTATATACGTTTTCGATCCCCCGTCGAAAACGTCAAGCTTCGCCATTGTTTCTACATGCATGCTCAAATCTTGGTAAAACGCAAGTAAGAGGAAGAAGTTAATCGATCTTAAGTGTTTTAGGCAGATAGCAAGTCACGCATTTCAGCCCATTTGAAGCCTAATGACAAAAGTTATGGGCTATAATGATGTGTTTCTAAAGGTTTGGGCCAAGATTGCTGGTTGTATTTAGAGATGGGCATAATCGGGTTTTATTATTACCCGGAACTGGTTCTGCTTGGATGTCATTGGAACCGGGTATGGTGTGGAACCGGGTCCGGTTCCTACCCGGGTTCACACCCAAGAATATGGAACCGTGTAGAACCGGGTACGGGTATTATGGAACCGGGTATGGTGTGGAACCGGGTATGATGCGGAACCGGTTCCTGATAGTGTTCAGAACCGGTTCCTGACAGTAAAAAACCTGACTTTTACTGTTCAGAACCGGTTCTGAACAGTAAAAACCCGACTTTTACTGTTCAGAACCGGTTCCTGACAGTAAAAACCTGACTTTTACTGTTCAGAACCGGTTCCTGATAAAATGTTACCGGTGGATACGGTTCCTGATTAAAAAATCATTTTTTTTGTATATAAACCCCTTCCTACTTACCGGTTCCTGATAAATGTTATCGTTGGTGTTTTAATAAAGTTCGTGTAATGTTTCTTTCTATTGTGTTTGTTATGTTTGATTTTTATTATTAGTTACATTGATAAATAAAAATAGTAACAATAATCGGTTAAAATTAAAAAACAAATTAATCGGTTACAATATATAAAAAAAATTAACCGGTTACAAATAAAAATTAAAAATTACTCAGAACCGGTTCTAGTAAGATTTTATTTCTTTGATCGTTTACTAGCGGCAGGTGCAACACTTTCCGATGAGTTTCTCTTAGGTGCGGGTACCTCGGTACAATCGTCGTCCGAATCGTTAGTCTCCACTTCTTCGTCCTCCTCTTCGTCAACAATTTTATGCTCTAACTCAACTTCATCTTCTAGACTAGTTTTATATTGAACACGATCAACGGCATCCAAATGGTCCTTTAAGCATATTGCCATCTCTAGCGATTCCGGAGTTAGTCTTGTTCTTCTAATTGACAAAACCCTGCCACTAAGAGAAAACACACTTTCCGAAGCTACCGTGGAAGCTTGGACCGTTAGTATATCACGAGCCATGGTGGCTAGAATCGGGTATTCGGATTCTTTCGATTTCCACCATGCCAAAACATCAAATTTCCTATACTCCTCGGTGGTCATAGTAAGCGAATACTGATTTTTTTTATATCTCCCAAGTTCACTTGTTGGTTCACTACCCCTTTGTTGTCTAGGGGTCTCGTCTCTAACGACATTCAACATGGTTATAAGTGGATCCCCGCTTGTTTCATCGTTAGAGGCCGTGGACCGAGACTCAAACAAATTTGTATGATTTTTTTCACCATATTTTTTTAAATAATGATCATAAAGTTTGGCCATACACTCATTGAATATTTTTTTTGTTTTTGCTTTTAAAGTTGGATCCTCCTCATGCATATCCAACTTGTCATAAATTTCATCAATTAAAGTTTCAACGCCCGGTATGTTTAAAGCTGGATTTAAAGCAGCGGCACATAGAAAAACGGATGGTAATTCTAAAAAATATTTTTAAAATTTTTGAATCATTGGTCTCGTCATATTCCTTAACATGTCACTAGAATTTTCAAACTTTTTAAAATTAGTTGTTATCAAATACAATTGGTCCACAACTTTAGAACTAGTAGGATAATAAACTCCCAATTGCTCCAAACTTCCTTACTGCAATTATGAGACAATGTTCCAACCACATATGTAACCGATTGATCTTGAGGAACATTGTTAACGGATTGAGAATTTGCGCTTTTGGAACTCTTTGAGGCCATTTGTTGATTAGAATGTGAAAAAGAACAAGAAAGAAATGTAATAAGAAGAACAGATATGAGAAATTGTATGCTAAACAATAGATTTCTAAACAATATATATAGAATCGGTTCCAACGGTCAGGAACCGGTTCCAACAGTCAGGAACCGGTTCCAACGGTAACATTTTTAACGGCTATAACCGGTTCCAACGGTAACATTTTTAACGGCTATAACCGGTTCCAATGGTAATATTATAACGGTCAGGAACCGGGTACGGGTAGGAACCGGGTACGGTTAGGAACCGGTTACTACCCGATTCAAATGGTAAAATTGTGGAACCGGGTTGGAACCAACGGGTATTTTGAACCCGGAACCGGTTCTACTTAATGTCGGGTAGGAACTGGAACCGGTTTCAGTTCGGTTCTACCGGTTCGGGTTCGGAACCGGTTTTTATGCCCATCTCTAGTTGTATTGCACATCTCTATTTATTAATGTTGTCGGCAATTGGACATTTGATTACTGTTTTGGGCCAAACAAGACCGACAAGTAAAGCCCATGCTATTAGACCCATTAAAAACCACATGGGTTGTGCTAACTTAACTAATTAACAATATGGCCAGTTTCAATAACAAACTAATATATATCCGGAAAAAAAATTCCGGAGTTAAGATTAAGAATCAATAAAACAAGTCATTCAAAATTGGATCTCATAATCATTGTACATAAGTATACAAATCAAAATCAAGAAAATAAACCCTAGTGTCCATATTAAATTGACTTAGCCAAACATGCTGGTTAAATTAATAAAAACGAACAAGAAACTAAACATTCATTTAAAACTTACTAAACTAAAATGCTAATTGTTTATGAAGTCAATAAAATAAATAAATTTGAACAACGAATTTCTTTTAAGTCTGTGACTTGAACTCAAGACCTCCCTTTTTTAAAGACTTTACCTTTGCCAATGGACCACCACCCCATTGGTTATAGAGGTGCACAAAAAAACCGGACCCGGGAAAAAAACCCGGAACCGGTTTTTTTAATACCCGGGTATTCTATACCCGAAACCGGAACCGACCCTACCCGTAGGGTATAGATAGGGTATGCATTTTGATCTCAATACCTGGAACCGGAACCTATCATACCCGATTAATACCCGAAAACGGACAAGAACCGAAACCGAAACCGATTATACCCGACTATACCCGAGACATGATTCTAATATCTTTCTTTTAAATTATTTATTTTATTTTTTTACATTATACAATGCATATTTAATAATAATAAACAAAAAAATACGAGAAAATACAGTAATAAAAACGCAATAGAGTATTAAAAAATATGAAAATATATAACTAAAAAACTCGGAAATAGGGTATAAAAAACCCGAAAATATGGTATTTTAATACCCGGTTTCTTAAGAACCGGAACCGAACCCTATCCGAAACCGGGCACATAGGGTATAGTTTTTTGGTCAAATAACCGGAACCGAAACCGAACCGGTTATAGCAATAACCGGTTCCAACCCTTAAAACGAAAAACCGAAACCGTTTCCACAACCGTAACCGGTTATTAAAAATACCCGATTTGTGCACTTCTAATTGGTTATAAAGTCAAATTGAAACCTGTTGTATAATTGGTCTATGACTAGTAATCCGAAGAAATTAAGCAAAACTGGAACCGAATTGAAATTGCAAAGTTTGTGATAAAACCTGGATTAATCTCTGAATCGTATGAGAACTATCAGATAAACCTATTTGCGGGTTACACGCAATGATTTATCGGATTAGACAGAGAATCATTCTTGTTGGAATTGGATTTGATAATTCAATGATGTTAAAGATGATATCACTGCCCTTGGTAACCGTATATTTTCTTCGGTATCATTGTATGCGATTAAGGAAAAAATCTGAAGTCCGTCAAGACTTCATTGGCCCTTATTAAAATATATGTAATGGACTTTTATTAACTGAAGTATAATAAAACTACTTTTTCCTAAAATCACAATGGCCATCACAGGCCAACATTCATTGAATCGTTTGTCATCACCCAAATGAGGAATCCTTATCATGGGCCAAAAACTATATGATGTTTAACGTGAATGGACTTTTAATGTTATAGACTTTTAATGTCATAACATTAATCAATGTCATTCACTTAACAAATAATAATGATATAAAATATATTTAACCCAAAACAATATAATCTATTAACAAATTAATTAATAATTATCAGGCCAGAATAACATTCGTGTCAAAAGAGCCCGCACTCCTGCGTTACCTAACTCGTTTAGACGCCGACGTTATTATCTTGATCGACAAGTTAATCCAATACCCCAAAATCCGTTGATAACACTAAAATTACCAACAAAACCAAAGATTTCCAATTGCTTCTTCGATAATGTCTGGCTTTCTGCCGTCATTCAACCTGTGTCAATTTTCGACTTAGGTTTAGTGGTGCACAAAAAACCCGAACCCGGACCCGAAAAAAAACCAGAACCGGGTATTATAAAACCCGGATTTTTTATACCCGAACCCGACCCTACCCATAGGGTAGGGGTCAGGTATGCATTTCTGTTATGAAACCCGAACCCGGAACCGGTTTTTTATACCCGTTTTCAACCCAGGTTTAAAACCCGGAACCGGGTTTTTTCAATACCCGGTCTGGGTTTTCCAATACCTTGTTCAGGTTTTTTTTCGTTTTTTTTGTGTTTTTTCGAGTTTTGTACTTTGGTAACGGCTATATAGCCGTTAGAAAGTGTATTTTGACCGTTTTCTGGTTTACATTGTATCTCTATACCCTATAAAAGGGGTCTTTAATTTTTGGTTTAACCGCAAGTGTTATCCTCGAGACAAACAATAAACGAAGATGATCAAATTTTTCGAAGCTATCTATGTTCATCATCTTCTATGATCATTTAGGGGTTATGTATTTCTATGTTTTATGAAATAAAACGGTTTTTCATTTTATATTTCTATGTTTTATGCAAAAAAAAATGAATACCCGAGGCATACCCGAACCAAACCCGATTCATACCAGAGGCATACCCGAATCCAACCCGATCCATACCCGACCCTACCCGAACCCAGAAGTAGGGTATTATAATACCCGGGTATTAGAAAACCCGACCCGGACCCTACCCGAACCCGGGTGTATAGGGTATACAATTTTTGTGTAAAACCCGGACCTGACCCGGGTATTGTCAATAACCGATTTTATAGAACCCTGTCATACCCGAACCCGGTTCCATATCCGGAACCAGGTATTAAAAAACCCGATTTGTACACCACTACTTGGTTTCCTTCTTAAATCCTCTGGTTTTCATGTTTGCTAACCCCTTCCATTGGCCCACAATATGAGTCCACTTGGATTAAAAAATATAGCCCAACAATTATGTGTGTCTTTAGCTGCAACATTAGTTCCGGGTTCCCTTCTTAAATCCTCTGGTTTTCATGTTTGCTAAGCCCATCCATTGGCCCACAATATGAGTCCACTTGGATTAAAAATATAGCCCAACAATTATGTGTGTCTTTAGCTGCAACATTATGTGTGTCCAAACCCGACCCGGTAGAACCGAACTGGACCCGGTTCCAGTTCCTACCCGGTCCCGGTTCCTAATAATTAGTTATTATTAATGTTTTTAATGTAACTAATTTATTATCAATGAATAAAAAAACATTAAATTTACTAAACTCACTAAACATTAGTAAAAATTAAACATAATAAACATCTCCACATGACCGGTTCCCCATTGTACCCGTAACCGGTTCCACACAGTACCCGTACCCGGTTCCTACTGTACCCGGTTCCGGAATACCCGTACCCGGTTCCAAACGGTTCCAGATTTTGTTGTGTAAACCCGGGTAGGAACCGGACCCGGTTCCATTGTCAACCAAATGGAACCGGGTTCGGTTTGGAACCGGTTCCGGGTACTAAGAAAACCCGATTATGCCCATCTCTAAGTTCAGCAAATATCGACATTTCTTCTAATTCTCATATGACTTTCAAGGGACTTTCCTTTTGCATTTAAATATAATGCCCATTAATTAAAATTTTCATCTTTGACACCCATCCCTCAAAACCACTTTGCACCTAAAAAACAATACAAAGTAGATTTTGATTCCACCAAAACAGTTTTCTTAAAAAATGATTAGAAATAGATATGATAAATGCATAATATGTACTAAAAGTAGTTTGAACTGCTCGAATATACCAAGTAAGCATGTCTAGTATATGAAGCCACAATATACAACATGCAGCTAATTTGTTTCGTTTCCTTTTAGCTTGTTCAGTCTAAGTCTAAACATAACTTCCGTGGTATGCAACCTGAAAGCTAAACACCCTCTATTTTCATTACCTTTGAATGTGTTATTCTATTCTCTCATTCATTACCTCATATCAAACACCAAGTGTACGGCAACCAAAACTTTGTAACGGAGGTACAAAACACATTTTGGTGATTTTGATTAAATTGGTGTTTAAAAATTCACTGAAATTTGAAGATGTGCCCAACTACATGCACTTTGATAATATATATGTTCAAGTGTAAATTGGTCATGTTAAGTGGAATTTTGTCAAAAGACCTTGAATTAAGGTTTGGAAAATGTGTTTTCTATGAAAGTAAAGAGAAATGACAATAATGTATAATTTATCGAGTTGTATGGATATGCATAATACATTCTATGTATATATAAACATGAGTCATTTAAGTTTATCCTGTTATCATAATGATTAATGGGTGATAGAGTTGTAGGTTGGTTATGATAACTTCCCTTATATGAAGACCATGTGTAGTGAGAGGGGAAGATGATGCCCACACCGTTGGGCGTTTTGTGCCATGTGGTGGTCCAGTCAGCATGTGGGCATTATGGGGCGTTATCTTAAAATGGATATAGTGGTATAATATCTTATTAATGATTACCCAATAATTATTATTTTATTTTTTTAAATAATGATATTTGACCGTGGAAGGGTCTTATTGGCCAAAAAATCTTCAGCAGACGTTAAAAAAGGACGTCCCGCCCAATTTTTTCTAAAGAAAAATGCCCCCGGGGGGGTTGTGTGTCGTGAATGGGCTTTTTTTCCGAAAAAAACGCCAAAAACCCTCCACAACGGGTGGTCTAATACATGGTTATGATTAAAGGGGATAATTGACACAATAAATATTAAATGAGTACAACTCTAGTTGCCAAGTTAAGTGCACGAACTTTTCCAAAAACCAAAAAAGACTGTCATCTTTATAACCATTTTTACAAGTTATTTGTATGATTTTGTGATTTTTTTTTATCATACTTGATACAAGTCTATGGTAACTATTCTTATTTAATCGAGCTAATTACAATAATGTCCATATGTTTAAAAAAAAAAGAATATCACATTCAGGTCTAACTATAAAAAGTTGCATGTCTGGAATATGAGGTTTCAATCAGTTTTTAATATCTCTGGGTTCTAAAATAACAGTTTTTTCCTTTAAGTTAACTAAAAAGTAAGAAAATCAAAATTCGTGGAAGCTCGTGGTTGCCATGTTCTCACAAAGCGTATTGTGACTATTCTTCCACTGAGTCTTGATGCATCACCATAGACACATACTTAGATGCAGAATTTACTACCTTTGGACATCGACTCTAACAAATGTCCTACCTTCATGCAGCCCCACTAAGTCAACTATGCCTAGCTCCCACGATCCCTGTTATCCCAACCCATGCCAAAACAAACTCCATGAAATGAATCCCCAATCGTACTTCCCCGACAAACATCTTCACCAAGAACAAGATCGTGGATCACCTCAAATGTCGTACCACTAATCGCCAGCAAATAAGAAATAGCTTCACAGTTCCAAACAAACAAGACGTAAAGTCATAGTTCCGGACCAGCTAACATGCAAAGAGTTATAATGGTAATAGAGCTTTCGTAGAAAGCAAGCGGTACCAAGGGTTCTATGACCTTACAGACGATCAGTTAGCATAAACTCTAACCGAAAGATCTTCTAAACAAGCAATAGTTCGCATGACTTGTCACTAAACTCCTTTTCACTTATGTCGTCACCAACATGCAGGCCTGCTGGTTCCATTTTCTCAAGTTTTATCCACATCCAAGTTCCCTTGGCAAACCAGTCAACCAAAATGCAAAACCGTATTTTATTGTAAATTTTCTTTTATGATCTTATATGATTTTTTAAGTTATAGTATTGAAAACGTATATTTTTATTGTAAATTTTCTTTTCACGTATATGATTTTCTAGTTTTAATTCCTAATGGGTCACTTTAATGTGCTCTATGGCCCTTCGAACTAACAAACTCACAATATATTTTTATTGTAATCATTAAGAAGAGACTTCAATCCTCTCTACTTAAACGCCCTAGGAATGTAATAAAATACATAAATGTGTAGTTTTTTTTTCTTTTTAATTCAAATGGGCCCATGTTAGCCTAGTAGTTAAAGCTGAGCTCTATATTTTTACTATACCTTCTACAACTGTTACATTCAATATAGCATTTTATATTACTTTTTTTTTAAAAGAGATATGTAACTCAAATATGATTACTTATACTCTCCATTTATTGAACAAAGTACGGTAACAAATGCATCTTTTATTGTATTCACTCTTTTTTAAAGAAAAACAAAAATATATATAAGATAAACAATACTAATAGTTTCATCGATTTACAACTTTATTTTACACTTAAAAGTGTATAAAACCAATAGAATAGTGTGGTATATCGATGAAACTATGAATATTATTTAATTTTTGATATCCGGATGCTTTTATTGATTGCTACAACTTTATGAATTTTTTTTATAATTTTTTTATTATATTATACTGAAGTTTATAAACAGCGAAAAAAAAGGTTTAGTTATGCGTAATATTTTTTCTTCAGACGTGTACAACTTAGACATACCATTGTACGTTACCCACATTGTTGTATTTCGCTTAATCGATCCTTTGTACACATTTCTAGCTGGACACCTAAGACTCAATGTTGTAAATACACACCATACTCAAAATATAAAAGTTCTTAAGTTTACGGTTATAATCTTCAAATTTTAAATAACTAAGTAAAAGTTTTTTTAAGCATAAAATGTTGTGGAAACTATATTTAACCGAAAAAACAAAATAGTTGCTCCTGGTTCTTTTTTTTTTTCAATCATTTTTAACTTCTCTTTTAGTTATAATATTTTCATCATCTTACATTTAATTATTAAAATAGTGTAACCAACGTTCTAAAACGCTTCTCACAAAAATTTCACGTTGTACTTGATATACACATACATAACACTATCACACTATCGGGTGTGAAGGGATTTGGATTAGAGACATTGTTCAACACGGGCAATTGTAGGCTCCATCGGTCCACATTTAAAAAGTGGGGTGTTAAGGAGGTGTGGCCACCAATTTTTTTTATATTAATCATAGTATTTAATAAAGTAATTTTAAAAACACCTTTTATATCTTCATCTTCATCTTCAATGGAGTCGAATCTAGGAAGTGTCGAAACATGTTCTACCAAATCAACTCGAATGTTTGAATTTATTTGTCTTGAGTTGATTAGATTTTGGTTTTGCGTTCTCTCTTCGTCGCTAATGTCTTTGTTATTTGATTCGGTCTCCTCGCCAAAATATTCAACTATTGCACACCCTTCATCCTCTAAAATTATGTTGTGTAGAATGATGCACGCCTACATCACGTTTCTTATTTGATCTTTTTCATACAATCGGCAAGGCATGCTCAAAATGCGCCACCTTTTCTGTAAAACACCAAATGCTCGCTCGACGTCTTTGTGTGCCGCCATCTGAACTTTGTTAAACTTTACCCTTTTAGGATCTAGAGTTCCATCTCTTGAAAATGATTTCATAAAAACAGCTCATTCAGGGTAAATTCCATCAATAAGATAGTACCCATACTTATATTCAACCTTATTTACAAAAAAAATTGTTCCTTTTGGTCCAACACCATTTATTAGATCATTGAAAGGGGCGAGTGATGTATAATGTTTATATCGTTATGTGAACCGTGCATACCAAGAATGCATGCAGATCCAAAGATCTTGTGATGCAACAGCTTCAAGCATCATAGCCGGCATTCCATGATATCTGCTTGTGTTAGAGCTTTGCCATGCAGTTAGACAAAGTCTCACTCCCATTTCATAGAATCTAACCTACCTACTATCCCAGTGAGACCATGATATTTAGTGTGACCTTCCAAAATTTGTTGTATATCACTGAACGTTGGTTTTCTCAAGTATCTTTTCATATATAGTTCAATGATATGCGCAAAAAAATTGTGAAACTTTCCCTAGCCACTCGTGCCAACATTTTTAAATATTCGTCCATTATGTCGGAACTATTGCCGTAAGCCAATTGTCTTAGGGCGGCCGTAACCTTTTGTCACGTAGTAAATCCTAAATTACCACGTGCAATGGGTCTTTGTCGGGAAAATATAATTATCCTCTAAATCCTTTGATATTCTTAAAAATAAATTTTTACTCATACGAAAACGACACCTAAACATTCTTTCATTATACGTTGGTTCGGGTGATAAATAATCGCTTACCAGCAAATCGTTTGTGGTTTCACGTTCGCGAACAATGTACTTCCTCCTTTTGGGTTTGGGTTGGGGTTGGGAAGTCTCTTTATCTGAATCTTCAACAATAGCTTTCACGACCATCACCACTGTTGATAATAATATCTCTACCCCGTCGTCGGATGAGGATGACAAAACAAATTTATCATACGAATCGCTTGAACTTGAAGAATCCATTATATATATATATATATATATATATATATTGGAGATGGGTAGTGGTTTTTGAATTTTTTGATAGTAAAAATGAGTAAGAATTGTTTGATTTAAATAGAAAATAAGTAAAAGAATATTTTTTTAAATAGCCGTTGGCCAACGCTAGCCCAACGGTCCTATCTCACCAGCCAATCTAAGCTAGCTACCTCACCTCTCCCCCCCGCCTCACGCCGGGCTTCAAACCCACGCCAGCGGAGGAACGTCGTGACCAGCGCTGACCCGGTGTGGTTTAGCCGGCATTCCTTGGCATCCCTGCCCCAACCCACGCCCCACACCCCATAGTCTAAGGGTCGTACGTATTAAAAATGGCTAAAAGCCCAAAAAGTATGAAAAGCAAAACCATAGGCAAAGATTTACATACATTGACCCATTATTATATTATATGGGGTAAACGCACGTGTGACAAAGTTCATCTCGTCTATATAAGGGTCTGTTTTGTGCGGGATAATGGAATAGACGAGTGAATGGAATGGACTAGGTAATGAAATGGACGAGGGAATACAATGAATCATTACCATTCCATGTCTTGTTTGGTTACTATGTTGGAATGGAATGAATTATTACCGTGTATTGTTTAGCAGACAAGAAAAAACGAAGAAAAAGAACGACGGTGAGTGGTTGTGGTCAGTAGCGGTGATTGTGGGTGGTTATAGGTGGCTGCGGCGGTGGTTGGTAGCGGCAGAGGCGGGTGGCGGCGGCGGGCGCAGTGGTAGGTTGTGGCGACGGTGGTGAGTGGTGGCGAGTGGCGAGTGGCGGTGGAATCGATGGTGGTTGGCGGCGACGGTGGTGGTCGTCGGGGTGGCGACGGAGGCATTGGCCGGTTGCAATTGGCGGTGACTGGTGGGTGGCGGCGACGATGGGCGTCGGTGGTGGGTGGAGGCGAATGTGGTGGGTTGTGCTGTTGTTACTGAAGGGTGTAAGAGGTTAATGAAGGGCACAAGATGGGATGAAATGAAAGAAAAAACATGGGGCGGATGTACTTCAATATTCTTTTTCAATATTGTTTTTTTTCCTAAGTTTTCATTATTTTATTGTTTTATTTCTTTAATTGATTTTAGTTGTTTCTTTTTTAATATTACTTTTAAGATACGATCAAAGGATCCGTTATCAAACAAAATACTATAAAAATAAATGTGTACCATTACCTATGTTGTTTGTTTCAGTTTGGTACGGTATCGTAATGATAGGGTGTCAGTTTAGCGATACAACGTTCGTTTTCAAATTTTTTTTTGTGCAATGTTTAAATAAAATAAACAAAAAATGCAAACGAACATAACCGATATCAACTGAACAAGATCAGTAGCGGTAGATATTCGTTTTTATTGTTTTCGACTGATATAATGTTTTCTCTATGGAATAATACTATAGCAAATGCCAGTATCGTGACGAACCGAATAAATACCGACTGATTCCCTCCGCGAAGCGCGGGGGAATCTCGCTAGTTCCCTCTTAATGATCAATTCAATTTCGCCTCTCATTCATTCATACCAAACACTACATAATAGTATACTCGAGTTATATACAAAATATTAATTTTGTGGCATAATTCTAAAAAAAATTAAAGACGCGTATAAAAAGTGAGTTACATTTAGAAAAAAATAATAAAAAGAAATAAAATTCAATGATAGTTCTTTTGTTATTTTGCACCTACTATACCATAAGACCACGGTATGTCAATTAAAAAGAAATAAAATTCAATAATAGTTTTTTTTTGTTATTTTTTTGCACCTTCTATACCATAAGGCCACACAGTATGTTAATATTTTTGGATTCGGTACCTAAAGAAAAACTATGCGGCTTTTGGGTATCGATTGAAACATCATTCTATGTGTTTCGCTACAAGCTAAATCAGGAAGGGAGGTGGGTTATTCACTAAGCATTCCACTCCAAACCAGTTTTTCATATGGCAATTACTTCATGCCATCTAAGCATTTTTCTTATTTTATAATAAAATAGTTGTGTGATTGATAGAATAAAAAAAGGATGTTTCGGGTGAAAAAAGATGGAATGAAAAAAATATGACATAATGCACATGTGAAGAAAAAATAGTAGGATGATGAGATGCAAAAGAATGATATCTTTTGACCTAATTACTTATATACATTTTAATATCTATTTTTATCCCCAAATACCATTTAATCTTATAATTGTAAAAATTACACTCATACCACCTTTGTATAGGCAAACACATATTACTTAGACCTTGTATAGTGGTCTCGTAGTTCAGACCTCTTACTGGTTCAACACTGAATGGTTCAGGGGTTGTTTGTTTACCTCTTAATGAGATTCTTAATAGTTCAGACCTCTTACTGGTTCAACACTGAATGGTTCAGACTGTTTGTTTCGCGAACAAATGTTTGAATGGTTCAGACATTTGCCTCTGAATGGTTCAAACATTTGCCTCTGAATGGTTAAGCATTATCATGAGTCTGGATGGTTAAGACCTCTAATCTGAATTGGTGAGACATTTGCCTCTATGCGGTTATAGTCCTAAATTAAACAATCATTTGCTTTACAAATGAGTCGTCTACCTATCTTCGCGTCCATGAACTTTGTCCCACCCAATGCCCATTGGTGGCCAGGTAACCAACTGGCAACCACAAGCAATGATAACTGTTGTTACAACAAATATGAGACTAGGGGTAGCTGGAAGTCTGGTTAGGCTAAAAGGCTTCAAGAGTCTTGTTTTTCCTAACACAGGTTACGAGTCCCCCTACGTATATCAATTGCTTAGAATTAAAGGCTGAGAATGTCTCAACCTGGATTCCGTGCATGCAATATGATAGTTGTATTGAATGTAAAGAATAGAACATACAAAGTGTATGTTCTAGAGAGAGTCAGAGGTTTTTGGGATGATTTGTGTGGTGACCAGGGGTGGTCATTTATAGGGAAAGGTGTTTCCCAAACAAGAAACCTTTGACTGAGTGACCCAGTACTGCAGATAGGGGGTTGCCCTTTTTGAGGGTTGAAGGCTTTAACCTGCGGATAAAAAAGTGCTTTTCTTCACATGTATGCTTGTGCGGCTGAGTGAAGAAGTCACACGTAAAGTGTGATGTGACACATCACTGTCCCATGCTTTTTGTTGTTCACCACAGCTGTCCGTTCTCCTGAACCCTTTAAGCATTCAACCCTTTAGGCTATGTTTGAACTTATAGTTAGTTTATTAAGCTTGAGCTACCTACGTCATTAGCCCCCAAGTCAGAGGTGTTTGTGATGTAAGCTCAAAGGCTTCTGACTCTTTGTTCAGTTTTGTTTATATAGCTTAAAGGCTTAAAGGCTTGGAAAGTTCAAGGGATTGTATTTTGGGCGGCGAGTTGTCATGATTTTGAATTTTGAAAAGACGGTTGATTTGACAGCCCTGACGATTTTTGCAGACGGTAGTTAATGAACCCTAGGTTAATGATGATAACCGTCAGGCCTATTTATTTGGCAAAAGACTATACCTTTACTATTTCTTCCACATTTCTTCAAGTTTTGTAAAAAAAATTCCTTCCGTTCATCAGGTAAGTCTTCTCTTCTTTTGTTTTTTCTTTTCGATCATCTTTTATCATGGGTGCAAGGAAAGATCAGTCTACCAGTTTTTCTTGTCTTACACAAGAAGAAGTTGAGGAATTTTGCCAAAAATGGGGGATTGATCTGCGGTTTAATCCAAGGGCTCCGGGCCTGGATAAATCGATTGACCAATGTCCGAAGGGTTTCATTGCTTTGTATTGCAAACATTTCGAGTTTTCTAACCTTCGTTATCCTTTTTCCACTTTTGTTCACTGGAATATTATCGAGTCTCGTTCGGTCAGTTACACCCTCAGGGCCTTGCAAGGGTTTTGCACTTCGAGATTCTATGCAGGGCTGCGGGGTATGATCCATCTATTTTGTCTTTTCGTCGTTTTTTCCGCTTGGCCAAGAATGGCGACTGGTTTACATTTGAAACTTCCCAAATTGATGTTTGTCTAATTTCATCCATGGTGACCACTCTAAGTTCGTGGAAAAATCGTTTCTTTTGGGTTTCAGAATCTATTGTTCCTTTTAAGATGATCTGGAGGCATCCTGATGCCGTCCTTAACGAACTTGAACCTTCTGAGGATGAGTTAGACAGTTGGTTTTTAAAATATGTTAGGGCATGCCCTTCCAGGCTTCGCCCTTTTCCTGAACCTTTGTTGGTTTTAATAGGAATAAGCACATTTTGGGATAAACCGAACGAGACCCTGTGCTTATGAGGGATGGTTAGGGTATGCACTTTGTTTTTTTTCTTTTCCTTTATTTGCATATTATGGTTGTTTATTTTGTGTTTTCCTGTTTTGACTACAGTCATGTCTGCTCTGGATTTTCTCAAAAGTGATGACACATCGGATGTTGTGTTTACTGATGCTGCTTCTGTTGAGGGTGATGTTGTGGTTAGGGGTTCTGAACATCGTTTTGATGGTTCAGGTTATGTCAATGTTCCGAATGTGAAAGGTTTCATGAAGCCTTCTGCCTTAAAACAGTCTACTCGTCGTCCTTCTCGACGCAAAGGTGCTGGGCAGACTTCAACCCTTGAAACAGTTGATCTTGGAGATGAGTTGGATGTGGAAGGTACAAATCTTCTTGATGGTGGGAAGAAGTGTGATTTGCCCCTAGTGGCAAGCAAGGATGCCAAGGTGGTGGGTAAAAGGGTTGGAGGGTCAAAGCCTTCAGCTAAGGCAATTGAGAGTTCTTCTGTGTAGGGTGTGAGTGAGTCTGAAGGTCTTGCTGTGGATGATGTTTATGTGCCTGACTGGAGTGTCAAGGTTGGTGATAGCTTCAAGGATGCAGCTGTTTGTGAGGAAGCTTTGAGCCATTTTGCCCCTCCACTGGTTCGTGGCACTAGTGCTGAGATGGAGGATGACATGATGTTGTCTCGGATGATGTCGGGTGCTTGCAACTTTGCTGCCATGCTTCCTCAAGGAGTTGCGCGTTTCCGTAAGAGGATGCATGAATATGAAGAGTTTTCGAAAAAGAAATACAAGACGAAGACTGCCATAGATGTTTTGAAGAAGGAAAATGAGGGTTTGGTGAAAAAGGAGGAAACTTTGGCCAAAGAGGCTGAGGAGCTTGCCCAAAAACACGAGATGGAGCTTAGTGAGCTAAAAAAGCAGGTGGAAGCCTTGGAGGCTTCGAAGGTTCAACTTACTGCTAACAACAAGTGGTTGATTGAGCACAGGTTTCAACAGGTTGTCACTTATCTCCTTCATTCTGCTGAATTTAATAGTGTTTCGGGTGGTGTGTATGGTAAGCTCTTAGTGCATGGAAGGCATTAAGGCTATGTTGCTGGTTATAAAGCTTGTGAGGCTGGTGATCCTCAAGAAAAGTCCTTTCTTTATCAACCTGAAGCTCTTCAAGTATTTCAAGATCCAGTCCGGGAAATGGAGCGTTTGACCTATCCTTATGTGGGTCAGGTTTCGGAGTGTTTTGGCAAACCCCTTTCTGTTTTGTAGGGCTTAAAACCTCGTGGTCTTGATGAGGTTACTTGTGGGAAAGTGTTGAAATCTCTGTCCAAAAAATGCTCTTGTTCCGGGGATGGTGAGGAGACTCTTTCAGTTGATGATCGAAGCTCGAAGGACCCAAGCCTTGAAGCTTTGAGGACAGCTGTTGAGGAGGGCAAAAAGAAGAAGAAATCCAAGAAGGCAAAAGGTGTTGAGGCTGGTGCATCAAAGTCTGTGGTTGATGATGTAAAGTAAAACTTTTTAAAAACCTGTTCGTAGCTTTCTTAGCACCCTGAACAATGCTATGTTATTATATAATTTGAACAATTTAGGTTTTGCAGGAGCCCTTATGGTTTCTGTGTGTGGTTGTTGTTTGGCCTTATGGGTTGTTTGAACGATCTCTAGGTTTAATGGAAACCCTTATGGTTTCTTTGTTATTAGCCTTAGTGGTTGTATGGACAATATGTAGGTTTTATAGCCCTTAAAGCTTTTATGTTTATGCATATTTTATGCTTTATGTTTTTGTTGCGTGTATGTTGATGATGATTGTCTTGTTTGTTTCATGTGCCTATTTATCTAATTTTCCTTAAGAAGTTTTAGTGCTGTAGTCACTTTAGCTTCAAGGCTTCATTAGGTAAATGGCACACGTTGTCTATCCTTTATGCCATTACTTGGTGTATTTGCATTTCGTAAATTTTTTTTAAGTTTAAGGAACAATTGATGTAGGCTGTTCAAACCCGTCTATGAGACAAGTTTCTTGAAAAATTTCTAAGTCTCATGGAGTTGTATTGATTTAGGAACTCACCCCTTATATAGGTTTATTCAACCCTTGAACCTATTAAGTGATGTGGCCTGTGAGCTCATCCCCTTACATGGCCCTTGCCATGGAGTTTTTTGCTAGGTTCTCAACCTAATTATATGATAGATAAGACAAAATATGATAAAAGCTTCATAATTCATTCAAGAGGTTTTTTCGTTTACAAAAGGGGAGATTGCACAACTCTTGAAATACATTCTAAATGTTTTGTCTAGACATGGAACCTTTTAAGGGTTTTGCCGCTCCAATGCTTGGGAAGCTTTTTGCCTTCTTCGTTGGCCAGCTTGTAGGATTCACCTTTATGGGCTTCAAGTTTTCTGTATGGCCCTTCCCATTTTGGGCAAAGTTTTCCTTGGTTTTCTTTTTTGCTGGTCTCGTTGTTTTGAAGTACGAGATCCCCTGGCTTGAAACATTCATGTTTTACCCTTGCATTGTAATAGGCTTCCATCTTTTGCTTATACTTGGCTTCTTGAATGGCAGCTTTATCACAAATTTCTTCGAGGAGTTGCAAGTTCAACATGGTCTCCTTGTTGTTTGTTTCGAGGTCCATGTTGAGCGTCCTTTGTGTCACAACTCTGATCTCCCTGGAATAACAGCTTCTGTCCCAAATACTAAGCTGTATGGTGTTCTTTTGTGGCTTGTTTTTCTGTTGTTCGTATCGCCCACAAGACGTTTGGGAGTTCTTCGAGCCAATTGTTTTCATGTTATCCCAACCGGGTCTTGATATCTTCTACTATGCTGCGATTTGTTCTTTCGACTTGGCCACTTGACTGTGGGTATGCAACTGAGCTAAACACTTGGGTTATTCTGAATTCCTTGCACCATGTGCTGAAAGGCTTCTCAGCAAATTGTTTTCCGTTGTCAGTGACCAATACTCCTGGTAACCCAAAGCTACAAATGATGCGTTCCCACACAAAGTCAATGACTTGTTTGCCCGAGATCTTTGCAAGTGGCTTGACTTCAGGCCAGTTGGTAAAGTAGTCCACAGCCACCAATAGCAATTTTACTCCCCCCTTTGCCGGTGGGAATGGACCGACAATGTCCATTCCCCACTTGTGGAAGGGCCAGGCTGAGGAAATAGGAACGAGATCATGCTTGGGGCATTTGGGAACCGGGGCATGTATTTGACAAGGTTCACATTTCTTCAGCTGCTCGGTTGCATCTCGATGCATAGTGGGCCAGAAGTATCCGAGATTCATTAAGTTTGTAACCACTGATCTTGGTCCAAAATGAGCTCCACATATTCCCTCGTGAACCTCTTCGATCAGATATTGGCTTTGCTCTAGGCCAACACATCTGAGTAATGGTGCAAGGTAACCTTTTTTGTAAAGGGTTTCCCCTTGCAACACGTACTGCCGGGACTTGATTCGAACCCTTTTGGCCTCTATCTGGTCAACGGGTAACTCACCGTTTTTGAGGAACTTCTCTATAGGAGTCATCCAATTTGGGCCTTTTTCAGTGATTACATCTTGGACTTCTAATTACTGAATTAAGGGGGTTTTTAACACTTCCACCAGTACTTTTTTGGTAAGATGGGCAAACATGAGAGACGCGAGTTTGCTCATAGCATCGGCTCTTTTGTTTTCTGATCTAGGGACTTGCTTGATGGTACATGCTTGAAAGGTGTTCATCAGCTCTTTTGACTTTTCTCGATATTTCTTCATGTTGGGCTCTTTTGCTACATAGCTATCATTGACTTGACTTGAAACAAGCAACGAGTCTGTGAAGACTTGAAGCTTTTGAACCTTCATTTCCTTGGCTATCTTCAGACCAATGATTAATGCTTAGTATTCAGCTTCATTGTTGGTAGTCTAAAATTCAAGTCGAAGAGCATATATAAACTCTAACCCTTCGGGGTTGATTAAGATAAGCCCAGCCCCTGACCCTTCAATGCTGGAAGCTCCATCAGTAAAAAGCTTCCAGGCTTCAGGGTCAAAAGGTTCAGTGACAGTTATATTAACTTCTGAGGTGACTTGCTTTGGTATTTCAACGATAAAATCATCCAGGACTTGGGCTTTGACAGCTTTTCTGGGAACATAGGTGATGTTGTGTTCACCTAGTTCCACAGCCCATTTGGCTAATCGTCCTGAATTTTATGGTTTTTTAAGCACACTTTTGATGGGTTGGTCAGTGACCACTTGCATTGGGTGTGCTTGAAAGTACCTTCGAAGCCTTCTAGCCCTTTGGACTAGGGCTAAAGCAAGTTTTTCCAAAGGAGGATATTTGATCTCAGCCAGTTTTAACGTTTTACTGAAGAAGTAAACGGGTACCTGAACTTTGTCTCGTTCGATGGTTAAGACTGCGCTTACGGCTTCTTCAGCAGCTGAGAGGTAAACATAGATTGTTTCTCCTGTTTCTGGGGCTGCTATGTCTCAACCTGGATTCCGTGCATGCAATGTGATAGTTGTATTGAATGTAATGAATAGAACATACAAAGTGTATGTTCTAGAGAGAGAGTCAGAGGTTTTTGGGATGATTTGTTTGGTGACCAGGGGTGGTCATTTATAGGGAAAGGTGTTTCCCAAACAAGAAACCTTGGACTGAGTGACCCAGTACTGCAGATAGGGGGTTGCCCGTTTTGGAGGGTTGAAGGCTTTAACCTGCGGATGAAAGAGTGCTTTTCTTCACATGCATGCTTGTGCGGCTGAGTGAAGAAGTCACACATAAAGTATGATGTGACACATCACTGTCCCATGCTTTTTGTTGTTCACCACAGCTGTCCTTTCTCCTGAACTTTTTAAGCATTCAACCATTTAGGCTATGTTTGAATTTATAGTTAGTTTATTAAGCTTGAGCTACCTACGTCATAATAATATTAATGACACATAATGCATACCTCCCTTTGATGGTTCATACGCCCAATTCCACCATGTATAATTGTTAGGTATCAAATATTTTAGAGGGGTCAATTGTAAATGTAAAATAGTATGAGGGTTAAATCTGTGAACCCATAATAATTGATTGGTATTCTGTTACTTAAACATATGAACTAACATATTGAACTAGCTAATGATTTTTCAACACCAAATGGCGATTAGACTTATGGAAAGAGAGAGAGAGAGAGAGAGAGAGAGAGAGACTTCCTTCTACATCTCCAATCTCCCGAATACCTGCACCCTGGGGATGTTATGGAAAGAATTCAAGGTGTGTGGAATAATGACGGATGCATATTTAGCAAGAAGAAGAGATAAAGCGGGTAAGTATTTTGCTTTCATAATATTTGAAGGTGTAAAAGACACTACAAAATGGAGAAAGCGCTGTGTGCAATAACAATCGGAGGATCCCAGATCAAAGCAAATGTTGCAAAGTTTGTGAAAGACAAGAGGAAATCCTCATATCCAAGGAAGGAGTTTAACACCATAACTCTACGGCAACCGTATCAACCTTTGTCATGGAGGATTTCAGATCCGCCAAATACGGCTTGGCAACCAAAAGTTGTTAACTTACCGGAGGTCCATCAGCTTGGGGATGGTCAATATGAGAAGACAAGGAAAATCCATTAATTGGCCTTTTGTGCATACGAGAGAAATTAGTGATTCAATTCTGAATAATGGGCCTGTCCAAGAAAAGGAGATTGGATCAATTTCTAGGAAGAGAGTGCGCCGTGATACTGACCCAAACATCGATATTGACCTGAATGGCCCTCCAGGTCGCCCTAATTTTAATTTTCTAAATTTGTTTCAGGACACTCCACAGACGAGAACTCGGGGACACAATTCACAAAGAGAAAATAGAAACACCAGGCGACGGCGGATTCCGTTTGCTAATAGAGGGGCACTAGGTAATAGCATACCCTTCCCAGGTCTTATCGCGACATCTGACATGGCTTCGTCACGGGCCGATGAGGCAATCGGAGCAACAAGTATGGAGGTAAGAGACACTATTGAATTAGGGAAGCTAGCAGGTATCAATTTGGCAGAATAAGAGGAAAGATTGGAGGCAACAATCCAACAGGAAGGAGTCCAGAATGTGAATCAATGAAGATTTTATCGGTTAATATCAGGGGGTGAAAGAGGATCACAAATTATTTGCGTTAGGCGAGCTTATTAGATCAAAAAAGGTGTCGCTAGTAGCTATTCAAGAAACACTATCTAATGATGGGCCAAAAATTCTGATAAATAGAATTTGGGGGAAAGGGGTGGTTGACCACGATTGGGTAAACTCAGATGGTAGATCGGGGGGGGGGGGGGGGGGGGGGGGGGGTCTATTATGCCTTTCGGATCCAGCTTTCTTTACAAAAACAGCGGTTACTCGGCAACAAAATTTTATACATCTATCAGGAGTGTTACAAGGGGGTGAACCGATACATTTTGTTAATGTATATGCCCCACAAAACTTGAATCAAAAGAAGGAACTTTGGCGGGCATTAACAACACTGATAAATTCATCTGCGGAAATGTGGTTAATTATGGGCGACTTCAATGCGGTAAGAAATCCAGACGAACGTCTTAATACCGAATTCGTAGCAAGATGTGCGGAAGTGTTCAATGATTTTATTGAAGATAACGGACTCTTGGAATATCCGATGGGTGGGAGAAAATTCACAAGGGTGGGAGAAAATTCACAAGAGTGGGAGGTGGAGGGGCTAAATTAAGTAAACTAGACAGGTTTCTAGTGTCGGCTTCTTTTTGGAACAAATGGCCGGATGCAACAGTAATGGGACTACTGAGATGTGAATCGGATCACAACTCAATCACGCTATCTACGTTGGTAAGTAACTTTGGTTCCATTCCTTTCTGTTTTTTTAATTCTTGGATTGGCAGGGTGGGTTTGGATGGGGTGGTTCAACAAGCAATATAAGACTCGACCTTTGCTGGTCCACCTGATCTTGTATTGGTCGATAAGCTGAAATTAATAAAAAAGGGGAACCGGGTATGGCTTAGTGTGGAGCGAGATAGATTAAATGCGTCTAAAAAACAACTGGAGTCCAAAATAAAAGATTTAGAAGTCGCAATGGAACAACGTTCGTTAAGTGATACAGAAAAGCAAACCTGGGCAGATTGTAATAAAGATTTGCACCAACATTTTATTGGCTAAAAATAGTGATTTAAAACAAAAGTCCAGGGTTCGGTGGGCGATTGAGGGTGATGAAAGCACTGCTTGTTTCCACGGTTTAATCAACAAAAATAAAACAGATAAATGCCTAAACGGGATCATGGTGAACGGGGTGTGGGTAACGGAGCCGGAAAAAATTAAGATGGAAGCAAGAAAATTATTTGCTTTTAAATTTCGGGAACCCTATGAAAATTAGACCAAATTTTGTGGTTCCAAACTTACAAAAATTATCAAACGAAGAAGCTGGCAGTCTTGTGATTCCATTCAGTCTTAAAGAAATCAAGTCGGCGATTTGGGAGTGTGCCAGTGACAAAGCACCTGGGCCAGACGGTTTCAACTTTGGCTTTTTAAAACACTACTGGGAGATTTTCAAAGAAGACCTAGTAAAGATCATGGATTATTTTCACAAAGAAGGAACAATTAATTGAGGTTGCGGATCGTCTTTCCTGGATATGATTCCAAAAGGTACGGACCCTCAAACTTTTGCTGATTATAGACCTATCAGTTTAATTAGGTGCATTTCCAAAATAATATATAAAAGATTATCGCAAATAGGCTCAAAGGGGTGGTGGGGTCGGTGGTTTCGGAATGTCAATCGGGTTTCTTAGCGTCTAGTAACATTTTATATGGACCCCTAATCTTAAATGAAATTATTGCATGGGCAAAAAAGGTGAAACAAAAAGCGTATATTTTAAAAATCGATATTGTAAAAGCATATGACACCAACACCATTAACTGGGATTTTATCAATCGGGTTTTTCAACAAATGGGTTTTCCTTTGGTTTGGAGAATGTGGATTAAAGGGATTCTGGCCTCTGCTAGAGCATCGGTTCTAATTAATGGATCTCCATCTTTAGAATTTCAGTGCTATAGAGGAGTCTGCCAAGGAGATCCACTATCTCCTTTTATTTTCATAATAGCAATGGAGGCTCTAACTGGATTTATAAAAGAAGCTTCGGCTTTGGGCAAAATTAGAGGGATCTCATTACCAAATAACGATCCTCTAATCTCACACATGATGTATGCGGGTGATGTTGTTTTCATGGGGGCTTGGGAAGAAGCATCTATCCGTAATATAATCCGCTTATTGAGATGTTTTTATTATATCTCCGGGCTTAAAATTAATCATTCAAAATCAAACATTTTCGGGATTGGGGTGGTGGACAACTTAGTGTGCCAGATGGCCTCGGTTATAAACTGCAAAATGGGGAAATTTCCATGTAAGTATTTGGGAGTTCTAATTGGGGCGAATATGAATCAGATACGTCACTGGAAGGATATTATAGAATGTTTTAATATAAAAGATTGTCTCTTTTGAAAGCCAAACTTTTGTCTTCGGGTGGCAGACTAACTTTGTTGAAGGCAACATTGGATAGTCTTCCACTATATTTCTTCTTTTTATTTAAAGCTCCGCAAGGAGTTTTAGATAGATTAGAAGGTCTTAGAAGGCGGTTTTTTTTTTGGTTGGGGGGGGGGGGGATGATGAAAAATCAAAGATGGCTTAGGTGTGCTGGGAAAGAACTATTGGACCTACTGAAAAAGGGGGGTTAGGGTTGGGTTTTCTAAAGGAAGTGAATAAAAGTCTACTTTTAAAATGGTGGTGGAGATTTAAGCATGAAAAAGAGGCTCTATAGGTGAAAACTATAAGGCAATCCATCTACATTCACATTCAATTAGAGAAGGAATAACGGGCCACATAGAGTAACATAGTTCGGATTGGGAAGGATCTTGAAAATTATAATTTAAACTATGGATGCTTGTTGAAAAGTGAGGTGGGGAACGGGAGGGAGACGCGGTTTTGGCTGGATTGGTGGATCGGTGACGGACCACTTAAAGACCAGTTCCCGGAACTCTTCGGTTTAGAAACCAGGAAACGTGTCAATGTTAAAGATAGATTAGAAGCTTGGGAGTGGAGATCAAATCCGATTTCGAGTGGACATGGAGAGCATTTGCATTACCTAATGAATTTGACACAAAGTATCAGCTTGGAAAATCAACAAGACAAGTGTAAATGGATGCTCAGTGATGACGGCAGTTTTACAGTAAACTCGACAAGGGCAGCTCTATGCCGATTTGCTGTTCCTTATTGCCCGCACGATTGAGTGAAGTGGGCGCCAAAGAAGTTAACATTCTCGGTTGGAGAGGGATCCAAGATCGTCTGGCAACAATGAAGGGCTTAAAGAACAGAGGCATTTTGTCAACATCTCCGATCTGCAAGTTGTGTGGAGATCATGAAGAAAACGCGGATTATCTTTTTATTGGATGTTATGTAGTAGCTATTGTTTGGCAGAAGATAAGTCTTTGGTGTAAAACTCAGCCTATCTATGCATTTTCAATGAAAGAACTCTTGGAACTACATAGAAACATGGCACTTGATAAAGCTAAAAGAAAATACATCCAAAGGATAATTTTGGCAACGTGTTGGATCATATGGAAAACAAGAATGAGGTAGTCTTTGGCCGAAAAAAAAGTAAACATCGGAGGAATTGTCGGCGAGATACAAGCTAGTTCTTTCATGTGGATAAAAAGTCGGGCGAAGAAATATAATCTAGATTGGTGCCAATGGGTGAACTTTGAATTTTTAAGCTGAATTTCGTTTTCAATTGTCTTAGGTGGTTGGCTTAGTTGTTTACTAACCATGTTTGTATTGTAAAAACTCTTTGGGTGGTTGAATGAAATGTATTTGCCGTTCAAAAAAAAAAAAAAAAAAAACTAGCTAATGATTTGAGATTAATCTCCTTCTTCTTCAGAGAATTCTTCTTTCTTCTTTCTTTGTAACAATAATGCAAGTTTTGTTTTCCGATTGTCACCTGCTGCCATAAATTATTTACTAGGGGTGCGAACATGGGTCTTAACAAGCATTTCAAGGGGTGTGGTCGGGATTTGTGCTTATAAAATACACTAAAATTTTCTTTTCAAAGGGTGCCCGTCCACCCAGGCTATAATCTAGGTCCATCCCTGCATATAAATACTTTCTCACTTACACCCAATGGCAGAACAATACAATGGTTCACCCTTCAAAAATTTTATACATCAACCGGAAGTTTATACACTTTGTCACCTCTTATAAGTATAAATTGTTTTGAAATCTCTTACATAAAAGTATAAAATGTTATTTATCTATTCATGTGGAGATGTGCTCCTGGAATTAATGTGGTTTTAGACTAATTTTTGTATTGGTTTGAATGCATCATTATATTTACACATTTTATTTTTCTGTCAAACCTAGACAACTTGATCACATTGTTTTTAGTGTTAACCTCACCATTAGCTACACACCATTGTACGAGGACTACGACTCTACGAGGGGTTAGACACAATTTGTCATACTGCATCATATTTGTTTCAAAAGTCTACTATATAAAAAGTTGACTTAAAAATAATAAAGTTCTTGATTTATATATAAAATTACTTGAAAAAGACAACTAAGTAAAAGTTATTTGAATTTAAAAAAAAAAATGTTTGGAACTAATTCGATTATATATAAATGTATATTGAGTTTAAAACATATATCATGAAATCAAGAATTTTCTTGTATTTGAGTATAATATTGTTGTTTTCAAAATATCATTTTTTTAAATATATATGCATAACTGATTACAAACGTCAATTTAAACCGATACAGTGATACTTTTGAACTAATTGTAATTGTACGTTTGAACTAATTGTAGTGTCGCATCTAACTTTAAACCAATGCATCTAATTTTTTATGGTCAGATGAAAGAGTTATGTGACTAGTGACTACAATTAATGTTTCCAAATCATTACAATACTTTTATCTAAAGCTACTTGTGATTAACATAGTCTCAACCTAAAATATATATCGTGTCTTGAATACTCAGTACGCGTACGCTTCATACTTAAAATATATATCACATCTTGAATACTCAGTATACTTTACACCTAAATATATATTGCATCTTGAATACTCAGTACGCTTCACATGTCTAAAACCCTTTATAAGTTTGAATTATTTTGGTCCTTGCTAAACCCACCTCCAAAAAATCAATTTCATTATTGCCTTTGGGTGAAAATTTTAAAATTTACCCACTAACGATAAACGAGTATTTATAATGATAGCATTTTTCTTGCTCATTATCATCATCCCTAAAAAGTAAGTGAATATATGTTTTTTTTCCTGTGAAAACGTAATGCATTAATAGGGCTTTTATTATTGAATTGATTAAATATAAGGGCACTTGAATCACATTCAATATCATTTGAAAGTGATCCGGTTCCACTTGGGTCACATTCCCACCACATTTACTTTGACTTTCTACCTCAAACCACATTTGCCCGACATTCGCTCATGATGAATTTATAGATATTTGATTATTACAATAACCAATATTTGGTAAACTTTAGAAGTTAATAGATAAACAATAAAACATAATAAAAATCACAAAAAGTAGTCATTTTATGATACCTAAATTGTTATGCAAGACCGATACCGTAACTATGATCATGACTTTTGTGATAAAACAGTTGGTGCGCACCTAATGTTTTTATTTACCATGCGATGATTCGGTGGGAATCAAAATAAAAAACGAGTAATAGATACTATATAACACAAAAAGAAAATTTTATAATGTCACGACACAAACTCTTCTATCTAGGTCTACGGTTGAGTATTAACCTTTACATGTGTAATCTCGATGATAGTATAGAAAGTTAAGTTAAGTGAGTATCCGTCACGCATTAGTAGCATAATAGTATGTATAGAAAGTTAAGTGAGTATCCATCACACATTAATAAATTGAAAGTATTACTAGAAAAGGTTTTTATTTAAAAAATAAAACAATCAAAATTAATAGCAGATAATAAGAATTTATCTAATAAGGTAATCTGATATACTTTAACCTTCATTGACTTCACCTAAGTGTCATATCATCCATTTTCTCTCATTTCACTCAGCCTTACTCTAAGGCTTAAGGGTGTGGGGTGCGTCCCTATCATGGCGAGGCGCCACCTCCCCCTCCTAGTCTGTCCCGTCAGAATCGTCGGCTCCTTGCCTCCTGCGACGCCCCGCTTCTCTCTTTCTTCTTTATACTAACACACACACATACATATATACCACTATATAGGGAGATGTTCATTTGAGAAAAATCTTCTTAAAAGAAGAAATATAAATTAATATTGACCCTAAATTTTGTTGATCAATTGTTTTGAATTAAGAGATCATTTTTGTCTTTATTTCATTAATGTTTTAATTACTAGGGGTAGTATAGACAAGTTGATGTAGAATATTAATAAATATTTTCAAGAGTTATTCAAGTCTCATTAATGCAATCATAATTTCCTCCTTCACCACCATTAATGTGTTGGCTCATACACCAATTTTATTAGAAATGACAAATTATTTAAAAATGTTGTGTCCTGCACAAATTTTAGTATGAGTCGAAAAATTATATAAAAGTGTTTGAGTCCTACACATTTTGTATCCTACACCAACATATTGTTTTATTGGTGTAAGAAACGTTGAATATGCAAGATCATGTGTATGGTTGATTTTTTTGTGTAAGGTGCACACCTATTTTGTAAGATGAGACTTATTAAAGATTATGAATAGAAAAGATAAATAATAGACTCATTAAATGATTAGAGTTCATTAATTTGAATAGAAAAAATAACTAATAGACTCATTAAATGAATTGTTCAAATTACCTTTGTATCATTTATTCTTTTTATTCTTAATTTGTAATTTATTCTCATTTGAACTCTCCACTATATATATATATTTTGAGGCTCATCCCCCACCCTAAGTCCATCTCTTAAGTTTAGGCTCATCCCACACCTCGTGGACGTCTATATGATGGATCATCATGAGTACTACCCTCCTCTACACCCAATAGCCTAAGCAGTGGCGGATCTAGAAAATCCGCCAAGCGGTAGCGTTTTATAAAAAAAGCGGTAACGAAATCGAAAAAAACATCAAATTTTTCCAAAATTTACACTAATTTTACACTACCGCCGAAGCGCCAAGCCGTAGTAGAGGTTGCCTCTAGTTATACACTTGGTCCGCCACTAAGCCGAAGGAAATTATTTAATCTCATTAACTTTATCTAACAATATTTTTAGTGGTTTTGGATTTAAAAAGAAAAGAATAATAAATTCTATCTTTTAACACCATGTTAACAAATAATTCATTCAATATCCCCCCGTAACACAAGAAAAGAGTGGTGTGCAATGTCTGTTAAATATCATGTTATCGTTAACACCTCAAATGTTAGAGTACACCTTATAACATTTTGGAAATTTATTAACTGAACTGAATTTTCCTTGTGATTTTTTTTTACTTTTATTTAATTTGGAACGGAAAGACAAAAAGTGAAAATAAACATATTAGTAGTAGTAAACAAGATGGCTTTTGTGACTACTTTGAGCGGAAGAATGTGAAGAGGAAACACGGACCACACGAGGAGTGGGCGTAGCCATGGCTCACCCTATGCCTAACCCGTGCCAACCTACATTCTTCTGACCATTGCCAGTAGTCTAGATGAGTTGTCTCCAATAAAACTCAAAGGGTCCAATGAGATCAATCCAACTCTCCCTTCTTCGACTCCACCAAGTCAATGTAAGTAAATGTTATTCATAAAACTTTGCAATTCATATATTATTGATGAACTATAGGATTCAAAATAGACACTTGTTATATCAACCGAAAGATATAAAAATGAATATCAGTACGAATAGAGCTTTGTCTTCAACGGAATTTACACTAGAATGTCGAGATAACGATAAACGTGAATACTGGTACCGATGTTGTTCAAACACTAGGTTTGAGACGATAATGAACAAAAAATAAACGTTATGATTTTGAACGAAACACTTGTCGAAACGTAAAAAAAGCAAGTATGTCGCAACGGTTTATACAAAATTTGTAACGCGTTATATTATATTATTAAATGACGAAAAGTATATATGGCATAGAAAAACTAAACAGTGAGCCACCTTTGATGACATGTCCTTTTGTGCTTTGATTACTTGTATATTACTATTCACAAGTCGATTTTGAGTGAACTTACATAAAAATGTAAAAAAAATAGAATGTCAAAAAGGAATGCCTCACATTTTATTGAATATCGTATATTAAAGGTTATAATAGTAAAACAAAATATACTAAAAATCAATTATAATAATAAAAAAATATGAATTAACAAAAAAACAAAATTAAAAACAAAAGTTTTAAATTTCTAACCAATGGCAAATTACAACCGTTCACGAATTCAATTGTTAATAGTAGTTAGAATGTTTCACATGCTTACATTTTATAAGTTGAAGAATAAGGTGTAAAATATATTTAGGATTAAAACATGGTATAGCCCAGTTGGTCAGGGGGTTTTCCACTAAGTGGCTTCCTCCTGGGGAGGTCTCATGTTCGATTCCTACTAAGTGCAAATTATGTAAATATGGGAGATCTCCTCTGAGAAGGATTCGAACTTGGGGTGAGGGGTTTTAAACAGCATATGCTGGCCATTTGGAGTCAGCTGGAAATCCAGTTGATCTGCCGTTCAAAAAAAAACATGAATGAATAAGAGAGATAATGTTCTAGTCATGTATCAAGGAGTAATAAAAAATCTTTCTAAACTATAGGCCAAAAATATTATTAGTACCTTTCTAATAAACGGCCGGAGATAGTATAAATAACCCGATTAGCAAGACGTTAGTCATGGAACATATTATTAGTACCTACTTGATATGAATTTATCATTTAAAGGCACACATCCTATTAGTCTCCCATAAGAGGAATGTACGTCTATTAAAATAAGTTGACGATTAATTTGATGAACTAAATCATTTAGTTACTCAATATATAGTATATCACATCATCATAAAACAGACTATATAGAGTAGAGTTTAATATATACATAATCACAAATAATGTAAGAAATGATCATCATTGTAAATTGAATCATGTATTATAACAATTTAACACATTACCACCGAGCTTGTTTATAGTGATTGTATAATGCTTTTTTTTAATATATTTATATATCTTCTTCTTTTTTTTCAATTTTAGACTTGAATACTGAGAGTTAATTTCCTTTGTGATGATTGTAAGCACAAAGTGAAAAAAAGTTCGTTAGAAAATTGATGATACTCTATCAATCATATGTTGTCTTTCAAAAGGTCCATCTTTGCCTTAAAAGTTCAAAATTGACAATTTGACTCACAAAAGTAGGAACTTTTTAGTTTAAAACCTTTAAATACCTCTAGTAATTTTCAGTTTCCCCTAGAAAATAAATATTTTCCAAGCTTTTATGCATTTCGTCAAGTAAATAAATGAATTTACGACCAATAGGTTAACTAATATTGAAAGTATTTTGTATGCAATAAACATAACTTCAAACAAATAAAATGATTTTTACATGCACATTCGCATGTCAAGAAGAAACACATTGGTCAGAAAGTGTTATTTGCATGCATGTACATATCCATAACAAATGGTTTTGCAAAGGAGATGTTTATACGTGTACAAATGGATGTTGACAAAAAATGAGTCTAACACAAGAATATAGCTGCACATGTGCATGCTGTAGTAGAAATAGTTCCACCAGAAAGTATTTTATAAAAATTCATGAGTGTGTAGAGGCTAAAACTTTACATTTATATCGTTTTAATCTACACTTAATTCTCAATATTGAACAAATCGAATGATCCATTTTAGTTATCGCATTTCTTGTAATATTTGTGACTACGAGTTGAGCTCCTCCACTCGTTCACACCCAGACACATACACGTGTGTAGGAGAGGGACAGAAAGAGTTCCAATACATTTTAATTGGAATTTTTTTTAATTCAAGATTTGTTTTTTTTTTTCCAATCAACAAGGCAAATTACATAAGGATAGCAGGTAGACGGGCAACAAACTGCGCCGACACCCCTTCTGAATGGAGAACCCTAATCTACTAAAAACAAAGTCTCGCCCTTGAGGGGTCGTAAAGTTGCTGTGGACCACACACTGAACTCTAGCCAAGAACCGAACCGCCTCCGACGCCAAGGAGCCGAAACGCCAGGGGGACAAAGGCATGCTGATTATCCTCACAAGCTTTCCATGCTTTTCCACCTTCTTTGACTCTGCTTTCATTACCGCTTGTCCCGCCACAAACCCATTTTCCCGAAACCCAGCTAGGGGGGGATACACCTGTGAGATCGACACAAGCATGTTTCCCATCCTCCCAACCAAAAACTAGCACGTTCACCGGGCGTAGGGTGGACCTCCCTTCCGTCGGGTCTGTAAGAAAATTAACCGGTGCCTCTTCTTTGCCGAGATCCCTGCTCGTCTGAGAATATCCATTAACGCGTCTCGAACGTGTCTGAGAATTTATTTCATCATTGTTCGATCTGTAAATTTAAGTACGGGTTAAAGTTGTGGCAATAGTTAAAGCGTGCGATATCATTTCTCTAAACAAATTATTTTAAATCCATATGCTTTCCTATCTTTTAAAGCATCAAGTATAATTCGTGAATTACCTCCGAACTTATTGGAGAATAAATCCTCGATAATCTTGGAGTTTACTTAAAAAAAACTCAAGAAAATCGGTGAGATATTCAATACATTCCCAACCCTTATCTAGGAATGGTATAGACACATGATGCAAAAAGATTATGAAAAGTTGTAAAGTTTGTGTTGTTCGTAGAGCACTTTCAAACATTTTAAAAGTCGAATTCTACCTAATAGGTATGCCCCAATCCACACTTAAATTGTAAGTTCCAAATCCGGATCTTAACACCGATATACCGAGTAAGGATCAAATACAAAGAACTTCAATTGTAAGAAGGGTAAGAAGGATTCTAGTCCATTTAGATTTGAAGGGTTAAGATTAATTGTAGAAAAAAGAAGATAATAGAAGGGCATAGAGAGAATCCTATATTTATGGATTTTCTTTCTCCACATGCAAGGCACATGCCAATTCTCCTATCGATTTAAAACGTCCATAACGTTTTAATACGACATTTAAAAAAATCACCATAATAACGAGCGTTTTTTTATCTTTAATATGATACCATATTGTCATATAAAAATAAAATAAAAATTTTCATTTTTTCTAGGTATTTTTTTTTGCATTGTGTTAAAGGTTCAGGTCATTGTGTCTTTTAACTGGGTTTCGGTCATTACGTTTAAGTAGGGTTTCTATACATTGTGTTATTATCAAAACCTATAACACAATGTTAATTTGGGTTCTAGCGATTGCGTTTTTATAAGAATCTATAACACAATATATGACACAATGAAAATGATATTATATCTGGGTTTTTATAAATTGTGTTATTGGTTCAAGTCATTGTGTTTAATCTTTTATCCATTGTGTCTTTTATCTGTTGTTATCAATTGTGTTTTAATCTATTGTTCATTGTGTTTTAGTTTGTTTTGTATTGTGTCTTTTGTTTGTTTTTCTATTGTGTTTTTATCTGCTCTCCATTGTGTCTTTTATCTGCTGTTATCAATTGTGTTTTTTATCTGTTGTCATCAATTGTGTTTTAATCTCTTGTTCGTTGTGTTTTAGTTTGTTGTGTATTGTGATTTAGTTTGTTTTCCATTGTGTCTTCATCTACTCTCCATTGTTTCTTTTATCTGTTGTCATCAATTGTGTCTTTTATTTGTTGTCATCAATTGTGTTATTATTTAGTCTGATACTTATTGTGTTATACGTTATGGCCATTGCGTTATACGTCATGGTCATGGTTATTGTGTTTTAGTTTGTTGTCCATTGCGTCTTTATCTGTTGTCATTGATTGTATTTTTATCTACTTTACATTGTGTTTTACGTCATGTCCATTGTGTAATACGCAATGGACATGATGGGGTTTTTATTTTTTATTTTTTGAAAAATATAACAATATGGTACTCATATTAAAGATAAAATATGCTTGATTTTATGGTATAATTTTAAAACCAATGATGTATAAAAAAGTTACGGACGTTTAAAAATTAGAGGGGAAATAGCATGTGACTTACATGTGCATACTCTCTTTCTTCTTGTAGACAAAATTACCCTTCCCACTTGAATCCTCCTAGGACACTTGTCACTCTCCGGTGGCTTCTTACACTTTGTATTTAGTTTGGGATTTGTAGAATAACTTGACTCGTAACATACCTGTATCTAGTTTGGCAGAAACACACAAGACACGATGAATCAAGAGAAACAAAAGAGATGAAACACAAACAAACTTGCATACGATTACTAATGGAATGGTCTGATACAAGTGTAGCACTACAGATGAGTTCGAAATACACAAATGAACCAACCAACCCTAATTGATAACCTATAACCCTATATATAGTGGTCAACATGACCTAGCTCATACCAAAAGTCCATCTCGAAATCTCGTATGGATTTGGAGATCCCTAGCCCGTATTGCTCAAAACTTTATTGACCCAACAATTTCCCCATAGGTTTACGCAATAAACTTCAAGCATTACCTCCAGCAGCACCCGCACCTGCTTCAGTATTGGTCCACATCTTCGCACATACTTCGTATTGCTCTGAAGACCGAATCTAACTGGCACATAACACAAGCAGGTCTTCTTAATGAAATCAAATCAAGGATCCACAAGCCGATAAGCTTGATCAGTACACACTACCATCCCCTCTCCTATCTTTTCTTCATAAATCCAATACTTGAAGTTCTTCAGACATCCTTGTGGAAACTTCTTTGGAAATGTATAGTCTTCTCCTTTTGAGTTGGTGGCCATATTACTATTTGCAGACGTTTACCAATATCCGGGTTTATTAGACCTGGATTTGCCTTTAGATATGTTTTGGAAGTCTTCATATTTGGAAAGTTTTTTTTAACCTCATACTCCAACTTTCTAAAGAATGCCCATCCAGGCCCATCAGTCTTGGCGTTAGCATATGGAGCCCTTATCAGTGTATGCAAATCTAGTTTAGTTAATGAATCGAACACAGCTTGAGTCTTATAATACTCAATCTCTTGATTAGCTCTAGTGATAATCCACATGCTTCGATCATGGTCGTATCTCCAACTCACTATACCTGATTTGTTCCCAACTTTGTCATACAAGCTCTTGCCAACATGCGTCAAATATCTGTTTGGAACTTTGCTTGGATCAACAAAGTTCAAATTTTCGTTCAGCTAATTCACATTTTGATTCTCTGTAACTATAATCTCTCTCTTCTTCTTCGTTGGTCGAGCTCTTTTCTATGGATGCGAACATCTAACTGAGCCCTTTCGTCAGCAGTTGGCTCTCTTCTCTGTTCATATCATTCTTTATCACCTTCATCAACAAATTCCTCTCCAATTTTCTTCTGAAGTTTACCTTTAAGATCATAAACTAGTGAGATAAGCATTGTGAAATCACCCTCTAAGTGCTCTATTCTCTAGTTTTTGTCTTCTATCTGATCTTCTAAGGCAACAATCCTTGCATCTTTCATAGAAAGTCTTGTTCAAGAACGAGTACCTTTTTCCTCAAATCAACAACATCCACATCTTTGCCATCGCTGAAATCATTAAGAATTGGTATTTTACCACTATACATTCTTGAACTTTCAGGCATTTATTCACCACCACTACTTGAACTACCAGCTTCAAAACGATGAATTGGTTCTTGAAAACCCGCTGGTTCTGAAAACAGAGGGTGCATATCTTCAGTTTGGGTATGGCTAGAGGTAGGATTTTCTTAAGTAGTAACTGGGCTTGGTTCACTACCTCTTCTTTTCACAGGCTCAGAGTCAGTATCGGATAAATCATTTTCATCATCTTGCACATGAGTAACAGTGGGTAGCTCAGAAGGAAGATTTCCAAGACTACCTTGCAAGCTTTGTAGTATTTCTGCAAGTCGTTTTGCAGTAATCTGAGGCAACTGTCTCACAGATTCTTGAGTTTCAGACGTCTCTTGCTCCATTTCAACTTCCACATTCTCTTTCGATACTACATTCTCATCTTCAGAAACTAAGTCTTCAACTTCCACATTTTCTTCTCCCGGGTTCTCTCTAACAAATTGTACATCATGTTCTTCAGCCACAACAACATTAATTATCAGTTCAGGTTCATTCGCTTACACTTGTAAGGCTGGAAATATGCCATACTTTTGTAATGGAAACCTTCCCAAAAACTTTTTCTTTGTAGTCGTTCGTACTTGAGAAATAGCTATAAAGCTACTTAAACCCATCGGCATCAAATCTAGAAAATTTGTACCCTTAACCAGCTTAGGGTATTTTGCATCCAGAATCATTTGCAAAAACTGAGGATACAACAAAAACATGTCCTTCTTTCGTGCATCATCTAAATTCTTCTTCATATTATCAAACAAGAAAGCGGAAAATTGTACTTCCTATCTTCTATCAACGCCACAAAGGCACAGGTCTATACTTTGTTCAACTGGTCTAATCCTCCCTTATTCTCAGCAATGCACTGAAGAAACATACGCATTAATAGTCTCCGGTATGGAGGAAGCATCTTCTTCAGCAGTGGAGGATAGGTTCCCTCATAGCTCAGTTTTGGTAGAAATTCAAGGATAACATCTTTTGAGAATGAAGTGGGATTATTAGGTTGATCACCAAACAACGGAACCTCTCGAACAACAGTCTTTGAGATGATAATTGGTGTCTTCTGAATCATTGCTTTAACCGTAACCCTTCCATCAGTTCTTCGTGTATTAATTGATGCAGTCTTCCAGAAAGTCTATATCATGTCTCGGTCAGTCATCAGATTCTTCCGCAAGGCATAAGCAATTTTGCATGTGTTCAACCCACTATCATGGACTTTAATTCTCTGCTAAACTTCTCAGGAGATCAAATAAGTAGCCTGCCTTATTATGAGCATGCTTCAACACCAAATCGGGTTGATCAGCCATAATCTACACAAACCAAGTCAAGTGAGATCACGAGAAATAGTCAAGTGTGACTAGTCAACAAAAGTCAACGGGTCAACAAGTCAACTTTCATGAATTTTCGAGATCCCTCAAGACTTCAAGAACTTGCAAGATTTCGGGAACTATAAAGTTTCGAGATCCTTCAGGTTTTCGGGAATTCAGTGATTTCGAGATCTCTCATGATTTCAAGGGTTCACTAATAGTTTTGACCCCTTTTAAAGGTTCACTCAAGAATTCGAGAAAGACAAATGGCTTTCGGGTCACACGATTCATGAAGTTCTATCATGTTTTGAGGATTTCGAGTTTAACATTTAAAGCTTTCTTGAAATTTCTTCCTTAATCCCCAGAATTTAACAATTTTGAGAAAATATCTTTGAAATCTTTGAACACAAATATATCTTTATCTCAAAATCCGTGCACCGCCCATCACCATCTCCAATCATAGTCACCATCACCAACCACCATTATCACCATCGTTATCTACCATCACAACCACCATTCAAAACCTCCCAAACACCATCTACATCTCCGTCCAATTGTCGACAACCACCATCCATCCACAATCCCCACGGTATCACTTTATCTATCCCTAATCAAACACCTGATTCATTTAAACCTGCAATAATTTCTTAAAATCATAGTTGTAATCACCTTAATGCGGTCAAATAATCTTGAACAATTAATCAGATTTGATGATTAAAGAAACTAAGGAGATGAATAGAGATTTCGAAGAATAATATCTCGAAAGCCCTAAGTTCCCCCTTTTTATACCTATGATGGGCCGGACCACATCATACATTCATGGGCCAAGTAGATTTTGAGAACCATATTTTGAGAGATGTACGTTTCTTCAATTGGTTAAGCCGTGGCCCACCAAGTTTACGGTGGGCCCAAGTCTTCAAGTTTGGGCCTGCTTTTACCTTTACCTTTCCTTTTGACAAAACACCTTCCGAACGTTATACGATCCACCCACCTTTTATTAATGAATAATATTTGAAAACAAATTGCAACGGGATCAAAGCATTCTTAGGCAATAACCAATAAACATTTTTTTTGCACAAGATTACTCAGATGGTCTAAGCAATTACTAGTATGTTTATCCACTTAAACATTAACACTTAACCTTCAATTTTCAACTTTGTAATATGCTTAAGGTATATTATACTAGTGTACCTGTGTGTCCCATTCCATGACATACCCCTGCGATCTAGGTATGCACAACAATTCATCGTAGCGGGTGAATATACTGAATTTATCCTTTTGATTTACAACGTCAGACTATTGGTGAACAGGTCAGTACTTTCGTACAACAGAGTGGCCAATAATATGTCCAACGAGGGTTAGGCAGATACCATTTTGGTACGAATTTTGCTTTATAAGCACACGAAATTCTCTTATTTTGAGATTTTATTCCTTATGGTTTTCGGCCTTTTGTCTCTTTTAAGATATCCTAATTGTGCCTTGGTCTGCATATAATCTGGATGCAATAGAAGAACAGCCAAGATATCCCCGAATGATTCAACATCATAAAGACCTAAAACCTTAGACGTTGGCAATCTATCAACGCAAGATTTAAGATCATATGATCATACATTATGACATGTTACCCACAAAACACATAGTTCGTTATGTTTATATCACTAAGTATATTTTTGTCGTTTTGGGCATCAAAACCTACCGATACATCCCAATAGAGCCTGATCCTTTCAACCATTATGTCGTACATGTGTTAGTTTAGCCTTTTAATATGAACATTTATTTCATTTACCTTAAATCTTTCTCCCCTAAATTTGTGCAAAATTAGAATACTTTATGCCTATATTTACATGACAGTAAAAAAACCCCTCCTTTTTTAAACAAAAACTAGTTGGTGAAGCGTATCATTTTTAGAAGGTCCACAAGCACCTTTAACCTAGAGTTGCTGACTGGTTTTGTAAAAAGATCTGCTATATTAGCATCAATATGGATCTGATCAAGTTTAATAAGTCCTCTGTCATAGCAATCTCTAATGAATGATCTTTAATATCAATGTTTTTGGTTTTGGAATGGTAGACAGGGTTCTTGACAATCTTGATAGATGAATAATTATCATAGTAAATAGTAGTGTTAAGATAAGTCAAAATGTAATCCTGAAGCTGATGTTGCATTCAAACACCCTGAGAACAACATGCAGATGCTGCATCATATTATGCTTCCGTAGTGGAAGCGAGAATGTTTGCTGCTTCTTGGTTGAACACTTTATGGCCCTGGTTAACTGATTTGTCTACCAAGTCCAAGTTAATGACCTTGGTTGAACACTATGTGACCAAACTGATATTTTTTCGTCAATTTTAAGTTTCAAATTAATGAACTTTTTATCATTTAAGAACATTTTCACATTCCAGATTAGCTCCCAACTTGTAGTTCCTCGGTTCTCATTCAACAACTGCCGCTTCGGATTTTAAAGATCAACTTTCCATCATCGGTAGTCGAAACTGAGATAGAAATAAAATCTTTTTGTATTTTCCAAAGTTTATCCTACAATACACTGAAAATCTTTATTGGTTTTTCTGAAATGAAATATAGACTTTGTACAAACATATTTACAGACATATTTTTGTGAGTTTGTGTTAGAGGATCATATCAGTTTTTGAGACATATCACTAGTACCGCTGATCTTGTTAAAACTTTAAGTTCTAAACAAATTCACCTAGATTGTCAGTATACTGATTCACTTAAACCTCTACACATTTCTCAGTTGCTTCAAGATATGTTAGGTAATTTTTAGGAACTTGACTTAACCGTGTTTCCCACCTCAGAATATACTCCCGTATCAAGATTCCCTAGATTTCATCTTACAGGTGAATATATCTAACTGATATCTGTATCTGGGTAATGCGAGACCTTGAGAGCTCAGGTTAGTACCACCGTACAGACAAAGAGATGAAGGCTCGATTTAAAATTGGTGTTTCAAATTTGGAATCTTTTGTACTGCAATTGTAGTATCTTTCGATATTTTCAATTTGATGCAGTTTTTAGGGTTTTAATGCAAAAGTATTCTATAAGTTCTACGCTATTGCTGACGCAAAATAAGAAGAACTTGTATAATACTCAGATAGCAATAATCTATAAAAGCCTTGCATCTCAAAATCTGGAAATCTCTCAAACGAAATTTCGGTGTACTAAGACCATATATTCGAGAGATGTTAAGCCACATATTAAAAAGTTTTTCTTTAAGTTTATATCTTGAAAACAATTTATGGAATGTGCAAAATCTACTAGGACATCATCGGTGAGACCTGTTTATGCAGTTTTTAGCACTACATTTCTTTAGTATACTGTGATACTCCACTGATGTACAATCATTTCCTCTTTTCACACGAAAACTCTTTTTGTCTTTTTCATGTTTTTGTACTTTTTTGCAATTTTATATGTTTTTGTATTTTTCACAACTATTTCTCCCCCTAAAATCAAAAACATATTTTTGGATTTTTGTTTTTAAAGAAATAAATTTTAAAACTAAAAATGACACACCGATGAGGATCATGTCAAGTCATCGTCATCCATCTCGAATTGAACCTCATTTTCATCCCCTGATGTCAGATTTTTCAACCGTTTAGTTTCAAAAGATTTTTGAATTTTGTTCTATCAAAAGCTTTGGTGTAAAAATCTGCCTTTTGGTCATCAGTGTGGATCTTTTCAATTCGAACCAACTTTTTCTCATAGCAGTCACGGATAAAGTGGTGTCGAATTTCAATATGTTTAGTCCTTGAGTGTTGAACCGGATTTTTTGTAATATTTCCTTGTTATCTATGTATATAGGCTCAAGAAATTACAGTCTGAAGTCTCTCATCTGTTGTTGTATCTACAAGATTTGGGAACAACAACGGGATGCTGAAACGTATTCAGCTTCACAAGTAGAGAGCGCAACCGCGGTCTGTTTCTTGCATTGCCAAGTAACTAATTGTGTTCCGAAGAACTGGCAACCGGCCGTTGTAGATTTGGCGTTTAATTTGAAGCAACAGAAATCAGAATCAGAATATCCTGCAAGATTGAAGTCGTCGATTCTTGGATACCACAAGCCGGTACTTGGGCAACCCTTCTGATAACTCATTATCCTTTTGACGATCAACAAATGTGAGTCCTTGGGATTTGACTAATATCGGGCGCAAAGGCATGTCAGATACATGATATCCGACCTTGAAGCTGAAGTTACGTCAATGATCCGATCATAGAGCGATATAAAGTTTCATCGATTTTCACTCCATGTGGTCTGGACGAATGTTGCGATTGGTAGCCAATGGGGTTGATGCTGGTGATGTCCCCGACATGTCGAATTTCTCCAATACATCGTGAACATACTTCGTCTGATTGATAAAGATACCATCAGGAAACTGATCAACTGGTCGTTTTACCTCTCATTTCTAGACAAGTTTTCAAAAAGCTATGGGAACTCGATTAAATTTAAGTACAACTTATCACCCTCAAATAGATGGACAAAGTGAAAGGACAATTCAGACTCTAGAAAATATGCTTAGAGCCTGTGTGATAGACTTTGGAGGCAGTTGGGACACTCATTTACCATTAATAGAATTCTCTTACAACAATAGTTATCATACAAGCATTAATGGTGCATCATTTGAAGCACTCTCTAGACGAAAATATCGAACACCTGTATGTTGGGCAGAGATATGAGAAAAACAATTATCAGGACCTGAGATTGTACAATAAACAACTGATAAAATAATTCAAGTCAAGGAAAGACTGAAAACGGCCCGAGATCGTCAAAAGAGTTACACAGATAATCGTCGAAAGCCATTAGAATTTCAAGTTGGAGATAAAGTATTGGTAAAAGTTTCACCCTGGAAAGGAGTCGTCGATTTGGTAAAAGAGGAAAGTTAAACCCAAGGTATGTTAGACCTTTTGAAGTTATTAAACGCATAGGACCAGTAGCTTATCGGCTATAGTTACCTGAAGAAATGACAAGAGTACATGATGTATTTCATGTATGTAACCTAAAGAAGTGTTTAGCCGATGAATCACTGATAGTACCTCTTCAAGACATAGAGATAAATGAGAAACTGAAATTTGTTGAGAAACCACTGCAAATTGAAAACACGAGAGTCAAGAGCCTCAAACGTAACAGATTGATTCTGGTCAAGGTAAAATGTGATTCGAAAAGAGGAACAAAATATTCCTGGGAACTAGAATCGGAGATGAAAAAGAAATACCCACACTTGTTCGAATAAATCTCGAGGACGAAAATTAAATAAAGGTGGGGGGAATGTAACATTTCCATTTTATAGGTTAAAATAAAGTAAATAAAACTTATACTTTTTAAACGGGTAGATTACGAGTAAGTTGACTGTTAGAAATATGATGTATCTACATAAACATATACTTTTATAGGAACCGTTTAATAATTAATAATAAAATATATTATTGTAATTGACCCTACTCCGTTTTAATGAAACTTAGGTCAAAATTTAGATAAAAATATGCTCGTTCTAATGACATATTCATCGTTTTATAAAACATTATATTTTTGAAGTTATATATATATATATATATATATATGTATATATATAATAAAATTTAAACTGAACATATGAATTTTATGAATTTGGTGTGTACGTGTACATCAAGATCTGAACAAATATATTCCCATGCCTTCAACATCAACTATAAATAGGAAGACGGTGACGTTTAAAAAAAATTGCTCACCCTTATCTTCTCTCGCTCTATCTGCTCTATTGCTCTGTTACCCGATACCCTAAACTCTGCTCCGTTGTAAGTGGTTTAACTCTAATCACTGATTCGATACCCTGTTCGATTGATATAAAACCCATCAACGGATATCAAAGTGCTGCCTGTATATCAGGATATACTTTGTAAACTACGTTGGGGTTTTGTATCATGATATATCATTAAATTTAAGATTGGTTGTTGCACTTACACGTGTTGCATTGTATTTTTTATTAGGAACTCAGGATTAGCACCACGAAGCTTTAAGTTAAAGACCCTAAAGCTAAAAAGTGAGTCATTCTTTCTTTTTATTAAATGCTTTCAAAACCCGACCCTAAAACTACAAAGTGAGTCATTCTTTCTTTTTATTAAATGCATTCAAAACCCTAAAATATTTTTCAGTTATACTTACAGTGATTAAGTTTTTGTACTCTGAAATTACTGCTGGTATGGGGGGTTTTGTATACACTACTTAATAATCTTCATTATTGGACGAAAGTTAGCCAATGAGTGATATGACCACCGTTACATCGAAACTGCCATCGTGTGACAAATACTGATTGAGTATTTGATAGATAAAAACAATATAACCACCCTTGATACTGTAAAATATAAAAATATGTCTTTTTATAAAAATGGAATGAACTCACCACTATTTTTTACTGATAAAATGTTTTCAAACGCGTTTCAGGTAAATTGCTATGAAAGTAATAGAAGCCTGCTATGGAGCACCTAAAGGCTTAAATAAAGTGGCTATGACTACCTGAATAAAAGAAGAAATTTATGTTTTGTCAACTAGGGTTTATCCCTATAAAAACATTTGAATGGAATATGGGTTTTATCCCATTTGGTTAAATATTAAACTTTGGTGTTTTACAAACTCTGAAATATTTCCTAACTACGATTCTGATGATAAATTCCGGTACCAATTTAATAAACACCGATACCACTTGTAATTGGTTCATGGCTCCTGCCCAGGGTGTGGTCGGGGGTTGTGACAGGGTAGCAATTGCCTACAAAGTCCAAATTTCCTAAAAGTTGTAGAAAGTCATAAAACACCAAAATATTAACCATAAAACTCTCCCAAAACCCATAAATAACAAAATGAAGATTACTAAAAAATTATATATGTGGGTTGTGTTTTGTGTCTTAGATGATAAGGCTCTGATTATCGAATGACGAACATTATTGTGTTTTATGTTGATTAGCATGTTGTGTTTTATATTCATGGTTCTACGATTGTGTATTTAAAGTTTTTATGGACTATTGTGGTTTGAATATGGTGTTTTAGTAGTATTCATTTTGTTATTTGTGGGTTTTAGGTGTGTTTTATGGATGAAATTATAGTATTTTATGACTTTTTCCAAGTGTTTTAAAAATCGTGACTAGTCGGCCAAAAACTAAGTAATTTTTCGTTAATCAGTCCATTTATCGCTAGTCGGGCCTAGTCGGTCGGCCAAAAATCAGCGATTCCGGCAAAAAGACTTTATATTTCGGCCAAAACCTCTATATTTCGGCTAATTTCCAAACAAACCATGTGAATTCCAACAATTAATCTTGTATACTTAAAAAATGAGTTGAGTAAGAGTTAAAACCTAGCTAGTTAAAATATTTACTTATAAAAATGTGTATATGGATACGTACTGAAATTACATATAAAAAGCCCGATACGATTAATCCCGAGTAGTCGTTAGTCCCCACCTCACCAGCGGACTAGCGACTAACGAGTTCTCCAACCTAACTTTTTACATTTTTAGGAAATTTGGACTTTGTGGCCATATATATATATATATATATATAGGATTCGGTTCAAAGGGGAACCATATTCACTTGTGAGAACCATAAGAACTCCCATACATTAATTAGATGATATCACATATACATATTCTGTTTTGTTTGCTAGAAAGGTAAACTAGTTATCTTAATCTTCAATCTCTTTTCTCATGTCATACATCACCTAATATTTCTCTCTCTTCATGTCATAAACCACCGTATGTTTCTTTCTCCTCTTTTTTCCATCTTTTTATAAATCTCTAGACTTCTTTTCTCTCTCTCTCAAATTTTTAAAGGTTATTCATCTTTTTCTCTATTTTTTAAAGTTTTTTCATGTTTTTATCTCATTTGTGTTGTTAATATATTTAATTTAAATTATGGTGGTGTGGTATTGTTATAAAAATTTGGTACCTTTTGATTGCACCAGAGTTGGTTTCAATTTTTTTGGGGTTTGGTGTTGTTAATTTACATTCGACACCGTGCGCAAATAAATTTTTGACATTCGACACCGTCCGCAAAAAAAAATTGATATTTGATACCGTACATAAAAAAACATTTATGTGTGAGTTTTCATTCGACAATAATAAACGTTTACATTCGACACCGTGGGAAATTTTTTTTATATTCGACATCGTACGTGTAATTTGTTTGGAGTTCTACACCGTACATAAAAACATTTTATGTGTGAGTTTACATTCGACATTTAGAAAACCATTTACGTTCGACAATGTGCACAATTTTATTTTGACATTCGACACTGCACATAAAAAACAAGTGTGAGTTTACATTCGACATTTAAAAAAAAGGTTTACATCCGACAAACTACTCAATTTTTTGACATTCAACACTGTACGTAAAAACAATTACCAAATGCATACGTAAAAGCATTTAAGGTACCAACTATTATTTAGACTTTTACAAGAAACAAACTCAAAAAAAATTGGTACTTTTTATTGCATCAGAGTTGGTTTGGATTAACGACTGTTATTCGACAAAGTGCACGAATTTATTTTTTGTCATTAAACATAGTACGTAAAAAAATTTAAGGTAAAAAAATCTTTTTATTTTACATACGTTTGTAAAATATTTTTATGTATGGGTGTTGAATGTAATCGCTTTGTTTTACGTACGTAAAAAAATAGTTTTCACTTTGAAAATTTTTATTTTTACATACGTATGTAATTTTTTTTGTTTTTACATACGTTTGTAAATTTTTTATTTTTACATACGTTTAAAATAAGTTTTTACGTACGTTGTCGAATGTAAACGATTTTTTACATACGGTAAAAAAATGTATTCACGTTTGTAAATTTTAATTTTTAAATATGTTTGTAAATGTTTTTGCGTACGGTATCGAATGTAAAAAAATTAAGTTTGAAATTCTGAACATTTTTTTTTAATTTTGAAATGCTGAACATTGTTTTTAATTTGTTTTTTGGGTTTTTGTTAAAGTTTACGGTTGGTGTAAATGCTAGCTTGTGTGTTTTTGTAGGTTTTTTGTGGTGTTTTTACGAAACTGTAAATGATACCTAGATAAGATAGGCACCGGTGCAGATTTCGGGGCGATTAAGAACAACTTGGCTTTATCTATTTTTTGTTACATATTTTTGGTGATTTACGTCACGTGTGTATGTTTATTTTAACATTTTTCGTGATTTATGACAGTGTAAATATTTAAGTCAATGTAAATATTGTTACATAAGTATTTATTTATTTAAAAACTTTTGCCAAGTTTCTTATATTTTTTTATCTAAATTTGGTTTTTTTATGTTATTTATTAAAAACAGGTACATAGATGGGGTTTTTTGAGTTATTTTATGTCTAATATTTCATAAAAAATAATAAAAATTAGTTATTTTAAGTTGTTTTTATATAGAATAAAAATGTGTGGTGGGTCTTTTTTTTATTTGATGGATCTAAAATTTAAGACATGATGGACATGAGTGGAGCCAAAAAGTCAATAAATCATTAGTTAACAAAATCATTTTTACCCTTTATGATACAATATATTATTTTTAAATAAAAAGGTAAGACTCCACATGCAGTGATCACCAAATAAATCTTAACCTTACATCAATAGGAGATCAAATGTTAGGATGAGTTCTTACGTTTCTCTCAACTAGAGGTAGTTGTCATTTTACCCAATCCCTATATATATATAAGAATTATCTTCCATCTTAGTCTCTTAGGGTATTCTAGTCAATTAGCCAAGACTTAACTGAAAAAACAAACCAAGTTAGCCATTTGGATGAAAAGCGCTAAGAAATGCAAACCTTAGGGTTGGATTTGTTATAACTTAGATTTTTAGACTGGATTGGTTAAAATGGACAAACCTTAGGGATGAAAACGAAAATTTGCTCTTTCAGAAATAAAATGTTTTTTCGTGACTTTCTATCTTATGAAGACCCGCACCCTAAAAGACGGGATTAAAAAAAATAGTTACATCTTGTATAGCTTTTTTTTCCCTTTGTATAAAGAAATAAAAATCGAGACTTAAAAACAGAAATAAAAAACGGTTATAACTCTTTTAGTTCGTACATAGTTACTATGCCAAGTCACGAAAAGTCCAAAAACTATTTTTTAAACTACAAATATTTTTGCTACCCTTCTATTTTTCTTAGTGACTCTTCCCAAATAATCTATACTTTACCCCTAAACCTACATTACAACTCAATAAAACACCTCTTAATACTTATTTCAATTAAACGGTTAAGGATTCGATCACTTGTCAAGCTTATAATATTTGTTTGGTTCGTCTCAACTCGAGTATCCAGTTTAACATAATCATCAGCCGAGTATTGAGTGAACAATATTGTGAGGTTCGGATCTTCAATTAAAAGCCAAAATAAATGGTTGAAAGCAAGCAAAAGGCTTAGAGATGCTGAATTCTTGGCCACGGATCAAATCAAATTTGGGTGTACACTAAAACCAATAGTATAGAGTTTTGCTTGAAGAAAAGCAAAGATTCAAGTGTAGATATATTTGATATAAGCAACAGTGCATATGTTTTTAATATCAAAATACATCTACTTTTTATTGGTTTTCTTAAGAATATATTTGAAACAAATTTATTTCGGGTTATTTTTTACTTTTAGTATAAAACGAACCCAAATTGAACAAAGGAAGCAAAACCGGGCAAAAATCTGAAGAAACTGCAAAAGAAGTAACCAGACATGGCATGTGTCTCCCAGAAACGCTCCGTGTCTAAAGCTCCGAAGACTGCTAGCACCTTCTGAAGACCATTGCTCAAAGCCCAGATAAAAAATAGCCAAGCATGCTCCGTGTCTGGGCACCACAAGACAAAATGAGCTTCTCAGAGATTTGCAAAGATCTAGAGGGACCCACAAGAGCTGAGCACGGATGTGCCTCCCAGACATGCCCAGTTTCTAGGAAACTCGCCATTGCTAGTATTGGTGACAAGACACGATCGTGTCTCCGAGGCACGCCCTGTGTCTAGGCTCCCAACAGGCTATAAATAGCACTATTTGGCTACCACTTTCACTTGCTCAATTCTTCTCTCTTCTCCACATTACACTTCTTTTCTATCCAATATCTCTAATTATTGTAATCACTAAGAAAAACTTAAGAATCATTAGTTAATCAAGACTTTAATGGTTAATATAATCTTTTCAAGTTTGATGAAAACTATCTCCATGGCTATTCCTGGCTGAGTTTCTTGTGTGTGTTTAGGGAAACTTACCCCCTTATAGGGGGTTAACTAAAGTGAATCATAGCTTAACAAAGTTATGTGTGTGTGTGTGTTAATGACTTCGGATAAGAATGAGTTTATTTAAAGTGATTGAAATATTAATGTCGACATTAACCTGGGACGTTAGTCTTTCGACGTAACCCTTAAAATCTACCAACAATCTTGTGTCGCTATTAACTTGAGACATTCATGTTTTCTATGTATATGTAAAGTCAAAACATTTTGATGCTTCAAAAGAAGGTTAAAGGTTTGGGAATGACACTTTAAGTTGGTAAGCTCTTGCCAAAGCCTGGTGATAAGATGAAAGTGCCGAGGACTTGGTGTTTATAAAAGTAATTACCTTTGGGGAATTGACACCTCACCAAAGGAACCATAGTCACAAGTAATTTAAACCTCTTAAACTATTTTCTTACCTAATACTAAATCATAATGGTATATACTTTCCTTGCTGATTGGGCGGTAGTATTATGGTATGATCCAACGTTGAGTGATGTTTTCTTGTTGATTCAAAACGATATGATCGAGTGTACGAGTGTCCATAAAAAGAACTACCTGTCACACCCCGACCCGCAGCGGAATAAAAGTCGGGGCACAATTGGGTTATCACCAAAGCTCATGATGTTTACTAAGATGTTTCATATTTATTAAATTCAAATTACAACTTAAATATCCAAAACAAAATTCATACAATTACAAGAAAATTGAAACTATATAATCATTCCAAAGCTTAAACTTGTTTATTCTACTAGGCCTTCGTATGTGTTTCTTGTCTTAGCTGGATCACCTGTATCATGTGTAAAACGGGGGATATTTTGAGTCAACAAAAGTTGGCGAGTGAATGTTGATAAAACATTGTTACTAATTTCTTGTTTTATTTAATAAGGAAAATTTGTGGAATAATCACATGTGAGCAAACATATATAGATAAACAATCACAAACCACTTTGGATGAGTATATGACATGAATGATGATGTATGTGAGATCAAGGCTCAGTCAAACGAAGCCGATCTAATGAGGCTCCTGATGCTCAACCCGTCTCCCACGGGGAACTGATGGGCCTAATTAAATGCGTGCACTGAAAATGATAAATCCAATCTACATATAATTCACTCAACAATTGATACACATTTGATACACATTTGATCACGGATATGATGTATGCACAAGTGTTTAAACAAAATGAAAGGATTATACGACACATGATACACCCCAAAACATGATTAAAACGGGGAATTGGTAGAGATTCACTCACAATAGGTGCGCTCTTTGATGACAATGAATGCGCACGAATTTATAATTCAATCGACGAGGGAAGAACTAACCTAGATAATAACAAAATGATTCGATAAATAATTAAATTTTATTTGAGGTTAATATTTTTAATCAGTGCTCTTAAATGGGATTTTTAGATTATTTTTGTGGGTTTTAAGGAAATTTTCTAACTTTAAAAATCCTATTTTTTAAGTATTTTTAATTAATTAAATAAGAAAAAAAATAATAAAAATGGTTGACTTTCTGACAGTTGACCGGGTCTGACCGGTCAAACTGTGTTTATTCTAAGCAGCGCGTGGGATCGAACTCGGGACCTTGCGTTTGTGTGCACGCAGCTCTACCAACTGAGCTACGTGTCTAACCCAAAATATTCTCTGTTTTAATTATATATATATACTAATTAACCTTAAACTTATTTGGTTTTTATTAAAAATGATTTATATGGCCGAACCGGTTGCAGAGACTCGGAGTCGAACTCGGGTCCTTCGGTTCGAGTGCGCACAGCCCAACCAGTTGGGCTGTGTGTCTAATCTGTTTAACTAATGGATTATATTCTTCTTATGTATTTACTGTGACTTGATCTGATTAGGTTTCAAAAATGTTAGTTTTATTTCTGAAAGTCGGTAACGTGTGCGATTCGAACTTGGGACGTGCATATTGTATTTGCACACAGTCCACCGCTGGACTGTGTGTCTAACCCGGTTAAATATCCGTTTTTAATTATACTAATACATGTTTTCATCTTCGTCTTCTTCACTTAAAAATTACAGAACAGTGAAATCCGACTGTTCTGGTTAATCGATCACAACTTATACTTGTTTGAAATGGAAAGAAGATTAAGTGATATGGTATACCAAGACGGAGCGTTTTCTTCAGATTTCCGGCAGTGTTCGTCGGCTCTGATTTGCGATTTCCGGCTGAGCGAACTGAATTAACAGTTTCGATTATTGTGTTGAGCAATTAAGTTACTAAGCAAGAGATAGCAAGAGGGTTTAGATGATTATACCGATCGACAGTGAGGCTTCGGTTTTCCAGTGATATTCCGGCGAGTGCGGGGATTTCCGGCAACGTTGTCTGAGACAGACTCTGGTTGAATGATTAAGGTTATTACATGCCGAATAATGGATTACAAAAAAAGAGTTGAGAATTATACCGATTAGGAGTAAAGTCTCGGTTTTCCGGTGGAATTCCGGCGAATGCGAATATCTCCGGCGACGTGTTTTGGAAGGAATAAAGCTTCGGAAACGAACGTGGTTCTGAGCGAAAGGTTTTCAGGAAGTTCAAGTGGGTATTTATAGTGGAAACAGGCTGAATTGGGTCAAAGTTCGCGATTAAAGATTTCCGTCGGTTTTTGACTGAAATTGATTGCCGGCAACGGTTTATAACCGACGTCGAAATCAATTTGTGCGGTTCAGTCAAAAGAAATATAGCCAAAATCGCGGAGTGCCGGTTTTTCTGGTGATGGCTAGTTCTGGGCGCGCTGATTACTGGTTTGACTTTCGGTTTTATTATAAATGTTATTTGTTTTAGTGTTTATCACAAAAGCAGTGCATGGCGGAGTGGTATGTTGCGTGTTTGTCTTTGTGGCTGACCCGGGTTCGAAACCCGGCTGCCCTATTTTATTTTTTATTTACTTATTTTTATTATTTATTAATTATGGTTTAAAATTCTAAAAATGTTTATTAGTTATGTATTGTTTGAAATTAATATGAACCATAAATACGCAATTATAACTGAATATTTGATTGATAAACGAAGCGGGTTTTGAAACTCGTTTTTCGACGAATGTTACAGTATCCCCTACTTTTAGAAATTTCGTCCCGAAATTTAAGTAGTAGTGGTAACAGGAAAAAGATGCGGGTATTTTTCGCGCATTGAGTCTTCACGTTCCCAAGTAAACTCGGGTCCTCGTTTTGACTCCCAACGTACCCTGACAATTGGAATACGACTTTTCCTTAAACGCTTCTCTCCGAAGTCCATGATTTCTACTGGTCTTTCAATGAAGTGCATAGATTCATCGACTTGAATGTCTTCTAGAGGAATATGGAGGTTTTCATCGGCGAGACACTTTTTCAAGTTTGATACGTGGAATGTGGGATGAATTCTGTTGAGCTCTTCTGGTAGGTCAAGCTTGTATGCTACAGGACCTACTCTTTTCAAGTATCTTGAAAGGTCCTACGTAGCGTGGTGCTAGCTTTCCCTTCTGGCCAAAACGAAACACTCCCTTCCACGGTGATACTTTTAAAAGTACTTGATCACCAGTGTCAAACTCCAAGGGCTTTCGTCGTTTGTCTGCATAACTCTTTTGACGACTTTGAGCCGCTAGAAGATTGTTTCGAATTTGAATGACCTTGTCGGTTGTTTCTTGAATTAATTCTGGACCGGTGATTTGTGATTCCCCAATTTCGTGCCAACATACTGGAGATCGGCACTTACGACCATATAAAGCTTCGAAGGAGCCATGCCGATACTTGAATGATAGCTATTGTTGTACGAAAATTCCACTAATGGTAGGTGAGCGTCCCAGTTCCCTTTGAAGTCTATGACACATGCTCGCAGCATGTCTTCAAGGGTTTGGATGGTGCGTTCAGATTGCCCATCAGTTTGAGGATGAAAAGCGGTACTGAGGTCTAAGCGTGTACCCAAAGCGGTTTTTACGGCTTGCCATGTTCGTGAAGTGAAACGACTATCACGGTCTGAAATGATGCTTAATGGTACACCATGACGGCTTACGATCTCGCTGATGTAGATACGAGCTAACTTCTCGTTCTTGAAGTCCTCGCGAATCGGAATGAAGTGAGATGACTTTGTAAGACGATCGATTATTACCCATATGGTGTCATACCCACTAGAGGTGCGAGGTAACCCGGTAATGAAATCCATGGTTATGTTTTCCCACTTCCATACAAGTATTTCGGGTTGGACTAGAAGTCCTGAAGGTCTTTGATGTTCAGCTTTTACTTTGGAACAGGTAAGGCACTTGGAAACAAAAACAGCGATATCCTTTTTCATGCCAGGCCACCAGTAGGTGTATCGTAGGTCTTGATACATCTTGTCGGCTCCTGGGTGTACAGAGTACCGTGTTTTGTGCGCCTCATTCATGAGGAAATCACGAAGGTTATCGCGATCAGGAATCCATATGCGGTTTAAATAGTATAGAATACCGTCGGATTTGGTTTCGATTTTGAGTTCAGCTCCACATGACAGTTCATCGCGTACATCATTTTCTGTTACAGAAACATGTTGAGCTGCTCGGATTCGATCTTTGATGTCGGTTATGATTTGCGAACAGAGAAGACGAATGGAGTTCGCATAACCTTTTCAACTGAGCGCATCGGCCACTACGTTTGCCTTGCCAGGATGATACCGAATTTCCCAGTCGTAGTCGTTGAAAAGTTCGACCCATCTTCGTTGCCTCATATTCAACTCCTTTTGGTTGAAGATATGTTGGAGACTCTTGTGGTCAGTGTATATTTCACACTTAGTACCGTAGAGGTAATGTCTCCATATCTTGAGAGCGAACACAACGGCTCCAAGTTCCAGGTCGTGGGTGGTGTAATTCTTCTCGTGAACCTTGAGTTGCCTAGAGGCATAGGCTATCACTTTTCCTCTTTGCATTAATACACAGCCTAGCCCTTGCCCTGATGCGTCGCAATATACTACAAAGTCATCGCAACCTTCAGGGAGTGTGAGGATAGGTGCGTCACAAAGTTTTTGCTTTAGAGTTTGGAAGGCTTCTTCTTGTTTAGGTCCCCATATGAAGGGTTTTCCTTTATGAGTCAAAGCCGTGAGTGGTACAGCAATACAGGAAAAATTGGCAATGAAGCGTCGATAGTAACCAGCCAAACCAAGAAATGACCTTACCTCGGTAGGGGTACTTGGCGCTTGCCATTCCTGCACTGCCTTGATTTTTGAAGGATCAACATGAATTCCCTTGTCATTGACGACATGTCCAAGGAATTGTACTTCTCCTAACCAGAATTCGCATTTTTAGAACTTAGCGTAGAGCTTTTCAGTCCTTAAGAGTGTAAGGATGAGTCGAAGGTGTCGTTCATGATCGGATTTAGACTTGGAGTAGATAAGGATGTCGTCGATGAAGACTATGACAAAACGGTCGAGGTAGGGTTTGCATACCCTATTCATTAGATCCATGAAGACAGCAGGGGCGTTGGTTAAACCGAATGGCATGACCATGAATTCGTAATGACCATAACGAGTCCGGAAGGCGGTCTTTGGGACATCTTCTTCATGTACTCTGAGCTGATGATAACCAGAACGAAGGTCGATTTTTGAAAAGCAGGTGGCGCTTTGAAGTTGGTCTAGGAGGTCATCGATGCGAGGTAGTGGATAGCAATTTTTAACCGTTAACTTGTTGAGTTCTCTATAATCAATGCACATGCGAAACGTTCCATCTTTCTTCTTCACAAAGAGAACAGGTGCACCCCAAGGCGATGAGCTAGGACGTATGAATCCTTTGTCAGTCAGCTCTTGCAGTTGACTGGCCAGCTCTTACATTTCGGATGGGGCTAACCTATAAGGAGATTTTGCGACTGGTGTAGCTCCAGGTACAAGATCGATGCGGAATTCGACTTCTCTCACAGGAGGGAGTCCTGAAATGTCGTCGGGAAAGACTTGTGGGAATTCTTTCACAACTAGGATATCTTCGAGTTTCTTCTCCTTGTTTCCCTTTTTGACGACGTGAGTTAGGAATGCGACATAGTTCTTGCGGAGATATCTTCGGGCTTGAAGGCAGGACATTAATTTGAGTCCTTTCGAAGGGGTTTCCCCAAAAATACGTAGGGTCTGACCGTCTGCAAGAGGATTGCGAATGAACTTTTCGCGGCACACTACTTCAGCGTGATGCTGGCTGAGCCAGTCCATACCGATTATAACATCGAAACTTCCCAACTTCATAGGAATGAGGTAAACTGGAAAATCGTGATCGTTTAGAGTGAGGGTACAATTGCGTATAATAGAATTTAATGAAACGGGTTTTCCGTCAGCAACTTCCACCGTTAGAGATTCCATGAGATTAACACGAGTTTGGTTGAGGCTAGGTTCAAATTCTAAGGACACAAAGCTCTTATCCGCACCAGTATCGAATAATATGGATGCATAACTACCATTGATGAGAAACGTTCCGTTGACCACGTTGTTGTCAGCCCTAGCTTGGTTGGCATTGATGTTAAAAGCTCTTTCTCTAGTAGGTGGAGGAGCTTGGTTAGCTTGGTTTACCGGGTTTGCTTGAGCTTGGGCATGGATGATGTTCACCAAGTGTGGACAAGTGTTCCTGAAGTGGTTTGGGTCCCCACAGTTGTAACAAGCTTGCATGGGTTGCATCATGGGGTAGTTGGGTTGGTAGTAAGTTTGGGCTGTGTGTGGTGCAGGTGGTAGAAGTAAGGGTTGTTGGGCTTGACCCACTATCTGATGGTGGGTTTGGGTTGGGGTTGATTGCGGTTCATTCGTTGAAGAGTACGACAGGTTTGGATGGTGTGACCCGCACGGCTACAGCTTGTGCAATGTTGGCAGGGGTTTTCGGGAGGGTGATGGTATTGACAGCGGTTGCATTTTGGGTGTGGGCCGGTGTATGACTTTTTGAATGGTACCGCTGAAGGAGCAATTTGGGTGATTGGTGCAGCAGTGATAGGAGGGTTGGTTTAGGTGACAACAAAATTCTTGCCATTACGTTTCCTCTTACCAGCAAACCTTGAGGATGAGACTGGGTGGTTTGTAGTTGAGGTCTCCATGGGTGCTTTCTTCTTTTCATCATTGAATTTGCCGTTTCGAATGCGATTTTCAGTGAGTTCTGTAGCTAACTCCATCGCGGCTTCAAGTGTTGCAGGCGAAGTGCTTAAAACCGAATCTTGGATTTTCGAGGGGAGACCTCGAATGTAATGTTCAACCAAACGGTACAAGGGAGTGAACAAATTAGGGATCATCTGGTTCAGCTCGAGAAACCTCTTATTATAGGATGTGTGATCTCCTTCCTTTTGTTTCAGTGAGTGGAATTCGTCTTCCAGCCTTTTGATTTCGCTTCTTGGACAAAAGCGTCTTGTCTTCCCTTAACTCTTCCCATGTTAAGGCAATGGCATCTTCAACTCCTCGCTTACCTTTTTCCGTGTTCCACCAGGTAAGGGCTACCCCAAACAGTCTTCCAGTTGCATAACGTACCTTACGGTCCTCGGGACAATCGCAATTGAGGAAAGTGTTCTCCATTTCTTCAAACAAGTGAAGGAGGGCGGTAACACCTTTGGTCCCTTCATACTTTGGGGGATCGCAAGATTTGAAGTGTTTGTAGGAGCACTTTTTGGAAGGAGGGTTGGCGACGCTCTGGTCTTCTTGATTGGGAGGGTTGATGGGATTTGCGGTGAGAGCTTGTTGAACTTGAATCACGATGTCAGGAAGCACTGCGGCCATTTATTTAGCAATTTGTGTGGCCAAGCGTTCATTTGATCTTCCTGACTTTCTACCTCCACGTAGTTGCCTAGCCGACATCTACAGGAACATACATAGGAAGATTGTGAGTTTAAGAATTTTTCTAGGCGTCATGTGTCGTAAAAAGAATGAAAAACAACATAATTGGCAATAATTTAACTACATCCATAGGATGTCTTGGGTTTGCGCATGTTTGGGCCTCCAATGTCCCCCATACCATCGCCTGTGTAGTCTTGTGGGCCCCCATGACTATTGGGCTTGGTAGGATTCACATTGGTGTCGGCGGATTAACACTCGCATCACCTGAATGAAAATCGTAAAATATGATTGCGAGATGGATGGTAGGAGGGTGTCCAGGTGTAGACACAATGACAACTCAAAGTGGGGTTAGCTCACACGACGTTTGGTATAGCATGCTTTGGCCTAATAGGTCCTTCGTACTCTCATCGTTAGTCCCCGGTAGGCAAACTGGTCCATTATTTTGGATTTATACGAATGCCAAGCCTAGACAGGACGTTCTGACTACCGGTACTCGTACCCTTCCAGTTACTACATGCCCGTCATGAGAACTCACTTTGATGTGATTTGAAAAATACAAAAATCATTGCAAAAATCATGGGAATCGTGAGGTGTGTGCTCTTATGGATATGATATGTTATGAGGATATGATTCATGATGAGCATTGCATAATAACATGTATTTGTGAGCATGCTTGCATAATATTGAGTGTGAAAATAAACATAAAGCATATAAACATCATGAATTTTGTATGTAACGCATAAACAATTAAAATTTTAATCAACTATAGTATAGGCTCTAAGGGTCTAATAACCTAGCCTATATCCCTATAGTTATAAGCTCTGATACCAACCTGTCACACCCCGACCCGTAGCGGAATAAAAGTCGGGGCATAATTGTGTTATCACCAAAGCTCATGATGTTTACTAAGATGTTTCATATTTATTAAATTCAAATTACAACTTAAATATCCAAAACAAAATTCATACAATTACAAGAAAATTGAAACTATATAATCATTCCAAAGCTGAAACTTGTTTATTCTTCTAGGCCTTCCTATGTGTTTCTTGTCTCAGCTGGATCACCTGTATCATGTGTAAAACGGGGGATATTTTGGGTCAACAAAAGTTGGCGAGTGAACGTTGATAAAACATTGTTACTAATTTCTTGTTTTATTTAATAAGGAAAATTTGTGGAATAATCACATGTGAGCAAACATATATAGATAAACAATCAGAAACCACTTTGGATGAGTATATGACATGAATGATGATGTATGTGAGATCAAGGCTCAATCAAACGGAGCCGATCTAATGAGGCTCCTGATGCTCAACCCGTCTCCCACGGGGAACTGATGGGCCTAATGAAATGCGTGCACTGAAAATGATAAATCCAATCTACATATAATTCACTCAACAATTGATACACATTTGATACACGGATATGATGTATGCACAAGTGTTTAAATAAAATGAAAGGATTATACGACACATGATACACCCCAAAACATGATTAAAACGGGAATTGGTAGAGATTCACTCACAATGGGTGCGCTCTTTGATGACGATGAATGCGCACAAATTTATGATTCAATCGACGAGGGAAGAACTAACCTAGATAATAACAAAATGATTCGATAAATAATTAAATTTTATTTGAGATTAATATTTTTAATCAGTGCTCTTAAATGGGATTTTTAGATTTATTTTTGTGAGTTTTAAGGAAATTTTCTAACTTTAAAAATCCTATTTTTTAAGTATTTTTAATTAATTTTTCAATTAATTAAATAAGAAAAAAAATAATAAAAATGGTTGACTTTCTGACAGTTGACCGGGTCTGACCGGTCAAACTGTGTTTATTCTAAGCAGCGCGTGGGATCGAACTCGGGATCTTGCGTTTGTGTGCACGCAGCTCTACCAACTGAGCTACGTGTCTAACCCGAAATATTCTCTGTTTTAATTATATATATATACTAATTAACCTTAAACTTATTTGGTTTTTATTAAAAATGATTTATATGGCCGAACCGGTTGCAGAGACCCGGAGTCGAACTCGGGTCCTTCGGTTCGAGTGCGCACAGCCCAACCAGTTGGGCTGTGTGTCTAATCTGTTTAACTAATGGATTATATTCTTCTTATGTATTTACTGTGACTTGATCTGATTAGGTTTCAAAAATGTTGTATTTATTTCTGAAAGTCGGTAACGTGTGCGATTCGAACTCGGGACGTGCATATTGTATTTGCACACAGTCCACCGCTGGACTGTGTGTCTAACCCGGTTAAATATCCATTTTTAATTATACTAATACACGTTTTCATCTTCGTCTTCTTCGCTTAAAAATTACAGAACAGTGAAATCCGAATGTTCTGGTTAATCGATCACAACTTATACTTGTTTGAAATGGAAAGAAGATTAAGTGATATGGTATACCAAGACGGAGCGTTTTCTTCAGATTTCCGGCAGTGTTCGTCGGCTCTGATTTGCGATTTCCGGCTGAGCGAACTGAATTAACAGTTTCGATTATTGTGTTGAGCAATTAAGTTACTAAGCAAGAGATAGCAAGAGGGTTTAGATGATTATACCGATCGACAGTTAGGCTTCGGTTTTCCAGTGATATTCCGGCGAGTGCGGGGATTTCCGGCAACATTGTCTGAGACAGACTCTGGTTGAATGATTAAGGTTAATACATGCCGAATAATGGATTACAAAAAAAAGAGTTGAGAATTATACCGATTAGGAGTAAAGTCTCGGTTTTCCGGTGGAATTCCGGCGAATGCGAATATCTCCGGCGACGTGTTTTGGAAGGAATAAAGCTTCGGAAACGAACGTGGTTCTGAGCTAAAGGTTTTCAGGAAGTTCAAGTGGGTATTTATAGTGGAAACAGGCTGAATTGGGTCAAAGTTCGCGATTAAAGATTTCCGTCGGTTTTTTACTGAAATTGATTGCCGGCAACGGTTATAACCGACGTCGAAATCAATTTGTGCGGTTCAGTCAAAAGAAATATAGCCAAAATCGCGGAGTGCCGGTTTTTCCGGTGATGGCTAGTTCTGGGCGCGCTGATTACTGGTTTGACTTTCGGTTTTATTATAAATGTTATTTGTTTTAGTGTTTATCACAAAAGCAGTGCATGGCGGAGTGGTGTGTTGCGTGTTTGTCTTTGTGGCTGACCCGGGTTCGAAACCCGACTGCCCTATTTTATTTTTTTATTTACTTATTTTTATTATTTGTTAATTATGGTTTAAAATTCTAAAATTGTTTATTAGTTATGTATTGTTTGAAATTAATATGAACCATAAATACGCAACGAAACTTATAACTGAATATTTGATTGATAAACGAGGCGGGTTTTGAAACCCGTTTTTCGACGAATGTTACACTACCCAACTTTACGCATTAAGCTAGACACACGGTGACAATCGAGCCCTTGTTATCCATGCTAAGGTTTAGTTAACAAAGCATGAAACGTCTTTTTTCTTATCATTTATTATAAACTTTTTTAGTTATCTATTTATTTTATTTTTGAACCATTTTTAATCCTTTACTTTTGGTTTTGCTAGACGTTGATGATGACTCGGTAGTAAAAGTCGTTGTATCCTTAAACGAACTCAGTATTTTATCATCACTATATTACACCAATAATGCGTGCACTTGCCAAGTGAAGTATAGTGTCATAGTATTTTATCGTGTTTTTATAAATATTAAAACTAAAACGGATAAAAATATACCACTTTTTATATAAACACCCGCTCACATCACGATGCAAATAACACAAATATTAAAAATGAATACAACTCGTTTAACCAATTCATATCTTATGTCTATGACATAGTTTTATGTTTTATGTACCAAGAAAAAGAATTGATGGATTATAGCCTCCTAGTTTTTTTTTTATTTTTTAAAAAGGTAAAAATCACATCGCGTACATTCCAGTAAATAGGTTTAGTTTGTCTTATACATGTGACCTATTGCAAGGTCAACAACTACGCATGGTCTAAGGTAAGATTTGTAGGTGACGATGACCTCAATTGTCGAGAATAATTTTGTTTAAGGGTTCAATCAATTCTTGATGAATTAAGCTTGAAAAAAGTGTTTATGATCCATCCATAACACAAGACTGTTGAATTAGTACATTTAGGCAGTCCAACAAGACGATAACTCAGAACTCACAAACATGCTTGTGACATAATATATGCATCTAAATGACCAGCTTTTCAACCGGAAAAAGTTAAATATCAGAAACAAAAACAATTGCGCTTCCTAAATCCGTGTTGCTGTCAAAGCCAGTCCAAAACGCCACACAAAACACATAGAGGAATAGAAAAGAAGATAGCACCAGAAAGTATGTTTATCCTGAAAGAGTGTAGTGTCCTAATCAAAGAGGTACTAGTTTGAATCAGAACTTTCATCAAGTCAGGTAACCTTGTTAATCCTAGTGTTCTTACACATACTCCACAAATCTAGTACCCTATTAAAGGGCATCTTTTTGTAACTTCACCTTTATTTAGTATGTGTAGGGTTTTCTAGACTGCACCATCACCTACTAATTAATAACTCTATTATAAAGAGTTGACCTTTTATGTGTCAAACCGGCCAAAGTATGTATTACTTGGTATCGTATGAGATACAAGTCACTATAACATGATTAGGGTACATGTATCGTCAATAAGTTTAAGATTGTGTTAAATATACTCCCTCCCAGGGTCGGCTCAAAATATTGTAGGCCTACGGATAATAAAAGTGCTTTAGATCATATGATTCATATATCATCACTGCTTATGCATAATTATAGATCATAAACTTTAATGTTAACAATCTTAAAGCGGAAATCACCTAAATATACTATGTTTTTTAAGAATTTAGGGCCCTCGGAAACTGGGGGCTCAAAGCACTTGCTTTATTTCGCTCCCTCTTAAGTCGGCCTTGCTCTCCCACGATTTTTATTGGTCGTAAACACTTTCAAGCTATCAAATCATTTATACTTCCACGTTTCATAGTAAAAAACCACAAGAATCGGCTTAATTTGGTATCTAGGCGTAAAATATTTTCAAAAGAGTCCTCCTTTTTATTTGAACGGCCAACTAAATCACCGAATAAGCATTCTAGGATGCCCTCAATTGAGCAAACACATCCCCTCTTCCATAACGGTCAGAGTTGGATGCATACCCGAGCCACCAAGCCACCAGTTCCGGGGAAAACCCGCCTGCCCGAAGGCCCAATGCGGTAAAACCTGGTTCGCCTCGGTTTCGAACTGTCGACCTGCAAAGAGGACTAGTTCTAAACTTCATTGCCACCACCAATGTCCTTCAAAGTGATGCTAGTGGAAGTTGAAATTGAGATCTCAAGGAGAAAAACCAAATAACTAACCAATAGACCAACTTATTAGGACTCAAAAGAGTCCTCCTAATATGATGTTTTCAGGGGACAAGGGGGTATGCTGAAAATTCAAGGTGTTTTACCTATGGCAAATGCCTAGTTCTAATTAAAACCTTGTTTGAAAGTACAGCTTATGCATAACTAATAATTCTATCTTTTTACTGGCACATCAAGTCTTTGGTTCAATAAATGTATGTTTAATAATACTTTTAAAAATTCCTGCAAATAGTTGTGGTTATTTTACACTTCATATAAACACAACACGTAAACTAATCAAGGGCAAATAATTTATGCACAAGTCTTTGGTTCAATAAATGTATGTTTAAATGTACGAAAGTTAACTCATCACATGCATTTACAAACCATCAATTAAATAAAACACCATAAATAATAAATCACAACCCAACAGCCGCTCTTATGGTTAAACATCTTTATCATAGTTTGATGAGATCGGCATGTAATTTTTTTTGAACGGCCAACGAATCCTCCAAATGGGCTACTGGCGAAATTCACCACATCGGGATACACTCGCCTCCAAACCGGAGAAAACCCTCACCTAGAGCCGAAGCCCGTGAACACTCGCCCGAAGGCACGACAATGCGGTGAGGTAAAACCCGCTCAGTTAAAGGATCGAACTAGCGATCACCACCTATTCGCCATGTAATTACATGTTCTTATAAGGACATCATCTTCATCACTGTCGTTGGAGTTTGATTTTTATATTTTGTGACCCAAACACAAAGCCACCAGTTTTTTTTATACTTCTGGGAACTGAGAAGAGGTGAGTTCACTTTTTTTGCATGAAAAGAAAATTATTCTCTTCCAATTACTGTTTGGACTTCTGTTTACAGTCCTTGGGATTTGCACTTATACATATATACATGTATGTAATACATATGGATGTATATATATATGTGGATATGAGTCTATGACCCTAATTGAATGAAACCTAGCATCCATACATGCATGCATGTGTGTATATGTGGATACATTGATACATTTGTACACTTATACATGGTAATAAAAGATAAGCATGGAGATTATAGAAAAATTCAAGACCTATGGATAGATCTTAAAACAAAAATAAAAATAATTAATATAATGGTAATGCACTTAAAAAGGTAATTATACATATTGGAAAAAGTAAGCACAAAAGGTTCTAGGGTTTCATTATCTTGTACTATTTAACAATTAACAATATTGTAATTGATTATATCTTCTAGGTCTTGGTATTTACTTCATATTCTATGAGACAGATATACAATCTCATGTGTCGTATACAAACAATATAAATAAAAAAACTAGAATATTTAATAATCTTTTCATGGTAAACCTAAGAGACACATATGACATATGTACACAGTACTATAAATATTAATAATATATATAATATATGAAAGAATAAAACATGCTTGGGGCAGAGAAAAGAGAACCCTAGCAACCTCGAAACCGGCAAACAACCCGGGTAAAAGCAACCTCGAGTTCAAAAACCAATCAAAAAGTCATCTCAAATTTAAATCCGGTCTGGGAATTATTTATATATTATTAAACAAGCACAAAGGCACCCAATGCAACCATACAAATGTAGCAGAATACAAGAATCACTGCTAAAGAGAAACTGGATGAACAAAATGAACATACTTATTAATATTAATTAAATTAAGGTATAAAGTTAATTTAAAAGTAACTTAAAGAGAAACTGGAAGAACAAAATGAACATACTTATTAATTAAATTAAGGTATAAAGTTAATTTAAACGTAACTTAAAAGTATGTATATCTTTGTAAGAAATTAATAACATTTTTAAACCTTTATATCAGATTTTAGATAGCAAACTAACCGCTCTTTGGAATATATATAGTATGTAACTAGCATATTATAAAAATAGAACTAAGCAATTATATATCGTGTGGAGTATCTTTAATTATTAAAATAAACTGTACTTTATTGTAATTTATTAGTTTTTGTGGAATATTGTTTTTATAAATTTTCTCAAATGACTAAAGAATCTTGTAGTTCGTTTTAATACACATATATACGTATTTATAACCAATTTCTACAATGATAAAAAGAATTAATTAGCGACTGAAATTCCAAGAAAATAATAAACATTAAAGTACATCTCATAAATCATCCCAAGCTCCTTAAATTTCCATACACTTCCATTGTACTTTTAACAGATCATCATATTTTAATGAGTATTCAAAACTTATAAAACATTAATAGCTACTAAAAACCTCGATAAATGTAGTATTAATGCCTTTTCTTTGTTAGAATAACAAAAGTTCTTACCAATAATTAGGATTTCATGAGTTTTTTTCTTCTTTTTTCAAGATCTTGGTTGTGGGAAGAATTGCGTACCCGCCATGAATACACTAAAAGGAGTAGGGTATGTTGAAGATGGATCAATAAAACCAATCCCCGGATTAACACCGGTGGGTTCAGTCGCCGCAGCCGTCGTGCCGGAAGTTATAAGATTAAGCTGTCCACCACCGGATGAACTACCTTCACCAGGGTGGGTGTATCGCCCCTCCGGACCATGATCATATAGAATTCCCTTGAAAACATGACCGCCTATGCTCACCGCCGTCTGATACGCCAATTGCTCCTCCGCCTCGTCCATCGCACTCACTCTAACGCACCGGAACACCGCCGGAGAACTCACTTCCGCTGGAAAGTGACCCACTTCTAACCCTATAAATAAATATAAGAGAAAAGAAACATAATTATAAGTACGTCAGACGACAGGAATTAGAAACAGAATAAAAAAGAAATTTACCGTTCAAAAAAGTACGTCAATCGTTTTAGAACGAGGACAATAAAGGAAGACAAAAAAACTAGCAATCAACCAAAACAAGCTACTAAACTTAGAGAGTTATTAAACCATAAGTAGGTCAAATATGGAGGGTAGCATGATCTATCATCTACACAGAGTAAAAACACACTCACTGTGTGCATTCATGTTTCACATACACTACATAGATGTTAGGGTTTATAAATACATAGACAATAGCCCAGAATTCAAAGCATAAACTGGTCTTGAAACATGAAGCTAAGCTAATCTAATCTATATCTATATAAACATAAAGATTATTAGATTATCCCCATCAAATCATAAATCAAGATTGGTAAATAAAAATTAATAATTTCTTTCCAAACAAAGCCCAATAATTGAACCGAATATTTCGTTTACATCTTCAACAAAACTTTACCTGAAGTATTATGATGTTGTGAAGCAGGCAAGATGACACCCATACCGCCACCACGGCTGCCGGCGACGGCGACACCACGGTTATGATGGTGATCTTCTCGCAATCTTTTAGTGGTTTGACTATCACCACCGGTGGCTCTCATCACCAAACTCAACTGTTGGTTGCCTGAATTATGTTGAGCTAAAGACATGAGCTGCTGCTGCCGTTCCCGGCGTTTAGCCGCCGGTACCCATGTGCTTTTCACGTGGGTTTGACATTGAAGCCCACGGCTTTTGCAGCAAGTTCTGCACCTCATATGTTGACAGTCTTTTTTCGCTTGGTTACCACAATCTTGACAGTTCATTCCGCCGCTACTTCCACCGGTGATCCCACCGTACCCACCTTGCCTCATCCCTAGTATTTTACCACCATAATTCTGATAATTCTGCTGCCATAATTCAAAACCTTTGCCGTAGATCTCTTCGTTCTTGAATAGGTACAAACTGTATGGACTTGTTATACCATCATCATGTTCGTGATCTTGATGGTTTTGATGATGGTTTTGATGGTGGTTTTTGTGAACTTTACTAATTGCAATTCCGGGTTGTTCTAGTGAGAAAAAACCTGACATTCTTGTACAGACCAGCAGCTTGCAAACCTATTTTCAAAGATCAAACACAAATCCATAGCAGAAAAATAATAAAACAAAAATAAATTAAAATTAAAAAAGGTTGTAAATTTATGTGGTAATGAAGAGTGTAGGGGTCGGATTGTGTCAACTACTCAAAGATCTAGGTTGGGGGGGGGGGGGGGGGGGGTTAACATCTAAATCTTTTTGTAGATTTTTCTTTTATTTATTTTTTCTCCCTACTACTTGTTTGTGGGTATGAATGAAATATAGCGTCTTATGTGAGATGTGTAATTATAGACTCTATGATCACTTTTTGAAATTTTATTTTATGTATTTGTTTATTTACTTGTGCTAAATATTGTTGAGAGATTTCTCTTTTAAGAAAAAAATAGGATGTTTGTTAATATTCTATTCTATTCTATTTTAATACAAAAGGTTAACCTAAAGAAAAGATTCCATAGACAATGTTTTTAAGTTAAACTTTATATATATAACGTTACCATAATATTTAAATTGAAAAGTCTTGTATTGTTCTATTTTGATCAGGCTATGTTATCTTAACTGAGTCTATGCTGACTTCAAAGTTTGGATTTTTAGGCGTTCCTCCGGAAAACCATACCGCCGGCTGCCACTTGACAGTCGTGTCACCACAAGAGCAGAACTCTCTAGCGTAACACACGACGTGACGAAAACCCGATTGAGCTCGGGAATCAAACAGACAACCTCACACAAGGCCTAGTCCAACTTTCATTGCCTATATCCACCTAAATATAACACAAGTGAGAATTGAACTTGAGTCTTCATTGGAAACCCAAGCTCCTACCTCTAGGCCATAAGTGGGGACTCCATACAGAATGTTTAGTGTGCTAAATCAAATTTATAGTTTTTTTCGAGAAATTTTCTATTTTTGTTATAATTTATGTATAAAAACTTTATTACAATAATTAAATACATTATTATGAACTATAGAGACTGAATTTGTATATATAATTGAAAGGTGAGTGTATAATTAGCAATTAGATTCTAGGTTAGGATTTATCATTTATGTTATGATGATGCTCCTGTTATAACTTATACAAACCAAAAAAAAGGTGACACTTTGATTATTATGACTAATTCATTCGAATTTTTCATATAAATTACTAGTTATATGGGAGTGTTTAGATGTCTAAAATTGCACTAATTGTATTAGGTTTATTAGAATAAATTATACAAATTAAAGGTTAATAGATAAACTGAAAATAATAAGGTTAATAAATAAACTGAAAATGATAGTGTTTACGTATAACAAATATAAATTAAGTTATTAGATGTTTAAAATTGCACTAATTGTATTAGGATTATTATAACAAATTATACAAATTAAAGGTTAATAAATAAACTGAAAATAATATTATTTACGTATAACAAATATAAATTAAACTAAAATGATAAAATACTTTCAAACATACCCTGCGTATTTTTTGTCTTAATCCTGCTCATAAATTACTACGTCATTTTCTTCTAAAACTAATATTATGTTTCTACAGAATGACTTTCCAAATTAACTTTAAAAAAAAAGATAATATCTTACTTGGGTAAAAATACCTTTTATTTGTATGGCATTTTGTTTTCAAATTAAACTTTCTGAATATTTCTTAAAAACGTTTTTAAACTATAGTTTTGTTTCCCTTAAAAGTAAACTACAATTTACTAGGGGTGTTCAAAACTATTCATATCCAAAAATCCGATCTAAAATATCCGATTTTCGAACAATCCGAAAATTAGGATATACAAAATTTCGGATATCCGAAATTCAGATAGTGATTTTAAAAATTTTCGGATATCCGAAATATCCGAAAATTTCATTTTTATTTTTTCGGATATCCAAAAACATCGGAGAAGTATCTGAATTATCTTATATATCCAAAAATCTATATTCGGATATCCGAATCCGGTTCCAAATATTAAAAAAATAAAAATTAAATAATAAATTGGATATTCAGATATCCTATTCACTATTCGATCGGATATTCGAAATTTCGGATACGAGTTCGGATAGTAAAATCGGTTTTTCGAAAATTTCGGATATCTAGTTTTGTACACCCCTACAATGTACCCTATTGTAGTTTGAGCCATTTTGCAGAAGTACATCTTTTCTTTCAGTTTTTGTTGTGTGGCTCCTCGTACCTGCATATCATCACACCTTGCTCTAAGTTGTCAGTCAAACGTCTATTGGACCGTCTTCTTCAGGGCCATATCGCATATCGGTAATGTCACCAGCTTCTTCATTAGGAAACCCTATTTAATGCTAATCTTCTCTTTCTATGCTTCTACATCTTCATCATCGTTGTTCATCATCCATCTTCATCATCCAACATCGCATCATCCATCTTCATCATCCTTAACTCCCAAAATTTAGTATGAAATATAAAGCGAACGTAAAAACGTTGAATCGCACACGCACGTTGCACCGTGTTAACTATTCAAATTTAGAAAAAAAACGTAAAACAAAAATTTTACGAAAGATGAGAAGTATAAACGACCAAAATTGAAAGTAAAAAAGTTGTGCGATTAAATCGTAAAAGATAAAAAGTTTTAGGTTAACAATAAAAACACAAAATTTTGTGATATTAAATTGCAAAAAAATGTAAAGTGTTAGGTTAAAGTAAAAAAAACATTTAAAAAAAGACTCTAAGCATAAAATACAACATCATGATGTATAAAAAAACTTGCAAATTAATATGATATAAACGATACTTTTAACGGAAAGTTTAATATTTGTATTTTGAGTATTCGTCGTATCCTTCTTTGTTTTACTTTTTACATTGATCATTTATCATTCCAAATTATTGTACCTGAACACATACATTTAAATATACTAATTATTAAATTTAGAATTAACACAAAAATGTAGCATATATCTAAGGATGAATGGTGTGGGCTAACGCCCCCCTCCGGCTTAGCTCCTTAACGCTCTCAACACCGCACAAAGGGCCAAAGAGGGGTGTGATAATGTGGTTCGTCACGCCCTTAACATGTGCGACAAGGGAAGAGGAGGAGGGATCCACAACCGTCAACACCTCCGTCAACCATCATCACCTTCGCCTACTGTTGTCATCACCAATGTCTGTCTTCATTGACGAGAAGACGGGCCGGTCGGAGCCACAGCCAGCCTCGATCTCCTTTTACGTTTACCCACAAGCGGTTGTTGTCCATTGATGTTTGTGGATAGGTTCTTTAAAGTAGGTTACATTTTAAGATCGGCTGATATATGGGCTATTGAAAATGGGTTTATAAGTGAAGTAACTAAGTGGGTTAATAAATTGGATGGGTAATTTACACTAAATAATAGTTATGTTTTATTGTATTTTTGTTCTTTTTAGATTTTAATTATAAATTTTAGAGAAAGGATCAAATACAAAGGACTTTAATTGTAAGAATAGTAAGAAAGAATATTTTAGGAATATTCTACAATGTAAACACAACCAAAAATACTTAAAAAACACAAGTTTTTTTTAATATTCTATTAAAATAACCGCTACTTTATCGTCACTAAAAAATATTTTTAATGACGAAGTAGCGTTTTTTTATAAACAATATTAAAAAATTATGCTTTTTAGATTTTTTTTTGGTATATTGAAGGTTTAGTTTAGATTTTAGCTTGGGTTGGTTGGGCGGTGGGAAAGGGGGTTAGGTTTTTTTAGGGTTTAGTTTTTAGCATTTAGCTTGGGTTGGTTGGGGATGAGGGGTAGGTTTATGGAGGTTTTTTTGGTGAGGTATAGTTTTATTTTTTAAATTTTAGCATTTAGCTTGGGTTGGGAGGGGGTTTAGGTTTTTTTTTGTGGGTGGGGGGGGGGGGGTTAGGTTTTTGGGTGGTGGTGGGGTAGGGGTTTAGGTTTTTGGGTTTTGCATGTGCATGTTTTTTTATCTTATGGACAAGATTATGGACATTTATCACTCTATAGGGTAACTTTGGTGCTCCACTCTCAACTACTCGTCAACTCACGTTTACTTCGGAAAGCTTAGCAAACCGTGAGTGTACATGACCCTTTTTACTTTTCGACACTTTGGGGAGCAATACTTATGATTTATTAAACTCACACAGTCACATACAAACATGCTTAACACAAACAAACAATCCATTATACGTGCTTAATATATGATGCTAGAAATTCATACATGCTAGAATCTTTATTTGCTCTATACTTTGTCATTAACTTTGTACAAGCCTCCCTTAACATGTATAACGCTATAGGAGTAACACACCGCCCGTATTCTTGAGGTCATGTTAAGTTATACAAAAACGGTCTTGTCGTTGCGACGACAATATTACGCTAGTGTGAAACTTTGGGTTGACAAGTAGGAGATGAATGCTAGTGTTGTATTGATATGTCTTAGTTACGATTATGATATGTGGATTCGTTTAACTGTTTTTATACTTATGCTAGTAATTCAAACTTGTATGCTAGCCAATACTTTATGTGTTGACATGTACTTTCATATGTATTGCAGGAACTTGAGGATGTTATGTTGAATGGAATCTAGTAGGATGACGAGAAACGCACCTTTAATTTAGTACTTGTTGTATTTTAATTCCTTGTTACAAGTTGTTGTAATTTGTTTCCAAACAATATGTTTTTGCCTTAGTAATGAAATGAAATGTTGCTTATTAAAAACATGTCACAAATATTCGTTATGAAGTCTCTTACAGTCTCGTTTTCATCTCATTCCGATGTTTTCGCCATCGGTTGGGATGTGACAGTTGAAACAAAGAAAAAATATTAGATTAAAGATAAACATAAGAATGAGTGATAAAAAAAAATACTTGATATGTGTTCTACATTTAGCTATATGGTGTGTGATAAAACCTCTAGAGACTTTATCATGCCAAATCAGCGTCACATCTATGACACGTAAGCGAAAGGTCTTATTGTTAACTATCATATAGTGGGATAAAACTTTATCTAGCCTCTCTTATCATTACTCAATCATTAAATAAAAAATAAAAAAAGTTTTAGTTGGTGGTAAAGTGCATGGGACCTACACACACATCATGGCCTTGGCCAACTTTTTGGCCGAAGTTTCTTTGGCAACCCCCTTTAACTATGGCGAGGCAGTGTGCGGCGGGGGGGGGGGGGGCTAGGGGGATTATGGGCGGAGATAGTATAGGGCTTCACCCCACACCATGCAGGCTTACATACTATTAATTAGTAAGTTATGTGAGATAAATGTATTGTACCTTATGCTTGGTGAGTTTTTCAAAAAATGTTGTGGTCCATCAGACATTATATTTTGTTATTATTTTTATTTATATTATTATTTATATTATAATTTCTTTGTTTATATTTTATTACTTATTTAATTTTTGTATTTAGTTTGTAATTTTTCTTTATGAAATTTTATTCGTTTCCATACATAAGGCAATGTGTGTGTTTCAATGTTTTTACGTCTATTTGTTATCGTTTAAAAGGTCGTTGCAACTCGTTGTTACTAAATTGACTTGGTTATTCTTTTCTGTGTTTTACGTTTGGGTATAATTTCTTTGCGTTAACACATCACAATGGACATGTGTGGTTCAACATTTTTACATCTACATTTTGCTTGGTATTAGTTTATCTATTTTTTATTTATTTTATGAGTTTCCGGTATTGGTAATCGATGGTGGTAGTATAGCATTAGTGCAACTTCACGCGGTTTTACGCTTCCGCATCAACGGAAAGGGCTTAATAGTAGTTCATCAAAGTCTATAGCGCCCCAATAATGGATCACGCAACTATAAAAATAGATATTTGAACTTGCTTCATGTATTATAAACATACGGAATAGACTTTCTAGATATATATACATGTATAGAAATATTTGTTGGTTATTAAAAAAACAAAAGTATAAAAGATAAGTATATAAAAGAAATGATAAAGAAGTATTAAATAAGAAAAAAGCGTTTTCCATAACGAGTTTTTAACAAATAGTTAACAGAAAGTTGGTGAGTTCACAAGTTTTAAATCTTAAGTATTGCTTTTAGTAAAAGCATAATTCAGTTATATCAATAGGTAGCTAGCCTATTTGCAAATTACTAAACAAGTGAGCCGAAGCTGACTATTTTGTTTTGGTGCCTTCCACCACATCTATCACAAACATGGTACTTGAGTTAGGTCAATGTTTCACGCTCGATTCCCAGCACGGTGTGGGGTTTGTTAAACCCAGTAGTACTACCAAATATTACCTCGCCATCCCATATTAATGGTCCAACGTGTAGGGAATTTCGTGATATGGTTTAGTGCATAGGTGATATAAAAGAAATACATTAACTAAGCAATGTTCTTGTTTCTCCCATAAAACATATAAGTGAAGTAGTAGTGAAACTCACTGTTTGCGAAGAAATCCGAGAATGCAAAAGACAAAGAGTAAGTGTTCGGTTAACCACTACCTATTACATGTAATGTACAAGAGTGTATGTTCGTGTTGGTTCTCAAAACCCAAGTAATCCAAACAATCCTATTGTTTTAATGTTTTAGAAAAGACTCACATGTTTGACTAACTTAGAACAAGTTAACCCGACGACCCGTTGGTGACTAATTTAGTGACTTCATGTTAATTCATCTGCACGCAAACCAAGTAAAGTTGTAGTACACATCACATAACATGGTTGATGACATTTATTTAAGTTTTACCTCCTAAATACCGTTTACATAGTCAAATACAAGTAAACTCGAGTGTTAACAAAAAGTTTCAGCAATCATAGTACAACTTCAGTTTTTAAGTTAGTTTGTTTATTTTATTTGAAATACTAAACGATACAGAACAATTAATAATTTTATGGGATATGCCAAATAGTTCGTATGGGTTTGTGAAATTTTATTGAGGTCTGAATATTTGTAGAAAATTCATGAAAATCTTACATTAGATAAAGGTCAAAAGCGTCATTTTCTGGTAACAGTTTACCATTAAATTAATAAAAAAAAATATATGTTTCTCCAATTGATGCAAGGCCAACTGGAGCGTCTCATAAACTCTTAGGAGTACCTACTATAAACATTTCATGTCCTAACTCCCCAAATTGATCAAGTTATAGTCCTCGTGATGGACACTATTTTCTGATCAGAAAACTAAACTTTACCTATTCACATTAAAAATTTGCAAAAACATAGTTTGTGTTCATAAAAAATTACGAAATTTTTTGTGGATCATATAAACATCTAGTACTAGATTCAAGAATGGTTCTATTTGGCATCAGTATGTATTTATGATCAAAACAATTTTGGGAAATTCTGTAGTAAGTTCTTACGAGGTCATGCGATGTCAAATCTACTAATTCAACAAAGTTTCCCCTTTCATAAGCCCTAAGCTTTCACCTAGCATACTAGTGATATAACCACATATAATAGTTTCATACGCTCTATTTAACATACAGAAATCAACTTCAATCATTCACAGTGTTTAACATGTAATCCTACAAGTTTTGACATCAAAAAGTTTTCCTTTTTAGTAGGTTATGAAGTATCATGCACCTTAGAGTTTTCATCGCCAAATTGTTTCCTAACATCATTGTATACATATACTACTATGAAGCAATCATCAAATGCAATCAAATCATCCTACACATTCATATACAAAAATTCAACTCATCAAAGTTTCATCTTTTGGTAAGGTATGAACAATAAAAAAATCTAGGGTTTTCAGTCCATGCAAGATCATTCAATACACTCATGTAAACATGGACAAACACTAGACATCAATTACTTTGGTTAAAATTGAGTTTAGATTAACTAGGGTTTTTGGCCAAATCATAAAAACTATCAAATTGATCAAAATACTCACTTGTAAGTGTTATAGGGTACTGAAATTGATCAAGGGAAACACCAATTGCAAAATCCAAGCAAGAAATCAAGATGGAATGGTGATTTGTGGCACAAAATTCGTGATTGGGTAAGGGGAGGGGTTGTCGTTCGCAAGGGATGGGTTAGGGTTGGGTTTTGTGTATTATTCTTATTAACTAATTAAAACCAAAGGGTGGGCTTTCCTAATGGGTTTTGGAGAATTTTTAATGGAATTTTAATTAAAACAAGCCCATTAGAACAATTTTTTTCCCAAGATTACTAGCCTAAGTTTATAAAAATAAAAAGCCACTAGTTAATTTATAAAAACATATTTATAAACACTAGAAGACATAAAAAGCACATTTATTCGCAATTACGAGAAAAAATTAACAATTAATTCATGTAGTCAAATAACACATAATTTCACACAATTATATTAATATTTTTTTGTTCAGGATATTATTTCCATGTTTCACCAACATTCAGGATCATACATATGTACACTTCGGTAATTCGGTTAATTCATCGAATTACTGTTATGTGAGTGTTTGTGTACTGACTAACACACTTATTAAATCCTAATCAAGTGTAATGCAATAATGAATGTTCGTGTAAATGTTAAAGATAACGGAGTTAACCTGAAATTCTCGTTGTTACACCCATCGCCACCACTAGCTGATTATCCCCATGAAGAAACACTGACTTGATGGTAGGGCTCCAACTAGAACTTCAACCTGGAACGACTCAAACAGCTGGCTACAAAACGGAAACACCGTTAGGACTCGTTACAGGAATCAGGTTATTCTTGTAACCGCCTTGGCGTGAGAATAAGTCTCGGTAATAGGAGTAAGAAGAAAATGAGAGGAGATTAAGTGAGAGAGAATAATCATACCTTTGATGTTAACCCCTATTTATAGTTTATGATTAGGGTTTCCCTGTAAGTTAGGAGATCCCCCGATAAGTCGGGGATTTAGTTACCTAGTTTATCCATGCAGAATAGAACATTCTAGAATAAACGTAATTATGATCTATTACTTATAATGGGATAATGGGTGATGACAGGGTCGGGTTAACCAGTCCGGGTCATACCTCGTCATGTCCCCCCAGTCATAAGTTTATGAAAAAAACGTTCATGAAATCGGACTTAGGAAAAAAAGTCACAACATTTCCTAGTTATATATTTATCAAGTAAAAAACAAACTACTTTAATACGGCGGTGATGTGAAAGGGTGCACCCGTTGGTCATCGTTAAGATGACAGTTGTGTATGCCCTGGGTGTCCACGTGTTGCTATAGCATTGGCGTTTCTTTTTGAATTTGAATCGGTTTTACCTTTTCTATAAATAATACCCCCATTGAAAATTTTCCTTCATTTCACCCCCTACTTTTACCACTCACAAACTTTTGATCGTGTGCCATGGCCTCGAAAGCTGGTGAATCTTCCTCAACTCAGACGAGTGGCGATGTTCTTTACTGCAAATGGGGAATGGTATCATTCAACAACCTTCTTCAAAAATACGACATTAAACCAGAATGGAACCCGGTGTTGCCGTCTAACAAAGATACGACGTTTCCTTTGAAACAGGGGAATATAACCCTGTTCAGTGATTTCTTTAAATTTTGCAATTTCCGTCTACTAACCACTAAATTCTGTAAGTCTGTTCTTGACGAGTACAAGATTCACATTTCCCAAATGCACCCACTTGGATTGGTGAAACTTCGTCACTTCGAGTTTGCCTGTTTAGCCCTGGGTCATGTACCGGAGATCTTGGTTTTTAGGGCTTTTTTCGTTCTTGTTTGGAAATCCCCTTTCTTCACCTTTGATCGACGAGACGCCAATGTATCGTGTCTGAGAGGCCTTCCCACAAGTTCCCGGGACAAAGATTGGAAGAAGAAAATTTTCTATATAGATGCTAACGTCATCCCAGGGAGATGCATTGGAGGGAGATGGGGTCCAAAGAAAAGTTCAAAGAAGAGGGCCCTACTGCTGATGCATATGTTGAAAATGCTTTGTTCAAGAAACTTATCCAGCACCGTTCCGAGTGTCAAGTGATTCCTGAGGGGGCGCTTATGTTAGTTGGGATGAGTTTGTTATGGCGTGATAGCCGATTTTTCCCAGCCTTCGAGAGGTTTGATAGCGATTAGTGTCAATATTCAATCCCTGTGCTGTATAACTCTGATATACCAAGTACTCGAATTGAAATAGGTGACCGGTCTCTGTTTGACTTTGTGGACCCCCCCCGAAACGCTGCATTGAGATCCGTTGACCGCGTGGTTGGCGAACAGGAGGCCAGCATGTTGAGTATGCATATTGAGCGCTTTCTCCTTCCCGCCATCTCGGCGGCCTTACATGCTGAAAAATCCACAACTCCCCCCAGTGTTGGGTGTGAAGCGTCTCGTGAAGGGGCGAAGAAGAGACTCCGTATCAGGGAAGAAAACTACCACCACCGACATGACCGTTACGCTTGTAGCAGCCAACGTGCCTATAGAGTCGAAAGGTGTATCTACTACCTCTGCCCCGTTCATCGGTAGTTCTGGTCCTACGCCGAAGAGGCGGAAAGTGACGCCCTCGTTATCAACCTTTCAAGCAACCAAGACAGCCCAATTACTGCATGCTGGTACGTGGTATTGTTTGTCCATGTATACCTCTTTTTGTTTGGGTTTCTTAACTCATGATGTTTATTTGTAGATGCTCTCGCTGGAGGCCCTATTTCAGGTAGGTTCTCGACACCACCACCCTCTGTGGGAGTCAGTAGTTCCACTATTGGTGAATAGGGTATGTCTTTTGCTGAGCTTATATCCCAAGCAAGTATGCTTCCCATCAGTTCCTCGGTGCCGCCACCTGTGTTTACATTGTCTGTTGCGGTTACCACTACCTCTGTAACAACTCCGTTGGTTTCCAGCTCCATCCCCTCCTCGTTAGTTGACTCCCCTAAAAGTGACATTCCCGGGATGGGCGGGGATAGACCTGCCACTTCCGCTAGGGGGAGCTCACCAATGGCAAAGAGACTATCATTAGTGACACTAGGGGGTCCAATGATAGCTTCGGTGAGGGTGAAACACGTTTGTCCGATGATCTCTATCTGCCTACGGTGTGCTGGGATCCCACAGTCCAGGACAAGCAGTATCAGCCTAAGTGGAAAATAGCAGAGTCATCCAGGCTTGTATTCCCCCGATCGTGCATCATTGGGTTGAGCGAGCATATCCTCTTGCTGAGTCTGCATATATTGAAGGCCTTGACAATGAGCATCTAATGAATACTACCATGGTCGATGCTACCATTGGGCCCAGGAAGCTCGTTGAAATACGACGTTGCTGGATACATGATAACAACGAATTACGCCAAGCGCGTATGGTCATACAAGAACTAGCGGACGAGAAGAGTCAATTGGAAAACCAGCTTCAAGTTGCCCGTGTCAGGGAGGATCGGGTTTTCTCTGAGAAAAAGAAGGTGGAGGATGACTTGCAACGGGTGACTGCCCACCTAACAGAAGAGAGAATATCCTAGGCCCGCGATATAGCGGAGAAAGAGCGAATAATTTCCCGTGCTCGTGCCGTCCAAGAAGAAATAGAGCTGAAAGCCGCGAGTGAATCTCGAAAGGTTAGATCTGCGCTACATGCCAAGTTAGAAAGGTACCGTATTGACACAGACTTTGTTTATCAGGTAGGAAAGGTATCAAAATTTGACCCTTGAGCTAGAGGCGTCTGAAGCCAAGTCCCAGTCCAGGCAAGTTAAGCTGGAAGATCGTGAAGAGAAACTTAGAGAGCTTCAACAAACTTATAATGCTCTTGTTACTGAGAAGAATCACCTTGTCCAGATTTCTTCCACTCAACTGCCTTGTCTCAAGGAAACAGAGAGTGCTCTGGACCAATCTCACGCGGATGTTGATAGTTTGACCAGTCAGCTGGCGAGTCTTTAGGGTGACAGGAATTGGTTGATTTCCCGAGGCTTGGTTGGTGCCTTGGAGTATTTACGCCAATCCGAGCCTTTCGTTGCCCTATTGGATCGTTTGTCGACCGTTGCTTACAAGTCTGGGCAGCATGATGGCATTTATGAGGGTTATGTTAGTTGCCATAAGATGGATAAGGTTACTGTTGAGTTCCAGGAGGAGGGAGGCAAACTTACTGCACAAATGTCGGATGCTTTGGAGGTGGTTTACAATGATTTGCTACCGGCGTATGCCGATTTGGCCAGCAAAGCAACCGAGGACGGCGTGGAATCCTTACGCCATATGCCGGAGGTGGCGGAGGAGTCGGAGTAGGTTTTTGATTGTTTGATTTTGTGTTTCGTCTTAGATATTTTGTAAGACTATATTTTAATGGGATGAATGTTGGTACTTGATGTTGTCAGTGGTAATTAATGAAAGGCATGATTAGGGCAGCGCCGCCGTTTTCTACGCGGCGATTTGACATAATCATAACTTTTTACAGTTAATTAATGCTTGTTTGCGATTTGACATGTAATCATCAAAACTTTGTACACCCCTTTTTAGCAAATTCAGCCCTTATATATTCATGTCATATTTTTACCAAATTTGGTAAAAAAGTATGAACGAAGAGTACCGTTTACGAGAGGTTTCCGATGTTCTTTGAACACTTGATGCGGCTAATGCCTTGCTCATCCTACATGATCAAGCACCCAGCAGGGCATTAGAATGTGGAAAGCTTGGCTCTTCCAACGTTGCGCCCTATCCTGGTTTGTTTAGCAAAGACGTCGATGATGACGTCATTCCTGTCGACGAGGCATTTGTTGCACCCCCACCAGCTGCAGTCGCTTTGTTAGACGCTGATGACTTAGCGCAATGGTTTCCTTCTGAACACGTGGGTTGATGCAATGTAGTGTACCAACGCCGTGGTAGATCCCAACGGGCAAACCCAACTGGTGCTCAAGAGCCGGTGGCTATTCCGGTTGGCGTGGTAGATGATGAGGACTTGATTGTGGATCCTCACCTGTTGGAGTGGTATGGCGAGGCACTGCACACCCCTGCAGAGGTGTTAGCAATATTTGCCGACTCGTAGTTAGTTAGAACATATTCATTTTTTGGTATTCCCGTCTGTTATTTTTTGTCTGAACGGGACAAGTACTTGGTTTTGTTTGATAGTTGCATGTATTTATTACCAAAATACCTATCTTTTGTAGTGGTTGATGTATCTATTACCAAGATACCTACTTTAGCGCAATGTAAGTTTGGTAATCTAATCTTTATGAAAAATATTTCGCATTAGAGTTACCGTTTACCGGGATATGCAGTTCAAATGCGTTAGTAATATTTCGTGTGGATGTAGGTGAAAGGAAATAGAGTTTTTATTAATAATTCGCAAAACAAAGAGACATCGTCAGTGATAAATTATACTTTTTAAAGAATATGCATGTCCCGTCATTGGGGGCGGGTACCTACATGTAACACATCTTTAGTTGAGCCACGTTCCAGCTGTGTGGAACCGCTGTACCATCAAGTCTGGAAAGGCGGTAGGCCCCCTTACCCATAACTTCTTGGACTATGTAAGGGCCTTCCCAGTTGGGCCCTAGCTTTCCTGAGGGTTCCGCCCTACTTGCCTCATTATCCCGCATGACATAATCGCCCTCCTTAAAAGTCTGCTAAGCCACACATTGATTATAGTATTTCTGCAGGGTTTTCTTGTATTTTGCCTCGCTGATGGCGGCTGCCTCGCGCCGTTCTTCCAAGATATCCAGGCCCTCCCGCAAGAACCTGTCGTTATTATCGCTGGTCGTTAGGCGCCTTAGGGATGGTAGCCCTACTTCCGCTGGTATCATTGCTTCTGTGCCATAGGTTAAGCTGAATGAGGTTTCATTCTTGCTTGTCTTGGGCATGGTTCGGTGTGCCCAGAGGACATTTGGCAATTCTTCCACCCAAGAGCTTCCCTCATGGCCTAATCTTCTCTTGATCCCATCCAACAGGCTTATATTTGCCCTTTCCACTTGACCGTTGCCCTGAGGGTGTGCAACCGATGTAAAACCTGCTGAATATGTAGCTCAGAACACCAATCTTGTAACACCCTATCCTTTAATTGTGTTCCATTATCACTTACCGGGTATAACGGGAGCCCGAATCGGCAGATGATGTGCTCCCATAGAAATTTCTTGGCGTTTTGAGCGGTTATCTTGGCCAACGGTTTTGCTTCAACCCACTTAGTAAAGTAGTCGATTGCCACAATCAGGTATTTGAGTATCCTGGGAGTTGGGGGGAATGGTCCCACAATATCAATTGCCCATTTCTGAAAAGGCCATGCCACTGTCACAGGGATCAATTTGTTTTTGGGGCGTAGTGTTTGTGTAGCATACTTTTGGCAACTGCGGCATTTTCTGAGTTCAGCCACTGTTTCCTCGTGCATTCCGGGCCAAAAGTATCCCGCCTTTTGAATTTTAGCAACGATTGCCCGGGGTCCGGCATGAATACCACATATGCCGGCATGTATTTCGTGGATTAGGTACGTGGCATCTGACGGAGATACGCATTGTAATAGTGGTCTCAAATACGACTTCCTGTAGAGGATGCCATTTTGCACTTCGTATTGTAAGGCTTTTATTTGTATCTTTCTGGCGTCGCCTTTAGCGGGAGGCAGTTCTCCTTTTGTGAGGTATTTGAGGATGGGAGTGTACCAACAAGGTTCTTCCGCTGTTACCACGGAGACCTCTCGGTGTTCGATTGAAGGTGACTGGAGTGTTTCCACCTTCACTTCCTTCTCCATACCAGATGTTGCTAGCTTGCTTAGGGCATCGGCTATTTGATTTCTTCCACGATGGACGTGGCTGAGCATGACACTGTCGAAAGAAGCTATGAGCTCTTTAGTTTTTGCCAAATACTTTACCATTGTCTCATCCTTGGCCTCGTACGTCTCATTTACTTGGTTGTTAACCAGTAAAGAATCAACGTATGCCTCGACCTTTGTCGCTCCCATGGACTGAGCCATCCTTAGACCTGCTAACAGCGCTTCATACTCGGACTCGTTGTTGGAGCATTCAAAATCGAAGCGCAAAGCATACATCAATTTTACTTCATCCGGGCTTATCAGCATGAGGCTCGCGCCTGGCCCCTTTCCACTTGAGGAACCATATGTGTACAACTTCCAAGTTTGTTTAGACGTGCCAGCTTCTAGCCTGTTGATAACCACTAGGTCCTGGATGACTTCTCTTTCTGGGATTTCTGCTAAAAATCGGCGATTACCTGCCCCTTGATCGTAGTTCGTTTTCGATATTCGATGTCCAAGGCCCCCAACTCGATTGCCCATTTAGCTAGCCTTCCAGAAATTTCTGGTTTATGTAAGACTTGTTGTAACGGATAATTTGTTAAGATTTGCACGCGATGAGCCTGGAAATATCTTCGGAGACGCCGGGTAGCATGGATCAATGCGAGTACCAGCTTTTCGAATGTAGGATACCGCGTTTCAGGGCCCGCCAGTACACGGCTAATGTAATATATAGGTGTTTGCTTTCCGTCTCTTTCGACCACGAGCACTGCGCTCACCGCGTTGTGAGCTGCCGCAAGGTACATCTTTAAAAGTTCTTTTGGGTGTGGGGTTGTCAGCAAGGGCAACTTTTCAATGAACCTTTTCATGTCTTGCAACTCTTCTTCTGCGTCACTGGTCCATTTGAAGTTGTTTTTGTTGAGGAAATCTTTCAAAGTTTGTATGAACGAAAAAGACCTCTCAACATGTCTTGCTAGGAACCTGTTTATCACGACGAAACGCCCATTTAACGCCTGTGCTTCTTTTAAAGTTCTGGGCAACGGCATTCGCGTTATGGCGGTTATTTTTTCAGGGTTGGCTCTAAAGCCATCCCGGGTGACTAGCACCCCCAGGAACTTGCCTTCCTCTGTCACGGCCCCCGACCCCACCCTGGGAGCGGGAGCCGTGAACCAGTCAGGCGATACCGGTGATTATTTTGAAAACATTGCAGCGGAAATTTCATCAGGACCGTAGTTAGGAAAAAATATCAGAGTTTAGAAATACCGGATTTTATTTATTAAACATATGGGAATAAAGCCCATGTTTTATAAAAGTGGCTTTTAATAAGGGATACACCCGAATTCATAAAACAACGTTTTTTTTATTTAATTGATAAAATAAGCCACTTCTCTAAGCGTTCTGGTGATGTATCCCAACTCTTAATCCGATCTACTGTAATTACCTGAAACATGTTTTAAAAACGTTTTTGTCAGCAGGAAATACTGGTGAGTTCATTCAATTTGTACAAAATGACACATTCTTATATTCACAGCATTAAGAGTTTTTACATTTGTTTATCAAACCAAACTACTATTGGCTAGCTCATTGTCCAATAGCAAAGAAACTTATTTTAAATAGTATTTGTCACTCGGTGGCAGTTCCTGTGACTATGGTCATATCACTCATTGGCTAACCCATTGTCCAATAGTGAAGATTGTCAAGTATTGTATACAAAACCCCACATACTGACAGTAGTTTCCCAGTAAGAATACAAAGACTTAATCACTGTAATATAACTTGGAAAACATTTAAGGTTTGCAAAGCATTTGAGAAAAGGAGAATGACTCACTTTGTAGTTTTAAGGTTGTTATCTTAGAGCTTCCCGGTGTTATTTCTGAGTTCCTAATGACATTATAATGCAACACGTGTTAGTGAAACAACCCAACTTAAACTTTAACGATACATTACGAGACAAAACCCCAACGTAGTTTACAAAGTATAGCCTTATATACAGGCAGCACTTTGGCATCCGTTGGTGGGTTTTAGATCAATCGGACAGCGTATCGAATCAGTGATTAGGGTTTAAAACACTTACAACGCGGCAGAGTTTATCAGGTTTAGGGGTTTAGGGGGTGTTTGCAAGAGAACAGGGCTAGAGGGAGTATACGAATGAGTTTCTCAATCGATTTTGTGCAGAAACTTCAGTCCCACGCTGCTGGTTATATAGCCCATCTGAGCATCCCCCGCACGTCGCGCGGGATACCCTAGATTCCGGCATGACGCGCGGGGGCGGTCGGCCTGGCATAGGTCTGCCACGTATCCACGTAGGTCTGACACGTGGCACGATGTCGTGACACATGTCCCTGGCCGCCTTTTCTGTTCAATCGCATGTTTTTCTCGATTTTCGTGCTGGTTCTTGTCGCGTATGCTTGGGTCTTGATTCCACTTGATTCGGTTTTTAATTGTGAAACTAATATGGGTTCTTTTGTGCCGGTTGGTTCGTCAATCACCAAGTTTCTTAACCGCTAAGTTTTCTGATCGAGTATCCAACTTTCATCGCGCATACCAGGGGTTTTAATTACGGGTTATTGCTGGGAATATTTTTGAGGGTTGTTACATCCTCCCCACCTTGTTTTAAATCTCGTCCTCGAGATTTAGGTTATGATCTGATTTATCTCACGTGTTAATTAATACTAATAGGATTAAGGTAAATGAATCAGGACATCTTCGAATTTGTGAATACAAGGTTTACAATGAATAGAACTCAATGGTTTAATTGAATCATATCCAGAAATCGATATCAAATGAACGAAGTGAAATGACATAATCATTAGAGTGACTAGGTTTTCATGGTCTAAACCAAAAGAGAGATTTATGACCAATAGGTGAATGAAAATAATAGAATTCAATGTCAAAGGAAAACTTACCTTGGTTGTCAATCAAGGAAGACTTAGAATTAACAAGCTTAACTGAAACAGAAACATGAAGATGATGTGTCAACTATCGAACCATGTTATGAGGAAAAATCAATGTGTTGACATTATTTGAATGACAAGGATACACTTGAAACACAACAGAATTTTAGTGTATCATTATCGTAATACATAGTTGTATTAAGACTATTTTCAAAAATGAGTCAAATGAAAAGCCTACGTAGTTTTGTAAGATCATGATTAGCTCAGGCTACAACTTTATATCGACGCCGCAAGGTGTCGTAATTATCGAAATAGTTTACTAATTACGGTGACCGAACAAGTTCACTGTGTTCGTAATCAATTGAAAGGTTTTAGTGAAGTAAATTTGAATATTCGTAAATAAATTTCATAGGATTTTAAATTGATAATGAAATAACAAATGAATATCATAGAATTTTCAATAAGTATTAAAAGAACCATTAGAGGTACACCGAAAAATAACATGAAGTTGTGTACTCTTATCTTAACACATAATTGTATTAAGATTGTTTTATGACAATGAATCAATAAGATGGGTTTTAAGAATAAATAAACCCGCAAATCGGGTGTGCAAACGGGATTAGCTCAAGCTTCAAGTTGATGAAAAACGCCACCACAAGGTGTCATGAAAATTAATGATTCAAAGAAGGTGAATATCAAACAAGTTTGTTATGGTTATGAACAGATGAAGTAGTTAACAGAAAAACATTATTCATTAACTTTGATTTGTACTAGGGTAAAGTGATAATTTAACTTAGATATTACATATTAGCGATCACGTCTGGAATCATTTCTGCTTCCTGCGTAGTAAGTATGAATGCTCACGCGTTCTTCTTAACTCCGTCTGTTGTTTTTGCCTTGTTGTCGGGTGCCTTTGTCAGTTTTGGGCAATATGGGCGGATATGGCCTGTTTCTCCACAGTTAAAACAGTCTGGCTTTTTCCTCTTGCATTGTTCTTCCTTATGGCCAGGTGTTTTGCAGAGGTTACAGTAGGGATTCTTCTTAAAGTAGCATTTTCCTGAATGCTTTTTATTACAGTATTTGCAGATACGTTTCTTGAATGACGATTCAGATCCCTTCTTCTTATAGGACTCATCGGCGCCAAATTCTTGGGTAATTTTCCGGGCTAACTCATTCTTCTTGTTTTCTTCTCTTGTGCGGATTAGTTCGTCTGTTAATGTATTGGCTAGTTCGACTGTTTCCTCGATAGTCTGAGGTCTAGCTGCCTTGACTATATCGTGAATTTCACTAATCAGTCCCCAAATATAACGAGAAATTAGTACAGGTTCTGGCGAAGCCAGAGTTGGTTCCATTCTTGGATATTCAAAGAACGTTGTCGTATATTCACGACACTTCACATCGACCATTCTATGATTTAGGAACTTGTTTGCCATTTGTTCCTTTTCATAAGGAGGACAAAATTTTCTTTCTGTCATTTCCTTGAATTCTCCCCAGTTCACGACATAGGCCATGTCACTTCCTTTTGCTTGAAGAATAGTGTTCCACCATTCTAAGGCTTCATTTTTAAAGAGATTGGAAGCATACATCACCTTATCTTCTTCGGTGCATTTGCTGATCTTAAGAACAGCTTCCGTTTTTTCCAATCATCGTAGTGCAGCTGTGGCTCCTTCACTGCCGGCAAACTTAGTTGGCTTACAGGCTAGAAATTCTTTATAGGAACATTCATCAGTCATTGTTTTCATCTTCTTAGGAACTGCGATTTTGATAATATCATCATTATCTCCATTGGCGTTGTGGCAAAAGCTGTTACTATGAGTACGCTTGCTACTCACAGCTTTGGTATGTTCTACGGGATTTTTAACAGTCTCAATAATTAACGAAATGGCATTAGCAATGCCTTGGGCGATTATGTTTTCTATGGCCTCTTTGTTTAAGGGATTTTCATTATTCGCATGAACTTCTTGATTATATGATACTTCATTCGACATCTGAATTGCAATTATTAATATCATAGAACAATTAAAACAAAACAATCATATATATTTAAATTTATATTCACAAAAATAACACATAGGTTGTTTTGATTAACCTCTTAACTTTATTGTTTATGGTTAAAATAACACCTAAATGGCTTTTTGGATTCCCTTATAGATATACATATCTATATGATCATATGTTTCATATATTGTGATATACATACCATTCCGAATGTTAATGTATTTAACAAGTTCATATTTCCAACAACAGGTCAGACATCAGGTCATAGTATTATTTAGGGAATTTTGTAACTTTTTAACATAACATATACCCCATCTTACCCGAACAAGTTGGAGAGTCTATCACACCATACCCAATCTTGCCGGAGAGGTAATTGTATTTCCCGTAAAAATAATTTTCTTAAACCATGATTTTAAAAGTGCATTTTTTAAGTTCAAGTCTAAACACTATCCTGGTGCTACCAGTTAATATCAATTTCCTAACTCTTTTGTTTAAGCTTAGGTATTATCACAACACTTAATTGCTTAAACCAGTGGTTGTGGCTCTGATACCACCTTCTGTCACGGCCCCCGACCCACCTGGGAGCGGGAGCCGTGAACCAGTCAGGCGGTACCGGTGATTATTTTGTAAACATTGCAGCGGAAATTTCATCAGGACCGTAGTTGGGAAAAAATATCAGAGTTTAGAAATACCAGATTTTATTTATTAAACATATGGGAATAAAGCCCATGTTTTATAAAGGTACCTTTTAATAAAGGATACACCCGAATTCATTAAAAAACATTTCTTTATTCAATTGATAAAATAAGCCACTTCTCTAAGCCTTCTGGTGATGTATCCCAACTCTTAATCCGATCTACTGTAATTACCTGAAACATGTTTTAAAAACGTTTTTGTCAGCAGGAAATACTGGTGAGTTCATTCAATTTGTACAAAATGACACATTCTTATATTCACAGAATTAAGAGTTTTTACATTTGTTTATCATACCAAACTACTATTGGCTAGCTCATTGTCCAATAGCAAAGAAACTTATTTTAAATAGTATTTGTCACTCGGTAGCAGTTCCTGTGACTATGGTCATATCACTCATTGGCTAACCCATTGTCCAATAGTGAAGATTGTCAAGTATTGTATACAAAACCCCACATACTGACAGTAGTTTCCCAGTAAGAATACAAAGACTTAATCACTGTAATATAACTTGGAAAACATTTAGGGTTTGCAAAGCATTTGAGAAGGAGAATGACTCACTTTGTAGTTTTAAGGTTGTTATCTTAGAGCATCCCGGTGTTATTTCTGAGTTCCTAATGACATTATAATGCAACACGTGTTAGTGAAACAACCCAACTTAAACTTTAACGATACATTACGAGACAAAATCCCAACGTAGTTTACAAAGTATAGCCTTATATACAGGCAGCACTTTGGCATCCGTTGGTGGGTTTTAGATCAATCGGACAGCGTATCGAATCAGTGATTAGGGTTAAAACACTTACAACGCGGCAGAGTTTATCAGGTTTAGGGGTTTAGGGGGTGTTTGCAAGAGAACAGGGCTAGAGGGAGTATATGAACGAGTTTCTCGATCGATTTTGTGCAGAAACTTCAGTCCCACGCTGCTGGTTATATAGCCCATCTGAGCATCCCCCGCGCGTCGCGCGGGATACCCTAGATTCTGGCATGACGCGCGGGGGCGGTCGGCCTGGCATAGGTCTGCCAAGTGTCCCTGGCCGCCTTTTCCGTTCAATCGCGTTTTTCTCGATTTTCGTGTTGGTTCTTGTCGCGTATGCTCGGGTCTTGATTCCCTTGGTTTGGTTTTTAATTGTGAATTTAATATGGGTTCTTTTGTGCCGGTTGGTTCGTCAATCACCAAGTTTCCTAACCGCTAAGTTTTCTGATCGAGTATCCAACTTTCATCGCGCATACCAGGGGTTTTAGTTACGGGTTATTGCTGGGAATAATTTTGAGGGTTGTTACATCCTCTACCCCGAACGAATACTTTTTGGGGTTGAGCTTGATGTTATACTCTCGTAATTTCCGGAAGGTCTCCTCGATGTCTTCGAGCATTTGCTTTTCTTCCCTGCTCTTAATCACCAAGTCGTCCACGTATACCTCCAAGTTTCTACCAATCTGCTTTTCGAAAGCTTTGTCCATGAGTCGCTGATAAGTGGCACCTGCATTGCGTAAAGCGAAAGGCATTTTAGTGTAACAGAAGATGCCTATATCAGTATGGTACCCTTTATAAGCGTCTAGAAAACACTTATACCGAAAAGGGACCAAGGAATCAACTTTGAAATCTATTTCCGGAAGCGGATAGGCGTCCTTTGGACAACCCTTGTTCAAATCCTTAAAGTCAATGCACATCCGCCATGTGCCAATTGGTTTCTTAACCATAACGGGGTTTAATACCCATGTGTGGTATTTCGTTTCTCGAAGGATGCCTGCTTCGACCAACTTTCGCACTTCTTTTATCGCTGTTTCTCTTCGAGCGGGAGCTATGCTACGTTTTCCCTGGGCCACCGGGTTTGATGCCCGGGAATGTGGCTAACTTGTTTTCCGCCTTATCCCGAGGTTTCTCGATCATATCAGAATGCTCGAAAGCAAAAATATCGGTGTTTCTTTTTAACAACTGCTTCAAACTGTTCCTGGTTTCCGGGGAGAGACTGTCCCCTATAGTAACAGTTTGCTCAGGATCACGCATACTTAAAACCCATCTCTCTGGACTAACTGCACACTAGGTCCTTGACGACATCTTTTGGCGTTCAATACCTCACCCGTTTTTTCTCGGTGGACTGTTGCAACTCCTCCTGGCGTGGGAACTTCATGAAACGTTGCGCTGTGGATACAACAGCGTCTAGTTTCCCCAAAGTATACCTTTCGATTATTACATTGTGATGTGAGTCGGCACGTACAACGAGGAAAGTAAGGAGTATGGTCCTTTCGCGAGGGGCTAGCCCGAAAGTTACCAGGAAGGTGATTTGACCATTCGGGTTAACATTTTCCCCGGTAAAACCTTTTATAGGGGCATGTACGAGCTCGAGGAGTTTCTTATCCTCCAGTTACATCCTGTTGAAACAATGTTCGTATATTATATCTTCAGAGCTCCCTGTGTCAACTAGTATCCTTCTCATGTTATAGTCGCCCACAACGGCTGATATGATGAGAGGATCGATAGTGAGGTGTAAATCCTCGGCGCGCGGTTCGAAAGTTATAGTTGCCAACATCCAAGGTTCAAGGGTGGAAAAACTCCTTTTACTCCCTTCGTATAGCATGCTTATCTCCCGCTGCCTTTTGCCCGCCCCTTTGTCCGTATCTTCCTTACTAGGGGGCGGGCCCTGTTATATGTCTCGAAACCAGGTGAGCCAGCTTCCCATTCTTCACATAATACTCGATTTGCTTCTTCAGCTGGTAGCAATCGTTTGTATCATGGTCGTTGCCCTTGTGGTATTCACAATATTTACTAGTGTCTTTGTTGGGCGTATCTCTCAATGGTTTTGGAGGATTGAGTTTTAAGTTTTCGGAGGCAAGGATTTCCGCTGGTGTTTTGCTCAGACTCGGGTAATCGGACCTTGATCTAGATGGTTCATTCCTTGAATAAGAATCCCTGGATCTGTCATACCGTGAGTCTGACCGATGATTTTTCTGGAACCTATCTCCCTTCTTCTTGCCCTTGGAATTCTGTTGTTCCCTGTCATCATGGCTCTTTTGTGCTTCCTTTTTTCTGTTAACCGCGTGACTGGAAGCTACCGTTTTTTCTTGCGTTAAGACACTGTAGCTATCCTTAGAATCTCATCAATGGTGCTTGGCACGCCATCCTTTCCGTACAATGCTGTCAGTAACTCATCATCGTTTACTCCTTGCAGGAAAGCATCACAAGCCAGATCATTTGTTATACCTGGGATCGCCAGGCTTTCTTTGTTAAATCTGATGATAGAACATTCCACCGTCTCATTATCTCGCCGACGGATATGAAGGAGTTCATTTCGATCCTTTGTGTGTCACCATATCTGACTGAATTGTAGCTAAAACTTGGATATCAGATCCTCAAAACTGTCAATTTCCCCCACAGGCAGATCGTCCCACTATACTCGTGTCTCCCCGAGCAGCGTATGGACAAACATCTTGCACCAAAGGGGCATAGGCCAACATGCGACTTCCCGGACACTTTTGAACAAGTTTAAATGGTCGTCCGTGTCGCTTAACCCGTCGTACTTTCCAACTCTCTGGGGCATCTTGGGTTTTTCCTTATGGGGGCTTCAACGATTTTTCTTGTGAACTTGGACCTGCCCGCGACATCAGCTAGCTTGTAAGGTCTGGTGAGCTCATCGTCTTCCACGTTAATAGATTGTACGTGGTGGTTTGTTCCACCTACTCCTATCTCTTGAGTAACCGGGGGTTGGGATGTGGCTAGGTTCAACGTAGTACTAGGACCCCCGTGAGGGAAAAAACGAGGTCTTGACACGTTTCCCCTGTCATAAATAGGCTTCGCGGATGGCTGGCCCTGACCGCATGTCTGTTGGTACGCGAGGTAGGACCACCAGGGTGGCATGCAAGCAGCGTATGGCGGTTGCTGAGTATAACTTTGTGCTGTCATCTGAGGTGAGTATGCTTGGTTGCTGTACGGCTGGAGGTATCCATAAGGAAGCGCATAGTAGTAGCCTGGGAAATAAGCTTGATTCCCAGGTGTGACTGGAGCATTCATGACTCCAGTTGGCATGACCACCGGCTTATGGGGTGGCGTAGATAGTGCTGCTGTAAGCGCCGCAGAATACAACGGCGACATAGCATAAGTGAGAGGTGGCTGATAATATTGGGTTGCACCTACCGGTGGTGTGCCGCTCTCTAGCGCCGCGGATGTAATCACTGGCCTAATACCGTGATTTATAGTCTGTGCAGTTGTAATCGTGGCCTAACCGTCGAGGTGAAGTCGGGACCTAAAAGATCGAATGGAACAGTACATAGACAAGTAAATTCCTTATGAATTCCAAGGTACTCTCTATGGCTGTGGTTGGAGCCACCTGTTGCGGCTGTCAGGAAGTGTAAGATTGCGGGTCTTCCGCGACCAACCCATAGGAGATGGCTGGGAACATCTGATATCCCGGAAGGGCTTCTGCTTCGAACTCCAAGTCCAAAGACCTGGTTATTGCCGGCGATGCGGGAGTGGCCGTAACCGCAGATATCGATATGATATCAGGCTACTGGTCACTGATGGTTGGTTTACTGGTGTTGCTGTCGTGCTCTGATCGTTTGCCATTGGGTTTAAGTTTATTGGTGTTATCGTCGGTCCATGGATGGCGCCAATGAAGAAATGTTGACCCGACGGTAGGGCTCCAACTAGAACTTCAACCCGGAACGACTCAAACAGCTGGCTATAAAACAGAAACACCGTTATGACTCGTTCCAGGAATGAGGTTATTCCTGTAACCACCCTCCGGCGTGAGAATAAGTCTCGGTAATGGGAGTAAGAAGACTATGAGAGGAGATTAAGTGAGAGAGAATAATCATACCTTTGATGTTAACCCCTATTTATAATTTATGATTAGGGTTTCCCTGTAAGTTAGGAGATCCCCCGATAAGTCGGGGATTTAGTTACCTAGTTTATCCATGCAGAATAGAACATTCTAGAATAAACGTAATTATGATCTATTACTTATAATGGGATAATGGGTGATGACCGGGTCGGGTTAACCAGTCCGGGTCATACCTCGTCACCCCACGTGCCCTAAAGCAAACTATTACAGCATCTGGGAACTTCATCCATCATCTTCAAGTTTTTATCCCCAATTGGTTTTGCCCTAAAGCTTCTGTTACTACAAAATTACAAGCCACAAAGAAAACTGTAGGGCCGTACAAGGTTATCGAGCGAAATAAACAAAGGGGGAACACATTGGACGACGACGTTTGGGTATCGTAAGGAGTTTGATGGCTCGAATGGTAACCGCTTTACGCAAATAAAAAATAGTCACAAGTTTATGTATTTAGTTAAAAATCCTATTGTTTTATTTGTTAATATATTTTAAATAATTAAGTAAAAGTTCCAACCTACCCTCATATGCAAGGCACATGACCAAACTTAACTGGAAATTTTAACCGGGTTAGTATCAAAGGACCGATAGTGCAAGGTTTATTATACGTAAAGGATGATTCTTGTAAGTTCAAAAGATAAAGGACATCCACTACAATTTGGTATAAACAACAAGGATGAAAATTGTAATTTACCCTTTGAATTTTATACTAGTAACTTGCATTCGCTACTTTTATGAAACAAACTAGATACGCAGTTGTATCCCGTTATAAATATATTAAGAATAGAGTTATATCCAAATTTAACACCATAATCTATACCGAGTTTCAGTAATGTAATAAAACAAACTGATACTAATCAAACCAAATTCTTGCCTCATCATGCGAGAAACCATACTAGTATTACCATTAAGAATAATACATGTTCGCAAGGGCGCAGGATTCAAGGGGCCGGGGGGCGCCCGACCCCTCGAACTTTTCGCTCAGTAGTGTTAATTTGGTATGTTTCGTATAAAATTTTGTAGGTACATACGTTGTCGACCCCCGGTTTTATAAAAAAAATTAGGTATATACGTTTTCGACCCCCCGGTTTTATAAAAAAAATTAGGTATATACGTTTCGACCCCACGGTTTTATAAAAAAATTTACGTACATACGTTAGCACAAATAAAATATGTAATTAGCCCAAACATCATATAGCCCAAGTCATTATATTTGGAAGAATGTATATTATATAGCCCAAATAGAAAGCCCACCCTATCAAATAAAAAACCCAAATTCGTTTAACGGGGACTACGACCTGAACAGAAGCCAGAAGGGGGGAAAACGCTGCTGCTGTGCCTGCTCTTGTTCGACTGCAAGCTTGTTGCGCTACCTGTGGATGGACCGGCTGTAGTTGTTGCGCTACTTGTTGTGGTCTTGTTCGACTCCTTCAATCTTCCTAAGTGTAAAGGTATGTGTTTTTTTCAAGCTTCCAATGCCTTCTGACCCCCCAGATTTTTTTTTTCAAGCTTTGCCATTACATATTCATAATATTCATTTAACTTTATTAACTTACTCATTGTGTATACTTTTTATTTCTTTTAAAAGAAACAACTTTGGATTGAGAAATTGATCTAATGTAACTTTAACAAAAGCTACCAAACAATAATGGAACTCTAGTGACTACGTTATATGTTTTATTCTTACCTCTATCCTTTTGGTTCCATGAAAGCCAACAAATTTACTTTTCTTTATAAGTTATTCTAGAATCACATAATTTTTCATAAGGGTATAATTTATGATTTATGATTATTTTACATTTTTCATGTGAGTACATTATTAGTAGCTTTAATGCAGTACGACATCTTTAACTTGAGCTTTTAAATGTTCACCTTGAATTATGTGTCAAATCATTGATTACAATTTATTAAGGAAAAATACTTGACTATTTACATTTTAATACTCCCACATTAAAACTAATATATTATTACCACTTAGGTTATAGCTTAATTGTCAAAAGAAATTATCTATTAAGGTTCAATCCTTAAAAGGTATAAGTATTTAAGGAGAAAAATTAGCTGCTCAACAAAAATATATATTATTACATGTAAAATAACCACTTGTATAATTGCGACCAGATATTTAATCATCTATCAATTAATTGGGTGACGATCCATTGACAAAGGCAAATGTCTTTAAAAACTTGGGCTTGAAAGTGGGAGATACAAAGTTGGGTTTGATAGTGAGAGTTTTTGGGTCCAAGTCCCTTGGACGACAGAAATATAAAGAAATTTAACGTTAAAAAAAGTTATTTAATCCTCCATTTAACCTCTTGTTAACTGTTATTATACGTATCAAACTTTATAAACAAAAATGAATTAGGTGACTTTTTAGTTATGTAAGGGTGTTTGGGATTGCTTATTTAACTTCAAAAGTGCTTTTTGTTAAAAGTGTTTATTAACTTATAAGTTTTTTAAAATAAGTTTTTGAAAAAGTGTTTAGATTAAATTTTTGTAAGGGAAAAAGGTAAAATGACAAAAAAAGAATGGAGTAAATTTCCATGTTTGTTTCTATTTTTTAGGGATGAGATTAAATTGGTAATTTTATGTGCAAAAAGCTAAAAGTCATTTTAAAAGCCAGGTTTTTGTGTCTTTTCAAAACAACTTTTTACTCTTAAAAAAAAAACTAAAATAAAAAGAACTTTTACAATTGCCAAATACTTTTTTAACTTATTAGCTTTTTCAAAAAGCCAATAAGTCAATAAGTTATTTCTAAACTCAATCCCAAACACCCTCGTAGTAAACATGTACACCTTGTATTTGATGATACAGCAAACAAACTCCTTTAATTTGTTCTTGAAAATATATTATTAGACTATATTATAGAAAAACTATATCGTACAATATTCCTTAACGTACATTGCGTACGCTAAGGCTAAATCGCAAGTTATGTTTTTAAAAACATAAAATCGCATGTTGTATATATATGTGAAATCGCATATTGTTTGGAACATATAAAATTGTATGTTGTATATGGTGAAATCGCATGTTCGATACTTGAAATCATCAAAATCGCATGTTGATAAAACCCAGCGTACGCAGTGTACGTTAACCCCTCCCCTATATATATATATATTAATTATTAAGTTTTGTTTTACAAATTTCTAAGGCACAAATTATATCATGCTTTGTAATTTCTTTTTTATTTACTTTTAACCTCAAAATTTTCATCTTTTATAATTTAAAACTAACAATTTTTACTTTCAACTTTAGTCCCTTAACTTTTACATTTTTACAAATATATTTTTACGTTTTGTTTTAAATTTTGTGAGTAAACAGATCGCAATGGGCGTGTGTGATTCAACGTTTTTACGTCTGATTTTCCCGTTTAACGGCTCCGTCGCAACGCGTAGGCCCTAGATGGAATTAGTTATTCATTTCTATGTTTTATATTTCGGTCTAATTTTTTGCATTAACACACCGCAACGGACGTACGTGATTCAACGTTGTTATATCTGCTTTTCGTTTGGTGTTACAATTTTCTTTTTTTATTTCTTTTGTTTTACGGGTTTTCGATATTAATAGTCACTGGCTGTGGTATGAAATTGGTGCTACTTGACAATGTTTTCACCTTCGACCTCTCGTTGAAATGCGGTTAATTCTATTTTATTCTATTCTATTTCATATACAAATATCAACTAAAATACATAAGCCGATGACCTTTAGGCCATTGATTCTTGGTATTTTTCTTCACCAAAATAGTACAAATTAGGTCTCATAAATTATGCTATAGGTGGTGAACTTCAAGTGGTGTGGTTGTCTTTGAAAGAACTAACACGCAGAAAAATAAATATTATTATTATAATGATAGAATATTTATATATATATTTTTTAAAGATAGTATCGAATTCTTTAGATTTGCAGAGTGGGAAGTGTTTGGGTTTTAGGATACACACACCCTGCAAACGCCGCCACACTACTGCCACCTCAATTTAATAAATACAACAAACAATATCTCCCAATTTTCCTCTACAGTCGTCTACCAGTTGCTGCTATATAATACCATTCAATCTAATCCGTCCCCTCGTGGCTTGCCCTCAGCTTTTTCTTGTTCACCGGAAAACACGCTATCATATTCTCTTTCTTGCCCGAACCCGGTGGTTCTGGTTCCTCGACCGTCAACCGGTCCAATCAGTCACTATATAATCTCCAAGTCAACGCCACGGCCACGGTCGTCGTTCTGTTCTGTAACAGACTGGTGAACTTGGCGACACCTTCACATGCAGGAACAGTGTCCTTCACATGCAGGAACAGTGTTTCATCCGTAAACGTAATTTAAATTGCTTATTTTTTTTTAACCTCAGGCAAACTAATATATTTTTAAACATGTAATTTAAATTCTTTTATCTTATTTTTCTTAATCACTAAATTTACACACCATAGAAATTCAACCTATAATCTCGTACTATCCTAAACCTTATCTAATTTACTAACATCACTGGGTTAATCCTAAGCTGACTGCTATCTTTTTTTTTAAACGGCTAATTTCTTTAATCCCATATCATCTGTGGGACTTGAACCCAAGACCTTCACCTTTTCACTTAAGTGTTTTTAAAGGCTTTGTCTTTTACCAATAGACCACCACCCCATTGGCGACTGCTATCTTATCTTATGGATATAATTGAGACACTTTGATCATTGACGGACCATTGGAATATCATCATGCCACTAGCAGGACCACCCAGTCATATTTACACACCTAGACATAAAGCCTATACACTAATTCAGAAGAGCACACAAAAAATTTGAGAAAAAACCCTGATAAGCCCTCTAACCAGTAAGATATTACTAGGCTATAAAGCCATAGTAGAGACACTTATGCTTCAACCTCAGCACCTTTAGACTTTACACCCCACCTCATTTAATGAGTTATTTTGTTACCTCGACATATATGTATTATTAATCTTTACTTAGGCTTTAGTCTAGTAGTAAAAAAGAATTACCTTTTATAGAGAGATTAAGGTTCAATATGTAGGATACATAATTTTAATCATTTGCATGTTAAAAGATGTAACTTTTAACGAATGCTTAATTTGGGTGCTCTAAGCCTCAAACATGCAATTAAAGATCCTAGATTATGTGTAGTGGTAATATAAAGTGGGTGTGTTCTTACCACTTTACGCCCCAAAACGCCATATACACCGCCACCGTGAGTGTGATTCGTCCAAAATTTCGAATGGCGTGTTTGTAGAAAGGTCCGGATGATTTTGGTTTGTCTAATAGAATTGTTTGCTTTTGTTTTTTTTTCTTCTAAAAAATAATAATAATTAGGTACAAAAAAAATTTGAACGGCAAATTTGGATCATTGACGGACTACTAGAGTATTATCGTGTCAACAATGGAACCACCCGATCATATCAATCTCAACTAGTTATAATGTCTATACACCAATTCAGAAGGAAACCCAATAAATATGGGAAAACCCTCCTTGTGGGAATTGAACCCATGACCTATTGGTTCCAAAGCCTTATCCCACCTAAATATGCCACTAGGTTATAAAGTCATGGACATAATTGGGTAATTATTGCATGGACATTATGAGCATTGTAGCACTACACTTATTTTTAACTTCATATTCCATAATATCTCAAGTGCCATGTGTCACTCCATACCTAAGGAAGAAGCATTATGATAATGTCCTACACATGGTCTTAGAACAACTAGTTTAGTTTATAAAAGAACAAGAATAACCGGTTAGAAACTTGGGACATGGTCTTAGAACAACTAGTTTAGTTTATAAAAGAACAAGAATAACCGGTTAGAAACTTGGGAGTCTATAGGGTAGGGATTCTATAAAAACTAGAGGGATTTTAAAGGCTTTAAAAACCAATATGGACGATTAAAACCTTAATAATTATTTCCGAATACATCATCAATGCATCATGACTACAAACTACACATTTTAGTAGGGATGGCAATGGGTCGGGTTTGGTACGGGTTTAGATAATCCTAACCCCAAACCCGGTTAGATAAGCCTGTCCTAAACCCGTCCCAAAACCTGTCCGGTTTTTAGCGGGTAAATACCCATCTGGTATCGGGTAAACCCGCGGGTTTCGGGTAAACCTGTTAATTTAAAAAGCTTATCCGTTGGGTATACTTAACCCAACACCCATCGGGTAACTACTATCCGGTTACATTTCTTTTTTTCACTATAAAAAATATATATCAAACAACTATAATGTATACAGAATAGAATACTTATATGTGTAAAGATGGATGTATCATATATATACATATTTAACAATATAAAAGAAATTATATCGAGTATAGAATCGGGTAAACGAGTATACTTTATCGGGTAATTGGGTCGGGTAAACGGGTATATCACTAAATCCCAAACCCATCCCAAACCCGCGAAAAAATAAAAAAACTATTCCCAAACCCGTCCCAAACTCGATTAACCGACCCCAAACCCGTCCCATATATGTCGGGTTTCGGGTTTACCCATCGGGTTCGGGTTTGATTGCCATCCCTACACTTTAGTATGATTCGTACCCACGTATTTTAACAACGTATAAACACACGGCAACGTGATTAGTTTTTGGTCATTTCCAACAATATCTTCCATAACAACTTAATGTGGTACAACCAAACATTATGTGCTATGACGTGTTTGAGATGGTCTAGTTAAACTAACTAATTTTAACCTTAAACTAGACACTCTAAATTTATAAACTAGACTCTCTAAAATCCATACCACACAACTGGCAAATGTATCGGTCAATGTAGTAAAACTTAAGTAAGTCCGAATATCGAACCCACGAGATTCTACTCATTACGTTTATCAGACTCAATTATTATTACTAAACTAACTCAACTAATTTGTTTTGTTGGGTTTTTCTAGCAAACTACTAAAAAATAACAAAAACTAACAAAGACACGAACTAAAACTGAAGATGTGATAGATGATAGGAAACACGCTACCTATGTCAGACTCCTACACATGAATAACATGTTCTATCGGTTATGGAATTATTGTGGAAACCGGGATCTTAAAATACTAAACTTAAAAAACAACCTAAAGGACTCTCGACCCTTCTCGATAAAGAAACCTATGGAAACCTAAAAGCCGTTAAACTACCGGTTTAGAGGATTCCCTCGTTAGCTTTCCTATTGTAATAACTGTGGATGGAGTGCCCTGTGGGGAGTGAGTTTGCCGAGCGGGGAGGTGAACCGGGTGGATGAGTGGTGAGTGGGGAGGGTGGTATGTGGTGACTACTCACCGAATGGTGAAGAAGAAAGAGAAGGAGATAGGGGGTTAATGGTGGGCCCCATTCTCATTCAACCAATCATAATTTTTTCTTTAAATTGTTTACCACTTTTTCCATGTGTTTGAGCATTGCTAGTGATTGAGCGTAAAATGGGAAGTGAAGGGAGGAGTTGACATGACATGAGATCATTGGATAGTGAAAATCGGGAGTGTTTGAACACTCATTCCACCCTAATAAATTACATTCTAGACTATCTACCTCACAGCGTGAAAGTCACAGATAACTAAGGATTAAGCAAATAATAAAAGGGAAACTAAGTGGACCTTCTCACAAAGTATCTAATCCTAACAATCTAACATTAAAGACGAATCGACAACCTCTCACCTCACAGCTATCGAGAACGGTAGAATACTTAATCCTATTCAAAGCTCAATCACAGTTTCTATGGAGATCATGCGTAATTAACTATAAACTAATCGATAACACATTGTCCACGACATAACTTGCATTCATACATATAAGACATCCACAAAGACGCAAGTGAAACATGTGATAAAGTTAAAACAAGATTAAATACGCACATTCATCTAATCATTAAAACCAAAGTCTTTTATTTTATAATTAAATCCATAAATAATTCATAAACCGAAAGAAATAGAGTATCAAAACATGGTATTCATCAATCGACCTAGGCAGTTACAAAGTGTTTCGCCTAGTATAGTGTCCAAAACCGAGACAAAATCATAAACAAATTCAAAAGTCAGGGTTTGATTCAATAAAATGTAGATACAAAAGAACCAGAATATAGAAACCGGAAATCTTCGATCCAAACGCCTTAAAGCTTCAACCTTTTGGCTTTCAAACTCCAAAATCACTTTCAAAAGCTACAAATTTGTCCCTAGGGTTGTTAATTTTCGTCCAAGATATGTTATCTTCTGATTAAGATGTATAAAATTTCTGTCACATCTCGGAAAATCAGGTAGCTTTCCTGGTTCAGTTCTCGTTATATTTATATATAACTTAGTTTATCTGTGTAATTAAAAATAAATATATAAAAGGATTGTGTTGAACCGACCCGAACCGTTGTACCCTTGAACCAAAGCATAAGCTCGCTTGTCGTTGTCACCCACTCGCGAAAACCAAAACTTTTAAAGTCCAAACCGTAGTCCATATATTATATACTTACATTACTAATCTATTATAAATTTATATTAGTTGTGTATATGTAAAAAAATAATAAATAGATGTGATATTAGGCAAACATGTATAGTCTGCCAATACCTCACCCTTTTATGCGTTTTGAATTAGCAGCCCACTTCCCCCTTCCCTTTTGGTTTTGGCTCCAGCTAACAAACCCAAAACCCCAGCCCAACATTTGCTTCTGGCCCACTCCTTCAAACCGCCACACCCACAGTTCTTATTAATTACGAACACTGCATGTGAGCTTTATCATTATAAAATCCTAACAGTCTACCCCATATATTCGTCCCTAATCTTTTTCTCGCTGAAACCCTACTGCAGCCAAACCACCACCACCGCTCTCTGTTCAGCGGAGCACAACCACCGATCTCCGGTAAGCCCCTCTTTCTCATCCGCAACTCTTTAACATTAAAAAAAATTTCGTCTCGGTTTCTGTGTTACGGTTTCGGTTCGAGTTGTAAACTCATGTGTGCATGGTACGATGTTTATATTTATATATGTATATTGGTGTATACATGAGTAGTTAGTAGAACAGTAGATATGTAGGATATGTATTTTGTGTTTGGGGTGTAGACATGAACGGATCGCATGGACGGGTAACCGGAACCTGTGAGACTGATTTTATTTGTTAACATAACCGTAGGTACCTGAATGTGTATGAACATGAAACGCGTGGACGATGTCGAATGTATATATATGTGATTCGTGAAGGTGTATACATGTCTTTGGTTGGGTGATTTCATGCAGCTGTGATCCGTGAATGTGTATATGTATGTCTTTGCTAAATGATTTAATATACATAGGAAAGCTTGGGTACTTGACTGTATGGACGAGAAACCCGATTCGATATTGTCATAAACCCACGAAAACCCATACCTAAGTCTGTGTAATATTGGTATATATAACTGTGTATGTGTATATTTGTATCTGTTTGGAAAACGTAAAGAGTAGATATGAAAACGATTACCGGTTCGACCTTGGTTTAGAAACACTGACTCGTATGCGAACTTGCGTATTCGTTTTAGACATGAAGGGAATAGAGTTCATATGTGTGAAGCTATGCATAGTTTGCTCAAATAAATATGTTTGGTATAAAAAGAAAACTATCAAATTGAATTTATATGAAATATGTATGGAATGCATGATGTCATAGAATGGAAGCTTGTATATTATATGCACATAATGTAATATTAGGTGCATGTGCATGAACTAAACTCTAGTAGTATCTGCATGATTTAAAATGTTGGTCTCATGTGGTGGTGTGAAAATGTGTTAAGTACTTGTTGAATGTTGCAATCAATGTTAATATATATATGCATGTACGTGATTTTATATGACGAACCCAGTTTCCGTGGGGACATGTAAATACATGAGTGTGCTGTGTGTATGAATGTACTAGTAATTTAGGTGTAGAGTTTAGCGTGATGTTTAGACTTCTCGACTTTGAAACCAAGACAACCGCGTGATACTAGGCGACGTCAGTTATTTAATATATCTAATTATAAAGTGGCATCGATATCAGGGCGTACCTGACATAGAGGCTTCTATACTCAATTTACTTCTTTGTTGAGGACCCTAAGGTGAGTTCACAACTTTTTTCTAAAAAGCATGCGTCCCTGGTTTGGGACAACACACTTATTTCCCTGGTTTGGGAAATACAAACGGTAACCCTGGATTGGGGCTACACGCGCGTTCCTGGATTGGAACTACTGAACAAACTATCCACTGGAAGTGGACCACACTTTCCCTGGTATGGATTGCCTAATATTCCTGGTTTGGAATACTGTTAAATACTGTATTTTATATTTCATGTCTTTAGCGGACTAAACGAACTCTATCTGAAAGTCCCCACACACCTATACCGATTAGTCGCCGGGGCCTGGTGAACGGGATATTAGTTGATAGCGATATTAGGTTTGAAAAACCTCACACCGTGCCTGGGAGGACGGGCGTGAACTTTTATGCCTTGGCAACTGGTCATTGACGATAGACATTGACCTGGGGCACAAACAACTACACCAGTCAAGTTTCGGTACCACACACTTTAGTAGCTTAACGATGGGGTAGCTCCCCATGACATGTCTTATAAAACTAAAGTGTTTAAACGAACTTATTTTTGTAACAACACTGAAAACCGTGAACTCGCCAACCTTATGTTGACACACTACTGCATGCTTTGCAGGTCATTAGGTACAACTATGGATGGACGTTGCAATCGGTTGGAGTGTGTGGTTCGTTAATGTCTTATGTTTCGATTATTTATTAAACTTTTGGTTTTAAGTTTCGATGGGTTTTACTTTGTTTTTCCGCTGCAACATAAACTGTGTTTTTGGACATTTGAACTTTATCGCTAGTCATGTTGATAGTGATGTTTTTATAATTTAAATGGTTGGTTCAACATGACTAGTGGTTAGATCCTGGTCAGTCGCACGCCTCGCAGTGAAACCTCGCATGTGGATTTTGAGGGTGTGACAATTCGTATTAATATAGTTTATCTTTCAAAACCTGGAACCCTAACACTTTTCATGATCTAATGCCTCGTCGCGCGACACGACAGGTGGGGCCTTCCCTCTCGCGTGACGCGAGAGGGCTTTTGACCCACATGTTGACTTTTCTCCCCTCGCGTGACGTGAGGGTCTTCTCTTCCCTGTTGCTCGACCGACAGGGATGTTTTCCTCGATTTTCGTTTCACTTCTGTTCTCGTAGCACTCGTTCAGAGGCTTAGTTTCCTTTATATCTTCTTGTTTTAGCTTCCTTTTACCTACGGAGTCCTGCAAAAGACAAACGACTCGATAATATGCAAAACATATTAAAAACCACACAACTGGACTAGATAGCTATACAAACTATACACATAAACTAGATGTATTTTGCAATACATCATGCTACTAATATTCATTATATTGTTAACGTTAGTCGCTAAGTTATTAATCTTAAACGATGTATAGAATGTTTTTAACTTACCACTAAGACAAAAACATTAAACACCAACATGTTTAACGTAATGTTCACAAGGAAAATATCGTTAGAAAGCAACAAGATAAATGAATTGTTATATGGCAAGTAGAGCGTGGCAACAAAAGAATTATGGGGACTAAGCATATATGCGTGATCACAACAATAAAATGGGTGAAAATTTTCATTTGAGTACAATAATAAAATTCTCAAACTAGTAGTAGTGAAGAAAGACATAACACCTTTATGTTTTTTTATTGTGTTTTACAAAACCAAATTACGAACGGGAGATGGTGAAACTTTTAGCGAAAAGAACTTGTCAAAGAATCACACACATGGTCGGTCCTGAGAATTCACATGTCATGTTCGAGTCCGAAAAATATGTCCCTTAGGCCTTAACGAAATAAATAATGTAAACTATTTTTTGTCGTTTATTGTTGTTGTTATTGTTATTATTATTATCATTATTATCATTTAAACTAAAATGGGTATTGGAGCTAATACCTAATGGGCTTAAGTTATAAATTTTAAGATTGATAGTTTTAATAGGTCTAAGATATAAGTTTATATTTTATATGGGTTTTTTATTAAAGAATATATATAAGAGATTTTTTTAAATGTGCCTGGAATATAATGTGCCATGGCCGGTGGTCCTCCCTGCACACCCCCAGGGCTGGCTCTGCACACACACACACACTTTTTATTGTACAGACTCTCATCATTGTTTTATTAGAAATTTGAGCAGGTTTGTATATGAACCTACTATCAACTCATTCTGTAACAACCCGACTTTTCTTGGTTGTTTTATTCTTATCGTTTATTCCGTTGTAATCGCTTGTACTCTGAGATTCGATATAAAAATTGGTTATGTTATTCTAAATACATTTTCATCACAATGCATCATTGGGCACTTAAACGCTCAACGCTAACGCAACCCGAACCGCAGTTAATTATGTTACTTTATGCGTTGAGTGTGTTTGTGTAACGCCTCGAACATTTCTGTCAAATAAAATTCCGACATGTGTCCCGTTAATCCTCGAATGCCACATGTGGCCGAGAAGGACTAAAGTTGCCGCCATGTTATTTTAATAACCGCTGAACGAGCAAACAAAAGTTGAGGGACCAATCTTGTCAAAATTTGCAAAACTTTGTTCTCTGAGGGTCCCTTATGACCGTAAGCCCTTGTGCTTACGGACCGTAAGCCCTTGTGCTTACGGACCGTAAGGATAAAAAGACCTTTGTGTCACTGAGTCGGTTACGGACCGCAACAACTTATGGTTACGGTCCGTAACCATTCAAAACCAGGGGCGCACTAAATGGCTTACGGACCGTCAGCCATTACCCTTACATTCCGTAAGGGATTGTCAGTGGCAGATTCCTTGGCAGCTTGCTGCCCTGCCACCTCTCTGGTAATTGCCACGACTAAAAACACTTGTTCTCATCTCGGATCAACCCCCAACACTTGTCTTGATCCTATGCATCCTCTATTACTATAATTACAACCATGGGTTAGCTTCAAACTTGCTCATTCACAAATCTCATCCTCTCTTACTCTTGGCAAGTTCCTGAGGCAATTGGGAGCTTCCTCTGAGTTTCTAAGTTATCTTTGTGTAACGCCCAATCTTTCATGCGGTCAAAACCAAATATTAAACAACTAAATTTTAGTACCAAATTTAAACTTTTATACATTACTTGAAATTCGGCCAATTTGTACAAAGTTAACCTTTTAAAAACTAGATACAACCAACTACCATTTAACAAAAGTTATAATCACATGTTTTTGGAACATGTCTAACATCTAGACTTTAACTACATAATCAACCAAAAGTTTTGACCCATTGCATAAACTAGTTCGGAAGCGTGTTGGGTGCGAAAAAGAGTTGTGCGTGTGTTCGTTCCAAGCTCGCGAGTCTGCTTATAGTGCGATTTTACCTACAACATAAACAAGATTTATTTAAGTAAGAAAATGGTAAAGTCCTAACCTTCATTGAGCATGACATTCCACCAATTTCATTATTCCCATAAACTTCATGTTTATATTCCTTTCATTACATTAGATTTGGCTTACTCATCTACTCGATTTTATCACATTAATCCGTTTGAATAATAATCAATTTATAAACATTTGACGCGCTCACAACGGAATAAATACATGGCTATATCAAACATTATATTCTAACTATTTGACTCGTTCGTACCGGATCGTCTACATATGCATTCTAAACATAACATTCTTACTCCTTGACCCGTTCATACCGGATCGTTTACATATTCATTCTAAACATAACACTCTTGTTCTTTGACCCGTTCGTATCGGATCGTCTACATACCATTCTAAAATAACATTCTTATTCTTTGACCCGTTCGTACCGGATCATCTACTTATGCAATCTAAACATAGTATTCTTATTCCTTGACCCGTTCATACCGGATCGTTTATATATTCATTCTAAACATAACACTCTTTTTCTTTGACCCATTCGTACCGGATCGTCTACATATTCATACTAAACATAACATTCTTTTTCTTTGACATGTTCGTACCGGATCGTCTACATATTCATTCTAAACATAACATTCTTGTTCGTCGACCCGTTTGTACCGGATCGACTGTATGACCATATTAAACATTTCATTCTAGTCTATTGACCCGCTCGTACCAGATCAGCTGTATGACCATATTAAACATTTCATCCTAGTCCGTTGGCGCGTTCGTACCGGATCAACTACTTGACCGTATTAAACCTTTCATTCTAGTTCGTTGACGCGTTCGTACCAGATCAACTACTTGACCATATCAAACATTTCATTCTAGTCCGTTGACCCGTTTGTACCGGATCAACTACTTGACCATATTAAATATTTCGTTCTAGTTCATTGACCCGTCCATAATGGCTCTATTACATGATCGTACAAATACCACAATATATATGAATAAACATTACTACAAGTGAACTTTAATCGTACAAGTAACGTACCTTGGTTTTGTGAGCCTTGAGGTTTCCGGTTGTTTAAACTTTCTTCTTTCACGACTATATTCAACACATTCATTATTTAGTTCTAACGAATCCATTCAATTTCATACAATGTTTACTCACATTCAAATCTTAGACATAACCAATAATTATCATAATTCACACATTTACCAACTAATGCATTTCATCGAGCACTTGGTGTGCATCGATCTTAGATGCTTAGAATCTATGATTCGTTATGTTATTATGTACCATTTTCTTCCTATACAATATCTCACTTTTACCCATTATCACAAGAACCTTCAACAATAATCATTAAATCTATAATCATGAAGATTTGTTAACATAAATCTTATCTCTTTCTACATAATCTATGATCATAACTCAAAACCCACTTCATGATTCAAGGTGATTTTCTATAAATTACCTAAACCCATCAATTGCATACAAATTAGCATTCCAATGGATTCTAATCATGTATTCTTTATCATCTAACACTATATCACTAACATACTTAAGAAATTTGTCAATTTCATCCATACTCTTCATATCAAAAAAATCCAAATCGAAAATTACAACTTACCACTTGTTAAACAAGCTTAGATGATCATGTATTAGGGCTCATGCAAGAGATTAACCATCAATTTCCTTTCTAATTTGTTGAATTTTGAGTTTTTGTTCTTGAAGATGTTCTTCCCCCTCTCTCTCTAGAACACGTACAAAACACACACAATGCTGCACTTTATTCATCTTTAAACCTCAACTTTCCACCTTGCCACAATTGGCCCTTCATGTTTGATGCATATTTAAATTTCATTAAACATCTTTAACTTTTATAAAAACTACATGTAATCATTTAGTTATGTTATTTTCTTTCCAAAAACTAAGTTTTTGGTTATGTTTTTTTTTTATAATTTCTTACTAGGACATACTATGAAAATTAAAATAATTACGTATGCACATTTTGGGGTGTTACAAGTCTACCTCCTTAAAGGAGGTTTCGTCCCCGAAACCGGAATACATACCAAATAGTGTCGGGTAGTGCTCTTGGATTTCATCAGCCGAAACCTATTTCATCACTACTAGACCGAGTCTACTTCTAACCTTTGTTAGTTTATTCATTCAAAATGTGCACTATAACATGAATTCCCTTGTGGTTCATAAAGCGACTTCATTTACGAACAAACATAATCCTATGTTTTATTCATACCTTCCCTTTTAAACAATCCGCATTTCATGCTTTTATTAATCATATGAATTGATTGATACCATTTTTCAACTTACAAGCCATGCTAGATCTACCATTCTCACTTTTGGTGCGGAAGGTGCTCTTCTCGAGCTTACTATAATATTTTACCATTTTCATTCCTCCTAAGTATTATTAATTTTTTTGGTTATCATCATAGAGTAAGTTAGATCACGTATATGCATTTATTACGACATTCAATCGTGGGTATTGTTACCACATGATTCTTCATAATCCCACAAACATATTCATAAGTCTAACTATGCTACTCACATATTAGTTGACATTTCAGAAGGTAAGCGGTCACGCATACTAATTTCCAACTTAGAAACTTATGTCCATATTTCTATAGTAGACCATACTACCGACACCATATACATTTCGTACTCATGTTTTAGGGCACATATAAACACATGATCAATTAACTACATCATAGACATAGATAATCCATTCAATACATACTAATGCTCTCATGATACTAAAATTGCCAACTACATTCAAGTTATCAATTTAATATAATACCAACATCATCCTTTACTAGTAAATCTACAAGGTATATGTTTGGTACACATTCATTTCTAAATTACCATTATGAAACTAACCCGACATATGGTGTGCACCACACCATTCAAGTATGGAGTACAAATTTCTAAAGCATACTATAAACTACTCTTTTTATACGTGACACGAGAATTAAGCATATTCTATGTTTGCTACGTTACTTGTACTATGTACACCCTTAGGTTTAGCCTCAAATGATTTCATTCATATTTTTAATGTTGACCGTTAGAAGTCATACATTCAATACCATACCATACTTATCCCACCCTTCATTTCATTCATAAGTACTATTGAATTTACACATTCTTACTCATCAATCGTGAGCTAAACATTTTTACTAACCTTGATTTCGTTGTATAAACCAATGATCTGCGACCTGGATTGGTCTGCTCCTTCACAAGTCCATACCATAACTAGCTCGATCCCATCCATCCATGTGATGAGCTTCTTCTCGTGAGCATCATTTCGTTCGCTCCACTGGCTTTATAACTTCATGCATTCTACCATCCTCCTTCGCAAAAGTTAACGCTTAGCACATTTCATTTAAATACTCATCCGATTCGGTGTTTATTCACCTATATTTCTCTCACAGTTTCTTACTTACATGCTATACCACATTACACATTTCGTTTCTTACATACAATCTTTACAATTCATTAAAGTTTTGTCAAATTTCTGTGGTCTGACTTCTTAAGGTCAAATTGTATTCTCACTTATTGCATTCGTATAAATGGCGGTTCGCGTTTGTACTTTCCTTCTGTTCGAACCTACTTACGAAGACGACATTTCATCATTTTAGCTTTCTCTTGCGAAAATTTCCCTCGATCTTTCTGACCCAATCATTACTCTCTTTTTTATTCGTTCAATCCATATTAACCTACGGACTTAACTTTCCATTAATACTTTTCGTTCATACATGTTTAATCCGTACTCACCTACGGGTTTATCTTTTCATTCTTGTATGTTTGATCCGTACCCACCTACGAATTTAACTTTTCATTCCTAACTTTCATTCTTATAAGTTCGATCCGTACTCAGTGATGGATTCAAGCTTTTTCATTCTCACATAATACCCTCATTTTCTTGAGAGGCTAACAACTTCTTTCACCTACACATCTACTTACTTCTCAATTCAACCAGATATTCATGTGACGATTATCATAGTCTCACGTGTGTTATATGCTTCTCGTGCACTGGCCAGGCACACAATCCACATACTAGACTTGTGCCTTCATGTAATCGTCAAGTATAACACTTTTATGCATTTTAGCATTTTCATAACTTCACGTCTAGTATATCTCATACTTAGCTAATTCAACATCATTCCAATTTTCATTCCCTTCTATTGATCTCATAAGCTTCACATTTAGTATTACTTCTCGATTTCAACTAAGCAACTATTCAAAGATATAGTGAACATCATACCACTCCAACATAGGGTACAACCTTCTAATGCACACTTTTAACCAAATCACATAACCAACCAAAATTCTACATATATTCCATCTAAAATATATTTGACATGTTTAATTACCCAATGGTTACATCCTATATTCGTTCACCCATCAATTACATAACAATTTCACCGCTGTTTATATAAACATATTTACATTAGAAAATTGCATTTTTCATTCCTTCACACCTCGATCCAATAGATCATTACTTGTTTCTTGAATATTACTTTTATCACTATGGGACCATAATGGGTCTCAACGCACCTTTGTTCTATTGTAGGGTTGGTGGATTTGTTATTCTCTACATTCTCAACTTTTAATTTAAACAATCTTAATTTCCCATGCATCTTAACGTAATACAATTCTATTCGCATGCTTTCTTACTACCGTATGGCCAGAAGCGGCCACGAAGCTTCTATGTGCCATCATAAAGTCGCCGAACTTATTATTTCATACATTCTCAATCTTCCTTCCGAAACGTTTGTTCCCGAAACATCTTAACAGAGCACAATTAATTTACGCGACTTCTTATCAATTTTGACCACTTTTCGGGGGTCTATAGGGGTCATGGAACTAGTTTTAGGAGGTACGGGGCTCGTGGCACGAAAAATAATAAAAAACAACGTTGAAGGCTAACAACTGGAGTTGGCGACGCGCCTAGTAACTTGCGACCCTAGGTTTTTGCGTAGACAAATTTTTTTAGCGCGTCGGAGTATAAGGCAGCGTCGGCGACGCCTTGCCTATTCTGCGGACGCTGTTCGTTCTTATTTTCGCTTGTACGACCTGTTTTCGAGTCCCATTTCAACCGAAACTGTTTCGTAACCTCTAGTATCACCATTAATCTAATAATTTACATTCTAAAAATCCCATCCCGTTCCATTTCCCATATGCGTAATCTTTAAACCTTAAAAGCACTTACTTGTATTGCGCCTCGGAGCGGACACACACGCGCCTACAACAGCTCTTGGTTTGAGTTCAGGTACTCCGATCCTGTACATGAATCCCTCAAACATTGGCTCTGGTACCAACTTGTAACGCCCAATCTTTCATGCGGTTAAAACCAAATATTAAAACAACGAAATTTTAGTACCAAATTTAAACTTTTATACATTACTTGAAATTCGACCAATTTGTACAAAGTTAACCTTTTAAAAACTGGATACAACTAACTACCATTTAACAAAAAGTTATAATTACATGTTTTTGGAACATGTCTAACATCTAGACTTTAACTACATAAACAACCAAAAGTTTTGACCCATTGCATAAACTAGTTCGGAAGCGCGTTGGGGGCAAAAAAGAGTTGTGCGTGTGTTCGTTCCAAGCTCGCGAGCCTGCTTATAGTGCGATTTTACCTACAACATAAACAAAGATTTATTTAATTAAGAAAAGGGTAAAGTCCTAACCTTCATTGAGCATGACATTCCACCAATTTCATTATTCCCACAAACTTCATGTTTATATTCCTTCCATTACATTAGATTTGGCTTACTCATCTACTCGATTTCATCACTTTAATCCATTCGAATAATAATCAATTTATAAACATTTGACGCGCTCACAACGGAATAAATACATGACTATATCAAACATTATATTCTAACTATTTGACTCGTTCGTTCCGGATCGTCTACATATGCATTCTAAACATAACATTCTTATTCCTTGACCCGTTCATACCGGATCGTTTACATAACACTCTTGTTCTTTGACCCGTTCGTATCGGATCATCTACATATTCATTCTAAAATAACATTCTTGTTCTTTGACCCGTTCATACCGAATCGTCTACATATGCATTCTAAACATAACATTCTTATTCCTTGACCCGTTCATACCGGATTGTTTACATATTCATTCTAAACATAACACTCTTTTTCTTTGACACGTTCGTACCGGATCGTCTACATATTCATTCTAAACATAACATTCTTGTTCTTTGACCCGTTCGTACCAGATCATCTACATATTCATTCTAAACATAACATTCTTGTTCGTCGACCCGTTTGCACCGGATCGACTGTATGACCATATTAAACATTTCATTCTAGTCTATTGACCCGTTCGTACCAGATCAGCTGTATGACCATATTAAACATTTCATCCTAGTCCCTTGACGCGTTCATACCGGATCAACTACTTGACCATATTAAACATTTAATTGTAGTTCGTTGAAGCATTCGTCCTAGATCAACTACTTAACCGTATCAAACATTTCATTCTAGTCCGTTGACCCGTTTGTACCGGATCAACTACTTGACCATATTAAATATTTCGTTCTAGTTCATTGACCCGTCCATAATGGGTCTATTACATGATCGTACAAATACCACAATATATATGAATAAACATTACTACAAGTAAACTTTAATCGTACAAGTAACGTACCTTGGTTTTGTGAGCCTTGAGGTTTCCGGTTGTTTGAACTTTCTTCTTTCACGCCTATATTCAACACATTCATTATTTAGTTCTAACGAATCCATTCAATTTCATAAAATGTTTACTCACATTCAAATCTTAGACATAACCAATAATTATCATAATTCACACATTTACCAACTAATGCATTTCATCGAGCACTTGGTGTGCATCGATCTTAGATGCTTAGAATCTATGATTCGTTATGTTATTATGTACCATTTTCTTCCTATACAATATCTCACTTTTACCCATTATCACAAGAACCTTCAACAATAATCATTAAATCTATAATCATGAAGATTTGTTAACATAAATCTTATCTCTTTCTACATAATCTATGATCATAACTCAAAACCCACTTCATGATTCAAGGTGATTTTCTATAAATTACCTAAACCCATCAATTGCATACAAATTAGCATTCCAATGGATTCTAATCATGTATTCTTTATCATCTAACACTATATCACTAACATACTTAAGAAATTTGTCAATTTCATCCATACTCTTCATATCAAAAAAATCCAAATCGAAAATTACAACTTACCACTTGTTAAACAAGCTTAGATGATCATGTATTAGGGCTCATGCAAGAGATTAACCATCAATTTCCTTTCTAATTTGTTGAATTTTGAGTTTTTGTTCTTGAAGATGTTCTTCCCCTCTCTCTTCTAGAACACGTACAAAACACACACAATGCTGCACTTTATTCATCTTTAAACCTCAACTTTCCACCTTGCCACAATTGGCCCTTCATGTTTGATGCATATTTAAATTTCATTAAACATCTTTAACTTTTATAAAAACTACATGTAATCATTTAGTTATGTTATTTTCTTTCCAAAAACTAAGTTTTTGGTTATGTTTTTTTTTTTATAATTTCTTACTAGGACATACTATGAAAATTAAAATAATTACGTATGCACATTTTGGGGTGTTACAAGTCTACCCCCTTAAAGGAGGTTTCGTCCCCGAAACCGGAATACATACCAAATAGTGTCGGGTAGTGCTCTTGGATTTCATCAGCCGAAACCTATTTCATCACTACTAGACCGAGTCTACTTCTAACCTTTGTTAGTTTATTCATTCAAAATGTGCACTATAACATGAATTCCCTTGTGGTTCATAAAGCGACTTCATTTACGAACAAACATAATCCTATGTTTTATTCATACCTTCCCTTTTAAACAATCCGCATTTCATGCTTTTATTAATCATATGAATTGATTGATACCATTTTTCAACTTACAAGCCATGCTAGATCTACCATTCTCACTTTTGGTGCGGAAGGTGCTCTTCTCGAGCTTACTATAATATTTTACCATTTTCATTCCTCCTAAGTATTATTAATTTTTTTGGTTATCATCATAGAGTAAGTTAGATCACGTATATGCATTTATTACGACATTCAATCGTGGGTATTGTTACCACATGATTCTTCATAATCCCACAAACATATTCATAAGTCTAACTATGCTACTCACATATTAGTTGACATTTCAGAAGGTAAGCGGTCACGCATACTAATTTCCAACTTAGAAACTTATGTCCATATTTCTATAGTAGACCATACTACCGACACCATATACATTTCGTACTCATGTTTTAGGGCACATATAAACACATGATCAATTAACTACATCATAGACATAGATAATCCATTCAATACATACTAATGCTCTCATGATACTAAAATTGCCAACTACATTCAAGTTATCAATTTAATATAATACCAACATCATCCTTTACTAGTAAATCTACAAGGTATATGTTTGGTACACATTCATTTCTAAATTACCATTATGAAACTAACCCGACATATGGTGTGCACCACACCATTCAAGTATGGAGTACAAATTTCTAAAGCATACTATAAACTACTCTTTTTATACGTGACACGAGAATTAAGCATATTCTATGTTTGCTACGTTACTTGTACTATGTACACCCTTAGGTTTAGCCTCAAATGATTTCATTCATATTTTTAATGTTGACCGTTAGAAGTCATACATTCAATACCATACCATACTTATCCCACCCTTCATTTCATTCATAAGTACTATTGAATTTACACATTCTTACTCATCAATCGTGAGCTAAACATTTTTACTAACCTTGATTTCGTTGTATAAACCAATGATCTGCGACCTGGATTGGTCTGCTCCTTCACAAGTCCATACCATAACTAGCTCGATCCCATCCATCCATGTGATGAGCTTCTTCTCGTGAGCATCATTTCGTTCGCTCCACTGGCTTTATAACTTCATGCATTCTACCATCCTCCTTCGCAAAAGTTAACGCTTAGCACATTTCATTTAAATACTCATCCGATTCGGTGTTTATTCACCTATATTTCTCTCACAGTTTCTTACTTACATGCTATACCACATTACACATTTCGTTTCTTACATACAATCTTTACAATTCATTAAAGTTTTGTCAAATTTCTGTGGTCTGACTTCTTAAGGTCAAATTGTATTCTCACTTATTGCATTCGTATAAATGGCGGTTCGCGTTTGTACTTTCCTTCTGTTCGAACCTACTTACGAAGACGACATTTCATCATTTTAGCTTTCTCTTGCGAAAATTTCCCTCGATCTTTCTGACCCAATCATTACTCTCTTTTTTATTCGTTCAATCCATATTAACCTACGGACTTAACTTTCCATTAATACTTTTCGTTCATACATGTTTAATCCGTACTCACCTACGGGTTTATCTTTTCATTCTTGTATGTTTGATCCGTACCCACCTACGAATTTAACTTTTCATTCCTAACTTTCATTCTTATAAGTTCGATCCGTACTCAGTGATGGATTCAAGCTTTTTCATTCTCACATAATACCCTCATTTTCTTGAGAGGCTAACAACTTCTTTCACCTACACATCTACTTACTTCTCAATTCAACCAGATATTCATGTGACGATTATCATAGTCTCACGTGTGTTATATGCTTCTCGTGCACTGGCCAGGCACACAATCCACATACTAGACTTGTGCCTTCATGTAATCGTCAAGTATAACACTTTTATGCATTTTAGCATTTTCATAACTTCACGTCTAGTATATCTCATACTTAGCTAATTCAACATCATTCCAATTTTCATTCCCTTCTATTGATCTCATAAGCTTCACATTTAGTATTACTTCTCGATTTCAACTAAGCAACTATTCAAAGATATAGTGAACATCATACCACTCCAACATAGGGTACAACCTTCTAATGCACACTTTTAACCAAATCACATAACCAACCAAAATTCTACATATATTCCATCTAAAATATATTTGACATGTTTAATTACCCAATGGTTACATCCTATATTCGTTCACCCATCAATTACATAACAATTTCACCGCTGTTTATATAAACATATTTACATTAGAAAATTGCATTTTTCATTCCTTCACACCTCGATCCAATAGATCATTACTTGTTTCTTGAATATTACTTTTATCACTATGGGACCATAATGGGTCTCAACGCACCTTTGTTCTATTGTAGGGTTGGTGGATTTGTTATTCTCTACATTCTCAACTTTTAATTTAAACAATCTTAATTTCCCATGCATCTTAACGTAATACAATTCTATTCGCATGCTTTCTTACTACCGTATGGCCAGAAGCGGCCACGAAGCTTCTATGTGCCATCATAAAGTCGCCGAACTTATTATTTCATACATTCTCAATCTTCCTTCCGAAACGTTTGTTCCCGAAACATCTTAACAGAGCACAATTAATTTACGCGACTTCTTATCAATTTTGACCACTTTTCGGGGGTCTATAGGGGTCATGGAACTAGTTTTAGGAGGTACGGGGCTCGTGGCACGAAAAATAATAAAAAACAACGTTGAAGGCTAACAACTGGAGTTGGCGACGCGCCTAGTAACTTGCGACCCTAGGTTTTTGCGTAGACAAATTTTTTTAGCGCGTCGGAGTATAAGGCAGCGTCGGCGACGCCTTGCCTATTCTGCGGACGCTGTTCGTTCTTATTTTCGCTTGTACGACCTGTTTTCGAGTCCCATTTCAACCGAAACTGTTTCGTAACCTCTAGTATCACCATTAATCTAATAATTTACATTCTAAAAATCCCATCCCGTTCCATTTCCCATATGCGTAATCTTTAAACCTTAAAAGCACTTACTTGTATTGCGCCTCGGAGCGGACACACACGCGCCTACAACAGCTCTTGGTTTGAGTTCAGGTACTCCGATCCTGTACATGAATCCCTCAAACATTGGCTCTGGTACCAACTTGTAACGCCCAATCTTTCATGCGGTTAAAACCAAATATTAAAACAACGAAATTTTAGTACCAAATTTAAACTTTTATACATTACTTGAAATTCGACCAATTTGTACAAAGTTAACCTTTTAAAAACTGGATACAACTAACTACCATTTAACAAAAAGTTATAATTACATGTTTTTGGAACATGTCTAACATCTAGACTTTAACTACATAAACAACCAAAAGTTTTGACCCATTGCATAAACTAGTTCGGAAGCGCGTTGGGGGCAAAAAAGAGTTGTGCGTGTGTTCGTTCCAAGCTCGCGAGCCTGCTTATAGTGCGATTTTACCTACAACATAAACAAAGATTTATTTAATTAAGAAAAGGGTAAAGTCCTAACCTTCATTGAGCATGACATTCCACCAATTTCATTATTCCCACAAACTTCATGTTTATATTCCTTCCATTACATTAGATTTGGCTTACTCATCTACTCGATTTCATCACTTTAATCCATTCGAATAATAATCAATTTATAAACATTTGACGCGCTCACAACGGAATAAATACATGACTATATCAAACATTATATTCTAACTATTTGACTCGTTCGTTCCGGATCGTCTACATATGCATTCTAAACATAACATTCTTATTCCTTGACGCGTTCGTACCGGATCAACTACTTGACCGTATTAAACCTTTCATTCTAGTTCGTTGACGCGTTCGTACCAGATCAACTACTTGACCATATCAAACATTTCATTCTAGTCCGTTGACCCGTTTGTACCGGATCAACTACTTGACCATATTAAATATTTCGTTCTAGTTCATTGACCCGTCCATAATGGGTCTATTACATGATCGTACAAATACCACAATATATATGAATAAACATTACTACAAGTAAACTCTAATCGTACAAGTAACGTACCTTGGTTTTGTGAGCCTTGAGGTTTCCGGTTGTTTGAACTTTCTTCTTTCACGCCTATATTCAACACATTCATTATTTAGTTCTAACGAATCCATTCAATTTCATACAATGTTTTCTCACATTTAAATCTTAGACATAACCAATAATTATCATAATTCACACATTTACCAACTAATGCATTTCATTGAGCACTTGGTGTGCAACGATCTTAGATGCTTAGAATCTATGATTCGTTATGTTATTATGTACCATTTTCTTCCTATACAATATCTCACTTATACCCATTATCACAAGAACCTTTAACAATCATCATTAAATCTATAATCATGAAGATTTGTTAACATAAATCTTATCATTTTCTACATAATCTATGATCATAACTCAAAACCCACTTCATGATTCAAGGTGCTTTTCTATAAATTACCTAAACCCATCAATTGCATACAAATTAGCATTCCAATGGATTCTATGTAATGCCCAGCATTCTCATACTTTCCATGTTTAGAAAGATCGTGTTGTATTTTCTCTTTTTGGAAACCTTTGTATCTTGTATTCGTCCGTTTGTTGTAATCTTTGTATTCGTTGTAAACCGAGACTTGGATCATAATAAAAACACGTATTTTATTCCTATGCATGTTATACTTATTCATAATCATTTTATACATATACACATTCAAACGTTCTTGCTTGAATACTTGGGAACGTGACAAAATTGCAAATACGTGACATACATGCAACATACGATACTTATACACGATTCATAAACTTAATCATACTTGTTAGTACTTACTATTATGCTTACACTACGTAAATAAACCTTATACTAGGCCTTTGTTGCATAAATCACCCTAAAACTCGTCAAACACAAACTACATGGGCTGAATGTGTCAAAAATAACCAAACTTTGGGTTTCTCCCGGCCGCGAGCGCCAAACCCAATTCTTCTCGCTCCCCACCAGAAGGCAAAATCCACAGAATTATTATTCAGCTCATGGATTGGTCAGTTTTGAGTCACAAGGATTGTGTTTCTTGCACTTAATGCTCACTAAACTTAACCCTAATCACCTCCTATAAAACCCAACTCATTCCCACACTTCCTCCACTTTACAAACTCACCAATCCTCACTCTAAACACTCTAAAATCAGTTGCTAAACTCAGAATCTGAGCAGAATCTCCAGAGCTTTCAAAGTGAGTTCTAGCTCACTTCCACTTCATCTTTTTCATTGTTCTTTCTTTCTTAGCACTTGGGACACCTCTAGGATTGTTTCTTTAGGTTTCTCCATGGAAAACCAAGATGGAACTCCTTCATATTTGAGGTTGAAGTGCAAGAAACTTTCTGATTTTAACAAAACTCTTTCAAAACTTATGTTTTCATCAAACAACTTTGTGTTCTTGAGCTTATAATCAAAGCTATGATTAGTGAGACTAACCAAAGTTGTTAGACATGTAAATAAGATTGTTTTAACACTCTAAACTTTCTGATTTTGAAGAGCTTTAAGCTCACAAGTGATGCCAAGCCAAGAGCTTGATGATAGTGTGTCCACCTTGGTTAGCTTGGGCTATCATAACTTTGAGACCACACATCACTTGATGATTTTCATTATTATCCCAAGTAGTTTGCTAGCTCTAAAGTGTCACAACCCCGTCTAGCCGTCGACATGTATCGATGTGTGCTCCTCGGGTTGTAGTTCACTTGGCTACTTGGTATAGTGGTGACACACTTTACATTCTTGTCATTTACGTTTTTGTTCTTGTTCCAAGACCCTCCTTGTTACCTATGGTAACTTGTGTAGTGGTGAACATCATACGAGGTCCCAAAGTGGATGGGTAATCCTCCCACCTCCTACTTGAATTACATGACACTAAGAGGCACCTAAGTGGATGGTTCATCCTCCCACCTCCTACATGATTATATAACTAGATATATATACATATGGACTATAATATAATCCTTGAAACCGAACCCTTGATAATGACTAAATAAGCATCTATCAAGTTAATAAGTTTATCACTATGTGTGTAGTTCCTTGTCAACGATTCTTATAGGTCTTGAACCTAGAAACCTCACCTAATCCTTATGGGTTATTATAAGTGTCAAGGACAAGTGCTAATACCATAGTGACTATTTTCGTAATAAATACTTTGTCACATTTTGTATCCTAAATCCGAATGCTCCATCCTTATTCCAAATACTCATACACCTTTGTTTTCCTCGTGTAGGATAACTCGGCGTTCACTCCGTCGAAACAACTATTCCCACGGAATTGTCAAGTAGAAGACTTAGCAAAACCGTGAGTATACTCAAACCTCCTTTTACGTTTACAACTTTTGGGATGTAACATGTTTACATATCTTAAACAACACTAAACTTATGCTTTATTACTTGCACGAACAATCCATTTTACATGAACGCTTTGATAAGTATGTTATGCTCAAACTAGGACCGAACGTATGTGATACGATAGTCATTAGCTAATTTTGAGCCTCCATTTGACATGTATAGCGCTATAGGAGTAACGCACCGCCCGTGAACGAGTGGTCATGTTGAATTATTTACACTAGTTGCGTAAACAGAGGGTTGACTAGAAATATCGTATGCCATGTATATGCTCGTATGTAAACTTAATTTCCATGTGGATTTGTTTAAACTTATGCTTATACGTATGCTATGCTCAAACTTGTATACTCGCCTTTGCTTTAGCATTGAACCCGTATTTTAAAACATGTTATAGGTTGATGAAGATGATGCTATGAAAATGAAGTAGCGTCGAGACTAGATACACACATAGACGTTAGATTTATTATTGTTGTATCAAATTTTGTCATTTATATGGTTGTATTTGAATTTCTCTTGTAATGTATGACAATTTAAGTATGAAATGAAATCCAGTTTAATTAATTATCGTCACTATTAGTTTTATGAGCAATGAGCAATCTATTTTGTCCCGCCTCGATGTTTCCGCCCTCGGTTGGGGTGTGACAGATTGGTATCAGAGACATAACTATAGGGAATTAGGTAGAATTGCCATGTTCGACCTAGTCTATAGTTTAAGTGTCCATTTTTGACCATTCCGATATCATGCTTAAAACTTTATTCTTCCCTCATTGTTTCTTTCCTTATCTTTTGGTCTTAATACATACATAATGTCTTTAATAAGACATTTTACACAAATACACTTGAAGACTTGAAGACACTCGTGATTGAGGCGATTTGCACCAAGATAGGTCCAATGACTTACAATTTCTGGTGAAATCCCTCATTCCGCTTATTCGATTTTTAACGAAGTTACACCATCAAGTTAGGAGTGACATCCACACCTTGATGGAAAACTTCCATTTCATACTCTAGTGGATTTTACAAACGAGTCGAAATATGCTCCTCGTTTAGTAAGAAGCAAACCACACTTAGGGTACGATGTTGTCAAGTTAGGGGTGATACCCCCACCTTGTCAACTAGTTCCGTTCTTCGATTTTCAATCTCGCCAAAGTCTCGAATTTTCGATCGACTAGGGACATGTAGTAACTGGAAGGGTAAGATACCGTTAATCGCTTCTTGACGAGAGTATTTTACCTATTAGGCCAAAGCATGTTCCCTAGCTCGAAAGATCTTACGAATCACTTTGGAACATTCGACGTTTCTCTACCCGAAACAATCCCATGTTTTATTGAGCCAATCTTTTATGTATTCTCAAATTTTATGTGATTTTATACTTGTTACCTTATTTATTTGAAACCGTTACACAATTCGCACGTTTGTCGCAATCAAAAACAATAATAATCCTCGTAAACCAACTAAATTTATACTCTTATACGCATTTATACGTGATTATGCTTATTGAATACATGTTGAATACCCGTTAAATACATGCAACATACGTGAACTATCCATGCTTATACATGCAAAACTTATTTTTACATTATGATTAAGTCTCATCCTTTTCCTTTCTATTTCAACCCTAGATGTCTTCTCCCAACTCATCCGATGACCGCAAGAAGGCCAAGAAAAGCTCTCGTTCCATCTCCAAGCAGGAACTCATGAACCTCATCACTGAACAAATGGCCGACCAAATGGCTAGGGTCATACCCGACATAGTCAGCAAGATACAATCCAACACTGAATCTCTACATGGCTCTGTGGACTCCAAGTTTGAAAATCCTATGTCACAATTCCTTTTCAAACAATTTGTTGCCTGCAAACCTCAGGAGTTTACAGGTAACGATGGCGCGACCGCTCTATTGACTTGGTTTGAAGCCATGGAGATCACCTTTCGCCAAAGTGGCCGCCCCGATGACTTGCGCACCCAAAACGCCACTGGGGTGTTCCGCTCGAGGGATCTCGAGTGGTGGACCTCCGAACGTAGCACAAGAGGGGATGATGCCGCCCACGCGTTACCATGGGCTGAATTGAAGAAGATCATGAGGGACGAGTTCTGCCCTCCACATGAGCTTAGGAAGCTAGAACAAGAGTTTTTTTTGTACCTCAAGCAAAATGGGGATGATAATGATGGTTTAACCCAGCGCTTCAAGCAGCTTAGCATCCTTTGTCCTAGCCAAGTTGATACCACTGAAAAGGCTATCAACAAATACATCCATTGCCTACCCGATTCTTTCATGAACCTCGTGGAAGCTGCTTTCCCAGCGACTATCGAGGAAACCTACCGCTTGGCTGCTCGCCTTAACAGTAACCAGGTCCAACGCAAGAATGCCACAAAGGCCTCGTTGAAAAGCGTGCACTAAGCCACCGCCGAACCTGCCACCGTTGAACCCTCACCCAAAAACCCCAAAAACAACAACCCTAAGAACAAGAAGCGGAAGGCTTCTAGTCAAAATTGTGCGGTTGTTACTCCGCCAAACCCTCAACCCATCCAAGCCGTTGTAGCCATCACTCCTGCTAACCCTGATCAGCCAAGGCAGGGCTACGCTGGGTCTCACCCCCAGTGTACCACCTGTTTACGCCATCACCCCACTGGTACCCCATGCCGCAAGTGTGCCCAATGTCAAAGGTTTGAACACTTTGCTAACCGTTGCCGCAACTTCCCACAACCCCAAAACACCTAACCTCAAGCCCTCATGCCTAACCCTGCTCAACCTCAAACCCAACCTCAAAATGCTCCTGTGCGAGCATGTTTCAAGTGCGGTGACCCGAGCCATCTTGCCAACGTATGCCCTCAGCGCAACGTTAACCAGCAGCCTCAGCAGCAGCAACAGCCTCAACCGGCATGCGGAAGAGCATTTGCCCTCACCAACGCTCAGGCTCAAAGTTCAAACGGCATTATCACTGGTACGTTCCTTGTTAACCATGTTTATGCTTCATGTCTATTTGATACTGGCGCCGATAAAAGTTCTGTTTCGACAGAATTTGAACCTTTACTTAAGTGCGTACGTTCCAAATTTCCTAATCCTTTCGCTGTCGAAGTCGCAAATGGTAAAACCGTCTCTGTTGATTCTATCCTTTCTAATTGCTCCTTGATTCTAAACGATCATACATTTTCGATCGACCTCATACCTATGCAAATGGGTAGTTTCGATGTCATAGTAGGCATGGATTGGCTTAAGTGAGTTTGTGCCGAAGTTGTTTGTTCGGAAAAGTTCATCCGCCTTCCCCTTCCTAACAGCGATTCCTTACACGTCTATAGCGAGAAACCTTCTAAGGGTCTTAAGCTTATGTCGTGTATCCAAGCAAACAAATATTTGTGCAAGGAGTATTTTGCCTTTCTGGCCCATGTTGTAGAAAAGAAAGACAAAGGCCCGAGCGTGAGCAACGTTCCTATTGTTTGTGAATTCCCTGATGTCTTTCCAGAGGATCTTCCTGGTCCTCCGCCTCCTCGATCTGTTGACTTTCGTATTGACCTCATCCCCGGCGCAACTCATGTTGCAAAGACTCCCTATCGTTTAGCACCTTCAGAGATGCAAGAGCTATCAAGTCAACTTCAAGAGCTTCTTGGTAAAGGCTTCATACGCACTAGCACTTCTCCTTGGGGCGCTCCCATTTTGTTCATCAAGAAGAAAGAGGGTCTTTTCGGATGTGCATTGACTATCGTGAACTCAATAAACTTACAGTCAAGAACCGATACCCACTTCCTCGTATTGACGATCTCTTCGATTAGCTTCAAGGTGCGACTTGTTTCTCCAAAATCGACCTCCGTTCTGGCTACCATCAACTTCGAGTTTCCGAGAAAGATGTACCTAAAACTGCTTTCCGCACACGTTATGGACACTATGAGTTCGAGGTCATGCCTTTCGGTTTGACCAATGCACCTGCAGTGTTCATGGACCTCATGAACCGTGTGTGTAAACCTTACCTCGATCAATTCGTAAGCGTATTCATCGACGATATTCTCATTTACTCCAAGACGAAGGAAGAACATGGGTGGCATTTGCAACTTATCCTTCAGCTTTTGCGAACCGAACGTCTTTACGCCAAATTCTCCAAGTGTGAATTTTGGCTAAAAGAGGTTCAATTCCTTGGTCGCACCGTCAATGAACTCGGTATTCATGTTGACCCCGCAAAGATAAAAGCTGTGAAGAATTGGATTGCACCTAAATCGCCTTCTGAAATTCGTTCGTTTCTTGGCCTAGTTAGGTATTATCGTCGTTTCATCTCGAACTTCTCCAGGATTGCTGTTCCTTTAACGTCGTTGACTCAGAAAGATAAACCTTTTGTTTGGGGTCGCGAGCAAGAGGAGTCTTTTCAAACCCTCAAGGACATACTCTGTAATGCTCCTATGCTTGCACTTCCCGATGGAAACGATGATTTTGTCATGTATTGTGATGCCTCAAACCAAGGTCTTGGTTGCATTTTTATGCAACGGGACAAGGTTATCGCTTACGCGTCGAGACAACTCAAAATACATGAGAAAAACTATACTACGCACGACCTTGAACTTGGTGCAGTTGTTTTTGCATTAAAGATTTGGCGACACTACCTTTATGGTACTAAGTGTACGGTCTTCACCAACCACAAGAGCCTTCAACATATCTTTGATCAAAAGAACTCGACGCGTCAACGTCGTTGGGTAGAATTGTTAGACGACTACGACTGTGACATTCGCTACCACCCTGGTAAGGCAAATGTTGTAGCCGATGCACTTAGTCGTAAAACGCATGTCAAGAGTGTTCGTTGTCACCAAATCGTGGGAAAACTTCAAGAGCTTATTCGCCAAGCGCAATTTGCCGTCATTAACGAGGGTAACCTCGATAACGAGTTGAATTGTGGAGTCGAAAACCCACTCTCAGCTAAAACCGATGGTATTCTTTACTACCATGATCGCATTTGGATTCCCAACCGTCTTAACCTTCAAAACACCTTGATGGAAATCCCGATACTCCATTCATCCTGGCGCTGACAAAATGTACCATGACCTTCGTGCATCTTATTGGTGGCCCGGGATGAAGAAAGATATCGCCCTTTATGTCTCGAAATGTCTTACTTGTTCCAAGGTGAAAGCTGAACATCAATGCCCCTGGCTTGCTCAAACAACCATAAATTCCTGTTTGGAAATGGGAGAGTATTGCTATGGATTTCATTACCAAGCTTCCTCGTACTTCGTCTGGTCATGACAGTATATGGGTTATCATTGACCGATTGACCAAATCCGCTCATTTCCTCGCCATTGATGAAGATTACAAAGTCGAGAAATTGGCTCGTATCTACACGGATGACGTCATTAGTCGTCATGGTACTCCCGTTGACATCATTTCCAATCGCGACGCTCGTTTCACCTCCCGCCTTTGACAAACATTTCAATCCGCCCTTGGCATTCGTCTTGACTTTAGCACCGCTTTTCATCCTCAATCCGGCGGTCAAACCGAGCGTACTATCCAAACTTTGGAGGATATGCTTCGGTCATGCGTAATCAATTTTGACGGAAACTGGGATTCGCACTTACCATTGGTAGAATTCTCGTTCACGCTAGCATTCAAATGGCTCCATTTGAAGCATTGTATGATCGCAAGTGTCGTTCGCCTATTTGTTGGTACGAGATCGGAGACGCTCAAATCACCGGTCCCGAACTGATACAAGAGACAACTGACAATATCTTACAAATCCGTGATAACCTCCTCAAAGCTCGAAGTCGACAAAAGAGTTATGCTGACAGAAGACGCAAACCATTTGAATTCAACGTGGGTGATAATATACTTCTCAAGGTATCCCCTTGGAAAAGTGTTGTTCGATTTGGTAAGAAAGGCAAGCTCGATCCTCGCTATGTAGGTCCTTTCAAGATTCTCGAGAGGATTGGCAAGGTAGTGTATCGTCTGGATCTGCCTCAAGCGCTCAACAACGTTCATCCTGTCTTTCATGTCTCAAACCTAAAGAAGTGTCTGGCTGAAGAAGGACTTCAAGTTCCACTCGAAGATCTTCAAATCAATGAGACCTTGCATTTTGTGGAGAAACCAGTTGAAATCATGGACCGAGGAATCAAGCAATTAAGGCGTAGTCGAATTCCTATCGTCAAGGTTCGATGGGAAGGTAAGCGTGGCGCTGAATTTACTTGGGAACTCGAGAGTGATATGAAGACTAAGTATCCGCTTCTCTTCGTTGCATCTTCCTAAATTTCGGGACGAAATTTCCTAAAGGAGGGGAGACTGTAACGCCCAGCGTTTTCATACTTTCCATATTTAGAAAGATCGTGTTGTATTTTCTATTTTTGGAAACCTTTGTATCTTGTATTCGTCCTTTTGTTGTAATCTTTGTATTCGTTGTAAACATAGACTTGGATCATAATAAAAACACGTATTTTATTCCTATGCATGTTATACTTATTCATAATCATTTTATACATATACACATTCAAACGTTCATGCTTGAATACTTGGGAACGTGACAAAATTGCAAATACGTGACATACATGCAACATAGGATACTTATACACGATTCATAAACTAAATCATACTTGTTAGTACTTACTATTATGCTTGCATTACGTAAATAAACCTTATCCTAGGCCTTTGTTGCATAAATCACCCTAAAACTCGTCAAACACAACTACATGGGTTGAATGTGTCAAAAATAACCAAACTTTGGGTTTTTACCTTCTCGCCGGCCGCGAGCGCCAAACCCAATTCTTCTCGATCCCCGCCAGAAGGCAAAATCCATAGAATTATTATTCAGCTCATGGGTTGGTCAGTTTTGAGTCACAAGGATTGTGCTTCTTGCACTTAATGCTCACTAAACTTAACCGTAATCACCTCCTATAAAACCCAACTCATTCCCACACTTCCTCCACTTTACAAACTCACTAATCCTCACTCTAAACACTCTAAAATCAGTTGCTAAACTCAGAATCTGAGCAGAATCTCAAGGGCTTTCAAAGTGAGTTCAAGCTCACTTCCACTTCATCTTTTTCATTGTTCTTTCTTTCTTAGCACTTGGGACACCTCTAGGATTGTTTCCTTAGGTTTCTCCATGGAAAACCAAGATGGAACTCCTTCATATTTGAGGTTGAAGTGCAAGAAACTTTCTGATTTTAACAAAACTCTTTCAAAACGATGTTTTCATCAAACAACTTTGTGTTCTTGAGCTTACAATCAAAGCTATGATTAGTGAGACTAACCAAAGTTGTTAGACATGTAAATAAGAGTGTTTTAACACTCTAAACTTTCTGATTTTGAAGAGCTTTAAGCTCACAAGTGATGCCAGGCCAAGAGCTTGATGATAGTGTGTCCATCTTGGTTAGCTTGGGCTATCCTAACTTTGAGACCACGATGATTTTCATTATTATCCTAAGTAGTTTGCTAGCTCTAAAGTGTCACAACCCCGTCTAGCCGTCGACGTGTGTCGATGTGTGCTCCCCGGGTTGTAGTTCACTTGGCTACTTGGTATAGTGGTGACACACTTTACATTCTTGTCATTTACGTTTTTGTTCTTGTTCTAAGACCCTCCTTGTTACCTATGGTAACTTGTGTAGTGGTGAACATCATACGAGGTCCCAAAGTGGATGGGTAATCCTCCCACCTCCTACTTGAATTACATGACACTAAGAGGCACCTAAGTGGATGGTTCATCCTCCCACCTCCTACATGATTATATAACTAGATATATATATACATATGGACTATAATATAATCCTTGAAACCGAACCCTTGATAATGACTAAATAAGCATCTATCAAGTTAATAAGTTTATCACTATGTGTGTAGTTCCTTGTCAACGATTCGTATAGGTCTTGAACCTATGAAACCACGCCTAATCCTTATGGGTTATTATAAGTGTCAAGGACAAGTGCTAATACCATAGTGACTATTTTCGTAATAAATACTTTGTCACATTTTGTATCCTAAATCCGAATGCTCCATCCTTATTCCAAATACTCATACGCCTTTGTTTTCCTCGTGTAGGATAACTCGGCGTTCACTCCGTCGAAACAACTATTCCCACGGAATTGTCAAGTAGAAGACTTAGCAAAACCGTGAGTATACTCGAACCTCCTTTTACGTTTACGACTTTTGGGATGTAACATGTTTACATATCTTAAACAACACTAAACTTATGCTTTATTACTTGCACGAACAATCCATTTTACATGAACGCTTTGATAAGTATGTTATACTTAAACTAGGACCGAACGTATGTGATACGATAGTCGTTAGCTTATTTTGAGCCTCCATTTGACATGTATAGCGCTATAGGAGTAACGCACCGCCCGTGACCGAGTGGTCATGTTGAATTATTTACACTAGTTGCGTAAACAGAGGGTTGACTAGAAATATCGCATGCCATGTATATGCTCGTATGTAAACTTAATTTCCATGTGGATTTGTTTAAACTTATGCTTATACGTAGCTATGCTCAAACTTGTATACTCGCCTTTGCTTTAGCATTGAACCCTTATTTTAAAACATGTTATAGGTTGATGAAGATGATGCTATGAAAATGAAGTAGCGTCGAGACTAGATACACACATAGACGTTAGGTTTATTATTGTTGTATCAAATTTTGTCATTTATATGGTTGTATTTGAATTTCTCTTGTTATGTATGACAATTTAAGTATGAAATGAAATCTGGTTTAATTACTTATCGTCACTATTAGTTTTATGAGCAATGAGCAATCTATTTCGTCCCGCCTCGATGTTTCCGCCATCGGTTGGGGTGTGACATTCTAATCATGTATTCTTTATCATCTAACACTCTATCACTAACATACTTAAGAAATTTGTCAATTTCATCCATACTCTTCATATCAAAAAATCCAAATCGAAAATTACAACTTACCACTTGTTAAACAAGCTTAGATGATCATGTATTAGGGCTCATGCAAGAGATTAACCATCAATTTCATTTCTAATTTGTTGAATTTCGAGTTTTTGTTCTTGAAGGTGTTATTCCCCCTCTCTATCTAGAACACGTACAGAACACACACAATTCTGCACTTTATTCATCTTTAAACCTCAACTTTCCTCATTGCCACAATTGGCCCTTCATGTTTGATGCATATTTAAATTTCATTAAACATCTTTATCTTTTATAAAAACTACATGTAATCATTTAGTTATGTTATTTCCTTTCCAAAAACTAAGTTTTTGGTTATGTTTTTTTATAATTTCTTACTAGGACATACTATGAAAATTAAAATAATTACGTATGCACATTTTGGGGTGTTACACTTTGGTTCACTTGTAAGTGTCCCAACCCTTTCTTTTCATTTTTGTAGGCTTTAAGCCAAAAGTGAAAGTGTTGTCGTAATAACGCTTTGACCTTTGGCCAAGACCATTACGGTCCAACCATTGTTCGTTACGTATATGGCTACGTGATCGTAATTAGGTAGGTGTTAATCCCTTAAAAGGGCACCTCCTAATTGCCACGTTTGCTTGGTCAATTGACTGGTCAAAGTTATAGTCAATAAAAGTCAACGAGTCAGTTTTGCAAATAAATAGTAATGTAGGTGTTATAAAATGTGTTTTGTCACTTTAATAACTTGGTAATAATTATAAGAACACGTGTGAACATGTTCGGCTCATCAATTCCAGGTCTAAGGTCGCTTCGCAACCGAAAGTCGCGGAATTTGACTTCTGCATTGACTTTCAGTTCTGACCCGATTTAGCAACCTTAGATTCTGTTTCTAAGTTGCATCATGACCACATTATGTTATAGTATAACCCTATGGAGTTATATTACATGATCATGTAGTAATCCGAGTCGATACGCAAGTTTCCATTAAATATGCCAAATTTTGCTAAAATGCCCTTCTTGTATAAAAATAAGGTTTTAAATATAAAAGAGCATACATATGACTTGTAAACTGATATGATAAATTATTCAACTTATTTTGATGTCTTAAATCTGATCATAAACTGGGTTTTGTTAAAAGATCGCAAATCATGCTTTTAAAGGATCAAAATGCCCTTTCGGCATCTAAAATGGTTTTAAATCTAATTTCTTCAACAAAAAAATTCACCTAATGATGTAATATTATAATTAGGATTATTTGGGAAGTCATGTCTGATTACAACTGAGTTTATGCCCAAATTTCGCATAACGCCGACAAATGACTAAATTACCTTTTTTCCAATAAAATGGCTTTAGCTAAACTTTTCATAACCAAATATTTTATCTACTGATATAGTATGTTAAATAACTTATTTTGGTTATAAAAACTTATCATATCCTCAGATTTCGTTAAAACATCGAATTAATCGGCATTTAGTGACTTTTACGCCTTGTCGGCACATAGTATGGTTTAAAACCATATCTATGAATAAAGACTTGTTACCTACTGATTTCTAAACTTATTTTTAATACTTTTACAGTAAGTACAAGTCCTAAACTCAGAATCCCAAATATAATATCAAATTATGTGTGAAATGACCAAAATGCCCTTACGAGGCATAGTTTGGTCCTAAATCATAAACCACACGTATAATTGATATCCTACTGATATAACATCATAATTTAATTATTTTCCAGAATGTTTATGACCAAAACATCAGTTTACTTGCAAGCTCATTTTATAAGTCATAAAATGACAAAAAGCCCTTTTGAGGCATAATCCGATTTTGAATCATCAAGGGCATAAAAGTTAATAACTTACTGATATTATAACATATTTTAAACATAGTGGCATATGGAACTTGTATATGACTCATCCGGTTACCCGGTTTCGCTTATATGCGTATGGTTAAACCTACATGATTAGTTTACGTAATTTAACCGAAAAGGGTATAACCTTATCATTTTATTCTCAAATTCCAGAATGTAATATACTAACCCATATAATACAAGTCCTAGTACTTGTCGGGTTCAAATTACATTCTAATCCGGTCATCGCTTAATCTAGCATATCGTGTCGTTATCATTAATTTAAGTTAGCCGGTCTAAGTCAATGACTAAATAAAGACCCGCTAGATATCTAATCGGTTAATAATACCATCCATTCCAGACTAGAGACTTCCAGTAGATTGTTCCCGAGCTAGTTATTTTGAATACGGCTGTGCTTTGCTTATTTTCTTAATTTAAAGATATTTGCTAGCCAGGTAAATACTCTTAACGTATTTTCCCTATACGGACTTGGGATACGGTATAATAATACCGCATGGTTGGATATGGGATCAAAGAGTAATGAGTCAGGAATTCAAATAATTCATTTTAATTCGTATTGCTTAATATTAAACATTGGGGGTTAATAAGACCATGTCTTGGATATCCATGACTCATTTAATTGTAAATGGCCACGACTTAAGCACGGGGTATAGGCATACACCCAAAAGATGTTAAAATAAATTATAACCCATTATGGATGTACCTATTAAAGGTATTAAAGTGGTGTCGGTTAATCATGATCTCGACATAGTTTCGGGCCCTAAATATATTATTAGCATGTAAAACTGATAACATGAGAAATAATTTATCCCAAGTTATTTATTAAACAAAAGGACCAATGTGTATATAAAATGCTTTTAAAATGTTTTCAAAACGAGTCAGTTAATTGTATTTACCAGTTTATCTGACGTATTTTCAAAAGACTAAGCGCATGTGACAAGTATATGTAATTAGGCTGGAAGTGCTCGGCGAAGTTTAAGAGGAATTTGCAACTCCTTGCTTAGAAGGCCTTATCTGTCAAACTTCTTTTGTTAAACATTTGATCCTCCTGTGGATCTATTTATAAACGTTGTAATTATTATTTGAGCTTTGATCAAAACGTTGTAATAGTTAATTATCCAGACTTCCGCTGTGTTACTTTGTATTGATTGGTAATGATGATATCAACTTGCGTCACAATACTCCCCACCGGGCTCACAGGGATATATGTGGAAAGGTGTGATAGTTTGTTTGTTCGGTACTCACTCTTGCCCTCGCTTATCGCACTAAATCGCAAACGCAGTTATTTATGTTGGCTATGTCATGTCGTGTGTTATGTATGTTTATGTTTTTTATGTAGTTGATTGCTCGCTTAAACGCTTGCCCGCTCATGCAACTCGCTTTATCGCACTATTATGTAACGCAACGCTTAACGCCTCACTAAAACGCTTAACGTGCCAAAACTAACTAATACGAACGAAATTACCAAACGAAAACAACCCACACGTGAACTAAGCTCACTCGTACGAGGCACCACTCATACGAGTGAAGTCTGGCTCGCACAAGGCTAAACTCAGTCGCACCAGGTCACTCGCACGAAGACCTACTCGCACCAACCTCACCTGCTCACTTGTCTCCTCCTATAAATACCACACTTAGACATCCGTGCTCTCAATGTTGTCACTCGCACGAAACACTCTCTACACACTTTTCTCTGTTCCAAGTAAGAAGACTACGTTTTCCACGCGAATCACAACGACTTCTACAACGATTTTGCACGAGATTATCTCCGATTTCATCTAAACTTCTCTGTTTACAAAAATCTTCATCTTTTTCATAAAACTTTCTGGTTTTACCACGGATTCACACTTAAACGAGTGGACTTGAGTTAGCTTGGCTTCTCAAGATTAGAAACCTTGTTGTTTCAAACTCATCAAGTGTTGGTCTTGAGAAAATTGTTTTAAAGATTCAAAAAACGGACAAAAACGACACATGCTTTGTTCACTAAATAGTGGGACGAAACGGTGTTAAAACATGCTTGAAATGGATCACATCTGTTCCAAGCAAAAACTCAGTTCCGGTATCATGAAGACGCAAGAACAGTCACCTGTGCAACCTGGACTGGCTTGCACGAATCACTATGGTTCGTGCGACCCAGTCTGAGTTTCCACAAGAGACCCACTCACTCTAAAGACCTCCCCAGCTTTTGGTTTGCTCAGTAGCTTAAGGTTGGAAGGATGGACACTCGATTTCCCGAAGAAACGATGCGAAAACACTAGATTTTGGACATGAAAACAGGTCACTCGCACGTGCTTCACTCGCATAAAACATGGCTCGCACGAGGGTGATGCCTCGTGCGACCTATCTGTTTGTCCCACACCACTCTCCGTTCAACCGTTCAGCACTACGGAAGACTGATGCACTTCTGTTTCTACACGCAGGCTGACCCGGCGCTCTTTCCTATTCCATCTTGCTCGTGACTTGTTGTTAAGCACTCACTGTGAGTATACTTGAACCCTTTTCACTTTAACGCACTTTTGGGTGTTACATATGTTCTCTACAAATGATCACTACACACAATGCTAAAACGCTTTTAAACCCAAAACCGCTCTCGCATGACTATACGTGAAACACTGAACTGCTATATGTTAATTGTATGCCTTGAGATTTGCCGACCACCCTTAACATGATAGCTGCTATAGGTTGACCCGCCACCCATTAGTTTGGGGGTTGTTAAGGCTCGTTCTTGCTTTACTTTACTTGTCTCACTCGCGGTTGTGTTCGTTAGCTTATTTCGGTGTAGATAACATATATGTTCACATGACTACATTAGTGCATACTGGTTTCGTTAATCGCCTTATTACTATTATTATGCTAAACCTGTGTACTCACCTTTACATGTGGATTTTATTTTAATGTATGTGACAGGTTGAAGGATTTTATACTACAAATGGATAGGATCTCTAGAAAATCACTAAAATCTAGTTGTCGGATTTTGTTTTATTCAAGAAACTTGTAATTCGTTTTGACTATTGTATGAATATTTTTTTGATTGTATGGGAAATTAAACTTTATAAATATTGTCATCAAATTAGTCGTTATGGATTCTCTTGAACAATCTGATTCGCTTAGTGCCACATCCCGATGATTCCGCCATCGGTTGAGGTGTGACACATTCCCTCGTCAATTAGTTAGTTATGTTGTTTCTCAGGCGTATTTACAAAATGAACAACATAATGATGTGATATGTTTGGCCGAGAAAAAACAACAAAATAAATCCCTTTCGTCTTTAATTCATCAACTGTTGAAGTCAGCACACAGTTAAATGAATAAACAAGGATAAGTTCAATTCTTTTTTTTTTTTTACTTTCTTGACTTGCTTTGATTCGTAAGTGAGAGGATGGTCTTGGCAAATGTTAGGTCTATTAGTGTGTTGGTAGTTAGTATTCTTGATTGTTTTAGTTAGCTGTCTCATTTTGCCATAGGATATGATATATGAGTATTTTGTGACGAAGAAAATCTTTTGAATATCGCGTCTACTTAATTTGTGTTGAATTGATATGGTTTACTAGCTACTCCTCGGTCTCATTCAGAGAAGCCTCAACAATTAAGAAAGATCGTGCAATGGAAGTGATTGCACTCCATACGTATCACTGGTGTGAATTAGGTTTACTATCTTGGCAAGTCCATGGCATAACGAAACCAGTTACCTATATCAATAAGTGAGACATAAAGCTTGGCCCTCAGGCAACCAAGGGCTTCACACCGGACCTTTTTAAGAACAATCACATGGCAAGTTAGCATGTTATTGTCACTTAATACCAAAAAAAATTATATGGATGGGTAAACAATGGTGGGGAGATATAAGATCGAAATGGTGATGCATGTGATAAACATCAAAAGGTGCATAAGGACTTGTAGCTAAAGGAAAATGTCATGTGAATTTTCGTAAATACTATGGTAAAGCAAAATAACATAAATCTATGTTCAAGGAAACTAAGATAACATGAAACCACAAATAAATTGCATTCTTTGCTCAATCCAAATGCAAGAATCCAAAAGTGGAAGACCAGTCGATCGTGTTCTAAATGGTAGGTCGAAGGTAAAAGTTCGATGGGTGTGTCAAAGCCACAAGTTTGAAAACAAATGATGAGTGTCCAAGCTTGGTGGGAGTTGGGAAATTCTATGATGGATGTGGGTGTCCGCGCTGATCGAGGGGGGAAATGTGGTCATAGTAAATTAAAGCCGAATGATAACCAGAAATGATAATGGGTCTGCTCAAGGTAAGGATCAAAGCAAAACAATTCAGCGTGATGAAAGGTCATTGCATGACGAGGTCAACATAAGTTAGTGCCCCTTTAGCCAAAAAGGCAAAGTAAAACCAAGATTTGGGGTGTTGCCGAGAATGTGCAGTGATACACGAGGATATGCAAATTTTGGTGGTAAGAGAATCTGACTTACCAAATGTTTAAAGATACCATCTACTCAGTTGTGTTAAGCCACTTTGGGTTCATTGACTAGTCCTGCTTTTCATCTAGTAGAGTCTTAACGATTAAGGAAAGTCATACAACGGGAGTTTTTTCACTTCCTACATACCACTTGTCTGGAAGTGGGGCAACTTCCCTGATAAGCCTACGCCAAGACAAAACCATTGACCCATACAATATACATGATAGAATGGTTGGCCTTAGAGCAACCAAGGGCGTCATTCGGGGCCTCTAAGGATGACTCTTTTACAATAGGCTCACTTGTATTGAGGTATAAACAATAATACAAGAAATAAATTACTCTCACCGACTTTTCAGCTGTTTTATGTTTCTAGAGAAATTTTTGGCAATCCATTGTACATTCTTGATTCCAACACTTACTATTTAAATAGACGGTAGTATCAATTCTGGAATTTGTCTACTAGAGTCGATATTCCACCAGTTGTCTGTAATCCACAATAATCACTAGCATTTTAGTAAAAAATTTTATGGTTACATGATCAACAATGTATTAGACTTTTATATTGGTTCTTGTTGTTTCCTTAGTGAAGTTCAAATAGATTTTTACATGTTTAAAAGTTCAAATAGAAATAGCATCACAAATTAACTAACTGAAGAAAATTGTTTCACTAATCTATCAAATATCACGAGTTTCATTTCAACGCAGCTTAATGATGAGAAATTCATAAGTTGGAAGCATCAAATTATAACAATTATGAAAATAATGGGTTTACTACCACCTAGTAATAGCACATATCAAGTAGCTTGGGAAAAAAATATACGACTATGTTTGTGTGTGAATCGATGTTATTCTTTCACCATTAATGGCTCATATTGCAATTGGTACCAAATATAATATGCATCACTAGTTTGAACAACTATTGAATAATTCAACAAATTTTGGCAAAGCAAGCACACAATCATACACAATTTTAATTTTTAAAACACAATGTTGTCTCTTCTTTTTTACTATTGTGATTTAGCTACACGTTTAAGACATTCGTTGAGAGTTGTCAAAGATGTTGCAACATATTCAACACTTCATTAGCAATGTTACAAGGATTAGATCTTGTTTTACTATGTTTGCGTTGAATAACGAAAACAATGATGTCAAACCTGCCTTTAACAATCGAGAGCCAACTTATTGAGTTATGAGGCTAGAATGGCTTAATAACAAACAAATACCACACTTCTCTATTTGACAGATCCTTTATAGGTGCTTTGTTATCCATTTTTAAGGATATTTGCATGGATAAACTCTCCACCAAATTTGTTTCTTTTACTTTTTTAGTTATGCTCTTAGTCATCAAGGATACCTGTACTGTGATCTTCATACTATCCTCACGTATACCTCTCGACATGTTTTCTTCCATCATATTGTTTTATTGGTTCTATCCTTAGCATCACACCCCTAGTCGTTTACTATTACTATCCCTCTATTTCCCTTATTTCACGGCCTCGACTCGCTTCTCCTTCATTACCATCTTTATCACGGACACCACCACCCACCCCTACAGCCACCTCATCCCCAATGCCTTCATCTTCCTACTCTTGGTCTTCTAATCATATGGTTTCCTACTTTCATGACCATACTCTTCAACTGAGCAACTTTCGTGTACATATTCCTTGTCATGCTTCTTCCACTCCTACATATGATCATACTATTTTCATTCAAGCAAAAAATGGTCAGTACGGTGGGACGTTATGTGTGATGAGATTACTATTCTTCATGTTAACCACACTTGGGTATTAGTACCGAATCTGATTCATGCCAACATTGTTTAGTGTAAGTAGGTAAATAGGATTGAGAGCCATTCTCGTAGATCTGTTATCACATCTATAGTTTGGGATATTTTCAATGGCTTTCATCATGCATATGGGGGTGATTTCAACACGATTGTCAAACCAACCACTATCAAGGTTGGTTTTATTTGTTTCTTTATCGAGGATGAGATATTAGGCAGGTCGATGTAAAAAATGTGTTTCTATATGATGATTCGTCTTAGATTGTGTATATGAATCAACCTCCATGATTTGTTGATTGACCCATCCACATCATGTTTGTTTGCTATAGAAGGCCTTTTATGACCTCAAAACGCCCCTTGAGCTTGGTTTTACAATCTATCCATAGTTTTCATCACTTTATCTGCCTATTATCAGGATTCTATCATCTACTATGTAGTAGTCTATTTGATGACATCATTATCACTGGGAGTTCTTCGACCTTTGTGACAGATCTCATTAGGTGTTCAAATTCTCAGTTTGCGCTTAAAGACTTGGGAAATGTGAGTTATTTCTCGGGGATACAAACTACCTTTCCCAATGATGCTATGCATTTTTCATAGCATTCATACTTACATGATCTTTTATAGTGCACTGGTGATTGATGTCGAAAGATCAATAAAACATATGTTAAAACCAGTGTTCCTAGCTGCCTTTTCTAATAAGGGTAAGTAGAGTGTCGAATCATGAGGAATAAGAGGAAAGTGTTATTCAAGAATTAGATGATTAAACTAACTTATTAACTTATTTGATTGGAAAGACAATTGTGAAAACAGTTTGATAGATTGATTGTAAACAATAATGAGAAAAGCAATCCACTCGAGGATTCATATTTAGCAATGTAACAAGTATTCCAGTTTAACCTAGTGAAAAGTCACTAAAAGTGACTATGTGCGTGATTAGACTTAAGTGATAGCTATGGAAAAAATTAAGGTATTTGATTCACACAATCACCAATCCAAAGATGCAAACATAACCCAATACTAAACAAAAATGATTTTAAGAAACCAAAAATGAAGACATAAAATAAAATCTTTAAACAAAACTAGATCGTTTAAAAGTTCAAACCACAAATTAAATCCACCAGAACTTAAAGGGTTCATGAACTTAATACCAAAACATAGGTTAAAACTAAAAACAAAAGTCAATAGCACAAATGCTTCACTTTGGAGAAGATCACAGGTGATTTAGCTTCACATGTTTGTCATTGGACCTTTGATTCTTGGTTCAGATATCTAGAACATAGATGTGGTTATCGTTAAGATGATTGGGTATCTCCAAATTCGCCTCTTCCTCTCCAGAATTCGTCCAAAAGAAATGTGTTTCTGGAACCCTAAGTTATCCCATTAAATAAATCACAAATTTTTATTTTTCAGAAATTACTTCAATATGGACGTAGCTTATACCCTCACATAGCATAGCTTACACCCTCATCTACCTTTCTTTTATGCCATGTGTATCTTATGCCTCTTGTACGGAATCATGCTATTAACCTGCGTAAGCTACACCCTCCCCAGCATATGCTACGCCCTAGCCATTTTTGGCCTACTTTGCTTCCATCTATCGTGTATTGCACTCCTGGTCCTCTAAGTTCCTTCCCAAATGCACCCTAATGCTTCCAAAGCACGTATTTAGCATCGTTACACCTAAAAAATCCATAATAATCACAAAGTAAAAAAAATTAAAAAAATTCATGGATATAAACCAATAAAACACCAAATTAAACATATTTAATCAAAGAAATCTACCCAAATACCACATTCCCACACTTATCATTTGTTTGCTCTCAAGCAAACTCGTTTGTAACAATCCAACCATTATTAACAAAAACACTTCACCAATCCCTTACTAATCCTCAACTAAGGTCCAAAGTCATACCCAAACTCACAAGACTAACACATTCAATAATTCCAATTAAGTAAAATAATATAACTTTTATAAACTAGAACTCACGTTACCAGACCTAACCACACTTCAAGTTTTCACACACAATCACATTCCTCACAATGGTCACTCCTCTCGATTTGTAATCTGGACTAGAGAAAGATGCACTAGTATATATGTACTCAAATTCAAACCATAAAACTTTGTTATCATATGCTTGAAAAACAATTATACCTCCACCAAATTACATTAACAATGCACGCATCAAAAAGGATTACGAGTTCTTGGGCGTAGGTTAAAAGTATGGAATTTTAGCTAATTTTAAGTGGCAAAAAAGGTGTAATAATCAAACCATTAGCAATTCCTTATTGTCATCTAAACAACTAAAGAACTTGGGGTCATGGCCAACAGTGGGGAAGCTTGAGATTTCCGACCGGGGGTTGGAAGTCGTCAAACCTAAAATTATACCTACAAAATTATAAAATCGGGGATCGAAAACTTGTATACCTAAAAAATTCTTTACGAAAACTATATACCGAACACTACTGAGCGAAAAGTTCGGGTGGTCGCCCCCCCCCCCCCCCCCCAACTAAGCTACGCCATTGATGGCCAAGTAAATTAAGCCCTGACGCAAAGTTGCAAACACGTGCAAATACTCCTCCATTCACTACCAACTAAGCTACGCCATTGATGGTTCACCACAGACTTTAACTCGAATTAAACATTATCAAAAATTGATACCTTAATCAAAACGAAGCAAATCAAAATTTAGTGAGATGACGGTTATTGATTTAGGGCCAACCTAGGGTTCATTGGTAAAAGATAAAAAAACGAATTGACGTTGGGCTTAGGGATCAACAATGAATCGGTTTAAGGTTAAGGGATGTGTGACGAAGATCATGTGAGGGCTAGTTTTGGCTTTCACGAATGAAGAAATTGGAAGGAACCAATGGTGGTCCGCGTGGGCTGGTGTTGGCGGTTACAGGTGGATCGGCTTAGGAGTTTCATCAATCTAGAAGAAAGAAGCAGTGGATCAAGAAAAGCAGTGCATTAGGAAGAAGTAGGATGTGGGGTGCGTGGACAAAGAAGTGACGGGGTTGAAAGGTGCAAATCACAATACGTTTCAAGTTGTGTGACACTATTCCTCCTCATTCACATTTCATATAGATATATAATATAATATAATTTAATATAATGTAACTTATTTACCATAAATTACATTTTCACATTAATACCTCACATTTATATATGTATGTGTGTTGTAGACACATAAAATGATAAAAGTTAAAAAGAGATGTGGACATAAATAGTTCTAACACAAGTAAAAAATAAGCCAATATTTTTATTTAAGTTTTGGGTTCATAAGGATATATATTTTCATGTAACTAGTATAATTAGTGTACTGCAACTGGTTTCATTTAAAAATAATAAAATAAAGAATAGAATTGGTTCTGTTGCTAAACAAAAAATGAATTACACATTGGATAAAAGACATGATATTGTGGAATTTCGGATACATTTCATTAAACAACAAGAGAAGGATATTTTCCCATTCTCTTTCTTTGTCATGCTTCCTCGTTGGCTGGCAGGAAGCTCTCTCGTGCAAGTCTTTGGATTGCTTTTTTTTTTTAACAACAAATTTGGATCATTGGTGGACTACTAGAGTATCATTGTGTCATCAACGGAACCATCCGATCATGTCCATCTTCACTAGGCAATAATGCTCATACACAATTCAGAAGGAAACCTAACAAATCTAGAAAAAAAAAACCCCTCATAAAAATCGAACCCAGAAACTCATGGTCTATAAGGCTTATCCCACCTCTAAGATTTTAGTAGACTATGATGCCATGGGCTTTATGTGTTTTATTCTAATTACATTACTTTCATGTATAGTGAAACACACAATAAATTATGAGTTACCTAGTTCATCTAGAACATTGGATTGGAGGCTAGCACCATATTGGGTTGGATTATGAGTTAACTAGTTAATGTGGATACGTAGCTCTTTGGTGGCGGGGTGGGGGTTAGTGAGTTTAAATTGGTGCATTTGCTTACGCTTCCCTGTTGCAGAAAGAAATTAAAAACCTATTTATAAGGCTTAGTCTATTCACACACGATTGTTGTCTTTTTGCACACTCTAAAGCGCCGTGCTTAGGCCAAAGCGGGGCGCTTTGGCCATGTCTGTTGACCATGCCCATAGCGCCCCCGCTTTGGCCTAAGCGCGGCGCTTTAGAGTGTGCAAAAAGACAGCAAGCGTGTGTGATTGGGTTTGTGTTGTTTTTGGTTGAAATGGGTGGGATGGGGGGTTAGTTTTTTGGTAGTGTTTTTTTGTTGAAAATTTTGTATTTGAGTTTTACTATTATATATAATTCATAGTTATTTTTATCTACGCTTATTTACGTCATTATTTAAAAAAAAATTAGATTGTACGTTTGAGATTTATTTTTATAAAACATATATAATTATATAATATAAGGTCGTATTTATAAACTGTTATCCGATTTTATCTTGTTAAATTAAACGAACACGTTTAATTAAATAACATGTACAGTAAGTCGTGAATAAAACATATGAATTAAGCGCAAACAATCCAAAACAAAGATTATGTAAATACAAGATCAACTGCAATATATATATATATATATATAAGATCAGTTTGTACATACAAAACAAAAAGGTAAAACTGAGTATCTAATACATAACAAACACTATAGAAACAAACTAAAGTACTACTCCTCATGCGACGGGGACGGCGGGAGGGGAAGGGGAGGCATCCCAGCAAGCTCTCGTAGACCAACGAGCGTCTCGACCATCCAGTCAATGAGTGCACCCTGGCGTCTGAGGCGCCGGTCAAAGTCCCGAGCCACCGCCCGCGCTGCCGGAGGCAGGTCAGCGTAAACGTGCTGCGGATGCTGCGGCGGCTGAGGAGCTGGCTCCACTGGTGGTACCGGGATCTCCTCGACAGGGTCCTCCTGAGCCGGATCCACGAATACAGGCTGAGACTGAGCCTGAGGCTGGCCCTGAGGCTGATCCAGACCCAGAGCCTGAAGCTGAGCCTGCCGAGCGGCCTCCTGAACATGAGGAGGGGCTAACACTCCATCCCTAAGCTCAATAACAACCGGGATGACCTCCGGCAACTCTACCTCATGAAAAATCAGCCAGTCAGAACCCCTAAACCTCAGACCAACATCAAACTCACGGGCGATATGCATGCTAGTCACTGACGCGCGCCTAACATAGTCGACTGGATTGGAGGGGACAGATGTGGATCGCCCTCGGCACGACCCCCAGTGAGCGTGCAATGGTGGTGATGTACGAGCCACCGTGCAGCCTCCCGCGCAAGCTGCCTGTGGTATGCAGCGGCAAAGTACTCCGCTAGGCAGGCTGCTAGGGCGCAGGTCTGGTCGCGTAGCAGGCAGTATAGGAAGAAAAGGTCACCGAGGTTGACCTTCTCCTTGCTGTGAAAACGCGACACGATGGATGACCCAATAATACGGTGCAGGTATCGGTACAAGGGGTCTATAATGGTGGAGGCCTTTTGCGAGGATTTCCCAAAGGGAACCCTCAAAATGACCCTCCAGAAACTAAAAAGCGTCTGCCTGTCCATCTGTCTAACCCCCTACTTTATATATCAGTATCAAGCTCAGGCTCTGTGTACAAATCTGAATGGACAGCAAACTCCCGCACACTCATCTGAAAATGCTGACAGGCGAGACGGAATGTAACCTCGTGGACAGGATGAGCTGGGTCCTCCACGTAATCCGCGATGCGGCTTGTAAGTAAACGATGAAAGAAACTCGACCGTAAGCTCACGGTACGAGTCCTCCATCGCTATCTGAAACCGACGCAACCACGGAGTATCCAGGCCGACTATATCACGCGCCCGCGGGGCCTCTCCCACAGGTTCCAGCAGCGCCCAGTCAATCCCTACATGCCCCCCATTCTCCACGGCGCGCAATCGATCGCCCCTCCCCGCCTCTCGCGACCCCTCGTCAAACTGCAGGTACGGGTGATTAAGTTGGGGTTAACCCCACCAACAGGCTCCATCTCCTCAATCCCCTCCTCCTCGTGATCGATATCCATCCCTGTATGTTTAAATACAAATTGTATTTTAATAAACAATTCAAATACATGTTTTTTTAAAACAATATTAAACAATTCAAATAATAAAGTTAATATTAATATTATTAATAATTATTATTTATTTAAAAAGTATATGTATTTTTTAACAAAACAATATTAATATTTAAACAATTCAAATAATAAAGTTAATATTATTTATTTAGAAAGTACATGTATTTTTAAAAAGTATACGTACTTTTTAACAAAACAATATTAATATTTAAACATTAATCTTTAAACTATTCAAATAAAAAAGTTAATATTAATATTATTTATTTAAAAAGTATATGTATTTTTAAAAAGTATATGTAATTTTTAACAAAACAATATTAATATTTAAACTTTAATATTTAAACAATTCAAATAAAAAAGTGAATATTAATATTATTTATTTAAAAAGTATATGTATTTTTTAACAAAACAATCTTAATATTTAAACATTAATATTTAAACAATTAATATAATAAAAAAAATTAAATTAAAAAATAATGAACCAAAGCGCCCCGCTTTGGCATCGGTGGGGCGCTTTGGTTCTTCATTTTCAAAAATGACAGCAGCAGATCCAAAAACCTCCAAATCGAACCACAAGCAACATAAACTATATATTAAGCAAATCAAAACATAAAATGGATGTCGATCATACCTTTTAGCGTTTGAAAACTCGAAAATCTGGATCAAATTGGCTCAATGTGTGAAATCGCACCTTGAAGTGTGTGTTTGTGTGTTGGGTTGAAATGGGGGAGAAGCTGGCCCGCTTTAGGGTAAAACGAGGCCAAAGCGCCCCGGTTTGCCCAAAGTGGGGCGCTTCAGTTCTAAATTTTCCACTAAACACCCGGCTTTGGTCAAAGCGGACCGTTTAGGGGTTTTTAAAAAAAAATTAAAAATGGTTTTTAACTCAAAAATGCATCGATACTTGAATTAGTTTTACGTTTTTTTCCATTACAACTCATTTTTTAATGTATACGGCAAGTTCCGGATGTGTTCGGTTATGTGTGATGTCGTATTCCATTATATCGTGTGATTCTGGTTTGAAACCACAAGTACTCCTATCGTGTGATTATGTGTATACACCCCCCCGGATCAGTACCTGACGTATTTTGTATTTAATGTCGTATTATGACGTTTATTGTCATCTTGGGTTCGTAAAAGTGCGTATTTCATCCGTATCGGTTATGTCAGTGACATTCGGTGTTGAACAAATGTAAACACAAACACACACTTGGGTTGTATATGATTTAACGCAAGTATTGAACAAACACAAACACACACTTGGATTGTAAATGATTTACACACAATTAACCTACATATTGAACATTAAGGTCCGGGGGTTTGTACATAAACATTTCGTACGCGCTGATCTGATCCTTGTATAATGTATGCCAGGCTGCTGCGCTCTCTGTTCTGTTCGCTATCCACCAAATCTTTGGGGGAGGCATTGGATACCATCCTCCAAGCTCTACGTGGATGAAATGTCCACCGTCGACGAACACAACCGCAACCACCTAGTGAGGTTGCTCTGATTCGTCTGGCCTGCCCAACAGAGGGAAAATTGTATCGTTCCCACGATTGTCGAAGGTGTGAACAATCACACCGTATCGTTGGGCAATAAGAAACCCCTTCACAGGCATTGTCATGTAATTTTCGGTACCTGCTCATCCCACCCCCTGGAAATCGATCTGTCTAACCAGCGCTTCATAATGTCCTATGTTTTCCGGATCGAAAACCTGTCTCCAAAGCGATTCGTTGATCTGTAACTCCATTAAAAGTTGTTTCCGGATAGTCAAATACTTTGTTTGTTTCCATCCTAACCCAACAACTACCGATCGAAACCCACAATGACCGTCTGGTCTCAAGTCCTTTATTCTCACGATGTATGGATGGATCACTTTGGGAATCTGAGATGCGTAGTTGCGGATCGTTATATCCGTCTTAGGACCGAGCCTGATCATCGGGAAATTAGGGTGTAGGTTGAGTGGTTGGGTTTTCTCGCATATATTCACAGTGTCTTGGGATGATACGTACGAGTTGTGACGAGGAAGATCGTCTGAGGCCTCGAACCAAGTTTCTTCCAACGGAATACATGAGTTTTTTCTGGCAGCTTCAACCTTCCTTTGTTCCTGCTTTTTCAATGTTGGGCGACCACGAGTTTTCTTCAGAACAACAGGAGGTTTTTTGTTATTGTTGCTAGGATTGAGGATTTGATTAAACTTTTCAAAGAAGCTACTTTTCACTTGAGGGGGTGTTGGATCGATCTGTTGTTTCAGTTTTTCAAACTCCGCGTCTACTTCTTCCAGAACACGTCTATCGAATTGATACGGATTTGCTGACCCATGGTTAAAAAACAAATTAGGTGGCGAAATCATTACGGCAAACAAAGGTCAAAAATATTAATTACCGTTACTTTCCAACTTTTCCAAACGACATGCACATGGCAAACCACAACTGGTAAAAAGTTGGCAACCACAGCTTGCACCATAGGCTCTGAACCCGTCTTCCTTATGTTTTAGCTCCATATTCAAAAGCTCAATCGCAAATATTGAAACCTTTCGGAGAATATTTTCAAGCATGGGATGATCCTTGTGGTGGTTCATCACTTTCCGGAGGCTTGTTTCAAAGCTACTTTTAATCTCGGCATATTGTCTATCAACAACATGATCAACATACAATACAAGTTTATCCAGTGTGTTGCGATGACTTGGAAAATGACTTTTTAGTGTTGCATGCATGCCCTCAACCCTGTTGGTCGTAGTTTGGTGAAAGTTAATAGTTTTGTTAGTCCAGCAAGATACAAACTTTTCACGATACGGACCCAACCAGGATTTCTTCAAATAATCAAAAACCTCTGAAATTAAAAAACGTAAATAGTCAGTTTTTTTGTTTATAAAAATATGAACATAATTATGTAAGAAATACTCACGTTCACGACCATCTTATTCGTATACGTATGCTATGCCTAAACTTGTGTACTCGCCTTTGCTTTCGCATTGACATTATTTTAAAACATGTTACAGGTTGAAGGAGATGATGCTATGAAAACAATATAGCAAGGACTAGATACACACAAAGTAGACGTTAGGTTTAATGTCGATGTATCAATTTTGTTATGACTTTGCAAATGTTATGTTGTTCTTTGTTTTGTTACATTAATGTATTTGAAAATTCTTATGAAATGAAATATGATTTAATTAATTATTGTCACTTAATAATGTTGTGAGCAATGAGCAATCTCGTTTCGTCTCATCCCGATGTTTCCGCAATCGGTTGGGGTGCGACAACACCTTATTTCATGTTGATATATATAGATACACATGTGCATTGCTAATATTGGTAACGTAAAAAGTAGTGTGTTACACAAGGTAGTGTAAATGAAAGTACAATTGTCTAATGTTTGTAATGTATTATGAAATTTGTCAAAGAAATGACGAAAATGCATATGTGCATGGATAGTTGGTACTCAAAATTTTTTTATTTTTTATTTTTGAATTTTTTTTATTGTTGAGTAAATATAGCGACTTTTTCAAAAAAAAAATTAAAAAAACAAAAAAAATTGGTATTTTTTTGAATTTTTTAGGTATTACTGTTTGTGTTCACACTGGTTCTCGCGGTTCTTACAATAAAGGGTGGTTCCTAACGGATCCTTGTCATATATATATATATATAACCGTTATCACGAATAAGGGTCGTCTTTCCATTGTCCTATATAATTTTTTTAATACTGGGGTGGTCCCACCCAGGACCGAGAGCTCACCAGCTCTCCCCGATTCTACTCCCTTCCCTTTTACATATATTTACATCATATAAATTAGTTTCTAAAAGCTAAAAAAGGATTAAATGTTGAGTACCAACATATGATGTATGATATTTATTTTTGTCTGGTTTACATTAATAAATGTGTGCCTTGAAAATTATATCACTTTCTATTCGAGCTATATTCTTATCATGATTTCTATCGTTTGTTTTATCTTGTTAACATATAAACCTACAGTTGATCGCATAGGCTTTAGGTTCTCAACTGTCCACGTATAAGTGTATGTCACATATATTATGTAGTATTGTTGTGAAGCTTAATTTTAGCTAAATAGACCCATGAGACTATATTGTAAACCTTCAAAATTCTGCTAACCTTAAACTTGACTAGCTAGATGTTAAAACGAGCCGAGCTGAGTTTGAATTTGTCAAAACTTAAGTGCGGCTCTTTTAGTTTAACAAAGCTCAAGTTCGATTTGTTTTGAACTTTATATCTAAAAGCTTGAATCCGGCTCATCAGAAAACTTTCAAACTCAAACTCGGCTTCTTTATTACTTTATTAACTATTTAATTACTTTATAACAAAATATAATAGATAAATATAACAAAATATAATCGATAACTATATATATAATTACTTTTATTATGTACTATATACTTGTCAGAAACTCAATGTTTGATAAACTAATAACCCAAACCTTTATTGAAGCAAACCCTAATCAGTATCAAAAATAAAACAAATCAGTCATCACAGATTATCTGATCAACAACTAAATAAAAGTTATCAACACGATGAACTTAGACAATACCTATAAGAAAACCCTAAGACTAAAGGGAGTGGGGCGGGAGTTTGGGCGTGGGAAACCCACCCAAGCCCCCTACATCGTCCCCCATGGGGCTTGAGATGGGCGCTGCCCCTTCAGCATGGGAATTGGGTTGCACATTGGGAAGGTGGAGGAAGATGATTGGTTGATGGTTTTGACCGTTTATCTACGACTACTTTAAAAAAAATTAAAATTAAATTTTTATTATTTATTATCTATATAAACCAACCAAACCCTTTTTCTACAATGCTCATACGAAATGTGCCCGACATAAAACCCTATTTGTTTAAACTTTTTAGTTGATGTATTTTTTATATGATTTTTTAGTATAATTTATTGTAGTTTTTTTAATTTCATGTCTTTTTTAGTATAACTAATTGTAGTTTTTTAATTTAACGTGTCCTTTAATTAATATAACTGACCTTTTTATAAATTTAAATTATTTAAGAAAGTATATAAAAAAAATAGTGTCACGTGTGTCAACTCATGTTTCAAACTCAAATCATTATCTTTTTGGTCTTAAGTTGAGAAGCCCACACTGCTTACGTGACATGCACGTATTAACTCATGTCTCTAACTCAAACCCCTTCATTGTGCATAGAGGCATGGACTAATATCCCACGAATGCACTTGTGAGAGAATACAGAAAACTATGTGAAAAAGTGGTGTATAAATGATTTTTACACACTGTGACACGCAGGCGCACAAACGCAATGCAAGACTAGAGATGGGCATAAAAACCGGTTCCGAACCCGAACCGGTAGAACCGAACTGGAACCGGTTCCAGTTTCTACCCGACATTAAGTAGAACCGGTTCCGGGTTCAAAATACCCGTTGGTTCCAACCCGGTTCCACAATTTTACCATTTGAATCGGGTAGTAACCGGTTCCTACCCGTACCCGGTTCCTACCCGTACCCGGTTTCACTAGTACCCGGTTCCATCAGTACCCGGAAATGCAGTTCTAGAAGGAACCGGTTATACCGTTAAAATGTTACCTTTGGAACCGGTTATAGCCGAAAAAGTGGAGACTAACGATAGAAAGAAACACAAAAATAACAAACACAATAGAAAGAAACATTACACAAACTTTATTAAAACACCAAACCAAACGGGTTACATCAAACATTTGAAGAACCGGTGCCGGAACCTTCTCCCGTCTCATTTTTCTTTGCCTTCGTCACTGTGCAATGCCGCTCAGTGTGTTTCTTAAGGGTTGAGTTGGCTGCGGCCTTCATAAATTTTCCGCAAGCTTTGCATCTAGCCATCTCGTGGCTGTCGGACATTAAACAGAGATCAAAATTCTTCCACATAGCTGGGTTTCTTTTCGTCTCTAAGACAGTAACAACTTGTTCGTTGCTTGCCATAGGTATTTTGCAAGATTTTTGAGAAGATGATTGAGTTTGTAAGTTGATGATGGTGAGTTTGTAAGTTGATGATGGTGAGTTTGTAAGTTGAAATGGTAAGTAGGGAGGGGTTTATATAAAAAAACCGATTTCGACGAACAGGAACCGGTTCCCAACGGTAACTTTTTTTAATCAGGAACCGGTTCTACGGTAACATTTTTATCAGGAACCGGTTATAACGGTAACATTTTTATCAGGAACCGGTTCTGAACAGTAAAAGTCAGATTTTTCGACTGTCAGGAACCGGTTCTGAACAGTAAAAGTCAGGATTTACTGTTAGGAACCGGTTCTAAACAGTAAAAGTCAGATTTTCGACTGTCAGGAACCGGTTCTAAACAGTAAAAAGTCAGATTTTCGACTGTCAGGAACCGGTTCCACACAGGAACCGGTTCCACACCATACCCGGTTCCATAATACCCGTACCCGGTTCTACACGGTTCCATATTCTTGGGTGTGAACCCGGGTAGGAACTGGACCCTGTTCCACACCATAGCCGGTTCCAATGAAATCCGAGCAGAACCGGTTCCGGGTTGGAACCGGTTCCGGGTAATAATAAAACCCGATTATGCCCATCTCTATGCAAGACACCTGCAACCTTCAAGCCCAATAGTCAGCAACAAGCCCACGTGCAACTAGAGACGGGCATAATCGGCTTTTCTTAGTACCTGGAACCGGTTCCAAACCGAACCCGGTTCCATTTGGTTGACAATGGAACCGGGTTTGATGTGGAACCAGGTTCGGTTCCTACCCGGGTTTACACAACAAAATCTGGAACCGTTTGGAACCGGGTACGGGTATTCCGGAACCGGGTACAGTAGGAACCGGGTACGAGTACTGTGTGGAACCGGTTACGGGTACAATGGGGAACCGGTCATGTAGAGATGTTTATTATGTTTAATTTTTACTAATGTTTTTGAGTTTAGTAAATTTAATGGTTTTTTATTCATTGATAATAAATTAGTTACATTAAAAACATTAATAATAACTAATTATTAGGAACCGGGACCGGGTATGGGTGGAACCGGGTACATTAGGAACCGGGTACAGTTTGGAACCGGGTACGACCCGATTAAAATTAAAAAATGTGGAACCGGGTAGGAACCATCGGGTATTTTGAACTCGGAACCGGTTCTACTTTATGTCGGGTAGGAACTGAAACCGGGTCCAGTTCGGTTCTACCGGGTGGGTTTGAAACCGGTTATTATGCCCATCTCTACGTGCAACCAATGTCCAGCAATAATCCTCAAACATTTAAACAAAAAATAAAACAATTAGAATATTCATAACAAAAAATATAACCACATTTAAACTGAAATATAACAACTCACTTGTTATTTCAACAATACTTAGAAATTTATATTTGTTTAAATAAAAAAGTTCTTACTTTCTTTTATATATAAAATGCTGGTTTAGTCTTCTTGTGTTGTCATTCTCGGGTTTGAGTATGGGCCTACTCGTTTATTTTAGCTCATATTATTAGACAATGTGTAAGCCTCACTTCACGCCGGTTTATAAGTACTACACCACCCCCTTCATATGAAATGGGCAAAGTTAATGTCCTCGGTGTTGTGTCTCACGCGAGAAATGGTGGACATGAATATTTTTTTCACACACTTCCACACCATTCTTCTCCATTATTGATTGGTTTTGTTTAGTTTACACATTTTAAATCACTACATTATTTTAGTAGTAATTTCACCTATACGGGTATGAATGTAAAATGAGAGAAAGTAGTCCTTTACCATGTGAACCACACTACTCATGATGTTGGGGAGGAAGAGGCACCTAAGGGTACTACCCTTGCCCTGACTAATCAATAGACGCCATGTCAAATTCACAAACTACCGTTACACCACAAAACATTGGCGACGCCCTACACTTGCATTGCAAAGTACTTTTGATTCATGGACTCCACTCTTTTACCCCGCCCACCAATTACACACACTATTCAAGAGATGGACCCCACCTCAAACCCTTTTCTCTCATACCTTGCACGGGTACTACCACCGGAAATCAAACCGGCAGGGCCTACCCTTTTGGGTGACGACGGTGTTCTAACGGGGTTCATTTTCGTGTGCCGTGTCCCTCTTTATATATTATAATATCTCATATTATAGAGTTAAATGTCATTGGTCCCCGTAGTTTGAACCATTTTGTCAGTTTAGTCAAAATGTTTCATTTTTTGGATGTGGGTCCAAAAAGGTTTCAGTGTTGCCATTTTAGTCCACTGGGTTAACTTCATTCATTTTTTCTGTTAATGAGAAGGGCAATTCGATCATTTTATATAGCCGGTCTGTCCTTCTACTTAACATAATTACATATAACATGATCGAATTGCCCTTCTCATTAACAGAAAAAATGGCTAAAGTTAACCTAATGGACTAAAATGGCAATAGTAAAACCTTTTTAGACCCATGAAAAAAAAATAAAATCTTTAGATTAAACTGACAAAATAACCAAAAACCCAGAAACTAAAATTACATTCAACTTTATATCATATGAGTTTACATCCTAAAACAACCTTGAGGTTGCATGAATTTGAGATGATGGGAATGTAAAGAGTCTGGCAGAAACGTCGCATCCTGAACTACTGTTTAGGGTCAACACCTCGGTAACACCAAAAACAATACTTATGTGATAAGTACCACAGATACAAAAACTATTATTTTTATTTTATTTACTTTATTTGTAATTTTAATACATTTTCTAGATATAGCATCTGATAGTTAACAATTAACTGAAAAGAGAACTAGTGGAAGCAAGTTGTACAAGAAGAAGATGGGTCAAAGTATAATCCTAGCTACAATTTGGTTGTTGTGGAAAGCAAAGAATGATCGTGTATTCGGTAACTTTAAAGTGGAGCCAGTGAATTGTTAAGTTATGTGTACTTGAGCGTTATGAGGGGTGAAAACAGTCTGTAGCGTCTCATAACGCTCAAAACACCTCCCTAGGTTTTATAAGGGTTATTTTGGGGGGAGGGTGGAGGAAGGGGGGTTATGGGTTACGCATGACGGTGATAACATAGTTTTGTTTTGATTTCTCTATCAAGCATATACGTACAAACATATTATATATATAATTGAAGATAATTGAAGAGGTAGTGCCCCGTCACTCCTTATAAGCATCAACAACTTATTAAACCCATGGTACAATGTGAAATGCATTGTTTGCTTAAAGATTTACACGTGTCCATGAAAAGTCTTAGAACTGGTTTTATTTTCTTCATATTTTAACTATTTTACATAAATTACATAAATGGTCCTTTAAGAACTAAACTGTTATTCTATGTTTACAAACGGCAAACAGACTAAAATGAGATTAATAGCTAAAGTAGCCTTTATATGTAAACCGTAAGGGTGGCTTTATTTTACTATTTTTAATTTCTTTTTCTTTTTGTAATATTTTTATATTGTTTTTACTTTTAAACATGTTATGTTTATTGTTTATAATTACTAAGATACGATGTTTTATAAAATTTTAAGTTTGCCATTGTAATATGTTTGTTTTATCTATGTCTATATGTAAACATTCTTCGAAACCGAGTTGTGAATAGTAATTTACAAGTGATCAAAGCACAAACGTACATGTTATCAAAGTTATATGTAATAGTTTAGTTTTTTTAGAGTAAATTACTTTTTGAGTCCCTGTGTTTTAGTGGTTTTAACCATTTAAGTCCAAAATCAAAAAAATTAACGCCATGAGTCTCTAACCACTCATTTTATAACGTTTTGAGTCCAATTTATAACACTTGTATTTTTATTTTGGACTCAAGTGGTTAAACCCACTAAAACACAGGGACTCAAACGTCATAAAATGAACGGTTAAGGACTAAGGGCGTTAAACTTTTTGATTTTGGACTCAACTGGTTAAAACCACTAAAACACAATGACTCAAAAAGGAATTTACTCGTTTTTTAAGTGATGTATTTACCTTTTTCGTTATTTAGCAAAATAATATAATGTTTTATGAATTTTGAATATTCATTACGTCATGCTTATTTTTATCCACGATTTGATAAAAGTTCTATTCGAACGGGTCAAATATAGTTGTTTTTTGTTCTTTGTCTTGAAAACTAAACCAATAGAAACCGAATAATATTGGTACCGTTACCGTATTCATTTTTAATTATTTTCTTAACGTGCCAAACAACATTGGTACGGTACCGGTACCGTAATGGTGTTGCCACAAGTCGAACTGATATCGGTCAAACAACATTAGCACCAGTACCAGTGCCGTAACGAACCAAACCAATACCGACTGAAAGCCTACAACGAAGCGCGAGAATTCCACTAGTTACTAACAAATTCAACAAACCTTTTAAATTGTTTTATTCCAAATTATGGTTTTGCAGTCGTGTAGAGAAGTTCTAAGAAGGGCCACAACATGCTATTGGGCCAACCCACCATGATCCAGCCTGTATTTGTAGGTACTATAATGACTCGTTACCCAAGTCCATCAGCGACATCCAGCAAAATAAAATCTTAAAAAAAAAACTATACGATGTGTAACAGAAAGAAAACTTATGTAAAACAACCTTAAACCTTAAAAGCTAATCTGAAAACTGTGATTAACTATTAATGACCACCCAAATGGTGTAATACATGCACACACCACTGGTAACTTTGAGACAAACGCTCTTTAAAATCCACAAAACAAGTAGATATAATTATTAAATTCGTAATGCAACAACAATAATAACAATAACAATAACAATAATAATAATAACAACAAGAACAAGAACAAGAACAATAACGCACTAAATATGGTTTTTGCTATGATTAGTGTTTGATTTATAGGAACAAAAATAAAAAGAATGACATTCATTTGACAAAAGTTTTGTTTAATGAATTTGGGTTTTCAAATTCAGGCATACTCTTTGGCGGGTTAGACATCTATTTCCATTCTTGAAGGCGAATGAGATTTTAATTATCTAAACTATTAATAATTGGTCAATAGTAATTCATATTCATAATTTATCAATAACAAGTGTAACTTTTATTTTCATTGTAAATGATAATCCATTCTACCAGAGAGGTAACTTTGTATGCCCTATTGATGTGACATGTGACATGTAAGCCAAAACAAAATGTATGATATGCACTCCATGGACATAAAAGGTTACATCTCCGTTAGAGTAGGACTGCCCTTGGTAGCGAAAACAGAAGTTGGGAGTGCGGCTCGTCGAATTGTTAGTATGAATTATTATCTGTCAATGGGCAAGAGTTTGGATCATTAAGATCTATTTGCCTATGTATGTATATGTGTGTATATATAAAAAGATGGGCGGATTACCCCCTAACAGAAACAGTAAAATCAAATGATATGTGATGGAGTTAATCTTCTCCTAGCAAAATTGAAGCTATTATAAGATTCCCAACCTTATAACATACAGTCTTAACGTTCATTATTTCAAGTCTCAAGTGAGTTTGTTGAAGATTACAGACTACAGTGAGTGAAATAAGTTGTGCTAGTTGTTGCTAATGAACAGGGATGCTCCTTAACTTTCACCTTTTAGGTTCCATTTATAAACACAAAACATATTCTTTTACAATGCTAATCATCTCTTTAACCTCATCCACTTATGTTCGTGATTAAATCATGATTAAGAAAATTGTATGAAGACAATGTGGCTCAAGCATTTTAGGGCCCTTTGCAAGTAAAAGACTGGGCCCATTTCAAAATGTCATTTTTATAAACTCAAAAGTTTATTAGTTGGAGAGTTTTTTTTTCGATTTTATCTTTTTTTATGTATTTTTTTTTGCCTATGGCCAAAAATTTTAGTACACGATAAGTAATTCCATTTACACCCTAGTTGTTAATGTATATATGTGTGGGCCTATGGAGGAAGGGGGGGGGGGGTTGGGAATTGAAATTACACTAATTTTAACGTTATTTTACTAATTTCGTGAAAATAACGCCAAAAGCAGCATGATACGAACCGATCATTTATTATGTGGTGGCGTTGATAGCCGAAAGACAAAGGGGGTACATGCACATATTGACCTTTGTCCCAATTACTGAGTGTTATGTGGCTTATGTCCAAGGTTTGATGCAAAACTTATATCAAACCATGGGTCTCACTGGAAGCAGTCTCTCTGTTTCTACGAGGTAGAGGTAAGGATGTATACTACCCTTCTCAGACCCTACTTTAGTTTTATTATCTGTAGGATTTACCAAGTATCATGATGATGACGACCCTGCGTCTTAACCAAAATTACCATATAATTCCCTTGAATGCAATAAAAACATTTTGATGTACTTCAAGTGAATATTGGTTGGGCACTAACATTTTTGAAATCACATAAATCAAAACTGCTTTAATATTTATATGAACACTGCGGTGCACTAACATTTTTTGTACTTATATATATATATATATATATATATATATATAGTGTTAGGTTCATTGGAGAACACTAAAAAAGTGGGGAACAGTGAGGAACCGACTCAAACGAACTCCGATTGGACTCATTCCAGCGGCGTTGGAACCGGCTCGTCGAACCCTAACTAGGATCTCTTAACCCTAAACTCTAAATCCTAACCCCTAAACCCTAAATATATTAGGGTTTGGATTTACGGTCTTATATTAGGGTTTAGCCTTAGGGTTTAGTTTTGGGGTTAATCATTAGTATTTAGGGTTTAGCTTTAGGCTTTAACTTTAGGGTTTAACCTTTAGGGTTTAGCTTTTAGGGTTTATAGTTTAGATTTTACGATTTAGCTTATGTTTTAGCCTGATTTTTTAGCTTTAGGGTTTAGGGGGTTAGGATTTAGGGTTTAGGGTTAAGAGATCCTAGTTAGGGTTCGACGAGCCGGTTCCAACACCGCTGGAATGAGTCCAATCGGAGTTCGTTTGAGTCGGTTCCCCACTGTTCCCCACTTTTTTAGTGTTCCCCAATGAACCTCTCACTATATATATATATATATATATATATGGGAAGGTTTATTGGGGAACACTAAAAAAGTGGGGAACAGTGGGGAACCGACTCAAACGAACTTCGATTGAACTCATTCCAGCGGCGTTGGAACCGGCTCGTCGAACCCTAACTAGGATCTCTTAACCCTAAACCCTAAATCCTAACCCCTAAACCCTAAATATATTAGGGTTTGGATTTAGGGTCTTATATTAGGGTTTAGCCTTAGGGTTTAGCCTTAGGGTTAATCATTAATATTTAGGGTTTAGCTTTAGGGTTTTAGTGTTTAGCTTTAGGGTTTAGATTTTAGGGTTTATAGCTTATATTTTACGATTTAACTTAGGTTTTAGCTTATTTTTAAGCTTTAGGGTTTAGGGTTAGGATTTAGGGTTTAGGGTTAAGAGATCTTAGTTAGGGTTCGACGAGCCAATTCCAACACCGCTGGAATGAGTTCAATCGGAGTTCGCTTGAGTTGGTTCCCCACTGTTCCCCACTTTTTTAGTGTTCCCCAATATATATATATATATATATATATATAGTTTGGTGTGAGGGAGAAAATGCAGGAGACATAATTTAAAACCAGCAATTAACCACATGGAGGAACTAAAACTAGACGCATACATAAAGATGCTTAATATTGATAAACCTTAATCATCATTCAATAGTTGAGCCACAAAGTTACTTACGTGTAAACACCATTAAGAAGAACAGGCACCCATGCAGATTGGGCAAGAAAACAACATTAAAACTGCACAATCTCAACTAATTTTGTTTAAATCAGATAAACTAGAGAACCTAACAACATATTAACTAGAAAAATTTCAATCCAACATACCATCTATATACGTCATCGTAGTAGTAATTAGAGGCCTAAACTGAAAGTATCCATGTTAGATACCGTCCTGCTTTGTAAAGCTTCACTAAACTTCCCTGATGTTGTAGCTTTGTAACCTGCTTTCGGTTTTTCTTCCATTTGATATAACTACTAACTCTTCCAATCATACTACAACAACAACAACCACCTTACCCAGTTATTCCCACATATAGCTATAAAGCTATTAGTAGTGTCTGGGGAGGGTGAGATGTAAGCACACCTTACCTCTATCTTAAGTGATAGAGAGACTGCTTCCTGCGAGACCTCCAGCTCCAAAAACAAATAAAGGTGTAAGCGTCATAGCAATATACATATGCACACATCTTCGCATAAACAGTAGAAAAACATATTTGGTTTAGAATAACACCCAGAAAAAAAACGACTACAAACTCTAAATTAAGCTCCTAAACCAAGAAAGCCCCCCTACAAATCTTTAACCGTAATTCTACGTCTCCACAAACTCCTATCCTCGACCATGTCCTCAGAGAGGTGTAAGTCTAACAAATCCATTCTAACTCGCTCTTCCCAAGTTAGTTTCGGCCTACTTCTACTCCTCTTCTCCTCCATGGTGAGAGTTTCTACTGATCTAACAGTAGCTGTCACTTGTCTCCTCCTTACATGCCTAAACCATCTCAATCTCCCCCCCTATCTTATTTGAAATACTAGTCACCCCAGTCTTTCCCTAAAAACCTCATTATTATCACTTACATCATTATTATCAATTCATTAATTATTGTTACATACTAAAAATATATAAAACTACCAGCTTTTTTAATTTTGTCATTTATTTATTTAGTCTTACAATCACATCATTATTACCAATTCATTAATTAATATTACACACTAAAAATATATAAAAGTACTAACTCCTTTAATTTTTGTTGTTTACTTATATAGACTTGCAATTTAATTATCATTGTCAACCCATTATTTATTATTATGTACTAAAGATATATAAATATTAAACATAACCATGGCACCAACCAATTTATGGTGGAAAATTTTGTGCAAAGGTAAAACACTTTTAGACTAAATTCCTCATACGTGGACTTCTAGTGGGTAAATGAGTGCCCACGAAATACACATAAATTTATAGTGTCCAAATTGAGTGTTTAGACAATATCATATTTTGTATTTTTATATGAACTATTATTATGAGTTATTATTTATTCAAACCTCATTTACATTTCAACTCTTAAATTCTTGTACTTACACACCTTTGTTCATCCTTATTAGGATAACTTGGTGCTTCAAACTCACAAGTCAATCATCTCACATTTGTGAAACCTTCGAAAACTGTGAGTATACTCAAACCCTTCTTCCTTTAAACACACTTTGGGTTGCAATATATGAAATTATAAAAAAAAACTCACATACACACATTCAATCACATTATTCAAACACTCAATCTATGAATACATACTATTTGTCATACATACATGCTGGAAGTCAATCTTATGTACTCAATCGCCTACCTTAACGATTATAGCGCTATAGGAATAGCACACCACCCTTATGTAGTGTTTTGGTCAAAAATTACCGAAGCAATTAAGTGATCAAACTTAGTATGTGAGGTAGCGTGCTATTGTGATTCGTAAAAATATGTTAAATTGATTGTTTGTGAAAACAGTTTCAGGATATAGTTCCAAGATAATGAACTATATTAAAATAACAAGTAGATGCGATAAAAGTAGAAGTTGACACATGATGTACGAGGAAAGCTCTTGACCAATCTAGATCGCCGACATAAAACCTCAGGACCTGACAATCGCTAGCTGCCTTGTTCTTCTTATTGATTAAACAGCAGGATACAACTTCGGGATACTGCTTGGATCAGCTCTAAGTGTTAAAATGATCGAATTGTGTAAGTGTTGTGAGTGTTTGTGATTGTTGCTGCAATTAGAAAGTGAAAGTGTACGAGATTTCGTGTGTCTTACTACTGATCCAGGCCCCCTTTAAATAATAAACAAAGATAACTAACTATCCTACATTCCAGGGATGCTGCGAATATTCCCTTATGACCGTTGTTGACTCTCTCTTCAAGCTTCCAACGTCTTTCTTCTAACTACCATGAACGAGTCTTCAGCAAGACCAAGTCTTGTAAACGTTTGTACCTTGCATACAAAGTAAACCGTTAGTAACGAGTAGGATACCCCCGCAGGATGTTACCAATATCCTGGTTCAGTATCCTGGTCACTATAATTAACATGTAACGTCAGGATACATCTTCAGGATATGAGTTAGAAAGTTCCACCCATAACAATTGTCCCAAAAAATATAGCTGTTGGGATCCTCTGATCTAAACGGATATATTTTTCTTTGCGCAGATTGAGGCTTTTAATGGGAGGTAGACGTTTGATAAGATAGCTTGTAACTTCCAAGGCAAAATTCACTCATCACATCCTATCTCTGGACTATATCTTCTCCCACTCTTCAGATAATTATCACCATCTTTCAGAGTTATCAGGTATTATTTCCTTTTCCTCTCTTTGTTTTCTCTGCTCTGTTTTCAATTCCTCCATGGCTACTCGTACACGATCGCATACCGGTGACTCTACCCCGACTTTCACCCAACAAAATCTTCTCAAGAATCTAGAGAAAGAGGTGTGCTCCTTCGATAATGCTGACATCGCTGCCCTCAGGGCTTCCGAAGCTTTTCCCGACAAGGCAGTTATCTTGCCATTTGACCGAAATCTCCGATCAGGTGTAGTATCCGAGGAGTGGATCTGTTTTTTAGCCTACCCCTTTTCTTTAGGACTTCGATACCTATTTCCTGAGTTTATTATGCAGCTTTTTCGTACCACCAAGCTTAGCTTCGCTCAAACCATGCCTATGATCTGGAGGGTCTTGATTGTACTTGACCGGATCAAGACCCATTATATCCCTGACCTGCGTACTGAGGATATTCCTATCGCCTATCGCCTAAGATCACACGGTTCTAGTCGATTTTTGCTCTATTCCTCCTCTAACAACCCCCTCATCCTTAAAGTGACAAAAAACGAGGATGATTGGAAACGCAAGTTTTTCTTTGTTAAGAGGGACTCTATCGACGAAGGTGTTGACCTTCCGACGAAGTGGTTGATCGCTGGTAGGATTTAGGGTTTTTCGGATATCCCCAAATGTATGTTGATTTTATATCCTGAATTGATATTCTTGTTTCTTCTATATAGCAAATTTCAAGGAACTAGCTCCTCCTACTGCAGAATCTGAGGAAATGATCAAAGCAATTTACAAGTTACCTGAAAGCGACAGAAGCTTCTCGCCTCATCATCCAAGTTCAAGTCAATACTCTTCATCCAACATGTCTGGTAAAGATTATATACTTTCGTACATAGTTACGTAATTATGAAATTAAAGTTAAGATTGAGAATTTTCCCTTTTGTGCAGAGCCAGCCAAAATCCCAGAGGTCTTTGATTTTGAAGAACTTGACAGCTACTCTGGCCCTGTCCAAGCGAAGAAGGAATCCAGCAAGCCATCCTCTGTATCCAAGCCTGCAACCAGTTCCAAGGCCATGACCATGCCTAGACCTTCCCCTGCCACAAAGCCACGTGCCACCAGCTCTCGAAAGAGAAAAGAAATAGACACCCCTGCTACCGATGAGGCTTTTCCCTACGAGAACCAGGGATTCCTCGAGTCCAGTGCCTTGATGACTTCTTCTCTTAACCAGGTAAATATCCTTATCCGGTATCCTGTACATATATGCTGAACAGATATCCTGATTATATTATGTATATACTGATACCTGTATCTCGGACTGCAGGGTCTCGGTCGCCTGACACATTTTTACGAGGACGTGTGTGGGGTCAACAGGATTCTAGAGGCCAAGCTGAAGGAAGCTCAAGTCACGATCAAGAACCATGAAAAGATTGCTGCCGCCAAGTCCCAGCATTACGAGGACAAATACAAGGCAATGACTCAGGAAGCTCAGGCTGCCATCCAAAAGGCTAATCAGGATGCCCAGGCCAAGGTGGATGCAGCCCAGCTCCAGCATGAGCAGGATATGAATTCCTACCGAGAAGGCCTCAAAGGTTCTGTCGTGATTTCCCTCCTCCAAGCCAGGCTGAAAATGGCGTATGAAGCCAAAGCTGCAGGCTTTGAATGCCCCGCCTGGAATATCGATGCCTGGGAGGTGAAGCTAAAGGACCTGAGAGGGAAACCTGTGGAGTGCCCTGCTAAACTGGTGGTCGAGCAGCCTTCGAAGGCGGTTGAAGCTCCCAAGGATGTTGAGGCTGATGCTGGTGCTGGTGGTCAAGATGCTGATGCTGGTGGTGAGGATGTGGTTGATGATGCTGCCAAGGATGCTGCTGAAGGTGCTGCAGCATAATGGTAGCAAAGTGGGCGATGATGGATATTTGATGCCTAGTCCGGAGCCCACTTTTTTAATTTGAATGGTCTGTAATCCCTTAAACAATTTTACTTTTCCTGCACTTGAACAATTTATATTTCCTGCACCTTAAACATTAGTATTTTGTGATGACCTAAGGTGGAGGGATCCTGGATTTCAGGACGAAGCCTTTGGTCATCATTGTTTATATGCTTTTAGACCTTATCACATTCTTGGTGGATGGGTCTTGGTTTAAGACGAAGCCAAGAATATGACATTTTGGAATGTTAATAATAAACTAACCTTTTAGCCTTATCCGATGTTGTTATGTTATTATTCTGAAAAACATGTTTTGGATATCCTGACCGAATATCCTGGTCAGGATACTGATGAAATGTTTAGCATTTTTGTTACCTTTAATCAAAATGTTAGACAGAAACTCGGTTGAATAATATGAAATTTGGATTATGTAGACAAGGCTTTTAATAAAAATCATACCAGAAACACTTGTGCAATAACTTTCAATTCCAACCATTGAATCCTTTGCAATGTCCCCAACATGGATGTCCCCTGTCCGTGTAGGATATTGCGTCAGTATATGACATACTTGAGTATCCCTTCACTTAATGATCGAACTTCGTAACGTTTCCTCCATGAAAGGATGTGTGTGATCATGGTCACATTTATGAAATCTTTTAAAGACTATAGTTTCACTGGGGATAAACCCTTAGTATCCTGATGATAAACCTTTAATATCCTGGGGTTAAACCCTTGTTTTCGTGCGCTACAGGCGGGAGTGTATAAACTCCAAGACTTAGAAAGGTGAAAACCTTTAAACCTTAGAGAGTATGAAAATACCCTTTCGTGAGAGAGGGTGATCAATCCTCATATACCGTAAGAATTCGGGATATAGCCAACAATAACGAAATTGCCAGCCACTTTTACATGAAATGGTCCCGCCATCTTGAAGTATACCCGGATACTTGTGCTCCAGGCGGGGTGTTTAAACCCAATTCGGAAGAAAGGTGAATACCTTTAAACCTGTGAAGGATCTGAATCCCTTAAACGTGAGAGAGGGGGCCAATCCTCTAATCTTTCGATTCATCTTGAGCAAGTATCTTGAAGCATATCCTACAAAACACCTTTAAACTAAGGTGGATGTTAGCTTGGCTAACACCCCTCCGATGCTTAAGTCAGTATTGGGTTTCAAAGAAAAATAACTCAAACCAAAAATTATATATTTAAAATATATAGAATTCATACCATCCTGAGTTAGAAATCAAATTCTTAACTCACTTGAAATAAGACTTAAGATGTATAGCTTTCCAGGATCTCGGTATCATTTCTCCCTTCATGGTCTTGAGCCGGTATGCTCCTTTTACTGATTCTGACTCAATCTCGTATGGTCCTTCCCATTTTGGAGCTAACTTCCCATCAGCAGGATTAGTCGTATTCTGAAACGCTTTTCTCAATACCCAATCTCCAACCTGGAATCTCCTAGTTCTTAAATTTTTGTTGTATGACTTAGTTATCCTTTGTTGATATGCTACCATCCTTAGCTTTGCTGCATCCCTCGTTTCATCTATGGTGTCTAGTTCCTGATATAAGACTTCAGGATTCACTTCAGGATCCCGTAAGCTTGATCTTGCGGTAGGTATCACCATCTCTGTTGGAATCACTGCTTCTGCCCCAAACACCAAGGAGAATGGAGTTTGTCCATTAGCATTCTTCATAGTTGTTCTATCAGCCCATAGGACAAATGGTAGTTCCTCTGCCTATTTTCCTTTCTTGGCACCTAGCCTCTTCTTCAAGTTGTTGACAATTATCTTGTTGGAGGATTCTGCCTGTCCATTAGCTTGAGGGTGCACTGGTGTTGATGTGATCATTTTGATTCCCCAACTTTTGAAAAAATCAGTGGTTCTTTTGCTGATAAATTGAGAGCCATTGTCACAAATTATCTCGGCCGGTATCCCAAACCTTGTCAGGATATTCCTTTTGATGAAAGATACCACTTCGATCCCTTACTTGGACAAAGGCTTCTGCTTCAACCCATTTGGAAAAATAATCCATCATTGCCAGCATGAAAACCTTTCCTCCAGGAGCCTTTGGGAGTTTTCCTACTATATCCATCCCCCACTTCATAAATGGCCAAGGGGATATGATAGGACATAATGGTTCTGCAGGCTGATGCAGTATATTGTCATGTCTTTGACAAGCATCACACTTTCGAGCATACTCTGCAGCATCCTTTCTCATAGTTGGCCAGTGATATCCCGTTCTTAATACCTTCGAGAATAAAGATCTGCCCCCAGTATGGTTGCCATAATCTCCTTCATGTATATCCTGAAGTACCTCCTTGGTTTCAGGATCTTCCAAGCACCTCAGATATGAACCTGCAAGGGATTTCTTATACAAGACATCATTTATAATAGTAAAACGGGATACCTTCATTCTGAAAGCTTTGGGATTCTCGTCCTTTGGAACATCTCCTTCTTGTAGATACTTCATGATTGGAGCCATCCAGGATTCAGGATCCTCTCCAGGACATCCATCACCAGGATCTTGGATACCTGCTACTTCCTTATCCTGAGGCTTGAAAAGTTCCATCGCAGGATACAGGATATGTAGTATTGGTATCTGAATTCTTTTCGTATCCTGACAGTAGATCCTATATTTGCTAAAGTGTCGGCCTCAACATTTTCTTCTCTTGGTACCTGTTCAAGTGTAAAATTTTCGAAGTATCCTGCTAATTTCTAACAATATCAAGATATTCAGTTAACTTTTCACCTTTGACTGCATAAGATCCATTGAAATGGTTAGTAATCAACATGGAATCAACATACACTTGTTGTAACATCCGTCAAGAAAACGGGTTCTAAAACCCGCACCATTTTGTAATCAAGTTTGTATTATGATCTTTTCGCTACGTATTTATGTTAATCGTTTAAGGGATTCATTATATCAATAATATAAGATAATAAATAACAATAAAGATAATAATACTAATAATAAATAATATATATATATATATATATATATAGATATTAGTTATAAAATCAAAAACAATAAAATGGTGTAGACCGCGGGTATCGAACCCGGGTCACACCCGTAACCAAACACACCAAACACCACTACACTACACACACTTTGGTGATTAATTAGGAAACAGATAACTTATAAAGTGGAGTTAGTAAATAAACCTGCAATCCAGTTTCAAACTCCGAATCAATCATCAAGATCAATTCACGGAATTAATGGAGTAGCGGTTTCTGTTTGATTTCAAACGGATATAACTGATGGTAACCGCGTCAACTCTTTCCGAATTCGAACCCATTTACATTTAACCGAGAACAAATCACGCAAACAAGTTCCAAAAACCGAAATTCAACATCCCCTATTTTTCCATATAAATACCAGACGAATTCCCTTCAGAATTCGCTCGTACTCTCTAGCTTACTCTCAAAAACTCGGTCGCCTGAAAGGAGCTCTGTCCCACCGGAGAACCACCGGAATCACCAAAATCCACTCGCCGGAAAACCGAATCTATTCCATTATTGCCTTACTCTATAAATAGGACTTCTAGAGCTCAGACAGAAATCACCCGTACTCACCTCAAACTTCCTGTAGAGCCTCTGTCGCAAGTCATACTTCACCGGAATTTTGGTGTTGTCGCCGGGATTCCACTGGAGAAGTGAAGATCACGACTGTCTGGTATAACCCTGTTGAATCCTTTCTTTAATGTCTTGTAATCGTCCATTCATAATTTAAAACAAAGAGTTTTAAATCAAACACAGACGAGTTATGTTTCTGGGTTACTTCGATGAAGAAGATGAAGATTAAACAGTTTATATGTATAATTAAAATCGGATAAAATACCGGGTTAGACACACAATCCCGTGGTGGACTGTGTGCACTTGAAACATATGGTCCCCGGTTCGAGTTCTGTGTGTGTTCCGATCCACTGAAATAACATACCCTTTTTATAAAAGCCAAATCCTGAAACATGTGATAAGTGTATAAAATAATAAAAACCAGAATAATAACCGGGTTAGACACACAGTCCAGTGGTGGACTGTGTGCAAAAACAATATACACGTCGCGGGTTCGAGTCCAGGCTCTCACACCGGTTCGACAGTTTAAATCCTTTTTAAAAATTGAATAATTTCTGAATAATCTAAATAGTATATAAATATAATTAAAATCAGAAATATTTCGGGTTAGACACGTAGCTCAGTTGGTAGAGCTGCGTGCACGTATACGAGAGGTCACGAGTTCGAACCTCACTCAGCGCATAGAAAACACAGTCTGACCGGTCAAGACCCAAAGTCAAACTTTTTATTTCTTTTTTTTTATTTATTTATTTATTTATTTAATTGAAAAATTAATTAAAAATACTTAAAAATAAGATTTTTAAAGTTAGAAAATTTCCTTAAACTCACAAAAATAAATCTAACAATCCAATTAAGAGCACTAATTAAAAATATTAATCTCAAATAAAATTTATTTATTTACCGAATCATTTCGTTATTATTTAGGTTAGTTTTTCCCTCGATGGTTGAACCATAATATTCATGCGCATTCATCGCCATCAAGTAACGCACCCACTGTGAGTGAATCCTTACAAATTCCCCTTTTTATTCATGTTTTGGGGTGTATCATGTGTCACTTTAATTATTTTATTTATTCAAACTTGTGCTATTACCATTATATGACCTAACCTTATGATGTAAATATTATTTGTTGTGATACATGTTTACATTTTGTCAAGTTGCGTGCAAATCATTCATTAGGCCCATCAGTTCCTCGTGGGAGACGAGTTGAACATCGCGTGCCTCATTAGATTGGCTCCGTTTGATTGAGCCTTGATCTCATTGTTCATCATTTGGTGTGTGTGCTTGTGCATTAATTGAATTATGTGTTTTGTGATTTAATTTACATTTACGTTTACTCGTATGTGGTTATGCACCTTTTTATAACCAATATAATAAATTCGTTCAAATGTTTTTTCATAAGATTCACTCGCCAACTTTTGTTGACCCCAAAAAACCCTATTTTTACACATGATACAGGTGATCCAGTTGAGAAAAGAAACACGTAGGATGGCCTAGAAGAATAAACAAGTTAATGCTTTGGAATGGACATTTAGTTTAGTTTCCCTTTGTAATTGTATGATTTTTGTTTAATACTTTAGTTTGTAATGAAAGTGTATTTGAACATGTTATGCTTGTATGTTTATTGTAAATTCTTCTTTAAAGAGAAATAATAAATATGAAACTTTATAGTAAATGTCATGAGCTTTGATGAAAACCCAATCATGCCCCGACTACCATTTCCGCTGCGGGTCAGGGTGTGACAGATTGGTATCAGAGCTTTTGACTATAGGGATATAGGATAGGTTATTAGACCCTTAGAGCCTATACTATAGTTGATTAGATTTTAATTGTTTATGTGGTTACATGCAAACTCATGATGTTTATTTGTTTCGTATTTATTACACACACAAATGCATGCAAACACTTTCACTATCATTTTGTGTGATACTTAATGAGTTATACTTATTGTCAAACATAACAAGCTTACATATACATTCATCACGCATATTTCTATGTTCACATATTCAAATCATCCTCATATTTCCTTTATTCAAGATTTTGTAGCATTTTTCGTTTTTCAATCTCATCAAAGTGAGTTCTACGACGGGCATGTAGTAACTATAAGGGTGCAAGTACCGGTAGTCGGAACGTCCTGTCTAGGTTGGCATTCGTATAAATCCAATATAACGGACCAGTTTTCCTACCTGGGGACTAACGATGAGAGTACGAAGGACCTATTAGGCCAAAGCATGCCACACCAAACGTCGTTCGAACTAACCCTACTTTGAGTTGTCATTGTGTCCATACCAGGACACCCTCCAACCTTATACTTTACTGTCATATTTTACGATTTTCATTCGGGTGGCGCAAGTGTTAACAGGCCAACACCAATATGAACCCTACCAAAGCCCAGTAGTCATGGGGGCCCACATGACTACCAAGGCCAAGTAAGGGGACATATGGAAGCCCAAACATGAGCAGAGCCCAAGACATCCTATGGATGTAGTAGCTTTATTTTATTCATTTGTTTTTGTGAATGTTCATTTCTAAATACGATACATGACACCTAAAACGTCAAACTCATACTCTCGATACGTATTCCTTGTAGATGTCTTCTAGTCTCTCTCGTAGAAGTATGAGATCAGGAAAATCCCGCGAACGCATGGCTGCCCAAATCGCTCAACAAATGGCTGCCGTAATACCCAACATCGTAATTCAAGTACAACAGGCCCTTACCGCTAATCCCGTCAACCCAATCAACCAAGAAGATCAAAACATTGTCAATCCTCCCCCAAAAGCCACTAAATGCACCTTCAAGCATTTCAAATCCTGCGATCCTCCAAAATACGAAGGGACTGAAGGTGTCACCGCTCTCCTCCATTGGTTTGAGGAAATGGAAAACACTTTTCTCAATTGCGACTACCCCGATGATCGCAAGGTGCGATATGCTACCGGTCGTTTGTTTGGAGTAGCACTTACATGGTGGAATACAGAGAAGGCCAAGCGAGGTGCTGAAAATGCTATGACTTTGACTTGGGAAGAGTTGAGGGAAATCATGACAAGACGTTTCTGTCCAAGAAGCGAAATCAAGAAACTAGAAGATGAGTTCTACTCTTTGAAACAAAAGGAGGGCGACCACACCACATACAACAAGAGATTCCTTGAGTTGAATCAGATGGTCCCCAACTTGTTCACTCCCCTCTACCGTTTAATCGAGCACTACATTCGAGGTCTTCCTTCAAAAATTCAGGACCCTGTAATAAGTACCACACCTGCAACTTTGGAAGCAACAATGGAGTTAGCTACAGAGCTCACTGAAAACCGCATACGGAATAAAGATTTCGCGGAGAGAAAAAGAAGGATAAAGCATCAACCGAAACCTCAAACCCAACCCGGACCGAATCCCCTCCTCAAATCACTCCTAAGAGAAAACGAGATGGGCAAAATTTCGCTATCACCCAAGGCAATCAACCAGCTTCACAAGCCGTACCCCTCCAAGCCATCCCAATCACTCAAGTAGCACCCAACTCTACTTACCCAAATAAGAAACCTTACATTGGACCTCACCCTCAATGCAACACCTGTTTTTATCACCATCCATCTACCGTACCTTGTCGACTGTGTGCAAATTGTAGGCGTTATGCTCATTGGAGCAAAACTTGTCGTGCCCCTCAAAACCAAGCCTCACCCCCTACTCAAAACATGATCCAAACATATCAACAACCCCAATACCCCATGTTTCCATATGTTCGAGCTTGTTTTAATTGTGGCGACCCTACCCACTTTAAAACACGTGCCCTCGATTGGTTAACATCATAAACGCCCAAGCTCAAGCAAACCCAGTTAACCAAGCAAATCAAGCAAACCCAGCACTACCACCAACAAGAGGAAGAGCTTACAACATCAACGCCAATCCTGTTGAAGATAATGACGGCCCAAACGAACAACCCAACTAGCCTTCCCTCACCAAGAATCAAGACTCAACTCCAACCATCTAGTTTTAATGTTTTCTTTATGTTATCTCAATCTTTACGCATCCCAGTTATAAATTGGGAATTTATGTATCCAAGAATTTTAATGCGAATTGATATCACGGTTTTGTTTTATACCTTTACTCATTGATTTAACTCTCATATCATCATACACTCGACGTACCTCGATCTCATCATTTAAAGAAGTTGGGTTGTGTCTCACTTTTACATAGACTAACCCCTTCATCATAACAAACGAGAGAGGTACAGTCATCATTCGATCATGTATCCTTTCAGAATTGAGACTCAAACATTGGTTGTTGTGTTTGTTTTGTAGATTTTAGAGTCACATAGAACTAATCATAATTTACTGACAAAGCCAATGAAAATTTGACAAGAACATGGTGGATACGATGCTGGTACTTCCTATATATAAGTATTCCTGTCAAAGGATCAACAACATTGTCAGGCGGTTATGAGAGGTTCCGTATAGGTTTAATATTGTCATGGATGAAGTTTTGTTTTAGGGTATAACCTTATCTTTCCAAACGTATCAATTCTCCAAAACTCTTATGCGTGAGATCATACCTAGTTAATCAACTCTGTTTATCCATGTTCCGCATTTTCATACTGTAGGCATCAAAAAGCGATTCCTGTAGCAGGGTATTCAACCCTTACTAGGAACGTTACCGCCTCAAATAAGATTTAAACTCTCACCCTCTTCTAATTGTGTAATTGTCAAATAAAAACACCCTCCCTTCAAGTCAAATATACCACTATTACTTAAATTTCGGGACGAAATTTCTAAAAGTAGGGGATATTGTAACATCCGTCAAGAAAACGGGTTCTAAAACCCGCACCCTTTTGTAATCAAGTTTGTATTATGATCCTTTCGCTACGTATTTATGTTAATCGTTTAAGGGATTCATTATATCAATAATATAAGATAATAAATAACAATAAAGATAATAATACTAATAATAAATAATATATATATATATAGATATATATATATATTAGTTATAAAATCAAAAACAATAAAATGGTGTAGACCACGGGTATCGAACCCGGGTCACACCCGTAACCAAACACACCAAACACCACTACACTACACTACACACACTTTGGTGATTACTTATGAAACAGATAACTTATAAAGCGGAGTTAGTAAATAAACTTGCAATCCAGTTTCAAACTCCGAATCAATCGTCAAGATCAATTCACAGAATTAATGGAGTAGCGGTTTCTGTTTGATTTCAAACGGATATAACTGATGGTAACCGCGTCAACTCTTTCCGAATTCGAACCCATTTACATTTAACCGAGAACAAATCACGCGAACAAGTTCCAAAAACCGAAATTCAACATCCCCTATTTTTCCATATAAATACCAGACGAATTCCCTTCAGAATTCGCTCGTACTCTCTAGCTTACTCTCAAAAACTCGGTCGCCTGAAAGGAGCTCTGCCCCACCGGAGAACCACCGGAATCACCAAAATCCACTCGCCGGAAAACCGAATCTATTCCATATTGCCTTACTCTATAAATAGGACTTCTAGAGCTCAGACAGAAATCACCCGCACTCACCTCAAACTTCCTGTAGAGCCTCTGTCGCAAGTCATACTTCGCCGGAATTTTGGTGTTGTTCGTCGGGATTCCACTGGAGAAGTGAAGATCACGACTGTCTGGTATAACCCTGTTGAATCCTTTCTTTAATGTCTTGTAATCGTCCATTCATAATTTAAAACAAAGAGTTTTAAATCAAACACAGACGAGTTATGTTTCTGGGTTACTTCGATGAAGAAGATGAAGATTAAACAGTTTATATGTATAATTAAAATCGGATAAAATACCGGGTTAGACACACAATCCAGTGGTGGACTGTGTGCACTTGAAACATATGGTCCCAGGTTCGAGTTCTGTGTGTGTTCCGATCCACTGAAATAACATACCCTTTTTATAAAAGCCAAATCCTGAAACATGTGATAAGTGTATAAATATAATAAAAACCAGAATAATAACCGGGTTAGACACACAGTCCAGTGGTGGACTGTGTGCAAAAACAATGTACACGTCGCGGGTTCGAGTCCAGGCTCTCACACCGGTCGACAGTTTAAATCCTTTTTAAAAATTGAATAATTTCTGAATAATCTAAATAGTATATAAATATAATTAAAATCAGAAATATTTCGGGTTAGACACGTAGCTCAGTTGGTAGAGCTGCATGCACGTATACGAGAGGTCACGAGTTCGAACCTCACTCAGCGCATAGAAAACACAGTCTGACCGGTCAAGACCCGGTCAACGGTCAACGGTCAACGGTCAAAAAGTCAACCTTTTTATTTCTTGTTTTTTTATTTTTTTATTTATTTATTTAATTGAAAAATTAATTAAAAATACTTATAAATAAGATTTTTAAAGTTAGAAAATTTCCTTAAACTCACAAAAATAAATCTAACAATCCCATTAAGAGCACTAATTAAAAATATTAATCTCAAATAAAATATATTTATTTACCGAATCATTTCGTTATTATTTAGGTTAGTTTTTCCTTGACGGTTGAACCGTAATATTCGTGCGCATTCATCGCCATCAAGGAACGCACCCACTGCGAGTGAATCCTTACAAATTCCCCTTTTTATTCATGTTTTGGGGTGTATCATGTGTCACTTTAATTTTCGTTTATTCAAACTTGTGCTATTACCATTATATGACCTAACCTTATGATGTAAATATTGTTTGTTGTGATACGTGCTTACATTTTGTCAAGTTGTGTGCAAATCATTCATTAGGCCCATCAGTTCATCGTGGGAGACGAGTTGAACATCGCGTGCCTCATTAGATCGGCTCCGTTTGATTGAGCCTTGATCTCATTGTTCATCATTTGGTGTGTGTGCTTGTGCATTAATTGATATTATGTGTTTTGTGATTTAATTTACATTTACTCGTATGTGGTTATGCACCTTTTTATAACCAATATAATAAATTCGTTCAAATGTTTTTTCATAAGATTCACTCGCCAACTTTTGTTGACCCCAAAAATCCCTATTTTTACACATGATACAGGTGATCCAGTTGAGAAAAGAAACACGTAGGATGGCCTAGAAGAATAAACAAGTTAATGCTTTGGAATGGACATTTAGTTTAGTTTCCCTTTGTAATTGTATGATTTTTGTTTAATACTTTAGTTTGTAATGAAAGTGTATTTGAACATGTTATGCTTGTATGTTTATTGTAACTTCTTCTTTAAAGAGAAATAATAAATATGAAACTTTATAGTAAATGTCATGAGCTTTGATGAAAACCCAATCATGCCCCGACTACCATTTCCGCTACGGGTCAGGGTGTGACACTTGTAAACATTTAACTTTCATATTCTTAGCCAATTCTAATCCTGCTATCAGGGCTTCATATTCAGCTTCATTATTAGTAGCAGGAAATTCACATTTAATAGCCTGGGGTAATATGTCCCCCTGTGGCGATTTTAGTAGTATCCCTAATCCTACACCTCTTACGTTAGATGCACCATCAATATACAATATACAAGATCCTGAATTCTCACCTAGTTATTGTACTTCTAGGTCAGCTTTATTTGAATATCACTACTAAAATCAGCCACAAAGTCTGGTAGAGCTTGAGATTTTATAGCATTTCTAGGTTCATATATTAAATCATATGCACTTAATTTTATGGACCACTTAGCCATTCTACCAGACATTTCGGGCTTCCTAAGCACGTTTTTAATAGGATAATTGGTTTTAACATGAATCCTATGTGTTTCAAAGTAATGTCTAAGCTTAGTTGATGCCATTACTAGAGCTAATATTAGTTTTTCTAAATGTGAGTATCTGGTTTCAGCATCTAACAAACTTTTACTAACATAATAAATAGGATACTGCTGACCTTCGTGATCCTTTACCAAAACAGCACTTACTGCATTCCTTGATACTGCAAGATATAGGGATAAGGGTTCACCATCCTCAGGCTTCATCAATAGGGGTGCACTTGAAAGATATTGCTTCAACTCTTGCAAGGCAGCTTCATGTCTTTCACCCCATTCAAACTTTTTGTTTTTCTTCAGTATATCATAGAATTCCTTGCACTTTTCTGAGGATCTTGATATAAACCTGTTTAATGCCGCTACTCTTTGGACATCCTTCATATTGGATGGTGATCTGAGATCCAGGACAACTTTAATCTGTTCTGGACTTGCTTCTGTTCCCCTCTTGGTCACCATATATCCTAGAAATTTTCCTGCCCCCACTCCGAAGTGACACTTAGCAGGATTTAGCTTCATATTATACTGGTCCAGGATATCTAAAGCACATTCAAGATCCTGGAGATGATCCTCAGCTTTCTTGGATTTTACCACCATGTCGTCAATATACACCTCCATTGTGTCCCCCAATTTGTCTTTGAACATCATATTGACCAGCCTCTGGTATGTTGCACCTGCATTTTTTAAACCAAAAGGTATGGCAGTATAACAGGATATACCTGTAGGTGTCATGAATGTTGTATCTTCCTGATCAGATGGCTCCATTTGGATTTGCGGGAATCCTGAAGACGCATCCATACAGGTCAGCGTTTCATGGCCGGCAGTTGCATCCACCATCGAATCAATATGAGGCAATAGGAACGGGTCTTTTGGACAAGTTTTATTGAGATATGTGTAATCTACACAAACTCTCCATTTCCCATTCTTCTTTTGAACCACCACTATGTTTGCTAGCCACTTAGGAAACTTGACTTCCCTAATCATCCTAGACATCAATAATATTTCAACCTCCTCTTGTATAATCGCATTTCTTTCAGAAGCAAATTTCCTTCTCTTTTGCTGAATTGGCTTGAAAGACCTGTTAATTCCAAGTTTATGAGTTATAATATCTTTTGATATACCTGTCATATCTTCATGTTTCCATGCAAACGTAGACATCCTGCATTTAAAAAGTTAGTAAGTTGACTCTCAATATCCTGAGGGATATTAGCCCCTACAAGCACCAAGATATCCAGATTATCTTGATCCAGGATAATCTTCTTAACATCCTGCTCCGAAGTTTCCACGATATCCTGGGCTTGTATCTTTAATTGCTATCCTGCCCTGGATTTTGTTGTCGCTTTCATTGAAGAGGAATAGCATTCCTTTGCTTCTTGCTGGTCGCTTTCCACTTTGACTACCCCCCAAGGAGTAGGGATCTTAACACATTGATGATAAGTGGAAGGCACGGCTTTCATATCATGAATCCATGGCCTGCCTAATATAATATTGTACCAGGATAATGAATCCATGACACAAAATCGCTGCATAGAATTTACTCCCTCAACGTAGACAGGTAGCTTTATCTCTCCAACAGTATTCTTTGCTTCTCCATTGAACCCTACAAGCACGGTGGATTTCGAGGTAATCTCCATTTTTGGGATGTTCATCCTTTTCAGGGTCTCTAATTGGATGATGTTGATCGAGCTCCCGTTGTCCACCAGTATCCTGCGTAAAAATGGTTAGCGATATACAAGGTAATTACCAGCCCATCATGGTGAGGATCCTGGATGTTATCCCGGTCGTCACTATCGAATGTTATGACTTTGTTATTCGTAAGCATCGTCATCCTCGTTGGCTTATCCCCTCTTTCTACCTTTGCCTCTTTGGCATGCCTTTTAGCGGCAGAATAAGAGGTCCCACATATATCGGATCCTCCGGATATGAAATTGATTATCTTGGCATCTGGGGGAGGCGATGCTGCTGGTTCAGGATCCTTGTCAGTATCCTGACCCTTATTCTTCTTCATGCCGATAAGATCTTTCAAATAGCATTTGCTTAGCAGATAGCTTATCTCATTTCTCAGGGCTATGCAATCTTCTATTACATGTCCAAAATCTTCATGGAAGGCGCACCACTTGGATTTATCCTTCCAATCGGCCTTTTGTTGGTTCTTCCAAGGCCACCTTGCTTTATCTCCTAAACCCTGCATGGCATATATTAGTTCAGGAGTATTAACAGAAACACAGTATTTAGATAACTCAGGATATTCTTCGCCATCTTCATCCTCAACAGCATTCACTTTCTTGCTGTCGTTTTTACAATACGGCCTAGAGCGGTATGGTTTGTATGAGGACTCCGATTTCCTGTTTGTTGATTCGTATGTTGAGGGTGAATTCATCCTTTCTTGCATTTTCTTGTCGTCTTCAAGCCTGATATATCTTAGACCCTTGTTTCGAGCTTCATCCAGATTCCTGCAAGGATTCATCACAAGATCCTGATAAAGTTGGGAATCCTTCTGTAATCGCATCTTAAATGCTTGTACTGCTGTAGCAACATCAAGGTTCGGGATATCCAAGTATTCCCTGCAAATTTGTTCACGTAATCCCTAAGGGATTCTTGAGGTCCCTGTGTTATCCTGTAGAGGTCACTTGTTAGTTTTTCAAAGCTTCTACTACAAGAAAACTGACTGTTGAACAAATTAACCAAATGAGCAAATGATGTAATTGAATGAGGTGGAACGCTTAAGAGCCACTTCAAGGCTGATCCTGCCAGAGTAGAGCCGAAGCCCTTGCAGAGACATGCTTCTTTAAGATCCGGTGGAATAGGATTCACTTCCATCCTCTCCCTATACTGAGCAATATGCTCTTCAGGATCCGTCGTCCCATCATAAAGCTTCATGTTGGGAGTTTGGAATCTCTTTGGGATTTCAGCATCACAAATGTGGCGAACGAATCTAGATATGTTGTGACTATCATGGGACACTTCCGGTATGGGCTGCACTACCCCAGGTACACTTGATATCATATCCTTCAGCTTCTGAAGCTCTCTGGAGAGTGCTGAGGTTACACTTGTATCCTGCGAAGATCCAACATTATTAGTAGTAAGAGTATTAACATTATTAGATAAGTTACCAGTCTGTTGATTCTGGCCATATCCTGGAGCGTATCTTGGGCCCCTCAGTCGATATCCTGGCTGATGAGGGTGTTTCAGGAGCATTGCTCCGGGAATGGTTTGGTACGACGTTGCCCTGATTATCCTCAGTATATACTGCCGAACTAAAGTTCAGCATCCTGGGCTGCAAAGGGGTAACAATATCCTCAGCAGGCCTCTTGGAATTGGATTCAAGAGTTGTATTTCCTTCATCATGAGTTGGTTAGTTTCCTGTTGTTTCTTCATTTGATCCTTTATACTACCAAACAAAGATAAGATTTCATCATTAGAAGCAAAAAGCGGAGTTCTTGCAGAAACTCCGGATCTGGAAGCATTTTGAGCAGCAGTAGCATCCCGAGCTGTTTGGCTTTCACTCCTTTTCTGAGAAGTCTGGACTGATGGAGGAGGAAGAGGTAATGAACCAGTTACAATAGAGCTTGACGCGGACACCGAGGAAGAGCTCAAACCTGACTGAGAAGCCATAAAAAATAATCTCGCAAAAAGATTAGAGAATAAAAAACCGATTAGTGATTTTAGAAAACTTTTGATTAGAAATAGCACCACTTGCCCCACAATGGGCGCCAAATTGTTTTGGTCAAAAATTATCGAAGCAATTAAGTGATCAAACTTAGTATGTGAGGTAGCATGCTATTGTGATTCGTAAAAATATGTTAAATTGATTATTTGTGAAAACAGTTTCAGCATATAGTTCCAGGATAATGAACTATATTAAAATAACAAGTAGACGCGATAAAAGTAGAAATTGACACAGGATGTACGAGGAAAGCCCTTGACCAATCTAGATCGTCGGCATAAAACATCGGGAGCTGACAATCACCAGCTTCCTTGTTCTTCTTATTGATTAAACAGCAGGATACAACTTCGGGATACTGCTTGGATCAACTCTAAGTGTTACAATGATCGAATTGTGTAAGTGTTGTGAGTGTTTGTGATTGTTGCTGCAGTTAGAAAGTGAAAGTGTACGAGATTTCGTGTGTCTTACGGTTGATCCAGGCCCCCTTTAAATAGTAAACAAAGATAACTAACTATCCTACATTCTAGGGATGCTGCGAATATTCCCTTATGACCGTTGTTGACTCTTTCTTCAAGCTTCCAACGTCTTTCTTCTAACTACCATGAACTAGTCTTCAGCAAGACCAAGTCTAGTGAACGTTTGTACCTTGCATACAAAGTAAACCGTTAGTAACGAGTAGGATACCCCCGCAGGATGTTACCAATATCCTGGTTCAGTATCCTGGTCGCTATAATTAACACGTAAAGTCAGGATATATCTTCGGGATATGAGTTAGAAAATTCCACCCGTAACATGTAGTATTGTTAAGTATTCAATCTTATACGGCCTCTCCCTTATGTGGAAAGGATATGCTAGTGGGCACTTTGGTTTGATTGATGGTTTATACATTCTAGTAGTATACAAATTGGCATGCTAGATTAAGATTTTTATTTTATATTATGTAAACCAAACTTGTATGATCACCAACCTTGTGCTGACATTTATTATTCATGTATTGCAGGAAATTGATGATGATATCCAAGAAAACAACTTAGGTGGATTTAAAATGCACCAATTTTTAAACGTCTTTTCTTTTGTTTGAGTACTTGATTCAATGTAATGTCTTTCCTTACAATGTATCAAATTGAGTCATGAAATAAAAATGGATTTATTTAAATATTGTCACTTTTAGTTGTTTTGATGCTTTGTACAATCATCCATTCGCTCACGCACTGATGTTTCCGCCATCGGTTGGGGTGTGATAGTATCCTTCGAGCTTCTGTTTGTATCTGGCTTCCCTGATTAAAGCGGCTTCTCGAGCTTTTTCTAGCAAGTCTAGGTTGAGGAAGATCTCAGAATCATTCGTTGCCTTATTTCTCCTTGCACTTTTTAGCGATTGTACTCCTGTTTCAGTTGGGATGACAACTTCCGAACCGTAGACGAGGCTATATGGGGTTCTTTGACTGTCTTGTCTTTTTTAAGATTCGTTTAGCCCACAGTACACTGGGGAGATCTTCGACCCAGTTCTTGCCATATCTTCCCAGCCTTGTCTTTAGTCCTTCGACTATGCTTCGGTTCATTCTTTCGTCATGTCCATTTGATTGAGGGTAGGAGATAGAGCTAAAGATTTGCTTGAAGTTTAGCTCCTTGCACCAAGTAATGAAAGGCTTCTCTGCAAACTGCTTGTCGTTTTCGGTTACTATCTCCTTGGGTAGCCTAAATCGACATATCAAGTTTTCCCATACAAAGTTGGTCACATTATTGCCCGTCATCTTTGCTAATGTCTTGACTACTGGCCATTTAGTGAAATAGTCGACGACGACTAGTAGGAACTTGTCTTGCCGGCTGCCATAGGGAAGGGACCAACAATGTTCATCCTCATTTGTGGATTGGCCAAGCTGAAATGATTGGAACATGGTCATGAGTTGGCAAGCTTCACATATGTGTATGACCTCAACCGTATTTTTATGCATCGTTGGCCAATAGTACCCCATGTTTGTCAGTCTTGATACCACGATTCTTACCCCAACATGTGTACCTTGTTACACCATGGTGAACATTGGGTAACAATCCTTGATGTTGTGCAAGAGGTTAGAAGTAAAGAAAGTTGAAGAAAAGTGAGGTGAAAGCTCACTTTTGGACTTGATAATAATCTTCCCAACTCTTGAAATTTATTGAGAATTCTTGAGTGTTTGATAGTATAATGAAGTTGTGGAAAGTGAAAATGTGATGAAGAAGGCTTGGTTTTACAGGGAAGGATTAGGGTTTGGGTTTAGAGAATGTTAGAAGGTGATTTGAGGAAAAAGGATGTGGAAAAGGGTAAAACCTGGTTGGTTAAAAAAAATATGTTGTGGGTCGACACTGGACGCGCCACGCGACGATCCACAGGCTCTTCCCTCGCGTGGTGCGATGGGTTGATTTTCCCAAAGTTTTGTTTTTGTTCACTTTTGGTCCTTGCACTTGGTTTTTAGGTTATTTTATGCCATTTTCTTATATTTTAGTTTTTTTCTAGGAATTCAAAATGTTTCAAGTTTGGTATAAGTATGATGCATGCAAGGTTGATATTTTGATAGTATTTCAAGTCTCGGTTTCGTGTATAAACACGTATTTGTGCAATTAAGCATGAATGCAACGTGTGTATAAAAACATGAATTTCCATTATGATTGAAGCGGATTACAAAATGTGAAAATGAAATATGAATTACAAGTTTTCTAAAATTGGAAAGTACAAAAGTACTAAACATTACATCTAGTCTCATATTAAGCTATGGGGTGTGGTTCCCCCATCCCCAAGTCCACATAAGCGCGACATCACCTCCCATTCCACCTCACCATCCTCCCCCAAACATGGGGTGTGGTTCCCCTTCCCCCTTTTATTTTTTTTATATTTTTTATGTTCTCTATTTTATTTATAAATCATATTTTTTTGTTAAAATAAAAATAACTAAACATATTTTTGATTTAATTAAACTTTAAAACATTATATATCTAAATTGTAGGGTGTATTATTTAAAACTAAAACCGATTTGAGGGGTTTTTAAAAGTGTACCAAATTCTACGGTGTATTATTTAATACTAAATCAAATTTGAGGGGTCTGTTTAAATTAAAACCAAATTCTAAAGGTATTAAAACTTGAGGGGTTTACAAGTTAAAAAAAAACAAATTTGAAGGGTTTTATTTTAAAATGTTTAAACCTTTCTTCCTCACAACCCTTCTTCCTAATTTACCCTACTTCCTAAACCAATAAAAAAGTACAAAAATCTTCGGTTAATAAACAACAAAAATCAGTAAACAACCTATAAAATACACATAACATCATAAATGATCTCCTATCTTCGGGGAGATTTGGAGGTTATCCCCGTTGCACCGATAAAAGGGCGAGAGGGGTGGTGCTTCCCATTGGGGTCCTGTGCCACCTCAACTCCTTGATCCTCTGTCCTGACCCACACCCCATGGTATAGAAAAACCCATGTTTAGAGAATCTCCCCCTATTTGCTGGCCCTAGGGGTGGCAAGCCGTACTCCCGGCCGAGGCCCATTTTCCGAGGGCACTAAATTTAAAAAAATATATATGTATATTTTATATATTCAAATTTTGAGCAGGACTATAAACAAAAATTGAAGTTTAGAATGGTGGTTCTTGCACCGCTTGTCTATTCAAGAGGGCCGAGTTCGATTTTGGTTTTTTTCCGTTTTCTTCATTAAGTTGCCCTTTTTACATGCTATGATGATTGATTTTTTAGTGTTCTTTTGTTAAATTTGTTTTGATTTTTTTTTTTGGAAAAAATAATTTGAAAGCTGCTGCTGGACCGATTAACACATTAAATCCATATATATGGGTAAAAGCAACCGTTTAACACGTGTTGTAATATTGCATGTAGTTTTTAAAGTATTTTCAAGGTTTTTATTATTTATGTATTTTTAATTTTAAAAAATTTAATAAGTATTTCATTTTTTAATATATGAGATATGGCATCAAGGTTCTATTTATAGTTATTTTTATTTTTATTTGAACTAATGGAATAAATAAATGTAAAATAAAAAATAATTGAGGAATGATTAAAGGGTATTAACTATTAGACATGTTTTTTTGGCAAAAAAGAAAAAAAAAAGTTATGTTGAGTTGACGCTTATGTAGCGGAAAATGTCCCTTAAGGGGATTAACGATTACCTATGGTCTAAGCACAATTAACAATACAATACTGATTTATAAAGCCTAAAACTTATTGGGAATGTTGATTTATAAAGGCTAACCCAAATGTAAAATGTCCGATATTGATCTATTAACCTAATAAGTAATAACAACGTTTAAAAAAAGTTTATTTAACCTAATAAAAAATAACAACATTTAAAACAAAAGTTTATATCATTTAATTCGTTAGAGCCTAAGGCCTTTTTTTCAAGCTCGTATAGGGCACTTGAATCCTTAGGATCGGTCGTGACTAAATAGCTTTTAATTATTTCAATTTTCATTTTTAGTTTTTAGCTTTTTGACATTTACAAAAATTTTATATATCTTTATGAGTTTTATTAACCTCTATATGGTATTTCACTTGTAGAACTATTTACTTTAATATATAATATATAATTAACTCTATATAAACTCAACAAGCTACCTATAATATATAATTATCTTTATATAAACTCAACAAGCTACCTATAGATTTTTCCAATAACCTTATTATTATCCCAACTCAAAAGTTTTTGTTTGTGGGGTATCTTTTAGCAAGAGTCTTGAATCAATGGTTTTTTATGGACATTGACTTCACCTAATCACCTCTTTAAATTCAGGTGTAAGCCCTTGAGATCTTCATTCTTGAGAAAGAACACCTTTGATCAGGGTTGAAAGATAACTCCGGTTAGCAAAGGTAATTACAAATTGAATAAACAGGTTATTATGTTCCATTTATATTACTTACTAATTATCTCTATGATATTGCTGCAGAAAGGATGAGCCAACCAAGTGCAGGATCTAGTCATCCAATTCCAGTCATTCACCTAAGCTACCATCATCAACAGCAGCAGCAACAGACCCATACAGTCGTCCCCATTGCTGTATGGCCACCGCAACCACCAATGCCCCCGCCACCACCTAACCTACCTTGTACAGATCTAGTTGAAGGTAATTTCTCAACTGGTTCTTTCATTGATATCGCCTTTACTACGTTGCATCCTCTTGTGTATCGTGGAAGATGTTGCAACAGCCAACATGATGTTTTCATGTGTATTTTTAAGCCGTTGTGAAGTTGTAAAAACAGATTCTTTTGTGATATGTGTCTTTAAATGGGAGTAAAGGTCTCTCTCAAGATAAACTTGTTTCACAAAAAGGGTATGTCTACACATGAAGTAACTTTTAAATGGAATGATGTGACACCTCAACCTATAAAGTAAATATATGTCCATAAATGGTTAGATAACTTAACACAAATAGCTAGGGGTCGGTTCCGGTACAAACCATATTTATCATACAAACCGTAAAAACATATCTTAGCACTTAAAAAGAGTTAAATTAGTACATACCAAAACAATAGATACATAAAAGCAACACTTTTGAATTATATTAGCACATGAAAATTAATCAACATAATTGATTTTAGCACACATGTGAATGATATCAGCACTTTTCTTAATCAGCACATTGAAAACATAAGGAAGATCCAAATAAAAAATTAATTGTTTATTAGCATAGTTATAGGGAATTCAATATAGTTGATACTATTTAGGTTATTATATTATCATTTCTCTATATCTGGTTGGATGCCACGTGACACTTTTTAAATAGTTCTTACGGTTTGTATACGGAATGTGGTTTTTATTTGATCCTAATCCTAAATACCTAAACTAATTAATTATTATTATTATTAGGTTAATTTAATAACAAGAGATGTCCTATTTGACTGTTTTCCAACTTTTTATCACTCCTTCCTATATCCAAATCTACAATAGCCGAAGATAACAAAACAAATGCACGTCTGAGATATCATTTTTTATAACTATTTCTATTTGGATTTCATATTTGAGTTGTTGCTTATCTTTAGATTATTTCGGTCTTTTTTGATATCTTTGTTTGTCATATCTGAGGTTGGACTTTAAAATTTAAATACTTGGATTTATCGTTTTATGGTGATTGATTATTTTCTACAAGAACTATTTGCGTTCTCTTGTTTATTTAATATATTTTTGTTCATTTGTAATCATGAACTGGCAACATAAGCATGCAGACATGAACCTGTGACTTGATCATGTAATTTGTCATACTTGTGAAACAAAAAGTCATCCACGCTCTTATAACGTTGCTTCAAACTTGGCAAAACTGTTAAGTCATACGTACTCGAAAATCATTGCCATCCTAAACACAAATTTGTTCGAAATTCTTGTGGTGCATTGTTTCACGAGGTTTTGTAAGTTTTCGAATTTTGAGATTGTTATTTTGGAGGCTACTGATAACAATCTCAAAGACGGCACATTTGTGAGTAAATCTGGAATTTTGGAGACTAAACCGGAAAATTTAAAGACTTGGCTAGCTTGTTTTCTGATCTGATAATTTGACTGATCAAATGATTATTTTGGTGATTTTTTCTTAATCTAAAACTTAATTTCTGGTGAAATAAATTTTGGCCATAGAAAATGATAACTAAGAAAAAAACAGCAGCACACTTGGGAGACAAGGACTCATGGTGGCCTAATGAAAAAATAGAGGCCGAATCATTCACTCCAGCCATACGATATAGTGATCGGAACGATTGTTAGTGGTCACCAGCTTATACTCTAGTACATATACGTGAATCGTACAAATGTAAAATGAAAAGAAATAAAGGCATACCTTCCATGGATTGGAGAAACTTGTTGGTGGGTTTACTTTGATTTTACAGGCGGTCTTTTGGTCGGTTTAGATCACCAAAACAACTAGAAGAAATAACTTGAGTCGCCGAGAACACTAGAAGGACCAGGGGCGAGTTTTAGAGGTCGATTAGACCATCCCTATAAAAAAACTTAAAACACCTAAAAACATGCCAAACTAATAATCCATTACCACATCATAAAATCACTTGATCTTCAGAAACACTAAATACCACTTCAATAAGATACTCAAAAACATTGTCAACTCATCAACAAATATTACATTAATTAAGTAAACATCAAAAACATTGTCATCTCATCAACAAATATTATTAATTAAACATTAAAATTACGTCTCAGTCTTAATATTATTTTTCAAAATTAGAAGCTCAAACAACACTACAACAAATCAACCATTACAAATATAAAACATTGAACCAATCAAACATATAGAATAAAATATTACAAAAATATCCCATATGTATTATTGTTGAAAAACAAAAATAATAATGAAAATACTAATACCAAACCCACGGGCCCAATCATATTCCCCGCAACATTATCGTTCGAACTCCTTGTTGTGGCCAAATGGCTTGGCCAAAAAACATCAAAAACTTTCAAAAACCAGCAGGAGTAACTTGGGTTGCCGAGAACACTAGAAGATGGGGGATGAGTTTGAGATGTTGATTAGACCATCCCTATAAGTAAACTTAAAACACCTAAAACACGTCAAACTAGTCCATTATCACATCGTAAAATCACACTAAATATCACATTAGAAAGATTAGAAGGTCAAAAATATTGTCATCTCATCAGCAACTATTACATTGACTAATCAAAACATTAAAATTATGTTTTAGTTTTGAAATGATTTTCTAAAATTGGAAGCTCAAACAACATTACAACAAATCAACCATTACAAATATAAAACACTGAACCAATCAAACATACAAGGATAAAATATTACAAAAATACACCCATATGTATTATAGTTGAAAAGGCAAAATAATAATAATAATAATAAATTATACCAACCCCCCCCCTTTTTATATTTTAGTGAAAACGCCACATGAACCCCTATCATTTTTAATTTGGGTTATGTTATGCCTTGCTAATAACTAATTATTGATTTGTTTGATATATTGACAAAACGTAGCTATTAAAAAAGAGCATTAAAATTATATAAAATATACGTTCGGTCATATATATATATATATATATATATATATATATTCATAATATATATAACTTTTTCTAACGGTACGTAATGTAACTCACACACTTTCGAACACCTAAATACACCTCTTATTATTTGACAACCATATCTTCACCACTCAACCATTTATAAAGGAAAGCATCATCCAATTCCTACACCATAGACCAAATCATCATCGTTGTTGTTGTCCTTATTATTATTATTTAAAATTTAGATTTAGTGGTTAACCTCGGAATTAATACGTAAAAGCTGTCAACCAACAAAAGTGTTTTAATTGAAGGAAGTCGAGAAGAGTACATCATGGTTGGTGTTCCACTTTATGAAGCAGCAATCAAAGGAGATTGGAAGACCGCTAAACGTATTCTCACCGAAAAACCACATCTGATCCGTTTTGCTATCACCGAAAATTACGAAACGTTGCTTCATGTTGCAGCGTCAGCAGAAAGCACCAAGGCAGTGGAAGAATTCGTGTTAAATCTAGTAAATATGATGGACAAAACGATTTAAAGCTACAAAACAAAAATTAGGATACTGCCCTTAGTTTAGCAGCTACGGTTGGAAATGTTAAAACAGCTAAGATAATGGTGAATAAGAATCCGGCATTACTAGAAATCCCTAGTCGTCATGAAACGATGCCACTCTATTTAGCTGCTTTATTTGCAAAACCTGAAATGGTGAGGTATCTGTATGCTATCTCTAAGAAAATGAGTGGCGATTATTGGTCAAATGATAATCGTGGTTGGGTCCTACATAATTGTGTTGAAGCGGAAATCTTTGGTAATCATTATCATGGTTTATTAATTCTTTATATTATTATCGGTTTTTATCGTACATTTTCACAACTTTTGTGGTTTCTCTTTTTGTTTTGTAGATGTTGCTCTAAACATAGTTAATGATTGATTGCCCCAAATTAACCATCAAGAAAGGGTTAGTTACTGATGTCCTCTCTCCCACGTCCTTAGCTTCAGATTCCCCCTTCTCTCTCATCTCTCTCTCATCCAAATCATCTAGCCACATCATCAAGGGCAAGAACGGATCTGTGTTATTCTCCTGCATTGGAGATAGTCTAATATTCTTCTTGCCTTTTTTAAAGTTTTTGCAGTGCCCGACAAAAAAGAAAGTGAAGCCGTTCAATTATTAAGAATAATTTGGAAAAATGTTGCCAAATTGCCGAAGGGTGAGATTGATGACATACTCCGAGGGCCACATGTTACAATTACTCTAAAGGATGGAAAGAAAATGATAGGCTACCATTCCCGAGTACTTTTTGTTGCTACCAAGATGGGCAACACACGTTTTATAGTTGAGCTCATTCGATTATATCCTGATCTAATATGGAAAAAAGATGACAAAGGAAAGACTATATTTCACTTAGCCATCAAATGTCGTCAAGCAAAGATTTATAATTTGCTATATGAGATTGGTGCGATGAAAGAAATAATAACTCCTATAAAAGACAGAAAAGGCAATAACCGTAGAAAAATTCACAATGGGTCTGGGGTTGCTTTTGAAATACAATGAGAGTTATTATGGTTTAAGGTAAATCTTTCTTTTCTGATCATCTTTTTGTTTCAAGCTAAAGTTGGTTGACATATTTTATTATATAATTGGAACAGAACAATCTAACCTCAAAAGGAAACGGCTAAATGGTTGAACACGGGTCAATCGGGTCTAAGTCGATCAAACTTTGTGTGATGCATACGACATCCTACAACTTAGGTTAATTTAATTGTAACAGTAATCAAATGTAATGTTTTAGTTATTTATAATTTAAAATATATAAATATATAAAAGATACTTGTAAGTCAACCCTTGTTTTACCCATACCCAAGTCCCAAACAACTTTGACAGATGGAGGAAATGGTTTTTGACTCCATTAAACTGACTACAAATATCTTGCAGGAGGTAGAGCAAATGATTCCACCTACTTATAGACAAAGGAAGAATGAAGCCGGTGAAACACCACAAGACATGTTCGCGAGGAAACAAGCAGACTTAGTATCTAATGGCAAGGATTGGTTGAGTCATTATATGTTGGTTGCAACCCTCATAGCCACCATTGTCTTTGCAGCCGCGTTTACACTTCCTGGCAGATACAACCAGAACACAGGTGTTCCTTTTTTTCCAGCAAGAACCATCCCTCATTATTTTTGTGATCTCGGATTCGGTTTCTTAAATATCCTCATCAACATCAGTCCTCATTTTCTTATCCATCCATACATCTCGCCATGCGGAGCGTAATTTTATGAAGTCATTGCCACGAAAACTAATGTTTGGTCTAGCTACACTCTTCCTCTCTATTGCAACAATGATGGTTGCATTGAGTGCGAGTTTCTTTGTACTTTACAATAAAAAGATGGAATGGGTGCCAATCACCATCATCTGTATGGGGGTCTTGCCGGTTATTCTATTTGCCATTATGCAATTTCATCTTCTAGTGGATGTTTTCCTGTTCTCTTACCGATCAAGATATCTGTTTAGGCCCAGGAAACGTGTTCTATACTGTTAAAATTATTAGTGTTTGTTATATTGCAAGTTCCATGTACTTTAAGAAGTACTTTTGTGTCATTACTAATGCAATGTGAGATCATTTTACAATACGCACTCAAACTTGGTGCATTTAATTTGTCTTAATTGGACTATTTACTTCAAAACACCTAGCTGGTAGATAACATTGTATGAATAGTGTTACACCTCTTTGGCTCTTTGTTATAGAACACACATATCATTCCACATGATCAATATCAAGAACAAAGCATGTTTAACAACATTGAATTTCAAGAAGTTTCGAATGCGACTCATCATCGTAGATATACCCTAATAATGGAATGACACGTTGGTTCATAAGGGATGTATCCTTACAATGTATCTAGATTCTTATTAACAAATGTGACAATAAGTCCCCAAAACTTCTAAATATTTCGTAATAGACACTAAAAAAATTGATCCAAGTTTGAGTCTTCTTCCTGATCTCATTTATATGCTTCACGTGATTTAATTCTTCAATGACCTTTGCTTCACACAAATTTTTCTTCATGGGGATCGTATTACACGAACTTCTTATGCTTGTCCTTTTCTTTTCTTGTGTAGTTGTCTTACAAAAACTCCACCCGATCTTCACTAAATTGTATCACATGACTTAAATACATCTCACACAGATTTTTAGATAATCTGAATCACTCCTATTTTTTCTTATAGTTGTATTATAAAACTATTCTTTTTTATAACCCAATCACTGAATTATATATAGACGTTCACATGTTCTCCTATCACACGAGTCTTTTCTTTTGATCAATTCTCCTCAAAGTGACTACTTTTTTTCTTTTCACAAGGTTCTTGATCACACAAGCCTTTGATTGATCTCTTACCAGTCTTTTTTCACGTGATCGAATCACACAATTTAATCTTCTATATCTTTTGTACCCCCACACAACGCGTTTCGGTTTTGATCACCTCACATGCAATGCTGGACATAACCTTTGCAAAGTAGTGGTTCACTATTGCTGTTGAGAACAGGTAAGAGTGAAGGGGATTGAACTGGCATGTTCAAAAGAGAGGCTTACCAAAAAATGTGCTTAGTGAAAGGGACAAGTAGTGGGGAAGGTTTTGGGGGGTTTCATGAAGGTTGTTGAGAGGTAAACATGAGAGTTGTGGGTGTCGTCTGAGTTATCGGCGATGAGTAAAAGTGGAGGGGTCACATTTACGACCAGGGTGATACTTTACTAGGAATCTAAAACAAAGACCCATTGTGCGACGTTGTTGAAATTGATCATCTTATAATGGGGGGATGGTAGGGACGAAATGTTGGTGGTTGTAGCCAGCAATAGAGGGGGATGTGAGATATGCAATAAGCAGTGAAGGGGTTGATCACCTCACATGGTTGAAATAAATGGTGGAGATATAGGGTCAGTCTAGGAGACATAAGAAGTTTTATCCTCAACTAGTTTTGCAACTCCAACTCCATGTTGGAAGGTAGTAGGGTTAAGAATAGAGAGCTCCTGTTGGATTTCGTTATGAAGGCCGGAGAGGAAACAATTAAAAAAGGTGCCAGTAAGTAAACCTAGGACACAATTGCTAATCCTTTTGAACCTTGTAACATAAGCCGTCACGGTGGTGGTTAGGTGCAACTTGAACAATGCAGCTTGGTGGTTGGCGAAGGATGATGGTCAGAAGTGGGACTCAAAAGCCTTAGTAAAGTTATCCCTAGTGGTAAGTAACAAATTGTTGTGGAGATACGTGTACTGTCACACCCCGATTTCTACGTGTATCCCGGTGGCTTCGGTGGGGAGTATTGTGACGTAAGTAGATAACATCCTAACCAAACAACACAGAGCAACACAGCGGAAGTCTTGGTTTTAAATAATATTACAACTCGATAATGTCCAAAGTTCAAATAATAATTACAGACGGATTGTAAATAAGATCCACAGGCGGATCAGAAATATGTACAAAATGATAAACAGACTCTAAGGCACAACTAAGGGGTGCAAATCCTTTACGTCGTCGCCTACGCAGCTTCCGGCCTATTTCGTGTCGTACCTGTAACTTAATTTTTTGAAAATACGTCAGTTTACACTGGTAAAAACAATCAATCGACACATTTTGAAAATCCTTTCAAAATCATTTTAAGTTCACTAGGCACATTTTATAAATAACTTGGGACAGTACAAATGACCTTGTATACAGTTTTAAAAGCCTGTCAATACATATCGGGCGCAGTACAGAAACCGAGACATGATCAACTAACACACCACTTCTGAACTTTCACACAGAAAGCAAATAATAATAATAATTTGCAATTGACCGGTGTATGCCTACACCCCATGCTTTAGTTTGTGGCCACTAGCACTTTAGTGCCTAAGGATATCCCCGACACGGTCAAGCCAACCTCCAATGTTTAAGTTATGAGACATAACATATTAAAATGGGTTATGTGATTTAGTTAATATCACAACTGGACAGAACATGATCCCATACCCGAACAAGCGGTAATAGTTTACCGTATCCCAAGCCCGTATAGGAAAAATAGGTTAAGAGTATTTACCTGAGCTAAATCTTCGAGAAATTAACAACTCAGTCGCAAATCAAATGATAAGTACAAGCACAATCTATCGGAAGGCGTCTAGTCTGGAATGATGGTGTTATTAACCAATTAGAATGCAAACGGGTCCTTAGTTAAGTCGTAGACTTGAACCGGTTAGTCTTACGTTTAATAAAATACGGTACGACAGGCTAGATTAAACGGAGACTGGAATAGAATGTTATTTAGACCCGACAAGTATCAGACTTGTATATTATGGGTAAACACATAACATTATGGATTTTGATAAAAAAATGATAATGTTAAACCCGTTTCGGTTAAAATACATAAACTAGTCACGTAGGATTAACCGTACGCATATAAGCGAAACCGGTAACCGGATGAGTTATATACAAGTTCCATATTCCAATATATTTTTAACATGTTATAATATCAGTAAGATATCAACATGTATGCTCGCTATGGTGTTAAAATCAAGTTACGCCTTAAAAGGGCGTTTTGGTCATTTTACGCATTATAAAAGAGGTTTGTAAGTAAACTGTTGTCAAAGTCATAACCATTCTGTAAAAACATGTATTTTATGATGTTATATCAGTAGGATATCAAATATATGTGTTGTTGATAGTTTTTAGACCAAACTATGTCCCGTAGGGGCATTTTGGTCATTTCACACATAAGTTTGGTGTCATATTTGGGATTCTGAGTTTGAAACTTGTACCTACTGTTAAAATAATTAATTTAAGTTTAGAAATCAGTAGGTAATAAGCTTTGGTCCTTAAATATGGTTTTATACCATACTATGCGCTGAACGACGTTAAATGCCCTAAATGACGATTTAAATGAAGTTTAGAGAAATATAAGATTATAATTAAGTTATTATACTTAAAATGTGTTATTTAATATACTATAACAGTAAGTAAAAGATTTAGATGTCAAAAGTGTTGTTAAAACCATTTTATGCGCCATAAGGGCGTTATCGTCATTTATCGACATTATATAAGGACTTGTATGCAAAGTCAGTTCATAATCTGAAATAGCATCCCAAAAGGTCCTACTTGTGATATTACATCAATAGGTAAAAAGGCTTTAGTGAAGAAATTATGTTTAAACTTTCTTAAATGCCGAAAAAGGCATTTTAGTCATTTTAAAGCTATTAGCGATGTTTATTCGAAAACTTAGCTTATGACCAGAATATTGACATCAAATAAATCCCAGTAGATTTACAAATCATTTTGTAACTCATTTGTATGTTTGTTGATGTATAAAACCTTGTTTTATGCGAAAAGGACATTTTAGTCAAAGATTGGCATATTCTAAGAAACTTGTATAAAACGCATAATACTAATCAACCATGTAGTATAACTCCAGAGGGTTATACTATATCATAACATTGTCCTAAAACAACTTAAGGTCAGTAGCATAAGTTGCTAAATCGGGTCATAACTGAAAGTCAAAGCAGAAGTCAAACTTCGTGACTTTCGGTTGCGAACCGACCCTAGACCTGGACTTGACGTGCCGAACATGTTTATACATGTTCTAACTTTTATTATCAAGTTAAAGTGTTAAAACGTATTTCATAACACCTACATTACTAGTTATGAATTTATTTAAAAAACTGACCCGTTGACTTTTTAATTTCATAACTTTGACCCGTCAATTGGTCAAGCAAACGTAGTAATCAGGAGGTGCCCTATTAAGGGATTAACACCTACCTAATTACGATCACGTATCCATGTTCGCATCAAACAATGGCTGGACCGTAATGGTCTTAGCCGAAGGTCAAAGCGTTTTTACGTAAACGCTTTGACTTTGGCTTGAAAGCCTATCAAAACAACTAAAGCTAAATGGAACACTTACAAGTGATCCACTAGAAGTTTATAAGCTCAGAAGATGCTCCCAAACACTTCAAGAACTTCCAAAGCTTGAGCAAGAGAGGAAAGTGAGGTGTGAGCAAGAAATAAGGCAACCAATTGCCCCTTTTATAGTTGAGGAAGGAGTGTGAGAGCTTGCCAGGTTTTAGGAGCTGTTCTAGGGCGAGTACAAGTGTTATTGGACGTGTCATGACCAGCCAAAGGGTGGCAATACGCGACAATGTGGCAGAACATGAATATGCCACATTTTCTGTCGCTGGCAGTCCCTTGCGGACCGTATGGCTTTAGCCTTGCGGTCCGTAAGGCTACCTGGCGCCCACAGCTATTTAAATGGTTATGGACCGTAACCATTTATGGTTGCGGTCCGTAACCGCCTTCCAGAAACAAACTTATTGGCATTTTCCCACATTAGTCCCTCAACTTTAATCACTAGTACATAGTGATTATTAATTTAGTGTTTTAACAACCTTAGTCCCTCTCGTTTAAGTACATGGCACACGAGGATTAACGGAACATGTGTCGGAAAATTATTGGACGTAAAAACACGAGGTGTTGCATGTACCAACTAAGGGGATCAACGGATAAACTGTCACACCTCAACTGATGGCGGAAGCATCAGAATGAGACGAAAACGAGATTAATCGAGACTTCATAACGTGCTAATGTGACAATATTTAAATAACCCAAGTTTCATTTCATACTAAAACAATTAAATTGTCTTGAATGGGAAAGTACTGCATTTTGCAACTAAAACATAAACAACATAAGCTATACAATTAAAGAATTCAAATGTGTTTCTAAATCCATCCTAAATATAGTTTCTTCAAGTGTCGTCATACTTTTCCTGCAACATGTATTAAAATAAAATCAACACAAAGTTGTCGAGTATACAAGTTTGACTACATAGCATACGTATAAAAGATTATCTCAATCCAACATGTCCTTTTGTATACTAAGTTGAAGCTAGCATGCATAACTATTGGTCAACCCCTTGCCTCCACTGAATAATGTGCATCCCTCGTCACTGAAGTGAATGAGACTGTAAGATTGATTTATTGAATACTTAACAATACGGGCGGTGTGCTACTCTTATAGTGTTATAATTGTTAAGGTGGGCTTGTGCAAAGTTAGTGATAAATAGTTTGCATGTATGAATGATTGAACATGTAGCATGAATAACCTAAGCATAAAAATAACGCATTTGATGGATTTAAAATTCATAAGTTTGATTGTGTGCATAAGCGAGTTTGTTTCTAATATACATGTTTCACCCCAAAAGTGATTAAAGCGAAAAAAGGAGATTTAAGTATACTCATGGTTTGCGTAGTGATTTTCACAGATGTGGGTTGACGAGTTTTGAGGTTCGAACACTGAAGTTACCCTACAATGGGGAAACAAAGGTGTGCGAGTTCGTAGGTTTGGTGATGGATTTAGATGCGAGAATTTAGAGTATTAGAAAGTATGTACGTAAGAAATTACAACTTTTCTAGACACCCAATTTGGACACTATGCCTTAGTGTGTTTTCATGGGTACCAAATCACCCATTAGAATCCGAAATTAAGGAATTAAGAACATAGACGGTTTTGACCAACCTCATAACATTCAACCATGGTTCGGTTGACAATATGGCTTGGTTCATGTGTGTGTGTGTGTGTGTATATATATATATATATAACTATCTAGTCCAAGTCATATATTGTCATGTATGGAGGTAGGATGAATTCCATCCATTTAACCTCATCGTAAGGATTCACCAAAGCATAAAATCATCAACTTAGTTGATGATCTTGGTTTGTCATGAATGTAGACTAAAAATGAAAGTACACATCTAATTCACCAAGTAACCAAGTGAGCTCAACTAGACTACTGCATTCCAAACATGGCAAATGTTTTGAGACTTGGTGTAATTTAGACACTTTGTTACTAGTAAGTATACTTGGTGACTTAGGTTTAAAGTAAATGAGCTAACTAAGTAAATGAGAAAGTAGAATCATAGTTGGAAAGCAAAGCTCCCCCCATGATTCACACATTACCCAAACACAAGTCTCACCACATTAAAGATTGTGAGCTTGGATGGTTTCAACACTTGTTTAGGTTACTTGGAACCTTTAGAACAGAAAGTTTAGGAGGTATTTGGACCTTTAATCTTATGGAGATCAACCATACTCAAGCCGCACAACCACAAGTTTGATTGGGAACAAGGTAGACACAAGATTCCCACAAGAATAACATAAGCAAGAACATGTAGTAAAAAGTTAAACTAAAACATAAAGTATAATTACTTTGGACATTTTTTCTGGAGTTGTACCACCTTGTTACACTATGGTGAACATTGGGTAACAATCCTAGATGCTATCCATGTGATCTGAAGCAAGAATTCATGAAGAAGACAAAGAAAAAGTGAGTTGAAAGCTAGGTTTTGAACGTATGTATAATCTATCCAAGCTTGATATTTCAGTAATTTGAGAGTATTTTGAGAGTGATTTGAGTGTGAGAGTATTTTTGTATAGGTCAATTCATATGTGAAGCTAATGTCCAGTTCACTTGTGAAACAAAATCTTGAAACTTAATCAATGAAATTTAATAAATTCTATAATAAAGTGAAATTAAACAAATTCTTTACAAATTCTAGGTTTTTAAGAGTTAATAAATGTATGTCGGAAATAAACGTGTATAATTATGTGCTCGAGTTTTTACCGATGCATAAGGTTTTGTTTTAACTGTGTAATAGCAAATACAACGGTGCGTAAGCCTCGTGTGTTTTTGTCGTCAATTTTAACCATTGACATACATAAATTTTATTAAAAAACACTAATCGACATTAAAAACTGTTTTATAACAAGGTTTACGAATTAATTATAAATAAAAACTGTTTTTAAATAACCTTATACGCAGCGCTTACGTCAGTGTGCAGCACATAGGGGATGAACTCTTGCGTATATGCTGCTCTTAGCCTATAGTGCAACATTTAGGTTTTAAGTTGCTGAGTTTAAGTTCATGTCTCTCCCATTTTGCCCAAATACACAGGGTGATATGCAGCGCATAGCCCGTAGTGCAGTACATATATTTTAAATTTATTAAATATATTAGATTAGATTGTTACTTTGTTTGGGTTTATAAAACTTATTGTATGATGTTTTAATTAAATATATTTGTGTAATTTAATAAAAAATAAGTTTTATAAATTGTTAAAATAATAAATATGGAACCAATGTAACAATAAAATTGGTTGAAATTTATAAAACAATAAAATAATAAGTCAAATTTACAACTTTTCAAACAAAAATGTATAAATTTTTAAATATATATTTAAAAACAACTAAAATCTACAACTTTTCCCAAAAAAAAAAAGACACACACACACAACAAAATACACCCAAGTTTTAATGGTAAAACATATTGCATGATATAACAAGATTAGCTTTTAACATAAAGAGATGATTAAAGGAGATATTAATGAACAAAAAGCACATAATATCAAGTCTTAAACTCATAATCATCCATTTACGGGCTAGGTTATCTTTTTATGTTAACTTTTATTCGATGCACCAGGGCTTTCCTTTTTTGGTTTGTTCCTCAATGTTGTACATTTTCTTCAAAGTTATAATATACCATAAAAACAAATTGATAGTGTTAATTTAGTTTCACAAAAAAATTTACCTTTGTTTGGGTAAATAAGTTTTAGTTGTGTGTGATTAAGTGTCATACACCAGAAAAACAACCCAAACAAAACATCACATGCCCATGCGTTGCTTTTTGGTCTAAGAGTAGCATATAGGTTCCACCGACAGAGACAGACTGATGGGTGTCAGTCCTGATACTTATGCACTAAAGAGCAGCACATAAGGTGTAAAAATAGACTAAAAAGGTATGGGAATAGACCAAACTATCAAATTTCCATATTTAGTAAACAGACAACATAATGTAATCTTTATTTAAGTTTGTGTAATCACATTTGTTTAACCTATATATTTCAATTTATAAAATTATATAATATATTAAAACTATAAAATTTCAATCCATAAATTTGTAAATTCTAAATCACAAAAACAGAAAACTTATTTGTTAGACCATCAACTCATTCATAACTTGATTACTACCATGTTACGACTCATTTTAAAGCTGCATTACAACTCATTTATAGCTCCCCAACAAGTAGAGGTGCCCAAACCAAACTAAAAAAATGGATCAGATTTTATTCTATTCGCGTAAAGTCAAACAATGGTCAAAACCGGATTGTGAAAATCTGGATCGGATTTAATCCGGTTCGAAGTTCATAAAACTCGATCATATACACCCGGATCAGATTATCTAACGCCGGATGAAAGAAAAACAGATTTCGGATATTATAAAAAACAAAGAAACATATAAATTAAACTAAAAAAATAAAGATAAAAAACATAGAAAAATTAATAAATATATAGAATAAAGTCACCAAAGTTCAAGTTTGTAATTTTTACAAATAATATAACATAACTTGATAAAAATATACCAAATGAATAGATATATAAGATAAACTCAGTAAAATTCATATAATAAATAAGAATCCATATTCTTTTATTCGGATCCCAAAAATCCGAATTGGATCCGATGCGAGAAGATCCAGAAAAAAAATCTGGTGGGTTGAAAAATTTGAGATTCGGGTCGGATCCAGTGAATCCTGTTGGATTGTATCAGGTTTCAAAAAATATGGTTTCCCCATTAGATTGGTTTTGGAATATTTTTTTAATCGGTTTCATATTTGGATTTTTTTTACACCTCTATTAGTCTATAAACTAGTTTGGGTAAACACTTTAAATAAATCATACTTGAATTACATAAATTTAAATGCATATAGATTACTATTGATATTGGTATGTTTCACACAAATATATATATATATAGGAGAAGGATCCGTTAGGAACCACCCCTTTATTGCGAGAACCGCGAGAACCACCAAAAAATACCTAAAAAATCTAAAAAACACCCAATTTTTTTAATAATTTTTTTTGAAAAATTCGCTATATTTCGTCAACAATTTTAAAAAATAAATTTGAGTGACAGTTATCCATACACATGTGCATTTTTATCATTTCTTTGACAAATTCCATAATACATTACAAACATTGGACAATTATAATTTGATTTACACTACCACGTGTAATACACTACTTTTTACGTTACCAATATTAGAAATGCACATGTGCATCTATATGTATCAACATGAAATAAGGTGTTTTGGTACACTACTTTGAATCCACTTTCTCTTTCATCTATCATTCCATCCATAATACACTACCATGCACATGTGCATATGTATCTTTTCTTCGACAAATTCTGTAATACCTTACAAATATTAGACAATTGTACTTTCATTTACACTACCATGTGTAATACACTACTTTTTACATTACAAATGTTAGAAATGCACATGTGCATCTATATGTATCAACATGAAATAAGGTGTTTTGGTACACTACTTTGAATACACCTTCTCTTACATCTATCATACCATCCATAATACATTTCCACTACCTCATACCATCCATAATACACTACCATTACCTCCTACCATCTATAATACAATACCAATACAAATATTTTCACTTTATTACATGTATATCAATACCATTTATACCATCTAATCAACATATTACATCATAAAGTGACAACTATAACCAAATCATAAACCACTATATATAACTCACCAAAAACATGTATATAGGCCTACTTCATCATTCAAAATCACAAACTTTTGTACCAAAACACGTTATATAATGGCTATACATAATGATGCACATGTGCATTTTGAATATTGGTAATGTAAAAAGTAGTGTATTACGGATGATATTGTAAATTAAAGTGCAATTGTCTACTACTGATAATGTATTACGAAATTTGTCGAAGTTATGATACATATGCACATGTGCATGGATAATTGTTACTTGAAAAAAAAGTTTTTTTTGGGGGGGGGGGGGGACGAAATATAGCGATTTTTTAAAAAAATATTAAAAAAATTGAGTGTTTTTTTGATTTTTTTATAGATTTTTTTGCAATAAAGGTGGTCCTCGCGGTTGTCGCAATAAAGGTGGTTCTCACATAAACCTTACCATATATATATATATAATATATACCCAAAACATAAAAAAAACCTAACGCCTCCCCCACAAAAAAAAAAACCTAAAGAAACCTAACGCCTCCCCCCCCCCCCCACCCAAGCTAAATGTTAAAAAACTAAACCATAAAGCTAAAACCCTCCAAAACCCAAAAGAAAACCCAACCCCCCCCCCCACACACACACACCCAAGCTAAATGCTAATAAATATACCCTCAAAAAACTCAAAAGACCAAAAAAAAATCTAAAAATCACTCAATTTTTTTAAACATTTTTTTTTGTTTGTGAAAAATGTTTAAAAAAAATTTGGGTGGTTTTTAGATTTTTTTAGGTATTTTTTGTTGTGTTCACATTAGTTCTCGCAGTTCTCGCAATAAAGGGTGGATCTTAACGGATCCCTCACCTATATATATATGGTTAGGATCATGTGAGAAGCACTGGGCTAATTGAGAAACTTGAGAAGCATTCTGGACCACACATTTTCCATAAGCTTTTCGTAATATACACATATGTATAGTTTAAAATTGACTATATAAATATGTGTAGAATTCAATATACATATATGTATATAGTGAATTTTAAACTATACATATGTGTATATTACGAAAAACTTAGAGAAATGCGTGGTCCAGAATGCTTCTCAAGTTTCTCAAATAGGGTGGACTTCTCTTAAGATCCCTACCCTATATATATATATATATATATATATATATATATATATATATATATATATAAAGTATATTGTACAAAATGGCTTAACGTACATTACGTACGACATGTGATTTCGCACCCTTAAGTGGTGAATTCGCATGGAGTAGAGTGAATGTGCCAGCTAATTTCATTTGAGACGAGATGAATTCGGATGGAATAAAGTGATTTCGCATGGGATCGGACGACTGGGATTATTGCGTACATTTTGTAGGATAAGCCATTTTGTACAATAACCAGCCCCTATATATATATATGTATTGTAACACCTCGTGTTTTTACGTCCACTATTTTTCTGACACGTGTCCCTGTAATCCTCGTGTGCTGTGTGCCAGAATAGGAGGGACCAACGTTGTTGAATCGCTTATTTTATCCTCGTTATGCCTGGAATTAAAGTTGAGGGGCCAAATATGAAAAACATGTAAATTTCAAGTTCTAAAGACCCCTAACGGACCGCAAGGCTGTAGTCATACGGTCCGCAAGGCCATCTGATGCTGTGGGCGCCTGAGGTCCTTACGGACTGCAAGGCAAAGCCCATACGGTCTGTAAGGACCTGCCAGCGACAAGAAATGTGGCAGAATGTGGTTATTTTGGCACCATCCTTGCATGGTTGCCACGCCTAGGGACACTTATTAACTCCTCAAACACTTGGCAAGCTCCTGGACACTCCTTGGCTACTTATGTGTTAGATTTTTAGAAGTTGCAACCAAGTTCTTCAACCTTGGTGCCTCTAATTCTTGTTCAAGGAGGCTCTGATCCATTCCAAGTGTTCCATTTCGTTCCTACCACTCATTTGGACATAATGTAAGTGTTCAAATTCGTATTTAGTGATTTATTATAGCTTTTAGCCTAGAACAAGGTCTCGTCGTAATTACGCCTTGACTTTGTTCTAAATCCGTGAATACTCCGTCATTGTGAGTAACGAAAGTTCCTATACGTTCATAATAATGGAGGTGTTAATCCCTCCAGGGGGCATCTCCAGATTTTGACGGATTCATGACCAATTGACGAGTCAACCAAAAAGTTAAATAAAGTCAAACTGTCCAGTTTTTATAAAAATCATAACTAATGCTCTAGATGTTATAAAATACATTTTGATGCACTAGCAACCTAAAAATAAGTATTAGAACATATGTTTATGGATTCAGGTCGTCATGTTTTGGTCTAGGCTCGGTTTGTAGCCAAAAGTCACAACAGTTGACTTTTGTTGACTTTTGGTTCTGACCCGTTTCGAGCCACCTTTGCAACTGATTTTTGACCATTTTGAGACCATAATTATATTTAGAATGACCATCTAAGTTTCGTCACTCGATGTCTTAGAAATATGAGTTTACATATAAGTTCCGCTAAAATTGTATAAACTTTGCAAAAAGGTCCTTTTTGTGCAAACCATGATTTTAAACACCCATGCATATAAATATAAGATATAAACTGAATTGTAAACATAATTTAATTATGTTGATATCAATAATCTGAATATAACCTGAGTTTTCACAAAAGATACGTTTATGGCATTTAAATGGCTAAAAAGCCCTTTTCGGCATTTTAGAAAGATTAAACATGGTTTTACCCTCAAAACAAAATGTTTACTGATATAATGTGAAAAGTAGGACATATTGGGACATTCATTTAGATTGCGGCCTAAATAAAGGTCTAAGATTCGTTAATGCCAAGAAATGACCAAACTACCCTTTTTATGAAAAAATGACTTAAATCAATCTTTTTGTAAACAAAACTTAAACCTACTGATGTAATAAGATTAAATGATATATTTTTGGTATATAAAACAGGTCATAA